>OX422186.1:4311791-5614291 GCA_949130485.1 Agelas oroides | reverse complement strand
GCGTAGATAGATTAATGAACAAAGAAAAATATTATATTAAATCATCCATCCGTCCGTCCGTCCGTCCGTCCGTCCGTCCGCCCATCCATCCATCCATCCATCCATCCATCCATCCATCCATCCATCCATCCATCCATCCATCCATCCATCCATCCATCCATCCATCCATCCATCCATCCATCCATCCATCCATCCATCCATCCATCCATCCATCCATCCATCCATCCATCCATCCATCCATCCATCCATCCATCCATCCATCCATCCATCCATCCATCCATCCATCCATCCATCCATCCATCCATCCATCCATCCATCCATCCATCCATCCATCCATCCACCCACCCACCCACCCAGTGGCCTCAACAATTGGGGGGAGAGACATTAACAATTTTGTTACCAGTTGAACTCAATGTTAGCTCTAATTAGCCCAGTATAAAAAATTAAATTCTACTAGTACTACTACTACTACTACTACTAGTATAAACAAGGCATGCTAAGGATCTTTGTCCTCTTCCCAGGCTTGTAGGTTATGAGATATTTTTCATTGGGTAGATGCACCATGGCATAAACGCATAATATGCCATTGCTTCCTCTTGCCCATGCATAACTATAAATCCTTTTCCTTTGCATTCTAGGATATAATGCACCTATCAGTGGTATGCCTTACCTACAACACCTGGGGAGAATTGACATGTCCTAATGGAACAAGCCTCCATACCTGGGGCACAAACCTGCGTACCATTCCCCTACATATCCCTTACAAATACCCCAAATCTCCCCGTCATACACATGCAGTGTGTGACAGGGAGATATGGGTGTTTGTGGAAATCACAAAGAATCTTCCAAAGATATTTAGCATAACAAAAGAGAATGTGTAAGCCATTTGAGTGGATTGGGACAATCCCGACTAAGTACTGACCCCTCCGGGAAGATTCCGAGGGCAAATCCCCCTCCTTTCTCCAACATCCACCCCAAAAATGCCAGGTGGGGGATACCATTGATAGGTGCATAATGTATCCATTCCCTCATCAAAAGTAGACTATCTTCAGTTGAGGCTACACGATGATTTTGTATAGCAATACTTCTGGAGACTCTGGCGTCACTAGTCAGCTCAAAGTCGCCTGCAGACCCTCACACGTGTAAAGTCTGGCTTCGTTCACCAGTCCAGTGATTCGGTCTCTCACCTTCCACTGCGGGCGAGGGCTTCCTCCAGTGTCCAAAGCAATCCCTGGTGTGGTAGCACCGCCTCCAGGCAGCAAGGCAGCCGCGGGGATAGCTAAAGAATCTACGGCTCCGCACCCTCATTTTCCAAGAACAAGGATAACTCTACGGCGAGCAGCAGCAACAGTTACCTGCATGCACGTGAACAACTTATCAGCTGACTAGGGTTACACGGGGCGGTGCAAGTTGGTAATTAATGGTGCAAATTTGCACAGAGCCCAGCTGCACCGCGAAATCCGCACTGACAACACAGGCTGCAAAATCAACAGTGTATTAAAATATACTTGCTAAATATTCATTTGTTGCTGCAGTTTCAATCAAGTAGCTAAGGAGCCAGATTGCTGAGGAAGGAATGGCAAATTAAATGTGTTCATACATGAAGTTTATTGGGTTGTGATAATTTCCTAGGGGCTATGAATTTTCGTTGTTTGATATTTGAGTGTGTTGATACTTTGATGCCTGGCATCTTCCTTCCACAGCAGAGCACATGTAACCAGAAGAAGAGAAAGATGAAGAAACCTTGCAGTGAGTTGAATATGGCAAAGAGAAACTGGAAGGCAGTGGAGGCTTCACGAACTGTGAGAGCCCCAAAGACCCACATTATCTCAAACAGGGCCATCACCCCCATGAGGCTGATCATGAGTCTAACAACTGTCTGTCGTTTTGCTGCTAAACCGCTTCTGACTGTGCTTGATGAGTACGGATGTTATTATCACAAATATAGTAGCATTGAAGAGCTGATGGCAAAGATGGGGCCCCAAAAGGCACCAAAGATAGGGGTCCCAAGGAAAAATCCAAGAACAAACAAACTTGACTCAAGTATGCTGAAATCCAAGAACCAAGCGACCTTGTTTGTAAACTACAGTTACAATAGTTTCTATGACTTTCGTTCTTCCGAAAACATATAAAGCGAACAGAAGGTTATGTGCCAAAATATGGCCATTATGGGATTTTTGATTTTATATGGGGATCATACCTTTAACAAATATCCACGCGATTGGTCCAGCTATTTTATTGCTCTACCAATGGTAAATAATCAATTGCACTGGTGCTTGCTAAATTTACTTGTCAATAGTCACTTCAAACTATCAATTATTCTTCTATGGGAGAAATGTATTGCAACATAAAATAACAACTAATATAGTCTCTTGATAGCTATAAACTTAATTGGTCCAGGCATTTTTGCACAAGATACACCAAGTAAAATTCATCAGTACCACTAGTTTCATAGCGAAGCTTCAAAAGTCACTTGAACCGAACTGTGCCCAATTTTTGGCACTTAGCTAACCCTTTCAAGTTCAAGACGAATCGGCTGAAAATAGCTTTTTGGCAGTAAACTATTATAGTCTGGTTTTTATATATCTCAGATAGATACTTAGTTCTAGCACAACAGATTTGAAATCGGAGCACCTTCGATTTTTCCGTCGGGAGCCCTACCAAAGAAAACACCATCTTCACCAATGAAGCAGCTGGAGAAAAGAGAGTGAATACTCTTAGTACTGTGCCATAGTAACTAACGACACTCATGTCTGAGTCAGGGTACTAGGAGGTTATTAGATATGCAACGGGGTCAGGGTACTAGGAGGTTATTAGTTATGCAACGGGGTCAGGGTACTAGGAGGTTATTAGTTATGCAACGGGGTCAGGGTACTAGGAGGTTATTAGATATGCAACGGGGTCAGGGTACTAGGAGGTTATTAGTTATGCAACGCTGAAAGGTTGTTGGCAGTATACAAGACAGATCACTTGTGAATGAGTTCATCCAAGCCTGGAAGAGTAAGAGTATAATTATATTATAAATTACTGTAAAAACAGATTGGTTGTTTTAACCACAGAGTGATTACCTGGTTGCATGGCTTATATTTTGGTATCAGAGGCTAATTGTATAATACAACCAGAGAGGTAGTTTTCTTGTTGTTTCCTCTTCTTTTCCTTATCCCAGAATGAGGAAAAGAGGAGGAAACAACAAGAAACATACAATTAGCCTCTATAACCATGCAAGCTGGATAACCACTTTGCAGTTAAAAGAACCAATCTGTTTTTACAGTGGTACGTACTTGCATGTACTTTTCTTGCAAGGGCTAACTGATTGTAGCTACCAAATTGCAAAAATAGGACCACAAAACACCTGTACTTCTAAAATGGCTTTGCATGTGAGAAGCTGCCTGGCACTTTTGCCATTTTCAGGCTAATTTATATAGGTATGACTGTTGGAGATGGACTGCCCAAATGAACAGTCACATGCTTACGGCTGCACTGATTCACATATATAGTATATGCAAAGCAAGGTAGTATGGTACACTGTTTGCTCCTCTGCCTATTGCCTCAGGACCAAACATGGTAAGCAGGAATGTCGCTTTCACTACCCCAAGGCTTTGTGTGAGGAGACAGTTGTGTCAGTAGAGGATGGTGATGTTGAGCTTCAAATGGCCAGGAATGATCCACTGATCAACAGCTTCAATCGCATCCAGCTCTCAGGGTGGCAGGCAAATGTAGATATGCAGTATTGTGTCTCTAGGCAGAAGGTGATTTCATATTGTGCCAAGTATGTTACTAAGTGTGAGCCTCGTTCCCAGTCACTGAAGGATGTGTATGCTTCGATTGTAAGGGGTTTGAAAGAGGATGATGGGGCACTGAAGGCAGTGCAGAAGCTGTTGATCAGCGCAACTGCAGAGCGAGACCACTCTGCACAAGAGACATGTCACCTTCTGCTGATGCTCCCGATGTACATGGCTTCACGTGACTTTGTGATGCTTAGCTTAGATGGGTCTAGACAGGTAGAGAAACGACTGGAAGAAGGTAAGCCCACAACTGCATTGTCAGCTCTCGACCACTACACTAACAGGCCAGCCACTCCACAGTTTGAGGAAGTGACACTTCTCCACTTTGTACAACACCACTTGATGCCAAAGAATGTAGGTGAGGAACCAATAGCTAGAAGGAAGATGGTTGTGGCGAGGGTGCGCCCCCACTGCTCTCCTGACACAGATGGTTCACAGTACAAACAGTACTACCAGCAAAAGCTGATGCTACACAGGCCTTTCCAGGAGTACCAGCAGCTCAAAGCTGGATATGACACTTATGCTGAGGCCTTTGCTGGCTACCTTCAGTCAGGCAGCATCCCTCCATCTCTGGAGAATGATCTATATCGGTTACAGCAGCAGCAGCAACAGCAACAACAGGATCCAGGTGAGTCTGATAGTGATACTGAGGAACTTAGTGATGAGCAGGGCCAGCACAACCAAGCCAGGGAAGAGTGGATGCTGCTCTGCTCCAACCTACAGCTGTCAGCTGAGGAGCAGGAGGAAACACAGCAGTCCACAGCAACGGCACAGCTTTATCCTAACTTAGAAGAGGCGCCACGTTTTGTCACACATGCCAAGGAGAATGCTCAGCTACAAGTACCCACTTCAACTGCTGATCCTAAACGCTTGCAAGGTAAGCAGCGACTGGCAGTTCGTAGTCACATGCAGGCAGAAGATCCTGAGCCTTTGCGGATGATTGTTTCTGAAACAGCAGGTACAGGTAATTATTAGCCCTCCATCGGATTCCAGCTGGCATATTGCATGCTTGGAACCACTGCTAAGCTGTCAAATTAACAAGCCGTTATGCCCCACCTCCCCCCACCAGAGGGGGGTGGGGATAAGGCCACTTTTTCATCTAATTCCCCACCCCTGGGGTTAAGCTCTTAGGTCAAATAGCCCCTGGTATACAAGTAAAGGAATATGAATACCGTGGAATATAGTATACAGAAAGATCAAATGCCCCATGGGTGGGGTCAGTTACCGGTCAAATCCCCACCCTTACCCCCACCTTGCTCTGGTGGGGGGAGGTGGGGTATAACATTGATGGGTGCATTAACGACAGTACGTTACCATCCGTATGCTATACTGTATTTATACCAGACCTAACCCAACCCTAACCACACCCTAACCATATAAATCACTGTATAGCATACGGATGGCAACGTACTGTCGTTAATGGAAATCGTCAAACAGTGCTGTTTCAAGTTCTAGGGTTGTTACACTTGAACACAATCTTCTTAGGCTTAGGTCTAATTGTAACTGAAATTAACATCAAAACAAGTACAGAAACAAGAAATTAAAAACATTAAAAATGTAAAAAGATGTAGGGATGGCATGCCAAAAAGTATACAAACAAGGTAGGGATGATAGCATAAAAGCAAAGGTCAACATAAAGGCAATGCCCCATCCCTACATCTTTTTCACACTGCAGTTAGACAGCATGCTTGAAACCTAAACCTGCACCCATCCGTGGAGTTGATAATGAGCACCAACTACTTGAGGTTTTAAATACTACAACATTTACTATATGACCAGTCATGCAGCTCACTTTAGCTCAGTGTCTACGTTGTGTATAAGTGGTCCCATATACGATATCAATGCCAACAAGGGTTCCACTGTTACTACAAATAGCATGTCAGCAACAAACGCTACCTGGTCGCTACATGCATAGCTTCTGACAAGGCATACATACACCACATACCCCATGCTGCTGGACCACACTGCAATCTGGACCCCAGACCCTTCTTGCCCTTTCAGAAGGGTCTGGAGTCCAGACCCCAGGCCATGTGGGAGGAGGAAAGTGGCCTGAGAACAAGGCTACAGCTATGCCCTTCAAGAACTGCCAGTAAGGTTGTGGTACGCTTTAGGAAAACCTCCAATACACTGTTATAACTGCAGTGTGAAAAAGATGTAGGGATGGGGCATTGCCTTTATGTTGACCTTTGCTTGCCATCCCTACATCTTTTTACATTTTTAATGTTTTTTTATTTCTTGCTTAATTATAATTAGCTAGTAATTAGCTAGCTAGCAAGACATTGTTGATCGATCGATCGATTATTGTACTGACTTGGATACTTGGTTTGCGCTTGCTGAACTTGCGTTTTTGCGCGTATGGCTGGTTGTACATAGTACTTATGGACCTCGCGCTAGTGCACTGTATACTTGCTTTTGAGGGGTGTGGCAGGGGCATGACCTCAAAATTTTCGCACGAGTTGCGCGTGCGCTTATTGTAAACTATAGACCCCCCACTCTATGGAGAGCCTATTGCCACCATCAAAGCTATTCACACTGGTCCCAATGCCAGCAAAGCATCTTCAGAAGATGCTTCAGGACTTGAGCCAGTCATCTGCCTTGCCCATGGTGCCAGGGTCACAGTGAGTATGCTCACCTCAAACCTATGGACAGAAGCTGGCCTTGTAAACAGAGCAATGGGAACAGTCCAGGCCATTTGTTACCAGAGCGGAGGTCCACCTAGCCTTCCTGTGGCTGTGATAGTGAAGTTTGATAAATACTGGGGTCCAACATTGCGGTTGTGCAGCAATGGACTTAAAATGGAAAAAAATCCCATGGGTTACCCATGGGACATAATATGTAGACGGCATAGCTACACCTAACTGGAATGAAGTTAATTAGTGCAATGCTGAAAATCTAAATGAAGATGTAGTGAATTCAAATTCAATCATAACTCAAACAAGAATGTGATTGTTGACATAATTCTTCCTGACACACTAAATATTGATGTGTGGACTAGAGTCTGGTGGAGTGCTAGCAAATAGGTTATCAATCATGGAGTGCAAACTCACATGTCTGCACTGCAATACAGTTAGCAAGTAAACCTCAAGTCAGTGTCGTTGGGATACACATAAACTGTTTCACCATCACAAGGGAAGTAAATTCCGTATTTCCCGGTCAGTCCATCATACATAGTTATCTGACCTTTAACCCTTTAACAACCGATGACGCCATATGGCGTCGTCAGATTTTGGCCACATGTTATCAGTTGGCGCAATCCGTTTTGAAGATAGGTTCTGCGCTAGCAGAATTAGAAAGGGTGGGACAGGGGGAGGTGGGTGGGTGCACCGCTCTGGCTGACAGTGCATGGCGGCGGTTGCAGCTGCCTGTAGAAAAGCCTTGGTCAATGCCGGGTGGGCCATTTGTCTGCTTTCTTGCACAAACGGGTGTAGAAAACGCTCCCTCTGGCTGACAGTGCATGGCGGCGGTTGCAGCTGCCTGTAGAAAAGCCTTGGTCAATGCCGGGTCTGCTTTCTTGCACAAACGGGTGTAGAAAACGCTCCCTCTGGCTGACAGTGCATGGCGGCGGTTGCAGCTGCCTGTAGAAAAGCCTTGGTCAATGCCGGGTGGACCATTTGTCTGCTTTCTTGCACAAACGGGTGTAGAAAACGCTCCCTCTGGCTGACAGTGCATGGCGGCGGTTGCAGCTGCCTGTAGTAAAGCCTTGGTCAATGCCGGGTGGGCCATTTGTCTGCTTTCTTGCACAAACGGGTGTAGAAAACGCTCCTTTCACCTTGTAGGGACTCCATTTCTGGCATTTTAGGCAGCTTTTAGTCCGGAGGAGCGTTCTCTGGTTGGAGGGCCCTGACTATTGAACGCTCGCTAATGAGTGGGTGTGTCCAAGGTCATGAACCTACAGAGAACACGTCAATAAAGTACGGTGGCCCAGAAGTACAAAAAACGCGTTTTTGAAATCCGGATTTGACGACTTTTCGTTTAATTCGACGTTCGCAAAAATGAAGTTTACGGTATTATTTACGGTCCCCTGGTGCGCTCACCGATCACTCGGTGCGCTCACCGATCTGCCCAGTGTAGTGAGCGATCACTCAGTGCGCTCACCGATCTGCCCTGCGCGGTCACCGATCTTAGCTTGCGCTCACCGATCTGCCCTGTGCGGTCACCGATCTTAGCGTGCGCTCACCGATCTGCCCTGTGCGGTCACCGATCCGCCCTGTGCGGTCACCGATCACTCAGTGCGGTCACCGATCTGCCCTGTGCGGTCACCGCACAGATCGGTGACCGCACTGAGTTGTGGGTCACCGCACAGGGCAGATCGGTGAGCGCACGCTAAGATCGGTGACCGCACGGGGCAGATCGGTGAGCGCACTGAGTTATCGGTGACCGCACAGGGCAGATCGGTAGCGCACGCTAAGATCGGTGACCGCACAGGGCAGATCGGTGACCGCACAGGGCAGATCGGTGACCGCACAGGGCAGATCGGTTAGCGCACGCTAAGATCTGTGACCGCACGGGGCAGATCGGTGAGCGCACTGAGTGATCGGTGACCGCACAGGGCAGATCGGTGAGCGCAAGCTAAGATCGGTGAGCGCAAGCTAAGATCGGTGAGCGCACTGAGTGATCGCTCACTGCACTGGGCAGATCGGTGAGCGCACCAGTCGACCGTAAATAATACCGTAAACTTCATTTTCGCGAACGTCGAATTAAACGAAAAGTCGTCAAATCCGGATTTCAAAAACGCGTTTTTTGTACTTCTGGGCCACCGTAAATAAAGCTTTGAGTCAAGTTTCCAGTGCTAGCTCCAAGCAGAAGTGAAAATACGGACCATGGAAGGTATCCATAGCCTAATAAACACTTCCAGTAAATAGCCTACGGTTGTTAAAGAGTTAAATCGTCTTCGCTCTCGCTCGCTTTCACGGCGACCCTGTCTGGCAGTAGCCCTTCACGCTCGTTATCACGGCTTAGCTGAAGTACACGTCGGCGTGGGCATTCCATCATCGTGAAATATTTGAATGCGCTCATTTAAAATTTACGGTAAGTGGTCGGTCCAAACAAACAAGCGTACAGGCATATACACACACGCATGCGCAATGCAGTCACGCTAGTGTGGGGCTCGCCCCAAAAAGCATTATGACCTGAAGTCATACCCTAGCTAGCTGTCTCCACCTTGTCACTGTAGATTTATGCACCTTTGGCTTGGTAGAGGTAGTGAAACTAAAACCATTACCACTAAAACTACTATGAGTATCACTACATGAAGGTGTTTACTTAGCTTCTGTCTGCCTTTGTTATCATGCCATTGTTATTGTCTTGTGTTCACATGCAGACTGAGAGGATCAATACACCAACTTGACAATAAACTGCTAGAGGCTTTTACAGGTCCCTGAAATTGCTGTTCATAAATACATGGACTACTCGACTTTTTTTATATGTGAATTCAAGGTTCATTGATAATTCTTTCCAAACATTGCCCTGAATCAGTGTGACTTGACTGACTCTTCTTAGAGATCCAAACCTGACAATGCTTGATAATGGCTTCCTATGACTTTTGGAGTTTGTCCAAGGACTAATGTAGCTGGAAATGTAATTTCAAAGCTCAGCCACCAGCTACTGTTTTACTAGGTGTAGTAGACCAATTTTCAGACAATTTCCTCTAAACCATGGTGTTGCGGTGTAGTACAAACACATCCTGTTTCCATGGAAATCAACATATTTTTGTCCAACATTTTGCACAGTGAATCTCACCATAGGCGAAGTAAAACTATGACGGTTTCTACTTGTGAAGTTCATATTTCATGTTGACAACCCTATGCATGATCTTATATGTACGAAGACCAGGAAGTTGATTGGCATCCTGACTCCCACACTTTGAGATGTAAGACCCTAATAAGGCCTCACCTTGAGTGTGCCAGTGTTGTATAGGGCCCCACCTTGTTAAGGATATCACTGCTGTTGAAAATGTTCAGAAGTTTGCTTTGATCCAAGCAGTGGAACTCTAGTTATGATGCTCTATTGAATGCCCTTATACTGTTCCAACCTTATTCAGCATGAGGAAATCTCAAAAGCTTTGTACCCTGCTCTGCATGTATTCTTACTGCTAAGCTCTCGTTTCCCCACTGCCCCACTCCCCCACTCCCAAGAATACTCCCTATCCTGCCGACATCCCAACAGTATGCAACAGACCATCCCTCACTGCCGTATACGCGTACTAATTCTTCTGAGCACTCCTAAACTTAGCCTCGTCCAGGCGTACCAGGCTATCCTAAACTAGCCTCGTTCCCAGGCCCCGCCCAGCTTTCCGTTGCTTGCAGTAGCTTAACCGTACTGCAAGCGACGGAAAGCTGGGCGGGGCCTGGGAACGAGGCTACTTCTTCTGCGCACGAGGTAATGCAAGCCACACCCTTCGTAGAGCAGAAACTTGCTGTGACCAATGAGATTCGCGCTCTTCGTAGATTACATCCGCTGTCATGGAGTAGCGGCAATTATGTCACAAATTTAAAGTGTTTAGCGGATGTTGGCATCTTATTGTTTAACAGCGTTGATTGACGAGCCCCACACTAGCGGGACTGAACGTGCGTGTGTATGTTTGCTTGCTTGCTTGCGGCCATATACCGTAAATATTAAATGAGCGCGTTTAAATTTTAATATGATCGACTGGGTCAGGTGAAGGGCTATTGCCAGAGTGCAGCGTCGGTGACCAGGAGCGGAGACAACTGAAGTTGAAGCACGCATAGCAAATTACTCCTAGCAGGCTGCCCACAGGCAGTACAAATTTCGATCACGACGGTGGTTGACTGAGGTCGCTCCAGGTAAGGGCCATGCACAAACGCCACTTATAAACACCAGAAATTCAGCTCATGACTTTAGTGTAAAGCTTAGTCCAGGCATATGTAGCCACACTGATAGTAGCTGTCCTAACCTGGTACCCATCGCGCGCGCCAGGGACGAGGCTATAGCTGTCCTGGCTGTTGGTAGATGTGATACCTAGCTATCTCTGGTGGAGGCTTATCAAGATATTTACTTATGCGTGACAAATCCTGCTTTGTGCAATGATAAATCAGTTTGCTGCTTGCTCAGGCTCGCCCCACGATGATGAATCATCACACTAGTAATTGCGTTCCTCGGCGACAAGCCGTCAGCTGCAGCGACCCTTCCTCTCCGCGAAGGGTGTGGCTTGTGAGACTAGGCCTAGGGAGGGTAGTTAACAGTTGTCATGGCAGTCTGTATCAGCATTACGTCATCACAAGTGGCATGCATGGGCCTTATTTAAGCTTCGACACTGACTGAGCGGCCTACCAGACGTTACGTCTGCGCTGCAAACACGCCAAAACATAGACTCGCACAACTGACTGGGCTTATAATACGCTGTTCTTGCTGCTGTAAACAATGGCTGGTGAAGCGCAAGATGCGCGTCCCTGGAGGATGGAGCTTCCGGATTGGGGACTAGCTACTGAAACGGAGCTGGTGCGACGCAACTATGAGGAGAGTTTGCGGGGATCTCATGAGCCCAGGCCTCTAGTGCCGCCCATTTTTGCTTCCTCTACCTACGTTCTGGAGAGCGCCAAGGAGGGCGAAGAGATCGCCAACACGGCGGGAGCTGTGAGTTGCTAACATTATATCTAGATCTTACAAAGCGAAAAGCGAAACTTTGCTTGTGCATGTTATTTTGAAAATAACATGAAACTCGGTTATATGTACCAAAGAAGGTTGCGCATTTAAGATGTCTAGTATCATTAATTTTCTGTGTTCTGGTCGACTTTAATAGGACCCCGCTGAATATGCTGATAGAACTAACACGCAAAAATCTCCCGAAATAGGCCTATCTCGATCGTACAGTCATTTTGCAACAATTTCGTACGGTTTAGAGTGTTAGTTGTTTTGCCTAGTACTTATCTCGTACAGAATTGAGTGTTACTTGAATGCACCAAGACGTCTTCACAATCGCCTTCGGATTACTAACACTCGTACCTGTACGAGATACGGTGCCCACGCGTGCCACGCGAAATTGAAATCCGGTATCCGACCATGTGCATTGCTGTTTGCCGTGCTACTCCATGCCAGGGACTGTCTCTAGATGTCTTCTGAAAAATGAAAATTTAACTAACTAACTAACTGACCAGGAAAAAATTATCGAATGTTAAGAGCAAAGTGTATAACATCGACCTACAATTGCTACTAACTCGTGCAGATTTTGCGTGTTATTTTTTTACTTGACGTACGGATTTGTGTGTTAGTTTTCAATCCATCTCGTACTGATTTGAGTGTTAGTTCAGCCCTAAATTCAGCCTAAACTCGTACGGATTGGCGTGTCCAGTTCCATCACCATATTCCGGGGTCCTACTTTAATCTATACAAAATTGTAACAGTGTTGCAGTTGGATCTAGGTAAGTATAGCTCTGCAAAATTTAATTTCTAAAATGTTCTGTATGTTCAGTTTTGCTGCAATGACACCAAAACCTGTAAGGCCTTTTCAGTCCCTACTACATTCATACTATTTGTACGTAGAAAGTTTGAGCGATGTACGTATGCGCCCCGTATATTGCGTAATCCGTGTGCTATAAAACATTAGTAGTATGCCTTTGTTTATGAACATCTTACAAAGAGTAACGTGCATCTGAAAGTCCATCATCTTCTGATAATATTATATGCAAATTAAAGCATACAATGTTTTATGACATAGCTTTAGGTGCGCATGCATGCTTGTTTGCGTAGGGCTCAGGCAAGTTTCGCCGTACACAATTCAGAGTGTATAAGTACAAGCTAGTTTATGAAAGAATTACTCCAAAAAATTATGATTAGTACAAACCTTAAAAAAGCTATCTTAGTTCTAACCTTAGAACCTCGTTGGAAAATTAATCTAACATTATTGCACTAATAAGGAATGAAATACAGAGAATACACAAAGGAAGATACTTAGAGACATTAATGCATGCAAATCCGTCTGGCCGCCAAGGAGATTCTGCACCAGTTTGCTACCGATCATTCAAACAGTGCGAAATGGCTTAAAATTGGCTACTTCTGATACAGTGTTCTCAAGACTGAAATTGCTATGTGGAGGGAGATTAGACTTTCTGGCTTTTACCAACCGTAAAAAGGAATGTTGTCGTAGGCTTGGGCGGCAAAGAGATTATGCTGGCACAGAAATATGACCAAACCTACAGCAAGACACTTCACTGGATTTGCTGCAAACTGAGTTACTCGCTCCTGCGTTCAGCAATAATGTGCCTGAGAGGAGCACGCTCAGTATCCACCGTCCAGCAGTTGCTCCAGAAACCGTGGACCTTGCTTGTTAGGAAAGCCGGGTCCCCCTTCAATAAACACTTACCCGCAATCACTGTTTTGCTACCCTTTTTCCACTTCTAATACCATTTTATTTCTATACCACTTCTATCGCAGAAAAAAAAGGAAAGATTATTAAACGCACGAAAACTTCAAACAGCACGGTGCGAAAACAAAATCACATGCAGGCTTTGCGGGATAAGTATTGCGAGCGACAAACTAGGCCAGGGTACAAAGTTCCAACAACTGATCACTAATCGGAGGTACTAACTGTAGCTCGCCCCGTACCCTTCCACGCACGTTTCTGCTGGCGTTTCTGACGTACGCAGCCTCGTCCCAATCCTCATTCCACAGTTATCGTCGCTTGCAGTATATATACGAATAGTGCTACTCGTACTACAAGCGACGATAGCTGTGGTGGAGGACTGGGAACGAGGCTAACTTTACGCGCTCGCTATTCGAAGTATAGGCTTTACCGGATGCGTAAAATTTCAGCGTCAAGTACATCGGTCCAGTCCAGAAAAAGAGAGCCAACTTTGTGGTTTTTGAGATTTTCTGCAATATTCAAGAAAGCATACAAACAGGGTCTATTCAGTCGCGTATAGCCAGGTCACAGACGATGCTCGGGAACAGCGTGGGCACACTGCGTCCCTAAGAACTTCTGTGCGAAGCACAGAAGCACGTCGTGAGTCTGGGGACATAATTTCCCAGGAGTTCCTCAGGTCGGTCCTGAGGCTATTTCTAGGTAATTCGAATTACCGCCGGCCTTAAATCGGGAGCACTTCCAAACGATGATTTCGGTAGGTATGCGTACCTGCAGTAGAGGCAGTGGCGGATCTAGGATAGGGCCTAGGCCCCCTCACCTCCTTTCCACAACTCGCTAGTTCCAAAGATAAGGACTTTTTTATGTCACGACCTTGCCAAAATCCCTAAAAGGGACCATGCACTTACATGGTTTCTATATTGCCATGTATGGAGAAATATATGACTTGTTAAAATATATCCATATGACACTGATTTGGAGCTCAGGAAACTCTCAGTGAGGATTTTTGAAAGTTGGCTGATTTGCTCTGGAGCACTATATTTTCACAGCCCATCTGTTTTTATACCAAATAGCTACCGGTACAGAAATTTTTTTATGATATTAGGGATTTTTGCATAGTTTTCATGCAGCATTGCAAACCACACCCATCACAGGAGAGGTCATGCTGTAATTAACATAATTCTGTTACAGGAATTGAAATTGCTTTACGGAACTTACTAAATCAACAACCTGCTACGTTCCAGACTTAAACTATTCCATGACAGCACTAGATGAAGGCATGAATTAATTGGTCTTGCCAATACTCCCGAAAACTTGTGGGTTGTAGTGTAATGTGTGAAGCATTTAGCTTGTGAGATTACAAGTTACCATGGTAGACAATTTCACACTTCCTTAATTCTTTCCCAATTGATGTACACATGTGCCTGCTCTTCAGAATGGCTACATGTACACTCGCTGGGGCAACCCCACTGTTGATGCTGCAGCTGATACACTTGCACGGCTGGAAGGGGCAGCTGGGTCACTCCTGTTTTCTTCAGGAATGGCTGCCATTATCACCAGCATGCTCACCTTTCTCAAAAGTGGAGACCATGTCGTGAGTTTGAAGTCTTAGAGCAAGACATGATGTAGTATGCAGACTGATGGACTCAAAGTTCTACAGAAGTTACTATGTTTTCCTCCCCTTCCCTCTCCTGTATGCCCTCTTTCTCCCCTTTCCCCCCTCTCCCCTTTCCATTGACCCTCTTTCGCTTCTCCCCCTCTTTCTTTCTCTGCCTCCACAGGTGATCTCCCAACCATGCTATGGGGGTGTCAATCTCTTCATGAACTATCTGCAGAAGATTGGTGTGGAAGTGACATGGGTGAAGGAAAACAACATTGAGCAGTACAAACAGGCAGTGAAAGACAATACTAAGGTGATGTGCATGTGACCTAGCTAGAGAAATTATAATGATGTGTTTTAGCCTTTAAGTTAAAATTGATGAAGATTGAAACATTCACACATATGATGTGACCACAGATTCTCTATGGAGAAAGTCCTGCAAACCCCACAATGTCTGTCCTTGATCTCGAGGCCTTTGGTGAACTGGGCAAGTCTCTCTCAGGAGTGATCTCCATGGTAGACTGCACCTTTGCTTCTCCTTACCTTGTCCAGCCCATAAAATATGGTGTGGATGTCAGCATTCATAGTTGGTAAGAGTGGATGGATGGGTGGGTTATATTCAAAGAAGCTAGTTCATGTCTGTTAATAGTTTGCCACCAGACAAAATTCATCAACTTTTTTAATGCCTTCCACAATTCATTTACATGAGCATATGGAACTGCTTTCCTGACTCACTTGTCATGACCTCATTCTGGGTTTAAAGGTAATGTTATACAATAAAACAACTATATTCTACATCTTTGTCTCATCTCTCTCGTGTGTACACTTCGATCTAAGTATAGTATTTATCAATTTTGTGCACTGTTTTGGTATATTATAGGGAAAATAAAATGATGTCATTTGGTTCTTTTGATGTAATTATGTCATATATTCATTGTTCCTAGTTTAACCAACTTGTAGGCTAGAGTAGCCTTGTTCCCAGGCCTTCTCTTGTTCCCAGGCCTTCCCACCGTCCAGTTTTTGATCACTTGCAGCATACCGCAAGCGATCCAAAGTTGTAGAATATGGTTGTTTTTTTTTGTATAATATTACCTTTAAACCCAGAATGAGGCTAGGCTAGAGGGCACGATAAAACAAGAAGAGAGGGGTAACTGAGTTACTATAGAGTTTACTTGACATACATTACAGTTTATATTTGAAAGGCTCACGGGGTTAAACATTGGCTGGTAACTTCAGTGAAACCCTAGCTACTCACTGCTGATAAAAGACAAAAGGTATTAACAGGCATCCAAAAACAGCCAACAAAGCGATTCATTTCTATGTGAAAGCTTGCTAGCTATGTATATGTAGCTAGAGCAATTCTGGGGGGTCTTGATTTAGACCGTTGTGGGTGGTGTCTGTGTAAACATTGAATATTGTTCTAGCAGGCGCCTGAAGATAGTGAATTGAAATAATGACCCATGATTCATTGCTTTGCTATATGTAATTTGTAAGGGGGTGGTGGGTGGGTGCCTGGGAAAGTATGCATAGCAGCCAAGGACATTTAGACTCGACAGATTTTATTTGTATAGAAATACCGACCCATTAAGGGACAACCAGCAATGTATACTGACAAAATCAGACAAGTATTGGAGCAAACTGTAGTCAGAAGCTCTCCAATTGAGCCTTTGGATCAGGATTAAGAGCGCATAAGAATGACTGGCTAGATGCATAAAAAAATGTGCTACTAGCCACGTACCTGTTTATATGCGCTCTTGACTGGATATAATGTAACCTCTTGCTTAGAGGTGTCAAGTTTAGTTACCACCCTAGCTGGGTAGCTATGAGGCCTTACCAGCCATGACGTAGCTATAGCCATTGTTGATACACAGTGGACTAAGTAAACAAGTTCTTAGTTGATGTTTCAGCTGTGATGAGAAAACAGGGCTGTCTAGAGTTTCTGTATAGGTAGACCCAACCAACCCATGAGATTGTTATTCAGTAGCATACACAGGAATCCCCACTCAGTGTATTCATCTGGTTCGGTTTGGCTTGTGCAACAAGAAGCATGCTTTGATAGTGTTGGTTGACCACATGAGCTCAGGAGCTGCCATCTCTGTCATCTGCCAGGTGCTTTATTTGCATGTGTGCAGTCTTGGGTTGCTGGCATAGTGATACTGTGGCAAGTCAATGTGCTAATGGTTGCCGTTCCCAACATCCAGCATGATCTTTAGGTGTATAAAGTTGATAATTCTTACAATTATGATTGTAAACGGGAGATAGTTTCTAAGATATAGCTACCAATTGAATGTATGCTTAATAATCGAAAACAATTTTTTTGTCTAAAACTATGGCCCTAAGCCTTACAGCTATGTGTTGGTATTATACGCACATTATGTATTTGATGGCATATCAACCCCTCTGTTTCAGCACCAAGTACCTTGCTGGTCACACCGACTTGTTGGGTGGAGCTGTCTCCTATGGTGACCCTAAACTGGGGTCTCAGATAGACCAAATGCAGAAGTTATTTGGCAACAATATGGTACATAGTATTGCAATTGTAATTAATATCCTAGTTATTAGTCCATGAAAAGCACAAACTCCTAACAATCAATGCTGTTAGTTTTTTTTTAGAAATCTCATCCCTAGGACAACAGGCCACTTTTGTCCCATGAAACAGGAACATGGTACACAGTATATATTCAGATTCACAAAGTAACACTATGGTGTCTCTGATTTTAGCTGTGAATGAGTTCATCTAGCAATTGGTGTTAGGGGAACTATATCTGCTTCGCACAACTAGAGGAACTCCATGTGTGCTAGAGGTAATGAATTCAGAAAACATATGAATCTGCTTTTACAGCAGTATTTGAATCATTGTGGTCAGTCTCTCAATATAAACACAACCTAAGCCTCAGCCATTTTAGTTTTGGTCATGACTTGATCCTTTGTGATTTCCACATGCAAACAGATTGGACATACTGTGTATCTTATCTCCCACAGTCACCATTTGATGCATTTTTGCTCCATCGGAGTTTGAAGACCCTAGCTGTGAGAATGGAGAGACACTCAGAGAATGCTATGGAAGTGGCCAAGTTCTTGGAGGCACACCCTAAGGTGCAGTGGCAGCTCTGCAGTTGTAACATGCAGATTTCCTGCAGTGTCAAGCCATAGTCTCATTCTCAGGCTATACATACAGCCTCAGAATGAGTACACCTATATAGCTCTTGCTTCAGCTCTATATAAACACGGTTGTTTGATGTATGAGGCTAACAATAAGGAAGAAAACAACTGGGAATTGAACCCAGAGCTCCTGACCAGCGAGCTACATACAAGTCTACAACTACCAGGCACTGACCTTCACAACTACAGTTAGCTATACCTATACTGCAAGTAAAATGATATCACTAGCATTAAAATTTGAGAATTTACTTGGAACAGTGATGTGAAGCATGCAGAGGACATTATAATGCATAGATTTATGACTAGTTGACTTGAAATCCATGTCCTTATAGCCAAATGTCATCCCTTCGTACTAGAAGTATGCACTGAAGAACTGTTTGATTTTTACACTGCACAGGTACAGCAAGTGCACTATCCAGGCCTTCCCTCACACCCAGACCATGAAATTGCTAAGAGACAGATGAAGCTTTTCTCTGGAATGATCTCCTTTGAGCTACATGGAGGGCTGGAGACAGGTATCAAAATGGCAGAGGTGAGATTCATGGGATCTGTATAGTAATCTCCTGATGTTATACCCACTCTCACAAATAAGCCCACCCCCTTGTTGGAAAAAGTTAGTATATGTACTTCTTATTATTAATGGCTAACCTATGTGTAAGCTATCAGTGTGAAATAAAATCAACGTATAGCTGAGGTCCAGGTGCTTAATCTGAGCTTCCAGACTTCCATAGTGAGCACCAAATTATACTGCATTCAGAAAGCTCATTTGTTGCCTTCCAGCTTTCTAAGGCCAAAGAAACTCAGGAGAGTAGAATTAGTATTATGCATAAAGTTTGTTCATGCATATATGTTGAACCTGCATCTGTTCGCGTACCACAGATTTGATATAGTTACATCACTCACAGTACCACACTGCAGTACAATGGCCACCTCAAGCATGATCCTTGGGGCACGTCCCAGCAACAATAATGTCAGAACCAACTTCGAACTCTTGTTTGTAGATGGCAGTAGTTTTGAACAGATATCATATGCTGCCATGTGTTTCTTGAAGAAGAACGAGTGATTGGTGGAGTGTACTTTTAAGTGTAATATCAAACACTTGAAGAAAGCCCACTCCCCTTTTGGAGGAGTCTTCCTTACAAGTGCATGTATTAATGGGAGACTACGGTTAGTAGAAGCTGTAATAATGGGGATTATGTAGGAGATCATTGTCAGATCTAATATTAGATCTCAACTGAATTGTTATGGTGGATCAGTATAACATACTGTACCAGAGAATCTATACATGTGGTAGCTACACACTGATGCCTGCCTAAACTGTAGTAAGTTACTCAATTGCTAACTATGACTAGTGCCAGCATGGACATTCACACTCACACATTCAGAGCATGAAGTTGGCAGTAATGGCAGTCAGCCTTGGAGGGGTGGAGACACTGGTGGAGCACCCTGCTTCAACAACCCACAATGATAAATGCGTGCCCCGAGAAGTGAAGATTGCCAGTGGTATCACAGATGGACTCCTCAGACTAAGGTCCTATGAATACCTCTTAAATCATAGAACTACTGCATGTTTTTTTGTACCATCTAGGTGTGTGTGTGTGGTAAAATGTTCTATAAAGTCTGTGTATTGTATTCATGGTATTTTTTTACAAGTACGTATACTTTATCATTCCTGTTTCTCCCTACAGTGTTGGTATTGAGGATGTGAAGGACTTGATCCAGGATTTGAAACAAGCCTTGGAAAAGATTTAATACCCCCCAGCTTGAGTTGAACAAGGCTGTTTGAAGTGTAAAACAATAGTCTACAGCTACAGACATTTGTGATAGTTTTCTTGTGGGAAAGACTTTGTTGTAGTTATCTAGAACTGTTTTAGTAAGACATATTGCTGAAACTTTCATCTGAACTGTTCCCTTTCTTAACTACATACATGGCAATGGCACGCACATGTACTCTTACTTAGCATTGCCAGTTACAGGTTTATATACCACAGATGTGTATTATTTGTCCTCCAGCATGAGTTAGATAGAAGTAGTAGTTACTTTTAATATACACATCCCCATACAATAGATTCACCATTGGATATGCCACTATCCACAATCAGCATCTACATATACCTTTCTATACCTTCCAAAACTTATTCCCGATTCCCCCTTTGGTTTACAATTTATGCATGCCTACCATATCGAGCAATGATGTAATCAATAAGTAATATATCTGCAGAATATATACAGCTTGTGTACATTTAACCAGTTAAGAAATATGTGCTTTGGTACTTGGCATTTTTGGTCAACTATAGAAGATAGGGAGGGATATTGATCAGCCTGTTGTTTGTGCTGTTTTCGAATAATCAATATCTTGGCCGCTGTCATTCGCCAGACAACTTGCCTAAAATTTTGGTATCAAAATACATGTATGTCAATGCCCCAGATGTTCAGGACACTACTAATTTTTAACACAAACCAGCAGCTAGCTAATTCTACAGGTTCTAGTGTTGTAGGCTACCTTGCAGATTGGGGTATGGTTGTCTTATGAGATAAAAAGGAATTTTGTGGAGTTTGCATGACCTAGTAACCAGCAATCATTGGGGGACTAAGCTACTAAGAACCAAAGTTTGGTGGTAGGTGGTACTTGGTAGCATTGTCTAACTTTGGTTATGTAAATTATAACTCTTCAGAGAGGTGCCAGTATATAGGCATTGCTATTGTATGATCCTGCACGAGTGTCAAAAACCAATTGACATCACCATCATGTGATAATGACTCTCTTTAAGACAGTATCTACAATTCAGCACTCTTTTTATACAATCACAACTCAGCTAAACTGCATATCAGAGCATCTCAATGTACAGCATAGGCAAGATAAGTCAAAGTACGTACTAATTAATTCAACATTCTCATCAAGTCATCAACACACATACTACAAGTTGACAGTTTAACTAATATACAAGGTCAGTCTTTGGGGTCTCCCATGTAAAATCAGGATCTGCCCTTCCAAAGTGCCCATAAACAGCAGTTTTCTGGAAAATGGGCTTTTTCAGTTGTAGGTCTCTGGTTAAGAGCAAGCAATAGTGAGTAAATAAGTAGTCTAGAGGCTCCAATATATATGTCTGTTTCTTAAAACTGTACTTGACTGAAGCAAGCTATCTAGGGTATCTAAGATGTATATCACATACTCCAGTTAATAAGCACATCTTGCTACTAGACAGACATGTGTCTCTACTGGCACACTGCACAGCTGCTGATTCACACTGCATATCACATGTGCCAATACTGGCTTTAAGGAACCCCTTGTTTAGCACACACCCTCCATTAGGCACATTTTCACTTATAATAAGCATAATTATGTGCTCCTTTCCACAGGTACTGTGTGAAAAAAGTTTTGTATTAAAAGTAACACAAAGAAATGTCCAAGCAAGACCATTACAATCAGCTAAATTGGTCATACGTTTTTACCTGGTGTGACGGACCTTAATGTGAAAAATAATTATTATATGTTTCCACCCAGCACCTGTTGAGAAAACACTTACCAGACAGCTACAGGCTATGCTTGCTTCAATCAGGTGCAATTTTGGCATAAAAATATGATAGTCGGGTAATCAGCACTTTTTCTGTGTCAAGCAGGCAACTGTGCCATGCAGGTAAGAGTGTTTTGTGTGTGGGATGATTTAAATGCTTTCGTGCAATTACTTGCTTGCTGACTGTAACTGGAATTTTAGCTAGCTCTATAGTTGAAAACTGTTTCATACTTTCGGGCGTTATGGATATCGTGCAGACAGTATTACACATTTTCAGAAGAGCATACATGGTCCAACTACTGTAATTCTATTTTGTCAGCAAAAAGAAATAAAGATCAATCTCACCTTATAATCACTCCTGGCCGAAGGTCAAAGTTGTTTTCAATGATCTTTACAAGCCCCGCATCTGTGGTCTTCTCCGTATTCACAGTGCCATATGTGTCCACATGAATGGACAGTGGTTTAGCTATTCCAATTCCATATGAAAGCTATATAATATAAGCAAACAAGCAAAAACAAATATGCATGATATCATTCAGACACCACAGTTCACCTATAGTTAATGTTATAGTATCAAGGGTAAATTTCAGAACTGCATGTAGATTACTTGTGTATGCATGGTATACTATACTCTATTCCCCAAAATTAAGTGTATAGTATTTCTTCCATATTAAAAATCAAGATTGTTCACTTAGTAGTGGTAATTCTTCAGCTTAGTCGTAGTATACAAACCTGAATGAGGACTCTCTTGGCTAACCCAGCTTTAACGATTGATTTGGCAATCCAACGGGCAGCATAGGCAGCTGAACGGTCTACCTTTGTTGCATCCTTCCCAGAAAAGGCACCCCCACCATGAGCTCCCCAACCACCATAGGTATCCACGATAATCTTTCGTCCTGTAAGCCCAGCATCCCCCTGTGTATGCAAGTCAACGTGATTCTTCCCCTGTTCAGGCAAACTGAATTCACAAACTCTTGTGCAACATGATGGATTGTTTCCTTTGTATGTAAACATTGAATTTTACCTTCGGCCCACCAACAACGAAGCTTCCAGATGGTTGAAGATGGTAAATGGTGTCATCAGTCAATAAGTTTTCTGGTATCACTTCCTGCATATACAATATGATACAAGCTATCATTAAATTTTTAAAAGTTTTGTATACTGACTACAGCAAACCTTGATGACAATGTCCTTTAATTGCCTCCGCATCTCCTCTAGTGTGATGTCTTCAGAGTGCTGCACACTCATTACAATAGTGTGCACTCGACGTGGTTTGCAAGCTCCATCCACTATCTCATATTCAGCTGTTACCTAAAAGTTATATATAAATACAACTAAAGATGGTTACTACACAAACTTGACTACCTCTAGAGCTTCTGATGAGGCAAAGTTTGTTTTAATACCTGACTTTTGCAATCTGGGCGGACCCATGGAAGACTCCCATCCAGTCGATGTTCTTCAAGCTTCTGGTTCAGCTGGTGAGCCAGTTTGAGTGTCAGTGGTATGAGTTCTTCAGTTTCATCAGTAGCATAGCCACACATCATTCCCTGTTGTAAATGATGTGCCTGACATTCTAGACCTCAAGTGTTGTGTTTTAACAACTAGCATTTTATAAAATAAAAAAAAAACACATGGGGTGTCCACTTGTTACTTGGGGGGGAATAGCATAAAATGGGATTGCTTTAATAAACACCACATTTATATAATAAGCATATTTACTACATTCAAATGCAATGTGATGTAAAATAGTGTACCATACCCTGAATATGCCCAATATCTAAATTAAATGGCATTTATGTAGCGTTGTTCCAAGTCCCCTGGCCCCTTCCCTATAGTTGTTTGCAATATGAAAAGCATGGAGAAGGCCTAACATGTGACATGTACCACAGCATGTGTCACATAGATCACACAAAATGGCTAACCACAATGTTGAGCGATACGCTAACAATACAACAAAGAACAGTCCAGTGAAGCATAATAAAACAGGAGCAAGCTGGCATGGATAGTCAAAGCTAACAATGCTTCAGTTTTTTCACCACTTCCAGACAAAAATAAAATGTTATGAATTTTTGAGCACAGCACATACAAACCTGGTCTCCAGCTCCAATCTCTTCAACTGTTTTATCTTTGTGGACACCTTTAGCAATTTCAGGTGACTGCTTTTCAATGGCTACCAGGACATTACAGGTATCGTAATCAAAACCTGAAAGAGAATGCAGACTATTTTAGTAATAGCCGTCAATAGGTGAACAGTATAGTTAGATAGCATTATATAGGTCCCACAGCTACATTTAAACAACCCCACCTTATGAAAGAAAGCTTAGTACATACTCTACAATGTCAGATTGGACCATTTGCACTGTATCAGTGCAGTCATGATTGTGCACTATTATTAAGGATCATAATAATTGCATTCACCTTTCTTAGAGTCATCAAATCCAATTTCTTGCACAGTCTTCCGGACAATCTTTTGGTAGTCCACTTCAGCCTTAGTTGTAATCTCACCAAAAACCATGACCATTCCTGTCTTTGTTGCAGTCTCTGTGATACATAGAATCAATAAGCTTGAAGTGATTGGTTCTCACAAACTGGTAAGAGCGGTGATATGGGACAAAATTTTAACTTCTGTAGTAAATTGAACACTCCAGGAGAAGGTTACAAGTTTTAAACATCCATAGTACATGTATATACATCAGGCAGAACATAAAATATACAGTCTGTTTTTCAACCAATCAGAGAGCTATTACACTTTATGCACTGTTGCTCAGCCAATCAGTCAGCTATTACACATTTTTGCACTGTTTACATGTACAAGAAAAACATGTTGCATATTTGGCATTTATTGTACTGTTGTTAGTAGAGTGTGATATAGTCATTTGATTAAGGCTAAAATAGGACTTCTAAAATGCAGTGAATTTGTGCATCTTGGCACAAATGCATTATGTGTTATGTGACTAATACACTTACCACATGCCACTTTGCTATCGGGATCTTTCTCAAGGCATGCATCTAAAATGGCATCTGATATCTGGTCGCACATCTTGTCTAGGGTAATAATAAATGAAACCATCACCACAAGAATGTTTGTAGTGTGTGTGTAGTGCACTGCCATAATAGTAGATAGCTAAGTATTGTACCGGATGTAGCAAATAAAGTGAGGATCCTTGACCTGGATCACTGAAACTGTTATAGCTTAACATTGCTCTTAATTGTTTTCATGGAGACAGAAAGCCTTGCCAACCTAAAACAAGTACCCTCGGTTTTCATGTTATGACTAAGGACCTGCACATTTCAATACCAAAAACCTATGTCTGACTACATGTATTTATGGTTACTGGACATTTTGATATTCATTGTAATTATCTCGTGCCAAGTTGGTAGCGCGCATATGTGACCGGGAATTCAGTGGCATTGTCTGCATGCACACTTGTTGATTTTTGGCCGACGCGGTTTGCAGGAACCTTGCTTACAGTTCTGCACATATACCCACGGAGGGAATGTCACGGAAATTTTGGTCCGGCGAAAATTTTGATCCGGGGGACCACAATTCCTGGAAAGTTTTGGTCCACGCGTGGAATAGGGGACCAAATTTTCCAGGACCAAAATTCCCTGTCCTTCCTGGCTGTCTTTCAAGCCACCTTGGAGGTAGCTGGCTGTGAAGACTCAAGTTGTACGAAATTTTGTTTGGCTCAGCTCTATCAACTTGTGGCCCCTTTAATACTTATAAGGTATAAACTTGTGCGTGTACTCGTGCCACCTTTATGTTTTAGCGCGTGTTCTGTCACGCCGGAGCGTGCGCATCTATTGTACAAGGGATAGCAGTAATTGTTGTGTTGGCAGCGACATTCGGAATAGGCATGGGGCGTGAGTATCTACTGTCTGTATACAATGGTTAACAGTTGTGAGACAGGCTGAGCGCAGAAGGCGGCAGAGATTCTACTCTATGGCTGATACGTGGCGACCCCTATCTGCTATTTCTCTAAGATGTCTCAAGTAAGCATGACGAACCAGGCTGTGTTCAGACTTAGCTTACAGTTAGCCAGAGTGGCTGTTTAGGTGGCTCCATGACAAGCTCAATTATGACACGTTTCTCTGTTAAGCACTTTTCAGTGCAGACAGTAGAGTGACAAACCTTGTTTAGCTATACATGCCACAGCCTGTGTGCTGTGATCTGATACTTCACTGGTAAGCCTTCGATGCCGCAGTGTATTGCTTGCTCAAGCTCGCCCCACAATGTTGTACATCCGCCTAGTATTTGGCGTTGTAGCATTATAATAATTTCCTGCCTACTCCCCCAGGATGTCACAGATCAAACTGAAGCTCTATTTGGGTAAACGCAGGTCGAGGGTTACGTAACCCGCACTTCGCGTAAAAGAACCTCTATTCTACGTAGCCTCTCTTAGTTCAAAGGTTCAGTTAGTTTATGTGGCTTGCGGCTTTTAGATAATCGCCGAGTTGTTTTATGACAAGAGCTCTTTGCATACCTTTGGGTCCGCACAGTTCAGATAGTATATTCGTGCGGAATTCCGTGCATATAAATTATATGTGGTTCCGACCATCCGCATATATAGACTATCAAGTTCAGCAACAAAAAAAAACAAACAAACAAAAACTGAAACAAACAAAAACCGAAAATGCTGCGATGGAACCAAATATCGCAAATAAATTATTTTTAAAATTATCTCGCACACACGCACAGTTGTCACTCATCTTCCAGCCCAACGTGTACACACGCACCTGGGTGACCCCTGCCGACACTCTCAGACGTGAACAGGAATCTTTTGGAAGAACTATCGGCAGCCATTATCAGTAGTTGGGAAGCAAACGTTTGGTATTCCGTACACGCATGTAGAGGTGACTTTAACTTGTCAACTTATGCTGGTCACTACACCTGGGAGCAAATGCAGGATGCTACCAAACTTGAATAAATGTGCAGTGTGAAAGGTACGCCGGAATTTATACCCGACCTCCTACTGTCATAGTATAATTATACCCAGACTTCAATCTTGTATACATCAGAACATCTTCCGGTCTGGACAAGGATAAAAACGCAGACACCATGAATTCTCACCACTTAGTTTTTTGGGACTCATTTTATGCTGCACTGCAGAAGAATTAAAGCGGTTCTATTTGGTGAGTTGCAACTATAATATTTTTGCGTGCATTAGTTACCTTCGCGCGTACGGTAGCTACTACGTGCATGAACTAAAGCTTGGTAAATTAAGACCTGCGAGTTGTAAAAGATTTGAAATCTGACACAGCCATGTGATTAATAAAATGCAGTCCGACATATACAGTGAGCGTTGAGGTCGTTGAGCACGCAACGCAGCAACTTACGTTGAGCAAGTAGTAACGTTGTTTAGCATTGAATCGATCAACGAGTGTCTGTTAGTAGCACTGCATGGAGTCTCAAGAAACGGTTGTCAGTATGCAATTTCGGCAAGAAACAACTCAACATTCGGCGCAACAGCGCAACAACTCCTACAATGTAAAGACTTGAAGTTGGTGAGGGGCCACATGCAGGTACCATTAAGAACAAATACTCAATTTACACACATGACACTGTTTAGTCACACGTGAGCAAGAAACGCTGCGAGAAACTATCTATAAGTAGCGGATAACAGAGCCATTTTCATATGCTCAGCAGTAGAAGCTCTATGCCGTAAACCGCTAGGTCTGTAATTTATGTAGCTGTGCCGTAAGCCGCTAGTCTCTCATACATGCGGCTGTGCTGTAAGCCGCTAGGGTCTGTTATGACTGTTATGCAGCTGTGCCGCAAGCCGCTGGATCCTGTCATACGGCTGTGCCGTTAGTCGCTAGGTCTGTCATGCATACACGGCTGTGCCGCAAGCCGCTAGATCTGTCATACTGCTGTGCCGTTAACCGCCAGGTCTGTCAGGCATGCGCTGAAGCCGCTAGATCTGTCATGCAGCTGTGCCGTGAAGGAGCCAGGTCTGTACTTTATTATGGCGCACTGAACAACTACGTATAGGTCTGTCATGATCATGCAGTAAGCAAATGTTTAGTGGCTACCCTTCAGAAATAATTTCGAAAATAATAATTGGCCAGACTGATACGTAATGAGAAGCCAAACTTAATAATTCGCTGAAGAATGGTTTTCTTTGCCGAGTAGATATTGAAGAGAAAAAAGACATGAGGGTTTGAGTTAGGGTCATCTGAATTCTGGTCAGATGTTCTTACCAACTGAGCTACTGATGTTTAGCAGGGAAACAGAGGATATATGGTATATCATGCATAGACACAATTTGATCTTGCAGGTTAGATCTCTGTTATGCATTGTCGACTCTGCCTGGACAGTGTACCATATAGCGTCAGAGATCCACCCTGAGAATCAAACTGCTAGAGCCTCCGTAGCTCAATTGTAGTAAGAGCATCTGACTAGAATTCAGATGACTAAGAGAAGTTTTTGTGCCCTTTTTAAAATGCCTAGTACAATAAGTGTATCTTTATTACATTGTGCTCTGAAAAGTAACCAAATTGGTACAGATCCACATTTTGGAAGCACAAGCTCAGTACAGTGTATAATGTATAATAATACTAGACACCTATTCAGTTTTACTAGCTAACATTACATTAAATTTTCCCACTCTGCCACACAGTTTCTGCTCAGTTACAGTGTTTCAAGAAGGTTTTCCTCTACTCCAAATCCGTCTACACTCAGCTGTGGAACAGACTTCAGATGGAGAGCCAGGTTCCTGACCCACAGGTATAAACTTATACCACAATATTCACAACTTTACTCTGGTTTAGGCACGATCAAAGTTTTATTTTCCATATGCTCACAGGGAAGTTGTAGACTTATATATCACAGGGAAGTTGTAGACTTATATATCACAGGGAAGTTGTAGACTTATATACCACAGGAAGTTGGAGACTTATATATCACAGGGAAGTTGTAGACTTATATATCACAGGGAAGTTGTATAGACTTATATATCACAGAGAAGTTGATACCACAGGAAGTTGGAGAATATTTGGGTGAGCCTGAGTGAGGCCCATACTAGTTTTTGCTTGGTTGCTTGTTTGCCTGGATTATGGACTGACCACCTACTGTAAAGTCTAAATGAGCATAATTAAATGTTTCATGAAGATAGAATGGGAATCACATGCATGCCATACACTTCAGCTAACCCAAGCATGGGTGAAGGGCTACTGCCAGACTGTAGTGTTGGCATGAAAGAAACTGGGAACTAAGATGACTCAAGTTAAATGCATTTGCAGCATGCACAGAAACTTACTTTCAGATAAGTCTATGCTATGATTCTGACAGCCATGTGACCAGGCAGGCTGTTCACAAATTGCGGAATGCACAGTTTCCGAGTTTGCTTCAGTAAGGGCAGTGCACAAACAACAAGCTAGACCACTTGTGTACGGCAGGGATTCCCTTGTTAGCTCACAGTATGAGTTTGAAGCTTAGTTCATGCCTGCATGTGTAGTCACAGTAGCTGCTCCAACTGGACAAATAAATATATCTGCATCGTCAATGTGGATTGTTGGCTACTAGTAATAATACACATGCTATGCTTAGTCAGCTACTTGCTCAGGCTCACTCCAGGATGATGCAACATCTCTCTAGTACGTATAATGCATGGTTGCCTGAGATGTGTGATTTACAGTAAGCACCTTTGTGCTTGAAAGGTGTTTTATTTGTACAGTTGGATGATGGTAAAAAAAAAACATTGAGATCCAGCCAGGATTCGAACCTGGGTCTTCTGAATTTCGGTCCAATGGTGTTACCAACTGAGCCACTGGAGCTCAGGCATTGGAACAGAGGATAGATGGCATTTATTCATAGACACAGTTAGTGTCTATCCAGTATACTCGGAGTATTATACTTCAGTAGATTGTTTACCCAAGGTGTTTACCTGAGGCAAGCAGAGTATATTTGTGTTTCTAACATTTGTATAGGTGGCATATCCAATACATACATATACCAATAACGAATGCAATATAAATGAGGGGTAAAGAATGTAGGAATTGGACTTTTTATCTATTTAGGAATTGGACTTTTTATATCAACCTCATCATTACCTTGTTACATACATTTTGTTATGATTTTTATTCTTGTACATTGCATGCTCTAACCACTGCTCATTTGTTGGCAAGAGCAACCTACGTGAAACACCTATTACACACGTTAGCACGTAGTCTCATTTCCAGGCTTTCTCCACATGTGAACAAATAATACCTCAGAAATAATTATATTTTATACTCACTGTTTACATTGTAGTAATCTCATTGAACAAAAACCAGTATAATAATCTGCTGTATGCATGTAATAACACAATTATACAGCTCTTTCAGTAGTTTTACAAACCAAAAAACATATTTTATGCATCACAGAGTGCTGGTGGAGTTATCCAAGCAAAGGAGCTTGATGCAGCAAGGAAAGCATGGATGAAAGGTCCTAAAGCTGCACCACTACCCATCAAAAAGGAGCACCCGATGTGAGTGAATTTTGTGAAAGTTTCTGCTGTGAAAATTTAGTCAATACATTAACACACTTTTGAATTCAATGGTGTAATAATGACTGTCCACCTTGTATGCAGCTTGCCAGTGCCAGGAGAACGAAACATTCTGATCACCAGTGCTCTTCCTTATGTCAACAACATCCCACATCTAGGAAACATAATAGGATGTGTACTGAGTGCTGATGTCTTTGCAAGGTCTGCCATAGTGCTCTGCCATTTTGATAATTAGGGACAGCATGGCTTTGGTATAGTGTATAACAGGTCAATTCTAAGCTTTTCATGTTGCTTTCCTAAATCAGGTACTGCCGTCTGCGAAACTACAATGTTTTGTACATTTGTGGTACAGATGAATATGGTACAGCCACTGAGACAAAGGCACTTGAAGAGGGTGTGACACCACAAGAGATCTGTACCAAATACTTTGCTGTTCACAAAGAGATATATGACTGGTTCAATATCCAGTTTGACTACTTTGGAAGGACAAGCACACCACAACAGACCAAGTACGCAAGTTCATGAAATTGTACAGGTTATACTAGTACATATGTAGAATAGAACAAAGGAGCCAAGTAAAGGCATAAGGGAGATGGCAAAAATGACATGATAGGCCTGAGTTGAAACAATACATGCAACTCTTGCTGGTTTAATACACTTCTGTTGCAGTAAATGACCTGACAAGCCATTTTTAAACCTCCTCTTTGTATGATATTGCACAATAACATAATTATAGATTAGCTGCAACAGCATCCCAATGCTTCTTTTGTCCACTTACAGTTTGGTGTTTTTACTTCAAATGTGCATTTTTAGGATTGCCCAGGATATTTTCCAGAGGCTGCACAAGAGAGGCTTCATAACAAACGACAACGTTGAACAGCTCTTCTGCGAGAAGTGTGAAAGGTAAATAGTCAGAAATGTTTGAGTTTTGCAGTTTGCGAGGTTTTGCAGAAATACTATTTTATGCAAACATTACATCTGCAAATAGTTTTTTCCATGACATTATGTAAGTACTGCAATGCCTCTACTATGCTATTTCACTGCCATCAGAAGCTGTCTGAGAAACCAACAAGTGTTGCTAGTCTGTCTGGAGAAATTGATCAGACTGTTCCAGCACCAAAATGCACCATGTGTGAAATATGTATTACATGCCTTACATACACTTTAGCCATAATATCACTTACAAGCATGTAATAATTATTTACCGCAAAGTATACATGCTATGTAGATGTTGGAGAAACAGTGTGAGGACCTTCAGATTGACCTGAAACCAGCAAACAGCATTGATGGCTAGTTTAGTGCAGTTTTCAATATAGCGCATCTCAAATAGTTTATGTAGTGGGCTGAATTAAAGTAGTGAAAGCTCACTACTGTGGTTTGAACAATTCTTACCTATTGTGAGTTCAACATCTGGTAGTTTATATTTGTTGTTGTTATATTTGCTCCAGCTCTACATACTTAGCTACTTGTGATAAAATTTGCAACTCAAACAGTGTTCTGTGCATCCTGTATCATCTTAAATTTGTATACTATATTAATATATAGGTTTTTGGCAGATCGATATGTGGAGGGAACTTGTCCATTCTGTGCCTATCAGGTATATACATAATACTTGGTTGTTCCCAGAGGATGTATAGCCTGTCGTATATCATTGACTAAGAATACTAGTTCACCTTGTACATCACCAGATGGGTTTTTTTTTATTCAGGATGCAAGGGGTGACCAGTGTGACAAGTGCAGCAAGCTAATTAATGCAACTGATCTCAAGGTAGCTCCTACCAACACGTTTAAAAATTCATAAAAAACAACATCCAGAATGATCCTATACTGTGAGTTGTTTTGTAATTTCATTCAGTCCCCAAGGTGCAAAATCTGCTCTAGTGAACCAATAGTGAAGAGTTCTAACCACCTCTTCCTTGACCTGCCCAAGGTATAGTCCTTCTCTACAGCCAGCAGTTTTTGTTCAAATAAGTGTATTTCCATCCTGGACTTGTTCTTTTCACCCTCTAATAAAAAGCAACCCTATGTATGCAGGTCATGTTTGTTTTTTTTGTTTGTTTGTTTGTGTTTACGAGAGCAATTCTATGGCTAGCTATAGCATAAGTTTATCATGAAAGGTGTGGAAGGCAAGGTGGATTGTCATATATGCTTTTGAAGTTACTGAGTTTGGTCTGGAGGAGGTTGGACCCTAATAGTGAACCTGCTTTTAAACACTTTGTGCTCTTTTGCTGAATGAATAGTCCCATGTCGCAAGCTTTTATTTACTAGCATAACTACTTCATATTTCTACCTTTTCAGTTGGAATCTACCATCAGTGATTGGTTTCAGGACTCCTCCGAGACTGGTTAGTACAACACTACAAAGGCAATAGCAAGAGACAGCAGCTTGTGCATTTTATCTAGTAATTCACTGCACAGTAAACAATTCAGCTTACTCGTGTTGTACAGGGGTGTGGTCTCCAAACGCCAAGAATGTAACTTCTTCATGGCTTCGAGAGGGCTTGAAACCACGATGCATCAGCCGGGATCTGAAGTGGGGAACATCTATTCCCCTGGAGGGCTATACTGAGAAAGTCTTCTATGTCTGGTTTGATGCACCAATTGGGTGAGTTGCATAGGATGACCTAAATGACAACATGTACAACTGTAATGATGAAACTGATGGTAAACATCATTTTAGTACATAACAATGGTAAAGTACATAAATGTATTGTGGTATAGTATATAATATGCATCAAAATGAAACCGCACTTCAGAAAGCATTCTGATCGATGTAAAATTGCAATGCAGCTTCACCACAAATAGTAGGCTTCATACATAGCTATGTATATATGTATGTTTTGAGAAGAAGTAAAAAGTTTCTGGAGCATTGCTTTAGTCTTTTAAAGCTTCATTTAAGTTTCATTGAAGTCTTCAGATGCTTCATTTGTGTCTTTTGTAGATTGATTTGTGGCAGAGATGTGGCAGAGTATAGCTAAATGGTTTCCGAAATTATTGTCAAAGATGCATACCGTAGCTGTGTATGGTGTGCTTGTGAAGAAAATCCTATTTACAAGTATACTTGGTCATACATGAATGCGTTTTTATTCATGTATTCTGCAGCTATTTGTCCATCACTGCCTGCTACACTGATCAATGGGAGCAATGGTGGAAGAACCCCAAGGAAGTACAGCTCTACCAGTTCATGGCCAAGGACAACATTCCCTTCCACACTGTTGTCTTTCCATGTTCATTACTTGGTGCTGACAGCAACTACACTCTGCTCAACCACATCAGCTCAACTGGTAGGTTTCTTGGTATACCATAATAATTATTATAGTAAAATAATGGGTAAGCATTTTAATCACATTATAATAATTTATATAATACTGGCAAAATTGGATTTGGTAAACCATAAATATGTGAAATCGTTGTGTATGCACGCTAGCTTGGTTAACCTTAGGCCAGGCAAAACACACACAAACACACAACACACACACACACATTCTGTATGGCTTTTCTCCGGAAGGAGATGTTTTCGGTTGCCCCCTAACTGGGTTCTGACGGAACATACAGAGTGACTGCTGTCACTTCCAGTTATGCTGGTGCAGCAGGTAGTTTGGTACACGACCGGGGTAGAGTACCTCAGTACTCACTATGCATGGTAAACCCCTAAGAACCAACTTGAAAATCGAAAAGTGTCCATGAATGTATCCGTCTATCCGATGCTCTAATGCCAGAGCTCCAGTGGCTCATTTGGTAAGAGCATCTGACAAGAATTCAGAACACCTAGGTTCAAGTTTTGGCTGGATCTCATTTTATTTCTTTCTCCAATCAAAAAAGAACTCTAAAAGTTGGAAGGGTGACAAATACATGAAAGCAGCTGTCCTTCCATTGAGATGTAATGAACAAAAGAGTATGTCATTCTTAATTTTTCATTTCTAGAGTACTTGAACTATGAAGATGGAAAGTTTTCAAAGAGCCGTGGAGTTGGAGTGTTTGGAAGTGATGCCAAGGATACCAAAATTCCAGCAGACGTCTACAGGTTCTACTTACTCTTCATCAGGCCAGAAATGCAGGCATGCACAGTGTTAACATAACACTGGCCTAACTGTGTAATAGTTACAGCTTGTCCGTGAGGGATATATCAATCTTATTTATAGCTTGAGGGTGCAGCACCAGGGATTACAAAATGGATACAATCCCAAGTGACTGTGATATAACTATTTTTGGTCGCCATTATACCTAGTAACGTGATACCAAACACATTCTCTTGCCAAGCATGAGATCAAATGCATGACTTTACTGGTTTCTCAATTCAAAGTGCTAAGTTTCACTGTCTATCTATTGAAACATTTCTGTGAGCTTAGATTTTCAGTCCAAAGTTTATTTGTTGGGACCATACAGTAAGTATTGTAGCTATAAGCATGAACAATGTCATGCCACTAAGCAGTAGATAGTTTGCTTTCTAGCTACCAAGTTACTGGTCTTGATTCCAAAGTTTAACATACGGCACTACCAAATTTACAGTCACTTTGATTGATGGCCAAAGTCATTGCTGTTGATAGTGACACACAACCTGCAGAATTTGCATTGTTCAATAACTGCATGTCTCTATTCAGATTTAGCTTGTGTCCACTAGGAGTGTGTGGAAAGTAATGTTCAAGAAACTTTCCATGTTGCATGCAGGATACTGTGTTCAACTGGGGAGATTTTGTCCGCAAGAACAACACAGAGTTACTCAACAATTTGGGAAACTTTATCAATCGAACACTGGTCTTCCTCGAAAGCAATTTCAGCAGGTTTGTCACGTACACATTATGACATAAGCTCACACTGTAAAATGTGGTGTAAAAGAAATGCTGGTTGATACTTCAAGTGTACACACTTTCAACACAACTCTTTGTGACAAAATGCACCTATAATTGTCCATTACAGGCAAATACTACAACAAAGGTCAAATTTTGCAGCAATACTGATAGGAGAACAGAACTTAGACTACATGCCTTGATCTATACTCTAACAGCCATGTGAAATTGAAAAGTATCAGTATAGCTAAATGGATGCATTGCCAAGCATGCACAACACAATGGAAAATGGTGCCAATTTCACGATATGTATTGGGCTCACTTTTAGACTGTCTCTTTAAAACGATCTGCTACATTGCTCAGAAATTTGTTTCACAGTAAGATTAATCATTGCCACAAATAATGTGCATGTGTGTATATTCTGTTACTGTGGCCGTCAGAGATTTGAGTTTTGAATGTGTACACACATGGTATAGATATTTGTTACAGTTGTGCAATGCATGTGTTTGTAGGTTGTGTAACTTTTGCTCAGCACTTCAACATGAGTAGGCTGTTCTTGGGTGGGTGTGGCATATACATACATGTGAACAAACCTCTATTATGCTTAGCAGTATGCAATTTAACACTTATGGTTAAATATGGATGCTGAGTAGTCCCATTGTTTGGCCAACGTGGAGTATGAAAAGAGCGATGAGACAGTCTGACTGGTGCGAAGCACAGAGAGTTGAAGTGCAGCCACTATGATAGTGCTGAAGTCATTCCATCTGCTGAGAATAAGCAGCGAGCAATGCAGTAAACAAATCAAGGTAGCATATGGCAATCCTACAAGAACATCTGATGGACTTCAGGCTAATCAATGGCAAACTATAAATGAGGTTTCATTCAAGCTTTGTCCTGCACCACTTGTGGAGGCACACTCTGTGCAAGACACAATATACATAGTCGTATATAGTAAAGTAAATGATTCTCCTTGCTCCTTATTAACCCACTTAGCACTGTTCCAGAAGTCACTCCTACTCATGAAGACATGGAAGTTGTTGTGAAGGTGACAAGGGAACTTAAAGGCTACATTGCGAGTCTCGAGGGCCTCAGGTAAGATTATACTAGTTACTCGCCAAATGCCTCATCACTGTGGGGCAAGTAAGCGAGCTGTAAATATATTACATGAAATTGTATGAAATGTCATAATGAAAGTAGCAAGGCCTTTCGCCCTGTTTTTTGGGGTTACCAATATGTACCCATTCTTTAGGATTCGTGATGGACTCAGGCACATACTCAACATTTCTCACATCGGAAATGGATACATCCAGGCTAACCAACCATGGAAACTGGTCAAGGGATCCCCAGATGAGAAGTATGAGAATACTTACAGTTAGCAGCTATTTTTGTAGCCAGTTACTCATATGATTTTTCAAAGCAGAGATATTAACGTCTCACAATTCAAGCATAGACCAAACATTAAAAAATGGTTCAAATAACTTCTACCAAATTATCACAAGAATTAGAAGCCCACGCATGTAATCAATTGCGATTAGATACCCAAGTGATACATCATTGCTATAGCATCAGATGATATCATATGTCTTGTTTGCTGCTTATGTGTTCATTACAGGAGCCGTGCTGGTACTATAGTTGGTCTCTGCACAAATGTTGTTTGCCTTCTGTCAGTGATGTTGCAGCCATACATGCCAGATGTTAGCCAGCAGATACAGGAACAACTTCAGGTTAGTGACATCATCAACAAAATCTTTGTTAAATACTTCTTGGATATTCAAACTTCTGTAACATTAGATAGTACTTGCGATTTGTAAATAATCCTTGCTTCCATAATCTATATTTTACTTGTACATTTAGGCACCTCCTGAGAGCAATGTGATAGTGGAAATCTTTGTACCATTCATCCAACATGGCCACAAGATTGGAAAGGCAAGTTTTACATTATAGTATTGCTATATGGCTTTAGTGGGGCAAACATAATGTGTGAGAAAGCAATACAAGATGAGACAAATGCATGAATGTATACTAAATGCTAGCACCTCAATGTTCTTTATAGACGGTAGAACAGCCAAACTTCTTTATAATATGTTTTTAAAGCATAACTCATAACTATATTGTTAATATTAGTGACTTGTAAGCCGTGGTGTCGGCTGGGAGTGTATACACTCATGTCACTGAAATAAAATTATTATTATTATAAGCTATAGAATTCATCTAGGTAATACATCTGTGTGAGACTGATGTAATTGTTTCTTTATAGCCTCACCCTCTCTTCGCAAAAATCGAAGAAAGCAGTGCTCAAACTCTGAAGAAGCAATTTGCTGGGAAGCAGAAAAAATGAAGAAAAATGTAGAGAATTTACGTAGGACAAAAAACTGTGAGAACAGAAATAATTAGGTACAAACTTTTTTTATGAGCAAACACACTTCTGTTATTTTTAGCCACTTGTAGGTAGACTGCAGTTACAAGTTACACTTATTCTGTTCTAGCTACAAATACATTATCAGTTTGAAAGGTTAATGCATAGCTACATACCACTGCTCTAGTGTGACTAAAGTATCTTTACCTTTTTATCTCTCTAAAGATGAAGTGGGTTTGTTAGTGCAGTCCCAGTAATGAGGCTACCCCAGCAAATATGCCCCTATTGTACAAGCATTCTTATGGATGTACATGCATACAGAGTACCCTGATAGGACAATTACCTGGTAATGTTTAAACCATCTATATATGCATATGCATTATCCATACTTGATGTTATATACTTGTAGTCTTGTTGTAGATTGCAACAAGCAAGCTGAAACCACAATTAATTTACCAATGATTATTTTGTCTACCTCAGCATGCCCTTCCTCTTGGTTGATACACAGTAAATAGATTGTGGTGCTTCCATTGTCAGCTATGCTTGTTGCAAGATTTCTGCAATCTGCTGTACTATGAGTGCATGTAGCTTTTGTGTGGCAGACTTTAAAGTACACAGTAAGTTGCTTGGTCAAGGTCATGGATTGATTTTCCAGAAGGTTCATATTCCACCCTCAAAGTTTGAAAATGAATGTTTAGCATCTCTTTGGGGTTAATATACATCTAAATAAGCATGATTCTTGGGCTGCCTATATTGGATTAATTGACATACTGAGGAAAAAGGGTCTGTAAAGGTGTGGCAATGCAGAATGTGAAGCATTCGTCCACTTGGTATGGTCAATACCTGTTAGTACACAAGAACTGGTGAGTGTCTAGGCTATACTACAGAGTTTGCTTGTAGATTCATGTTTCATTTGCCAGTTGTATAGTGCATCGTATACCATACAGAGTTGCATATAATTAAATACAGCTGCTACACTGTTACCGGCTGTTGCATAAAACTAATGGTTGCTACTGCCATATAACTATATGACCCAAGTGTGCCAGCAGCTGACTTAGCACGAAAGTGCACTCTAGAGAATGTTGAAATACTGGGTGGGTGGGTGGTTCTTTTTTCCTTTATTCACACATCATGGGTCATTCGTTACTCCTATTCACTATTTTCAGGCGCCTGCTAGACCACTATTCAATGTTTACAGAGACACCACCCACAAAGGTCTGAATCAAGACCCCCCAGAATTGCTCTACAAACATGAGTCAGTTATTCCTATTCACTGTTTTCAGATGCCTGCTAGCGCAATATTCAATGTTTACACAGACAGAAACGTTACACCCACAGAAGCCTTGAACACGATTCATTGCTGCATACCATGGTGCAGTGAATGTCTATAGAACAAATTCTTTAAAACAGCTAGCAGCACAGTATCAAGTGTGTATGTAACTATTGGCCCACTACTGCGGTTCAGAGTTCTCCATTTGAAGTACATACATCCCCACATGTGCATTGAGAAAGCCTACAGGCAATATGCTTTGTGGACATCTGTTCAAAGCTTGTTAATTTAGGGAAGGTAGCATCATATAAAAAGAAAAGAGCACTTTGACTCACTTTTGGTACTCCAGTTTTCTAAGTTGCTATCAGGCCACTTTTAGCTGCAGCAATATAATCGGCAGTATAAAAGATATCATTTCAATGGAATGCACAATGAGCCAGTTACTTATATGGACTGCAGCAATACATAATAATGACCTATTGCATACAGATAGGGCAGTTTCTATCTACTTAATAGTCACGTTAAAAAAGCTCGCCACCATTACAACCATCTTCCATTTTGTAAAACACATTGAACCCAAGATGAGAAAAACCATCTGCATAATGAACAAAGTAACTGTAATTCTGATAGCCTAAGATCTATTGCAATAGACAGAGCAACAAAACAGATACCTATTTATAATTTATGATGACACTAGTACCAGCAAATAGACAGATGCTACAGTAATGACACTATTTACTCTGCAAATCCAGGAACAGATTGTCGTTCTATTTGCTAAGTATATAGAGCATACCTGCCCATGCTCTGAGCAATTTCGTAACCTTCTGCTTTGCTTCAGCACTTCCCATGCTTTTCTACGCTCTGGGAAAAATATACTTATATTATACTAAAGCTGGTTAGCTACATGGTTGATAAAACTTGGGGGAGTGCCCTGGGCTATTAGCAGGGGCTAATATTGTGGGTTACTTGCAACTAGCTTCACGTTAGTTGCAAATGCTGTAGGGTTAGTTGCTTATTTTACTAAAAATACAGTGGCTTTGGGCTCTGCTACTGCTGCTTCTTCTACCCATGCTGTGCGCTAGATTGAAAATGTTTAGAGGCCAGAATAGGACTGATTCTAGTGGCAATCCCCCCCCCCCCCCCCCATATAGTCTCAGATGCAATCTCAGTGCCTAAAATATTTCTGGGGGAGGGAGAGTACAACGCTTGTGACTTCTTATGTTGCCCAATTCTGTGATCAGCAGTGGTAATAGTGGTGTCAATAATTGAACGGACACAACCGCACTGGTGGGGCAATAAAGGATCCTAGTTGCTAGAGCACATACCCCACTGTACCCTAGATTGGATACACCAATGTGAGGTTCACAAGGGTTCCATTCACTCACAGATACTCCAGGACTTTCGAAAGAATACTTATCCAAACTATACAGAGATTCCTTTGGAGCACCTGCAGCCAATGAGTGGGCATTTGTCACTCACCACAATTTTAGTTTCCATGACAACCTTATACACCTGCAGGCATGGCTAGATTGTTGAATACTAATCAACAATCTTATAGGTAATTCATCTGCTTGGACAAAATGTATATCTATTTGTGATATGTAATGACTATCCACCGAGCACCTGCATTGCAGTCTGTGTGGATTATTATGAATGTAATAGTACCATCAGCCCCATGCAGAGATGTCTGAACAACATCGATAAATTATTAAATAACATGCTACATCATTATTATGTATGTAGCTAACTAGGAGTAAAGGTCACAGCCAATTATTTTACTATGAGCTGAGGGATTTTATATGTGTTCTACATGTACGTTTGTGGTATATACATAGAGAGTTTAACTGGAAGTGCATGGATGGGGTTCGGTATGTGACAATCATTTGATCCTCAGGTGCAGTTGATAACCTTAGACACCATGCAACATACTAGTGAATATGCTTGAGCACATCCTCAACCCCAAATTATCTTCAGTGTGTCCCAGTAATGTACAAATTATATTTAGGGAAGAGCTAAGCATTATTCTCAATTGCTTAATTTGTTGGGGGGATAGCTATGGGGATCTTTCCTGGCTGTCTTATGTGACTGTGAAGTGGTTCTCTCCTGGCTTTTTTATGTGGAAAGAGAACCAAGTGACTCTCTTAGAGTGTTGGATTACCGGAAAGCTTGCCACTGTTTTCAAAATAAAATGTAAAGCTTAGGTACAGCCAGCAAATTCCCTGTGGTACTGTCCAACCATGCTAAGAACCAACAATGTTTGTGTTTGTAATAGTGTTTTCAGTAACTAAGTACATGTACACACACCATGCCATCCCTGGAGCACCAAACGCTGATGCTTTTGCTTGAAGGATACTGTCATGTATGTGGGCCAAGCATGCCAGTTAATCCTACTAGCCTTAATTGCTTAATAGTATCACTGAAATAATCGCTCTAGAGAATGTTGAAATACTGGACAAGATAGGAATGTGGGTGGTTCTTGTTCCATTTATTCACACTCATGGGTCATGGGTCATGCATGGGTCATGCAGTATTATTCTATTCACTGTTTTCAGGCACCTGCTAGAACAACATTCAATGTTTACAGAGACACCACCCACAAAAATCTAATAACAACCTCAAACAGATAACAGGTTTTCGTATGACAAATGAATCATGGGTCATTAATTTCTATTCACCTATATGCTAGCACAATATTCAGTGTTTACACAGACACAATTAATGTTACACCCATAGAAGTCTGGGTCAAGACACATATGTGACAAGGTTTTGTGGAATCATGGGTCTATAGAAGACAATTCTTGTTTCTTTGTCACCTACCAGCACAATAAGTGTGTATGTAGTTTTAGAGCATCTTGCCTTAGCTGTAAATACATATATAAGTGCCAGAACCAGTATGACTGGTCAGGCCATGGTGCTACTCACGTTCACCTTGTGTGTGTTCTCATGAAGAACAAATTGCAATTCAACTGAGAACTTCAGGTAGACAAGTTGTTGCTATTATCGGCTGTGGCCGTGCAAAGGAACAAACAGAAACTTTCAGGTTGGAAGTGCGTTGCACTGTAGCTACCTGTTTCAAGCTGAAGTTGATGAAAGCTGTTAAGAAGTAGGTTAAAAATTTTGCCACATGATTTGCACATAAATAGTTTGAGCATTTTCAACTTACTTCCAGTAGCCATGCAATAATCACATATTTAGTATGAGGCAAAAATAGACGTGGGTTCAATCCCTGGCAACTGCCACCTTTTTTTTACTTTCCCCGGCTTTCGTCTCATACCTGCTTGTTTGTGTATGAGATTAGTGGCTCACTACAGTACTGGGCCCTCCATTTGAAGTATGTACACCCCCATGTGCATATGAAACTTTAGCAAGTAAACAACAGCCCTGTTTACACTAGCACTTAAACCGGTTTCAAATTGGTTTACGTTTAAACCGGTTTCAAATTGGTTTACGTTTAAACTGGTTTCAAATTGGTTTATGTTTAAACTGGTTTGGCCAAACCACATCATTATTTGGTTTACAGAAAGCAGTTTCCAAAGTGCATTAGGGGCGTATACACAGCTGTCCTAAACTGATTTGAAACCACTTTGAAACCGGTTTAAAGTGCTGGTGTAAACAGGCTTAATGAGAGAACTCTAGCCCACCAAGTTTTATCAGGGATGATAACCATGGCTGTAAAATACTATTCACATGGTATTTCGATTACAAGTCAAACATATTCATAAGGTTGGGGGTACAAGTTAAATGTAGCTCTTAAAGCAGGCTGATAACAAGTGCTGATATACTACATCTTGGGGAATTCTTATATGTTGCTTAGCAACCAATGCTGAACATGAAAAAAGCGAAAGTGATAATGCCCCGCAGGGCAGTAATCAACTATCGGTGTCTATTACAGCCCTCTTTTATAGTCTTGGAACACATTCAACAATGCCCTGGAAAACCTGGGTTATTCTGGTACAATGGAATGCTCTGGCTAGTGTATGCAGGATTTCACTAAATTGCCAAGCCAATGTAAACATCTAATCTGAGTGCCATGCTCCTGTATTCCTCGTCAAGCCTTGGGAAGTGGTGCTAGACAACAAAAAACCTTTTCTTCTTGAATTGCCAGCACATGTTTTGCAACTTATTCTTACTTTCATGAGTATACGTGCATGCTCACTCTGTAAACAAAAGGATGGCTCACTGTTGCGCACACCACTCTGCTGGCCAATCCCAAGCAAGTTGATTGCCTCATGGAAACAGTTGCTCTCTTCACACTACACGAGTTCATTGATTGGTACATGTCAATGTGCAGCTTAGAGTGCAATCAAAGTATGGTTCACTTTCAAGATACGGTATCATAATAAACAGGTTTCTTGATGGACTCAAGGCTGCCTATGATGGAAGGAATTATATATTCTGTTTCTAGGAAGACAAAAACTCGTGTAGAACATTCCAATGCTCTAAGTCCAAAACATGAACTCCTGGAGTAGATCAAGATGTGAGCAATATTGGCCTTCAGCTCAATGTTAACACCAGTGTTGGTGTTCTCAACATTGGTGACAACAGCAATACACATTCAACTGCCGAATTTTATCCCCTGTAACTCAATTATAGCCTACAGGTCTCTTTTATGCACTGTAGTTCGACTTTTGCTGCTAACCACATCCACTCTCAGTATTAGATTCAGACATGCGAACCTTATGGAAGCAGTAGTCGAGTGCTGCTCAGGAAGGCTGGGAAAGTATCATTCCAGGAAAAGGTAATTTACTTACACATCAGTTAACTGTGAGAAATGACTACCAGCTCCTTGGTTTTCCTACCAACTTGCATACATTCTATCCCAACAAAGGGCGTGGCTAAAACAGCTATGAATATTTCACGTGTTCGTCAGTACAGTAAATTACTCCTTTCTTTAAACCTGAGTGTTATCTATTTTGGAATACTTTTAGCATGCCTTCAACACACCGTACTTCCATTTCTGTCAGAGGTTTGGCAGAGACTTGCTGAACAGACGCGCGCGCGCGCGTGACCCAAACCACTCCCACTCATTAAACCTCACAATAGGCGAATAGCAATAGCGAGCCAGCATTGCAGTATTAAATACCCCCAACTGTTACTGTGCCAGGAAAATCAAGCCCCTACAATGTGAGAGTAGCATTTTCTAAGCTACAATCGGAGAGAGAATTCAGAATTGGCCAACCTGGTGCCAACCAAGGCCAAAAATACTGCAGCCTAGATAGGTATATTATCTATGTCATAACCTATTTCCAGGCCTCCCATCTTTGATCGGGCGCTTTGTCGTGTGCAGCCCCTTGGCCCCCCATTTTCTCTGCCCCCTTTTTCTAAATGAAACCCTGCAACTGCAGCTTGATTGTGGATAATATGGAAGGCCTCGGAACATTTAGCTTGTGAGGCACAAAGTAGATGTAGGGAGGGCATGCAACTAGAATGACTGTAAGATATCCGACTCCCTCGTGTTGACGCATTCCATGCTTGCCGCCCCCGGTTCCACTGTCTATGGTAGGTGAACTCAATGTTAGGTCTAATTAGTGTAAACAAGGCATACAAATAATTATCGCTAAGAGCCTTTCCTAGGCTCATTGGTTAAGGAGATTTTTTTTCATCTGGTGGATGCACCATGACACAAATGCTTTCAGATTAGATATCCAATGCTTCCTCTTGCCCATGCATCCACTACAACTCATTTTCCTTTACATTCTGGGATATAATGTCTTCAGTACCCACATTCCCTAATGAAATTAGATCAACATGAGACTATCTTAATGGTCCAGTTGAGGCTACACATTAATATTTGTCTAGCAATACTTCTGGAGACTCTGGCATCACCAGTCAGCTCATAGTCGCCTGCAGACACTCACATGTGTAAAAGTCTGGCTTTGTTCACCAGTCCAGTGATTCGGTCTCTCACCTTCCACTGTGGGCAAGGGCTTCCTCCAGTGTCCAAAGCAATCCCTGGTGTGGTAGCACCGCCTCCAGGCAGCAAGGCAGCCGTGGGGATAGCTAAAGAATCTACCGCTCCACACCCTCATTTTTCAAGAACAAGGGTCACTCTATATACTGCAAGCAGCAGCAACTGCATTCACGTGAAGAACTTATCAGCTGACTGGGGTTGCACAGAGCAGTGCAAGTTAGTAACAATTATTAACGATGCAAAAACTTGCACCCATACTGCATGATTCATGTATGAACATGTCGCCATTCCTTCCTCAGCAATCTGGCTCCTTAGCTACTTTGTTGAAACTGCAGCAACAGATCAATGTTTAGAAAGTATAAGTTGATTTTGCAGCCTGTGTTGTCAGTGCTGATTTTGCGATGTACCAGCTTAACAGCTGCATGAGTTACACACCACCCCAAACGCCTCGCCAACGACTTCTGAAGGCCTTAGCTATTCGTATGACCTTATTATGTAATCAGTGTTTGTATAATTGAGGTACTATGACCATAGATTGCTCACTTGAGATGTCAGAATTTGCCAGAGTGAAGTGAAGATGGTGCAGTCCATTAATTTTAGATGCTGTTAAAGCTCTGATTTACCAAGAGGAGTATATATGTGCAGGTCAATTTGAACCAGTGTGGATTGATACCCGGAGTGTTTAGCATCTACATTTTTGGGTCATAAAACTAGTGTGGTGGCCTGGAGGAGGAACTGGACTGATGGTGTATGCCTTCACAAAAGAGCTACCAGTAGTAACTTAGTATAAGGAATGCACATTAACTGCTAGGCCTCACATGTATAACTAGCATTATAAGTTCTGCTGGGTCATCAGTGCATACATAATTCAGTTAGCATATTCTGTACATGTGCCACCATCCTGGAAAGCACATGAATGTGAAAATACATTGTGAGTCTGTTCACGAGCTCTGCTCAAGCTAGAAGAGTGTGTACTTTAATTCAGGTAATATGCAAAGCAATCTTTAATTTTCAGGCGTGCACTCAAGACCTGCAGATTAAAGATTACTAGTGGGAGTACTGTGTGTCACAGAGATATGATTTAGTGTACATGTGGTTAGTAATTACCACTTTGGTGTAGTTGGGTATGGGCATTAACAGCCTGCAAAGACAAGTGGTAGCCAACCCAGTGTTCTAAGCCTTTATTCACTCATGATACAGGCTTTTTATTTTACCTGAATCCCTTCTTATTAAGTTATTATCCACCAGTGTTTCCCTTTGTCATAGTTTATACCCCCATTTCACTTTTTCGCTACCTGCAAGCATTCTCTTATACTGCTGCTATAGCATGCAGTCAGTATGCGAATAGTGTCACATTTTGTGGATAATTAATAGCCTTGTTCCCAGGCCTTCCCACCGTCCAGTTTTTGATCACTTGCGGTATGCAAGAACGGAGGGGGAGGGCCTTGTCCATTTTATCATGTGAATGACATTGTGTCTACCTAGGTAGGCAGATAGGGGGAGGGGTCCCCTATCGAAAAAACAAACGAGCTTGAGGCAATACTTTGCATACTGCAAGCAATCAAAAACTGGACGGTGGGAAGGCCTGGGAACAAGGCTAGATATTATTAACATGTGCTACACGTGTTGTATACCATACATGCACAAGTGACTTTGTACTCCAATTTTAACGAGCATGTAGCTAGCTAGTCTTGTTCTCAGACCCTCAGCAAGACCATCAATCTAGGGACCAGACTAGCATGTACATGTGTGCTTAAACACTGTTAGGAGAAGGATGAATTGGATTGTTTAACTGGTCAGTGCTCTCTTGAAAGTGCGTGTTTTGTATATCAAAGTGATTCATGCGTCTTGCTTATTGCAGTTAGCTATTGGAACTGCAAACATAAAAACCACTATAGTCATGTGACTTCTTAGTTATTCATGAGTCAAGCATCATTGGTACTACCTTAACACAGATATTTTGTTCATACATCTTATAATTTGTATAAAGAAATTAACAGCCTTTCAACACAAACTCGACTTCATTGCATAAACAAACAATGTATTAGTTGAAAGAGGCATAATAGTTCTTCACTGCCTGTCCATAACCAGTTGGAACGCCAGTATCATTGTAGCTTGAGATGAGAGCAGGCCCACTCTTGCAGTCCCAAGTGTTGAAGGTCCAAGGCAAATAATGCCCTCCTGCATGCTCATCCAACCATTTCATCAGTGAGGTCACAAACCATCCGGAACAATCATTTTCACCAATCTCTGTAGCAACCACTGGATATTTTGCTGCCACTGGTGCCACATACTGATTCCAACAGCTCTCATTAACACAGTAGTTGAAGTTGTAGACATGAAGAGCTGCTCCAGTGTTGTTAGCAGGATCTTGCGGGGCATAGTTTATCCACTGTGCCAGTGAGTTACTGTAGGCAATGCCCCCCAGAAGGATTAGATTTTTGGCTCCTGTCTGTCTAACACCGTAGACAAGAGTCTGCATTCCGACTGCCTGTGAGGAAATTGATACGTGGCTAAGCATTGTACATATAGTTACAAATATGGACACTCTGATATTTTTGTGCCTAAACATCGAAGCCTGGTGTATGAACAAAATATCTGTGTATTCATGTCATGTAATAAGGTAGTAGCTACCAATGATGTTACAGTACTTGTCAGACTTAGACTGTCCATCATTCACAGAGGCGTAGGAAAGACTTTTTGATTGGGGGGCACAGTTTTTAATTTGTAGTACAGGGCATATAGAGTGGGCGTGGCACAGACTGAAAACTTGGGGGCACATGGTTCCTACGCCTATGATTCATTATAGCTATTTCTCACAAGTTTCAGTGGTTCTGTAGCTATTGGTTCAACTCTCACTCAGACTCAATACACAGTGGACTTTACCCCATGTCACCCCTTGATAGCTATGTACTGTAGTACAGTTCATTTTTACCTCATAGTTGACTCCATTGCATGTGCCTCCATCTCTCCAGCATCTCCATGCCTCTGGACTGTTCCAGTTGTTGTTATCAGGGAAGGGCTCATTGAACAATTCAAATATCACCTTATCATTGCCAGAAAATGTCCTGGCAACAGACTGCCAGAAAGTGTATGAGTGATCGTGGTCAGGCATGGGTTGTTGACCATCAGCCTTCTGTGACCCTGGAGCACTCCAGTGTAAATCTAGTATCACAGCAAAGCCTTCATTGGTGAACATGTTCACATAGCTGACAATGTTGTCAATGTAGTTCTGCCCTGCATACCTTGGATCGATGCCGTTAATGTTGAGCCAGCAGTCTTCATTGAGTGGGACTCTCACCGCATTGGCGTTCCAAGCTTTGAAGCTATTGACGAGGGAGTTGTTATGTGGTCCATCAAAGATGCCATTACCCTGGACGCACATATATTCTGTGCCAGCATGATTGAGACCCTGAATATTACACAATGCATTGTAGAATAAATTAGTTCCTGCATCTATTGGACTATGAATATAGTGCAGCCATTCTGGTCTTACAGTCACAATGTGCAGATCTCGAGCACAAATATAGCCAGAGGTCTCAATTTACAAGCAACGTAACCACCTACATGCTAATCTTATTTGTTCTTCTCACCTTGATGTTAATTTCCTCTTTTCTATAATTTACAAGACGGTTTCCTTTGGCCCTGATACCACGCAGCTCAGGAGCTGAGAGACAAATAGTCAGCAGGCAGGATATAATGAGACACAGATTGAGCTTGACAGACAGACCCATCCTTTTATCTTTTCCAGACTGAGATAAATGAGTGTCAAATTCTAGGTGCACTTATATAGCTGGAATGCTACTATACCTCACATGTTCTTGCATGCATGTGACTAGCATGCAGCCCTTGAATATTGTAAAAACATTCATTGTATATACACTAGAATGGTACTATGCTTTTTAACATGCTGTGGCATGTGACCTGAGATAATGTACACTATAATTGGTATCACAGTGACATGTGTTTTGAGCTGTCATAACAGTGACTGTTGGACAATGATAAACATTTGTACCAGTCTCACCATGAGTAATCTGTCATTGTATTATTGACTATACTATTACCATCCATGTGCAGACTTTGTACTTTGTCACTATTGCTATATTTGCCTCACCAGGCACCACATGCTCTTCACATCTTTGAGTGTGCACAACATACTGTGCTATACATGCATCTATGTGCAGAATGATACTCTGCTGCACATGCTTTTGTGGCATGTGACTGCTGGCATGTCTTTGAACATGTGGAACACATGTGCCATTGAACAGCCATAGTCAATATAGCTAATGTCTGCCATAGTGTAATCTTAGTATTAGTATTATGCTTGTTCCCATGCAGGCTCTAGGTGACCTTCTTATCACTCGCAGTACTCACTGCAAGCAACAGAAAGCTGGAACTCAGCCCCCCTAATCCAACCCTCCTAACCTAATCCAGCCCCTCCTAATCCAGCAACAAACAACCTCCAAACCAGCCATATTATGGGTAGTCTCTCACACAGTTCCTAACTTAGTCTCACCTTCCAACTGAGCTGAATAACAAACAAAGGAGAGCTGCATAGGAATGAGGCTAGAAACTTCCACTTGTACATGAAACAATTTAATAGAAGTAAGCAAGATGACTGGTGCTTCTTCCAACTGACATCACAGCTTTCTAAAGTCCCTGCATTGTGGAGGTTCTACATTAAACTGACCTCTTAGAGGAAACATCAGACCCACCTTTACACATACAAAGGTCCCCTTATTTACGTGGTTTACTACAATAACAGCCCGAAAAGAGAGACAGGTGCTAGGAACACATAATACAGTAGCCTTGTACTGAGGCCATGTGTATGAAGCTAGTAATACTGTAGATGAGTTTCATCTCGAGATCCTGCATGGGCAAGCCATTATTCACTGTATATACTATATATAACATAATTGTGCTTGCTAGTAGGCTAGTAGCTAGCTTTAAATGAACAAGTAATAGGGCATATATGTCATGTGATTCACCAAATCAAACGTATGAGCAAGAGCTGTTCAAAACATTGATGCAGCTGGGCAAAGATGAGAAACTATTATACTTTGCCTAATCCCAATGGACTCATGCAAATCAGTGTGCTAGATACACATCCAATCTTTGAGGTTATTTCGGATAATGCAAAGATAAATCAATGCACTGCAGGTATTATCAAGTGTCCAAGACCTAGTATGGTACTGTATCTTTGCAGAAATTTCATTTAGTTTCTGTTTGATGCCTTCCCACTAACCTCCATAGTTGGGGGAAGTCCTAGCTCACTTTTTAGTGATCTCCCCAGAAGGAGGAGCTAGAGTGTGTGTAAGTCACCATATAGTAAGAGCTCGCAACAACTGAACAGAGTATTCTGCTAGCTTGTACAAGCTTTAATTGGGAGCTTTTACTTCTTCTATTCTCAAAACATAAGTGTAATTATTGATTTAATTAGGATACATGCTGGGTTCCTATGAGCAATAAACAGATTCCAGCAACAAGCACTGGATTTAGGGACTGGAACCAGTCCAGCTGGTCCGGACCAAATTGCTGGACAGTTGATTTGCCCAACTTGTTGCTATCCATCTTTGTCTCTATGGTATGTTGTGCATTAGATATCTCATAGTGTGGTACGTATGGTGTCTCATGGTGCCACCTGGGATCTAGAATCTTGTGAGCAGCATGCATCAAGGCAACCTCATTATTTGAGGGGCTATACTAGCTAATCCCCCTTATCTGAAATTTAGCTCAGGTGGGCCTACAAGTGTGCATATGCACATGATTATATTCATAGCATTCATGGAATGAGTATTGAATTAATAACAATTTGTAAACGCTACAGCATTAAGAGCGCTATTGTTTAGATCAGCGTACAAAGAAACTAGATTTCCACTAATACATGTATAATTGCACCAAAAGTAAAATCGATTCTTTGTTTTGGGGCATCAAAAGCATGTCCACCATTCCCCAATGTTGTTACGTACAGCTAGTGGTAAGGTTCATAGCTACACACAACGCAATCACTGGTGAATACAAATCAGAAAACTACCATTACACATCTACTGAATATGCAAATGTATCAAGCCTGCTATACATGAACATTGCTTAAAATGTTTCAATGTTTGGGTTCGCAATAACCTCACTCTCACTTTCATCTTCATTGTCACCAGAGTATATTTCGACATCATGACAGAGAGTTGAACTGGACCTCACCAGTACTGGCAGGTGCTTTGCATTATGATCTGGCACTTCCGCTGCTGGTGGAGTGCTCCCATTTTTGTGTTGCTCATCACCGGTTATCTCAACTTCTTTGGCAGAAGAGTGTAAGAAGCTTGATTCTCTCTCTGTGGTTGGATACACTTTGGCTAAGTGTGGCTTGTCAATCTGGCTCTGTTCTAATCTCTCCAGCTGGAGAGCTGTTGGGTTTGATATGCCGTGAATAGATTCACTCTCACTGAACACATTCGATTGGTGAGCAATACTGGAGAGCTGAAAGGCAGCGTTACGGGAACTTGGAGGACGAGCAGACCTCAGACCAGTACATGTACTGGTAGTATTGGGTTGTGATAATTTCCTAGGGGCTATGAATTTTCGTTGTTTGATATTTGAGTGTGTTGATACTTTGATGCCTGGCATCTTCCTTCCACAGCAGAGCACATGTAGCCAAAGCTCTCGGCCATCTTTTCCAAACACACAGAAGAAGAGAAAGATGAAGAAACCTTGCAGTGAGTTGAATATGGCAAAGAGAAACTGGAAGGCAGTGGAGGCTTCACGAATCGTGAGAGCTCCAAAGACCCACATTAGCCCAAACAGGGCCATCACCCCCATGAGGCTGATCATGAGTCTAAAAACTGTCTGTCGTTTTGCTTTATCTTTGCTGCTAAATCGCTTCTGACTGTGCTTGATGAGTACAGATGTTATTATCACAAATATAGTAGCATTGAAGAACAAGATGGCAAAGATGGGGCCCAGGAAGGCACCGAAGAAAACACTAGTCTCACCGATGAAGCAACTGTAGAAAAAAGTTGTAATTGTTAAACATGCAATAGCAATAGCAAATACTGAGGTCAGGTCGCTTACTATCTTATTGTGTGCATGTCAGTAGCATTGTTAGAGTCATTGGCTCCGTTGATAGTTGATGGTGAAAATGTGACCATGAAGTCCCTGTCAATTGCCAACGGAATGACCACTGGAACAATTGGTACAACTGCAATAAAAGAGAGATACACAACACAGTGGCTTGCTAATGGTTACAGGAGTGCAATATACCTAAGATCCTGGGAACTTACACCAACAGACAAGTGAGACCGCAATGATGTATCTGGTGGTGACTTGGAAAAACACTATGACCAGCTTCTGGAACATAAACACAGCCTCTGCCCCCATCCACATCCATATCACCAGTGTAAAGTAGTGGAGTAGAGCTGACACTGTCACACAACCTCCATACACTTGTGTTTGGTCGATACCACCCACAAAGACAATCAGCATACAGAATAGTGCTACGCAGAGTTGAATGTGAAATTTTGAGACATCTCGCTTGCGAAGCTTCCTATATATATATATATATATATAATATATATATATATGTATGTACAGAGCAAGAGTCTTAGAGAGAATGTACAGTGCACATATTGTCATTACCAGGCAGATGTTCATCATCATGACTATGGAATAGGTCATTGTCACTATAGTGTTTATCCACTCACTCGAACACCAATAATGTGATGATAGTCATAGCAAGACCAAACAGTGAGAGAGAAGTCCCAGTAATGGAGATGATGTCAAGTGCAAGCTGAACGGCAGGAGAAAGCTCCCGGCAGCCGTCAGTTCTTGTACAGATGTCCTACAGATGCGCATTTAGAATTAAATGCAATGAACAACAAATTTTAAGTTTAAGTGTGTGCCAGAAAGCCAATAGTACAGTAGGAAGTTCATGACCATGACTGGATATTATGTACTCAGAGAGATCACTGGTTATATATTCACATACCACAAGGCAGCCAAAGTTGGTAAGGTGGTTGCAATGACAGGTGACAACATTTCCATCAATTTGAATGAGTTCACATCCATCAGTAGTCCAGTTTCCACGGCCACCTAAAGTGGAAAGAAACTGTAAATTATGTATATGCTGTAATGCTACAATGTTTTGTGCACACTGTTTTAATGTGCACTTATGCTTACTGCATTGTAAATAAAAGATAATGTATACGATTGGCCGCAATAATTGTAATGCTATGTAAGCTTAATAAATAATTAGGTTGTGACTTTATGTCATCATAAAATCCTTAAATCTCTTATGTAAAATTAGATCCTACGTTGCATAAGCTTATAAGAGTAACAATACGTGGAAACGTGAAGACCTGCTTCCGCAAGCTAAGTGTAGAGCTGGTTTTCCTACAAGTGTGTAGAATCACAATACTATAGTCTTGTGAGCCAGCTGCTCCTCCCACCAGAAATAAAGAAAAAATTTGGCTGGCTGGCGAGACTATCACAATACATGGAAATGCAAAGGCATGCTTTTGCAAGCCTTATAAGTGTATAGCTGGTTTTTCCTAGAATTGTGTACAGTTATGCAACACTGACTGGGTAGTGGGCAGCATATAAGACAGATGAGATAATTTTCACTAAGCCTGGAAGAGTAAGAGTAGTGGATGTACTTTTCTTGCAAGGGCTAACTGATTGCACTAAATTGCAAAATAGGACCACAAAACACCTGTACTTCTAAATAGCTTTGCATGTGAGAAACTGACTGGCACTGCCATTTTCAGGCTAATCTATATAGGTATGACTGTTGGAAATGAACAGTCACATGCTCATGGCTACATTGCTTCATATAATTATATAGTATACGTAAAGCAAGGTAGTATGGTAGCATGTAAGATGAGCATGAGCCACAACATAAATTTACCTGCAGCAGTAAAGTCCCAACTTGCACACCGGGGGTTCAAAGGCTGCATCAGGAGTACATGTAGGCTAAAGTTTAATTAAAAACACCAGTAAACATAACAAAACATACTGGTTGCGTCAGGTGGAGAAAGATAGTGACAGGATCACGTAGGTTAGTAATGCTCTGACCAGCTACTAAAGCTCCAATCACAGCAGATCCAATGGTGAGGTTGGATGGAGAGCTTTCAGGCAGAGGAAACAGTGCTGCTGTTTCATAGAATGTAAAGCCAATTCCAACCTCTGTGGTACTCCCTACTTCTGCAAAGAGTGAAGGACGCAGGGATACTGAGGCATCCTGATCTTCCAGAAGGGTGGTAGCTGTGTCATTTGTAACCAACACCGAGTGGAGATAAGGTAGGCAACATTAGCAGGAACAGTTACTTAATACTTGCAAATGATAATAGATACAGGGCATCAACAGGGTGGTGTAATAATATTATATACCTTGACCATCATCACTTGTTCCAGCTCCAAATGTTCTTCCATTCAGTTCCAGAACCTCTTGATCAACCTATGTGCATATGGAGTGAATATACATGGCTTAACAAGTATACTTAACAAAAACTCAGAGGTGATCGAGTCTTACCCTCTCTGCCAAAAGTGCCACATCATTTTCCTCAATCAAGATGTCAGTAAAGTTCTCATTTTGTACAGTCGAAGCCACAATGACTTCAAATGCTTCCACAATTCTGTCATAGGGGGAGACAGATAGCTGTAAAACAGAGCAGTCATGTGTATACAGACTCCATCTCAAGAAGCAAACCTGGCAGAGGCTGTATTAGTTACACTGACTGGCCATGTTGACACACTGTCAATAATCTGCACTACATCCATGGTGATCTGCAGTCAGCAGAGAAGTATAATGCATGCATGCTCACATACATGCAACAAACAAGCTCTGCACAGTAGCTGGAATTTGAACCTACTCCAACCAGTTATAAGTTTACACATTTTATGCAGAGTCTAGCTAGTACCATTATACATTGATTTGTAGTTGAAGAGGTATGGCTCCAGACTGTGCTTGTGCCACGATTGCACTGGAGTTGATTATCACTCTAGTAATCACAGCAAAGTTGATGGTGGTTTGGTCATCTGCACCAACGAGTTCTACATTCATGGTCAGATCATTGATAACTTCCTGCACATTCTCCTCGTCAATTTCAATCTAAATGTTGTGTAATAGCAGCAAATTGTTATTTTTGAACTCACAAAGTACAAAGCACTTACCTCACCAATCTCTTGAATTTTCCTAGAGACTTGGGTCAACAAATCAATGTAAGCAAAGGACACTCCAGCTGGGTTAGTAGCAACAAGGAAATACCTTCCTTGATCCGTCTCCCCACTACTTCTCTGCTGGACAGCAATTGATACTGTCAGGTTTATATAACGCATGTCGGCAAAATCAGTGAATGTTAGTGTGGATGTTGTTGTCCGAGTTGTGAGATTTGTAATTTCTTGTCCAGCAAATTGGTCACTGCCAAGATCTGCTATGTAAAACCATCGAAGATCTTGCAGGAGGACTGGGGGAACTGCTTCGTCAATTCTGAATGCAAGGGTAGCATGTTCAGTGTCAGTTCCAATCACTGCAAAAGGAACTACAATGGGGGGGACTGAGTGTGGGAGAAGAGAGAAGAAAATGGGAGGGCGGGGAGGGGGAGTCTAGGGAAGTCAAATGGTTGATAAGTCAAGGCAGGCATTGTTTATTGGCTTACAGAAAGAAGTAGCCTCGTTCCCAGGCCCTCACCCAGCTCCCGCTTAACCGTACTGCAAGCGACGGGAAGCTGGGCTAGGGCCTGGGAAAAAGTCTAAGAAACTTATCCCATTCTTGGGTCCCCCTCCTTCAAGTCTAACCTTGCACTAACAGTGTAAAGATCTGAGCAGCAGTTTGTTTCACTTTGTTAGAAGCCATACAAGAGTATGTATCAGTATCGTTGGCAATTGTAGTAAAGGTCAAGCTACGCTCCACCTGATAGATGTTCCCCATTAAAGTTGGCATCAACATTTGAGAGGGCTCACTCAGCATCAAGCGTGAAATCAATTCATCAGCACTGACTAAAATTTCACCACTGCCCCCACTGCTTCCACTGCCCCTACTGCCCCCACTGCTCTCTGCTGTTGTCAGGAGCTTATCACCTCGGAACCACTGGATAGTTGGTGGTGGAATGCCAATAGCAATGCATTCAAATGTCACTGGATCAGTTACGTTGACAAAATATCCAGCAAAAGAGTCGTTTGGGAATACTACTTCAAGAATCACTGTGTTAAAGAGAAAACAGTATGGGCTGGTTTCTTGAACATTAGTAACCATGCAGATATACCTATAGTATATATATACAAGCATGAATAAATCATAAGTGCAAGTCTCAGAGTTTATACCCTCTAATTGTTGCACAAAAATAATTTACATGCCTAATTATAACTCCTACACTATTCTGTAACTTAATCCATGCTATAGTGATATGCAGTTATTTAGAGTATGTGTATGTCATAACAAGAGTTTATAACAGTAAGAGTGTGCAACTCCCATATGGTTTCTACACCCGCCATCTGGATGAGATGACCTAAGCAATCAGCAGTGAATATGCTTAGCTGTGAAACACAGCACCAAAGAGGTGGGCTTTCACGTAGCTAATGTACACTACAGCACCTAGAATGGCTTCATGTTAAGTACCTGCTAAGCATATTCACTGATGATTGCCTACGTCATCCCATCCAGATGGCGGGTGTAGAAACCATATGGGAGTTGCACACTCAAGTTACTGTTATAAACTCTTGGTCATAACTACCAGTGTGTGTGCATGTGTGTGTGTGTGTCATTTCAGTATGGGAAGGGGAAGAGAGAAGAGTGAAGTTACAACTATACATTTGTATCAGCTATAGCAACCTAGCTAGTATACTACATGTTGTTTCTATACTCACATCCACAGTGCTGTTCATTGTTAGTGGTACCAGCAAATACAGATTGCCGTGGACTGGCACACACTCCACAGTCTGTTCTTGGGGTGGTCGAGAAACTGCCATCTGGGGGAGTTGTGATGATGTTGGCAGCACTGCCAGTCACACTGGCAGCCCATCTCACAGGGTTAGCCACACACTCAAACTCAAACTGGGAGGGCGTGGGGTTCCCAGTACACTCGGAGGGGGCACCAGTGCAGGTGTAGTTCACGATGACCGACACCCCTGTGTACGTGTCCCGAGTGCGACCATTTCTGAGGCACACGATGCGTGAGGCGTGCACCTGCACAGCTAATGGTGAAGGGTCTCCACTATTAGCTTGAAACGCTTCTACGACTAGTCCAGTTGTACTCGGTGTATCCGTGGTCCCCAGGAGGTCTTCAGTGAACGGTGAGCAATCAACTTGAGCTCTTGCAAAGGAAAGGGCCAAAATCAGCAGGCAGATACCTACCGCTATACTGAGGCTGCATCCCATGGCGCAAGCCACGTTCGTAAATGCAATCGCATGGCACAACAGTATTTCACAACAGCATGATGCACTTTGAACCCGTATTGCCCCGAGCAAGCGCCGCCAAGCACCAAATTTGGGGCTGGGCAGTTGGACGGAGTGCTGGTAGCATGGATGGTTCAACTACCCCCGTGGATACACAATTAACTGCCCAGGTTACCGAATCCACCGCTGAAATAGCGTCGTTTGGTTAATTACGCCACAAGTGGAAAGAAAGAGAAAAAGCTGTGGGAAGACCTTTGAGAATATGGGGTGTGATTTGTGTCAAATTTCACAGGCACAACTTGCCATCATGTGGGCACAGAATATATAATTCTGTAAAATCATTAGCGAGTCCAAACAAAAAAGAAATTTTTGCAATCAAAAAAAGTTAGTAATACAGGCTTAAAGAGCAGCCTTAGAGCAATTGAACGATATGCATATTGCCTGGGTTACCTATATTTTACCCCAAGATATGGCTTTCCGAAGTCAAATGGTACCATATCCACTTTTTACAATAAAATTCAATGGAGAGGGTGGCACCGCGTCAAGTACATACAACACCTCATCCAGTTCTAAATTTTCTGGGGATCTATATGAGTCCTGTGCGGTAGTCTACAATCACTGGACTGGACTGGTGGACTGGACTGGTGGACTGGACTAGTGGACTGGACTGGTGGACTGGTTTAAAAATCATTTTTATGCTCGCTAATGAAAGCTCACCTGTATAGGGTTGCATTTGGAGAGGAGACATAGCCACTTTCCTTCCCAGACTCTATAGCAAGAATATTTAATAACTGGATGACATGAAGCATGTACACTCAATCCTGTAAAGCCTACTTGGCAAGCCTTGAGGCATCTACCCATTGGCAATACAGATGTCGCTTGGAATGTCTCTGGTTGGCTACTTGATTATACTTGCAGATCGATAACACTTATACATTAGCTGCACTGTAGTGCTACTAGTCAAAGCGCAAGTGTACAAGTCATTTATCCAACTGCAAGTGTCATATGTAGCTAGTGACTAGTATAGTCTTGTGTAGCCAGACTCACCAGAAGGTCGTGAGAGTCTGGCTACTGTGAATAGACCCTTCACTAAAGACTTGTACTCAGACGGTTGTCTACACCATAACATTGAAGGAGAAAGTTACAGTTACTTGGATGTGAGGCTGAAACTATCTCACACCATGCTGCACACTAAGCACAAAGTAAAGCAAGGCATCACTACACTGTTGTAGCACTACAGTTATTTACTCATGTTTAAACAGAGAGAATAGTGTGTCCAGGATTAAAATGCATCATGTCTAAACCTACAGGAGAGTGAGGTCTCATAAGAGAGCACAAAAGTGATTTTTAGCACAAAAAATGTCAGTCCACCAGTCCAGTCCACCAGTCCAGTCCACCAGTCCAGTCCACTAGTCCAGTCCAGTGATTGTAGACTACCGTCCTGTGCAATGATTTCCTAGCCTTTCTTTGGAGCTCAACAGCTCACAGTAGTGGTATCAGTGCATATTATGGTATAGACTATTAAAGTTTGTTTCTTTCAAGAGCTGGCTATGGGGATGGCTCTGATAATGCAAATGACATTTGTTTTGGCTAATGAGTCTAAGTGTAGCTACCAGTGAGTCCCCAAACCTGAAGACAGGAGTCACCAACATGTATATGGTCATCATAATCTGCACTTTAGTGCCTGGAGTCTCTAGGAAGGGCAGTACGGCTTGTCCACCTATTCCCTTCAACCCAGTCACTGGTGATTCACCATTACATTCTTGTTTGTGCATCTTTTAATAGTTCATCATCTTTGCAACTGCAAGCACTCCCTTCTCTCCTTCATCATTCTGTGGGCCCACTTTATCTCCCAGCAGCTACACGCAGCTGTCGATTTCATACTCTCTTTAGCTCTATTATACATGAATATATAGACTTGTTGCCACACACACAAGCATATGCAGTTCTTATGTCGGTACACAGCCTCCACCACCCAGGTATCAGCAGTAGAATGTTTGTTTCCAAGATCAGCTGAGGTCCTTTGGTAATCATAATGAGAATAAAGTAAGTTTCAGCAACAAATGACTGTACTGGAGCGACACTCTCTTGCAATGTCTTGAGCTTTTGTTGGTTGCCACAGTAGTGTGACTGTTTTGATGGCAAATACAACCCAAATAATTGAAATCTGCACCCCAAGAAACCTATGTATTTCCCATGATAAGGGTTGCATATACCTTAAAGACTATTAAAATGTACTATTATAAGGTATTCTGTCCATATATTTTGAAAGATGGGAAGAGCAATACTACTTGCAAAAACAAAGTATAGCTAGAATGATTGCAATTATGACAACAGTAACAAAATGAACAGCACTGAAGTGCAGAACCCTCGGTTCTGTTCTCGCCTGTGCAAAGCCTGCTCACGTGTTTCAGAAGCTCTCTTACTCGCTTTGCGGACTTTCTCTCTCTCTTTCGTCACTAATAACTCTTCCTCAGACAGTAAAGCTTTTCTACGTTTCATTGCGTTCTCAGGCTCCCCAACAGTAGTACCATCGATGCGAAGGGACTCTGGACTCTGGACTGCATGGACTCGTGGACTGGACTATGGACTGGACTATGGACTGAGTTTTGGACTCAGTCGCTTGATGTTGCCTGATGTAACAGTGTGGGTGTGGCTCAGCATTGCAAGGCCCAAGACCTATTAGTGTAGTCTATATGCATGCAGCAAGAGAGTGGCTGTGGGTGTGGCTCAGCATTGCAAGGCCCAAGACCTATTAGTGTAGTCTATATGCATGCAGCAAGAGAGTGGCTGTGGGTGTGGGTCAGCATTGCAAGGCCCAAGACCTATTAGTGTAGTCTATATGCATGCAGCAAGAGAGTGGCTGTGGGTGTGGGTCAGCATTGCAAGGCCCAAGACCTATTAGTGTAGTCTATATGCATGCAGCAAGAGAGTGGCTGTGCATGTGGGTCAGCATTGCAAGGCCCAAGACCTATTAGTGTAGTCTATATTCATGCAACAACAGAGTGGCTGTGGGTGTGGCTCAGTGTTGCAAGGCCCAAGACATTTGCTTAGGACCATTGTAGGTTATGGTAATGTGGCTGTAAAAAGACAACAGCATTCTTATAACTACCTTGAAGGTGGTCTGTGAGTGGTATAGTTCATTTGCTGCACAGTTATCAGCCCATAGAAATCGACCCAGGTCCTCAGAGGTCTTGATAAATGTTTGTACTACCTCCGCTCTTGTGAAATACCAAGAGATACTCATGCATGTCTGCTCACTCTGCTTGGGACAGAACCCAAGTCTCAGGTAACCTGTTGTCAATTAAAAAAGATTATGTCAATATTCACAGAGAGCAACAGAACCTCTGCTCTAGCTTAGATAACTGATTCGGAGTGGGAATAGTCGTTGTGGAGCTCCGCATCGGTCCAAAACTCGGTCCATAGTCCAGTCCACGAGTCCAGTCCAAAGACCCGTTACGTACGTGTTACGGAGAGGTATACGGAAACATTGCACGTGAAGAAAATGGCTGACTTAGTCGCGGTAAGTTTATAACGCTTCTAACTTTTGAACTAAGCAGTTGTAGAGAAAACGGATTTTTAATTTTACTGCATTTTCCGCGCTGTAGCCGCTGATAAACACTCGATTGTGCGTAACCGCTGATTTGCGAGCACAGTTGAAAGGACGACTGCGTATCCGGAATATACGGAGGTATCCGTTACGGGCATTCGGTGCACTTCCGGTAGGCGTGGTAATGTGTGCTCAGGCTGTTGAACACGATGAGGTCGTATTTCGGACCTCTGCGTTGCTGTACCATGGCGAGAAAGGCTAGTACGATAAGCAGCAGTGCTAATATAATGCCCGGTCTTTGAATCCAGCGATGGTGGCGCACAAATTATCTTACGAAAGCCGTCGATCACTGTCCGTTTTCGGTAGTCTCGCGTAGCCAGACTCTCGCAGGGAGGGAGAGTCTGGTCAACTGCCCATATAAGACTTGTTCCAACACCCATCCCAACTAGTCTCGGAACCAGACCCGAGACTACATCCCAACTGGGGTGGGCGATGACTGCCTTCATGGCCACAGCGTTTATATTGTGCAGCTATAATAGCGACGTGTCAAGTGAACGAAGCCTCACTCACACTAATTATCGAGGTAAAATCAATTGGGGGCAAGTGATCTGCCCGCTGTACAGAGGTTGTCCGCTTTTCGGAGGGTCCGTTATTGGAGGTTTTACTGTATACCATTCATTTTCAGCTCTAACCTAAAGTCCAAGTCATTGGCAAACTGCCTTGAGTCTCTGAAATGGTCTGAAATGGTCCTGGGTAGCCACCTGGATGGATCTTCAATTCCTCCACCACTGGTGTCCATGGGGTCCCCTTAGGAGGAGGGGGTGAGGTCAGAGGAGGTAGTGGGTGTGCGAAGGAGCACTCAGTGGAATTGGAAGAAGTGGAGGCTTTGGATTGCTGGTCAGTCAGCTTTGATTCTTACCTTCTGCACTTTGTCTCCCTCTGGTTGTAACAGGCATGAAGGTAGCATGTGACAGCTGACACCTCCAGAGTCAGGTTCATATATATATAGACTGAGACACCTGATTTACCATGCAACTGATTGCTTTGGTATATAATACATGTGCCTGTGAGCTGATGGCTGATTTCATTCCCCTTTCGGTCAGATTTGATCTCACTGTTCTTAATTCAGCCTCACACCAAGTTTGCAGCACACTGCTAGTGAACAGTCAGCTATGTGTGTCTGTGATCAACCTGCAGCATAAGCATGCAAGTTTTTTTTACGTTAGACAGAGCAGAAAATTAACTGCAATGCTACTATATGGCTGACTGAGCGTTCCATGCACACATACAGGACTCCTATATATACCCTTTGTGAGCAGGACACACAGCCTGACCTGTCATGTTATAGCCACCAATTGATGCTGGCCTATAGCCTTATACCTGCTATGGGTACCAGGCTACATTCATGCTAACTTGCACACAACCAACTCTACGTATGTGGTGCATACATATGCTATACCAGACATTCAGCTTGTAGTCTAGACCACTATATACATCTATTTTGAATGTTACTGGATGTTTCTAGGTACGGGTATAGCTATTCTTATAGGTAGCTATAGAATCCCTACATATTCCTGGATGTTTCTATATAGGTGACTGTCAGGCATCTGTGTTACTGGACACTGCTATGTTATAGATAAACCACAGTAGACAGGGATTTATGGTCCATAAACCACACCAGCCCAAGGGCGAGGGTTGTTTATGGACCATAAATCCCTGTCTACTGTGGTTTATCTGTTATATTCTCCACTCTGATTGGTCCTTGTTGTTATTAGTAAATACACATGGTACACTGTAAAAACATTTGGGTTACTTCAACCATATTTTGGTCATCTCAGTTGCATGCCTGTTGTGTAAGTGAAACATTAGCTATGAACTTCATCAAGGGATGCTTGCAATTTGAATCAAAGTGTAGTTGAGAAGCTTCTCCCTTTTGTTAAATTAGGATCATCTTGCAGAAAGCCTATAAATCAGCATTTCTGGTAAGGTTTGGTGTTTCTTAAATCCTACACATCCGCCCCTGGAGGAGTTCCTTGGTTGCATGGTTATCCAGGAATGTAGCCAAATAGCTAGGCTTTCTACAAGAAGTTCCTAAGTTAACAAAAAGGAGAAGCGTCTCAACTACACTTAACAAATTGGAAGCATCCCTTGAAAGTTTGTAACGTGTCACGTACACAACAGGCATGCAACTGAGATGACCATAATATGGTTGAAGTAACCCAAATGTTTTTACAGTGTAGTTTTCACTGTAAACAAGGTATGTTATTAGTAAACATGTAAAGTAATTTACACTCTAAACAAGGTAGCTTATAGGAAACATCATTTTACAACTTCCTGTGGTATATGGAACAGAATCTACAGAATCTACAACTTCCTGTCAGTGTATGTACCCACCTGTTACCACAGAAACAAGGGTGAAGTGGAGTATATAGAGGTAATATTACATAGCTAATTTTATTGCCAGGTACCTACATACAGTCTTGTAAAGCCAATTAGTATGGTAGAGTCGTCATGGGTTTGTTGGCATGCATGCTTTAATTTAGTTAGTTGCTTACTGCTTAAAGAGTGCATGTAGAGCTACAGGGTAATTTCAACATACACATGCAGTCATGTATCCACTACAGGATATGTCCAACACGTAGGTATACTCACCACAGGGTATGTCCAACATATAGCTAGGTATACCCACTATACTGCATGGGTATCTCGACATACCACTGCAGGGTATGTTCAACATCTTTAGGTACACCGGCACAGCTTGTGACACTCAGAATTGCTGCAATTTTTGCACTTTCAGACTTTCTAACAGTTCAGACAGGTTTACATGTACATGAGCAGGGCCAAGGACAGGCCATGCAGGATGTCATTTATATTCGTTGTGTAGCCGGATACAATTGTATATGAAGCACTGTCAAAGAATGATACATAAAATATAACAGCGAGCCTCCTATGTTAATTATTGTAATACCCAATTCAACATGCTAATTTTTAATTCTAAAGCATGTGGGTTAGTATAAAACCCAATACTATCCAGTACTCAATGTGTATAATTGTTTGAAAATTGCAAACTATGTTTGCAAAACTATTCAAGCAAACTGGATGCGTCCTCTAAAATCTTGCCAAAATACATGATTGTAGGAAGTGTTGCTGGAGGAAGAGAAAAAGTGATACACAGAAACCCACTGAGTGTTAGGGCCTAACACTTCTGGTAATTACCACTAGCCCCTCTATAAAGGGGAGTCTTGAGGTATTTCTCCCAGAATTTTTCTTAATACTTATATATATTCTGAGATTGGTTCTGGAGCAATTGGGCACACAACAGGTCCGTTTGACCATATTGCATCATGTAACTACAAGCTCCTAGTTAATTTGTTAACACAAATCAGTATACAGTGTAACCTCGCTTAACAGACACCCCTCAACAGCAGACACCGATGATATAATGGACAATTCCGAAAGTGCCGACTGTCCTTCCAAATACTTAAGCAACCCCTGAATAGCGGACCCCCCCTGCTACTCAGTATAACGGACAGTTTTTGTGGTCCCAATTGTATGCAAACAATACTTAACAGCCCCGATTTAGTGGACACTTAGCCATTGAGTTAGGGACACCTTGCTATAATGGACAAAATGTTGGTTCCCAATGGTGTCTGTTATAAAGGGGTTCCACTGTACATAATAATACATATATATGTAGCCACACAATCACAGCTGGCCATATAGCTTACAACTTACTCATTCATTGATGTTTATAGTGAAAGGGCTTCCTGCGATGTGGTCTCCCGACCAAGTAATACTTATGACATAGACCCCCGCATTGGATGGGTTGTATTGTGCGAGGAGGACACGCTTGTGCTCTGGATGTCGGTTCAGCTCAACCTTAAAACCACCCTTGGGCCCTTCGACATTAACAGACAGGGTTCCAACACTTGCATCTGTTGTCTCAATTGTGAAGTTTCCCTGCTGGCCAACAACACCATCCTGAAGACCAGGCCCACGAGCAATGACTTTTTTCGGGTTTCGTGCTTGTACCACCTTCAACTTAAATGGGCATCCTCTGAGCAGTGCTTTATTCCAATAGATGTGGACAAGGTACTTTCCAGTTTCTCCTGGCCTGATGGTGCAAGTGTAACCCCTACCCTCTTTCTTGATGACCTTGCCAGCAATAGTTCCATGGTGGCTGGAGCGAGCTATCACTGTTAGTTTACCTTCCGCTATGGTACCTTTTGGTGTAACTGTAAACTGGACTGGTTTCCCAAGCTGGGCTTCAGTTGGAATTTCTGAGATACTAAACTGAGGCTGTTGAAAGCACTGTACCACAAATGGGCTGCCAGGGATGTCTTCTCCTCCCCACAGGATGTGGATATGATATGATCCTGTATTAGGTAGCAGGAACTTTAATCGGTGCTTGTTCTCCCCTACAGGAGTGATGGCTACTTGAGACTTTTCGGAAGCATAATCTCCTTCGATGTTCACTGTTAGCTCCCCCTGGCCTACTCCTTCTGTAGATATGAAGAGTGTGTTCCATTCCCCCACCTGTACAGCACCAAAGCCTTCACTTTCTACATGACACCGAGATGCATTGGCAGAACGTTGCGGGAGATAAGACAACTTAGATGAAGAGCCTTGGACCTCCTCTTCTTTGCTTCTGACCCGCAAGAGGCACTTGAATGTCAGCTGATACTCAAATCCTGGTGTGGGATTGAATTCGATGTTGTACTGATCATTAAGCAGCTGAGAAAGTATGGATGGAATCTGTGCAAGGGTCGCAAGGTTTTTCATACTTGTTGTAGCACAGCTGGTTTCGTTGTCACCAGCTGTGACAGAAAGGGCAAGATTGGTGGTGATAGTGTGTGGCTTGACATGGAGAGTTCGACTGCCATAGATGTGGTTGTCCCTGTCCTGTGCTTCTCTTTCCATTTTCACAGGTAGGAAAAAATCTAGTGAAGTCGAATGCCAGGGAGCCACAGGAGCTATTTGTGGAGACTTCCAGCAGCTATTTTCATGCCATCAAGCCCGACGACTGTCAGTTCGCAGCTGAAGCTACCCTGGAACTTCTGAGTAACAATCGCGCTGCCCGACTATGCTATTTATAATTAGCAATAGTGACAACCACAAGTCTACGGAAGTATGGGAAGCCTCGAACTGACGAACTTGCCTCGTTCCCAGCATAGATATTATCTATGTTCCCAGGCCTTCCAGTTTTTGGTCGTTTCCCCTCCGTACGTTTTTGCATACTGCAAAATCATTTTTGCATACTGCAAGAACATTTTTGCATACTGCAAGTAATCAGAAACTGGAGGCGGGAACGGCCTGCATGGGAACGAGGCTACCACTGTAGTAGTCTCGTGCCCAGAACCACCAAGGAACTGGATCGGGATCAAGACTACGCTCACGTGTCAGAAATGGCGGACAGTGATGAGGAACATGATAAAAGTCGTGGCAGGGACAAGTTTCGCCGCGAAAGGAGCGACTACGGTGGCGAAAAGTCGCGGAATAGGGGCGACCATCGCGAGAAGAGAGGGTGGAGAGATGACCACGAGGCCTCGAGACGACGTAGCAGAGACGAGTATGAGGGAGACCGGGATAGGCGACGGTATTCCTCCCCGCACGGTCACCGTGGGAGAGAGTGGAGTCCGCCACCCCCTAAGAGGATGCGCAGGGAAGGATGGTGAGTTTTAGAGCTTAAATCTCGTTCTTTGCACTCTTAAGTCCGGTAGATTTAAGCCAGATTGAATGGCAAGACATGCAAGATCCTTCCTTGGTCTCGTATTTAGGCCATTCCAATTTAATTTTATGTTTCTCGGACAAATCAAATTTGTATTGGGACCCGGGTGGCAGGCAAGAAAAAAAAAAAAATGAATGTCATTTAATTTCCAAATGTTTCATTTCAATTTACTGCTCAATGAGCAATGCAAAGGCAATACTGTAGCCTCGTACCCAGGCTCCTCCCCATGCCAAAAAGCAGGGAGAGAGCCTGGACGATCTGATCACGTGCCCCGTGACGTACTATGTGTGGTTTTATGTGTGGTTTTGATAATCGAATTATTGCCCACGCTGTCCGTACTCAGCGTTATTAGCGGTACTCATGTGTTGTTGTGTGTTGCTGAGACTACAGATTGGCACTGAAAGGCTGTTCACTATTATCTAGCCGGACTCAAGCTCCCGGTATGATATTTCAACTATAGCTTCTACCATAGTGCCAAGTTTTACGCTGCCACGACGTTGTTTCGTTCAAACGACGCAGGAGCCAGTCGCCTTATCGACGTTGACAGCGTTGGCTGTCGCTCACTGTGTCAGCAAGGAGTCTTTGGAAGGCCTCTGTGAACAGCTGTGAGTTCTGTATACTCCTAGCATGCTGTCATAGTGAGCGGTAGCCAGCGCTGTGAACGTCGCTAAAGCGACTGTCTTCTAGCGCCGTTTGGGCGGAACAGCGAGATGTAGAGTCGAAGCTACACTGCTTACCAGCTAGCTAGATAACAGTGAAACAGCCTTCCAGTGCCCATCTGTAGTCTCAGCGACATCCACTGATCCAGAACTCCAACAACGGCTACAACGCACGAGTACCGCTAATAACGTTGAGTACGGACAGCGTGGGCAATAATTCGATTATCAAAACCACACATAAAACCACACATACTACGTCACGGGGCACGTGATCAGATCGTCCAGGCTCTCTCCCCGCTTTTCGGCATGGGGAGGAGCCTGGGTATGAGGCTAGCAATACTGTGTACAAATCGACAATACAGAACATGAAGAAGTCACGATTTTTTGGCCCTCTTTGCAACATTTGAAGGCCTCTTACAATTAGGAGACTTTCCCTCACTTTTGCATATAAAAGGCAAAACAACCACATAAGAAGTCCGAAGCTCTTTCATTTCATCATCGTCGACAAGGGTTTCTTCGCCCAAACCACAGTAATAACACACTGGGGGAAAATGTACCAATACTGCACTGTAGTATTGGGTCTCGATTGGGGATGCACACGTAAGTGCTTCTCTCGTCATGACAGTACTTGCTAGTGGAGTTCCTTCTGAGAATAGAGGGCTTCCACACGTGTAGAGGTTGGTTTCTTTCATACAGTCTAGTACGACTTTCTCTTGAGGAGATAACTTTGAGTTTGAGTAAATGCATCGTGGCTTGTGGCACTCCCCACAGCAGACTACTCCTGACTTTGGCTTTCACAAGTATCCCTTTGTGTTCTCAATCTATCTGCCTTGCCTCTTCGGAGGGAGTTGGAACATAGGATGGACGACCCTTTTCATCAGGTATTTGCCCAAAGATGTCAGCAAATTTCTGATAATGCTCCTTAGTGTGATCCAGTAGTGGAAGAGGGAGGAAAGAGAGCTCACGAAACACTTCCATGGAAGCCTAATTGGGTGCTCTGCACAGTAGTAGCATGCTTCCTCTGTGCACTTTTTGAGCTGAAATACATAATGTGAGGAGTGGCAGTGCTTTTCAAAAACGATTGGAGAGCTGTGGCTTTCTTCAAATCTTCTTTGGTGAGCTTGTTACACTCTAAGTTAGGGTCTACAAAAGATGAATGAGAGAAGAGTTCTGTCATTTCGGCATTGGTCGCTGGTACCCCTAGCTTAATGGCTTCACCTTTGATTTTCATTGACTGAAAACGCTGACCAAGTGCGATCTTTACAGGAGCAATAGAATCACTAATGGCTTCACTCAACTCAGGCCTCTGTTCAATCACAGTGCGCACATCCTGCAATGTGTTCTTGTTGTGAATGAGTGCCTCAAACACCTCTGGCATTTTAGAACGGGCAAGGGAAACATTTTGCAGTGCAAAGTTTAGTGTAGACATGACCCTCTCTGCTATGTTTTGCCATGATTGATATGGACATGTACACACACACACAAGCATGTCAAGATCCAAAGCCTGGAGCATGCAGATATTAGCCACCTGTACTGATCCAAATGTCACCCGATGATCGGGGCCTCCATCACTGACTAGAACCATTATAGGCCTGGCTGTACCATAGTGTGTCTGAACTAAGCTTGTGAGCTCAGTGGCATGGCGGAGTGCATTGGAAGGTTGGGTAACTTTGTCCTTGTTGGTTACAAACGCTTGACCAGTGAAGAAAGAATCAACTGGCTTCTCGGGTACATCAATATAAAATGTCACAGAAGGAACACTGCCATGTACATGGAAGTCATGATCAAGGGCAAGCAGCTGAGGGCCATCAAGGGAGACCAAAGAGCGATTGTGACCCCTCACCCCAGTAGATATGGGACAATCAGTGGGTATTGTTGCCTTGTCATCGACCGAGACATACTGACAATGCGAACGAAATTACACTGCAAATGACTTCACATACTGTAGGAGAGCACTCACATAGTGGGAATCTTGATGGTCGCAGTGAAGTTGTCGGACTTGCACACCAAACTTGACCCTGAATCTTCCAGTATACCTCAAAGCCACAGCAGTGTATTGGTTGCATGGGCAGAACTGGAGGCGAATCCACTCCAAAGATGGTATTGGCGGGCATTCCTGAGGAAATTTCTGGCAAAGTCTATTACTGATTACCTCTTGAAGATGCCGCAAAGATGTAGCGAAAGGCATGTGGAGTGTATCACCATGTCTCCTTTCGTCAACTGCCAAGTTGATCTTGTCCAAGTAAGCCTGCAGCTCACCCCAGAAAGCATCAAAGAGACTACTTTGTGCTTTGCCATTCATTCTGCGCAAATCAAACACTAATTCTGAATCATCCAAATTGACAACTGCTCGAACTACTCATTCATCCACCTGGGCCTCAGCACTGCAAGATGCACTGGAGCCATCATTCAGCAGAGTATGATAAATGTTGCGCAGCACAGACTTTGGAATCTTTGCAAGCCTGTTGTACTTCGTCAAAAAATCAAGACACATTGCTTGTGTTGAATATTTCCGTTGCTGGTCGGTTAAATGCGTGAACACACAACCCACAGCTGTCTGGTCAAGTGGCCCTTCAGGGATCTTCCAAATATAGGTCAGGGTACCCAAGTTATTGCCATATGCATAACAGTACATGCATGTCGGATAAGGCAATGCTAGCTTTGCTAACCAGTTTCGTCGACTGTATCTGTCTTCTGGAGCATACTCATTGACAAAAATAGGCTCATACATGGGCAAAAGCCTCAATTTCTCCTCCAGCACACATATTCAGACAACACAGGACCTGGAAGTGTGATCAGTGAGGCATTGTCATCTCCTTGAGCAGGCTCTGGGGACTGGTGGTGTTTCTTTATTTCTAAATCCTTCCCTCTCAGGTATTCACAATAATTGTGCATTGCGCCCACAAGGCCTTCAACTTCCTGTCGTAGAAGTTCGAATCTCTTGATGATGAACCATGGCTGCATCAGTAAAGCACTAAGCTCCTGGACATGCTCGTTCAACTGTACAGCAGACAGCTGGGGCACTCTCTCTTTCTTTCGCTTATAGTCATTGTACCCTTCAAGTGTGCCAAGGTGGGGTGGAAGCTGGATACCACGGGCTACAAATTTGTCATGATGTGGGTCGATGTACCACAAGGCTCGAGTTAGCTTTTGCATAAGGTATCTCCACCTGATGCAACACTATCACGTCGCCAGCCAACTTTCATTTCGCGGAGTTTTCCTGCAAATTGAAAAAAAAATCTTACAAAGGAAGAGAGGAGGTAGGAGTGAAGTGACAGAGAGAGAGAACAGAGAGAGAGAGTGAGAGAGTGAGTGAGAGAGGTGCTGCCAGACTAACCAAGAACATCATTGCGTAACCTCAGGTCAGCACGGAGGGCCCTGCCTTCCAGTGGTTTAGCAGGATCTGGGAGGAGTAATTCCATCATTAATTGTCCTTGCTGGGGCAGGCCTCGTAGTTTCCTTCTCAGTTAGGTAGAGACAGACGTACATGCAACCAAACTGGTCACAGACACTGACCGGAGCATCAATAGGAACTTTGTGGCGCGGATCAATAAATTTGTCATTGTTCGAAACAATCACCTCGTGGATGGTTTCTGCCTCCAGATCATCACATCCAAACTTGAGGAGAAGGGATCCAAAACTATCATCCCAAGAGCACTTCAAAATGGTTCGCTCTTTTACAACTGTCTGCGAGCATTTGACCATTACGCTAAGCTAAGTGACAGTACTAGTGCTGCTAGCCATTTTCCAAGTCTATTTAATTATATGACCACGTGTAGCAAGTCACGTGATTACTTCAAATTTTTTTTTTTGGACTTTTCGGAAAAATTGACCCGCCGGATCCGAGAAACGTAAAATTAAATTGGAATGGCCTTATTATAAATAATATTATTAACGAAGTGGCTAGAAAGCCGGTAGTGGAAATTAAATTCTAGGATCGATATCTTCTGATAGCAAACTCCAATTTTAATGAAACTAGTATCAGTAGATAGAGCTTTAAAAGAGCTACAAAATGATATCCTTTTCGTTAGGCTGTGCCTTATATTGTCGTAAATACAAATACAAATGCTTAAAGTACCGGTACCAGTACTTAGATTATGCGAAGTGAATTTTATGGCGGCTGTACTAAACTCCTTGCTGTAAAAAAGGATATCATTTCGCGGGACAAAAAATTTTCCGCGGATTGGCCGCTGGCAAAGATTTCTCAAAAAAAATTTTGTGGTTTGACGGTTGCAAAGCCACACCTATTGTAGGTGTGGCTTGCATTGTGGGTAAAATTTCGTGGTTAAAATTTTCGCGGTCTGAGGTAAATCTGCAAAAACCGCGAAAATTTTGTCCCGCGAAAATTTCTCGCCATGTGGTATTTTAGCTGGCTTACAGTGTGCTGAGTACATGTAGTTCCAAATTGACATGCAACTGAGCGTTACAGACACATACAGTAGCGGTCAAAAAAAAGTTCCCGTTCTGTTTTCGTACAACGATCGTATTACGGTTTTATCGTTTGCGTTCCGTTCCCGTACTGAGATCACTATTCATTAACCCTCGGCGCGCAGGGTTACGGTAGTTGTCCTGTGTGTCTGTGTGTGTGTCCGTTTTCTCTATTCTGCCTTCTCGCGCTTTTAGGTGTTCAATGAGAGGTATCAGCAGCTACAGCGTGGAAAATGCAGTAAAATTAAAAAGCCGTTTTCTCTAAAACTGCTTTGTTCAAAAGTTAGAAGCGTTAACTTATAAACTTACGGTGACTAAGTCAGTCATTTTCTTCACGTGCAATGTTTCCGTATACCTCTCCGTAACATGTACGTAGTGGTAATGTGTGATCACGTGACTTGGAGCACGCGGTATAGTGTTTTCCGTCGAACGTTTGTGACTGTCTTTTACGAGAGGTTCAGAAAGGTATGCCCACAGTGTAATACCGTAGTGCATGCAATGGCGTGCAATAGGTCTATGCGTCTGAGAAAGGAATGTGCACAGTGTAATACCGTGGTGCACGTGAAGAGATCAGTTTGTGACTGTGGCCATGCCTTCGCATCGAAGAAAGGAAAGCACAGTGTACTGCTGTTGGGGAGCCTGAGAACGCAATGAAACGTAGAAAAGCCTTACTGTCTGAGGAAGGGTTATTAGTGGGGAAAGAGAGAGACAAAGTCCGCAAAACGAGTAAGAGAGCTTCTGAAACACGTGAGCAGACTTTGCACAGGTAAGAACGGAACCAAACACATCTGGCAAGCATGACAGCTTCTATTGTTCACGAGACAGTGATCGATTCTAGTCAACACACAAGTACAATCACATGCACTGCTGCGCCGAGGGTTTGGCACTTCAGTGCCTGTCATTAGTATGTTAGCTTGTTCTGAATATATTTTTGGATGGTGTAATTTTGCCACTCTTTCTTGTTAGCAGGGTCAAACACAAAAAAAAAATCGTGTGTACAGATTTACCTGAAGCAAATGAGGTTTGGCTCACAGAAGTAATAGATTGGCTGGAGACTGTGGATGGTGGATTTAGTACAGCCGTTTGCCCTCCAGTAGCTTTCTGTAGCAGCAAAGCCGTTAAGTCTGGCCGCCTGCTGACGATAGTTTGCTGTATAGCTATAAATCTACCCTACTGAGGGTCTGGTTAGCTGTCTGTTAACATACTGGCTAAGTCTGGCCTCCTGCTGTTGTCTGTGGACACAATGTTTGGCTTGTAGCTTAGGTGTCACTGTTTGTTTGCAACACTGTTGCCAGTATATATACGCACTCATGCTGTCTGTTTTGAAACACTTGATCTCGTTCACTGGCTGTACTGTGATGTACATGTGAATAGTAGCATGCAGAGTAAAAATGTTACTTACAGTCTGTGTGCAGTGAGTGGTTACGTTAAATTTTATCTTTTTTGATTTAGTTAAAAGACATATGGAATATGTACACCAGAGGTATATATATAACAGACAATCATTGTTCAACTCGCTAGTGTGGAGCTCGCTCAGGCTCACCCCAATGACATTGTGTAATGGAACAAGCTTATCATAGTCTTCTTTATTCTCACATACAGGGACTCTTATCATGACTACCCTCGTATGATAAGTCCCTATGGAATGGGTCCCCAGTGGATGCCCCCAGGCATGCCCCCTCATGGACCACACCAGGTGCCTCCAGGATCCGGGTAAGTTGCAATTGAGGGATGGTGAGGGGAGGGGGGGGGGGGGGGAAACAGTGCAGTTAAACACATACTCCTCACACTGGCTCCTCGCATACACACGCTACTTTTTTCCTTTTGTTTTCAGAGCTCTTCTTGGAGAGTCACCAACTGGAACTCTGCAAGGCTCCAAGAAGCAGACAATGCTGTCCTTCAAGCAGTTTCTGGCCCAGCAGGATGACAGCATTGACGAGACTGATGCCATTCAGAAGTACAATGAGTACAAGAGGGAGTTCAAACAAAAGCAAATCATGGAGTTCTTTGACGAACACAAGGAAGAGGACTGGTAAGGAATGGTCAGCTAGACTGAGCGTGTTTGACAGGAAAGGAAACATTATACAGAGTTCACAGTTTGGTACTGTTCAAGAATTAGTGAGCTTTTCATCTAATTGTTCTTAGCTGCTTAATTGGTTTTCGATTGTTAGTGGACTTCAATTTGCTTTTGACTGTATGATTGTAGCAAGAGTTTTAAAAGTACAGCTGCACAAAGAGACACTACATACCTTTCTTTGAGATGCTACTACCAACCAGGTAGGCCATCCACCTGACTGCCTTCTTGCGTGTGATAGCAGTCTCCATCTCCTGGTCACCCCAGCGCTGCTGATGTTGGCTGAAACGTGTGCTGTGCAGTGGGTGACTTTGCATAACATCTAGGCCTTTTTTTAGGAAGAGGTGGTTTATTGATTGTTCATGTATATATTTTGTGTGTTGTGGATGCCCATTTGTGTGTATGTGTGTGTGCGTGCGCACATGCACATGTACAGTAGGGGTCAATAAAACGTTCCCGTACCGTAGTCGTACTATGCGCGTAGTACGCTGGTACAGAATGAAAAGTACGCGGGATGTACGCAATTGTTACGCTCCGCGCAGAACGTAGTACTGTGCGTAGTAGCATAGATATATGACACGGAACTATGGTAGTAGCGTAATATGAAAATTTTACGCTTAGAATTTCGGTATCTAAACAGCCACGTGTCGATCGAAGCTTGCCATGGCTGACATGGAGACGAAGTGTCTACGCAGTTTTACCTTTCTCGAAGCGAATCAGCGTGAGTATCGTGAAGACCAGACCCCATCCAACCCTCGAAGGGCCAATAATGACATGCACGACGATCGTAAGAAAGATGACAGGTCAGAAAACCGGTAGGTATTGTGTGGAAGTGATAGTGTAGCGTTCGCCGCTGTTCTTGCGTGCTTTCAGCGACAATACACAACAGGCACTAGCTCTAGCTTACTCTCACTAAGAGAACACTCGTTGTACAGTCTCCAATGCTACCTGAGGCGTCTCCGTACTACGATGCGTACTATGCTTCGTAATAACGGTACGGATATTTAGTACGATAGTGCTACGGTGCGAATACGCTACAGTTAGCACCGTACTACGCGCGTAGTACGATTACGATACAGGAGCGTTTTATTGACGCCTACTGTATGCATGTGTGGGTGTGGATATCATGTTGAGTGTGTGGCAGTTCTTCCAACTCTATGTATATGTATTTCTTTGTGTCCCACAGTTGTTGTGTGCTAGCTTGCATGATAGAACTGGGAATGTGACATCCTGGCCACTACTGTGCCAGTGTAGCTAGTGCAACTGACCTTACTGTGGTCAGACTGTTTGCCGTGCCAATACTGGCGGGCACCCTTCTACATATGCTGTTGGCAACATTTAGCCTAAAGTTCCTATTTTTATGCCACATGTCTTTTGGTAAGTTTGGGTGCATTTGATGTATGTGAAATGTTGGCATGCTCCATTTGGGCTTCTCTATAGTGGCTGTGATTGGTGTGATGCAACTTATTACACGAGTTAGCGTGTATCGAGAGTTATTGCACGAGTAGGCGTGATATTTTCACGAGCTGAAGGCTGTGATTGGTGTGATGCAATATAATCATATAATACTGCATGATGTTATATATGGTGCCTTTATGTCCCCTGTTTTCATCTAGAAATTGAATGAGTGCGACTGGAATATATTTGTATCATCAAGTCGTCAACCATTCAGTTGTACATATCATATCATATAAGTTCAGTTGTCTCATGAACCATCAACATACATAGTAAATGTGGCTATGCATTGTTACTCATATTGTACTCTTGTATCTGTACATGTATTTAGGTTTATTGAGAAGTACCATCCTAAGCGTGTGAGTGCTCTGAATGAGGCAGCTGCGGTGAACCTGCAGTCCAGGGTCAGGGCCTTTCTCTTCTTGTTGGAGTCGGGCCGGCTGGACAAGGTGCCACTGAGCTGTGACAAACAAGAGGAGATTGTCACCATTATGGATGCTGGTGGGCTTCATTGAGATGATTACCTATAGCCTTTCGTCTAGCTCTCAACTGTTGACTCTTTTACATATAACCGAGTGAATTGAGATGACTTTGTTCTCAGACTGCTTTTACAGTGTACATGTACCGTAGATCAGGAAAATTTCGCTGTTAAAATAATTTCACGATCAAAACTTAACACACACAAAAAAAAAACACCATACGCAGCAATGATCAATGATTAAGTGTGCACGCATGTGCACACCCCCCGAGGTAAATGTCCAATCGACAACTACAGCCAGTGATACCTAGCTGGCTCTCCCGATACCTGGTAGTAAACTAAACACTATGAACGTTCCAGGAGCTCGTCCATATATACGTGTATATTGTAACCTTAGAACATTTTCGCGGATCAAATGAAGCGTGAAAATTTAACACCACGAAAATTTTTACACGAATTGAAATTTCCTGATCTACGGTATGTTACTTTCATTACTAAAGCAGTGGAAAGGTTTACATGTGTAGTTATTTACTCCAGCTGTAATCAAGATGGAGGGAGGTACTGATCATGATCTGTTGTCCCTGGAGACCACATCAACCAAAAGAGAGGATGAGAAAAATGAAGAGGAGAACGAAGGGGAGGGAAAACTGGCAGAGGGTGAAAGTGAAGGTATGTCAACTTTGCAGTTTCTCTCTCTCCTCTTTCCTTTCTTTCCCTCCTCCATCCCCCTTCCCCTCCTCTTTCTTTTCTCCTTTCTTTCCCTTCCTACTCTTGTCTCCATTCCCCTTTCCTCCTCCTCCTCCTGCTTCCCATCTCCCACCGTCTACCATCTTCCTGTCTCCACTAGGGAAACCCTCCTTCATGATCATGGAACCTACAGAGGAGCAACGTCAGCTGGCAGAACAGGCAAGGTCCTATGGGAAGCAGATGGTGGCCCTGCAGTCTGGGGAGGGAGGGGAAGGAGGGCCTCCTACTCCAGTCCAAGATGAACCAGTCAATGAACCAGCGCAGAATGTAAGAGTGGGAAACAAAATACAATAGGCAAAGCTACTGGTCTAGTAATGTCTCCAGACTCAGTGAGGAGCAAAGATGAGCTAGTATGCGTTTTCATGACACTACTGATATAGACGTAACATGCAAACGCATAATGTTATTTTGGTGTTTGGTGGTTATAAATGTAGAACCAGGGTCAGACATTTGGGTGGAGTGGGCTCAAATCTGGAGGCACTAGCTACTGCATTTTGCAGAAGGTAATGGAGTTATGCGTTGCTCATTAATGGATCTTTATCTTAGGTTCCCAAGCAGAAGAAAAAGAAGAAACCCAAGAAAGGTGAAGATGTGTACTCCTTCCATGAGGGAGATGAGAGTGAGGAGAGTTCTTCGGACGAGGAGGAGGAGGGAGGAGGAGAGCAAGACAAGGAGGAACAGCCTGCAGAGACTGAGGAACCACCCCCGCCTGGTAAGCAAAAAATTTAGTACTGAAAAAACCTCCCATTATACAAGAATATTGTGTTATATACTATACATCAAATTGCATAGACATTATTGGAAAAAGTCAGTTCTGTCTCAGTTTGCTTAGTTTGTGAAAATTTTACTCAAAGTATTTGTGAACATCTTCTGGCTGTTATGACGTGTAACTACTTTTGATCATTGCTAGTAGGGGTCCTGAAACATGGAGTATCCTTGCACCATGGCTTTTGTCAAACAAATGGGCCATTTTGAGCAGCATTTGTCAATGCTGCAGGCTAGTGGAATGGCATACATGTAACTGACAAGAGCTTACGTATTACCCTCTGCCAGAGAATGTAAAGAGCATACATGTACTGAGGGTCTTTTCTAATGAGTTTGCAACTCTGGCTGAACTTTTTGTGTTAGTTGCTGTTCAACCCCAGGGGTGATCATCATCTGTCTAGTACCGTATAGCAGTCCAATTTTTCGTGAAAATGCCGTTTTCCCTTCGGAAGAAATTTTTGCAGTTTTAATTTTCGTGAACTATTGACCACGCCCCTTTATCGTTGCCGGGCTAATGGAGGGCGAAAGGTGTCCCGTGGGAGAGGGTAGGACGTCGTCTGCCGGTTTGAAATAGCGATACAGTTCCATCGTCAGATCGAGCGAGACTAGCACACGAAATGCACGTGTGAAAATTTCCACGAGTTCAAAAGTTCACATAAAAGTTCAAATTTTCGCCGTTCTTATTTTGCGGTTCTTATTTTCGCGTTTTGGTCGTGGGTCGCAAAAATCGCGAAAATTTGGACCTCGCGAAAATTTCCCGCTATACGGTAGCAGTGTATGAACACTCATTTACATATTGATTGAAGATGCAAGCTTTTATATGTATATGTGTATGTTTTTTTCTTGTCTTGTTGCAGGTATGGAGTCAGACCCCCTTCCACCAGGAAGTGAGGAACCTCCCCCTCCAGGCATGGATGGTGCTGTGATCAATGGAGGTACATATATTGGTTACATGTATAATGGAAAGCCCTTTGAATGCGTGTGCAAGTAGATCCTCATAGGGTTCACACGTGTAAGGAAGATGTGTAAGGAAGATGTGATGTAGATGTGATGTAGATGTATTTGGTAGGGATTCAATCAAATGATCAAGAACCTGTTGCCTATACTAGTGTAGAATGGCGTGCCTATATTCACAGTTGGTTGCATGAGTGTGTTCATCAGATTTTGGAAAAGGAACTTTGTCTGTAATAATAGTGTGCATGTACTTGCTGGTTGCTACTGTAGCTAGTAGTGTATGTAGTCCAAGCATTCGTACTGTAGTCTCACCAGCTACAACTCCAAACCATGCACCATTATACCTTACATAGCACAGCCACATTGCTTTATTTATGGTGATGGGTGAGGTTCACTCTACACTACAAATATGTTTTGACAAAAAAGTTGCATGGTCTGGACGCAATTGACCACCCTAGTTGCGATACAGGATATCGTAGATTGGAAATTTAAGTTGTAAAAATATTTTTGTCGTTTGCGTAAACCACGAAAATAAAAAACACAAAATATATTTTACAACGGATAATTATTACAGTCAGCACATTTTTGTACACATGGTTTCACAGCACAGCTACCTAGTTATTTCGCGCGAGGCAGCCTCTTCTTCGATACCCACAGGTGACTTATGGCAAACGTGTTACAACTTTCCGCTCAGTGTCCGATAAACCGTCTGTCTTTACTACCACAGTACATGCCTACAGCGTTCTTCGGTTCTCTTTCCTGCGCGAGTAGTTCGCCAACAGCTGCGTGGTAGCTACGAACGCAGCAAACTGTTTGTACCTCCACGTTTTCTCGGCGTGCATAGTCTCGTTCCAGATCACCAAACCTGGGAACGTAGAATCGATTTAATGCCGTCAAAAAATTTTCGTGGGTGTCCTAGACCACAGATGACGTGTAGTCTGTCATGGTTTTGTGTCACGTACTGTACATGTGTACATGTGTACAATACCACTAGTCAGTGACTGTAATATTTCATGTCTTGGTCAAGCCAATGGCGAGAAGTTAGCACATACAAAATGTATTAAATAATCATGGTCAGAATGTAGTGACTTCACATTTGAGTGTAGTTTTAAAGATGTGTTGTTTTTCTGGCAGACCTTCCTTCAGCAGCCCTGCCTGAGACTGGGCAGACAGAAGTCGAGGAACAGAAGAATGTGAGTGAAGCCCACTAGAGGTCTACTCCTCCATACATGTTCAATGTGCTAATACATGAAAGAGATATATGAGCCACAGTTCAGTGTACTACTACGTGTAGGTACATGTATTTATAAAGACATACCGTTCACATGCATGTTCATGCAGCCTGAACATGCAGTTAGCACATTTATACACACACAGCCTTTAACCACGCACTGTTTGCCTCACACTGTTTGCATTGTGCCTTACTAACCATTAATACTTCCTGTACCTCCAGCACCTCTGTATGCGCGCGCGCGCACGCACGCGTTTATGCACCGATAACACGTGACGATCAATGATTACGATCGCTACGCAAGATCTTCGAACGAAAGACAGCTGCACGAAGAGACGGTGCTTTCGAAGATTAGAGTCTCTACCAACTTTTGAATAAGGCCAGCCACCTGACTACATTCTGTGCATGATATGGCAGTCCCCATCTCCCGGTCACCCCAGCGCAGCTGATGAGGCCTGGTATTGGCCGAAACGCGTCCTGCGCAGTGGGTGACTTTGCATAACATCTACAGTTGTAGGCCTGTTTTATAAGGGAGATGTGGTTCGTTGATTGTTCATGCATGTACATGTACATAGACCAAAGTTGTATTCACACCTAGCTTTGTCTAATACGCCTGTTGAGCCGAACCTGGTTAACATACATGTATACATGATATGGTATTGCCTACAACACATTCATGCACACACACACTTGCATACATACACACACACACACACACACACACATACTCACACACTCATTTCCACTTGCACACAACATCATCATTAGCCGGAGGCTCAAGAAGAAGACGTTACTCTTCCCCGGCCCCTTCATGTCACTCGCTCTATTTACATCAGGCACATTCCACCCAAGATTTCTGCAAAGGACATTGTCGAGGTATAGATGAGAATACATTTGTCAACTTGTCTTGTTATTGGCTGAATCTTGTATGTTCCATATTACAACTTACTTACACTTGGTATACAAGTGGCATATGTTCATGCTGCCCTTCAGGTTTGTCGGACGATTCCAGGTTACTTGAGGATTGCTTTTGCCGACCCAGCTCCTGACAGAGGGTGAGTTCAGTTGTGGTAGCCAGACCTACATGTAGAGTATTGTAGAGTCTGGTTAATAGGCACATGCACCTATTGTATGCAGTGGCAAAAAAAGAAATTATGTGCTTATTATCACTATGCACTTAGTAAGTACAATGGGTGTGATCGTGGCTCATGTACATGTAACTGTTGAAGATGCTGTGTATATATCTGTATGAGAGCGTTGTGCGAGGTCACCATATATACAAGAGACTATTGTCTCCTATTGTTGGCAAGGTTCTTCAACTTGTGCGCAAGGTGAGAGGAGAGAAACGATCATGACTGTCGTGGTGTGTGCCTTGTGAAGGGAGAGGTCATGCTTGTAGGCCTGTTCCCTCATGAGGGCAAGATTTATATATCATTGAAGGTAGCTAGACAGTGAGAGATGCTTCCGTGTGCCATCTTCAACAACTTTGTGCTGTGCTCACAGGTTTAGGATAAGATGTCATTAAATGAATATTTTTCCTATATATATAGGAAAAAAAGAGTGATAACCTACACTAAATTTTTCCACAGTGACACTTAGGGAAAAAATAGTGACCCTGTCACTAAATTTTCCCTATATACTATAGGGAAAAAATAGTGACCCTGTCATTAAATCTTCCCTATATATTATAGGGAAAATTTAGTGACCCTGTCATTAAATTTTATTTTCCCTATGTAGTATAGGGAAAATTTAGACACTTTCTGCAGTATTGGAGGTGTAGAAGTTCTTTATTGAACTTGTCCCGGGAAGGGATCCTTATCCAAGGAAGACTTCCTGTCAAGCACACGTGTGAACACAATGCAACACTTCAGTTTGTCAGTCAGCTAGCAAGAGAAGATGGAGATAGATGTGTCTGCTGAACTCTGGAGTGACTCAAGTTACAATGCTTCTCTTTGTGACAGTAAGTCCTCACTATTTTTGGGGGTCAATTATTAACCTGCCTGTCAGAATCTTAGAGTAGCACACAACCAATATGGGAAAGTGAGCTATTGGGAAGTTTTAACTGTTATTTCTGTTGTCATCCAGAACCTACCTGTGAGAACTGCATGGACCCTGCAGCTGTTTTCTGCAGAAATTGTGCTAACCACTACTGCGGACAGTGTTCTTCAACACGCCACAAACACCCTGAACGCAGGAGTCATGTCTTGGAAGATCTTGTGGAAGAGCTACAGCAAGAAGGTAACTCTATGGACAAAACATACATTATCATGTGGCAACCACACACCCAGTAGGCTAGTAATGTCTTGTGGTTATTTCAGCAAACTCTGTATGCATAGCTCCATTCTAGCCTAGCGTCTTTTGGTTTTCATAATCAAGCAACATGTTTATCTTCTCCGCTGGTACAGCCAAGGTTTGTGAAACACAAGAGATGATCCTCCATGGTGTACTTGCAAAGTATTTTGGCAAAACATACATTATCATGTGGCAACCACACACCCAGTAGGCTAGTAATGTCTTGTGGTTATTTCAGCAAACTCTGTATGCATAGCTCCATTCTAGCCTAGCGTCTTTTGGTTTTCATAATCAAGCAACATGTTTATCTTCTCCGCTGGTACAGCCAAGGTTTGTGAAACACAAGAGATGATCCTCCATGGTGTACTTGCAAAGTATTTTGGAGTAGCTACCCTTCATCAGTGGCAGCTGCGAACCATACTGTCCACCCTAGATGGGCGTGATGGCTTGGTGATCCAACCCACTGGTTCTGGGAAGAGCATCTGCTTTTACCTCCCCCCACTTGTCACCAGAAAGACAGCCCTGGTAGTGACACCCACAATTAGTCTGATGACAGACCAGGTTGCCAAGCTTGAGAGCAAAGGGATCTCCGCCACCTTCTTGGGAACTGCACAAGTTGACAAGAGCATTATGCAGAAGGTAGCTGAAGGCATCTTTTTACTTGTATTCACCACACCCGAGACATTGATCGAGCGAAGCACAGGCCACCCTCGTAGACTGTTTGTAAAGATGGCAGAGGAGGAGAAGCTCTGCATGGTTGCAGTTGATGAGGCTCACCTGATTCAAAGTTGGCAAAACTTCAGGTATGTTTGTGTTGAGTATACATCTATCTGATGTATTTTCTTTGTATAGTGTAGTGCATTTAGTGGAGGTTTACTACATGAATATACATTCTTCCAATATACAGACCTGAGTATGGGAGTCTTCAAGAAGTAAAGCACTTTTTCCCCATGACGCCAGTTGTGGCTCTTACTGCAACAGCCTCTACAACACAGAGGCACGCTCTGCTTCAGATGTTGAGAAACCCGACCACAGAAGTCAGCAGTGTCAACAAGCCCAACATATACTACAGAGTGATTGAATTCAACCCCCCGTCCAAACCTGGTAGGATTATTTTATTGTGGGCTGCTACATTGTGTGTGTATGTGTACTACTGCTTTATTGTCTGATGTTGTTTACCATAAAAGTCATACATGTAGATTGGTCCTACCCACAGGAACTGCTACATACTACACACATGCAGCAGAACATGTGGTACAACTGGTAGGGCAAAAGCGAGCAATCGTTTACCTCAACTTCGTAAGGGATGTTGCCCCAGTTGCAATTGCCTTGCGTGAAAAGGGAGTTCGAAGCTGCAGCTGCAGCTACCATGGCAAAAACATGTCCAGTCATGACAAGGTCAAAGCAATGGACCACTGGCGGCCCAATGATTCAAGCATCCAGGTCATGGTGTGCACATCTGACGAGAGAGGGAGAGCAGGGAATCCTACGGCAGTTCCAGGCAGTGTGGCAGTATGTGTACTCTCACATACTTGGCAAATGCAGGAGGAAAGCCATCCTAGAATACTTTGGGGAGGAGCTACATGCACCAGAGATGACTACTGGAGAGTGCTGTGATGTGTGCTCAAGCCCAGCATCGACACAGGGTTACCAGGCAGAGGTGACAGCCATTCTTACAGGAATTCAGGAAATTCCCGAAAGAGGAGAAAAGAAGGTAAGGTGTATGATTGGTCTCATTATGATGTATGATATGTATTACATTGGAATGTCATCAGGATGATACCTTATGTTTCTCCTTGCTAGGTAGCAGAGTGGATAAAAGGATCACAAATCCAATCAGTCAAGGGGCTCTCTGAAACTCATGCTAGCTATGGTATAGGAGTTAGATTCAACCTATCTACATCCACCTGGAGGGTTCTGATTCGAGCAGCTTGGCTTCTGTGCTACCTAGAGCGACACATGCATCTGGGTCATGGTGATGGCCGAATGACTTCAATGGTGTTCAACACCTTCACCCTCTCAGTAGCTGGTGAACAGTTTTTAGAATCGCCCTCATGCGTGGAACTTCCATCAGTTAGTAGTTTTGCAATTGAGCCTGCTTCTACTTCTACAGCTGCTTTGACCCCATCAACTTCTTCAGCTAAGCAAGCTAAACAGTCTCGATCAACCAAGGGAATGCATCTGCTCCCAGTGTTACGAAGGCTTCTTTCTTCTCGTACTTTTTGGTACAACATCGCCTCCCCAACTGACCATCATTTCCCTGGTGTCTTCCAGACTGAGTTTCCCCAGCGACTAGGTCACTGTGATGATATTACTAAGCTTTCCTTGTACACCAGCACCGATGAGCATTTCTTGTTCTCAGATATTCAGCTAGGGAAAGGGAAACCCCGCAATGCCCGCAAAGTCACCTTTGATGTAGATGGAACACAAGAGGAGCTGTGGTACCGCATTGCGCCTTGTGCGGGAGCTAAGGTATGTACATCCGGTTGTTCCTTTGTCGCTTCGACTCGAGAGCTGAAATGCCCTTTACACACAAACCAACCACTTTGCAAAGTTGGAGGTGATTGCGGTGTTGAGTTTGTGTATGTGTGGCCTGATGATAGTGACGACAAACGTCGCTGGTTGTCTGGACTAAGTCGGACTGGTGACCTCCATGCTAGCAATCTTCACAACCACCCACTACACGGTGCATCCAAGATTCCCTCCAAGGTCATCCATGACATTCGCGAGAAGGTTGCAGCAGACCCTACAATCAAGACACACGATATCATCACAGGTAAATGTATATGGTATGCTATGTGACTGTACTGTGTGACAATATCATATTCTTGTTTGTGTCGTAGGGAAAGGAATGCCATACATGCCTGCAGCAGCTTCACTTGCAGCAGCTCACAAAGGGAAGATCAAGAACATACGCAGCACAACCCTCCGAGAAACGAAAGAGGAACATAATCCACGAGTGGTAATTATTAACTTTGAGAAGGAGGCCGTGGCATATGACAGACAGCAGGTGCTAAAGACTGGAGCTGCAGGTATGTACAACATCAATGAAAATTCACAGTACACACCTCTTGAACGTGGCTATATTATCCACAGGAGACCACATGGAGGACTACATGGAGCTAGGGCATCCGTATATTCGTTCCTATTCCCTTAGTCCTACATTCATGTGGGTTATGAGTATGAGCCCCTTCATGTCCAACATCTTCAGCAAAGCTGAGTACATTGAAGCAGATGTGACTTTCCGGGCGTCAGTTGAGTTGGACTATTTGCTCAATATCATCACCTTTGACTACGAGTCCCTCAAATGTAAGTAACTATAGCAAGATAATTTTAGAAGAAAACTTTAAACATTCTATTATCCTATTTGGCAGGGGTAGTAGTGGCCCGGGTCAGACTCAACAAGCTGGATTCAGATGCCTATGAACAAGCATTCAGAGCTACCTTTAACCAGGTGAAGGAGGACCACCCTGAGTTCGCTGTTGGACACAGCCTCAAAGGGATTGTTCTTGACTGGTCTGACACTCAACAGAAGGGCCTTGAGGGAGCTATAGGCAAGGACGTTGCAAACAGCATTGTGAAAGGCTGCCAGGTATGTTACAAATGTGCGTTAATAAATACACTGTGTCTCTCACTGTCTGAGTGTCAATTCTAATTAAAGCACATCATTGTTGCTACGTGGTACTGCATTGCCCTAGGGCCCACACATTACATGGCATGGCAAGAGGATAGTGTTGTTGTAGAAATATCAAGTGGAGTGCCTACTCTCATTGGTCTATACTTTTCAGGTTCACTACCAGAGATCTGTCAAGAAAATCAGTGAGAAAGTGAATAGATGTCATTCACTGGCACATCAGGCATTTACAACAATTGGGTATGCCATCCTTCGCGCCAAGTCAGAGGAAGATGTTCTTTCACTTTTTCGAGTCCTTGGCGGTGAAGAACCTCTCACTACAGCTATATCTATCTTACCAAAAAGCTCAGTTCTGAAAGAGTATCAATCTATCCACAAGAAAGAAAATTGGAGTGCCTGCTCTCACTGGTCAAAGTGGTGGATGAGACCAACACACCTTGGTGAGTGATTTAGAAAGTCTGTTGTCAATACTACTTACCAGTTTGACATTGAGTTAAGCGTCATCACGCACTGATGTCATTTACACAATTACATTCCTATTTCAGAAAAACTAACCCACAATCACAGTCAGATGGACAAGGAGAGGTTTGACAGCCTACCCAGCTCAACTAATGCAGTTGAGTCCCATAATCGTCTCTGTAAATCAGAGCATGTGCAGATCCTAAAAGTAGCCATGATGGCTACATACAGGAAGGATATGTCCATCAGTCTTGAGTTAATGGCACAGTCTCGCGGGCTACCAACCACATATGATGGCCTTACTCAGAGTGCCAGAGCAAAGAGATCACAACAGCAAAGTGCATCTCGAAGAAAGAGACTGCGGCAGGACCCTGAGGATGATCCCATGGGACCACCTGACTCCAAGAAGGCCTTTCAACAAGGTACACAATCAGTCTGTACTATACCTCTGAATAATCCATAATGGTATACATAGGTGGATTTACTACATGTGAATCTAAATCACCTTCAGACAAAACACCCTCGAGAAAGAAGAGAAGGAAGCAGGAAACACGAATCACTCAACAAAGTACAAGAGGTATGAAAGAACATGCAATATCAGGTCTGCCAAGTTCATTAGTATGCTTTGTCATCCCATAGATCCACACATAATCAGTGACAGCCCCTGCAGTCCAACAGTTTATTGGATCGCCAAGCTGAACCTGACCCCAGATGATCGTACTATTCTGCAAGAAGGGGGGCAGTTGAATGACAAGATTATTGCAGGAGTTGGAATGATCCTAGAATCTCAATTCCCTGAGCTACCTCAATTCCAGCTAACTCTTTACACTCAAGCTATAGAGAATTTGCATCCAGCAGAAGAAGGATCACTTTTCTTCCACAACTTCTCTAACCACTGGGCCGTATCACATCTTGCCCAGGGGAGGGTTTACCTGTACGATAGTTTGCAGCCGAAGAAAATTGTACCAGAACTGCAAAAGCAGCTGGCAACACTCTATGACCATCTTGCAGATGAAAAGGAACTTCGAGTTTTCATACCTCAAGTTCAATTTCAGAGGGGAGCCACTGACTGTGGATGTTTTGCTGTGGCTTTTGCTGTCTCCCTCCTCTTCGGGGATGACCCTAGCTCTCTCTTGTACAACCAGAAAGAGATGCGAGGGCATTTGAAAGAATGCCTCTTAACTGAACTCTTTACCCCATTTCCAGCCAATGAAAAAAAAGCAAGGAGAAAGCTGAATACTGTCGAACTCACAGTTTCAGTTTGAACTTATCTAATCTATATGTACAAACCCTCATTTAATGTTCTGTTTATAGTGTTCTCTTGGCATTACTAATGGGTTGGTGAAATTTCTACAATTTAATGACATGGTCACTAAATTTTCCCTATAGTATATAGGGAAGATTTAATGATAGGGTCACTAAATTTTCCCTATAATATATAGGGAAGATTTAATGACAGGGTCACTATTTTTTCCCTATAGTATATAGGGAAAATTTAGTGACAGTCACTATTTTCCTCCTATAGTATATAGGGAAAATTTAGTGACAGGGTCACTATTTTTTCCCTAAGTGTCACTGTGGAAAAATTTAGTGTAGGTTATCACTCTTTTTTTCCTATATATATAGGAAAAATATTCATTTAATGAAAATCTCAACGGAACCGTGCTCACAGTAATTTATTGGCGTGTACGTGCAACAAGCAGATGTGCCAATCATATAAGTAATAACCAGAAGAAAGTATGCACTTGGTACATTTAACTGCATGTAGCTGTATGTGTCTGTTAACTGTTTTCTATCATGGAGCATTTCCAGTCCATTTTCATATCCCATGAGTGATGGATTAAACTTAGTGGTGTATAAAATGCTACACAAAGTGTGATAGTGTTTAACCCATGGTGGATGTAGGCCCCTTCTAGCTCTATTCCCTTCTAGTCTTCTTGCTTGAGTTCTATTGTGAAATTTGGCTATACGTACTTGATGGATTGAGCAATTAGTAGGTAGTCCTGCATGTCTGATGCTGTTCTTGGTGATGCTACTCCTGTAACATTGATGTCCAGAATGGTTTCAGGTTCTCAACTCACTCTACTATTGTGGGTAAAGAGCTAGTTTTGAGTATGAATATATAGTGACGACCTTGCCTCCACCCAACATCCATGTTACTTGATGATTGTTACTATACCTCACTTTACTAGCCGGCTCTTGTTAATGGAAGTTAGCAAAAACTGTACTCTCTGCTGCATTGTTGCAGGTATGAGCGTCGAGGTTGGGTGACATACGTACATGAAACAGACATCAGGGATGCTTCAGCAAGACTGATTGCAACTAAGGTATGTACAGCTTCCTAGACCATGAGTACACGTTGTGTAGTTATATGCATATGTATCGTCATAAAACGAAACCCCACCTTTCCCCAATCCTTCAGATTAGAGACTGCCAACTGAACTGCATGGTGAACAGGGACCTGACCCGGAGGGTAAAGCAGTGTTCAGGGGTGGCCTGGGCACAAAAGGCTGTTCAAAGTGATGTGGCGGTAGTGCACCGGCTGATTCAGATCCTGGATGAAAAGAACAAGCTCTGGGAGCATGCCCAGGTCCAGCCCGCCACTGGGGAGGGCACAGAGACAGAAGAGAAGGAGGTACATCTGTTGTTGTACTAACCAAATTCACAAACATCAGCCAACTCTCCATGATTCTCTTCACTGTGCTGTCACACTCTTGCATGTACCAACTCACAGTATACCAACACATGGTAGTTGCATGCATACTGCTACATGTATATATACATGGGGCTGTCATGTATTTTAGCCCAATGATAGCATCTCTTGCACATGTATAACTGTGCTGTCAGGTTAGCCTCGTTCCTAGGCCTTCTCATCGTCCAGTTTTTGATTGCTTGCGGTATGCAAAAATGGAGGGGGAATGCCTGGTCCATTTTATTGCGTGAATGACGTCAGTGTCTACCTAGGTAGACAGAGGGGGGGAGGGGTCCCCGATTGCATCGAAAGAACAAGCTTGAGGCCTTATCTTGTAGTTTCTGCCCCGGGACTGCCACAGATGTATAATGGTTACACTGCCCTTGGTATTGAGGTACTTTGGAAATAATCCAAAATTGATGCTCCTGTATCTTTTCTTTCTCTTCAGCTGCAGCCCAACCCTGTGCTCGCCATCCCTGACTCCCTGCTTCAGGAAGAGGAGGAGCCCATGGCTACCACTGGAGCCGGAGGGGAGGAGGAGGAAGGAATGATCAGCGACCCTGGGACTGAGATTATGAGTGTCCAGGATGATAAAGTGAAGGTCAGCACACAATAATAAGACTGCTAGAAACTGGTCAGACTGAAGTATGCCTGCCATATTGAAAAACATCATAGTGAGCTTGTTTACCATGTGCCGGTCAAGTTAGGTGGATTATTTGTGATACATCACAAGATTACGCATGTAGCTCTGTAAGCAGCTATATACAGTACAGATCATATGCAAGGTAACAAATTTGCGTGTGTAGCGAGGGATTTACCCGTGTGTGATAAGCAATCAATATGCATGTGATGTGACAGGTATTCGTGGTAGACTGCGGGCGGGTGTTGGTGCAACAGCAAAGTAATACACTGTACAAAGAAATACTGGGGGATAAGCACTACTACTAGAGTCTATAAACATGTAAGACATGTCTCGCTCCTCCTGCTGTTACTCTTTGTTTTGCTCTTCAGTCTCACCCTCCCCATGCTGTTTACCCTTCGCCTTCGCTCTTCAGTTTGCTCCTCTCGCCGTTCACTCTACGTCTTCACTCTCCTGACTCGCTGTTTCCGCTGCTAGTCTTCGTCATGGCTAGCCAGTCTCGCTCCTCCCGCCGTTACTGTTTGTTGTGTTTTCTCCCTACTCTCTTCAACCTCTAACTCTCTTTCGTCATCATTACTCACTTTCTTCCTCGTTCTTACTAGCAGTCTGCACATGTGCACTCGTGCGGCGTGAGTGTGAGGGTGGAGCGAACACTTACGTGTGCACGCCTACAAACTCGCTGATCACACGCTCACGAAATTTGAGCTAAAGGTTCTTTTCTTGGGGTTCACGACCTTAACTACACCCACTGATTAGCGAGCTTTCAATGGTCAAGATCTCCGACCACTGAACGCTCCTCCTCACTAAAAACTGCCTACAGTGCCAGAAATGGAGCCTCTAAAAAGGCAGATTTTTAAGCTCATTTGTGCTAAAAAGGGGAGATATGGCCAAGCAAGTGCCAACTAAGGCTCTTCTACAGCCAGCCAAGACAGTTGCCATGTGTACGCCACTCTATGACTATGCTCGCCCACCTCCCACTATCCAACCCTTTTTGCTAGTGCGAAACCTACACATGTATCTATAGGAGTTGTAAATGACCTGTTTAAGTGATTTAAGTGACAGATTGACAGATAGGCACAACTGATTGCTAGATACCACTGTGTACATAAAATTTAATACTGCTTTGTACATGCGTGTGCAGGGTAAGAACACTAGTCTAGTCTGTACAACCAAAAGTTCTGCATAGTATACCATAAAATTGGGATAATAAGCAGAAAATAAGCACCCTATGAATATAGGCACCCATTTTGATTACAACCATGTCGCGTTTATAAGCACCCATACAAAAATAGGCACCCTACATAATAAGGCAGCCGTTACTGTGCAAACAGAGGTGAATTTGCTGATTCGGCTTTTTAAAACGTAGCGGCTAATTTTTGCCAGTGTCTATCTCCGATTGTAAGCAAGCTATCGACATGGGATACAAACCAAAATTTAGGCAAGGCCTCTTGATAAAACATCTCCAGGAATTAGCAAAAACCTCCCACAGATTGGTTGGTTCCAAGCGCTTTACGTTGGTGGGCGGGGGTTGGCAACGATCGATTGATTGTTGACTGTATCTCTGGTTGTAGAAAAGCTATAAACATTGAACAGGAATTAGCAGAAAAAGAACCTCTAGGTCTAAAATATATTGTTCCCACACAACTGCATGCTACCAGAAAATTACATACGTTTATTAGCACCCCATGAAAATAAGCACCCTTCGAAAACAAGCACCCTTCGAAAACAAGCACCCATTCTGGCTGCTAATTTCGAATATAGGCACCAGTGTGCTTAATATCCCGATTTTACGGTATTCCTCTGAGTACTTGGTGTGAAGGTGTTGATTGTTTTGTTTCTTGTCTCCTCTCTCCCAGGTCATGGACCGTCTGATATGGTACCTACGCATTGTGCACTCCGTCGACTACTACAGTGCGACAGCGTTTCCCTCTGAGGACTGCATGCCCCATCGCTGTGGTATCATTACTGGCAGGGGACAGAAACCCAATGCTGTCACCCAAGAGGAAGGTACAGCAGCATTACTTTCCAGTAGCCTCGGCCCAGGCATCGCCCAGCTTTCCGTTGCTTGCAGTACGGAAAAGCGGGAGAGCCAGGTATCTTTTCTCATGTGAGCATTACTTTCCAGTGGTTGGAGAAGTGTGAAAAAAGTAGAAATTGAATTAATTTTTTTGTTGGTTTCTTCCATCTGTATGAAAAGCAAGTTTAGTGTTTGCCTCAATACCTACCACCTTTACAGTCCTTAAAAAGTTCAAAGTTCGATCAACTTTGAGTTACTATAGCTACATTGTTTTTCTCTGTGTGCGTGTCTTACACACATCAGTAGGCGTCAATAAAACGTTCCCGTACCGTAATTGTACTACGTGCGTACTAAGCTTCGTAATAACGGTACGGATTTTTAGTACGATAGTGCTACGGTGCGAATACGCTACAGTTAGCACCGTACTACGCGCGTAGTACGATTACGATACGGGAACGTTTTATTAACCCCTACTGTACATGTACACTGTTCTCAAAGGGATAATTACTTAAAAAGTCTCTGTGATGACTTTAATGCCTTCATAAAACACCAGCTACAGCTACATGTCAATAGTGAATGTCTTATCACTAGGGTGTACTACATACTTCTCTTGTAGTTGCTGAGTATGTCGTGAACATGGAGTCCCGAGTAAAGCCACTCCTGGAGACAAAAAAGGAGCTATCTGAGGAGGACATGGTGAAGTATGGCAAGAAAGATCCTGAAGCATATCCTCACATGTTTTATCACCTAACTATTAGGACTGTTGTTACATACTATTAATAGTTAAACATGGTCAGCTTGTGACAAGTTTTCTTAACAGTCTCACTGAAGTAGCGTGTTTTGTGGAGAACAACATCCAGAAGCTGTCTGAGAACAAGTACCTGTGTCCCCTGAGTGGAAAGAAGTTCAAGGGTCCAGAGTTTGTCAAGAAACACATCTTCAACAAGCACATGGATAAAGTAGAGGCATTTAGACAAGAGGTGTGTGTTGGGAAGAGACTGGGAGGGTCGAGGTTAGAATAATGGAAAGAAGTGACTATGACATGCTGAATTACTGTTACTCAATTCAAGTGGTAAAAGTCCTGTATGTTTGCTTACAGCACATTTGTCTTGTGACTATATGATATGATTGTCATATCTTTACAGGCGGAATTTTTCAACAACTACCTTCGAGATGTGGACCGTCCCATGCCTTTGGAGCCCACCCTGAGCTCCTCCTCTGCCCTCCAGAGCTCTGGTCAGACTCCTGGGGGAGGAGGCACGGGGGAGGAGTCACCAGCTGGGGTGACTGCACCACCATGGGGACAGGGTGGACCAATTATGATCTTTGGACGAGGTCGGTTGCTATTATGGATCTACCGTATAGCTAGAAAATTTGGTAGGAAGTTTAGGTTCAGTGATTGGCAATGGCATTGTCTACTTTAATTTTTATGTATGTGACTATTAAAACACGACCTCAGCACCTTAGAATATGTGACGCTAACAAGTTTACAACGCAAGTTACTGTAACTATACAACACACCTGAGAAGAGGGCAATGATAGAAAAATATGCTTCTGAGAAATGCCTGAAACTATTCCAGTCATCTGTTGAAACAAGTCTGCTGAAGAACTCGCAACTCTGGTAACAATGTAGGGAAATCTTCCAGTTTTGATGACGTATAGCAAGCAGTCTGCCTATGGAACATGGCCAACAATGGATTTTCTTGTAATTCCAACTTACTTTTGGTTATTCTCAAATTTAAATTCCACCAATATTTAATTACAGCTGGTTGATGACTAAAGGAGCTTATGAACCACTAACACAGAAGGAGCTGCAAACTAGCGTATGTGTGGAATCACACTTTACAAACGCACCTTATGTGGATTTGAATTAACAAGTTTTGAGGTTACTACTGTGAATACTATGAATTCTCAAGAGCCCGCCAGCCCACAGCCCTCCTTCATGCTGCTTCACGGCACTCGTATGCTCCTGGTGGCTATTATATCAATATCTGCTAGTTGGCCATTGCACCACTCCCTATACTAAGCTTTCACAGTACTGTATAACCAGTTTTGAAAGAATGCCTTACTTGATATTATTGCCAATAACCGGTTAGAGTAACCCATCCGTTATCGGACACCATCATGTGGACAGCATGATATCTCTTGGACTGCTGAATGCTATGCATCTGTACTTGGGACGCTTCTTCACATCATCAAGAAAAACAAGATAACTACCAGACTCACTCGATTAAGATCTATGTAGTCATAGCTGTAAAAGTAGCAATTGGCCAAACCATCAGTACTCAGAAAGTGACCCCTAACTGCAGACTATGTTTCTGTAGGGTTTTTGCAAATAGGCTATAGCTGCGCTACACACAAATAGCTAGCTAGCAGCCTTTCTGACTCCGGATGCTCGATCGGGGCGTACCCTTGACCCGGAAGCCACGGCAATGTTTGCATACATGCATGCGGCTATGCAGGCGCTCACTGGAGGGGGGCTTGACAACCAACTCAATGTAAACAGCTTGGGTCAAGGTCACCACGACCTACAACCTCTCGCAAACCGGTGGTTTGCCCAAGCACATGTTGCGCCTTCGGAATGAAATGGGGGGAGTGCGGAATGAGGAAATGGGAACTGGGGAACGAGGACATGGAAAGGAGAAATTTATTGATTACGTCATAGTCCAGCTGGACGATCGTTTATTGTAGATCTAGCAGCTACACAGCCATTAAAGATGTGTTGTCCGACACTTTGATGGTGTCTTGTGATTGATGAGCTACTCTACTCATGTCAAAACCAGTTTACCAGCTCTCCTCCTTGCTTTTCTAACTGAAACTGCATGCTAAAACTGAATCTGTGTCACATTTGTAGACTAGCGATTTTTTTTTGTGACATTATAGTTTGTTGATGTGAATTGACTCAATTGCAATAGGACTCTCAAAACCACACCAAAACAAGCTCATGTTATAACAATATACCACATTCCAAGTTAACCGTTTACTCATCTGCAGGTGGCTACTCTCCTGGGATGGGAGGATTCCCTCCTGGGATGATGGGAAGAGGCGGGTTCAGACCTCCAAGGTATATATAATACTAAGTGTATGCTATCAACTTCTCCATGAAAGAGCACTTTACCTTTATGGAACCAGGCAATCCTGTATGTCTAACTAGACTGTTTACCATATTAAAAGTACCACTTTGTCTTCTAGGGGTGGTCGCCGTGGGCGGGGAAGAAGAATTGTCAACTATCATGACCTTGATGCCCCAGAAGAAATGTACTAGACACTTTGTTCTAGCTGTATATAGTATTACTTTGGTTCATTTTGAACTACATTTTGCATTTTGCTACCTATTATGTACCAGATAGCTTTTTTCCCTTCTTTTACTCGGTTGAAATGGAAAACCTGTTCTACCTATGTATGGAATGGGAATTGACATGAATCGATAACTTCTCCCTGTCAGCAGGTAAAAGAAATTGTAATATTCTCATAACCAAGAGAGAGTCTAACAACTCTCTGATACATAGAACTGCTACATCCACATAAATCTTCAAGCAGATTTCATACAGACACTCTATAGCTAAATGTACTGTGCAAAATATTTGGGTGTGGGTGTGTAGGAGGCTGGGGGTTAATTTGTGTGGAAGTTCTAACAAGTTAGACCACACAAAGTTAATGGTTCTGTTTGACTTCCATGCACTATTAAAAAGGATCCTTTGCACCACTATAATCTGTACACAAGGCCATGTGCCATGCAGGCCCATCCTGCATAGCCCACCCTTGACTATACCACTGGTTCTGTTATAAGACTCTTGCATGGGCTGTAACTTTTCCAACAGAAGATCAGTTATCAATTGCAAGCGACAAAGTTAAAAAAGCAAAAAAAAAAAACTTGTATATACTTGGAGAACAGAATTATGGCAAGCTACAGAAGTTAAAATTAATGATTACTACAGTACTTGTCTTTAACTGTAACTGTCAAGGAGTTCTTCTCTGAGATGTGAATAATCCACTTCAGCAAAACTTTTCTCCTCTTCTGCAGTTTCTTTATTTAATGCCTGTAGGTCTGTGAACGATTGTTTCAGGAGGGGTTTCCTCTTGGGTTGGGGCAATCTCTTGAGGTTTTTGAATGTTATGTAATCTTTCAGCATGTTTGCATCAAAAGGGATGTATTTTTTCCTAAGTAGACAAGAAAGCGTGTAACAAAATGAGTTGCATTGTTACCATCAATCGTGCACCTACAAAACGTATGTGTGAATTTCCAAGCCCAGTAGGTAGTACTAATATACTCTCCATTATAGCATTGAAATGTCTAAACATCATTGTCATATGTAGCCTTCTACTTATGCATGGCAACATCATGTTTCCACAGGAAATACATATAACATCAGCACAATCTGGCTATAGTATATATCCTTCTAGTAGAGACTTATAAAAACAAAATTGTTCGCCATACCTATGCTTATAAACCTCCTTACCATATCATAACCCCAATCCTAATGCTGATGTTTCCAATTGCATAGATGAATGGAAGGAGAAGGAGAATAAGAGCAAAATAGGGAGTTGAGACTTTTCTGAACTCCTGTTCATTGAGAAAGTAGATGGCAATTAGAAGCAAGTCAAGCAGTATGATTGCCTCAATGTAGTTTGTTAAGGGTCTCTTGTAGGGTTTGGCAGCACACAATACTCCTAGCACAACCATGGTAGTGAAGACAAGAATGAGCTGTGTGTGTGTGTGTACGTGTGTGTGTGTGTATGTGTGTATGTGTGTGTGTGCGTGGTGTGTGCGTGCAGTGCTAGTACCGTAAACTCCGGTTGTTAGGCGCACCTTGCTATTAGGCGCACATTATTTATTAGGCGCATGCTTCCTTTCTGGTAAACGGCATCATTTATTAAGCGGATGTGCATTAAATAGAGTACACCATGGCGGCGGAGATCGAGTCATGTCGAATGAAACCATGGCATCAACAGTCAATAACACACAGCACACTCGATGTCATCCTGAAGTCAAAGAAAGAGCTACACAGATTTTTCCTGCTACTGGCTAACACAAAGTCAGACAAACCATATCCTTTGCAGCTTACGACTGGACTAGCTATATACTTAGCCTAGTAAAATTTCTCCCGTACGACGCGTACAGCCCCGCATAAATACACAATGGCTGGGAATCACGGTCTCTTCGAGGAGAATGGAACCTTCTGATTTTACGTCGATACTTGCCAGATGAACGCGTCTAACGTACTGCGCACTCATGCGCGGTCCGCCTGTAGGGCGTGGCTTTCATTGCATCCGTTATTTAGCGCATATCCTCTATTAGGCGCATATTTGCTTACCACTTACACTTATAAGCGCATGCGCTTATTAACCAGAGTCTACGGTATTGTTTTAGCTCAATGTTTGGACCTAGTAGTTAATTAGGTGAACTAAGACAGCATTAATTTTTAATTTTAGTTACTAAAACACCATCCACTGTGTGCATGTGTGTTTAAACTGATGTTCTGCTGTATGTTACACAACACTTTACCGCATTCTCAAACCAGTGAACAGGTGTGCATTGTACCTGAGTGTATTCGGGAAAGGCCATGTCAAAGACAGTGCCTATAACAATGTACATCAGTCTTCGTATAACATCAAATCCTTTCCACCAACGCCTTACAACACCATCTGTGATCACATCAGTAAATGCCTGAGTGGTCTGGATTAAGGGAAAGGGATAATATATAAGAGAGGATTGACTTGGAGGTGTATTGAACAAAACATGAAACTTCCTTTTTGTGAGAGAAGTAATACCGTAAGCTCCTGAAAATATGCCCCGCCCCCTTCAAGCAAATGCCCTCCCCCCCAATTTCTTGCATGGTATTTTTCTCTTATGTAGCTAAATAAGCGAGTGTCTTCCAGATCTGCTCACACTAGCTTATATCTAAATGGTATTTGCTATGTATTTTCAGTCCATGTCATACCCGGTACTTGTTCACGTGATTCCCAAAGTGGCCGCAGCAGTTAATATAGTTAAGCTGATCTATTTACTGTCCAAATTTGGATAAGATTTGTTAGGCAGAAAGAAAGTGATTGAAAGCTCCTATTTTTGTTTTCCAGTTTTCCACCCATTACACCTGCTGATTTCCTGTAGTACACATTCAGCGAAGCTGCCATTCTTCCAGAAATCCACAGCAGTTGTGAACTTGTGATTGTCAACCTCATGTGTAATATGCGTATGAACGAAAATAAGGGAGGGGGGCTATTTTCGGGAGCTTACAGTATTACTATATATGTCAACCATCATTATACCTTGAATCTCCTGAAGCTAATGACAATGATGGAGACTGGTACAATGAACACAACCAGCACAAACAGGAATAGAGAGGGGATGGCAATGACGAGGTGACCTCCACTGAAACACTGCACATTACCATCGTAGTAAAAAACCTGAGGAGGGTAAGTAACGTGACTGTTACTGTGCTGTTGATATCAGAGTATAAAAGCAGTAACAGGCTTTTCCTCCTTCCTATACTGTGACACATGGAGGGACTATATAGAAGCTGATTAGTAAAGATAGGAACGAGTATAGCAAGTACTGGTATGTGTGCCACTTCATAGTATTGTGTGGAGAAAATCTAACATACTTTATAATCTGGTTATAATATGTAACAAATTACATTGGGGATGTGGTGATCAAGTTATCTATTATGTAGGCAACATGGATGTTATAGATGGTAAATAGATGGATGAATGGATAGATAGATAGATAGATAGATAGATAGATAGATAGATAGATAGATAGATAGATAGATAGATAGATAGATAGATACATACATACATACATACATATAGATAGATAGATAGGTTGTGTAGACAATAGCTAAGCTTGTATGTAGTTCAGTCTGTATGTTTTCAGCATTCTCCTGATGCTAGCTCCTAATGGCGGACATAAAATTAATACCATTTGCTCACCAGATCAAGATAGTGTCCTGTTGTGACTTCCTTTACCAAGACACACTTTAGGATATTGGAAATGGTGTCTGCTGTGAACTTGTACACAAAAAGGAAGATGAGCCAAATTCCACTAAAAGCTGTATGCCGACTGAGTCGGCGAATGTAGCGAGCACTGGGTGTGAAAGAGAGGGAAAAGGGCGTGGGGGGAGAAGAAGAAGAGAGAGAGAGTACATGTGGTGAGTAAAAGAAGGTTCTGGTATGTACTATATAGCAGCTTCTGGCTACCTCAAAAGAGAAACACGACTCACCAGATGACGTAGAGTACAACAGTAGTTGTGGCTAGAACAGAAGGGAGGAAACCAAAGGCAGTAGTCCAGAGAGCAGGGAGGGCAGTGAAGGGACAAATGGGGAGGTAGACACTGAATCCAAGCAGGCGGGACAAGTGATAGTCCTGCAGTACATGCAGTGGAGATCAATGGGGATACTATAGTTACAGATCTAGAGCATCATATATGTTTCAGCTGCTGCTGGATCAGCATGTTAATTGTTGGCAGTAGACAAAAAGTGAGACAACTAGCTCATCTACTGAAACCAAGATAGGGATTCATATGAGTTTGTCACTCTGAAATTCAGAACCTAGGTACCAGTAAGCACATTGTGTGTGAGGAATACAGCAAGAATAATCAAAAAGTAGTAAGCGTAACTGCTGCAACCAAATCATTAGGATTAATTTTATCGATAATGGCTTCAAAACAGCCGAAAAAGTAATTTGAGAGCATAGTAATTTGCTGGAATGGGGTGCATGGGGGATGGAGGGGGGAAAGGTGGTGTGTGTGGCCGTATTACCGCACTTCGCACGGTAATATGGCCAGACCATCTCAAATTTGCTTCCTACGGGCCTGCCATAAGACCAATCTTTTGATAATAACTACAGACCTACATGCAGGGTGGGACGAAAGGATGTTGTCCACTTAGATACCTATGGTAACCCATGCCCAGAGGAAGCATGGGGTGAGGACTGTTTTGCTATATGATAGCTAGGAGTGCGTGCTATGCATGTGTGTGTGTAAGCATGCAAGATTAGAGGGCATGCTCCCCCAGGAGTCATATGATAGATGCTTCTGAGGCCCTACCAGCCCTGTAACCCAACAGCTTATGGGTTGCTGGGTTTGTGGAAATGTCAATGTACACATGTGGTCACTCACACCTACCCCAACAATGTCCTACATTCACCTAGTATAGAGCATAGTGGGTACTGTAAGATCACAAGGATTAGGCAATACTTAGGGGAGAAATCTTGTATACTCTTCTTTGGAATCTCCAAAATCTCATACACGATTCTCGCCCTTTGTCTTATGCAGTTGCTTACTCTGCATGCCACACTCCTTATCACAAAAACTTGCTGCCCTGCTGGAGGAAGACAAAGCTAGCTATGTAAGATGGAGTTTAGAGTAGGTAGCACTCACCCATGTTGCACTTCGTGTACCACTCTGGTACACATATCCCACAACCTAAAGTGCAGTGTAGGGTAGAGGTGGAGCACTGTAAATTGTACATGTACATATTGTATCCAATGATCCTCTTGCACAATCATGCATTAGCATTTATTACTGCTATATAGACTCTATACTGCACACCCAGACTCTACAGATTCAGGTGTGTTAATACAATGTAACCTGTGCAAAGAATAGAAATCCCAGCATGTCATTTGGCAATCCAATGTTGAACGCCAATATCAATGCACTGATCATGACCACAAGAAGACCTGCAAGTGAAGTACAGCCCAATGTGACAATGCCATTCTGCTTTTATTTTTGAGGGTATAATAGTTGGATGATGCTTTCAGATAATACTTACATATCACAACCAATCCCACGGCATCCCATGCTGTACACGTCTTGCATTTTCTCAGAGTGAAGTCAACTCCTTCCCCAATTAGGCACTGTCCACACATATACCCTGTCCGATTGTCCACACACTGTTCATTTGTTTTGTCATATTTGTACAGGCACCCCGTGCGTGTACCCTCTTTGGTGCAGTTCTGGAAGATACTGGAGAAGAGGGCTGTTGTAAACAATGTCTTATTGAGAGAAGTGTCTTTATAGAAACCAGCATAGTAGCCAGGCTGTGTGAGTGTGTGTGTGTGTGTGTGTGTGTGTGTGTGTGTGTGTGTGTGTGTGTGTGTGTGTGTGTGTGTGTGTGTGTGTGTGTGTGTGTGTGTGTGTGTGTGTGTGTGTGTGCATGTGTGTGTGTGTGTGTGCATGTGTGTGTGCGTGTGTGTGTGTGTGTGTGCGTGTGTGTGTGTGTGTGTGTGTGTATGTACATGTGTACATGCAATAAAGCGGGAGAGTGACAAGTTTTAATGTAGATTGTTTTTAAATAATTCAGTAGTATTTATTGCTTTACATTAGGTCATGGCAACAGACTATAATAAGATACCTCCAGGTAGAAATATCTATTGTCCTGCTCTGGCCGAAGCAGGTGGGAGTAGTTAGAGATGAAGACACAGGCACCACCAGCATGGTTAGTTTCACTGTAGTAGTATCCCGGGTGGCAGCAGGTGACATTGATGGGGACATGTGTCTCATATGACTTTGAAAGATGAGAAATAGGGTTGGGGGGCAGTGATACATAGTTATAGATTACTCACATAATGCATTTTGCAAGTTAGCTTGGACAAACATGATGAAAGTACAAAATGCTGTTGCATCCATCCTGTAGTATGAACATTCAGATAATGTAGGCTGGTCCAGCTGTCATTCATCAAGTTATCCTACAGCATGCATCGATCAGTTAGCAAATATACATACCTACATTATCATGCAAAAGTTTTCAATTTAACCACTATGCCATGTACACTAGTTTCTTAACAAGATATAAGGATAATTTTTAAATGGATATAGCTTTGTTTTCATACAGGCTGCTCCTCTGAACTTTTGTTACATATAATATAATATATGTGTACGACAAAAGCTGAGGAGGAGCCTGTGAGTAAGGCCAAATAGGATGCATAACTGACATATACTTGAACTAGCAGGTGAGTACACAGTATAGGGAAGGATTTGTTCTTGATAAAGCATGACAGAATCCATTAGTGGCCATTGTGGAGTGAAAATAATAACATGCTCACTATTTCTGTATGGTGGAATCTAGATGCAGTATTTGGGTGTAGTGATTAATAGTAAACATGTTTCTGATAGACACTTCACTAACTATCCAAGTCATTCATTGCAGTGAGAGCTTAAAGAAACTGAACTAACCACTGATTGCTTCAACTATGAATTGCTTGCAATGTATCAATTCAAAACTCTATTTGAGGGGTCTAGCATAAGCTCAAAGGCAACAAGTACAAATGTAGTCTTCACCACTTCTCCTGTTAGTGTCTGTATGATGAAAAAATCCAGGTCCTCTTGGTGGCCAGTGAGGGTGTCTCCAGCCACCTGATCCTCACAATACTCCTGGTTGATGGTGGGCACTTCAAATGTGATGGAGTGATTCATGGGGATGTCACCAATGCTGAAGTAATGAAACCCCTGGGAAATGAAAAATCAATAGCTTTATTCTTGCCCTGCGTGTCACCTTTCCAAGACAGTAGCTATATGTCATGCTCACTGTAGTGACTACTATGGTTAATGTTTGCCCTGTGTGTCACCTTGCCAGGTAAGACAGTAGCACCTCATACGAACTCATATGCTTGTTCATATTACTTAATCCATGCTCTCTACACAAAAAGAAATAGTTCTTACTGTGGTTGGAACACTGTCATCATCAAAAGTCCAGATGGCTTCTCGCTGGTTCCCACTCTGGTCATGAGCCAGAATCTTCAAGTTCAACAACTCACCCGGAGCAGCCACCCATCGCTACATGAAATAGTAGTGAAGGGTCTAATGTATAAGACAGACACTAAGGCAATGTAATTACCACAAGCTGCACAGTTCATGCATCCAACAGGCACCAACCTAGATGATGACAACTTAAACAGCATTGGGAGAGGTCAATGGTAAATTTGTTAATTGATCCATTGCCTTCTTCTGCGGAGTACATACATTTGCCAACTGATATTGAACACTGCAACATAAGAGTCAAACCCAGTCTAGGCTGTTTGAATGACTGTAGTATATGTATGGGGATCACAGGTGGTTTGGGAGAACTGGTTGAATAATTATACCCTCCTCTTGCTGGCATAGTCCTTGTTAAATTATAGTGTGTGCATGATATAGTAAACACACTAGACAAAGGTTGTTTACTTATAGTTTCCTTGGTCATATCATTTACTTGGGTACATTACATGAAACAACAGGTAAACAAGGAGTGAGTAAAATCGACTTTGTAGGGTAGACTTAGCACCAACGGCTATAGTGAATTACATAGGCAACAGAAATGTGTTGCAATATGGGCAAAGGCATGTATGATGCAACCTAAGGTCAACGTGGAGAGTAAGAAAGTTGAATAAATCCCCTGCCAGAATATGCCAGCATAAAACTATATTATAGTATTTTGCCTTGCGTACATGGAGGAGTCTGAACTTCCCAGGTCTATCTAGTGGTAGATTGTGACAGGGTCAGACCACATCTTTGAGGACAGCTTGGCGTGAAATCTATCAACTGCAGCAGTGTGTTAAGAATCCCACACACTGCTGCAGTAATCAATGAGTGGCCAAACACTAACTTTACTCTTTATTTGGATATAGAACCTGACCAGAGTTGCTAGTTACCTCAGAGTTGATGTGGGGGAGGATATCCCTCCACTGCTGGTGTCTACTGGTGTACACTTATCAGTCAATGTATACATGCATACAGTTCACTTAAATCTGTCAGTTCGCATCAGTGGAGCATGCTTTGCCTTGGTTTTCTGCTTTTACTGTCTATCTGACCATATCATGCTATGATCTCCATACAAGAACCAATGTCCAAAAATATTATCATCACTATTCAGTAGAATGGTAGAAAATCAAATGATTTCAATCTGGCCTCCGCTAGATTAGATTCCTAAAATATTCCAGGAACCTAATTTCTTCCGCTAGATTAGATCCACTGTATGGCAGCACATTTTCCAAGAAAAGCACCAGCCATGCAGGGAGGCCTCCACAACCCAGCATTTGTTGCTTGCAGTACTAAATCATCTAAGGCCAAAAGTGTGTAGGTGCAGGGAACTTTGACTGTTTGATTATCTCTCTGGTTACCAGCATGTTTGCCGACAGTTGTTCTAATAATAATCTATCTGGATACACTCACTACAATGCCTCTGCCAGTGACTTCACAAGTGTTTTTATGATGAGAATGCTTCTCTCTGCCAGTGACTTAGCCTTTTTTTTGCTTCATGGTTCCTACTATATTCTACTCAAAAATAATTTGTGCAGCAGCTTTGGAATAACCATGAATTAAATTTCTTCTGCAACATTGGATCTACCATTCTATCAGAATAATGATGGTACCATAATTATGTAAGGACTTTCCTCACAGATGGATATCATGTTCCAAAAAATGATTTGTGACTTTGTAAGTTTCGTGATATAAATGTCATCAGGCTAGTTGTTCCAGGAGACAGTATGGCAAACTATACCCATATGAACACAGTATTTACCTCTGGCACAACCTGTAGCGTACTAGGTTCAGTAGCAACCTCGTTGACAAAATCATCTTGAACTGGTTTCTCCCCAAGCACTTGATTGTCCCTGTAGACAGACAACAGTAAAACATTTAGCAGATAACTACATGTACGTGTGTTGGTTTGTTGCTTTCAGGCGCCACAGGGTTTTTGTAATAGCTTGTTGCTTCCCAGGTTGTAACTCAATTTACAGATAATGGCAAGAGACAATTTTACAAGCCAGCTAGTAATATGGTGTATTAAAATTTTAGTAGCACACAGGACTGTCAACCATCACTAGATCTGCTGTCGACATCATCTGCATGAAAATGTATACAGAACTGTTTTCCTTGGCCTGGAAGCAGCGATAAAATTTGGTTCATGATACAGCAAATTTCCTGTGGCAGTATTGCATGTCTCATTTTCAGACCTCATCCAGACCTCATCCATGCAGTGCATATATTGCTTCCAGTACTAAAAGGTGTCTGCACTGCAGTTGGTTATGGGTCTGGGATCAAGACTAATTACATGCATATTGTTACCAGTATAGAGTCAAAGATTTAGCTGCTAGATAAATGGACTTTTATTGTTGCTTTTCATAAAGATTGAGGGGAAGTGCATGTCTTGCTCCTTAGAAAGTGTAATCTGATTTCTGTGATGGCATGGAATACCATGTATGCACTAGCATAGTGCTTATAAGAAGATTGACTTCTAGTGGTTAAAGGGCCTTCCAAGTGTGTTGTTGGTGCTACTACACTCAAATTTCTTGGTGAAACCAGCAAGAACAATGCATTTAGCTAGCGAGAGTTTATTGTCATGTCATATTACTTTGCCCAAACCTGAAGTAGAATGGAGGCTTTTCTGAGAAAATGGACTGCTGATACTGTGTGATGTTGTTTCTTGGTTTACATTCCACACAATTGAATGTGCATACTCTGATATCTGCAGCATAGATTGCTGCACCAGCATGGCCAGCAGTGTTGGAAGTGAAGGTCACAGAAACATTCTGTGAGAAAGGGAGAGGAGATGATGGAGGAGGGAGGGAAGAGGGAGGGAGGAGGGAGGAAGGAGGAGGGAGGAGGGAGGAGGGAGGAGGGAGGAGGGAGGAGGGAGGAGGGAGGAGGGAGGAGGGAGGAGGGAGGAGGGAGGAGGGAGGAGGGAAAAGGGAACAGGAGGAGCGAGGAGGGAGGGGGAGGAGCGAGGAGGGAGGGAGGGAGGAAGAGGGAGGAAGGAGGGGAGAAAAATGAGGAAGAAAGGACGAAGGAAAGAAAGAAAGGGGGGTAGGAGGAGGGAGAGAGGGAAAGGAGGGAGGGGGAAGGATGAAAGGAGGCAGGAGAGTAAACATGGACAAGTGCAGATACTCCACTAGCCAGTTTATAATTACACACCTATGTTAAACACTTTCTATATACTCCCACAACTAGTTAAGTTGAAGCTAGGCCTGTAGTTGGTGTAACTAACCTTGCTGTAGTGGATATTAATTATAATGTAGTAAGTCAGGCTATTGTCTGAGTAAAGAAGTCTACATGTGTTTATAATAACAACTAGCTAGCTAACTGGCAAAATTGAGTAACTAGCTATAGACAGAAAGTCTTTGTATATGAGTCAGTAAAACTGTTATTTCTGCTAAGTTGACAACAGAAATGAAATCAAAGCTTGTATGAAACAGCCTTGAAACAGAGCTTCACTATGATCAGCATCAGGTGCCACTAAATATAGCAGCTAAGAATGTCTGCATAATACCAAATAGGTGGTGGGCTTTTCTGTTTAAAGGAATGAAACCCGTAGTCTTTTATCAATCCGAAGGAAACTCCCCTTAAGATCAGGAGCAACATAAACGCACATACTTGATCTATATTGTTGAAACCCAGACAGAAATGTAGCTATGACATGAACAAACAGAGTGCATGTCATGGCACAATGATTTTGATAAGCCTAGCTTAGCTACCAGATCATAATTATGTATAAATGCAAAAGAAGAGTGGATCAAAAAGGAGGGCACATAAACCTTATACCACACAAAATATGAAAATTTTTGCCTGGCGCCTGCAGTAAGATGGATGAGTGCCCTGTTGATTTTGTGTTTTGTTTTTTCATTATCCAACATGCACACACATGTACATGCATGCATGCACACATATTACAGGGCCGTAGCCATCAGGTTTGGGGTGGTCAGGTTCTTAGCCAGTGCGTGCGTAAGCACGCTACAGCTAGGGGGTGTGGGGCATGCTCCCCAAGAAAAGTGTTTGGAATTTAGAGGCTATGAGATTGCTTCTGATACGATGCTTCTCGGAGGCCAGACGACAGAGTTTCACATGTATGAGTATCTACCCTTTCTACCCATTGTGTCGTACAGCACTGGTTTCGGCTTTCCGATCGTTCGCTTACCTCACAAGCTACACCCTTCGTAGATGAGGCTTGCAAGACTAGTTGTTCACTTGGAAGATCAGGAAGTTGTTGGAAGAAAGACTCGGAAGAGTTCTTTCGCACTGTCCACAGCCATCTCACAAGTTTCAACATGTCACCTGTGTGCTTGGGGGCCTTGTGTGGGTGTCCGCCAAGCAATGGCACTGTTGGCAATGCCAAGCAAGTCACGAGTGAGGAAAAAAGTGGTCCGGTTGAAACCGGACTAACCGGACCGGCGGCTACGGCCCTGATTATCAGACCTGAAGTTAAATGTCATGCTGATAGAGCTTGGCTCCTACCAATATTTATGTGCAGAAGACTGGTATGCGTTCCCTGACTTTTAAAGCACCAGACCCTCTTCACTCCTTTACCAAACATTTGTAGCCCGCTTCACTGGATTCAGTAGCTATATGGTCCGAGAAGCAATCTCTGAGCATGTAGTTTTGAAAAATATTTCTGGAGGGTGCATGCCTCCAGACCCCCTACTCTTGCACATAGGCGCATGCTCAGCACAATAAATGTATGAAACCATTCTTTGCCCTATCATTCTAATGTTGCTTCCTTCAGGCCTGCACACACACACACACACACACACACACACACACACACACACACACACACACACACACACACACACACACACACACACACACACACACACACACACACACACACACACACACACAGTCACACACACACGCACCTCCCACTGGCTTGGAGGTAGACTCTTAGCATCCTCTGTCTCCGTCTCATACTGAAAGAAGCACAAAGCGTTGAACAGCGGATTAATGTCCTGGATGAGGGAGGGATTTTCCACTAGAATGGCTCCACCCACTGTATCTGCCCTGTTTCCCTCAAATACAACATTAGTTCCACTATGAAGATTAATCTAAAGGGATGAGAAAATAACATCATTAACTCTAGTAGCTACATTGCCAGCCTGCCATACATTTTATACTGTATACAGATGCATGTGTAGGAGGGTGGGAAGATGGAGGGGGAGGAGGTAGGTAAGAAGGAGGAAAGGGAAGAAGGAGAGAAGGGGAGGAGGAGAAAGAGGAGGAGGGGAGGTGGAGGGGAGAGGAGGATTGGAGAGGAGGAGGGGAAGAGTACCACACTGAAGTCCTCAAAGGTCACTGCTCCACCCCTGGTTGCTGTATTGTTCTCAAACAGCAGTGTTCCCTTTGCATCCAAGCTGGTTTGCAGAATATATATGGCTCCTCCTGAATTATTGTGGAAGATATTGGTACCCGTGAAGACAAGGGGGAGACGAAAAGTGAACAGTGAACTTTGGTTGATGGCTTGATTTCCCATGAAGGTGCTGTGCATGAGGGTTGCGTGTACATGTTGTGTGTGTGCATAATATTATGTAGTGTGTGTTGTGCGCAAGTGTGAGTGCATGTGTGTGAAGAGGAGAAGAAGTAGGAAAATGTGGAATACTAACAGATGGGACTACTATCATTATGCATGCAAGTAGTAACTAATACCGACAGTATATTATAGCAGTGTATAATGTGTACTAGCTAGTTACACATAACACATTCTGCATGTGACAGGACCTGACCCATGTACTGTCACACTTACCAGTCTGTCACCATCACAGTAAAGCTCAGCTGGTCCACTCTTGCATTGGACACCAGTCCCACTGCTGATCCACCAGTGGGGGAATAGTTCCCCTCAAACCTGCACCTCCTCAGCACAGCTACAGTTAGATGGCTGGTGTCAGTACGTGTCAACGAAGCCAGGCTGTCCTGTAGGATAACACTTATAGCCCCACCTCCAAATGCTGATCCACTGAAGAACTCAGTATCTTCTATCTCAACAATATTATTCTCACCAACATCAAATATATCAATTGATATCGCACCTCCACTAGCATTAGCTGTGGATTTCAAAAATGTGGAGTTTGAAATGATCACAGAATTGTTCCTTGAGTGTTGAAATATTGGAATGTATATGGACCCTCCAGCATACTTGGCAGAATTTCTTACAAACATACACTGTGTTACTTTAACTTTTGTATGTCTTGATGAGTCTGTAATGATAATTGCCACTGCACCTCCATGACCAAATGGGGTATACCCCTGTGGTCGTGGATCATTAGAATTCAGCTCATTTTCACTAGCAGCGTTGTCAGAGAAGTTACAGTTGAGAACTGTTATGGCAGCAGATGATGTGTTCTCAAGCAAAATGGACAAACCTCCAAAGGTGAGGGCTCGATCAATAAAAGTGGGGTCAATGATGCTAATTGGTTTGCTCCCAACATTGTTGGTAAAAATGCAGTGTGCAATTCGTGCTCTTAGGACATTGCGGATGAATACACCACCTCCAGGATTATTTCTGTGTGGAAGGTAATGCTATAATGTTATTCACAGTTTATTTAGCAACTTTAGGGAGTCCAAACTCAGAAACTAAGCCTACCAGTAAAAGTCATCAGAAATGAACCAGCTTGAATAATAAACAAAGGTAAAATGAATGATTGACCAATTAGCTATGGTGAACTTTAGCACTAAACTCACAAGTCTCTGTGGGCATTTCGGGGTGCAGTTATAATAAGAACATGGTTATTACAATTGCCAGAAAAAAAAAAGAATTACCAGGAATAGCTAGTCAAAACAAACACTAGTACGTATTGTGGAGTGAGTGTGAGTGTGGTAGCCATGCATGCACATAGTAGTGTGGTAAGTTACTTTTTATCAGTTTCAGTCTTCACACTCATTCACCCTAATTAGGAAGTTCATTAAAAAGATGATCATAGCTAAGGAGAAATGCAAACTGCTTTTCCGTACATACCGGGGTAGTAGTGATCACAGCTTCTAACAACTACCACATTCATTACAACTAAAAAAAAGCGTGCAAAGTGTTTGTTTTTTAAACCTGGTAAATCTACCCACTAAATTAAATGTAAGAATATTCAGAATCTAGCTAAGTAGCTACAGCATAAGTACTATAAGAGAAGTTGATTCGCTAGGATGTAATTACTAACTCTGTCTGTGAGATAGTCACCAAGTCCACAAAATGAATGATTTAACCATCCCGGGTTATGTAGCCCTAAATCTATATACTATTGAGTGTAAACAATAAAGTTACCTGAAGGTGCACTCTGAAACTTGTATTTCAGTAGTGTTTACCACATACATCCCACTGGACTGTGGCCCACACTGTTGAAATGTTATGCCTGAGATGGTAACATTTTCAGCATAGTAAATTTCTAGACCATTGTATGCAGTTTCATTGTAGCTGCTGCACTGGAATATCGCTTCTCCATCACACCCAGGCATTTTCTGGATCAGCAAATCTTTGAGATTTGATATACTGATTTTGGTTTCAGTCTCATATACATATTTGCCTGGCCATACCCATATTGACAGGCTGAAGTTGGAAACGTTGCTGCTAAGAACACGACTCAGTGTTTTACAGGCCTTGTTAGGTACGTCACACTCCGATGTATCACTACCATTGGCTTCATTGAGGTATCGCACAGTAGAAGATTGAGTCAGTGATAGTGCAGCATGGAAGAGAGAGAGATAAAAGATAAGAACTGTGGAGGTGATGTGCGTTTTCCAACAAAGCTCCATCCTGTCTGAGCTGTTGTAGCTATGTGCCCTTCCTGTAAAGAGAAGCAGAAAAAGAAACTGTAGTATAACAAGATTTGGGGTATCTAGCAACAGTACAGTGTCTCATTTATCATAAGTATATGCTCTCATCATGGTGTCATTCCTTTCTTGTTAATTGGTGTGTTTTTGAGGGTTCCATCCCTACTTACGCTTGTTTTCATGCAGAAAACTCGTTTGTGACTTGTTTGTGACTTGTTTGTTAATATGGGTCAAGGGTGACCAGCTGCAGTTTGTACTGTGTGATGTAAAAGTTTTTGTTTTATTAATCAACACGTTTATAGAAGACTTGAAGGTCATCATCATCATGATCGATAAACAGTACAAGACTAATTTGCTGTTGCTTCTGAACAAAAATCTGAAGTTTGATCTAAGTCTAATCCAAGACAGTTTGCATGCCACTTGATCAGTTGTAGTTTGGGATCATCCAGATTTAGTCCTTAGCCCACCTCCTAGCTACCTTTTAACTCTCACGTAAGATTTAGGTTGCATCTCTTGTCTGCTCAAGTTCCAATAAAGCATTAATGTCCAGTCAGAGTATAGGAGATACACCACGTAGCATTGCTTGCTACAGTGGATTTCAGTTGCGTTCAAATCCTCCATGTTCTGTATGGGATTCCATCAAACATGCAGTCAAGTCTCAGTACAGATGCTAATGTGGAAAGACTTGACTGTGTGTTCCGTGGGATTCAGCACAGAACACAGAAGATTTAAACTGTGCTGTATAGTAAGCTGAGGTGGTATGGAGACATGCCAGCCAACTTACACATATCACTGCTATGTTTTACGAGCCTATAACTGCAGTGCCAAGTGAGAAGAACTATAGTGCATGCATGTCGTTATGTGCATATCAGTGCGCAGTTTTAGTTGCCTTTAACAAGTCAATGCTGCTGATTTATCTAAACGCTGATCTTCTAATTGCAGTGTTTACTGCAGGAATGATTCAGAGAAAGCCAGGCCCACAGCTGAAGCTCCCCTCCAGGATGATGAAGTTTGGCTCCACATACTGAAACATAGTCTTGTAATTTAACGTGGCGGGGGAAGTCACTTGGCGGAGGTTACGAAAACATAAACCTGGGTTACAGTCAGGACCAGTGTTGCTCCTAGTTTCAGGGTTAGGGTTTGGTTTAGGGCAATCTTGCGTTGCCCAATTTTAAAAATGGCTTTTAGTAGCTTATTAATATATTCATGAGCCAAAATTGCCACTCGATGGATGCATCTACATGCTCACTGTAGGTAGCGTCCTAACCACCAATGTATCTCAAATCATTCTGTGCCAGCTTTTGTTCAGAGCTACTCCCAAAGTCAGGCTAGACTCATGTTTGTCACTACTCCTGGAATGATGACTGCACCAAAATGAATGCACATTTCACAGCTTGTCTACGGGAGGGGCTCATTCACGAGTGCAAGCAAGCATTACTAGCCCCACCTCTCCCCCTTATGTCGCTAAACAACTCACGGCTCTGTTCCACACACAAACACCGTTCAGCTTTCCTGTCAATGGCAACGTAGTACCAACGATATATTGCGCATTCTAGTTAAAGCCCAGCCCAGCACTCGAAGCACCGGGCCACGATCACCTACTAGGCTTGGCATACGATCGCAAGACCTGGGCCTGCCCAATGAGTACAGTCTTGGCCACTGTGGCCTTTCTGCTGCTTCTAGACACAAGCTTGCTTTCACAAGCAGGCACTTCACACTACTCACAGCTACTGACACTACAGCACTCTACTAAACTCCTTCTTTTTATTTTTTTATTTTTATTTTTTTATAAGTCGATCTAAGCTTATCTTCAAAGTTCCGACCACCACATGAGGGGTTCCGCCAGGCCACATCTTAACTAACTTAATTATAAACTGATTATTGGATGTCAATGCCGACAGGAAATGGGGAAAATCCCCAATTTTACGAACCGTGAACAGATGAAGACTCCCAAAACTGACGGTGCGCTAAAAGTTTACAAAGACAAAGAATTCTATCAGCTTGGATTCCAGGTTTGTTGACCTTGAAAACACAGGGTTCCCTGCCACCTTAACTATTGTAGAGATGGTTGTGTCAGTGTGGACCACTGCAAGACATGGTGAATGTGCAGTGAGGACTGGAGGACTCAGGATTAGGACTATAGGTGTTATAATGCTGTGAGAAGTTGTATTTATTGCAGAGTTATTTGGTGGTTAATGCTGTTTTCCTAGGCAAAAAATCCAACATGCCATAGTACTGGTGGTCCAATTTGTGGATTGTATTCACCTCACCTTGCATGTGGCACCACTGTGACACACCTGCATCTTTCACAGTGGTTGAGAAAAGCCCATACAATGCTACCTGGCCTCGTTCATACTGGTTACTCAAGGCTGCAAGAACACTTGGTCTCTTCCATGATTTGCTATGGAGCATTATTAGTGCCAAAATTGCTCGATACGGTATAGACAATACGAAGACGATGTCTCACACGCAACGCGAACGGTCAATGCCATTCGGAAGGCGGTCTCCACCATTCGGAAGGCGGTTTATATCGTTCGGAAGGCGGTTTATATCGTTCGGAAGGCGGTTTATATCGTTCGGAAGGCGGTCTATATCGTTTGGAAGGCGGTCTATATCGCGTCGTTCGGAAGGTGATATCGTTCAAGGATCATATGGCGATCTACGCAATCGCCATATCTACATCTACTGGTTCTGTCACTCATGTCCAGAGACGCCAACAGCATTCCCGAGCGTCTTCATCGCGTGATCATAGTTCCGTATACTAGAAATAAACCGCCATCTTGGTGTACAACTTGTACAGTATGTTATTGGCAGTATATGCGATATGGATTTTAAAAAAAACTACAGGTAAGCGTTTATATAGCTGTTTTAACTTATGTAGCAACGGTATTTTGTCCGATTCAACACATATTAGAAGCGTTATAAGTATAGCACTCATTTCGCGAAGATCACCATAGAAGCTCCTATCTCGTTGTACACCAAAATGGCGGCTGTTTTCTGTTTTCCTTCGTAATCTCGAAGGTAATGACTTCACATGCAAACGCTCTAGTCTCGCAAGCCACACCCTTCGCAGAGAGAGGAAGAGTCTGGTGCGATCTTCGAAGAGCGCGGATCTGATTGGTCACATCAAGTTTCTGCCCCGCGGTCGTGGCGACAACTCGATGGTTCCAGCGTGACCAGACCCTTCCTCTCTCTGCGAAGGGTGTGGCTTGCGAGAATGGGATTGCTGTTGGCGTCTCTGGACATGAGTGACAGAACCAGTAGATATAGATATGGCGATTGCGTAGATCACCATATGAACCTTGAACGATATCGCCTTCCGAACGACGCGATATAGACCGCCTTCCAAACGATATAGACCGCCTTCCGAACGATATAAACCGCCTTCCGAATGGTGGAGACCGCCTTCCGAATGACATTGACCGTTCGCATTGCGTGTGAGACATCGCCTTCGTATTGTCTATACCGTATCGAGCAATTTTGGCACTAATAATGCTCCATAGATTTGCCACTCCCAAACAGGCAGGAGATCACATGCAATCGTCATTCAGCACCTTCACTACAGGTCAGGCCGGATTTTCAGAGAGCGGCACTGAACACCACCTATTCTTATCGCTCATGACATGCTACTACAGGCATCAAGATCTTGAAGGAATGCCATGGCTGGTGCTTGTTCACAGTGGCATAGCCAGGTCATTGGTATTGGCCGGGCACCTGCAGTACGCTAGCCCATTAGCCTCTAGGGAGTCTAACAACACTAGCGCTCGCGTGCGCTTCGCGCGAGATCGCGTTACATGAGCGGGACGAACATGGTGATTTTGGGGCCTCCATGAGATTGGGGTCCCCCCGGCCCCAATCTCCCGGTAACATGGGGCCCCCACCGTGAACCTGGGGCCCCCCTTTCAGCGATCGCTTTACGCTCTGTTAGCACGTGTCAATGCCAGTGCAAAAGGTGCCGAAGCATCAATGCATCATGGAAGGGACTGAGAAGGACGTCTGATTTACATACAGGCAGCATTTTGCTTGTGGCATGACTACTTATAGGGCGTCGGTTTCGAAGAGCCGCATGATAATCGTAAGGACGAGAACCTGCGAAAACGAACAAAAGTTTTCCTAGCTGTTGTTTGTATTCAGTTATGACATGCATTGCAAATTTCATTGTGTTCTTGTAATTCTATTTTCATTTACACCTTTGTACAGTGTATTTCTACACTCATACCTACTTTACCATGTGCAGTAATAGCCCGTCCGTCCACCATGCATGCATGATAGCGGTTTAATTAACATCAAGTACCTAACTGCGGCGCCTACTTTGCCCATCTTAGACTACCAGTAGTATACTTAGCTAGCTAGGTGCTTAGTTATCGACATCGTGTGAACAAAAATGGAATAGGCTACAGATATTAGTAGATCCACTCGATCCTCTTTTGAAAAACACCAATGCTCATCCACATATCCTCAGATGGATCACACACTACCTCAGTAACAGGAGCCAGTATGTGTGTGTGAATGGTTCATCTTCAGATGTATTACCAGTAATTTCTGGAGTTCCACAAGGGTCAGTTCTCGGGCCACTTCTGTTTATTTTCTACATTAATGACATCACAATGGTTCCATTGTCAGACAACACTATGTCACTCTATGCTGATGACTTAATGCTTTATCGCCCTATTTACTCAGCAACTGATTACCATCTGTTACAAATGGACATTGACAACCTCTGTGTATGGTCTGACGATAACCTTCTGAAGTTTAATAGTAGAAAATGTAAATATATGATCATCTCCAGAAGAAAGCAACCCTCCCTCCCCGTTACACCTCTCAAGATTAAACAAACATGTATGGAGATGGTGCACTCCTACAAGTACCTTGGAGTCTGGCTTACTTCCACCCTGAATTGGTCTATGCAAGTCAGCGAAATATGCAAGAAAGCAAGGCAACAAGTGGGTATACTATACCGAAAGTTCTATCCCTCAGCAAATACGTCATCACTCTTGCAACTGTACCTGGCTTACATCCGTCCACATCTGGAGTATGCAGCGCCTGTATGGGACCCCCACCAACAGGGACTTATCAACTCTCTGGAGAGAGTGCAGAAGTTTGCACTTAAGGTGTGCACCAAAAACTGGAGTTCTGGATATGAGTCTTTGCTTCAGTCGTGCAACCTGCCCACCCTTGCCAGCAGAAGACACTATCTGAAACTGTGCCTCCTCTATCAAGTTATCAATGGACATCTGAATTTCCCTACGGCACCCGTTGTACCACGAAACCTGTCCAGATCACTCAGAAACACCAGTACACTAGCCCTTGAAAGGCCAGTAACACGCACGAATGCCCATCAGTCATCATTTTTCCCACATACAATCGCCCTATGGAACAGCTTACCTCCACCTGCACAGAACTGCCAGTCTTTGCATTCTTTTAAACAGACTGTATTACGTCATACACCTCACCTAATACTTAATACTTAATACTTAGTTATTTAGTTTTCTTTCTGGGTGCATTATTATATTAGCAATTTGCTATTTATGTACCCTTGCACTATTGCAAAATTGTTATAGAAAAATAAATAAATAAATAAAAAATAAAAAAAATAATAAAAAATAAAATAAAAAATCCTCGGTCTCTTTCGCCTCTACAACTCGATCCTCGGTGACTCAGCCTCTATCCTCGGTCTCTGTACTATGGTAAGGGCCCCCATTGCATGGAGTTTAATCTAGTAGCAGCCTATCTCACCAGTAGTATGTAGGCAGTTTGATATCAGAGGGGGGGCCCCATTCTCACGAAGGGGGCCCCATCTTACTGGTAAAATAGGCCCCCCTGGGCCCCATCTTACCGGTAAGATGGGGCCGGGGGGCCCCATTCTACCGGTAAAATGGGGGGGGGGGGGGGGGGGGGGGCATTTTACCGTGACACCGGCCTTCGCTACGCCACTGCTTGTTCATATGACATTCCATTAGGTGGACTACAAGATCTAGAAATAGCCTCATTTGGAGTGACACTGAACGCTTACGATGTGACTAGCTAGGCTACATCTATAGTTTTGATAGCCCTATATATATGAAGATTACCCGATCCAGCCAACATGAAAACATGCATCACCAAAATGTGAATACTCCATGCATGTTGAGTATTCATAGACATGAATATTGCATGCACCACCCAAGAAGAACAACTCGCAACACAGCCAAATTGTTATTAAATTTTATGAATAAAATGGTGACTCGTAGGCTTATATCAGGCCGGGTGCGGGCTAGGCATTTCGCGTGCCATTTCATACCGTATAGCATGGATATCTGCTACAGTTATATGACTGGTATCGGCGCGTCCACTTCTCCCAGCTCCGCGTGTACGTATAGGAGGGGGGAAGCTACGTATTTTGAAATCCATGTTGTCAGGGGATAGAAAATTCGCTCTAATTAGTTAGCTACTATAACATTCGCATCTCGACATACCTGTTATTTAGTTCAACTTCTTGATGCGGCACGTCAGGTCGTCGGTTCGTCGTCACCCTTCCTCAACCGAACGATGCTAGCTAAATTTATAATCGCAATCAGCAGAAAAACAATAAACACGTGACACAATGCCGTGATGAATACAGGAGCGTGTAAGCTAGTCATATAGCTAGGCAGTTGACTGTGTGTTACGGACAATTTCTGGTCTCTGTCATTGCTGCATTCACAAGAAAAGGGGTGGGGCTGACAGTCGGTCTACTAACCAAGGTATACCGGTAGGGGCGTGGAGTGGTTATCCGCAGCTTCGTAATAGTTGGGAATTTGAAGACGTCCCATTGTTCTCTGTATACTGCATAGTTACGCTGTATGAAGTCCCCAGTAATCTCCCACCTTCTGCAACGGGATTTCATTATAGGGGATCCCTGTATATTGGGTGATTGACCTACCTTGCCCCACTATAGCCAGTACTGGGGGTACCAGTGTGGCATAGCTAGGTGCATAAAGCAAGTGAAGACATGCCTTGCTATTCATGATAGATAAACTTATGTCTGGCTGCTCCTTTGAGGTTGATGCTTGTCAGTTTGAAGAAGCCTGGTGATATAGAGCCTACTGATAAAGTTTTGTGGCGAAGTGATGTACACTGACCTGTAAAACATTCTAGCTAAGGTAAATCTGCAGCTACGTTCTGTGAGCATCTTGGGGCGTGGTTTAGACTTGTTTATGTTCTGTTTTATTACATCACATGTATATATTATATAAATGTCTCGAATTGATATCGTGCAAGAGTTTTCGTATATATCTACCACACCAAAGTGCGTGCCTCACCATGGCCTGTGGGACTAGACTTTAGGCTTGACTAGGAGTCGAGACTTTAGGTAGGACACCTTGCCGGATCACAAGTCTCCCAATCATGTGGACAGCTAAATAGGCAAAGTCAAAGTGTACACATGAATGACAAAAAATTGCACCAAATTGCTCCCTCTACCTGCATAATGCCAAAAAAGCTAAGATGAAAGTTTGCACCCTCTCCAAGGCTCTGCCCACAGTCTGACCACATCAACACACACACAAAACCTCAAAAACAGCATTCTTGCCCCTAGAACGGAGCCAAGTTACACACACTCACATGAATGGACGTGGCCTACAAGCCCAAAAGTCACCTTTCTACAGTACCTTTGCCAGAGAAGTGAGTGATGACACCCGTCTTCTGGGATGACTCTTGGCCTTTCCAGCACACTCACAAACATTCAAGCCCACTCCAGCAAGCTTTGCATACACAAATAAAGTTCCGCCCGGCCACATGAAACATCAGGCCACTACAAAAGGCTGCATGCCACATCAAAGAGAATGCCCTCGTGTTGATTCCGGTTGCCACAATGGGAAAGTGTGAACATACAAGCCAATGAATCTAGCGCTATCATTTTCACTGACTCATTATAGCTATTATTTATGAGTCAGAGTCAGGCCGATAAGGTTTTCTTACCTAAAGCTCAACGTACCTAATCTATATCTGACTGTGCGCCTTATACTGACTATATAGCACTATACGATAATGCTTTGATTTACCATTAATTTAGTGAGTAATTACTGTGGATAGCATACACAGTATATCTCATATTGTCTTTCACTCCATCCTTGCAGCTATATTGTAAACATGGCTGCCACCATGCATCGCCCATCTGCAGTTCTATTCTTCCTCCTCACAATGTTACTTTGCCACCTCTGTTTAACCAGTGAAACTGACAGCTGCCCAGTAACCATTCAGATAGACCCCAGTGGTACTAATGGTCTAGGTACAGCCAGTAGTGGAGGCAACCAGCAGTACACATTCACTGACTTAGGTACGGCGCTAGACCACCTGCAATTTCAGTCTGGTAACGACACAGTATGCATTAATTTGACCCCTGGAGAGCACACATTGGGGTTAAGCCACAGGGTTATTGAACGTGATGTTGTGATAAGTGGAGGAGGGCAACAAGAGGTTAATGTTGTGTGCTGCAATGCTAGTGAAGAGGATCTCTCCAAGAGCAGATATGACGAGTTTCCTCTGAGGTTTGGTGACAAAAGCCGGACTGTGGTGAGAGGGATACGGTTTAAGGGCTGTGCTCGTCCTCTACTGTTTTATGAAGCTTGGAGTGTTACTTTAGAAGACTGCTCATTTAGGTGAGTTACATGTACACACATGCATGCACCACTGCCATGTACACACATGCATGCACCACTGCCATGTGCACACATGCATGCACCACTGCCATGTGCACACATGCTGAATAACAAGATCAATTTAAAGTTTCTTAGCAGAAAGCTCAACTGACAGCACAAATATTATTCCTCTCAATGCAGCTTGTTTACACAGTCTGCAGTTGAGATCTACAACACTCCCTATGTAACAATTAGCAACTGCTCTTTCACTAACAACACAAGTCTCGGAATTGGGACAATCCAATACAGTGGAAACGCAGGAGCGCTGAGCATTGGATTCAATACGACTTTCCCAAATACCACCCAATCTCAGATTTTGATCCAAGACTCTATCTTCAATGACAATGTGGCGAATGTCAGTAGGGATAGAATGGAAACTTCAAATACTGTACTGTCAAGTAAGGTCTACACTCAGAGAGGAGGAGGAATGGCTGGCTACTTTGGAGCTGCAGGGCTTGAAATAAACTTTCTGGTAGAGGGATGTACGTTTGCAAACAACAGTGCCCAGGACAGTGGAGGTGGAATATATATAAACTTATCTGGAGCAAAGGGAATGCATGCTAATATGACAGTTCGGGAAAGTAATTTTTCTGGGAATTTTGCGACTGTAGATGGTGGCGGACTTGAAGTGACCTTTGATACTATAGAAAGTGTTCTTTTCCCAAGTTTTCTACTGGTGCAAGATTGTAACTTTACCCAAAATAGAGCAAGTTATGGGGGCGCATTTAAACCAGTGCAGCTTAGCTCTCAGGGGAACCTAAACTATGTTCATGTTGAAAGGAGCATGTTTCAACAAAACCATGCCATAGCAAGAGCTGAGGTGGGAGCTGTGATGCATTTACAGACCTTTTATGCTGGGCTTGGCGCATCTCAGCATGTGGCACAGAATACTGACAGAATTGTAGTGGAAGACTGGTGAGTTTAGGGTGTCTTTTGTGATGTGCACTTGCACATATGACATGCATGCTGTAGGCAATAGTCGGTCTTTTTTTTTTTGTATTGCACACTGCATACCTCATCTCTGTATGCATTCTTCCCCAGCATGTTCATTAATAACACAGGGAAACACAGTGTAGTGTTTATCAACTACAACCAAGTCAACTTCGAAGGCATCAACAAGTTCATTGGAAACATTGGGCCCTCCATCAGGGTAAGAATTGGACTAGCCTAGCTAGTTCTAGATGATGACATCTCATATGCATGCAAATGTGTCAGCTAGCAGATAAATATACACTCGAACTCAGAACTTTATCAGAGGCTTAAAAGAAACATCTTTTGATGTCAGGTTACAGGAACTCTGTTGTCACTTAGTGGGCAGTTACAGTTTATTAGCAACAGGAACCACCATGAGGGGCCTTCAGGAACGCTCTATGTGACCTCCTTCGCCCAAGTCCTGCTCAATCCAGGAGTTAGGGTCTCTTTTGTTAACAACATTGGGAGGTATGCACATTGCACACATATATTTAGTGACATATATAATATATATATATACTTGAGCAATTTTGTTTTTACAGTGACTTACCTAGCTGACTCCTTGCATGTTACACATATCACTTTGGGCCCACCCTCCCATGCAGGAATGGTGCAGCTGTTGTTGTCAAGTCTTCAAGGATATCAAGTGGCTTTGCTCAGACACTCTACAACCCGCAGTGCTTTCTGCAGTTTCATGAACCTAAAGTATCCCCCACTGTGTGGGCTGACCATAATGTTAGTTAGCCTAATCACTCAGGCAGACATTCTAAAAGTAATGGTTAAGATTACTTAATGTAACCCACACCAACACTAGAAACTGTGTATTAGTTAGAGATTCTCCCCTCTGAACATAGGTTAGTCTGGAGTTTCAAGACAATGTGGCTATTTTGGCTCCTGTGTTGTACATCTCCTCACTGGATGCTTGTAGCTGGTTCAACAACTCAGGAGACTTCTTTGACACAAACATCACTGAAAAATGGACCTTCATGCAACTAAAGTAAGTTAATTGGTGTCACTCTCCCCCCTTCCTCTTTTCCTTCCCTTTGATCCTTCCTTCTTTTCCCCCTTCCTTTTTTCAATACTTCTCTTTCATGTCCCAGGGACAACTACGTCATTCAATGCAATGAGTCCACTGACTGCTCAGACTTGTACATCCAGACTGAGATTAAGGACCTCAGGATTAATGGACCATTACCCTCAGTACAATGTCAGGAAGAGAACAGCACAGATGTGGTGAGCATTGCACTTAATATTGTTATATCAATTAAGAGCATTCACACACAGATCTTTAAGTTAAAAGAGGCATGATCACAGTTAATAAGATCACTTGCAAGCATTCTATATCTGTTATTTATATTTTCCTGCTGCACTCCTCCACCAGTGTGCCTATCCGGGTCAGGGTATTCAGTTGAATGTTAACGCCCTGGATCAATTTTCCCACACTACATCCGGATTTCTCCTTATCCACACACAGCAGGTGTGCATATATAGCAATATCCGAGTATATATATTTAGCATCATTTCCATGTCATTCCCACTAATGGATAGTTATAATCATTCTTATGTTATTGGGCAAGACTATCAACTCCAATAGTGCCTATTAGAGCTGGAAATTGACTTAAATTCCATGTAACTGACCACCACCAGCTTGAAATCAGTGGAAATCTTCACATTTGATTTGATAGCCAAAGAGTGCTAGGCTTCTCAATTATGCAGTCTTTGGAATAAGATATGTCTTGTTGCAATTTTTATAGTGTAAAGTAAATAAATAGTGATTCATATTTGAAAATCTAGCATATTGATTGATTGATTGATTGATTGTCCTAACCCTATTATCTACTATAACATCAGTTCTCACAGCTAATTCCAATGTGATCACATATTTTACATGTATGCTGTGTTACCGTATTTATTCAAATGCAAACGAAATAATTTGAGTGGGCATGTGTTTAGTTAGATCGACCCATAAAATTTCTTGCGTTAGATTAGATCATGCGTTGCAATGGATTCAAATGCGAAAAATTTGTTGCTCACAACAGAAATGCAAAGAGTTCCTGGCCTTCAGATCTCAGTCTTGTCCAGAAGTGAGGTTCTTGATAGATAGTAGCAGCTGCTGCAACAAAACGTTTTTCAAATGTCTAAGTAGAACATTTATAGGATAGCTTTTTCACCTGGAAATTGTTCTTGACCGCCCAAGTGGCTGCTCAATAATTGTTGGTTTGGGGTGGACCCAAATAACACATTGTTAGTTTTGAGGCAGACCCAGAGGGCACATTGCCTTTCTGTTAGGCCTAGCAAGAATGCTGCAGCTCACTACAAATGGTGGGAGTGTAAAGCATGTGAAGACATGTTTTAGTAATCTCAGGGTTCCTACACTGTAAAAACATTTGGGTTACTTCAACCATACTTTGGTCATCTCAGTTGCATGCCTGTTGTGTAAGTGAAACATGAACTTCATCAAGGGATGCTTACAATTTGAATCAAAGTGTAGTTGAGAAGCTTCTCCCTTTTGTTAAATTAGGATCATCTTGCCGAAAGCCTATAAATCAGCATTTCTGGTAAGGTCTGGTGTTTCTTAGATCCTACACATCCGCCCCTGGAGGAGTTCCTTGGTTGCATGGTTATGGTAGAAATGCCAGGAATGTAGCCAAATAGCTAGGCTTTCTGCAAGAAGTTCCTAAGTTAACAAAAAGGAGAAGTGTCTCAACTACACTTAAGCTTTCAATCAAATTGGAAGCATCCCTTGAAGTTTGTAATGTGTCACGTACACAACAGGCATGCAATTGAGATGACCATAATATGGTTGAAATAACCCAAATGTTTTTACAGTGTACATATGCCACACAATGCCTTTTCGTCAGAGTATGTGGACTTAATTTACAATGCAGCATAAAGTAGTGCCACTAACAGACTAAGAAAGTCATTCTGAATCTACTCACAAAGAGCATTAAGGTATGTGACATCTTTCCACACATTTCATGCCTCCACACACTCATATCTGGACAACATACACAGAGCACAAGAATTGAGTTCAACCCTGCCATAGTTGAGGCCAATGTCATGGTAGAAGAGATCGACTTTCAGTACAACAGCTCAGAAGAATTTATATCCACCAATGTCACATTGGAGTCTTCTTTTTCTGTCACCAAGGTGATTTTTCTGAATTGCTGCTGAGAGACAATTGCAATTAGCTAGCCTGATGGGCTAAAATGTGTATTCTGCCTTAGATGTGATAGCATCTGTGTTGTGTTCCACTGTAGGTGTCTAGAAACTTCATACTGCATCATATTCACTGTCCCCCGGGATTTCATCCTATTAGAGCAGGTCACTGTGAGTGTGAAGAGAGAGCTGAGGTGCTGATCTGTGACCCAAACAAAGAGTTTATTTTGCTTCGTGTGAGTATGCAAGCACACACATCAAGACACACAGACATGTGCTCACCATACAATATGTTACACTGAGCTTTACCTAGTCCATGCTCTCCTCCTTCTCCATTCCTTCCTTCCAATACCCTCCCTCCCTCTTTCCTCCCTCCTCCTTTCCTCTTTTCCTTCATTCCTCTATACCCATTACATCATCCTCACAGGAGGGGCTATGGGGTGCTCCTCCAAACTGGAGTCACTCCCTGATGACCTACCCATGTCCTGCAACCTATTGCAACTGTACCGGGAGTCCAAGGGCAAACTCCACAGAAGGATGTGCCCTTGTCTTCAAAAACCCTTCCCTTTCATGTAATCCCAACAGAACAGGTCAGACAAGCAACACTAGTACCCAGTACAATACATCCTCACACTTCACACCTCAGTCCTTACCCCTAATGATCATGCAGGTGTGTTGTGTGGGGAGTGCAGGGAGAGCTATGGTGTGGGGATGCTGACCATGAAGTGTCGGAAGTTTACTGCCAGTTTCAACATGTACTACTGGCTCCTACCAATGCTTGGTATGTGAAAACATGGGCTGTAGGTACGTGGGTTGATACATTTATAGATAGATAATGTATAACAACCTGCGGCGACCTTACTTAGTACTACATTTCTTCATAGTATTATAATGAAGTGACTGTACAGTATAGTTAACTACACTTCTATACTTATACTATGTGTCACTAATTCAAAACAGAGCACAACACTAATAACATTAGCCAAGTTTCTTATCAGGTAGTTGACCAAATGTACAACAACACAGAGCTATTTCAAACTTACTACTGATGCAGGGCAAACAGATATGCAAAATTCAGCCAAGGTTACCATAAGCTCATTGAAATATGCCTACTGGCATGCGCAGTGAACTTCAGTGTCTCCTCAAAGTAGGTAGGGGAAAAAACTTTCGTGAGTAGCCACAAAAACCTCGAAATTCGCGAAAGTTTTCTCCCTTGAAAGTTTCCTGCTGTACATTACTCTATGCACATTATATTCATAGACTCAAATAGGGTTAAATTAGGGTTAATGATGTTCAAGGTTAAATCTTGGTTTGGGGTTTTCAAGCTTATAGTGCAGGCTCAGGAACATTAACACTTCATTCAGAATGACCTTAGTTATCTACTTTATACTCACAATCTCTGGGAGCATTGGAAACATAAGACCAAGCTCATCCACAGCTTTTTCCACCAATTTCTGAGGCTAGTTGATGAACAAAAACATTAGGTCACGTTGTAGCTACATGCAGCATGAGACTATTTACTCACGCATACGTAATGACCATTGCTCCTTTTACCTGCTAATGAACATTAGATTGCATTACATTGCATGCATCTTTGTTATTGAATCTTGGAGCATAATAATCAAGGTTTATCTTTTCCCCAGTGTTGATCATTGTTGTGGTGGTGGTGGTAGTGGTGAAGGTGGGTGTTCCCATACCAGCACTGCTCCTTGGTCCCCTCTTCTACATCCAGGTGGGCGGTGCTTCATCACTGTTAGCCTAGCAGATCTGATAGCTGTAGTGTCTAACTTCCAGTTATGGAACTCCCACCTGACTCAATCTTTTTCTGACTCCCTTTTCTTTCCTTAGGTCTCTCCCACTGCAGTTAGCCAGTTCAATGACTCACTCAGGCTGTTTCCAGACATAGTAAGTTCACCTAGACTTTAATTTTCGTTATTGTTTGGGGATCTGCAGTTGAGGTGTTGGGTGGGGGAGCACTAACACTACTGTGCACATCCAATTCCATTTGTGGAGGTGAGGCTGGTGTAATTGTGGAGCCTGTGTCTTCTCCTGATACGTGGGGATTGTTGAGGGAGAAGAGGGAGGGATGGCCATCTGTCCTGGGTCATGCTTGTGGTGAGGGTGGAGAGTGGGGGGGATTGTAGGGGGTCCCGTGGGGCGCTAGCAGTAGATGTTATGGGCTGGGCTGGAGGTAGGAATATACTAACTGGTTAGGCACTGGCCACATTTCACAAGTGTCAATTGCCAAACTCCCTTTGCACCACAAACTAGCTGCACATGACAATTCTTTCTAATTTCATTCTCCCAAGACCAAATTTTTCACGAGTAACCCACGAAAAAGGTGGTCTGGGAACGAGACTGGTGTAGTAGAACTAGCTCTCTGTTTTGGCTGCACCAGTGCACTCGCATGAAGTAGTGGCTGATTTCTCCCTGCTCTGATGTCTCTCTACTTGTGTTCATACTGGCTGGTGCTGCACAATTACCATTCTGATTGCCTGGGCCTATTAGTAAGGCCTAGCCTAGTATTGGTAGGGTCTAGGCCCTACCAGGCCTGCCCTTGGCTACACCACTGATGTCATCTTCTATGGTGCTGTAGTGTTTGTGAGGGAAATCAGTCAGTGGGTTTTAATCAACTTTGTTTACCAGTGTTTTCCTTAATGGTAAGCTTTTTCAAGGATCTAACATTTTCAGTGTGGGTTAGCATGCATGCACAAACACACTCATGCACATATCACAACACACATTGTGACACACATCTTGACACACATGGTGACACACACACACACGCACACGCACACGCACACGCACACGCACACGCACACGCACACGCACACACACACGCACACACACACACACACACACACACACACACACACACACACACACACACACAGATGGACTGTATTGAAAGTACTCTGGCATTGTACGTTCCTTACGACTTCAGTTTCCACCAGCAGCTAACTGCACTTGAGTCTTATGGCCTGAGATACATCACACCTCTGCTTACATTGGTTGTGTTGCCTATTGCCATGAGAATCAAGTGAGCCATAGCAATAGATACTAATTAGTTTACTACAGGGCACAAATTGAGAAGCACACTAAAATACGTTTATTCTTACCCTCTCTCCCTTCCTCATTTGTCCCTATCCATCCTCTCCTCCCTCTTCACACTAGGTATCACTCACATTCTTGGTATGGTGTGTGGACTCTCCTCCTACTGATGTATGCAAGGGCAGTGGAAACATCTGCCTCCCTTCTCTTTTGTCCAACACTCACCAACATCACAAATCAATCGGTCATGGTAGGTCATGAGCAAGAGCCCCTTTAAGGAGGTGACCACCTTCACAGCTGAGAGGATTGATCATAAATTCTGGGCAAACATAAAAACTTCCTATGTGCATGGTACATGCATATGCTCTGGATATTAAATGCCAGTGTCTATTCACAGTACCATTCTTTCTTTTACTAGTAAGTACCAAATAACAGTTTTTCTCAGATGACAGTGTTATCCTGCAATTTTGTAAACAGCAGCAAGGTTCATGCTAAATGGTGCCCCCCTCCCCTGTTTCTCATAGCAGGTGGTTTTACTAGCAGTTGTCTTATCAGTTTCTATTACACATTTAACAACAGGTGTGGTTCTTTGATGGCAGTGTGAACTGCTACAGTGGAAGCCACCTTGGTCTGACCATCATGGCGGTGCTATTCATGTTGGTGGGGGTTCTGCTCATTGCTCCAGTAGCTGTCATTGCATATCAAAAGGAGATTAGCAAAAAGGTGTGTGTGTGTGTGTGTGTGTGTGTGTGTGTGTGTGTGTGTGTGTGTGTGTGTGTGTGTGTGTGTGTGTGTGTGTGTGTGTGTGTGTGTGTGTGTGTGTGTGTGTGTGTGCGTGCACGTGCGTGCATGTGCGTGTGTGCTCTGTGCGTGCATGAATATGTGCATACATGTGTGTGTGTATGCATGTGTGCATACATGTGTGTTTGTGTGTGGTGTGTTGGGAAGTGAGGTAGATTTATTTAGCAGTGTATAAATAGTGTCTGGTAAGCAGGAAACAGTGGCTGACTACCATTGTCATGGACCTTGTGATAGTATTGTAGCTATATGTTATTATGTACACACACATGCACTACAGTTCTCTTTCCTAGACCGCCGGCATTTTGAGATGATTTCCCTTGGATTTATCCATTCCTATAAAGATGTCTATCGGTGGTGGGCTCCCTTTGAGCTAGTCAGGAGATATATCTTTCTAGTGGCTGTCATTTTCACTCCTGGATACTTGGTATGACATACAAGCTCGATCATCAATGTCCACACCACAAATCTGTTGCATTCAATATAACAATTTCCAGATGTCATGCTCTCACATAGCTATTCAAGATAAATTACCATGTATATATGCACATGCTCACACTCATTCCACAATGTCAATTTTAGTATATGGTAAGTGATATATGTTGATAGAGGAAGTGTTTGTAAGCCAGATCAGCCATGCATTAGATAGTACTTACTGAATAATAGCAAAATATGTAGTGTATAAATACAAAGTTTTCTCCTGTTTCCACTTCCTTTCCTCTCTCCCTTCCTCCATCCTCTTCCCTCTCCTATATCCCTCCCCCTTCCCCTCCTGTCCCCCTCCTTCCCTCTCTCCCTCCCCTCTCCTTCCCAACCCTCCTCTCCTCTCCTCTCCTATTCCCTTCCTTCCTCCCCCCTTCCTTCATCTCCTTTTCCTTTTTCACTCATTTCCTTCCAGACTGTTCCCCTCTCCATTGCTGGTGTGCTGTTAGCTATCCAGTGGTTTATACAGCCATACAAAGATCATATGGCTAACATTACTGAGGCATTTTGCCTCATGGTGCTAGTCATTGTGCTGTGTCTTGGAGACACAACTCACTTGGTTACCCTGGCAATTAGGGATTCTAACTTTACTCTCTGGCCATTGTTCTATATACCTGTGGTGGTTGGGTTTCTCTGCCTCTGTGCTGTCATTGGAAGGCAAATATGGTGAGTCTGGCAGGTTTAGTATGGTTTAGTCCTCCTGAACTCAAGTGAAACTGATTATTAACACGATTTTACAGGTAAAAAAGGTAGATTTGGCATGGTTTAGTCCTCCTGAACTCAAGTGTAAAGCTATCCTAGTAACATGATTGCTTACAACAGTGGTTCAATTATACTAAACACCCTGCATGAGCCATATCCAGTGAATTTGCATAAATCTATGGTTTTAAATACGTGAGATGTGTACAATGACTGCATAATTTAAATTATGAGATATGTTGATCAAATATTACTTGAATAGCCTAGTTTGGTAAGTATGCAATCAGATACAGTATGTTGTGGACATGTAGATATAAAACCACTGTGTGCATGATTAGTGGCAGTGCATGGCTGTCTGGCTTTGCCCCTTAACTGAATAAGATTTGAACCTCAAAAAACAAAGAAACAAAGAAACAAACAAACAAACAAACAAACAAGCAAACATTAATATTATGGTGTACAGACAATCTGAATCACACTGATTGGAATATGAGAATGAGTTTGTATATGACAGTGTTTATGTGACAGTGTTACAATAAGTATGGTATCACTGTTTTACCATAGGAAACTCTCCAAGGCATGGTGGTACAAACGAAAAATGCAGAAGAAAGAAGGCCGGAATGTGGTTCAGGGCACATCCATTATCACAGGTGTCTCATACAAAGTATCAACTACTGTTGTTGGCATCAGTGACTGTGAGAGTTCTGCATGAGCTTTGAAACCTAATTTTTGTTTTCATGATCAGTACTTGTAATGTAAATGTACAGTGTATGACTATGCAGGGGAAATCTAGTGGTGAAACAGGTGCTGAAATTATGCTACGTCTATTGCAACTTTGTAAGAGACACATTCAGTGTTGTTGTTTTCTGTGATTAAACAATGATTACCAGTTTGCACTCATCGTTGCCATGACAATGTGGGAAGGCAGGAGGACCAAACAAATGAAGGGTCAGGAGAGATGGAATGTTGAGAACGAAAGGGGTAATAGAATGTTACTGTTAAACCAAGGGTTGTGAACATGTGGTGCCCCCAACTGCAAGGAGAAATTTGTATACTCTGAGACTTATAATTGCAATTAGGTAGCTACCTAGCTGAAGCAACTCTATACTCTGTTGCTTCTAAGTTATACACATTGTGATCAGTCCTGTCACTCACAACTCACTACACATGTACACAAGTGGTTTCAACTGTACAGTCTGAGCATAAGCAACTGCAGCTGAATGAGTATAGGCAAACTGGATGTGGTATGTAATCTGATGAAAAAGATTAATCTCATCAGGGCTGCCATTTGATGAGCATCCCAGATGGGGTACAGCAAGCAGTGCCAGTGTCTTGCTGGCACAAACAGTTATATGGTCCGTCAGTTGGGTCACTCACTTGGGATCCACATATCATGGTGTAATGAGGGAGTTGCATACCCAATATCAAAGTGAATGACAACTGTATTCGTCATTCCATATGGACCGTTACAAAAATATAAATGGTGTGTGCATAACTGTACAGCAGACAAAATACTCACATAACAAGTAAAGGACACAATGCATCAGTTCCTGGTGTCTGGTGCAGAAGATTTGGAATGATCCAGTGATAGCTGTTTGGATGGCTTGGAGGAGGAGTTTGGCAACTGAAAGATATAGCTAGGGACACCTCATTAAGCCCATCTCTTCATTGTGATTTGTCTTGTTCTGCTCTGGAGAAAAAAGACCTCATAGCTATTTTGTCTCCTTCCTCTTCACTGCTGCTTCAAAGAATGTCTCAAAGGAGACTCAGTTGAGTTAGGATGAGCTACTTGTTGCTATCATTGCTATCAGACCATAGAGCCATGGCAGATCTCAGGTCAGTAAAATTTGTTGATTTATGTGTAAGTGAATGACAAATGTACTGCACTGTAAACAGCACCCCTCTACTATCTATTTCCATTTATGCTGGCTCAGTTGTGACATACAGTGTCGTTATTACATCACAGAAATGTGCCTGATAACACTCTTCACTGCACTACTTTTGCTGTGTGTTGTGTAATAAACTACCCAAGACCAGGTATAGCTATAGAAGGCTGAAATCAATTGTACTGTATGTGTCAGCGTATGTTGTATCACTTCTGGCATCAAATACACCAGCACACTATCTTGCAAAACTGTTTCTGTTATTTACTTCATATGTACTACCACTGATTAAGAATAAAATTAGTACTCTCTGGTTCACAGCACTTACTCATTACTCTGGGCATTATGTTAATGACTGCTTCAGCAAGTTTTAAGTTTGCTGGCTTGAAATCCTTTTTTTTTAATGTTGTTTCGCTACTGCTCATCTACGTACTGTCTGAGTGACTATACCTTGCTTACCATTCAGTGTCAGAAGATTTATCACTGCGTTGTGTATTTGGTTTGTCAGCATAATGTCACTAACTCTTTTCAAGTTGTTGCTACAACTTCTCATGCCATTGTGTCAATACTTGTCTGACTCAGGTGCTTATAGAACCTCAAAGCTGTTAACATTGTGTACAAGCAAGAATTGTTCAGTGTTTTTGTAAAAAATTATTTACTTGTTCAGTCTTTGTGTTGTCTGATTTTCATTATAGTGAAGCTGTAGTGCCAAGGGGGACTGCAGCAACACTCATGAGTCCCTTCAAGGTGGTAGGGGGACAGTTATGACTGAATGGGTGGCTAAATAGCTAGGTTATCAGAAATACTACTAGGATTTTCTTGTTGATTTCAAATTGTTGTGTCTTCAGTTTCCTTTCCGGAGTATGGGTCACAAATTAATTCGAAGTTGTAACAAGGTATATACAGTGGCCAAAATGCATCATTATCCATTCTAGGAGTGAAAAGCTAGAGTGTATAGGTAGGCTGTGGCAAGCAATACTGGGCATAAAGTCATTAATTAAACTTTGTGAACTCAGGATTCCAACAGGACCCTATGTCAGATGGTTTGCATATATGTGATACAAATTGTGTCTCAATATTTCAAACATCCTGTGCGTCTGTCCATTTCTTCGGGAAGTATAATATATATTGTTCTGGTAGAGAGGCCCCTTTTTCGCACAGCTTTAGACCAGGGTGGGTTTGTGCTTGTTGCTACTTAGTCTACTCATGTTTCAGTTTAGTTGCATAGCATAGTTTTGACTGTGTCATGCATGTTTATACTCAGTCCAAATGTAGATATTTATGGAAAGGAATTTCAGCTGCTGGCATGGCTTGGTTAAGGGAGTGGCCATACAGTCCCTGCAAAGTCTCAGACATGGCGGTTGCCTAGTCTAAGATACGTACATGAAAGGTTAGGATTAAAAGTGGACTTCTGTAAGAATTGAACCTGCTTAGTATACATATGCCACACTGATTCTCTGCCACCTGAGTTATCCGGCAAGCATCCCACAAATTTAATGCCATTACACAAAAATTATGTAACTTGGACAGGCAAGATTTGTTTACCCTAGACCTATTGTCTGAGGCTCTTCAGCAACAATATAATCACTCCTTTGACTAGTTTGTCAGTATTTAATTACCTGGTCACATGAAAGTATCAGGAATTTTATGTTATGTGTGTACACCGTATATCTTAACAGCTAAAACTGTGCCAATGTACCATGCTGCTTGTGTTTTTCACTTTAGTTGCCACAGACACAATGTATATGCCTTTTAGTTTGTGTGTTCACATAATATGTATACTGATGTGAAGTCAATCGTATTCAGGAAGTAATTTAATGTGTAGCTATGTGTAAAAAAAAAGCACAAACAAACAAACAAACGGTGTGACTGTGTGATAGTGTGAGTGTAGGAGTGAGTAAATACTAGTCTTGACAATATATACTCTAACATGTAGATATGAACTGAGATGTCCAGACTAGTCATGTGCTCCAGACACTCATCTCAGTCACATATACGTAAGTCCCTCCCCAGGAAGCAGATGTATCTCTGAATGCCACAACACTGTTATAAATAGGGTGTAAGAAATACACTCCAGCCAAGGTGTAATCATGCAAACTCCCTGCCTTGAAAGGGTGTTTAGTTAACACTTTATGGTGTAACATGTACACCTGGTCAGTGTGAGTAGCACGTGTAGGTATATAAACACCCATATGGGGTGTGCTACATGTAATAACACCATTGCATTACAATCAACCAAACCATTCATATCTAGATTGAAAATTCAATGTTTCACTTTGGATTGGCTGTCAAGTGAAGATTGAGTCAGACTGGAATGGGAGAATTCAATGTTGCACCTTACCGAACAATGTTGCCCATTGATCAAATTGCATGGAGTGTAATGTTATCTACTCTACCTAATGGAGTGTAATGGAACTGCCCATTTTATATAATATTTTGCTTGTTTCAAAAATGAAAACGTGAGTTATAAGCTGATCCCCATTACACATAAGTAATGAAATCACAAATGTGCAGTGGTGGATCTAGGATTTTGAAAAGGGGGGTTCCAGTGTGCACTTGATCGCTACTTGGTGAAGCGGTACTAAACCGCGCAAAGCACGCCCGCTATAGGGGAGTCTGGGAGCATGCCCCCCCCCCCCCCCCCCCCCCCCCCCCCCCCCCAGAAAAATTTTTGATTTCAGACCTGAGATCGTTTCTGGTGCCGTTTTGGGGTGAAATAGCAACTACTGCAAATCTAGTCATTGCATTTGAAGCCTTTAAACGTTCGCAGAATTTAAAGGCGTGGGTACAGCTGTAGGCGTTGGATCCTTGATACAGGAAATTAGTCTGGTTACAATTTAGCTGACAAGCGTGCACTATTGCTATGTGAAGCTTCAGTGTGGCTTCTGTGTATCTCCAGTGTGGGCCGTAGTGTACGCCCCCTCCCCCATGTAGATGAAACCCTGGTGGTAAAATCACAACTGTACCTAGACATCAGTACTGTCAGGGATGAGGCCCAATGAGACGGTGGCATACTTAGAGAATGTGAAAGACTATAATATGATGGTAGAATGAATAATTTGTAATTTACAAGGCTCCTGTATATGTCCATCAAAACCTCGTGACTTTGCACGATGCTTACCATAATATATACACGAAATCAGGGAGGTGAATTCAAAGAATGTAAATATACCTTCATGTGGGTGTTTGTAATTACATTCACTTTTCGTTGTGGCTAAGAACACCTATATACAGGATGTAACTTATATTCCCCGGCAGTATGTGTACAAAATTGCACAGACAATTCGACTCATCAAATGACCATATCAAGTTCCTCTATATGTTTGCAATTATAGTGGAGAGGTTCAACCAGCAGATCTACAGATGTTCATTTGGTGTGGAGTAGTATTTTACTTCTTTTGCTTGTCTGCACTTGTAGCTGGCAGTAATCAAGAACACTGCTTTGTTCCAGCTCCCAGTGATGAGGATACTGACCCTTGTCCACCCTGGTTCATACAGCATAAAGCAGGTAATAACACGGCAGTTACTGATAACTTGACTGTTCAATGCTCGTGTGGGCCGAAAACTAATCGAATTGTCTGTGATCCAGAGACATGTAACACATCGATTCATATCCACAACTGTATAACCTATGATCCTGTCACAAGAACTCAAGTTGCAGGAAAATGTTTTGAAACCATATCCAAATTTATCACCACCTTGCCAGCAAATGTCTCAGAACTGACCAATTTTACTTGTGGAAGCTTTAACAGGGCAGGTCAGCTATGTGGAGAGTGTAAAAGAGGGTATGGCCCCACACTGTTCAAGTACCACCGACAGTGTGCAAACTGCTCCACAATAAATTATGGCTGGGCGCTATATCTACTCGTCGAATTTTTGCCAATAACTGTGTTCTATGTGGTCATTGTGACTTTTCAAGTCAGTGCAACTTCAGGGCCTTTGAATGTGTTCATATTCTCGGCACAACTCATCGCCAACACCATAACTGAAAACAAGTTAGTGTTCAAAACCTATAGCTCTCAATCATGGTCTTACATCATGTCACAGGCTTTGATCACTTTCTATGGTATCTGGAACTTAGATTTTTTTGATCCTGCAATTCCACCATTCTGCGTTAGTGAGAATATCACTACACTTCATGCACTAGCTCTGCAGTATTTACCAGCATTTTACCCAATGCTTCTGATAGTTGTCACATATATTCTTATTGAGCTACATGATAGGAATGTTAGAATAATTGTGTGGATGTGGAGGCCCTTTCACAAATGCCTTGCTCCTTTTCGAGGAAGCTTAAGGTGGAATCCAAAGGCATCTATCATTACTACATTTGTAACTTTCTTGACACTAGCATACACCAAGCTCCTCATAGTATCAGTTAAACTTCTAATCAAAGTAAGAGTAACAGATATTCGAGGGAATTCATCGCATTTTATGTTGCTTGCTCCAACAGTTCCTTACTTGGGTAGCAAACACCTCCCTTTTGTCATTCTTGCGATTGCCATCTTGTCAACTTTCATTGCTCTGCCTCCATTGCTTCTAATTTCATACCCCACAAAAACATTTCAGAAGCTTCTTGGTTGCATGAAAATGAGTTGGCCTGCACTGCACATATTTGCTGATGTTTTTCAGGGTTGTTACAGAAACAAAACAGATGGTACAAATGATTACAGGTACTTTGCTGCATTTTACTTCATTCTACGCATCACGATCTCTCTTCTATATGTTTGTACTTCATTCAGTCGGTTTGGGTGGATGATATTTGTGATAATCACTGTGATAGGATCTTTGTTCTTTGCTCTACTATGTCCTTACAAAAGAAAGTGGGTGAATGTTTTGGACAGTCTAATTCTAGCATCGCTGGCTCTTGCAACACTCTGGATTCTTTACAACATAGAGATACGCAGAAAGTGGTTCCAGTTGGTAGGGTTCATTGCAGCCCTACCACTGGTGTATTTTGTAATTTATGTTGTGTACAGACTATTTTCATGGTTTGGATTATGTCAGAGATGTCATCAAAAGTCAAGAAACATCTGCCAGTCACTGCAACAAAGGTGGCAAGGTCATGGGCAACAAGAAATGTGCGATGAAGAGCAGAAAACAGCGAATCCATGTGAGTACCAGCCACTGCCCCAGAACAGAGACAAAGATGAAGATGGTCTCGAAGCAGACACTGTGCCCATCATTGGTGTACACACCAAGGACTATGGTTCCATACAATGATGCCACTTTGTGTAATAGTTACTATGGCATAACCAATAACAAATTTGAGTTGTGGAGTCAGACTATATACAATTCCATGATTGCATGCAGTACATTGCTGTCATTAAAACACTACTGCTGCTCATATACTTACTCATTATGTAGCCATGTACTCACATGACTTTTTTCTTTAATTATGCTTGTAAATTATCTTGCCATATATCCAGCAAAAATTGAGAAGCCAGGTATCTTTCCGAGTGTATTTATGTATATTTTTGTATGGGTGGGGGTGTTTTGGGGGAGAGATTGTTTGTGTAGCAGCGTTTTTATTTTAATGTTTGAGTTAGTTTCAGTTCAATTAGGTTACACAATCAAATTGTTACTTTATACAATTACTAAATCTAAACAGGGTTAGTAGCTAATTTAGTTATTCATAGGCGTAGGAAGCAAATTTGAAGTGTAGAGGCCATGCTGTACCGTGCGAAGCGCGGCGGCGAATTTTTGTAAAAGTGTGCACCTTTAGACTGCAAAATAAAGCCTTTTTCAAGGGTATAAGCTTTCAGACCTTCCCAACCGTCCAGTAAGATTATACGTACTGACTTCGTCGTTGTTCCCAGGAGACCGCCCAGCTTTCGTCGCTTGTAGTGGTCTCTGTGAAAATGTGCACTAGCCTCGTACCAAGCCATCTCACCGCCAAGATTTTGATTGCTTTATAGTAATGTCCGCATGTAACTGCATATGGGACTGGTGCAACGAAGAGGCTGCTTGAGCTTGGGCTCGTTCCCAGGGATCGAACTAGTCTGGCGAAGCCAGACCCAAGCTTCGCGCTCGGGTCTGGCTTCGCCAGACTAGGATCGAGCTTTAGCTATATTATAGCAGGTTGAATATTAATTTGCGACCTAAAAAGTGTAGCGGCCAAAGCCGCTACGGCCGCTACGGTTCCTACGCCACTGTTAATATATTATATACCATTTTGGGAGATAGTTAACTAAAATAGCACTAGCTGTCATCTTGTGAGGGAAGTAGGGAAGAGCACTGCTTGGTAGCCAACTATCTAGGGAGGTCTGATGGGCATATTCTCCAGGAAAGTGGGTATAGCTAGACATATGAGACCCAATGAAACTATATGATCCACTCTAAACTACACCCTAAGATGCACAAAGAATCTAGAGTTTGGTGCAGGATGTCACAGGAGGTTTAACTGTACTGTTGGTAGCCAGCATGGCTTTGCCATACAGACACAAGTTTACTTTCTAATGTGCCTCTTTACTGCGCATGAACTTAGTGTGTTATGAGAAGCTGTATATCCAATGTATTTGCACAATTTTAGCTACTGTAGCTAACTTGGCATATACTTTGACATATTTGGGGGAGGGGGAGGGGGCAATGAAATGTCTCCAACCAACCACTTTACTGTCTTCATCTTGCACCAATCCTTACTGAGCTGATGCCCAGAGTGTCTAACTCACATTTCTAACAGTTTACTAAACCAGTTTTTCTATGCATACCATGTTTTTCACACATTCCAGATATAGCTACATTAATTTAAAATCCTTTAACACCTGCATGAATTTTGGAGAGCACTTTTAGTAGATCAACACACCATATTTTTGTACATTATGGCACAGACTTACAGTATTGATATCGAATTTGGTGCCTTATAATATTAAAATGCTACACAGCTCTCACACAAGGACATTTGACAGCCGCTGGGAGAAAGTGTGGAGAGGGGCCAGTATCGTCAAGGGGTAGTCACTTATATGTCACCTGTTGAAGTGTTTGTGACCAGGATTGACCAGTGAAAAGTGTCCTTGGTTGATCGCTTGATCTTTCCCTTCTGAAGCTCTTGATCACTTGATTTTCAGTGGTTCAGGTCAAATTGCAGGCATGATTTTTGCAGTCGATGTTGGGTGCGAAGGTCGCCATCTTGAAACGGACACACAATGACATGTCTTACATGTCGCCTCGAAAGAAAAGACGCAGTGCCCAAATCCGAGCAAGAGCCAAGGCGGGTGTTATGTTGGTCATGCTACTTCTTTGTGGTAATATTGAGACCAACCCGGGACCCAATTATAAGTACCCATGTGGTGTTTTTGGCAAACCTGTGCGATGTAACCAGAAAGGAATTGAATTATGGCACCACACATGTTGCATTGGTATCAGTGACCCTGTATACCAATACCTGGGATGTCATGAGGACCTGTGGTTTTGCTTTCGCTGTAGTCTCTCTGACTCACATTTCAATGCAGAGGAGGATCATGTGTCAATTGCCAGCATAGATCTCAACACTTCAAGTACTAGCTCGTCAAGTATCTTGCAGAAATCTAACCTTGCACCGAGCCTTGCACCCCTTCAGGAATGCAAATCTTCTGCTGTCTTCTGTCATCTGAATGCCCAAAGTCTGCTACCAAAAATGGATGAACTTAGGGATACTCTGACTAATGCTAAGAGCCCCATCTGGGGACCAGTGAAACATGGCTTGATGGTTCGGTCTTGAATGGGATGGTTGATATTCACTCATACACATTGCATAGACGTGATCAAGGGAGCAGAGGTGGAGGAGTGCTGGTTTATGTACCTGAGATGTGCTGCAGCAGGCATGCGGGTTGGCTCAGAAATCAGTTGCGTCAGATTGCTTTCCTCAGTAATTAGGAGCAGCTGATCCACTAGGGAAATGGAAAACAGCAAGTTGCAGTTCATATCCCCCATCACAACAACCTCCTTTCCCTCAGACGAGGCTCTCTCAAACATGTCACTGAGTTGCTCCAGAACAGTTGCACTATAGAGGAGGGTGGTTGGTATACAGTACAAGGAGAACAGTATGCTTCTTCAGATGTAATTCAACCCAAACAGCTTCAGTCACATCATCCAAATTCACAAACTCTCATTGATGTTCTTTTCTCCTCAGATCCGGCCAATTTCTCCACATCTGGTACTGTTGCTCTTACAGGGAGTGACCATCTCATGATATATGGGGAACGTGTTGAGAGGGCCACAGCTCCATCCAAGTGGACAACAGTCAGAAGTTTCAAGAAGTGTAACATTGACGACCTGTTGTCTGACCTGACTGATGCACCTTGGCATGTTATGGAGACCTTTACTTCTGTTGATGACAAGTATGACTATTGGAAGACTCTGTTTCTCAGCATCATAGACAAGCATGCTCCTCTTGTTAAGGTTCGGATGAAAAAAGACTCCTGTGAATGGATAGATGAAGATATCCGTAGACTGATGAGGGCACGAAATTACTACAGACGGAAGTATCAGAAGATGAGAAATCCAGAAGACTGGAAAATGTTCAAAGGGTTACGAAATGAAGTAAATCGTCAGATGAGACAAGCTAAAGTGGGTCACTTCTCAAGGTTGTGTCAGGAACTTTCAAACAAGCCCGGGAGAGTTTGGAGGCAACTGAATTTGTCTATTGGCAGGAAAGTTAAGAGACTTGTCACATCACTTAAGTGTATTTGATAGGACATTGACTGCTTCTTCAGACATTGTGAATGAGTTCCTCCACCACTTCAGCAACCCTCCCACATCTCCTGCAACAGTCCCTACCAAGCTAAACTTGGTCCCAACTGTCTTCCACTTCTCAGATATCAAAGAGGACGAAGTTCGCAAGTTGCTGGCTACCCTAGATGGAAAAAAGGTTACTGGTCCAGACAACATTTCTGCACGGTTGCTAAATTGACTTGTCAAAAGGAATTATTCCCAGAAATGTCTAATATCAAAATGTCTAATCCCAGAATGTCTAATGACAAAATGTCTAATCCCAGAATGTCTAAAAGTGTTAATTGAATGTTAATTGAATGTTTTCACAATAAAACAACAAGTGATGAAGTGCAGCGTGCATATGATTAAAAATAAAAAGTATGCAAATGATACAACACAAAAACTAATGCTAGACAAAAATGACTCTGAAGTTCCATTTCCTGCCACGAAATCAAGATTGAAGAGAAGGATGAAAAAGTCGGCAAGCTAGAAGCCACCTCTGAGCAATCTGGTTGAGTGCTAAGCTCAGCAAGGGCTTCACTGTAGATGGCAGGAACTGGTGCCTCCTCCTTCTGTAAGAGACTCTGTCCACCTTTCTGATTGGTAATAAATTCCATTTTGAGAGATTTGATAGCATGTTGCCAGCAAGTCCCCCCTATAAATACACTTCTACAACCTATCAGGACCTGTCAAACTTGACCCTGTCAGAGGATGTCAACTCTGACCTTCTAAAGGCTAATCGCTGTTAATTGCACAAAGTGTTAGACATTCTGGGATTAGACATTTTGTCATTAGACATTCTGGGATTAGACATTTTGACATTAGACATTCTGGGAACCACCCGTCAAGAATCACTTCAAACTATCATTTATTCTTCTGTGGGAAAAATGTATTGCAACATAAAATATCAGCTAATATAATCGCTATAAACTTGAGTGGTCCAGGCATTTTTGCACAAGATACATCAAGTGAAATCCATGAGTACCACTAGTTTCATAGCGAAGCTTCAAAAGTCACTTGAACCCTTTCAAATTCAAGTCCAATACGAATTGGCTGAAAATAGCTTTGTGGCACCAACTATTAGGGGATGGATAAAGTTCGAGTTCGAGTTCGAGTACGAGTTGACTCGAGTTCGAGTTCGAGTTGCCTCCACGGTTTCCGGTGCGCACTGTAAAGAATAATCTTGCAAGCCAGATCCGGATCGTTTATGTCGAAGTTGTTTGGTCAGGTTTGACTTTCGAGGCTAGACAGCGAAGGGTTGCAGGTGTGCGCAGAGCCCGCTTCTGACTGAGATCCGGCGAGGACTAGTGCTAAGGGGTGTGGCTCGATGCAGTATACATGTACATTCATTGAGAAAATTACTGAGTAGCTACAGTTTTTTAATACTACAACACCTCAGCATTTTCTGCAATGACAACCATTCTCTCAGCAATCTTTACTGCCCCTATGTAGTACCTACCACCCCTAAGATTTTCTGCAGCCAAGCACAACAATCCCATTATACTGTATAATAATTTATAAAGTAGGCGTAGCTACAGCTCTGCATTCTGTGAAGCCAAGCACAATGACATATCTAACTCTCACAGATTTGTGCAGCCAATTAAGCTCAAGAGTAGTGCTACTTAATTTCACAGGCCAGACTCTCCAGTGAGAGTCCTGCCTGTGAGACAAGCCATTACTCCAGTCATGTCGACTATACTCAGACTGAACTCAGTAATTTCTACAACCCCTATAACATTCTCTGCAGAGAGGCTCATGCAATAGTAGCCAGGTGCATTGTCAGCCGGGCACAATGGCAGTCATATACCTCAGTTTAGCTCTTGTATATACTCCCCCGGCACTCTGTTCTTCCCCTCATGCACTCTTGGACGCAAGCAGAATGGCAATCCAGGCCCGTAGCCAGGATTTGTAGAGGGGGGGTTACATAGGTGTCAAATGTGTATGTATACTTGCATAAACATGCAAGACTGGGGGGGTCTGGGGCTGCTCCCCCAGGAAATTTTTGGAAATTAGACGCTCTGAGATTGCTTCTGAGGCCACTTTGGGACCGTCGAGAAGCAGAGCCGTAGTAGCTACATGGCTCGCGGAGTATTGTATCCAATTTTTGGCTGTCCACGTATGCATTTGCTAGCCAGCTGACTATGAATTTCCAAGAGAGAAGGCACTAAGGTTGGAAGAACTGCAGGTGGGGTGACATCACTAGGAAGACAACTGGTGAACTCGCGAGCGCCTGAAATAGCGATTTATTTACGCACGTATATACGCGCGTCCTTTCATCGCAGCGGCGTAAACGAAGCTTACGCGCGCGTTCCGCGCTGGTCCCCCACGAAAACTGAATTCGCATGGCTGCAACCAGACTCGTTTGGACGGCGGTGATTCTCAATATAGTAGCGAGACTAGTGGACCAATTTCAAACGGTAGGGCACTTAAAATGTACAGTTAAGCGGTGCATATAAATATTTTGGAGGCCAAAAGGGGGGTTCGAGCGAACCCCCTCGAACCCCCCCTGCCTACGGGCCTGCAATCATACATAGCTCTCAGCAATACCTATGGACCTCAGTATTTCAAACAAATTTCTATAGTCAAGGACAATGACAACCATTACTCTAAGCAGCTCTATACTACTTAGAATTATACCCGAGCATTAAATTATGCATGCACAACAGCAGTCATAAATCTCTATTCCAATCTACTATCCCCTCAGCATTCTTTGAGCCAATGGCACATCATTAATTCATTAGTTGCCTTCAGCTCTTTCTACTACACCTCAGTATTCCTTACTACTCTCAGTCTCAGCATTTCTCTGGAGTAGTAGGAACTGCCAAGGGGCAGTATGCTGAGAGATAATTATGGCAGAAGTGAACGGTGGGGAGTAACTTAAAGGTTATAATAGCTATATTGGCTGGAGGTGGCAGAGGACAATTCACTTCTCCTCTCAGTCATAATTATCTTTCAGCAGTCTCTATTGGGGAACGAGGCTACCATCTCTACTGCCACTCATTTCTCTGCACTTTCTACTGCTCATTTGCTTTTGTTTCAGCAAAGTACATGATGATAGCAATGCCCTCAGAAATCTTTGCTGTGCCTCAGTGATCCTCTCTATACACACATACATCCTTGGCCCATGCATGGCTAAAGTCTTTAGCCCAGGGCCAATTAATAAGGGTGTATTCTTAGCCAATTAAGTATATATTATCTCTCAACAGTCTGTACATACTGCCTCCCTTGTATACCTTTCCCACCTTATAATTCTCTGCATTCGAGCACAATGGCAGTCATACCTCTCAGCAATCTCTATTGACTCTTAACATTCTCTAATTTCCTTCAGCTTACTATATATAGCTAAATGCAAGGGTAGCCAATCCTTTCAGCAGTTGTGTGTCGAGTGGGGGAGCACCAACACCGCTGGCACATCGATGTTCAAAATTTCACACATACATAAAGTGTGAAGTTAAAACATAGAGGGAGATGGGGATGGGGCATTTATGGCGGATGGGGCATTTATGGCTTAAATGGGTGGTGCATTTATGACTTAAATGGGTGGGGCATTTATGGCTCAAATGGATGGGGCGGTTAGTTACTGTTTTTGGGAGATATGCTCAAAAAAAAAATACTGGTCTTCAGGGGAGTACCCTTTCCGGTCCTCGCATGACCACGGGTTTCGGTCCCTTTGAACTCCCGACCCGTGGCCTACATGCATGGCTAAAGTCTTTAGCCCAGGGCCAATTAATAAGGGTGTATTCTTTAGCCAAGTATACATTATCTCTCAACAGTCTGTACATACTGCCTCCCTTGTACCTTTCCCACCTTGGCATTCTCTCCATTCAAGCACAATGGCGGTCATACCTTTCAGCAATCTCTACTGGCCCTTAACATTCTGTAATTTCCTTCAGCTTACTATATATAGCTAAATGCAAGGATAGCTCAGCAATTTCTACTTTCACTTAGCATTTATCAACACGCTGTACTGCCCTTCAGCATTTTCTAAAACTATAGGAACAATGGCAGCCATAATCTCAACTGCAATTCTGCATCCCTTACTATCCCTCACCGTTTTCTACTAGTACCCGACACGGCAATTTCATCAGATAGGCACAATAGCTAGCCACACCTCTCATCAGTTTCTAATACTGTTGAGTTTTTCCTGTCACACCTAAGCATTTGGTGCCATGCATGCACCAAGCACATGCAGTAGCCATCCTACTAAGAAATCTCTCAGCATTTCCTATACTCCCTTCAGCATTTTCTACTGTCTCTGCTGAGGGGTAGCTAGGAGAAATTTCTGAGATCAATAGGTATGCTATATGATATGCTGCCACTGTTGCTGTAGCTAGGATTGCTATTGTGCTTGGCCGGAGCAAATACTGAGGGGTAATAGAGAGGTAGTGGTGAATGACAAGGGGCAGTAGAAAAATGGCTAAGTACAAATGGCTATTATAGGCTTGGCAGCATGCTGTAGACTACCTTCTCATAAAGTGGACACTGCATGAAACAATTTTTCCAAGCTGAAAAGGTAGCTCTGTTCTCCATGAGCACACAAGCACCTAGGTGTATCATCACCTTAACTTCTCAGCTTTTAGGTTGCACTAGAACCAGTGGCGGATTTAGGGGGGGTAAGGGGGATGCAAATGCACCCCCCTTTGGCGGCTAGTGATGTATTTTGCGTACACAACTGCACGAGTCCATCAAATGATTATGCAGCAGTGGCATGCAGCAACAACAACCAGGCACAGTTACACATTCACGTATCAGTTCCTTACTGATCTCCAGACGTTTGACTAGGCCTAGAGTTGCTTCGAGATATTCAGTTCGGCCCGAGGGGTCCGCCACGGCGCGTCTCGGCGTACGAGATTTCGAAATCCACTGGATTTCACAGTGGATTTCTGGATGTCAGTTTGGATTTCTGCCGACAGGTTTCTTCTTGTATGTTCTTGGATATTTTAGTTATAGTTCCCAGCTTAGCAAAAATTTTTTAGTTAGTTGTAGTTTTGGTTAACTAAATTTTAAAAAGGTCATACTAAAATGTACTTAGTTAAAGTTATAGTTATAAAACAACACTGTCGGACAGTGTACGAGATTTCTTTTGTGACGGACCCCTCGGTTCGGCCTTACAGCTAGCTATATGAATGCGTTCACGTGACCGAATGTGGGCGTGGCAACCCCTGCGCGCTTCGCGCGCCGATGACTGAACCCCCCTTTCGAAATTTCTACATACGCCACTGAGAACTCTGCAGCATGAAACAAAATTCTCTTAACAAACAAGCTCATTCTACACACTATATTCAACAGTGGAGCCAGCCCTGCCTGTACTACAACCATGAAACCCCCTAACAACCTCCTTTATGCCTGTATGAGCCAAATCTACCTCAAGTCGCCTGTTGACATCACAAGATCCTATAGTAACCAACCAGTTCCTACATTATAGTCCCACAAGCCACACCAATTTAACCAACCCACGCACATATTGCTTTCAGTACCACATGCATGATCCATGCACTGAAAGCAATCTGTGCTGGGTTTGGTTGGGTGTATGATACTGAAAGTGGGGTTGTTTGGGTTTCATTTGTGAGACTACTCCAAAGACACTGCCTCCAAGATGTGCACTGAATTGGGAACACCTACAAACTATTTTCCCAAAATAACATCGTTGTGACCCCCCTCTCCCTTCTCCCCTAGCTCCATAAGGTCATACATAACTGTCATTTTCAATTGTTTCAGTAATGTTTGCATGTACATACTCCTTATAACTTCAGAGCATTTACAACACTCCTTTTTCATGTCACAGTGACATTATTATAGTAGTTTTGGAGCAAAAGCTCTGTGCCAAGTGTTCCTTGTAGAAGTCTATCCCCTGATCAATACAAGGCAGATCCACCCCAATGGTGACACTCACTGACCTGTCAATCAGCCACGGAAAACATTCCCATAGATGTGCAATGCCACAGACTGGTAGACTCCCTCGCAAAAGTGGCTAATTAACTGCTGTAGCCAGCCTATTGGAAAGCCATCCATGATTCCAGCAGGCAAGCCTCACTGAGATTCTGCCCTTAGGTTGTGTAGCTATCTTCTCACCTGCTCACACCACTGCACCATACGCACTACTACATAATGGCAGTCTTGCAAGCCACACCCTCACAGCGAAGGGTGTGGCTTGCGAGACTATGGTTTGTTCCCTAGCACAGACATCGCTACCATGGTCTGCTCCTCTCTCCTTGGGCTTACAAAAAACTTAACTCCCGCCTTACTGGTGCAATGCAGGCGCACGCCATCTCGAACTCCGAACTCGAACTCCGAACTCGAACTCGAACTCCGAACTCGAACTCGAACTCCGAACTCGAACTCGAACTCCGAACTCGAACTCGAACTCCGAACTCGAACTCGAACTCCGAACTCGAACTCGAACTCGAACTCCGAACTCGAACTCGAACTCGAACTCCGAACTCGAACTCGAACTCCGAACTCGAACTCGAACTCGACAATTACTCGCAATTACTCTATACCCAACTATTATAGTCCGGTTATATATATATCTCAGATAGATACTTAGTTCTAGCACAACAGATTTGAAATCGGAGCACTTTCGATTTTTCCGTCGGGAGCCCTAATAGTATCCACCTGATAAATTTACATTTATACTAGCCACCAGCTATATATATATATAGAGCGTTGCAAAGACTGAGCGGGAAGTCACATGACGCCATAATTAGGGCGTTTCAATCAACCTCAAAGACATGTCGACAGAAGTGGCAACTTCTTTTACAGTGCAGAAAATGGACTGATTCGGCACAGTCTGCTATGACGAAGAGACCTCGTCTAGAACAGTCAGGTAAGCGTGTTCCATTGCGCTAGCTAGAGTAGACTACAAGGCTTAGCCTGACCGTCGGTGTCAACATAAGCCCTCAATGCATTACTTTTTGGATTTGCTGCGTTAGAATTTTATCATTTATGTGCGTATATCAATGACGAACGTTAGATAAGCGTCACGAGCCTATAGCGATAAACATAAACGCTAACAAAAGTGTCTGTTTGCTTTCAGGAGGGTCTGGGGGGATAGTCTACAATTACTGGACTGGACTAGTGGACTGACAATTTTCAATCACTTTTATGCTCTCAAATAGGACCTCCTTCCCCTGTAGGCTTAGCCATGATGCATTTATTCTCTATAAACCTGGAACTGACACAATTCTCTCTGCCAGTCTAGATTTGAAGTGATCAACTCTCAGACAATGTAGTGTTACAACAGTAGTGAGGCCTTGCTTTAACTTTGTGCTTTGTGTGCAGCATGGTGAGGTAAGTTTCAGCCTCATACCCAGGTCCCAATTTTCCTGAGAGCTATAACTTTCACCTTCCATGTCATGATACCATCTGAGTAGAATCCTTTAGTGAAGGTTCTAGTCACTGTATAGGACACTTGCAGTTGGATAAATGACTGACACACTTGTTAAGCTTGGAGTATACTACAGTGCCTAACCTATAAATGTTATCAATCTGCAAGTACAACTAGCAAGACTCATTCCAAGCAACACCTGTATTGGTGATGGTGGGTGCCTTGAGGCTTGCCAAGTAGACTTCATAGGACTAAGTGTGCATACGCTTCATGTCATCTAGTTATTAAATATTCTTGCTAGAGTCTGTGAAGGAAAGTGGCTGTGTTGCCAAGTGCAACCCTACAGGTGAGTTCTCATTAGAGAGCATAAAAATGATTTTAGTGCAGTCCACCAGTCCAGTCCACCAGTCCAGTCCAGTGATTGTAGACTACCGTCTGGGGGCATGCTTCCCCAGAAAATTTTAAAAGGCCATACTAAAAGGTGTTTAGTTAAAGTTAAGGCTAACTAGAACAACACTAATTCCTAGTTATGCCACTGGTACTAATGTGACTGTACTCAGAGACAATAGCCTGCATGTCTATGGCTGTTATTTACACTGGCTATTGGTGATATGCTACTAATATTTATCGTCCTCATTCTTCCTACTGTAGACCTTTCAGCACTGGGAAAAGAAGAGTTCAAGCTCACTACTGACCACACTGTTTCAGAGTGCACCCTTCAACAGCAGCAATGTCTCCATCAGGTCGTAGAAAAGCACTTCTGTAGGGATTTTCTGAGCTTCCTGCCACCTGAGATCGCCTTCAGCATCCTGGTGTACCTAGATGTAAAGGACTTGATACGTGGACTGCAGGTCTGCAGAAAGTGGAGGCAGCTCATCACTGAGGCAACACCAGCGTGGAAAGCAGCTGCAAATAAGGTGAGTCTATTAAATGGGCTGATGATGGTGACTCCAAGCAAGGCTAGGCTGTTCTTCATGTGAGACTTTTTCTCTTCCACAGTGTGGTCCCTCTCACCTGTTGGCAGAGGAACTGAGATTCTCCCTACCAGAGCCAATCTATGACATGCTAAAGAGTGTGAATGAGACTGATATCCAAGAGAAGGTTGGATTAGCATGGTTGTGGAGACCAGTTAAAGTAGAAGGGGTTTCTCAGTTGAAAGCTGCATAAATTGAGTTAATGGATCTCTGAAAATACCAACTTGAGCTCAGAAAATCTCTCCGGAACTTTGACTAGATATTCTGGCTGTCCTTGGGATGAAATTCATAAGTAATCTAACATGCATGCACACATGCATAAAATCTCAATGTTTGAAGCTTACTTGTAGACCTATTCTTAAATACACTGAATAGTGCTTCTGTTTCTGTAGAGTTTTGCAGGGATAACTTATTTGGTACAATACATTCTTGAACCAATTTGGAATCTGTCTAACCTGATTGGGGCAAGCCTGAGCAAGCCCCACGTGGCTGTTGAATTGCATTTGTATGCTGAGCTCGTATGTCTGCCTGTCTGTTTGCAACAGGATCTGTAAGTATTCCAGTCCTTAATTTTGATCATCTGAATGACATAGGACCACCATGTATAGGTTTGTTCCCAGACTCTCCAACAGCGAAGTTGTGTGTTGAGTGGGGGAGCACCAACACCACCTGGCACATTGATGTTCATTATATGAGTGTTTTCTGCACACATAAAGGATATAGGGATGGGGCATTCATGGCTTAAATGGGTGTGGCATTTACGGCTCAAATGGATGGGGCAGTTATGGCAAAGTGAGTTACAATAGTAGCCGCGCAGCATCTTATCAAAGAAATACGACATCCTACATTTGTAGTAGCAATCTGTTTACCAACACAAAAATTAGAAGTACAGAATCTAATTCAATGCTACAGTGACATGAAGGTTATATGATTAATACTTCAAGGGAATCTTAGGCTAAGGCGGAGCTGAAGCTGACTACTGATACAGATTCTCATGTGACTTGCAGTAACAAACTGTTTCTAGTGCTACTTGTAGTGAGGAAGAAGAAGCAGCTCTGAGTTAGTCTCGTTTAGTCAGACCCGAGCATGTGCTATTGAACAGCTTGACTAATGGAGCTAATGATGATTGTGTGCTTGGATCTGGCTATGGCAGGCTAACTCTGGTTCCTGTGACAAATCATAATTGATGTTTTCAGATGGTGAGCTTCACTACAGGTGGTACTAAAAACAGGTTTGTCAGTTGCATTCATTTGTAGCATATTCACTTGTATCTGTTTATATTTGTAATAGGTACAACTGGCAGTCACAATTGAAAATGAATCCTTCATAAAGTAGTCTGTTCAAATTGCTGACACTAATTGTTCAGGGCTCACTATTTACCTCTGTACGCATACAATTGGGAGTGCGAAAAGTGTCTGTTGTATGGAGTAGCAGGGTATCCGCTATTCAGGGGTTGCTTAATGAACTGTGGAAAGTATTTGTCATGTAGTTGAGAGGTGTCTACTAAATGTGTTTCCACTGTATAATTATATGCACTGGTGTTGTAAGCTTAATTGAGGTGATTATGACATCAGGATGTCATCTTGTTTTCTCTACTGCAGCCTCATCTATTCCACTCACAAACAAGAGTCACTTGGAAAAAATGTGCTGACCTCCCAGTGAGTATGGTTGGTGGGCAAACAGTTGTCATTGGTGACAAAGTTTATGTTAGTGTTGATGAACGTGTATTCAGTTACTGCCTCTCTGAAGATTTCTGGAAATCCTTACCAGATTGTCCTGTGAGGTGGTTTGGCATGGGTCAGCTAGATGAACGAGTCTTGGCAATCGGAGGTGAAATAAAATTTGATTATTCCACCACCAATGTGGTGTATTCATTTGATGAAGACAGCCAGAGCTGGAAGGAGTCCATTATTCCCCCAGTGACAGTTCCACGGTATTCACCAACTGTGATAAGCCACCACTCTACCCTGATTGTTGCAGGTGGTATTGGTAAAAATGGCCCTACCTCAGAAGTTGAGCTCTTCAAAAAAGATATATCACAGTGGCAGATAACATGCTCCCTTCCATTTCCTTGCCGTGATATGTCGTCAGTATTTATTCAGAAGACAGTGTACTTACTGGGTGGTTTCAGGCGTAGATGGTATGACGGTGAAGACTACTCCAACCGAGTAGTGTATGCACCTCTGGACTCACTTCTTCAGAAATCCCTCCCTCCTGACCGAAGCTCTGAGAGGATTGACTCTGTGTGGAAAACTCTTCCCAACACACCTCGTTATGGACCAGCAGCAGCCACTATCAGTGGGTGTCTTCTAGCAGTAGGTGGATATCCGTCAAAAAGGTGGAAATGGTCCTTGACTTCTCGAAAGGAAGTGTACATCTATTCTCCCTTGACTGCTTCCTGGCGCCATATCAGTGACCTGCCATCCGCTCAATGTACTGCCACCACTGCAATGATATCACCGACAGAGTTTCTAGTTATTGGTGGAAGGGACAGCTCCTATGCTTGTTCACACAATGTCTTCAAAGCATCTCTTAAGAACTTGACACAATGCATATGATTTTAAGTTTGTGGCAAGTTTTGTTATGTAATCTGTGACATTAAGAATTCTGGAATGGAATGAATAGGAATTTCACTAGTCACAACACAATTGTTCACATTTGTTAACTTCTGCCTGGGCAAATGTGTCTCATGGCTCTCACTTCTGTCTATGCTTGTCCTAGACATAGCTAAGGTGCTACAACATCAGGCACTTATCAGTCTTGGATGTCATTGAGCAAGGCAACACTCTGAAGGAGACTACCTGCTTGAACATCTCCCAGGCTGTGTACCTATAGCTGTTTTGTGTTCCCCTGACCTGGCTTTCTTAAACAATAAGCTCACCAACTGCTATGAGACCAGGAATGAGGAGGTATAATATTATGAAGGTCTTGTGCATTTTTCCTGGCCTGCATGCAGTCTCCATTAGTATCTGCAGTCTCCAGTTGTCTCAGCAGTTTCACATATATATGCACAAACACATATGTGCATACTCTCATGCACACACACACACACACACACACACACACACACACACACACACACACACACACACACACACACACACACACACACACACACACACACACACACACACACATGCACACACACACACACACTTGGTGAATACAGTACACTGACGTATTTTGTAGTATTTAGTAGGACTTGCTCTGATTAATCAAGGGGTTTTTTAGGTTAGCCTTGTACCCTTATCTCCAACACATACATGGACTTACTTGTCATCAGAATGAGGGTCATCGCCATCGCCATGCAAGAGTAGTGGCTGCTCTGGAAACACACACATTCACACACCACATAGTTGAAGTGGTAGCTAAGCCTCAAATTGTCTCGATCCTCTTAATTCCCCTTCACTGTTGGAAATTACCCTCATTCATATGCATGCACGACTGAACACAATGGACACCTGGGCTGGCCTGGGAGTGAGGTTACTGAATAGCATAACTAAAAACATCACAACACGTGTTTCCACTCCTTTCCTGGTTGCTCTACTAGCTTATTCCTTCATCCAATTGTTTTCTAGCCTTTGAGAGTTTTGGCTCACTGACAGAGTCCCTGGCCTAAGGCAATCATCACAAATATGTTGCTATGATGCAACTTCTAAGCCTACCAGAGACTGTCTGTGGCAGTCCAGAGAGGAAGGTCAGAAAGTGCTGGGAATAGTTGGCGTATTTGGACATTTTTAGTAGCTAATCAGGACAAAGAATGAGTTCAAAATTCACATTATAATGTAATTAAAAACACCTTACTCATCAGGATGTATTTTATACCCAAGAATGTTTGTATGTTTGTTTGTTTGGTTCCACTATAAAATTAATGTTTTGGGGAAAGTATAAAAATTGGGGGGGGGGGGGGGGGGGGGGGGGGGTGAAACCTACTTCACCATTTCCTTTAGTGAACACCAAGCATCTGGTTAGCAGCCTCGTACCCATGCAGGCTCTTTCACGTGGAAGAGGAGATGTGTCTGGGGACAAGGCTAGCATCTAGTGGGATATGGTTGAAGTTAGCACTTATATAGCTTAGTAACCTACTAGTAGTACAATGGGGCAGTATACTAGACCTACCTACGATGTAATGATACAGTCAATCTCTTGTAGGAGGGGGGGGGGGGAGGTGAAGCTAGACTATTCCCACACCCCTGATGGACGAAACCCTCCGTTACATTCAACAGGGTATACAAAGAGGGTCTATATTTTGAGTTTTACAAGAGTACAGCTTGTGGAAGAGGAGCATGTGTCACTATGACTTCACTTAGCTAGTGAAGAACATCTTTTGTTGTGATCTTTTCAGCAAATGGTAATTATGAGCTGGAAATGGGACTGATCCAAAAATTCACTACTTTGAAAAGTTTAATACAGGCAAATGTAAGTAGTTTCAAGGTATAAAGGTTCTTAGTTAAAATCTCACACTACATTTTACAATCTAAAACTTGTACATGTATGGAGTATGAAGTATTGACAATGCCCTGGTTAGGCTAGATAGCCAATTTGAACTGGTCAATCAAAAGATAATCACTATTTTGGATGTGTCAAAACCTGGTAAAAATTTCTAAAAGTTGCTATGGCTTATATGGTTTTTATATATTTCTGGCAAAAAAATGAATTAATTGTGCCTTTTTGCTTTGGATCACTGTATGTCTGACAGCAGTATGCGTAGATGCTTCATTATAATGGTCTGAGCACAAATATTGTCAGGCAGTTCATTTGACAGTCATGTCCTGCATGTAGTACCATGCATGGTGTGTCAACTTTTACAACCCTGAACAAGATTACCTATATAATGAAAGGCACTGAAGTGCCAAACCCTCGGCGCAGCAGTGCCAGTATTATAATTACTGGATGAAACCTGATAAGTAAAGGGCAGCGGGCATACCTTCGTTGGAGGCATACTGCCAATGGCCAATAATCGAACTCGCAAAGAACGCCTCTCCCAAGAACAAAATGGCCGTTAGCCACGTGGTCCAGGTTCATACGCATGCGCATTTTCCGCGGAGTAAAAAATGGCCGACTTATCATATAGCCGTACCAACAGGTAACGCTCTAGCTTCGCAACGAAGCATTTTCAGAGAAAATCGCTTAAAATTTTCGACCTTCATCCGCCGCTGAGAAGGTTAGTATCGTTTGTGGTACGAATAATCACATGAAAAGTGAGATGTTGAGTAACAGACACACAGACCAAGTACCGCAACCCTCGCTGCGCAGGTCTGAAGGAGAAACGATGATACGCCTTTGACAAGACAGACAGTCCTTACTAGTGGACTTCTCTTTCGTTCCTTCTGACCTGTGACGCTGTTTTCTATCCCAAGCACTCTGGGTGTACGAACAAGTGGTGGAAGAGTGTTTATTGCCCTTGCTGACCGTCTGAATGATGCAGATCGGTGTTGGTGGGTCCAGTCGGGAGCTCTTCTGGTTTCTGGCTGTTGTCATCGCTAATGAGGACGATGGATGTGGCAGATCCTGAGGAAATGACATGGAGGTGGCAGCTCCTGTCTACAGACTATAAGCATATTAAATACGAAGAGAGACTTTTTTGACAAGGACGATTCAGTCTGAATGAGCAGGATAAGACAGTAAGCCTGGTGATGAAGACTTCTCAGTTGGATTATCTCGTGTACCCTGTTGTGTCATGTTTGTGTCTCCCCTAACCCCTATTTGTTGACGGATGGATTGGCAAAACTTTCTGGCTAATCATAGAAATCATTGACCTAGCCTGTGTGGGTGACCATGCCTACTATGAGGTGACCATGCCTCTGCCGCCATATCCACGGATCACCTGTCTCCTTCATGACGTAACAGCACTAGCATTTCATGAAGGGAACTCCTGTTTATGTTCTGTGTGTAATGCTTTTTGCTGTGTTTTCTGTCTGCTCTGTATTGGGCGAGTTGCAGAATGAATGAACTTTGAACTTTGAACTTAATTAGCATCAAACTACTTGTCGCTAAAACTGAAACTGAGCTGAGCTTTTTAATGCCCACAGTCACATGATGAGAACTAGCAGATGACTCCTTCACTGATGCTTGTTGGTTAAGTTACTTGTCTGCAACTGGCAAACCCACTCAATATGGTTAAAACAATCAAGTTTATGCCCCAAGAGAGAGAGAGTGACTTGAGTGATCCTCTTTTGTGCATGGTGGACAGGGCTGGACAATGGTCACTGTAAACATGATGGAGGAATAGCAACAACAGCTAAAAGTTCAAATTTGTTCATTCAGCATAAAGTAAATACTCAACGTCCATGACACAGATATTAATGGCCCTGACAAGCCATATTATTCTTGGTCTCAACTTATTACTAGGCCTATAGTTTGTCAATGGTCAAGGAAAACTGAAAATTTGTCGAATTTCAATTGGCATTGTTGGATCTTGCAGTTCTTTGAAGATGCCTTGAAAACGCCCTCTTCCTAGCCAAGGATTGTATAATTTAAATTCCATCCTTCAACTGGCAAGGCACGACCTGGAGTTTCTGCCCAAGCTTGTATTACTATTGGCTGGTGGTTGCAAGCATCGAAAATGATCAGATAGGCATAAACTATACTATCAGTATCTTGAACCGGTTTCCCTTCCTCACCACCATACACCCCATGTAGCATCATACTACCGTTGAAGAACACTTGAAAGCCACCCCCACCAATATTGAAGCACTTTGACCTGGTGTTTCCATTCACTATCCAGTTGTTGCCTACTGCTGTAAAGTTAACTGGGAAGAAGTTAAATTGAATACTGGCATTTCCAATGAAGCATTGTCCAAGTTCATTGGGCTCTGCATCAGAAAAGTCAAGACCAAATTGTGTGTTGTAGTACTGGATTGCATTCTCCTTTTCTTGTTCCACTCGTGCATCAGTGAAGCGTAGTGTCTCTCTGTAGTAGGTGTAGTTAGGGTCTGGCACCAGATCTGGTATTACTGCATTTGATATTCCAGCAAATGCTGCCTGAAATGGTGTGGAGCAGGATTGGGCAGCAGCGCTGTGCAACATCAAGAGGCCCAAGATGGTAGCCCGAATCCAAGTTGAGGCCATCACCTGAAGGTCAGTGCAGAGTTAACTTTAATTTTAACTGAATATCTTTTAGTGTGGCCTTTATGGAATTTTAGTTAATTAAACTACAACTAACTAAATTTGTTGGCTTAACTGGAAACCATAGCTACATTAAAACAGAAACAACCTGATGACTATAACTAAATTCCTTTTAGTAAGCGGTGTTAAGGAGGTTTAGTAATTGAAACTATAACTAACCGTAAAATTGGGAAACTATAACTAAACTAAACCAAAGGTATGTCTTTCTAAATCCAAAAATTAACTATAACTAAACTAAAAGCACAAACCCTATACTAAAACAACACTAGGAAATGAATAGGTAGGCTAACTAAACTAAAAGCACAAACCCAATAGGTAGGGTAGAGTAGATAAGGTACACAAACAGTACAACCTTACTGGCAGAGAACAGGTCAATCTAAGCAAGAGGTTTGCTACTGGGCTATTCCGTGATGAGAACTTTGATAAAAACCTCCAATTTAGTAACAACGAAGTCTGGTAGCTAATAACCACTCCAGAAAATTTGTGATGTGGTGTGCAGTTTGGAATTAATAGCACAAAGTCACTCATTGTTTGGCCTTGGTGAATCACATTACCATGTCTTGACTACAACTTTGCTTAGTATAAATAATGGCATGGTTTAAGTGCAATTGGGATTAATAGCATGTGTGAATGGCTATTAATTGCATGAGCTAAACAATTATGCCATTCATGAACACTATTAACCCCAAATGAGCTATTACACTCTTGCACTGTTGACAGTCTGTTTTGCAACCAATCAGAGAGCTATTACACTTTTTGCACTGTTGCTCAGCCAATCAGTGAGCTATTCCACTGTTTACATGTACAAGAAAACCTGTTGCTACATACACTATTTGGCATTTATTGCACTAGCTGTTGTCAATGAGCTTAGCTATGGACTGTGATCTAGTCATATGATTACAAGCATATATAACTACTCCAGTATTTATTGCAAGCAAATATAATTGGCATGGGGCGCATGCATGGAGTGAGCTGAAAAAAGTGGTTGCAATGATGCACTGCTGTTAGGTAACATTTCTGACTACACAATGGTTTTTGAGCTGGTCCCCTATTTATTCAGCTGAAGATAAAAGGGGTAGGGAAGATGTGGTGAATTAATCATGCACAAGTGAAGGGGTACTAACTGCATGATGTGAATCTGAGTGCAGTGATCCCAATCACGAGTATATGTAACGAGAAAGTTAAATAATCAATTGCTACTCATTAACCACATGCCAGGTTTGAAGTATACTATAATTATGAGCATGTATGAGACAATAATGTACAAGTTTACAGTACATTGCAGAGATTACTGCAAAACTTATTAGTTTACAGTGCTATAATTTATTTGTTACTTAACAAGTTATCGTGTGTACTGAGAAATCAGTGAGTTCTCACACTTTGACGCACTTAGCTACACTGTCGCTTAACCAATCTGTGAGCATTAAACCGTTTTTTGTACTGTTAATACATGCACAAGAAAATATGTTGTGGCACTCTTTGCTCTAGATTCTCAATGGAATTTTACTACATAGACTGATATTGTCATATAATTAGGAAGTTACATTACATACATATAAAGTTGCATTCAAACAAATTTGAAATTGAATGTAGAGAAAAGTGTTCATTACAGCGCAGATTCACTCATTTAGGTGCCAACTGCATGACAGTCAATCTCATGTAACTCATATACATCTACATCTAGCTTCCTCTTGGGTTGTTGCATACCAACAGTCACTAACACCACTGCAGTTTCAACGTGCTGTCTGCAACCATATGGTAACCACTCTGTGAACAGCCAACTTGCAGTGTGTAGTGGCATTTCAATCTACCTTTGGGGTTTGAACCAAACCTCGATCACTGTCCATATTCCACATTAAGTACAGTACCAATCAAAAGATATTAGCTACCCACCTGTAAATTCAGTATAGGGCTGTGAACTAAGTAAGTTGTGAGCTAGTTGCAGGTTCCTTAAGTTGCAAGTCTGTAATGTGCTATTGAAGATTATTTTGCGATTGTAATTGTAATATGCCTGGCAAATTAGTCAGTTCACTCTTGGTGTTACAAGAGCACCAAATCTCTCCACTACTGTCTGAAATTGTTCACTCCACTACCGCCCTCTGCGTAAGTATACATTGTCTTTGGAACATGAATAAGTATGCTGTCTTCCTGTGGCAGAAATCGTCCACTTTGAGCATCTTCACTACTCTTTTTTGAGTTGCTATCTAGAACCATCCTAGCGCGTAAAAACTGTTTTCTTATAGTGCCCTTGCAAGACAAAGTGCACTACTTTCAATTGTGAATGCTCAAAAAGGTAGTCGCTAAAACTGAGTACCCAACTTGTGAGCTTTGTAATACCCACAGCCCTATTATGGCAGCTAGCAGGTGACTCCCTCACAGATGCATGTTTGTTAACCACTGGCGCTTCAGCTTGTCTGCAACCAACTTTTGTAATCCCAAGAGAGTGTGATTTAACGTACCATTATTGTGGTGTATATGGGTGGACAAAGGTCACTGTAAACATAATGGATGCAACAACAACAACTACAAGTAATCATGTTCATTCAGCATAAAGTCTGCAAAATACAGTACTCAAAGTCCAGAACATAGTCGTTAATGGCACTGACTACACTATAATTATTACTTGTGCCTATAATTATTATTAGACCTATAGTTTGTCTTTATTTTCAATGTTCAAGGAAAGCTGAAAACTTGTTGAATTTCAATTGGCATTGTTGGATCTTGCGGTTCTTTGAAGATGCCTTGAAAACGCCCTCTTCCTAGCCAAGGATTGTATAATTTAAATTCAACAATATTCCATCCTTCAACTGGCAAGGCACGACCTGGAGTTTCTGCCCAAGCTTGTATTATTATTGGCTGGTGGTTGCAAGCATCGAAAATGATCAGATAGGCATAAACTATACTATCAGTATCTTGAACCGGTTTCCCTTCCTCACCACCATATATCCCATGTAGCATCATACTAACATTGAAGTACACTTGAAAGCCACCTCCACCTATATTGAAGCACTTTGACCTTGTGTTTCCATTCACTATCCAGTTGTTGCCTACTGCTGTAAAGTTAAATGGGAAGGAATTAAATTGAAACCTGGCATTTTCCACAAAACGTTGTCCAAGTTCGTTAGGCTCTGCATTAGAAAAGTCAAGACCAAATCGTGTGTTGTAGTACTGGATTGCATTCTCCTTTTCTTGTTCCACTCGTGCATCAGTGAAGCGTAGGGTCTCCCTGTAGTATGTGTAGTTAGGGTCTGGCACCGGCGCTGGTACGACTTCATTTGTTATTGCAGCAAATGCTGCCTGAAATGGTGTGGAGCAGGATTGGGCACCAGTGCTGTGCAGCATAAGAAGACCCAAGATGGTAGCCTGAATCCAAGTTGAGGCCATCACCTGAAAATTATATACAGTGCAAATAATAATTGTCTACATAACAGAACCCAATACAGTTCTAGCACACTAATGAGGGAATGAATGAGTAGAGTTGGCAAAATGGCACAAGATGTAGGGATGGTGTGACTGTTGTGGTGTCGTTCCCATCTTGTTTGGCTGGTTTTTGAGGGTTCCATCCCTACATGCGCTTGTTTTCATTCGGAAAACTTTTTTGTGACTTGTTCCTGCTCTATTTGTTTTGTTTTGAATTGTTTTGGCAAGAGAGAAGAGAGGTGGGAAAGGAAGGCGAGGGGAAGATGCATGGTCTGTAAAGCAGGAAAGCATAGAACTGTTCACAAAGAACAAAGAATCATCATACATTCAATGGTTCCAAGTGAAATTGTAAATTTATCTATGGGGTTTAGAAGCCCAAGCAAAGCCTCATAATAAAACCCAAGTGCAAAGCACATGAGTTCTTTGCATGCAGGCTTATAAATCTCATAGATCCCAACGCTGTGGTGTCAAACTGATTTAGACTATAGCTACTCACTGTAAAACTGTTGCTGTAATGGTGGCTTACAACTCAATACTACATGTATGTGAGCTCTGTGGGGACGAAGTCTGCAGAGAGTTTTTCAGTGAACCCAATAGTAATCCACATGAAGTGAGCGGGAGCTGTAATGGTGGCTTACAACTCAATACTACATGTATGTGAGCTCTGTGGGGACGAAGTCTGCAGAGAGTTTTTCAGTGAACCCAATAGTAATCCACATGAAGTGAGCGGGAGCTGAACGAACAACTGCCAGTTTCTGCGACCGCCTCCTTTAGTCCGGACGTTTTTGAATGAAGCAACCATTGACTTGGAGCTATTAGCTGCACTAGAGCAGTTCGAGGACCAAGCTGCTAATAGGCTGCCAATTGCTGTGTTGGAGGAATATGAAGATTCAGGCACAACACAAAAGGATGTTAAGAAGACACCAGCCAAAATGCTACCATCAACTCTAAGTAAACATTGTATGTAACATTTACTATATGTATTTGCATTGTAAATGACCATAGCAAGCAAATTTGAAATTTGAAAGCTGAAAATAAATATCAGTAGCTAGTGTTCTAAGTTGCTAGCTAGTGTTAAGTTGCCAGCTATTATTTTAACCATCAGTACCTCGTATCTAGGAGTTATAGGATTAGCAACTGACCAGATTACAGAATAACTTCAGCAGTATAGTCCAAACGGAAGTAGAACTGCTGCACTTGCAATCTACACGTGCTCAGTGTGGGAGTCCTCACATACACTTTCATTTACAGCAGCTCTAGTAATACACACCTTAGAATACTTCTCCTGGAGGCACGCACATTCCCTCTCTATGTTTTGCGTTATACCACCTGACCTTGGCTGTTGCAGTCTTCATCCTCTGGTCTTCATCTTATCACGGTAAGCTATATCTGAACACGTGCTCAGTCGAACCTCTGTTGACGTAATCGCTATGAATACTAGGGATAGGCTACACATTGTGCAAATGACCTCGCTCGCAGCGCTCCGCGAACGTCCGCGTTTGCTCTCGTATTTCCCAAGTATAGTTTCTACTTTCCCAATCCATGTATCCTGGGAACCAGACCAGTCTTACCATGTAAAAATGGCCGCTGTTGTAAGCTTGAGTTGGTAGGAACAAAGAGCGTGTTTGTCTTATGGTACAGTCGCTATTTGTCTGCCGTGGGTTGCTCACAGGTGGAACTGTCATACCAGTAAGTTTGGTAGCTGTTGTGCCTACCGTTCTAGAGAAATCCGTGTTTTGCGGATATCTCACTGCTGCATCTGTTTCCCTTGGGCTACCGACACAGTTCGCTCACAGTTGTTTAGTAACAGCTAGAGCTTTCATGCCTGCCAGTCTGATAGTGATCCCGTAGACCATTGTTGAGATATCGAAGTTTTTAGGCCAACTTCCGGTTGACGACGACGACGATGACGACGACGATGAAAAATCTCAATTGAACCCGCGTGGGTATAGCCTCGCTTCGCTCGGAACTAGGGATACACATTGTGCAAAAGACCTCGCTCCGCGGACGTCCGCATTTGCCCTCAACTTACGTTTTCTACGTTCCCAATCCACGTAGCCTGGGAACCAGACCAGTCTTACCATGTAAAAATGGTTGCTGTTGTAAGCTTGAGTTAGAAGGGACGAAGAGCGTGTTTGTCTTATGCTACAGTCGCTATTTGTCTGCCGTTGGTTGCTCACAGGTGGAACTGTCATACCAGTAAGTCTGATAGCTGTTGTGCCTACCGTTCTGGAGAAATCCGTGTTTTACGGATATCTCGCTCCTGCATCTGTCTCCCTTGGGCTACCGACACAATTTGTGCACTGTTGTTTAGTAACAGCTAGACCTTTTATGCCTGCCAGTCTGATAGTGATACCGTAGACCATTCTTGAGATATCGAAGTTTTTAGGCCAACTTCCGGTTTACCATTGACGACGACGACGACGACGACGACGACGACGACGACGACGACGAAAAATCTCAATTGAACCCGGGTATAGAGGTTCTGCATGTGATGTCATCAAAAGGGTTAAATTTACTAGGGATACACATTGTGCAAATGGACCTCGCTCCGCGAACGTCCGCGTTTGCCCTCGTATTTCCCAAGTATAGTTTCTACGTTCCCAATCCACATATCCTGGGAACCAGACCAGTCTTACCATGTAAAAATGGCTGCTGTTGTAAGCTTGAGTTGGTAGAACAAAGAGCGTGTTTGTCTTATGGTACAGTCGCTATTTGTCTGCCGTGGGTTGCTCACAGGTGGAACTGTCATACCAGTAAGTTTGGTAGCTGTTGTGCCTACCGTTCTGGAGAAATCCGTGTTTTGCGGATATCTCACTCCTGCATCTGTTTCCCTTGGTCTACCGACACAGTTCGCTCGCAGTTGTTTAGTAACAGCTAGAGCTTTCATGCCTCCCAGTCTGATAGTGATCCCGTAGACCATTGTTGAGCTATCGAAGTTTTTAGGCCAACTTCCGGTCGACGACGACGACGACGACGACGACGACGACGACGACGACGACGACGACGAAAAATCTCAATTGAACCCGGGTATAGCCTCGCTTCGCTCGGAACTAGGGATACACATTGTGCAAATGGACCTCGCTCCGCGAACGTCCGCGTTTGCCCTCGTATTTCCTAAGTATAGTTTCTACGTTCCCAATCCACGTATCCTGGGAACCAGACCAGTCTTACCATGTAAAAATGGCTGCTGTTGTAAGCTTGAGTTGGTAGAACAAAGAGCGTGTTTGTCTTATGGTACAGTCGCTATTTGTCTGCCGTGGGTTGCTCAGAGGTGGAACTGTCATACCAGTAAGTTTGGTAGCTGTTGTGCCTACCGTTCTGGAGAAATCCGTGTTTTGCGGATATCTCACTCCTGCATCTGTTTCCCTTAGGCTATAGACACAGTTCGCTCACAGTTGTTTAGTAACAGCTAGAGCTTTCATGCCTGCCAGTCTGATAGTGATCCTGTAGACCATTGTTGAGATATCGAAGTTTTTAGGCCAACTTCCGGTTGACGACGACGACGACGACGACGACGACGACGAAAAATCTCAATTGAACCCGGGTATAGCCTCGCTTCGCTCGGAATTATATCCTAACAAAATGGCGTATAGCAGCAAGTACCTGAGAATTGCCAACTAGTTCGAGTTCTTTCTTTGAGAACGATAAGTGGTGAGTACAATACCCAGTGATTTATGGTGTTCCTTCGCGTTTGAATCATTGTGATAGTTTCAGCCGTTGTCGTGCTATCGTGGTGGAGAAAAGAAAGAAGAAAGAAGAAGTCAGAAGATAGACGATTTGCCCGTTTTAGCGACTTGCCGGTCTGGTACTTTAGCGATGCTTTCCAGCAAAGTTAACGGCCCTGTTGCCTATGCAAGCACTCGATAATGCCTGATATAGCTCATGTATAAACCTTGCTCAATATTAAGTCCATTGTCAGAACTGAGACGAAGATAGTATGGCTTGCATATGTGCACTACCTGTACAATCCAACCTTGACATTTAAAACAAGGCCTCCCACATTTTTTGTTCTTTGGTTTATGTTCAGTATAATACACAGAAGTGGAAGAATTTATTTGCAGCTCTTCCAGTTCTGAGCATTATACTAAATGCAAACCAAAAATGGGAGGCCTGGGAATGAGGCTATAATTTTTCATCTCCAAATCTCAGATGGCAAAAGAACTTTGTCCAAGTGAAGTAAACCAAGTCAATTGAACTGTGCACAGATTCACAAAGACTATGGTTTCCTGTACAAATCTGCGACATTTAATAGTCACAACAACGCTCAATTCTTCTAGTCTTATTCCCAGGCCTCCCCTATTTTTGCTCTTCAGTTTGTGTATTATACTGAATGTAAACTGAAGAACAAAAACAGGGAAGGCCTGGGAACGAAGATACAATCCTTCTTCTCCACATCTCAGATAGCAAAGGAACCGGAACCTTGTCCAAGTAAAGTAAACCAGATTAATCGAACTGTGCACACGTACTTTTATTCAGTCTCATTCCAAAAACGAACTTGAAAATCGGTGCACAGTCAGAAAATGCTGCATGTGTTCTCCTGGTTTTTGCTAGCAAAATGTGTATGCACATTATTTGATTCATAATTTATAATTTATGATGCAATAATAATTTCACTACTTGCAAAGCAAAAAAGATGTGGGCGGATGACAGGTAACAAAGTATTATCCAATCATGTGGCCTTAGATATACAAGTTGCATTCAAATAAACTTGAAATTAAATATTTAGGTGCCAAAATCCATTACTTTCATACCTACATATTCATAAGATACCTACTGTGGTAGCATGCCAGGAGACCACCCCTAGAAGGGCATTGTTGTAGGTTTTAGTCTGGCTCCACATTTTATTATTGTTTTGTATTTTTTGTGACAACAAATTTTTGCAACAGCACAGGTCAACAAGAAGATAGCTATTATGTGAACCATTGGCAATGGTTGGACATCTGGTATGTGCCAGCCCAGTGAGGTGCATGTTTCAGGTTGTCTTATGCAATTAGTAATTACATTAGACAACCAAGGTCCAGATGGTCTTTACAACTGTTATCCTGTATCTATCAGATCTTAACCACTATCTGCACTTCTAGTGACTTGTTGCAGATGTTTGTTTGCATAGGTCTAGAGGGAAAAAAATTTTTTTAGACAGCTGGCTAATAGTTAAGGATCACAAAATAAGCCTCACTAACTTTCTGACATACCGGCATTTGCGGTACCTTGTTTGCAAAAGTGATTACTTGTGGAGGGCAGACAAGCAGAAAACACACACAATTTTCACTTTGAAGCTTCTTTTTTGGGGCAAATGCACTGTGCTGTGGCCTCATTCACAGACCTTCTGAGATCACCCTATAACTTTTATGATGATACATGTAATGTGCCATGCAAATGATTCTGTTCACTCTTGGTATTCAAGAGCACCAAATTTCATATTTTGGGAACAATGGCTGCATGATTAGGCCACTCCAAGTTGTAGTCTGGTTTCTGGTCCACCGCCCGCATCAGATTTCAGATTCAAAGTTTCTAATTCAAGTTTGGCCATTCAAAGTTTGAACTTTGAACTAAGCATGTTGTGTGCACAGATCATGTCGTGTCTTCGAAACTGTTACAGGTGAGTTGTATCTAGTGCTCATTTTGTCCCTCAAGCGATTGTGAAACTTTCATTTGTCATAATATATTTATTTTTGGGCTCTTTCAGTCTCGGTCAAAGTTCTGTTGTACGCGAGTCTATACGAGCTGAACGCACGCCCCGAACCCCTTTTTTCTAGTAGGGGCAAATGTCATCTATGATACCATTTTTTTCGGTAATAGGTTAGGGCTGCGGGTGGACAATAGCAATAATTAGTGTCTTGCAACACCAAGTTTTCTCCGTGCACACGATTTCATGCTCCCAATAACGTACGTGAACAATTCGCGTGACACTTACGTGAAACAGCTCACTCAAAAACAATCTTGTTGGACTTCGCCGTCTAGTACCTTTCTCAGCCCAGCCCCTGGGTAGTCTGGCGAAGCCAGACCCGAGCGCGCAGCGCGACCTGTCCCCACTGCAAAAACATTGCAGCTCCAATCAGATTGCAGAACGAACGTAGAACATCCGGTCTAGTACGTCACATATAGGGGGAAGTGCAAAGGTTACAACCAGGCTACCCTAGTTTGAAAGAACAGCAGCTGAGGATAGTAAACTAATTCCCTGCGAGAGCGTGATTGCATCGCTATTCTTCCCTTGGGCTGCCTGACTTCCTTCCCCTTGCGTTTGGAAAGCTCTAGCCTCGTCCCCGGCGCGCGCGAAAACCAGGCTAGGAAAGCTCAGGCTTAGTCTCGAAGCCGGACCTCATTCCCAGGCCCCGCCCTGCTTTCCGTCGCTTGCAGTACGGAAGCAAGCGACGGAAAGCTGGGCGGGGCATGGGAACAAGGCCAAGCCAGACTCACAAGTGGGTCTGGCTCGTGAGACTAGCTCAGGTTCAGCACTGGGAGTTTGGCATGGCCTGTATCCACTGCATAGCCGAGAAAACACGCGTACCATCCTGCTGGTCATTCTCATGATTCACATTCACCCAGAAAACCCGATGTAATATCATGAACAAGAAAATAGAAAACATTAGAAATGTAAAAAGATGTAGGTATGGCATGCCCAAACATATACGAAGAAGGTAGGGATAATTATATAAAAGTGTAGGTAAATATACAAAGCTCCATCCCTGCATCTTTTTCACTACAGTCTATCATCATCTTTCCTTTGCTATTAATTTTGTAAAAGTAGGGACTATATGTATGATAAACTAGGCTGTGTGTTCACAAAAAAAACCCCAGAGATCAGCAGGAGGCAGTCTTTGCCTGTCAGTGTATGAACACTAAAACCCAGCAACAGTTGGCTTAGGTAAGACAAATGGCTCTATTGTGTAGTACTGCCCATGGCAAGCTAGCAATTTACTGCATTTGGATGACAATTGCACTTAACTCTCACATGTAAGAAGCTTGTTATATACCTGTGCAGCTAAGGGTTGTGCAGTGCTTCTAGCTTGCACATTTTAGCGTCACTTCTGATACACAAGCTAGGCAGGGTCCAACAGAAGATCCTAGGAGACAAGGACATGACATGAATTGCTGTGTATAAATATATCAGACTAGTTAGGTTTAACAAATAGACCTCCCTACCCTTCCTCCCACACACATATCCTCCCTTCTTGCACACACCTTTCCACACTTCTCGTTAAATACCTTTACACACACTCCCTCTATTTCCATGCCCTTACCTTCTCCCTTCCCTCTGAGTCTCACATGCATCCTCCTCCTACATCCACTGCCTTTTTTCTTCCTGTGATCTCTCTCCTTCCTCTGTACGTACCCCTTCATAATCAAAAGCAGTTCTGTGAGGGTGGACTCCACCAGATGGATACGATAAGAGTAGCTACAAATTGCTTACTAGTAAGATGCTGAATCATCCTGGGCCTGGGGCAAGCCTGAGCGAGTAACAGATAGCATTTAGAGTGCCCACACAGACATGCAGCTATTCGTCCAGCCAGACTACTATGGCTACAAGGGCATCGGCTAAGCTTTACAGTCAAACCATGAGCTAGCAGGGGAATCCATGCTAAGTATGAGCGGTCATGCCAGGAGCGTACCTGAAGCCAGCGTACACCCTGCTGTCCGACTGTCACTCGCAGCCTGGCTTGTCACGCGATCGTCAGACTTAGTCTCGCAAGCCAGACCCTTTCCGCGCAGCGTGCCGCAAACTGAAAGCGATCGGCGCTGCGCGGAAAGGGTCTGGCTTGCGAGACTACGTCAGACTCGTACCATGGTTCAGAAAGTAAGTTGCCTACGTACTGCCAATGCATTCAACTTGAATAGTCTTCGCTCTCACTCTCGTTCACGCCGACCCTGCAGTCTGTCAGTAGCCCTGCACGCTCACTTTTACGGCTTAGCTGAAGTTCAATCATCGTGAAATATTTGAATGCGCTGATTTAAAATTTACGGTAAGCGGTCGGTCCAAACAAGCATAGATAGATAGATAGATAGATAGGTAGGTAGATAGATAGATAGATAGATAGACACATGCATGCGCAATGCAGTCACGCTAATGTGGGGCTCGCTCAGGCTCGCCCCAATCATCAATGAAGTCTAAGAGGAGATATGTGTGATGGGGTTACCGGGTAGATGAAAGTTTTAATACCCTAGCTCACGTCACTCATCATTGGTGACAACTTTAGGAGAGTCAATTGAGTGGGCCCTTTTCCGAAGCTTGAGGACACAACTGTTATCAACTCTGAATGTGAGTAACTACATCTTTTACTAGGTGTACGTATTCGCAGTGTATGCCTCGCGCGCGCATCTCAATGACCTTTGAACTGACAGGCGACACGTGTGCATTACTGTTAGTAGGCGTGGCACATGCTTTTGGGAAGGTCGACCATGTGCAACGAAGTGTGAGAAAGACGGCAAAGCGCACGTTGAGAGTTGGAAGGAAGTGAGCGAGGTTCGAACACCTCGCCGAATGCTAGGATATGGTCGTTTCTCGATACTGCCATTCTTTGCTTCGCTATCCGCTGCTCTCTCGTACTCATCGATCTTGCCGCGGACTTCACGGGGTAGTGGCTACATTTTGGCTCTCTGTCTTCGCTTCCGTTTTCGCGTCAGTCTCTTAGCTCGCTCTTCGTCGCTCTCATCACAGTTTTTCGACGTCGCGACAATGAGACCGCTAGCGCCGCTACAGCGCTGGGAACGATAAACTTACGTAAGTGTACACAACTTTTTGTAAACAGGATCTTAATTGCATTCCTAAACGGGACGGATGTTTGCGCACAAGCCACACCTTTACTTGCATTCCTAAAGCGTGACAAATTGCATTCCTAAAGCGGGACGGAAGTCAAGGCCACACCCCGCCAACCGAGAACACGCACTGCAAGATTAGTAGCCTCGCGCTAAGGCGACTAGGTGTACATATTCGCAGTGTATGCCTCGCACGCGCATCTCAATGACCTTTGAACCGACAGGCGTCACGTGTGCATTACTGTTAGTAGGCGTGGCACATGCTTTTGGGAAGGTCGGCCATGTGCAACGAAGTGTGAGAAAGACGGCAAAGCGCACGTTGAAAGAGTTGGAAGGAAGTGAGCGAGGTTCGAACACCTCACCGAATGCTAGGATATGGTCGTTTCTCGATACTGCCATTCTTTGCTTCGCTAGCTGCTGCTCTCTCGTACTCATCGATCTTGCCGCGGACTTCACGGGGTAGTGGCTACATTTTGGCTCTCTGTCTTCGCTTCCGTTTTCGCGTCAGTCTTTTAGCTCGCTCTTCCTCGCTCTCATCACAGTTTTTTTTGACTTTATAACGTCGCGACAATGAGATCGCTAGCGCCGCTACAGCGCTGGGAACGATAAACTTACGTAAGTGTACACAACTTTTTGTAAACAGGATCTTTTAATTGCATTCCTAAACGGGACGGATGTTTGCGCACAAGCCACACCTTTACTTGCATTCCTAAAGCGTGACAAATTGCATTCCTAAAGCGGGACGGAAGTCAAGGCCACACCCCGCCAACCGAGAACACGCACTGCAAGATTAGTAGCCTCGCGCTAAGGCGCTCGGCAACTACTAAACTTACGTAAGTGTACACAACTTTTTGTAAACAGGATCTTTTAATTGCATTCCTAAACGGGACGGATGTTTGCGCACAAGCCACACCTTTACTTGCATTCCTAAAGCGTGACAAATTGCATTCCTAAAAGCGGGACGGAAGTCAAGGCCACACCCCGCCAACCGAGAACACGCACTGCAAGATTAGTAGCCTCGCGCTAAGGCGCTCGGCAATTACTAGTAAGATGATTCATGCATCATCGTGGGGCGAGCCTGAGCGAGCAATGCATTGCTGATTTAATGGTTTGTCATGGCACACAAACCATGCACTGTTAGTAACAGCAGGATTCATCACTACATGCATGTCTGCTGTTCCATGAGCGTGGTAAGCAAAACTCCATGTAGCCAAGCAGTATAGTTCTCACCAGATATAGATGATCATACACGCTGACAAATTGCAGCCATTTCTCCGGTCAGGGTGGCTACTATGGCTACACAAACGCTTGGACTAAACTTCACACTGAATTCATGAGCTGAATCTCTGGCGCTTATGAGTGTCGATTATGTGCGTGGAAGCGAACTTAACTATTGTGTGTAATTTGTACCGGCAGTGTGAGCAGCCTGGCCTTGTCTGTCATGGTCCGCAGTTGCCATGCGTGCGTTAACTTGAGTCGTCTTCGCTCCGGGTTTCTTTCACGCCCACGCAGCGCTCTGGCAGTAGCCCTTCACCGACAGCAGACTGGTCAAGAGACTATCGATCCGAGGACGTTCAGTTCTTTGTGAAATATTTAAAAGCGCTCATTTAAAATTTACCGTAAGTGGTCGGTCCATAGTCCGTCGGTCGTATACACACACATCTGCGCAATGCAGTCACGCTAGTGTGGGGCTCGCTCAGGCTCGCCCCAATAAATATACTAGTGAGATGATTCATCATCATGGGGCGAGCCTGAGCAAGCAGCAAACTGCTGATTTACTACTTTGTCATGGCACACAGCAGGATTAGTCACTGTCGAGCCAAATTAAATGAAGCGGCATATAAGTAGCTAAGTCCTCACCAGAGATAAATATAAGTATCACATATGCCAGCCATTTCTCCAGCCAGGGCAGCTAATGTAACTACACATGCATGGACTAAGCTTTACACCGAAATCATGAGCTAAATTTCCGGTGTTTGTGTTTTTGCATGGCCCGCTACCTGAAGCGACCCAGTCAACCACCGCCCATATACTGCCTGTGAGCGGCCTGCCGTCGTGAATATTAATAAGATGACGTAAACGGTTTCAAACCGGGTGAACTTAATCTATCCCGTCGGTCCAAGCACGGCCGGCCGGTCGTATACACACATGCGTGCGCAATGCAGTCACGCTAGTGTGGGGCTCGCTCAGGCTCGCCCCAATAATAAATACCTCATATACTACCAATTTTGTATGAGGTTTATTCTTGGCATTAAAGCTTGACTAAAACAAAATTCTGTGGCCATGCATAACACAGCAGATGACCTTCTCAAAAATATTTAGTGATTACGATTATGGTAAGATAACTTCCTCTCAGATTAGTGTTTATGTGATATTAATTTAGTATGCACAAACCTCACTTTACCACACAACCACTCTGTGGTTAAAACAAACAACTTGTATAGTTGTGTTTCTGAGAGTGTGACTCCATACAGCCAACTTGCATGGTCAATGCTGAAAAATTAATGTAACTGCACCTATATGTTCAAGATTATTCAAACATCTGGCAAAATCCGAACATCAGAAAAAATTCAGCACTTAAAGTCCGGGACACAGTCATAATGGCCCTGACAACATCTACCCCTTTTGTCTCAGTCTACGATTTAGTTCAGGGAAAGCTATAAACTTGTCGAATCTCACTTGGCATTGTGGGATCTTGTGAGAAAATGATAATCATTTGAAGACGCCCTCTTCCTAGCCAAGGATTGTAAAGTTTAAATTCTTCAATTATCCATCCTTCAACTGGCAGGGCACGACATGGAATCTCCGCCTGTGCTTGGATTATTATTGGTTGGTGGTTGCAAGCATCAAAAATGATCAGATAGCCATGAACTATAGTTTCACCACCTTGAACTGGTTTTCCTTCCTCACCACCATATATCCCATGTAGCATCATACTACCATTGAAGGTCACTTCAAAGCCACCCCCACCAACATTGAAGCACCTTGACCTTGTGTTTCCATTCACTATCCAGTTGTTGCCTACTGCTGTAAAGTTAACTGGGAAGAAATTAAATTGAAATGTGGCATTTCCAATGAAGCGTTGTCCGAGTTCATTAGGCTCTGCATCAGAAAAGTCGAGACCAAATTGTGTGTTGTAGTACTGGATTGCATTCTCCTTTTCTTGTTGCATTTGTGCATCAGTGAAGCGTAGGGTCTCCCTGTAGTATGTGTAGTTAGGGTCTGGCACCGGCGCTGGTACAACTTCATTTGTTATTGCAGCAAATGCTGCCTGAAATGGTGTGGAGCAGGATTGGGCACCAGTGCTGTGCAGCATAAAGAGACCCAAGATGGTAGCTTGAATCCAAGTTGAGGCCATCATCTGAAAATTATAGTGCAGATAATAATATGGTCTATATAACGAAACCCAACACAGTTCTAGCACACTAATGAGAGAGTGAAAGAGTGAGTAGAGTTGAGAAAACAACATACTTAATTGGCATAAACATGATACAGTCAGAGAAAATATAGGATCACTCAATACAAGGGGTTTGCTTGTGGGTACCCTGTACTTGGCTATTTCTGATACAGATTACACTCCCACTGAAGAGAACTATATGCATGACAAAACCGTCTAAATAAGGGGCAAAGTAGTTGGACTGTATTTTGACCAGTTTCATGTGCAAGTGTGCTTTAAAGACTTCTAAACATGAAATATAACATAAATAATAAATGATAATTGACAGTTGGATTATCTGGGTTTTAGTTGTCTAATATAAATACTAATTGCAAACCTGAAGCAGCTGTAAGACACAAAACAAAATGAATTGAAGGAAACTACATTCTCGCTCACTTGGGTGCTCTGAAGTAGGAAATATAATATTATGGATTGCTGCTTAAAGGCTCTCATATTGAGTCAGCAGTTAGATATGATGCATGTGCAACTACACTAAACCAGTCTAAGTACTAGAGAAGCCAAGTGAAATACATGTAAAACCATAAGTACGGTTTCAGTACCAATAGAAAAAGAAATGTTAGTTGGTCTGGATAAGGAATAGCCATTGCTCAGTTGACAGCTTGACTCGAACTTCTTAAAAATTCAATCGCAGCAGGGAGAAGTGCAATAGCATAGCAAACCCGGGCCCACCCAGGCCTGGGCCTGGGCGTCAGCGTCCACAAAATTCAGCATCGTATAGTATATCGCTATTTGTACCTATAGAATGATGCAGTTTCCTACGTTCTCTTGACCTCATTATATATTATCTATGACCTAATGCACTGTTCACGAACTTATAATATAGTGTTACTGGTGGAGACCTGTACTGCATGCACGTATACCTACCAAAGTTGTGGGTAGGTGCTACTCCCGATTGGCCGACGGCATTTCAAATGGCCTAGAAATAGCATCAGGACCAAGCTGAGTGACTCTAAAGTGCAAAAATGTGCTATCTGTGATTCCGTCACCTGGTTACATTAAGAGCATGAAAGTTCCTTACTGCTACTTTGAAGTGCATTTGTAGTGACTCCTTCACAGATGTTCTGAGTGTTGTCAGTGTATTGTGGTTGTAAGATGAACTGGGCAGCTGCCTATTGGGTTGCCTTATGCAGTAATTCTTCAATACCAAAGCAAACCTCTCATAACCACTGTCTCTTCAGCTTGTCTGCAACCATGGTAACCACTCTGAGGTTAAACAACCAACTTGTTTTTGCAGTGATATATACACAAATTTGTTTGAGCTGATCAACTTTTCACCTAAACTGGTCCACTTTCTACCCAAACTACTTTTAAGCTGCATGGTCCACTTCTTAGCCTCGTTCCCAGGCCTTCTCACCGTCCAGTTTTTGATTGCTGGCAGTGCAAGTCATCAAAAACTGGACGGTGCAAGTGATCAAAAACTTGATGGTGGGAAGTCCTGGGATTGAGGCTACCACTTTCTATCTGTATGTATATACTAAATAGGATTACACTAGCAGGCTTCTTGGAATTTGTTTCTTGCAATTCAATTGCTCTTTACACTTTGCTAGCCAAGTTTGTTGCCAACACTTTTCAAAACATTAATGATAATTTTTATGCCCAATCAGAACCCATTCCTACACAATATCACAATCATCCTATGAGAACTCAAATCTGAGGAAGCAAAGGAAAACTGCAGCTGCATGCCAGCCACACCAGCTATCTTAACAACATTATACTTTGGGTGGCCGTTCTCAAATGCTTGGCCTTCTGGTAGGTTCAAAGGAGAGGCGTGGTGTAAACTGTGTGTAGTGGTCTAGTATAGCCTCTGCATGCAGTGTGAGAAGATTAATGTATACTTATAAGGCAATTATTGTTACTTAACAAGTTACCTTATGCACTGACAAATCAGTCATATGATTAGGAAGTTCACAGAAGGCTTTGAGTCACTCTTATTACACCAAATTTCAAGTCTATTGTCAGAATTGAGACCTAATTAAAAATAGTATGGCTTACATATGTGCACTACCTGTACAATCCAACTTTGACATTTGAACAACAAATTCACAAAGGTTATGGTTTTCTGCACAGATCTGCAATGTTTAATAGTCTCAATCCTTGTAGCCTTGTTCCCAGGCCTGCCCTATTTTTTGTTCTTCAGTGTAAGTTTCGTGTATGATACTGAATGTAAGCTGAAGACTAAAACACAGGGGAGGCCTGAGAACGAGGATACAATCCTTCTCCACATCTCAGATGGAAAAGAACTTCATCCAAGTAAAGTAAACCAGGTCAGTTGAACTGTGCATTTGTAGTCTCAATCTGAAATGGACTTGAAAATCGGTGCACAGGCAGAAAATGCCGCATGTATTCCCCTTGTTTTCCTAGCAAAATGTGCATGCACCATTTAAGAATAATGGTATTCATAATTTATAATGCAATAGTAATTCTGCTACTTGCAAAACAAAAAATGATGTGGGTGGGTGACAGGAAACAAGATGTTATCAAAGCATGGCATTACATATCGAAGTTGCAACTTGAAATTAAATGTAGTGAAAAGTGACAGATTGGTTTATACATGAAGATTTATTAGAATAGCAAATATCTTCAGTCATTATGGTGCCAAACTGCAATTTCGTACATATAATTCAGGTACCCAGTATTGTGTTAGGTACTCCCTGTTCAACCACAGCTATGTCAACAGAGAATACTATGCTAACTCACCTTGCTATACATACTAGGGTTGCTATATAGAGATGTGCGGTGACTCGCCCCCTCTAATTGCAAGCCATATTTGTTAGGTAAGTACATCAGCCATTCATAAGAAATTGACTGTGGTAGCATGGCTGGAGAGCATCCTTAGCCTTTGTGGTAAGTTTTAGTCTGGGCTCTACATGAACCATTGGCAGTGGCTGCATGCACACTAGCTAGCTTGCATGGTATGTGGTAGCCCAGTGAGGGGCATGCATAATGTGTCTAATGCAATTAGTAATTGCATTAACACAACCAAGGTATACTAATGTTCTTTATAGCTGTTATCCATATTTATCAAATCTTAACCACCATCAAGTTGGAAATGCAGTTGTAGTGACTCCTTGCAGATGTTGTTTGCATAGAGGGAACAAATATTTTATAGAGAGGTAATAATATACTGCTGTTAGCTAATGATCTGAAGATAAGCCTTACCTTCAGACATATTTGCAGTCCATTGTTTGCCAAAAAGATTACTTGTGGAGGGCAGATATGAAGACCAATTTTCACTTTGAATCTTCAAATAACTTTGTAACAGAAATGCACTGCATGTGTTGTAGCCTTGTTCTCAACCCTGAGGTTAGTTCTTGAAGTACTTATACCCTGTGTTAGTAGCCTCCTCCATAACACCACCAGCTGAACGACACTTCACAGAGTATTTTGATATCAGTAACTGTTTGCATGACACAATCGATCATGTATTTGAGTTGACATTTTTCATTAGAAAAACATCTGTTACTAACACCACTGCAGCTTCAATTTGTTGTCTGCAATCGCATGGTAACCGATCTGTGAACAGCCAACTTGCAGTGTGTATAGCGCCCTTTTGGTCCTCATCAGAGAGTCGGTAGACTCTCTATGTAGGGATGGCGCCGACGCGCAATATATGCAATACTTAAGCAAAAGCCGTATAACTTCACCACAAACGCGCTAAAAGCTTATTTAAGAGCCCAGACATCCTCTTTGAGTGCCTTTGTGATCAGCAAGACTCATATAAGTGGCCAAAAGCCACGCGGAAGACAGCTAAGCGCAAAAGTGTGCGGTAGCAAAAGTACCATTTTTCGTATTCTTTCTTTCTTTGTTCAGACCACTTGTCAAACGACGATAACTCGAAAACGGCTCAAGTACTCACCTTGATTTTAGCACGAAACGGATGCTCATCACAGCGCTCAGCTTCCCAACCACTCAGCGTCTTCATAGCTTCAAATTCACCCTGGTCAACAAAAGCCATTCACAACACTCTGAGGCTGCCGTCCGTTGCGAAGGACGCCATTTTCTAATTTTGTACGCATGCGCACACGAAGTCTCGTTCCCAGACTGAAGACCACGGTCATTGGTCTGGAAGCGAGAGTACACAAGCGAGCGGGCGGGCATGGTTTTTTCCCCCCGCGGCATTGGGCAAGGCTTATGAACACCATGTAGGTAAGGCGCTGCATTCAGCTGCCTACTTGTAGCTACACTAAAACTAGCCTACTCACAGCTTCACGGTGAACTGTAAAGCTAGGATGGTCTGTTGTCAGTAGCTATGATAGTTTTCTGTGCTGCAGCTGGTCAGTCGTCATGTGATTGACAACTGAATCATGAAATTGGTTTCACAAAGTTTGGTACGGAGAGTGGTTGGCCCTTCATCAGGTTCTAGCTGGCTATATTGCACATAATTATTACAATTTTCTCCAGGGAGGGCAGATATCACACTGGAATCACTACTAAACTGTCAACGCCGCTTCAAGTCCTGGTGTTGTGGTTACACTTGAAATATTCTTCTTAGGCTCAGGTCTAACTGTAACTGAGATTAACATCAAAAAAAGTACAGAAACAAGACTTAAAAAACATTAAAAATGTAAAAAGATGTGGGGATGGCATGCCAAAAAGTATGCAAACAAGGTAGAGATGATGCATGAAAGCAAAGGTCTACATATTGGCAAAGCCCCATCCCTACATCTTTTTCACACTGCAGTTAGACAGCGTGCTCGAGAGCTGAATCTGCACCCATCCATGCAGTTATTAACGCTGTGCATGAGTGCTTGAGTTTTACACACTGATTACTATGACCAGTCTGCAGCCCACTCGAGCTCACTGTCTAGGTTATACCAGAGGCATATAACAAGGGTACCACTGTCACCACAAGTAGTATGTTGGCAATAAAACTGCTAACCTTGGTAGCCACCTACAAGGCACACATATCTATACGCTCATGTTAGCCTCGTTCCCAGGCCATGTGGGAGGAGCTAGAAAGTGCATGGCCTGAGAATGAGGCTACAGCCGTGAACTGCTACCCATGCACTGTCTAACTGCAGTGTGAAAAAGATGTAGGGATGGGGCTTTGCCAATATGTAGACCTTTGCTTTCATGCATCATCTCTACCTTGTTTGCATACTTTTTGGCATGCCATCCCTACATCTTTTTACATTTTTAATGTTTTTTAAGTCTTGTTTACATAGGGTCTGAACCAAAACCCACTGTCAAGGTTTTGTAGCAGGCCTATATGCGGGCCTGTGTTAACTATAACTTCAGAATTTCTTACTAGCATGTGTCTAACATGCATTTTGTGCTCCTTATAACTTTTATGATGATAACTACGTGCGTGTCATGCAAATGATTCGGTTCATTCTTGGTGTTGCAAGAGCACCACAATCCTTATTTGGGAACAATGGCTGTATGATCAGAAACAATCAGGCCCGTAGCCAGGATTTTTGCAAGGGGGGTTACGTGGGTGTGTGATGTTTATGCATGTCATGATAACCAAGCAAGACTAGGGGGGTCTGGGGGCATGCTCCCCCAGGAAATTTTTAGAAATCAGATGCTCTGAGATTGCTTCGGAGGCCATTTTCGGACAGAAGCAGAGCCGTAGTAGCAGTGTACGCTACATGGCTCGCGAAGTATTGTATCCAATTTCTGGCTGTCCATGTATGCACTTGCTAAGCCAGCTAACATCAAATTTCCACGAGAGAAGGTACTATGGTTGACAGAACAGCAGGTGGGTGACAAATGGTGAAATAGTCAGAGAATACTGAAAATATGTCAGCAAAGCAGTTCAGGCGCTGACTCACTAGAAGAACAACTGGTGAACTCTGGAGCGCCTGAAATAGCGATTTATTTACGCACGTATTTACGCGCGCGTCCTTTCATCGCAGCGGTGTAAACCGCTTACGCGCGCGTTCTGCGCTGATCTCCATGAACAAACCCGCATATATAGATGTAACCAGATTCGTTTGGATAGTGGTGATTCTTAGTAGCATCAAGGCTAGTGGACCACTTTTAAACGGTAGGACACACTTAAAATGCACAGTTAAGCGGTGTTTTTGGAGGCCAAAAGGGGGGTTCGAGCGGACCCCCTCGAACCCCCCCTGCCTACGGGCCTGATGTCAATGGTTTAGAGTGGACAATAGCAACAAGATAATGTCAACAATACGCGCCGATGAAAAAGCTCACGTGAAACTTATGTGATGCTTCAGTTTTTTCTCAGACGATCATCCGCCATCCAAAACTATATAATCTCTCCTTGGTCCCAGGCGCGTAGCTAGCGCGATGTTCCTGCTAGGTACGTATAGGGTAGAAGTGGTGGTATAGCAAGATGGGGGTCACTCCCATATGCCCTGTAGTCACAACTGCGACCGCGTTCAAAGTGCGGTCAATGGTCAAAACGGGGTTTTAGCGGCCGGTCAATGGTCAAAGTACCCTGAAACTGTCACTTTTAACAGTGAAAATTATTCCTAGACTTCTATCCAGCTTTTCGTGGGTTACGCGCCAGCGCAATCAATGCTGCATTGTTGCCGTGCCTGTTGGCTGACTAACGAATAAGACAGGGGCCTGGGAACGAGGCTGCTTTGGTAGTTTGGTCTTCGAATTGCTCTACTGCAGCTAGTAGCACCGAGTCAATGGTGGCTTCATTCAAAAACTTCCACACTAAAGGAGGCGGCCACAGAAACTGGCGGTTGTTCAGCTCTCACTCACTTCATGTGGACTACTATTGGATTCACCAAAAACTCACTGCAGACTTCGTGCCCACAGAGCTCACATACATGTATAGTATTGAGTCGTAAGACATCATTACAGCAATAGTTTTACAGTGAGTATCTATCGGTTTGACACCACATGCAGCGTTGGGATCTATGGGATTTATAAGCCTGTGTGCAAAGCCTCATAAAACTCATGTGCTTTGCACTTAGGTTTTATGAGGCTTTGCTTGGGCTTCTTAACCCCGTAGATAAATGTACAATTTAACTTGGAAGCATTTGAGTTTATGATGATTCTTTGTTCTTTGTGAACAACACAGTTCTATGCTTTTATACTTTACAGACCATGCATCTTCCCCTCACCTGCCTCTCTTCTCTCTTACTATTTCTAAAAAAGCAATTCGAAAAAAACCCAGCAGGAACAAGTTACAAAAAAGTTTTCCGAATGAAAACAAGCGCATGTAGGGATGGAACCCTCAAAAACCAGCCAAACAAGATGGGAACGACACCACAACACATTTACACCATCCCTACATCTTGCGCCATTTTGCGAACTACACACAACAAAAAACTCTCTACACACTCACTAAATGAACACGGTACTCAGCACTACTCACTCCACAGCCTTCCACATAAAACACAATCCATATCAGATTCTGCCACATTCAGTAATTTCACAACATAACTTAAAACTCCCAACATATCATACAGACCCATGCAGCACTGCTCACAGTTTCTGCATACACCAAGACAGGCTATACCTGCCATGCTCAGTAGCAACTACATTGCATCCACCCCATGCAACATAACACACTCTGCATGCACATCAACATGCACTACACACCCAGCAATACCCTCCCAACTGCTTTCCACAACCCTGCTATGCACACAACTAACAAACACAAAGCATAGCTAGTTGGCAAAATGGCACAAGATGTAGGGATGGTGTAAATGTGTTGTGGTGTCATTCCCTTCTTGTTTGGCTGGTTTTTGAGGGTTACATCCCCACATGCACTTGTTTTCATTCGGAAAACTTTTTTGTGACTTTGTATATAGTTCAAGTGTACTAATTCAGCATGTTGTGATCTTTCTGTTCAAGATTTCTCTCGAGTTTAGACTTTCATGGATTATACCTACCATAGTCCTTATTATAGAATCCTTGTTGTTTGCTCTGCTGCTCATTTGCTCATGTAAGCTTTATACTCAAAGAATAACTTTTTTTAGCAGTGAGTGGGAAGAGGGAGGGTGTGGGATGGGTGTGGGATGGGTGTCAGGTTGATCATGTGACCAACCCTCCCTCTTTTAGTACTCATGAAAGTAATGCTAGATCTACAAGTAGGTATCGTTCCGTGTGTGAGCTACTTTGAACTCTACACTGTATTAATTTTCCTATATTCAAGAGATTGTGTTGTTTTGACCCAAAATTTGAATTGCATCAGTGATGTAGCAGTTAACCACCTAGATCGTCATGGATCTATACTCAGTTATCAATGAACAGTTGAAATTGTGAGTTGGTTAAGAATTCTTGTATTCCCATAGAGCATTGTAGCTTTTGGGGGACAAAATAAGTGGTATCATCTGTATAAATGAACAATTGTAGTCCATGCATGCTCTGGGGATTCACTAAAGATCCACACCTTGGGAGTTTGGAAGATGTTACTAAGTGACATTTGTCACTAACCCACATGCAGTAGCTAGCATCTTATTCACTTGCACGACTGAAATAGCATCCTTTGGGTCATTTACTGTGAACAGCCCTGGACTCAGCGTGCATGAAGTAGTTTCAATTTGACAATGTGCACACTCCATAAAATAAAGAAGAAAGCTGATTCAGACTCTCCACCAACCAATTTAAAATTATACAAAAACGCAAAATCCCCAGAGCATGGACTACAAATATTCATTTACACATGATACTGAATATGTAATTGTGCCCCATGCAGAAGCTACAGTGCTCTAGGGAATACAGGAATTCTTAACCAACTCCCAGAAGTATCTCTGCATATTTCAACTGTTCATTGATGCAACTTAAATAACAAATTTTTGGTTGCAACTACATAATCTCTTCTTGGTCACAAAAAAACTTTCTCTGAATGAAAACAAGCACATGTAGGGATGGAACACTTAAAAACCGACCAAACAAGATAGGAACGACACCACAATACTTTCACACCACCCCTACATCTTGTGCCATTTTGCGAACTGTGCCTTGTGTTTGTTAGTTGTCTTGTATGTCGGAGGCAGTGGGAGGTAGGTAGTGGTGGGTATGCAGTGGATGTTTTTGCTTGCATGGAGAGTGAGGTAGGTTGCATGTGGGTGGTTCCAATGTATGTTGTTGTTACTGATCATGGCAGCTAGGTGTAATCTTGTATGTAGAAGGTGGAGTGGGTGAACAGTGTTAACCGGTCTGTTGGTGTGTTAGAGTGTGTGTTATGTCGTGGGCTTTACCAGGAGCGCATAAGAACGGGCGGCTAGAGTGAGTAAGAGCGTGGAACTCTAATAGAAGCCTGTAGTCTGGTCCAAATTGTTGAACTGCACTACAAACAGAATACCTGGTGACGTGCTTAGCAACAATGCCTTATGTAAGTCTATGCAGCATGCCCAGTATGTGTTACTGTTTTAAGTACTGGCGGTAAATTCTGATCGTTTACAAATTTGACAGGGTTACACGCTCTTACTCTAGCCACCCGTTCTTATGCGCTCTTGGCTTTACGTATTGTTGGTGGACGTGGTAGATGTGGGTTGTCTTGTACATGGAAGGTTGTGGAGTGCCGTGTTGGTGTGTGTGAAGGGTGGGTTGTGTATTGGATGTGGGTAGGCTAATGTGTATGTACAGTTTTGTGGTGTGCAGGGTTTGGAAAATGGCACAAGATGTAGGGATGGTGTGAAAGTATTGTGGTCGTTCCTATCTTGTTTGGTCGGTTTTTAAGGGTTCCATCCCTACATGTGCTTGTTTTCACTCAGAAAACGTTTTCTGTGACTTGTTTTTTTGTTTGTTTGTTTTTTTTTAATGTATTTAATGTCTGTGCAGCATGTGTGTTTCGCGTTTTGTTATGTCTTCTTCTAACTCACAGGTTGTGGATGCACATTGGAAGACCAAGGGCATTCACAATATGGACGATTAGTTGTTGTAAACAGTTTCTGTTTGTATGGGAGGATGCCCTTTTTGTCTAAGGGTTAGGGTTAGATCATCTTCTGTCATCTCCGCTCTGGGTCAGTGACGCTGCACTCTGGCAATAGCCCTTCACCTACCCGGCTACCGAGTGCATGAGCTCATCTTTGTAATTTTAAAATTTAACCGGGCTCATTTAAAATTTACGGTATATGGCCGCAAGCAAGCAAGCAAGCAAACATACACACACACGTGCGCAATGCAGTCCCGCTAGTGTGGGGCTCGCTCAGGCTCGCCCCAATTAAGAAGTGCACCTCATAACTATAGGTACATAGTCCCCTACCCAGGCTCTTCTCACACCCTGCATGAGCTTGCAGTATGAAGTGAGATGGTACATAAATGACGATTAATTTTGCTTGACATGTAAAATAAGAACATAGCATTAACAGTGCATTCAAACTAGGTGAGGATTCAAGACATTGCAGAAGGTATGCATAGTTTGAATGTGTGCATGCATAGTGAGGTTCAATTTGAACCTCTAAAGCATATAATGTCTGCTAATTCTGCCGCTAGAAATTTGACCCTTGGTGCATAGTTAGATTGTACTGCACAGCAAGCTAGCGCACAAATGCACACTGCAGCAGTGTACAGCAGGTTTGCTAATTATCCACCAAACACAAGAGTGTTGATCAGTCATGGATAGATAATACAATTATTGTGCTGCATACGCATGCTTGTATGCGGTCAAGATACATTTCATAGGGAGAGGGTTAAATCTAAATTTGGGGTAAACCCGTAATTTTTTCCTCATGATCACGTCTATCAACATTTCCGGGTGAAGAAAGCGCTAGTAGACTGGATGCGGCCGGAAAGAGATGGAGGCTCTTTTCCATTCCTTACTGTTCTTTTTGGGCCTGTTGTCGACGTCATCAGTTCTTGGCTATCTAGAAATCTACCCCCCCGTTGACGTGAACGATCAGCGTACGTCGCTGCATTTTGCCCTACTGCAGTCATTTGGTGGCAGCTATGATGGGTCCGGGTCGGTTGCAGGTTTGCGACTGGCGCTAGACCGAATCAACAGCGACTCCACTTTATTACCAGGCTACAGTTTACACTACACGCTCACTGATACACGGGTAAGGCATGATCTTTTTTTATATATAGATGGTCTGTCAAGCATGCAACATGCAGCTTAGCTAAATTAAGGTGCACAATGGAAAATGGACACAGAACAACACTATTAACGATGTATTACACTATGTAATGGTAATATATGATTAAGGGTTTGTGTTTTATAGTGCCGAGATTTATAAAATGTAGTGCTCATAAGATATTTTGTGGTATGCAACTAAAATTTACTCCCTACTCTACTCTACCACTAATATCCACTCCTACTGAGACAGTCTACATAGAGAAATCTTAAGTCAAGGAATGCTGCTAGTGTATAGTTCATACTGCAAAATGCTGTAAGAATTTGAACTCGCGACAACACCTTTAACTCTGCCAGTTTCACAGCTTGTTACTGAAATTTTATGTAGTCTCTCCAGCATATAGTAAACTTCATCTAATGATGGTATGGCTCTGATAGTGTGTGAGTCAGCTGTTCTGAAACTTACAAACTGCTCTTTATGCATGTTAGTAAAATACCAAGATTTTGTTACACTCATGCAGTTTAGTGATACTCACCATGCAGTATTTGAATCAAATTTGGCTGAGTAATTGCACGACTAATGAGATGAGACATTTATGATCATTGTGGAGTATACATGCCCTGCACCTTAAAACTGCATGCATAATAAACTCAAGGAATTCACCACTTGTTAATTGGAATCTTGCTCAAATTTGTAATCTCAGAATCCACATTTTCTCATTTAGAACTTTAATAATCAGTTGTTTTAGTGTGTGACTGACAGGCATCATCATTTCCTCATAGCTAAATGTGGTACGCTGTGAAAAAAATCGTGGTTTTAGCACAGATACTATGGAATGCAGTGTGTAAAACAGTTTGTGGGTGTATTCATCATAGTAAGGATGGTCACGCAATTGTAGTAACCAAACACTTTGCTAACACAACAACTTTGTTCTTTAGTTACTCCAGTGTGGTTATTCCAGTTTGCACTGACCTGATGAGTACTACACAGTAAAACAGCATTGTTCCCTTCTTATGTGAACCATAAGGGACTGTGTGCATAGTCTATGTACAGTTCCCAGCCCTTGTACCAATCTCAGTATATACTCCAACCTCAAGACGGCAAAAACAATGGCAAATGTAATGACTACAATGCAAGTACAACAATTGTATTTTAGTATTGTGGTGATAGCACAGTCATTAAACCTAGATAAACTACAATGCTGGTTACTTCTACTCAGAATTTAAAGCATTTCAACAGTATTTGATGTTATGAACTCTTGACACATATATTTATGGCATCTCAGTTGTGCCAGAGTGGTATGTATACATTATCAGAAGTCCCAGAAATGTTTTGTTTTGGAAAATTCCAGTTTCTTTAATTGAATCAGTTTCTTCTTTCAGAAGACCTATGTGGTTACGTTACTGGCATTTCTACCGTAACTATGTAACCTCTACCAGTAGCAGATTACCGGAATGTACAATGCTCTTGGTAAAGTATAGATCTACCTGGTCCAACATGTGTCTTGGGCTTTACAAAGCAAGAGATACACCCACAATCACTGTTGCTGTATGAATATTGCTCTAAGATGCCTTAGGCACTTACACAACAGTTTCATACACATCAAGCATGTCAGTCCAAAACTTAGTCCAAATCTCAATCCACAGTCCAGTCCATTATGGTCAACACAAGTGTAACTTTACTAACTGAAATTTTCTCACGAGAAACTGTTAAGTGACCTCTTCCAGGAATCATTCATGGGAGATGTTTAAGTCACTTGTCGTGGATCATTCATGACACATGTGACTTAAAAGCTCATCATACTTCCCAATGTGAGTTTTATATTGGTAAGTGACAAAATTGATCTAAAGTGAATGGTTTACCCCAAAAGATATAAATCTTCAACTTCTGAATTATGTTGCGTTTGAAATAAATGGGGCATGAAAAGGATTGTATTGTATTATTAATCCACCACTGGACCCCCCTAGCTGTTGCGTGCTTACGCACGCACCACTAACCTGACCACTTCAAATTTGATGGCTACGGCCCTGAATTAGATTTCCATTTTGATTTTCACATGTATATTGTGAACATATATGACTGTAATATTAATTGTAATCATAGGCCTATTGTAATGCAGTTCCATTAAAAAAGAGTGCAGTAAAGGTATAGTAACCTAACCTTTATGTAAGAACAGATGGGTATTGTTTCCATAAACTGACAGGAAGTTGTAGATTCTGTTTCATATACCATAGGAAGTTGTAAAACGTACAATTATTCAACCAGTTTTCATATGGCTTCATTGTTTTGGAAACAAGGGTAGGGTATAAGTTTGGGCAGGGATTTGTTTCCGGAAACACACGCGTGTTGCTGTTGGAGGGAGTACACTATATCTTCCATCTTAGTAGGTAGAACGATGTTTCCTATAGGCTACCTTCTATGTACATTTATAGCAACAATAACCACTCAGGTTGGAGATTATAACATAAACACAGGGTAGCTACTGGTTTTATGAATTAACCTTGTCCTCTGACTCTACACTCAGAGCTAAGTGGTTATTGACCGTAAATCCCAGGTTACCATGCATTATCTATTACATGTCCCACCTGGTTGGTCCTTGTTGTAACTATACTGTACACACAACTGTACATGTGCAAGTAAATTGGCACTGCTGTCTTGTTATCAGCTGTACTGCAGTATACAGTGATATTCACCAGTGAATATCAATTAAAGTTACACCCCACTGTTTACTAGAGTACAAGGGTGAGTGGAATATATACATGCACAGTATAAACTTGGCATTTGTATACATGCAGTATACTAGCTGTACTTTATAATTAATAAAACTATAGGTCCTCTTGTACCTTTCACCACTCATAAATGGCACATTTACACTCAGCTTTGCTCTGTGCAATGTTAGCCATTCATTGATCTTAAAATTGCACTTGAAACCAAGCTCTTATCATATGTGACTGTATCTCAGCCGGATACACCACAAGTCAGTTGGTATTACCTCTTCTAGCGTATTTAAAGCGTTGCTGCTCTCTCTGCGAGGCTTAGAAAAGAGTAGTTGAAACGAAAAAGTGTTCGAAAGTCCGCTGTGTAGCGCTACGAACAAATTTGAATATGCCTCGATTGAGCGCTGTTCTAGGAGTACGCAAGCTGCTTTTTTCTTTTTGTCTTGCTGCTTCGTGCATGCATTCCGTGTCATATAGCTATGTTTCATATATACTGTACTGTCCATGTACAAGCAATGCTGGGTTAATTGTACTTTTCACACCCAGTTAAAGCACGCTTCACACCTGGTTAAAGCACCTTCACACCTGGTTAAAGCACCTTCACACCTGGTTAAAGCACCTTCACACCTGGTTAAAGCACCTTCACACCTGGTTAAAGCCGTGACCGTTCTCACGGCAAGGCGGGATCTTGCTTCCTTAAAGTGCGTGCGGCTTCTTTGATCCGCCCACGCAAGGTGACACAAAGTCAGCTAATTCTGAGCGAAATAACAAGTCAACAACGAGTGGATGACACCCTCAAAGACCTTTCATGCACGGATGAAGCAAGGAGATGTGTGATCAGTGCGTGCGAGTCCGGAGTAGTCTGGCGAAGCCCAGACCCATGCATAGCACGAGGGTCTGGTCGCAAGCCTATATTACGCTTTTTACCTGTGTAACAAAGATCCAGAAAGTATTTGAGAAGCACTCAGAACTTAGCAGAGGTAGGAAGTGGGCTACAATGACCCGAAGCCTGACTTATTAGGCATTACGTAATCCACGTGATAATTGTAGCGAATCTCAGACTTGCTCATTAGAAAAAAATTACGTGTTTACCCCAAATTTAGATTTTAACCCTCTCCCTACGAGATTTAACTTAACCGAATTTCTGCCTACAAGCATGCATTCAGTGAGTATGCCGCACATCAAGGGAGAAGAAAACAAGTAAGCATGGTATCAGTATTAAAACTAGTCAGTATTGGATATCAGAAAGGGATGCATTTCTGGCAGCTGTGTAGCTAGGGGGAAACAGACTAACATCTCAGAGCAGTGCACCCTCACAGCATATTAATCAAGGTGATCAGTATGGAGGCCTAAGTTTTGTGTACTCATGGGCAGCAAAAAATCTTGAATTGTATTTTCTATTTCTATCCATGATCCTTAACTGATCAGCACTCTTGTGTTTGGTGCATAATTAGCAAGCCTGCTGTGCAATGCTGTGGTGTGGATTTGTGCGCTACGTTGCTGTACACTGCAATCTAACTATGCACCAAGGGTCAAACATTGTTGAATTGTCGATGCTGTGTGTTGAAATCAGGCTTAAAAATGAATGTCTGTTCAATGTGTTCATGTTCCTATGCTAGAGGCAAAAATTTATTCTCAGACTGATATATTTTCGGACCTCAGACTTCAAAGGTCTAAGCACGGTAGCAACTGTGCCAGATCATCAGATCAACAAGACATGCTGGGGCTGGGATAGTTTTCGATACCCGAAACTATTGTAGTACACAGAGATAGAAAATCATGTCCGAAAATACACTGTAAAACAATGCATAACTTCTTTGCCGCCTCCTCCGAAAAAGAAAGACTAAAATACTTGCCCTTCCATTGGCCTTGCCTATGAGCCCATACCATGCTGCAGCAATTTGGCTAGCGATGTGATATAATACATGATTATCAGACTTGTCCGCTAGTAGAATCCTTTTTCCGAGGAAAGGTACTTAAACGGATGTAGTATTTCTTCTGCTAAATCCTGGGTAGAAGACTGTTTGGAGTTGAATTTAAAGTATGTTGATTATCAAACCTTAGCCCACCTATCCTACAGTTCTTATGTCTGCTGGACCTCTGCGCGCGTGCAACAAGAGCGCAACGTTTCTTAAGTGTCCGAGCATCAATTATCTGTAAATTTGACGAAGTCCTTTATATTTGTGTAATCCATGCATGTGACAAATTTCTAGTGGCAGAATTAGCAGAAATTATGAAATTGTGCATGCTTTAGAGCTTCAAATTGAACCCTCACTATGCATGCACATATTCATACATTCTGCAATGTCTTTTAAAATCCTTACCTAGTTCGTTAATGCTGTGTTCTTATTTTACATATCAAGCAAAATTCTCATTTCTATACTGTCGCACTTGCATATGAAACCAATCTCATACTGCAAGCTCAGGGTGTGAGGAGAGCCTGGGTAGGAGACTATGATACACTTCCCCAATTTATTTCCACTGTAAAGCCTACATGTACAAATGTATTGCTGTTTGCTTGACCATGAAACAAGCTGTGCATATGAATATAAATTATGTAGTAAACTTCTTTACAGGCTAAATGGTTATATTCATGTCACAGCTTTTGGTTTGTATTTTGCAAGGTCAACGCAAACAGCAGTGAATGTAGACATCCTTCTCAGAGACTACATATAAGTTCTCCCCTAACACCCCTTTCAGAGCACCAGAGGACTCAGGACACACTGCGCACAGATGAATCTTCCCCTAGCATCTCTCTCTTTGAGCACTGGAAAAGACGGCATAATCGAAGAGAAGCTGGATATACATTTACACCTTTACTTCAAGTGTTAGGCATCCCATCCATAATCCTGTACTATCATCTCCAAGCTGGATAAAGCTTGCATTTGACTGATATTCACTTGTTCGATAAATGCATGATTGTATTTTTCAGTAACCACTTTGCCTTACCTGCCCAGAGCTTGTAGTGTGTGGCTACACTACTCAAAGACAGATAAACTGTCCCGTATATAGCACTCCTTCAAACTATCTTCCTGGCACTTATGAGGCAGTGTTCAACTTGCTCCTTTGGATTCTTTGTATGTTCTATCATCAAACATGGCAGCTAGCATGCACATGTGCAAAACTTCTGCATGTGCACATGCTGCCCCTGTAGAGTCAACTCTTACTTCATCCACTCCATCATGCAATATTATACTCGGACAAACACACACCACAACATTGCACAGCAGGTTTGCTAATTATGCACCAAACACAAGAGTGTTGACCAGTCAAGGGTCATGGCTAGAAATCGAAAGTATAATTCAAGCCTTTTTGCTGCCCACGAGAACACAAAACTTAGGCCTCCATACTGATCATCAATTAACACGCTGTGAGGGCTGATCTGAAATGTCAGTCTGTTTCCCCCTAGCTACACAGCTGCCAGAAATGCATCCCTTCTCTGATATTCAATACTGACTAGTTTTAATACTATACTGATACCATGCTTACTTGTTCTGTTCTCCCTTGATGTGCGGCATACTCTCTGAATGCATCTTAAGGGGGCGGGTAAATAATTTCACAATAAATTATCTGCTATATATAAAATGTCTCATCTTACTAGTTGTGCAATCAATTACAGCCAAACTTGATATTCAAGTACTGTATGGCAAGCACTACCTCGGTAACAAATCTTGATACCATGCTACAGAAAACAGCGCGGAGAGCAGTGGTTGAGTTTTACAATTTTTCAGGACGTTTCACTCGCACGGTACGAGAGCCACATACTCCATTCTTGGCGAGTAGAAAGTTCAACAGTCGCTAGAGGGGGCTACGTAGAGTTTTGGTCATAAGCTGTAAAGCTTAACGGATGGCGAGTTGAAACTGTTATTGGAAAGTCACTTTTTGTAGCGTTTCGCGGTACGAACTCTCCCGGGCATGTGTTAGTCACGAATACTTTACGTTACCCCCTCGACTAACCACTGGAGAAGCTGTTTATAGTAAAGAGAGTTGCTAAAGTCATTTACCTGATTCACGAAGCGTCCCGAAAAAATGTACCCCTGGCCTTCTCGGTGGGTGTGGCCATTGATGTACGGCGATCGACGACGTAGAAACTTCTCAGGGTTTCCTTCATGCTTTTGTCGCTTGTAGTACGGCTGTACGGCTAGGTAGCTCTTCGATATTAAGCTACTGAAGCAGCTGCTACAGTGATTTGCTTCATTCAAAAAGAAAAACCAGCTGTACAATGGTGGGCGTAAACCGGAAACAATTATTGCGCTTGTGTGGTAGCTTACCTACCCGCCACCTTAAGGTGGCGGGATAGTCCCGGTGGGCGTGGTTTATGAAATATATTAACATAAAATTTCTCGTACAGAATTCATCCCAGTACAACAAAACCTACTGAATATGAAGCAGGGAGGGTAGTGAATGTGTACAGAAAAAACCGTTGAAATAGCACAGTTTGTAGCCACAGTAAGCACACGAGTGTCCCCGCAGACTATTAACCAAAAATCTACAGTACGAAGTACGCTAGCGACTTGATCTCGCTGTTGGAGATGCGCATTAATAAACTCTAGGGCGGCTCGAAACGTTTTTACCGCTACGATAAATGGTACTCGAAATAGAAAGTTTTGAATGAGAAAAACTTACTGTCTTACCAAATTTCCTTGAAACAACGGGACGTAATGTTGCAACGGAAGGCGATATCACAAAAACTGCTTCGAGTCGCCCTTCGCACGGTATTTTTTCGTAGTTTCACCGTCTTCGCTAGTTGTAAATCAGTTTCCACGACTTTATTTTTGGTTACAAAAAAGTTCGGTAACTAGTACCGTAACGACTGAGTTCAAAGTTCAAAGTGAATAGCACATGCGCATATATACGTTCAATTAGGAATTACGGTATCTTAATTTATTGCTACGCGCGCGCCGTACGCACAGAACAGTATCCCGCCACTAGGGTTGGGCGGATTATGCTCCGTTTTTTACCCATTATGCTATTCCAATATGCTCAAAATTGTACCAATTATGCCTAAAATTATGCCATAAATTTGCCTATTATGCTCAAACTATGCCCATTATTTCTGGAAGGAGCAAACTTGTATGTTCGAATAATTATTTAACACTGTACAGAAAAAGTCAATTGAAACAGGATGGCTGTTCATCGACCGTTGTAGTCTCGCGTGGCCACACCCCGTTCCGCAAGAGTGGGTGTGGCCACGCTAACATCCTGGAAAGTTCCATGTAAGATCACCAGACTCTGCGATTGCTGTTCATTGTTCCCTCACTTCGCCGCTTACCAACAGGGCATGGGACGAGATACTTCACGGTCTGGGACTGGGATACGGTCTGAGGACGAGACTACCAGTCTACCACAGTCACATTATGCTCAAAATGTACCTATTATTCCCGCATAATGCTCAATGCTTTCTGGTACCTATTATTCCCAAAATTATGCCAGCATAATCCGCCCAACCCTACCCGCCACCTTAAGGTTACGGGATACCGCTCGCGCGCGTAGTTACCGTATATTCTAAATTTACGTACGCACGTTACGATTTTCACTTGAAACAGCCACGACTAGGTGTGTATTTTTTCCAGCCAAATATAGAGTTCAGCAGCTATGTATATGAAGCGGTTTAACGTCCTAAGTGCTAAAAAATGGACAATGCAGGTCCGGACGGAGAGCTTTTTGGGATAGCGTCAGCTGTCGTAAGTATACAGAAGTTAATAATTGTGTAGTACGTGGAGTTCAGCTGAAAACAGACTGTTTCTTAAAACGCAAGAGGTATTTTTCAAAAACACCTTCGTCCGGACCTAGAAAATGTTAAGAATTGTCCCTCTGCGTTGCCGTTCCTCCCTTCCGGTTGTTTGTGGAAGCGGAATTTGGCTGGAAAATTCGCGAACTTTGACCACGCGTGCACGACCGACCCTTAGAGATCTCTCATTGCTTCTCGCTGTGGAAGTTTGTGTCGTGCCTCTCGACTCATCCTTCGTGTTTTGCAGCTGTAGCCTAACGTACGCAGCCACCGAGAGGTGGTCCATCTGGACCGCTGACCACGCCCACGTTCGTATCCCGTAACCTTAATTCGGTTGAGTTAAATCTCGTAGGGAGAGGGTTAAAATCTAAATTTGGGGTAAACCCGTAATTTATTTCTCATGAGCAAGTCTGTAGATTCGACCGTAGCGCTTCGCTCTCGGGTCTGACTAAGTCCGGAGAACAAGGACTCCGAACTCAAATTGAGTGAGCAGAGCGACCGAGGAAGCCACGTCAGAGACTCACGCATGAATGCCAGGCGGATTGGATCAGATACCGACGGCACCAAGCAAGGGTCGACAGCCTCCCAAGGTGAACCCGCCAACAGCAAGAATTCAAAGGGTCGACAGCCTCCCAAGATGGACCCGCATTTAGTGGTAGTGTAGCCTCGTCCCCAGGCCCGTTCGAAAAATCCGATTTTCGAACGGGCCTGGGGACGAGGCTAGTGGTAGTGATGATCTCCTACTGATGATAACGGGGGATTGCTGCTCCAGCCCCCCAGACAACTCACCCTAAGAGCCAACAAAGCGGCTTAAGTTGGACTCTGATCCCGACTCAGAATCGGCGGGCCCATGTAGTCTCGTCCCCAGACCCCACCCTCTCACACACACTTTCGCTGGGAGGCGCGCGCGGGCGGGGCACGAGACTAGGGCCCATGATCCGGCCTAACATGCTTTGACCCAGCCTCGCTGGTCAAAGCCAGGGAAGGTGCAATAAAAGTATCTTCTCTCATTAAGAAGTACTTGAACAAGCACATGAAACGCTGCTTCTCCAAGGGGGAGCATGAGGCTCTATTTAGAGAGCACTCCAGGCCGGATCGGGACTCCTGTAGCTCACCTAAAGTGGACAAGTACATGTCAGAATTACTGGGGAGACACTACCCTCTCCAAGGCAGTCGCAATCACAAACAGGAGCAAGCAAGAGAAGGAAGTGTCTACCTTTCCAAGCAAGTGGGCAAAAAAGTGTCTCTCTTTTGAAGGGGGCCTCCTGCCAAGTACGGAGGCAGGCAGGGCAAGAGTTTGGGAGGGAGATTTCAGTTGAGGAACACGGTTCACCAACTCCCACAGGCAAGGTCAGAAGCCTCTTTACCATGAACCAAAACTACCACCAGACTCAAATCAGAAAACCCTTCTTATTCTCAGACTTCTGCAATTCCTTCTTAGGATTAAAAAATGGATTTAGACATTGTAAAAAGGGAGTCTAAGTGACCAGTTGGTGGCTGCTTATCCCACTTTGCTGCAAACTGGGAGAAAATCTCCAATGACCTGTGGGCCCAAGATCTCTGGGAGCAGATTGGAGTTTTGGTGTACCCAGTGCCCCACAACAAAGAAGCAGACCAGGGGAAATACACTTGGATGCAGAGAAATCTCAAGTACTATCACAAGAGGTGGAAAATATTGCTCCAAAGGAGTCCATACAGACAGCAGGGAGGGCTATACCAGTCCAATATTCCTTGTCCCAAAGTCAGATGGCTCATGGCACACAGTTGAATCACTGAACAAGTATGTGGTCACTGGTTGTACTTGCCATTTCAAAATGGAATCAATCAGGACAGTAAAAGGGTTAATGCAGAAGGGAGATTGGTTAGTCAATTTAAAGGATTCGTATTTCACCATCTCCATACACCCTTCACACCAAAAATATCTCAGGTTCCAGTGGGAGGGCCAGATATAGGAATTCAAAGTCCTCCCGTTTGGACTGAGCAGTGCTCCATACACCTTCTCAAAACTCATGAAGCCAGTAGCGTCCACACTGAAGAAGCTGGGAATCAGATTGATCCTCTACTTTGATGATATGCTGATAATGGCAAGAAGCAAGGAGGTAGCAAGAAGACACCCACATCAATGGAGCTACTAGTGGCTCTAGGGTTTATAAGGCTGAAGAAGAGCACCCTCTCATCAACACAGGAGTTGGAATTTCTTGATTTTCTGCTGTATTCCCACAACATGACCATTGCGCTACCAACACACAAGCTTCATGCCCTGAAGAAGGTGGTGAGATGAATAGCAGACCAGAAGAGGACAACACTGCGGGAGCTAGCCTCCCTTCTGGGGATGATGGTAGCTGCTCATCTGGCAATCCTAACAGCTCTTCTCCACTACAGATGCCTATAGAGAGTGCTAGGTCAAGGGCACTCCAGAGTGGCCATAAGTATGAGGCGGATATGGAGTTAGATCCCAACATGGAGTCAGATCTGGAATGGTGGCTAAGCAACTCCAGCCAGCACAATGGGAGACCCTTGCAGATAATGCAGTGGGATCTGACGACTGAATCAGATGCCTCCAAAAAGGGCTGGGGAGCCAGTTGCCAAGGAATAAATACTGGAGGCTCCTGGTCATTTCAGGAAAGGACCCATCACATCAATTATCTCGAACTACTGGCTGCCTTTCTGACTCCAACCAGAGAGCAATCTCGATCCTTCTTTGTCTGGACAACATTACAGCAATGCTTTCCTAAACAGAATGGGGGGTACCCATTTACCTTTACTCTCAAGACTATAGCTGTGGAAATTTGGAATTGGTACATAGATAGGAACTTGACTATCCATGCAGAGCACCTTCCAGGAGTAGAGAATATTCAAGCAGACTGGGAATCACAACACAGGACAGACTCCAGCGACTGGAAGCTCAATCGAAATGTGTTCCTGCAGTTGGAGAACAAGTTGGTTTCTTTCTCAATGGACATGTTTGCTTTCAGGATGAATGCCCAACTTCCGCTGTATTGCAGCTGGAAACCCGACCCAGTAGCTGTGACAGTAGATGCTCTCTCAATCTCGTGATAGGGTTACCACCCGTACATGTTCCTACCATTTGTCCTCATCCCTCACTGCCTGAGCAAGCTGCAGGAGGAAAGGTGACAGCAACCTTGATAGCCACAGTGTGGCCCATTCAGATTTGGCTCCCTAGCTATTCAGGAGCTTGATAGACCTTCTGATCCTTCTCCCTCCCACTCAGAATATTGTGACCAACCCAGAGAGCGTAAGCCACCCAATGACAACGGAGGGTCACCTTCCTCTGGCAGCCTGATTCAACCACACAAACTACTTTTGGATTGAGTTATCAGCATCATTATAGGATGTCATGGCGAGGGTCAACTGAGTCAGTGTATTCCAGTGCCTGGCGTCAATGGGATAGCTGGTGTTATAGACAAAGTATTAATTCTCTTTCAGCCCCGGAGACATATTGGAGTTTCTGTTTGAAATAGGGAAGCAGTATGGCACCATAAACACCTTCAAGCTTCAAGTCAGCCATTTCTATGACGCATGATGAAGTGGATGGCACATGAGTGGGACAGCATTCATTGGTCTTAAAGGGAGTGCTCAACTGTCAACCACCGCCCCCCAGATACTTGACAACATGAGATGTTGATGTTGTTTTATCATATCAAGAGCCTTCTAGACAATGAACACCTGTTGTTCCAATTCCATCACTGCAAAACTACTCAGTTAAAATAACCTCTAAGTGGTTACTCCACTTTCAGGGTTCACTAAACTGGTGAGTATACTATACTATAGGACATTAATTGTTAATGGAGGACGGAGTTGGGGGGGGGGACAACGTTTCTTGGCGATGGACGATGGGGAGGACAGCGCGGCTGGGCTTTCGCAACGTACGTGAAGTAGTTTTAATTTGACAATGTGCACACTCCATAAGGAAAGCTGATTCAGACTCCAATTTAAAACTATGCTAAAACAAAAGATGTTTCAAAATCCCCAGAGCATGAAAACTGCAAATATTAATTACAGATGATACCACATATGTAATTGTCCCCCAGAAGCTACAGTACTCTAGGGAATACAGGAATTCTCAACCAATTCCCAGAAGTATCTCTGCACATTTCAACTGTTCATTGATGCAACTAAAATAAGATACTCAACAACATGAGATGTTGATGTTGTTTTATCATATCAAGAGCCTTCTAGACAATGAACACCTGTTGTTCCAATTGCATCACTGCAAAAACTACTCAGTTAAATTAACCTCTAAGTGGTTACTCCACTTTCAGGGTTCACTAAACTGGTGAGTATACTACCGTATATATATATATCTCTCTAAGAAGAAATTTTGTTGTTTTGGCCCAAAGTTTGTTATTTTAGTTAGTTGCATCAATGAATAGTTGAAATGTGCAGAGTTGGTTAAGTATTCCCATAGAGCATTGTAGCTTTTGGGGGACAAATACATAATTGGTATCATTGCTGAGCGTCTTAGCACGAGGCTCTGAATCAGGGATCTATTCTCAGGATGTGCGTATGTACGTACGTAACTACGTGTACATACGTTGTGGTTACGCTCAGGAATGTTGATTTGCAGTCATGCTTAGGAATGCACTCACGCTCGGAACATCAATTTGCGCTCACGCTCAGGAATCGGACGTCACTGAAACGTGCATTACACGAGGACGTTAATGGTTAATGGAGGACGGAGTTGGGGGGGGGGGGGGGGGGGGACAACGTTTCTTGGCGATGGACGATGGGGCGGCTGGGCTTTCGCAACGTACGTATTTGGCGGAGTGAAGTAGTTTTAATTTGACAATGTGCACACTCCATAAGGAAAGCTGATTCAGGCTCTCCACCAACCAATTTAAAACTATGCTAAAACAAAAGATGTTTCAAAATCCCCAGAGCATGAAAACTGCAAATATTGATTACAGATGATACCACATATGTAATTGGTAATTGTCCCCCAGAAGCTACAGTACTCTAGGGAATACAGGAATTCTTAACCAACTCCCAGAAGTATCTCTGCACATTTCAACTGTTCATTGATGCAACTAAAATAACAAATTTTGGTCGCAACAACATATATTTTTCATCAGGCTTGCAAAGAGCCATGGTAGCTCTTTGTTTCTATTAATAAAGCATGATGGAATTGTGAGGGGGATGATGGATATATAGCTAGTTATGGAACCGGAAATAGCCAGCAGATGGACCATAAGAAGCGGTATGGATGTATGTGCATTAGCCAACAGACAAGTGTCTGTTTTAGCTTTTGCTTCATAATGAAGCTTGATGAGATTGTGAGGAGGAGGATTACATTGTTTAAATTCTCTTCATAGTATATACTCATCAAGTTTAGTGAACCCTGAAACTGGAGTAACCACTCTATGGGTCACTTGTACTCAACCCTGGATTTGGAATCCAAGCTGATAAACTTCTTCGCCTTCTTAAACTGTTAGCAAAAAGTCAGTTTACAACCTTTCACTGTCTGTATAATTGGGAGTTTCCTGCCAATAATGCATTTATAATTAAGTTAGTTAAGATGTGGTCTATAGCGGAGGCCCTGATGTGGTGGTTGGAACTTGGAAGATAACCTTAGATCCACTTCTTCTTTTCTTTCGTTTTTTTTTTTTTGCAAAAGGAGTTTATAGTAGAGTGCTGTTGTGTCAGTAGCTGACTGGTAGTGCATAATGCCTGCTTGTGAAAGCAAGCTTGTGTCTAGAAGCAGCAGAAAGGTCACAGTGGCCAAGACTGTACTCATTGAGCAGGCCCAGGTCTCGCCTAGCCTAGTTGGTGACTAGTCTCGGAACCAGACGTGCTTCGAGTGCTGGGCTGGGCTTTAACTGGAATACGCAATTTATCGTTGGTGCTACACACCAGTGGTTGTGTGTGGAACAGAGCCGTGAGTTGTTACCGACATAAGGGGGAGAGGTGGGGCTAGCAATACGTGCTTCCACTCGTGAATGAGCCCCTCCCATAGACATGCTATGAATATTAATTTTGAAACAATTTTTGGCCACGTGCAGTCCATCCCAAGAGTAGTGACAAACATGAGCCTAGTCTGACTTTGAGAGTGGCTCTGAACAAAAGCTCGCACTGATTACATTGTTGGTTAGGACACTACCTAGCTACATGCAGTGAATGTGCAATTTTGGGTTAATGAATATATTAATGAGCTAATAAAACCTGATTTAAAATTAGGCAAAGCAAAATTTATAATTCCTGGACTTACTAAGACCAAAAGAAATGGGCAACCAGTCCAGAGGACCCCGTATGACTATGCTCAAATCCTTTGGGCATAAACAGAAACCCACTGTTTACTCGGTTTGTAAGCCCCACAAACCAGTCAAAGCAGCTACAATGGGCCCCTGGCCGAAGAGTGTGATGCACTCGGCAGGGATTGATATCAACATTTTCTCGGCACATTGAACACGTGGTGCTGTCACTTCCGAAGCTAAGTCAGCAAGGGTGTCAGCTGCAGACATTAATTGTTTGAGGAGGTGGAGGATAACAGCATAGTCAATTCCCACCCTGACACTTTTTCCCCATCATTCTCTATACAGATTCACTGAGCATTGAGCCTTCCACAAGTTCACTAAACTAACTCAAGTATCACGAAAGTAACTTGTGTAGCTAGACTGTTTCTGTTTGCTGTTATGGGATTGATTGAATACTGATAAATGCTTCTACTGTTGGTGAACCTTACTAGATTTATTATGATTCTTTGGTATTTCCTTCTCTCACATCCCAAAAAAGGTTGGATGGAGCAGGTGATGGTCCCTTTTATAAGATTTGTGATGTCATAATGATGTAATATAAACTTTGACAGGATAAACAAAATACCATGTAGTAAACTGACTGTTGTTTCTGTGTATCCTCCACCTCCTATGGACCTCATACAATTCATCCTCCTCATCAGGTTGCTACAATCCTTGAGGAATCTGTAATTATACACAACAGTATAAACCCAGTGACAGACTTGCTTTCAGACTTACTGCGTGCAATTTGAATAATTATAATATATGAGCTCCTTCTTCTACCTCGCATCCACTCATGTGAAGAATGATCCCCATTTTTCACTGGTCCATGTATTATGAAAAAAGCAAATGAAAGGGGTAAAATGGGGATGGCCTGGAAATGAGGTTAGCATTTGGTCATCTGAGTTGTGTATGCGTGTGTGACATACCATGAGGTTCAATTGAAATTTGAATGCTTCCACATGCGGCAATATCTTCTCAACACCTTCATTCAATATTTGGTTTAGAGAAGCTTCTTGGTCGATCATTCTAGAAGACATATATTCATAGTAGAGGTTTGTGTCACCATGTTTTTTACTTGTATACCTCGCCGACGGGAAGATGGTAAATCGTGCCATGCAGAAATGCCATTAGGGTATTCTGAAAGAAGAGACTGGTTTAAATAAAGACTGAGCAGCTCCCCAACGGACTTCAGGCAACCATTCCCAAAACTTCTGACAATGCATCACACTGTGAGATGACCTACCCCAAACATTTTACAGTGTAGTTTAATACATTCTAAAGACCAGCTTGATTCACAAGCTCTATACTTTAGTTCAGATTACTCTACTTACCTCTCACTTCACACACCTGTACACATACACTATACAGTGCGACAGGACAGTGGCCTTAAATGCTTTCTTTGACCAGATAATTTCTGGTCCGGTGAAGATTGCTGTGATTGGCTCTGGATGTTCAGTTGCTACAGAACCAACTGCTGAGATCTCTCACTACTACAACATCACACATGTGAGGACTAATATACTTTATCAGGTGTATAATGTTTATCTGCATTGTGGTATGTAGAGTATAGCCTTGCTCCAAAGGTTTTCGATTGCTTACAGTATGCAAATATGGAGGAGGATGGCTTGGGGGATCTAGTCGGCAATATCAGGTGTACCCAGGGTGAAGTGGCACACACAAGCAGGTCTGATTTTGTTTCACACATGTCATGAACAGTTACTAGCACTAATCAGGCAATGCTGACCCTTCACTTGCATCTTGACGTACCACCACTTTACCTTGTACCTTTAAATTTTTCTCAGTATTGCTATGATGCAACTTGGACCCTTGTATATGCACTCACCTGCACAAGATTGTTTGCCAAGCCCATGAAATCTCACTGTTAATTAAGACATATATAGGAAATATGGATTTCAAGGTAACAAATTTGACCAACATTTCAACAAAAAGTTATCTGATCTGATCAGCACATTGCTTCAGGCATAAAACTATAATCAAGCCTATCCTGCAGATAATGAAAATGTATTCACAATACCTTATTTATAGCGTCCACCTCTACAGGTCTGATGTAGCCTTCAGACTGCAAACTTTTGTTTACACTCCTTGCAAACCGCCATCTATACTTTTCTTTCTATTTAAATTATATATGCACGGCTTATGGCACTGCTGCGTAATCATTTCCATGTGCATGTTCAAGAGCATTGATCGATACCTCTCTGTCTGTTTCTTAGTTCCTACACACAACTCAGATACATTTATAGTTATGGTGCGTGCTTATGCAAGCAGCAGCTTGGGGGTCTGGAGCCAAGCTCTGGCATGCATGACAGTTTCTTTTTGCTGTCTATAATTATGTATACCTGCACCTCTCCCCCTCCTCCATGCAGATTTCTTGTGTCTCCACCTCCACAGAGCTTGCAAACAGGATGAGGTTTCGTTACTACTTCCAGCTTCTGCCAACTGCAGCATCCATTGCACCTACTTACTATGGTGTCATTCGTCACTATGAGTGGAGGAGGGTGGGGCTTATTGTGCAGAATGAGAACCTCTTCACAGTGGTATGAAGTAATAGTGGCATTACTGTATTATCCAGGTGGCTGCAGTTTTAGTAGAAAGGGACCATTTATCCAAGTACAACATAGTGGATTCATATCATTTCCCACTTCCACAGTCTGTACATGCTAGAGTAAGTGTGCATTATACAATGCAAAAACAGCAGACTTGTACCAGCGTGTGACCTGTAGTCTCCAATGATACTATAAGATCATAAGAACTTTGACCACAGAGACACCACACCACAGAGAAAAATCTCACTGTCTAATCATTGATCACTAACCTTGGTCAATGTTCAGTTATACCCTTAACAGAATATTTGTGTTCAATACTTGATAATTGGTTGTGGAGTGGAGGGCTCTTGGGATTGATTGCATTGATGCAGGAATTTCACTGAAGCATCTTCAGGGAAAGCACTGGTAGCAATAGATTAATTCGTCTGATTATTCTTTTCAGATGAATCACTTTCCTCTTTCTAGTGCAAACAGTGTATTTGGTACGCTGGACTAATAGTCATGTAGCATTTTCACATCATTTCATTTATCTGGTGTCCAAAATCTGCACACTTACTCTACACTGAAGATGTGAAACAGTAGCTATGTTTGTTTCTACATACATTTCATTTTGTGACACAGACCATGGATCATCTGAAAGAAATGCTGGATACCATCAATGTTACTTATATTGAGAAAAATTTTGAGAGTGAGAACGGCATTGCTGAGCTTCAACCAGAACCATTTGTGAGTCATCACAGAACAATAACATAATGATGAGTTATTTCATTGATACAATCTTGGTCATTATCATCTTACCTACAGGATCCCAGCATCAGAATATACATCATTGCAACCTATGCTGTGCATGCAAGATCACTCCTGTGTGAGGTAGCCCCACTTTATAATGACATTATCCACATCCATGCAGCCTGTTCACATGTTCACTCCACTACACATTGCCGCATGTGTCCCACAGGCATACCGTCTTGGCCTCCACTACCCCAGTCACCTGCTACTTACTTATGCATGGTATGCCCCGAATTGGTGGAAAGTTGAGGACCAGAGTTTTCCCTGCACTGTACAGCAGAGGGAGAGTATGCTAAACAGATCTCTCACCTTTCTCCAATATGACTTCCTTCAGGATCGCAACTTCACAACAGACACTGGCATTGTGAGCCCCCATATCTTTGCTTGTTTGTACTCCAGACTGCACACAGTATTAATTTTGTTAGTGTATAATATGATTAGATAACAATGTTGGTTACTGTTCAGTGTCACTTTGTTTGCTCCAGACTGGTGAACAATACTTTGATGAGGAGCAGAACCATCTCCACGTACCACCACTTTACCTTGTACCTTTAAACTTTTCTCAGTATTGCTATGATGCAACTTGGACCCTTGTATATGCACTTAATCAGACCATTACAGGTAAAGTGTGTGTGTGTGTGTGTGTGTGTGTGTGTGTGTGTGTGTGTGTGTGTGTGTGTGTGTGTGTGTGTGTGTGTGTGTGTGTGTGTGTGTGTGTGTGTGTGTGTGTGTGTGTGTGTGTGTGTGTGTGTGTGTGTGTGTGTGTGTGTGTGTGTTGTGTGTGCGTGTGTTTGTGTGGTGTAGGCCGAAGTGATAGCCCAAACAGGGTTAGTCTTAGTGTCAGGGCTAGTGTTTACCCTTAGCGTTTGTTTGAAAATATAAATACCCAGTTCTTAATCTGCGGAAGTAAAACCCAGCTAGATGCACCTATACTACTGCCTGTTTCCTCTGGGGGCCACAGTAACTGCAGTAGTGGGCTTCAAACTTTGGTGCACAGTTTGTATGTGTGTGTAGTGCTAGCCAATTTTGTGTGTGTATTGATGATGAGGTCAAACAGTGGGTGGAGCCTTGTAGAAGAAGTGGTTTAGCAGGTGGCCTCAAAATTGAAGTTTTGTATGGGCATTTCTCGCAGTGGGAGCTATTTGCTTGTGTAGATTATGCAACTTGGTTCAGAAATTCAGAATCCAGTATCATTCTGAGTGCAAAAATCACAAATAATAGTTACAAAAAGCTTTCTGTGGACAGGATTACAAATGGATAGACAGGGATTTTTGATGATGTTGTGCTAGTGAAAATCAAATTTGCCTCTTATGACCAATCTTGTCTTTTAAACTTTTTGAATTGCCAGTTCAAGTCTAGTTGAACCATGAACCTGTTGTGGTTTTGTCCAAACAGCACTTCTTGTAGCAGGCAGATGTAAAACATGGACTCCCGACTATTGTACTGGACTATAATGGACTGCTGCATGCTATAGCTAGTGTGGCTGGCTGGGGCACAATCGAGAAATTGCTACCAGATATTGTACCTACATATTAAACTCTGTACAAAGCTTCAGAGCTGCAATCTTGTGCAGTGAAAAGGTACCTGTACGTCAGCTGCGTTCATTTTTACCTGCAAGCTCTTTCTGTTCAAGGAATGGCTCTTCTAAGGGGAGAAGGAATAGCTAAGAAAGCAACAGACCTGGACCTGAAACTTTTGGTCCACAAATGAGTACTTTAATGACATGGTCATAAATGAGTACAGAAGAAATCACGCTAATGTTTTGTTCATATACAGGTAGCTAGATTTTCCACCTTCATTTGTTTTTATTCACTTGATGTCTATTTACAGCTTGACAACAAATTGAGTCCAATAGTCCAGTCCAATAGTCCAGTCCATTAGTCAGACTCCAGGTTTCACATCGCTGCCCTCTTGTATCTTGCACATCTTGTAGCTCGTAGTCATGATTCTTGCATTTTATAATGTCATTAGAACATGCATAATCAACCATTTTGGATCTCTGTTGTCACCTGACAGTAGGAAACCTCACCAATTTAAACCTGACGAATAAGCAACATTTTAAACTTGACTAGTGAAATTTAAGATTGCTTCACTGAAAAGTGTCCTGCGATCCATGCAGTCCTCTGCTTCCACTTTCAGGTGTCTGGTTTCAAGACTATTTGTGTGTGTGGATATGCGTTAGCTAGAGAAGATAGCAAGTGGCAGCAGGGTTCAAATTCTTCCACTTTGTACTTCACTACAGAACTTGAGGAGAACTCAACTCTGAACACCATGGTGTGGGATGCTGCTGGTCTTCTAGGCAATGACACATTTCCCTTAGAACAATTCTCCTACAACAACAGTGTGCTTCTGGATGTGATTTTCAGGCATATGCAGGACACCAATTTCCGTGGTATCACTGTAAGTGGAAGGCAAAGAAAAGAGGAGTAAGAACAAAACACTATAGATGTATAGATGTCTTCATGCAAACCCTCTGCTGTTCTCATTACAGGGTCCTGTCTCGTTTAGTGACATTGGCATCCGGCCGGCAAATGCATTGAGGGTGATGCAGTACAGAACAGTACCAGGTGGGGAAAGTTTGTGTGTATGTGGATGCACGGATGCCAGCCTGCTCACAGATTATCTACCTTTCTAGCATGAGAGACTAGCCAATCTGTTCACAAGTCAATACCCTTCCACGTGAGTGTGCAGGTTGAATAGCATGCATAATGACTTATACCTCTGCATGTTTTCACTAACTGCCTCAACTACTAGCTGTTTTGCTAGCCAGAAGCTACTGCTCAATTGCTATACACTGTCCTCACTGGAAGGTGAGTAGATACACTCATCTTTCAAGTGTTCACTTGGCCCTTGGTTGCTGTTGACCTCTAACTACTGGTAAGAGCAAAATTCAAACTGCTTCAGGAGACCAAGAGAGCTGTCATCAAGGATCCAGTTCTCATTGTATATCATAGAGTAGGCAAGACACAGGTTTCAACCATTGTCCTTGCGGTGAGAGGATTAGGTTGGCCTAGATAGCAGCCTGTGGATCCAAGGGCGAAGAATTCCCTGTGGGCCTTAGCAATGTTCTGCTTTACAGCAGGCCTGTCAGAGGGGGATTTGCTCCAAAACACTTGGCTTCAGCAATGATTGGAATGGTGGAATTCATGAGGTTGACACTTGGGAGGTATAGTCTTTTCCAATTAGGAGTCATGTAACGTCATTTGTTTATGAAGCAAACCAGTCAATGGACAGTTGAGATGAACAGGTAAGGAGGGACTTTTGTGCTTGGATTGGGCTTCACAGGCAAGAATGATTGATAGAGGGAGATGGTCTGAGAAGTTAAGGGGGTATTGGACCATTTTACCAAAAAAAGTTCTGCTTTGTGTCAATGATTGCATAGCAGGCTGGAGTCCATTTGAACCAATTTGGTAACACTCTTGACAGAGAAACTAGAACGCTGACTGATATTTTCATAGCAAAACTCAACGTAGCATAGGCAAGCTGTCATGTAGAAGAAAGATTTATTCCACAAGTATTGTGTGACAACACATGGTTTTGAATCAAGAGCTAAAGCATTAGGCAAGAAAATGTGTAAGAAAATGTAATCATGCTAACCTTTAAATGTGCTCATTTAAACCTTTATTGCAAACATACACACGTGTACTCAACGCAGTAGCTACGTACCACTAGTGTGGCTCGGGCTTGCCCCAAATAATAAGCTATGCTATAGGTGCAGCTTTGGACTAAGCATGGACTAGCCTAAGGTGCTTGCTGCTGCTTGATTGAGAATGTAACCCACCAAAAGGGATTGCTTTAATTGCTTCAATTGCTTGCTTGCTGCAAGTTGCAGCTGCATAAATTAGTCACTGGTCCTTGTTGCACAACTCATGTAAATTAAAGACAGGGGCATAACTACCATTGGGGCAGGTAGGTCAGTCGCCCCACTGCTTTTCGATGGATCAAAATTAGAAATTAACAATAGAATGGCCAACTACAGCATCCAACGTCAGTACTCACTACGACTCGAGTAGAGTCAGTGTAAGTTGAAGACCGTAAGGCTACGCCATAAGTTGTAAGTTATGGTCTTCAACTTGTGGCATAGCCTTATTATAGCCTGGGAACGAGGCTAGCTATACCCGGCTATGCCTTCACCCCTTTGCTCTGATTATTCTAGTTACGCCACTGAAAGAGTCCCTAGATTTACAGAATACACCTCTAAGCACTTCTTCCTCTCTCCTATAGTAAATGGCTCAACTGAGCTGAATTTGGTAAGGGTGGCTACGGTACTGGGGAGTGAGGAGGAACATGCATTTCAACATCTTCCAGGAGAAAGTGATAATACCATGTGGCCAGGTACTTGTTGGAGATGGAATTTGTGATAAGGCCACTCAACATGAGTCCATGGTTTCCCGTCGTCCACCCACCCTTTCCAGAGTCTACCATCCCATATGGCCATTAATGTCTGAAATATTTCTGCAATGTCACCAGACGCACTACTGCATAGTATAGTAGCAAACGTAGCACTAATGTATTAGAAACGTTTAAAAGGCAGATATAGACCCAACATCGCCCGATTCAGTGGAATGCTAATAGTTAACGTGAATATGTTCGACAGCTCCAGGATGCAGACATTCGGATGCAGTTAATGAACATTGTTTTCTGTCACACCGTGCTTATAATGAGATTCATAGTAATAGTTAATGGTAATAGACTGCCCATGTAAAATGACAGAAGTCAGGACGGGAAACTATAGTCTCATTTGGAGTGGCCTAATGTCAAACTGTAGAACTGAAACCTTGAGTCACTGGAAGCATCTTGGGGTACAGTTTAGATTTGTTCAATAAACCCAAAAGTAACACATTATGATTCTTAAATCAGCTTTCAGTATCATGGATGGAACCCTTATCCACTAGGCCACAGGGTATTGTTTACTTACCACTTTTTTATGACACTTAAATGGGAGGGTTTTATTCTGCATAGTGCCACTGTCCACACTTGCACCATGGCACTAACCAATATGCAATGCCAATTATTTCTTCTGTGTTTGTACGTACGCTACCACACTTTCTCCCCTATCTTCTCTAATTTTCTTATCAACTTCACCTTCCCAGGAGGTGTACCATATGATGGTGTTCCATCAAGTGAGGAGGTCTCAGTAGATCTTTCCCTCACTGTCACGTTCTCCGTACTGGCTACTGCAGGCATTGCCTTTGCATTGGCATGTCTTGCATTCAACTTCATCTTCAGAAACAAAACGTGAGTCATCAGCTCTAAACCACTGGATTTTGCCAGATGAAACTGTCTGAACAAGAATGGACATATAAGCAACCGTTTGGTCTTTCATGACAAATTTGGACCCCCTCAAACATGTTCCCTTTGGAAAATTTTTTCCCTTAATTACAGACCCCCAGGAACTTATTTGGCTGCAAGGGCCTAATCTATGGACCTCTCTGGTCCCCTTATGTCGAAAGTAATGACATACCTCAAAAGTAATGTTGTGGACATACCCAGAAAGTGTCCGGCAAACAAAGCTACCTCAGGAACATACCTCAAATGCCAGTAATTAACATACATGAAATGTCTGCAACCATACCTACGTAGATATGATCAGTAACACACTACAAAATTCTGGTAAGACTCTCCAAGGAATATTCACCTCAAAATGCTTGTAATGTGTACAAACATACCTGGTCCAGGTAACCAGAAATGTCTGTAGCACATTTAAAAATGCTGGTAACAAACCTGAGCTAATGGCATGGTGAAAGCAGGTTATTCTCTACTCTGACCAGAGCTTTGCATGGCTTAATGCTCCTTCAAAATCTGCTGGCCGGGTTTGTCTCTGCACGAGTCCTCAATATTATCTGGCAATATACCTTGAAATGTCCCATGGAAATGCCCCATGCAAGCAGTTTACTGGCCCTCTGAACAAATGTTTGAATACGGGAAGCCAACAAAAGTATGGAAGGCCTCAAAAGAATGTTCATGTATGTAAACCCGTGAGTTAGCTCACTATTGTTTTCATCTCTTCAACTGAGTCACAGTACTGCTCTACACCAGGCCGCTGTTGGGGTGAGCATGAGCGTGTCCATACACACTTACCTACTGTTTGCGCCTTTTATATGTACTTTGTGTTCTCCTCCCTCCAGGCTGATACGTTTAAGCAGTCCCAACCTGAACTATTTGATAGGGGGTGGAGCTATCATCCTGTACATAGATACCTATTTCTTTGTCATCCCTACCACCAACCCACAAGCTGTGGCTGTGTTCTGCAATCTCACCCCTTGGCTGACTGCACTGGGCTACTCTTTATGTTATGGCACTATTCTTACCAAGATGGTCAGAGTGTACTTCATCTTTGACAAACCCACACCGCAAAAGAAGAAGGTATGTAGGATCACTTAAGAAATTTGAACATGTGGTGTCTGCTTGGTACACCCCAAGTTGCAAATGAAAAGGATTCACACAACATAATATTACACCCCAAGATGTGAGAAAAAGGATCCACATAATGAATGAAGATTTGTAATTGCCAGACTAGAGAAAGCAACTGACTCCAATGTAAGCCATGATTCAGGAATAAGAATCGTGTGTACCAACACGCCTCCCTTCACCAGCTACACCACCCTCACAGCAACTCCAGAAGGGATTCCCTGCTTACATGGTGTGGTGTTCAATTATAAAATCACTGCTATGAGTATTGCATGAGCATGATAAGTGCTAGCCTCGTTCCAAGGCGCTCAAAAAATTCGAAAATGCAGGAGTGTTTGCTGAAGCAAGTGAAGGCATTCCTTGCTATTCAAGATAGAGAAACTGATGTCTGACTCCTTTCATGAAGAAAAAGAAGAAGCATTACAGCTAAGTAGCTGTGAGCTTTGTTTTCATAAAGCCTACTGATAAATGTTTAGCTGAAATGTAAAGCATTCAAGCTAAATAAATCTACAGCACTAAACTCTAGGTTCTGTGAGTATCTTGGGGTGTAGTTTAGACTTGCTACAATGGAGTAAGAAATAAGCAAGATTTAGCTGTTTACATTCATCTGCCTTTTGTAAAGTCATTACTGCTTAGATGTAGAGGCAAAAATGTACTCTTAGACTGATATATTTTCGACCCCAGACTTCACAGTAGAAACTCTGCCAGATTGTCAGAGCAACAAAACATGCTGGCACTGGGACAATTTTTGATACCACAAAATATTGTAGTACGTGGGGATAGAACATCATGTCCGAAAATACTTTGTAAACAATGTGTAACTTTTTTTCACCTACTCTGAAAAGAAAGACTTAGTTCTTGCCCTTCCATTGGGCTTGCCTATGAGCCCATTTCTTGCTGCAGAAGTTGCCAAATGTGTCTAAGTGACACAATATTATTGGACTTGTGTGCTAGTTGAATCTTTTTTTTTTTCTTTTCTTTTCTGAGGACAGATGCTTGAACAGATGTAATATTTTGTCTGCTAAATCCCTGTAAAAGACTGTTTGGAGTTGAATTTCATAATGTTGAACATTAGCCCACCTATCCTACAGTTCTTATATCTGCTGGACCTCTGTGCATGCACCAAGAGTGCAACGTTTCTTAAGTGTCCAAGTATCAATTAGTACCTCTATGTAGTATCTTGTTGGTTTTTACAAACAAGCTGCACATAAGTTTTACTAAAATTATGATAACTGAAGCAAAACTATTTGCAATGTCAGAGATTGCACGTACAATACATATGGTGGTCTTTGTTTTCCAAAGTATTTACAATTATGCATAATTGTACTTTCTACCACTGTGTATGCATGCAGGCCCTAAACGACGTGCACCTAGCTTTAGGAGTGCTCACATTGGTGTCAATGGATGTGATAATTCTCTTGGTCTATGCCATTGTGGAGGGAGTCCAGGGAAATCTCACAGCCGTCCTTGTCTCCAACAGAGAAAACCCAAGGGATATAGAGGGGGTAAGCTGATGCATGTAGCCTGTAAATTTCCATCAGTCAATTTGCAACTGTACAACTTCTTTCTATTTCATTTAAGTGTGAACCGCACCCCAAGATGCTCACAGAACCTATATAGTTTAGTGCTGCAGATTTACCATCCTCAGCTAAAACACTGGTGTTACTCAGCTAACAAGGTAGTCTTTAAATTCTGATATGTCTTGGCAAAACATGGTATGTGGAAGTGGTTGTGAATTGGGTGAATATGAGTGAGCCTTGCATTAGTTGTAGTAGGGACGACAACACTGTCCAGACTGTAAATGTGGCATATTGTAATAATAACTCATCTACAAAGCATTTCATTTCTGAATGTCATGCATATCATGATTCTGTTGTATGCAGTGTGTAATGTAATATACAACAAGGTAACAGGTACATGCTCATGAATAAAGTTAGTACGTCACAAACATGCCAGTATAACATTTTCTACAAAAAAGCTACTGATTTCTGCAACAACCTGTTGCTACAGAGGGCATTCAGTTATAGTAAAGCGTATCTTTGCTATAGTACACAGTCAAGTGAGAGTAAGCGACTGTTTGGTGGGGTACAGTGCACATATCTACTGTAGATATAGGGATGGAGTCCCCGTATCTATGTAGCTGTGGGGTCTCCGTATTCACATGCTAGTGGTCTACCTGAGGGTCCTGCATGCACATATAGTTTACAGATCACAAATTGCAAAATGTAGGACAAAACAGGATGGTGGTACGAAACAATAATGCAGATACTCCCGAAGAGCCTGCCTAAATGATTCATTAGCTCAAATTGTCTTGAGAGACTTGGGACGTTTGTTTCATAGGTAAGCCCTGTTAATAATTTTTCTTACATCTTGGGATGTAACCAGTTCCTCTTTTATTTGCCTGCACCTCTTTCCCTCTTCCCAGGAGCTTGGTGTCATCACTGACTATTTCATATTTGTCTGCTGTTCTACTGCCAGAGACATTTTCCTGGGCATCTTATATGGCTACAAGATGGTGCTGCAAGTCATTGCCCTTGTTCTGGCCTTTTCAACTAGCAAGGTGAAGGTCAAGGGCCTGGATGATACCAAATACATCGCAGCAGCTATCTATGTGACCAGCATTGTGCTTGCAGTTATCATCGTCTCCACCTACACCCTGAAGGACTTTGTCAATGCGTTTCCTGCTCTCTTTTGCACTGGGTTCTTCATTGGTACCACCTTCATCCTGGGATTCGTCTTTGTACCCAAGGTAAGGGGTGTGAGAGACAGGTGAGTAATTTAGTGTGTGTGTGTGCTAGGATTTTAGCAGTATTCAAGCTTCTTCACATGCAGCTTCCATGCAAGATACATATACAATGTCATGTACAACTTTGGCATTGGAGGTGATGGAAGAAGTGAAGTATATATATCTTCAAAGCTAATATAGTGTGCTATGGGCACACAGGTGGACAACTGGCACAATTACACACCTGCAGCACATCCTGTATGTTCCACTTACTATGGTATTGTAGCATATCCTAGTGAGTGTTGTGCCTCAGAAAAGCATGTCCCTTAATTTTGCAGTGGTTGACTCATACCCTAGCCTTGTACCCAGGTTTACGTAACAAAAAACTCTTGCCATGTGCACATGCAACACATGCATACACAGATGGTAGGCCTCTATCAGGATCCAGAAGGAAAAACGGTCTTTTCAAGAACTGATCCTTCCCATGCAAATATGGCTCCCACCGGTGACAAAGACACTATTGAGTCACTCAGGAGACAAGTCCAGGAGCTGAAGAATGAGGTATTGGTTAATAACTTGATGTGTAGCCCCAAAGATGTGCCACTATGCCTACAACTTACATTACAGTAAAACCTCTGAACAAAGAACACATTGGGGATGGGCCATTTGTCCTTTATATAGAGATTGTCCTCTTCTCAGGGGTTTTCTCTTAATCTATTGTCCTTATAAAGACCAAAAAATTACACTTAAATCCTTTGAAATGTATTATTATAATATATTCTACACATATACTTGATCAGTTTGAGTGGGTTTTTTCTTAGTTGCGAGATGGCAAGAGCAATACTAATTATATAAAAAAATGTATAATTGTGACATAATTTACAGTAACTAAATAAACACTCAGTTGTTATTTTAGCCGAAATTTTCATCATTTATGATTACAGTGGAAAGGACCACTGCTGCGTGTCTGGAATACGGAAGTATTCGTTATGGACATTAGTTATACTTTCTGGTAGGTGTGGTAATGTGTGCTCAGGCTGTTGAGCACAATGAGGTCACACTTTTGGACCTCTCTGTTGCTGTACGGTGGCGACTAAGACTAGCATGATGAGCACCACTGCTAATATAATGCTTGGTCTTTGAATCTTTGAGATGGTGGTGCACAAGTATACAAAAGCGGTCAGCAAGCGTCTGCATTATGTACAAAGAATTGGTGGGTGTAGTTTCACTGTCTGTTTTCAGAGGTCATTTAGCTAAGGTAAGTCTGCATGAGGTGAATCAGTGTCTGTTGTATGGAGTTGAGAGGTGTCCGCTTCTTTGAGTTTGAAAGTGTATTAGTTTTATGGTAAATCAATCGGGGGGAAATGATCTGTCCAGCGTACGGAGGTAGTCCACTTTTCGGAGGGTCCGTTATTAGAGGTTTTACTGTAATGTATTAATTGCTCATTACAACACAAACATACCTAACCCATCCAAATTATAGAAACACCTTCAGTTTGGTTGTTAACAGCATGGATCAAATAAATACCATTGACCAAAAATTAGTTGTTGAGGGCCATAACATTTACATGATTGTGACACTTGTTGGCCCTAAAAACATAATTTGTGTTATCCGAGTTTTTTGAGCTGTATATAGTTAACAACAAGAACCACAGAAGTAACTAAATGATCTTTGTATCTTACACCTGCAGCAGCACTTACAGCAGCCAAAGCAACCATCTTTGGTCTTATTAAGCAACAAGTACATTAGGCTAATCAGTTTGGTAATCAGCTCTGCATACCTAGCCCTGGCTTCTTGTTTATCATTCCACAGAGAAATTATTTATAGAATTATGGAAAGTCAGGTTCACTTTTGGTGTATACAATGTAAGAGACCACACCTACTAATTCACAGGGCCATTCTCAGTTTGCTGCTATAGCTGGGGGCAGTAGCTACACCCCCTGGTGAGCAAAGTTCTCTACAACTACTTTTGTACCCTAGCTCCTGTTTATAATGATGGAACTTTGTCACAAAATGAAGATGGGATTTAGTTACTATCATAGCCTCATTCCTATAGGGCCCTGCCCAGCTTTCTGTTGTTTTGAGCACCATCCTGCAAGTGATAGAATGCTGTGTAAATGAGGTTGATGCATTTATGAATATACACTCAGTCAACTCTGACAACTATAAGCTGCCACAAAGCTATGTATAGTTCCTACTATATGCATCAAGTAGCCACATAATAAAAGTTTAGTCATTCATTTGTGCTCTGGCTAGCCCTATCAGAACTACACTCTTTGCTTTCTTCTAGATTCATGACAGTACCTCACCTTCCAAGTCTCAAACACAAAGTGTCTTACAGACATCAAACACACCTATAGATGAAGACTTAGGAGGAGGGGGAGGATGCAAGGATGGAGAAAGATGCAAGGATGGGGAAGTAGTTCCTTCCATTTAGGATACTCCCATTGAAGCTATGTACAGTTTGCTGAATTTATATGCTAGTTAGTGTAGTAGTATGTAGTGATGAGGATGATTAAAATTTTAGTCAAGTGTAGAAGGTGTTTACTTTTAGCAATAGCTGTCACCATAATTTCTTATTGATTTTGCTGCATACACAGGATTGTTTTTCTCACCCCAATTTCATGCATGATTAAAAAAGCATCCTCAAAATTGTGAATTAATTTGCATCTGTGCATAGCTACCATCCAAGAACTGTCAAGTAGTAATGGGTACAACTGCCAAGTTAATATTTGCTACAATGCAAACAAAGAGAATGCTGAATAATGCACTAACTAGTTCAACTTTCTGCTCTATTGTATTTAATTGTGCTATGCGTGCAGAAAAGTGATGTAATTATATATCTGTAGCTTACTAGTGTACCTGTATACAGCTCATTCACTCACAGATAAGAGCACATGACAATGTGTCACAATCATGCCCTTTCAAAAAGTACCATTAGCTATATACTGTCCTGGAGTTGTAGAGTTTGAAGTCTACAGTGTTCATGACTGTCATTGTTGCATGTGTATATAGTCAGAAGATCTCGATACCTTTTCCCAGGCCTCTAACCCATCTTTGAGTTGGACCAGACAAACAAACCAGATGCATTATCTGGACAAAATTTTAAATAAAACGTACATGTGCACGAACTGTAGTACAAGTGGAGGGGCCTGGTGCAATGTGTTTATTTTCAGTGAGCTCTCTGCAAGATACATGACATACAAGATTCGACACAAACAATCTAATCTTATATCTGAATGAGTTTAAGCCACTCAGTTCCTAGCAGATTAGTATCTTCAGTAAGCTTTCCACTGGTATCTTTCAAAAACGGCCTCCATACTGCACACTTCTTATTTTTGCCTCGACTGTCTTATCATTGCTAACCTTGTGCCAGATGTAGTAGCTCTTTATCTTCCTTTCATCACAGATCGAATCGCTGTCTTATTATGTTGGAATGGCTAGATCAACCATGCAAAATCGAACTAAGGTGCTTCAGCTTCAGTATAAATTTTTGATGTATTAAACCTGGCTGTTCTGTAACTAGACGCGGTTCAAGATCTGCACTATCCATTTCCTGAGTCTGTTGACCCTTTTGATTACACAGGGTGCACCTCAACTATATAAGTAGAAGTTGTTACTTGAATTTGTTTGTGTAATTTTAACTGTGTGTCAAAATGTGGTTCTTAAAGTGAAGTATTGGAATGTGGTGTCTATTGATGGTGCACTTACAAGAATGCTGGCAACTATCTAGGTAAAAATTGAGCTAGACCATCTCTCCCCCACCTCCATAAAGTGCACCATGGCCACCAAAGGGCAGAAATGATTGAGTGAGCCCTGCTAGGTTACGAATATCCTCACTACGCTCATTAAATTTATGAGATGAAATTGAAGTGTATTCTTGGGTAGAGAAGATTAGAATTTTAAATATACCCTCACCTCACCTCACCCATTATTGGCAACAGTTTTAGGAGAGATTAGTGAGTCAGCACTCTTCCAAAGTTTACAAAATAGTTATGAGTGCAGAATGTCCATGTGAACAGAAGTTCCCCAAACAAAGGGAAATTAACTATCCATGAATAACTGCAGATAGTTTCCTGGTGCAGAGGTGCTACATGGGAGGAGTGGTCTATGCTGTTGGTGTTGTGATGCTACTACACGGCATAACTCGGTAGAAAGTCAGTTTGCATTTACAGTACCCTTATCGAAGGCCTTTCCTGTTTTATTCTTCAGTTTATATTCAGAATAAGTGTTCACTGCTCTTCCACTTTTGTGCAATATTGTGAACACAAACCCAAAACATGGGGAAGATACAGTGGACTTCATTGTGCATCAGTGGGCAATATTGAAATTTCAAAGTGCATTCACATAATAACCAAGTAACTATGCAAAAAATAGTGTCTTAATCAAAGAGATCATGTAATTTGTAATTACAATGCACAAGTCTGTACATGTATGCTAAAGTACGTATCAAGTGTTGCAGATGTTTATGTTTCACACTGGGAAAATACAGAACCATAGTTATTGGTGTATCCACCAATGAACCATCTTCACCTTTGTTCAACGTTATGGAGCAGTGGCTGGTGCTCACATGAATTCAACATCCTGTCTGAAAGCTGCTCTCTGTCACACAGACCTTGCTGCCTGAAATTATGGCCTTGCCATCGTTGTTGCAGGGACTGGCAGATGTTTCTTGACTTTTGCTGACATTTCTGGGGAAGTTTTAACCATGAAAAGAGTCTGCATGCTGTATATGTAACAAAATACACCAGTGGTATTGCTGCAATGAACCCTGCCAGCTGGGTCCACTTTCTGTGTGTCTCTATACTGTAAAATATCCACAGTGATGCAAGACCCAGTGATGCTAGAATTAGACTGTCCAAAACATTCAGCCAGTTTTTTTTGTATGGACGCAGCAGAGCAAACAGCAAGGATCCTATGATAAGGACTATGGTAGGTATAATCCATGAAAGTCTAAACACGAGAGAAATCTTGAACAGGAAGATCACAACACGCATGATGAAGTAATATGCAGCAAAGCACCTGTAATCATTCGTGCCATCTGTTCTGTTTCTGTAACAACCCTGAAAAACATCAGCAAAGATGTGCAGTGCAGGCCAACTCATGTTCATGCAACCAAGAAGCTTCTGAAATGCTTTTGTTGGATATGAAATTAGAAGCAATGGAGGCAGAGCAATGAAAGTTGAGAAGACGACAATTACGAGGATAGCATAAGGGAGGTGTTGTTTACCAAAATATGGAACTGTTGGAGCAAGCAACAAATACTGAGATGAGTTTCCTTGAATGTCTGTTACCTTTGATCCATTCAGAAGTTCAGCTGACACTATAATAAGCTTGTTATATGCCAGCGTCAGGAAGGTTGCAAAAGTACCAACAATTGAGGCCTTTGGATTCCATCTTAAGTGTTTTTGTAAAGGAAATATGCATTTGTGAAAAGGTTTCCACATCCACACAATTATTCTAACATTCCTATCATGTAGCTCAATGAGAATATATGTGACAACTATCAGAAACAGTGGGTAAAAAGCTGGTAAATACTGCAGAGCTAGTGCATGGAGTGTGGTGATGTTCTCACTAACACAGAATGGTGTGATTGCAGGATGGAAAAAGTCTAAGTTCCAGATACCATAGAAAGTGATCAAAACCTGTGACATTATGTGAGACCATGATTGAGAGCTATAGGCAGTTAACACTAGGTTGTTATTCTTTATGGTGCTTGCAATGATTTGTGCTGAGAAGATGAAGGCATTCAGAGGGCCTGAAGTTGCACTGACTTGAAAACCGACAATGATCAGGTAGAACACAGTTACTGGTAAAAATTCAAGAAAATATATATAGTGCCCAGCCATAGTCTTTGGTAGAACACTTTGCACACTCATAATTTGTTGGTATAAGTGCAGGACCATACCTTTCTTACATGATCCACATAACTGGCCTTCTCGGTTAAAGCTGCCACACATGAAATCATTTAGTTTCGAGACATTGGAAGGCAATGTGGTTATAATTTCTGACTTGGGTTTGTAACGACATTTTCCTCCAGCTTGAGTTCCTGTGACAGGATCATAGGTCATACAGTATTGAATACCAAGTGAAGTGTTACATGTCTTTGGGTCACATTTGATACCATACACTGGAAAACCACATACACATACAACAGTTGTATTATCATCCACTGTTTTCTGCTGTATGAACCAGGGTGGACAAGGGTCAGTATCCTCATCACTGGGAGCTGGAACAAAGCAGTGTTCTTGGTCACTGCCAGCTACAACTACAGTTGAGCTAAGCAAACCAAATAGTACTTCACACCAGATGAACATCCACGAAGCTACATCAAGCCAAAACTTCTCCATAGCAGCTGTCTGTTTAGGTACAATGAAACCAAAACTACATATAATGTTATTAGTTGTGTAGTTGTATATATATTATAAGACAAGCAGCCCCCACTTGGTAGTCAGCATGGTTTCTTACCCTTGTATTACCATATTTAGCAATATGTACAAAATTTATACATAATCTTCCAATTTCATTTCCAAGTAAGTTCTGCAGATTATGTAGTAGAACAAGAATAATAATACTAAGTGCATTCTATTATGTCACTCAGTGACATAATAGAATGCACTTAGTATGACTGTGGATACTCTCCAATTCAGAGACCTGAGGAAGGTGGACACAGAAGGTGGACACAGATGACATGCTTCATGCAATATTGCCGCTGTGTATTTTTGTTGGTTAATATCAGGAAGAGTCAAGAACATCTGCTAGTTCCTGCTGAACAAAGCTAGGTGAGAAAGTCGAACTACAAGAGTTGTGTCCAAGCTAAAATCAGCATCAAGGTGGCTTGTGACTTCATGTGAGTTCCACCCACTGCCACACAAAAAGGGACAAAGATGAAGATGAAGATAGTTCTGAAACTGATGATTTGCTACTTATTGATGCATGCAATTTGATAGCAGCATGATGTACATTAGCAGGGTTTCATCTACGGGGGGGGGGGGAAGCTTCCCCCCCAAACGGCTTCCCCCCAAAGAGATTGACTATATCATTACATCATAGATAGGATAGTGCACATGTAACTTCAAGACTGATACATGGGGAAAAACTACCAAAAGTAACACAAAATGTTACACAAGCATGATGCGAGAGTTCACTAATTAGAATTGCGCAGAAGGCCACACACCCCAAAATTTCGTGCGGGCACCTCACAATTTTTTAAATACTTCCCCCCAACCTTTTTTTCTAGATGAAACCCTGATTAGTGTACATATTAATATACTTTTGGTAAATTAAGAAAAGTCTGACAACAAATCCTATTAGTCACTTTCAGCATGATGCAAACTACTGTGAACTTGCTTATTCAACCATATATTCAAAGAATAACCGTTTTAGCAGTGCGTCTGAGTGGGGTGTGTGGGATGGGTGTCAGGTTGATGATGTGACCAACCCTCCCCCCCTTTTAGTACTCATCATCAACTTGCTGAGTCCCATCAATGCCAGTTTCCATGTGCTGTATGAGTGAAAATCATTGCTCATGTGGGTTCCATCAAAAGTATTAATTCCACAAGTAAGCTTATCCAATATACATAGTGCAGCTGTTGGTGAAAATATCATTCTGATTTACAAAAATATATCCACCTCACAAAATTGCCACATCCTGAATGATGATGATTACAGAAAATTCATATTGCCTTCAATTGGGACTGCCAATGTTTATAAATTTGAAGATTAGTATTACCTAGGGGCCTATAATTTTGTAAATCAATGTGAGATGAGAAATATAATGCACATTACAATTTGTTCTTCTGAATCAGTGAAAGGTAAAATTTCTTCCTCTTTTCTACCTTCTGAGCTAAGAAGGCCACTCAGATGTACAGTCACAAACTAGTTCAAACAAAAATGTAATTACACCCCACGTGGAAAGAATAAATATATAATGAATGAAAAGTCACAAAAGTGCACATTTATGTCCAATCTTTTCAAGCCTGGGAGGACTTACTGAAGTTTGACACCAGAACTAGACACAGTTGTCATTGAAGTATCTTTGGCTAAAGCGCTAAGGCCGAGAGGTAATCTACGGAGACTATATAGCTGGGCAGAAGATGGCCATGCTACTATTTTGTATCTGTATCTGAGTTGTGTAAGAGCTAAGAACACCGCGCAAAGCCTCTTGAGAGACATTGGTTGGTGTTGTAAACAAATGCCGTTTCCATCATAAGCATTGTAGAGGCAGTGCAGCAAGCCAGTAGCTAAGTGCCCACTTCACTGAAGTGTCAAAGTGACTTGTAGCTCAGTGTGGCTGCACTGTATCTGTAGTCTGCTACCAGAAAGTTGTAGCTAATAGATCTAGCTTCTTTAAACTAGGACTGCTAATCTGATGGCAAATGTTTGGTCCAAGTTGGCTGCCTTTGTTTATCGTCATGGCTTCAATTACCACCAATTAGTACCCATTGTAGGTCTTAGACATACAGTGTTCATGCAATAGGCTTCACTTCACTCCACATGCAATGGCTATGCCCTACCCTGTTCCCTGTTCCACTTTTTCCCTAATCTAGCCAGGCTTCCACACTACTTGTGGCTAGTGGGTTAGCATAATGACTTATTTATGGCAGGACAAGCTGATTTGTCCACCTGCAGCTGTTAGGTACTGTTTGATCCCTACAGGAAGTCCACTTTTTCTCAGTTTGGTCTATCTCAGGCTATACTAAGTTTAGTTGTACTAAACTTGAATAACCAAAGCTTTATGGTAACTTTATACTAGTCACTACTCTGAGCAGTGTAACATAACCTGCCAGTACTGTACTATACTGTAACACAATATTATTTGTTCATACATCAGTTCAAGCCATGCACCTTCAAATGTGTCAGTACAATTTTGCATCTAGCCAACACTCCTTCTCTCCGATACTCCACGCAGTCAGTCTCGGTGAATGCTCCTTTAGTGTGTTGCAAGAAGTACCTTCCATGTTTAAGTGAATTCACCATGTCTAGGTGAATTCACCATGTCTAGGTGAACATTCGTACTTGGCATTGACAGTTATTATGTCCATAATGAGGTGATGTGATCCAGATATGAAGCATTTCTGACTATCTCTGTGTTGTACCACAATAACAGGAGTTGACTATAAGACCACAGCTATAAAATATCCTAAAAATATGACCTGTTAATCATTTCTGGATGGACCAACTACAGCTAGCTGCCACGCAATGGATAGAGACTCAAGTGAAGGACTGATTGCTCTACTCTGCAAAAGTAATGGAGTTGCATTCACTACCTTCATTTGCATCATTTTCTACCACACCTGTCATTACTTCAAGTCCACAAAGCTGCATTTCCATTTCAGGAAGCACACAAATGAGAGGGAAGACAGAAGGGACAGACAGAAAGTGGAAGACTGCTGTGGAGTCTGCTGTTGACGCCCATCTCACTGCTCTCCTACAAGGACTGTAGTTGAACTGAGTGATCCCCTACTCACTGACTATCAATTTCAAAATTTCAGCAATTTGGTTCAGAACCTAACTCTATAATTATGTATTTGACAGCTTGTTCAGGTTATACTACTTATTAGCTAGTGCACGTGCTTTGTTAAATCAAAAGACAGCAAAATCTCATGAGCATGTGATCTGGGTGGTACCAAGCAGTGGTAATCTATATGATCTATACGAACTGCAGCAATGCAAGAGGTGCCTTGTGGCAAGGCTTCTCTAGTTTTGTATATATGTACACAAAGCAGAATCTTACAAACATGTAGCTACTATTTTCTACACAGTCTGCTGCTGTGTTAGCATGAACACGAAAATTAGTGGTTGTTAATGTAATGATAATGAGTTTAAGACAGTAATACAATGCAGCTAATTGGATACCAATTTCACATGTGGCAGGTGTGTGCAATGTTACTAATTTAGAGTCTGTAACATTGTCTCTGCTTGGGTTACTTTATTCTTTCCTCTATTCTTCTATTTCACCCATACTCGTACCATCAAATGTATAGGTGAGGCAAGATATTCTAAAGCATTTGAAATCACAGAAATCACTCAGTATAGATTCTTTCAGGCCTGACAAAGAGAATTTCCAGCCAACCCCTAACACAGTTCTGATGGCGCACAATGAGTGGCTGGCAAATGTTGCATTCAATACCAACTGTGCAGTATATATAGAGCATTGGGAGAGCTGGTGAGTGGCATGCTCATTATGGCTCAGTGGTCAGAGCAGTGGTAGCTCATGTCACAGCCCTGGGTTTGATGATCAGCAGCTGCCAGCTTATTACTTTCCTCTATTTGGCCTCGTACCATTGAACTTGCATTTATTTACAGATGAAGATGAGATGAAGAAGCAGAAGAAACATCATTTGTGGAGGCAACAGACACAGAAGAAAGCCAAATCAGCCAAAGACAAACCCAGTTAAGCTAGTGAATGCTGCCTGCAGCATGAGAAAACCGCTGGAAGTTACTGTTTGCAGTCAAAGTTTGGCACCAAAGCTACAACTAATGCTACACCAAAGCCCCTACTTGTCCTCTTCTCTTCCATGATACACTTTCCATCTTAAAATTTGGAAACAACTGCACAATCTGAGAGTGTAGAACTAGCTGTGCTAGACAAGGTAGTAGCTAGCTACACATTAATTGTACAAAATACGGTGCTGAGTTTGTGCTGCAAGATGTAGCTAAACCTGTGTTAAATATCAGACTAAGTCTGGAGTAGTAGCTGCAACTGCTATCAAGATGCCAACCTTGATGGAGATGATGGTGATAACACCAATGCAAGAAAGTGCTTGAAGTCCCCCATCCCCCTCCACCCTCCCCTCCTCCCCCGCCGTATTCATGTGATGATCGGAAAGGGCACTCCCCTGGGAAGTGGGGTTTTTTTTACCCGTATTCATGTGATGATCAGAAAGGGCACTCCCTTGAAGACTAGTGCTTTTTTTTTAACCTGTAGTCATGTGATGATCGCAAAGGGTACTCCCCTGAAGACCAGTGTTTTTGAAACCCATAGTCATGTGATGATCGCAAACGGTACTCCCCTGAAGACCAGTGTTTTGAAACCCATAGTCATGTGATGATTGCAAAGGGTATATACTCCCCTGAAGACCAGTGTTTTTGAAACCCATAGTCATGTGATGATCGCAAAGGGTACTCCCCTGAAGACCAGTGTTTTTGAAACCCATAGTCATGTGATGATCGCAAAGGGCACTCCCTTGAAGACCAGTGTTTTTGAAACCCATAGTCATGTCACTCATGTGATGATCGCAAAGGGTACTCCCCTGAAGACCAGTGTTTTTGAAACCCATAGTCATGTGATGATCGGAAAGGGTACTCCCCTGAAGACCAGTGTTTTTTGAGCATATCCCCCCAAAACAGTAACTCACTTTGCCATAACTGCCCCATCCATTTATGCCATAAATGCCCCACCCATCTACCTTTTAACTGCCCCACCCATATTGGAATGGGGAATTTATGGCTTAAATGGGTGGGGCATTTATAGCTTAAATCCCCATTGTATTTAATATTATACTTCATGTGTGTGCAGAAATTTCCACCTAATGAACATTGATGTGCCAGCCACTGTTGGTGCTCCCCCACTCGACACACAACTCCCTCCCTTCCCCCTTGTTCTCTTTTCTATTTTAGGCATGTGCAGCATGCCCCCAGGTCCACCTAGGTGAATTATGCCTATTGTATTCTGCCACAACAATTAATGCCAATAGTTACTGAAAATTGATCCAATTCAAATCAGGCTGATGACATAGTTCTGTACAGGCCTATTGCGACACACTCTGACGTTGAGTCTCTACAAGCTGATGTTAACAAGGTCTCAAACTGGGTAAGGGCTGCTGGACTCTCTTTGAATGCCAAAAAGTCCAAAGTGATTGTGTTTTCTCACAAGCGTGCACCCCCAGTTGTCAATATTCTTGTCTGCCACAATGTCATCCCAGTTGTTTGAGTCTACCTGCTTCCTTGGTGTGACTCTCATGTGACCTCAAATGGAACACTCACATAACTAACACCTGCACCAAGGCTAGGCAACAGTTGGGCTTGCTATACCGCCTGTTTGGTATGGCTGATCATGCCTCGCTCGCTCATCTCTACAAATGTCTCATTCTACCAACCCTTGACTACTGTAGTGTGGTGTGGGATCCTGCTGCTGCGTACCTCATCAATAAACTGGAATCTGTTCAGAGGCTTGCGGCAAGGCTGACTACCAAGCGCTGGCCGGCCTCACCTGACAACCTTCTTAACTCCCTGAACTGGACCACCTTGCGAGCTAGAAGAAAGAAGCAAAATGTTATGGTCTATGCTTCCTTGAGGTATATTTCTGTGCTTGCATAATTAACGGATGTTCCATCATTCCCCCACTTTTCTCTTCACCCTCATCCTAACCAAAGACTTCATCACTCGTGCCCACTCTCTACTCCTTTTGCTAGAACCTCTGCTTTTCAGGCATCATTTTTCATAAGCTGTATTCATCTTTGGAACAGTCTACCGGACTATGTTGTTTGTGCCCCATCAGCCACTTCATTCAAACATAGGCTTAAATCTGCATCATTTATCTACTAATTTATTACATGTACATGCACTGGGCTGTTTGTGAATGTAAACTTTATATTACTGCTTCCTCTCTTGTGTGTAAATATTAGCTATGTTCTTGACTTATATTATTGCTACTTGTTCTTTTTATTTGCCGGGCAGGCCTATGCTTCCAGTTGAGGTGTCTGGTTTCTCCACGTCACCATTTTCTTTCCACGTCACCATTTTCTTTCCACTTGGGGTGTGATTAGCCAATAGCACAGAATATTTCTTAATCCCTTTGCTTCTGAGTATGGGCACTTCTGAGAGGACCCGGAAATCAGTACCAATAGTGACCTGCACTCAAACTGTCCCACTAATTACTTTTTTTAGTTAGAGGCAGCCTAGATTTTTCACACAACACAAAGAAGATAATAAATAAGGGGGTATATTTGCATGGCCTAGGACATCGACATGGTACTTGACTACATTCAACAATTCTGTCAGGCTAGTGGAACGTCACTGCTGTTCATAATAATTAGGTATACATTCTAATGGTAACATTGAAGTTAACGGTTACCAGTAATTTCTGTCTCCCTCTGCCAACTGTGAGCATCCTAGTTGTTCTACTCATATAATTATGTTAACAGCCTAGCTATTCATGATTTGTGCTTTGTATACTGGTATAGCCCCATAGTGATGATAGCTTGGGTCGTGGGAAGCTATACTGGATCTATGCTCACCTTGTTTGGGGGAGCGTATGATATTGTGGTGTTGTAGGTGAGTTGAGGAGTCCAGAGAAGAGCTCGCCTGCCTCTTCTACTCCCATCTTGTTGCTGGCAAGAGCAGAGTGGACTGGAGCGATTAGAGAATGGAATTCATCATCGATAGGTAATTGTCAGGGAGGGCAACTGCTAACTGCAAATTGTGACAGGGTGGGTTCACAGTCATGCGGCGCCATATTGCATCATGGATACTAAGGGATGGGTTTTTTGCTGTTTTGTATTAGCTTCTTAGTCAACCCAATACATAGAATTCCCAGCTGTAATGTATTCTTCATTCAAACTCGGCTTGAGGTTATTAATTGCTATTCAGTTTGATTCTGGTTTCAATTGCATCAGCAAAAAACTTCCCAACATTTTAAGAACAATGGTTTGTATTTAAATTCTTTTCAACTTATCAAAACCTCAGTTGTTTTCAATGAAAACAAATGAACTTCTTGTCATATGACAGCTCCAAAATGGTGATACTGCAAAAATAGTGTATAAAAACACATGGAGACAAGCATTAGGGAAAACAGAATTCGTTGTGCAAGCTGTATTTGACACTACCTGTTTGCAAAGGTAAATATGTCTGTGACACTAACTCTTCCACCTATGTATCGAGATATCATCCATGACTAGACCTACATACTACTATAATCCTGAGATAAAACTGTGAGATCTGTGGAACAGTATATGTATTTCAACATGCTAGTTTTGTTGTTTACATATGCTTACTATATATACATTCATATTCCCACAGGCATAGCTAGGCTACATAGCAATGAAAGCTGTGCAAGTAGTAGCTTTCCTGGTCCCACTCCTGATGTTGGGTTGTGCCATCCAAACTGAATACTATGTAACACCCAAAGAGGATACCCCATGCCCTGCACATCCATGCCACACCCTCTCCCACTATCTAGAGAACATCACACTGTACTTCACATCCAACGCAAGAGTAAGTTTCCTGCACGGTGTTCATAAGATTCACACTCCTGGCGAGTTCTTTATCAAAGATGTTTCCAACCTCACCCTCACTGGATACACTGCAAAGATCATATGTGTGAAACCAGCAATCCTGATATTTTGGAACATTGTGAATTTGTCAATAAAACATCTATCAGTAGTTCACTGTGGATACCCCTTTTTACCATTAAATTCATTGGATATAGAGGTGCAGGATGAAGATACGAGTGCAGCATTACTCTTTATAGATATCATTTCACTGAAACTATCAGACATCTCTGTAGAAAACAGCACTGGATTTGGAGTCCTGGGTGTGAATGTTCTGGGGAATTCATCTATAACTCACTCAAAATTTATGTTCAACAACTACTACACCCTGAGTTCAACCAACTGCCAGTTGGAAGTGCTATGAGAATAGGGCAACCTACTATACTACCCAGTACATCAGGGTTAGAAGTCTTGGTCAAAGACACAAACTTCACCAATCACGTGACACCAGAGAAAAATTCCAACTCCAATAGTCTCAATGTTGTTGCTGTATATGGATTAAAAAATCTTAAATTCACCAACTGCATATTTACACTCAACAAACAAACGGCACTGCAAGCATTTGACAGCACACTGTACTTTGGAGGGCATGTAATCTTCTCAGGAAACAATGGGACACTTGGAGGAGCCATGATCTTACAAGGTGGTTCTACATTTAACCTGATGCCCCATGCTCACATTCTAGTTGCCAACAATCATGCAAAAAGGGGAGGTGGTATCTATGTTGAAGATTTAGTTACAGCAATAAGAATCCCATGTTTCTTTCAACTGTTGAATCTGTATTATCCCTATTCCAAGTATTACAAAAATTATGTGATTACCTTGGAAAACAACACTGCTGATGAGGCAGGAAGTGCAGTGTATGGAGGAGAGATTAACCTGTGTTTTCTTTATACCAGTAGTATAAGTTCTGTACATGGCAGCACTGTATTTAGCAGGATATTTAACATTATTGACAATAGTTCTTCGGCTGTATCACAAGTATCATCTAATCCTGTTGCAGTCCATCTGTGTACCCTTAAGACTCCATTTGGAACCAAGATGCACCTAGTTCATGTTTATCCTGGACAAACATTCCAAATTCCAGTAGTGCTGTACGGACAGAGAAATGGATCTGTTCCTGGTTTTGTGCGTGGTGAATTTGCAAACAAATCTAGTGGAGCCCACCTTGCTCCACTACAAAACACTCAAAAGGTTGATTATTCGTGTACAAACCTAACGTATACCATCTTCTCAACTAGACATTTTGAACTGATGTTGTTAGAGGTAGATGGTGTCCAAGATGATCAGACAGCTCATTTAGCTGCTCTAGTAAATATCACGCTCCTCTCTTGTCCCCCTGGCTTTCAACTATCCACAATCATTGCCAAGTGTGACTGCAATCCACTACTGAAAAACAAACATCTACTCTGCAACATATCTGGGGCAACGCCAATGGTACGAAGAACCAAATCAATATGGATTAGCACCCACCCTAATGGAACAGACACTTTACTACATGACAACTGCCCACTTGACTACTGCAGACCCACTCAACTTTGGTTGCAGCTGAACCACCCAGATGAACAGTGTGCATATGGACGTTCAGGCCTTCTCTGTGGTAGATGCAAGTCCAACTTCAGTCTGGCAATTGGAACTTCCCAGTGTTTGGAGTGCACAAACACTCACCTTGCTCTTATCCTTCCATTTGCACTAGCTGGACTGATGCTAGTACTGTTACTGGTGGTCTGCAACCTCACCGTCTCCAGGGGAACCATCAATGGTCTCATCTTTTATGCCAACATTGCTCGTGTAAATTATGCTTTCTTTTTTGTGACACCAAAGATACCTGCTCTGAAAATACTTCAACAAGTGCTTGCAGTCTTCATAGCATGGCTAAATTTGGATCTTGGAATTGAGACCTGTTTTGTCAATGGCATGAATGCTTACATTAGGACATGGTTACAATTTGCTTTTCCATTTTACATATGGATAATAGTTGGAGTCATCATCTACTTGAGCAGGCGCTCCATCATCATTGTCAAGTTGGTGGGCTCCAGTGCAGTCTCAGTGCTTGCTACTCTGTTTCTTCTTTCCTATGCCAAGCTGCAACGAACTGTCATTTCCGCTTTCTCATTCACTTACCTGCAGAACTACCATGGGGATGGCAAGCCACTAGCTGTGTGGCTGTACGATGGGAATGTCCCTTATCTTCAAGGAAAGCACATGGCCTTGTTCCTGATGGCCTTAGCTGTCACAGTGTTCTTCATCCTTCCATTCACTCTGCTACTCTTGTTTGCCCCCTGCATACAAGCCTCCAAACACTTCCTATTCAAGTGGGTAAAGATTAGACTGGTGCCACTACTGGATGCATACCAAGGACCATACAAAGATAAATTTCGGTTTTGGAGTGGTCTAATGTTGGTGGTTCGCAGTATCCTGCTTGTGGGGTTTGGCTTGAATGTTCTTGGTGATTCAGACATAAACCACCTACTCACTGTGACTGTGTTGTCAATACTCCTGTGTTGTACCTCAATTACAGGAGTTGCCTATAAGAGCACGGCCATAAATATCCTAGAGCTATCCTTTATTCTAAACCTGTTAATCCTTTCAGGATGGACCATCTACAACAGGCATGCATCAAATGGAAATTCAAGTGAGGGACAAATTGCTCTACTTTGTATAAGTACTGGAGTTGCATTCACTACCTTCATTTGCATCATCTTCTACCACACCTGTCTTTACTTCAAGTCCACAAAGCTGCACTTCGATTTCAGGAAGCACACAAATGAGAAGGGAGACAGAAGGGAGAGAAGGGCAGTGGAGGACTCTGTGGAGTCCGCTGTTGATGCCCCCCCTCCCCGCCCTCCTACAAGGACTGTGATTAACCTGAGGGAACCCCTACTCACTGATGATTGATTGACAATATCAACAATTCACTTCATGCAATAAGTTGTAAATGTACACATACCATAAATTTATCTTATAAATTACAGTCTTGCTTCTTGAATTATTTTTGGGGGCTTTTCATATACATGTATTCTTCTTCTTTTTTTGCACTGTGAAATTTGCATGTAGCTGTAGCACAATTTTGGTAATGATTGTTTGTATTCTGCTGCCTAAATTGGCAACATTTCCTGTATATCATAAGCCTCATTCCCAGCTCTCCTGTTGCTTTATTTTTCGATTTGCAATCACCCCTCTTCTAATTCAGTGTGTTATATTACCAGTGCAAAGGTTGTACCTTATTACTTTCCAAGACAGAAAATATAATAAAAGTGTTTGAGATGTTCTAAAGAAAAGACAGTTACAGCAGTAGATAGTTCATGAGCACAGAATCATTGGATAAACTGCCTTCACCCCTGTCCATGCATCTAATGACAGCAATATATCAGAAAAGTCCCTTGTCAGTGACAATGACATATCATGGTGCAGATGAAGCCCTTTATGTAGTAAACAGCTGCATCTGAAACAATATCTTGGCTGGCACAACAACTATCATAAAGGGGTTATAGCCAGGCAAGGAGCATAATTATGTATATGATAGTGGACTCAGGAGGTATGTGATCATGCTTCTGATTTTGGCTAGCTGCACTTCAGGAATATACACTACAAATTAGAATTGAATAATTCTTTATCTGCAGTGATGTCTTGGAACAAAGCTTAGTCTAGTGGTTGTGACCTCTAATTGAATGCATGCATACTCAGACACAGCTGAAACATTTTGTCACCATGTCCTTGACTAAAATGCCCCTTCTAATCATTGCAACCTTACAAACACACACACCTGGCATAAGCATTATAGTGTCCTCTAGCTATGTGAACACAGTTACCTATTTTGGATTCATACTACCTACCTAGTATAAACTGTCCTAAGAAGACTCGTTGTACATGTGGTCATGATCATGTACTAGCTGTCCTGTTTTTGGTCAGTTTGAATTAAAGCTATTTTGTTACCATGAAGTATTTTATAAAAGATTTTGCAGGTGTTTTGGGACATCTTGCAACAGACTGGTTGGAGAATGCATTGAGAAGAAGTGAACATGTGGATCGATATTCTACTGTTAGCCATTACAAAAGTGTTGACTCTAAATCCTCTGGCCAGAACAAGCAACTTTGAGAGAGGAAACAGTCACTGGCAATGGAGTGCTGAGATAAATAACAAGTTTACATAAATCAATCACCTTGATGAACATGATATGAGGCCAGGCCAGTGAGGGGAGAGGGAGGAGCGGGAACCTTGGTACCATACCATATTGGGTGGAGCTGGAGAACAGGAGAAACAATTCTGGTAGCTTGCACTTGCTAAGCTACTAGTATTTTAATTTTTTTTACAGCATGTTCATCATTTTATGGTGTGTATGTAATGATTTTCGCTTTGGCCATGCCCTGACACCTGCATGGCAGTGACAGACTGCATTCACTTACAGCACTTGACACTTTTATTATAGCTACATGTGCATATTAGTTGCTTGTGGTTATGTGTTAGTTGCTTGTGGTTTTGTGTTAAATACTGGTTATGCTTGTGGTTTTATGTTAGATGCTGGTTATGCTTGTGGTTTTATGTTAGATGCTGGTTATGCTTGTGGTTTGTAAGCACCCAGCATTAAGCACCACAGATCCTTATATGACGCTTTGAGAACCATACATTTCCACCGCACCGCACCTACTTATATGTGATTCTGGTGATCTCAATAAAGCCCTTAGGTGTGCAATTCTCCTTTGTGTTTATCCGTTGTTCTTGTCCACCAACAATGGATAAACACAAAGGACAACCCATAAATATATAAGGGCTCTATTGAGATCACCAGAGTAATCCTGCACGTTTCAATCTCACTGGTGGCATACAGATCTGAATGCTTGGCTGAGAAACAGAGTAAGTGGGAGCAAGATAAAGTGCAACAAGTAAAAAAAGTTTGTTTGAGTCAGCTAAATTTTTCATTAGAACATAGAGCCGTATTTTCTCCATAGTAAGAGCAGGGGGGACCCAATTTTGGGGACATGGACTGGTCAGTTTTTAAGCTGTGTCAGTTCAGTTTTCAGTGCTGGTCAGTTGTCATGTGATCAAAATCAGGAAATTGGCTTCACAGAGGGGTCAAAGTGTGGTACAGAGAGTGGTTGATTCTAGCTGGTAATGTTACACATAATTACTAGGAATACGCATGCGCAGTGTATGCCTCGCGCAGAAGAATATCCGGAAATATGCAAGTAGATATCCGTTGTAACCACGTGTAGCGTGTAGGTGCCAGGTGCTGGGGACGAGCTTAGCGGTGAAGATGGCAAAGCGGTCGTCTGAAGAGTTTCAGGAAGTGGCGAAGGGCATAGTAGTTAACATATACTGGACAAAGACTAAACGTTTGTCCTACCTGTCTCCACTAGACCCTCCCTGTATACATCGCTTCTTCCTCACTCTGTCAGACTCTTTCTCCTTTGCCTTACTCTCTTCTGATGCAGTGTCCCTTTGTTTCCGTTTTCGCTCTCTAGCACGATCACGCTTGGACTGCTCCTGCTCCATTTTGGCTCTTGCATGCAAAAACGGAGGGAGAAGGCCTGGTGAATCTTACCACGGCACAGGCGTAACATGTCACGCTTATATGTAATAGGCTAAATAGCCAGGCTAGTGAGAAGACCGATCTTGCGTTCTGTACTAGCTACGAAGACGAGACAAGCGCCGACGGAGAACAACATCAAGCGTACAAAACATATCCGAGCTAGAAGGAAGAGCTCCGAAGGGTTGCCGAACGACATGCGTGAAATGTCCGCAGTGGCAAAATGTAGCTAACGTAGAGAAAAAGAAGCCACTTTTGGATTTGCAACGCTTGCAGCGGAACAATCCTTCAGCGGTTCTGCTTCGGACTCGGTTATGTTCTAGAAGTAGGACTTGTCTCTCGGCTGGAACTTGTCTTGTTTCTCTAGCTTCTCTGTAGCTGGAGATATATGAATCGAATGTGAATATGTCTTCGTGTCTAGAACCTGTGACGTCATATGTGCCGCGGATCACGTGGTAAGAATCACCAGGCCTTCTCCCTCCGTTTTTGCACAGAGGAGGTAGTGCAAGTATACGGATTTTGTATACGTACGTTACGTCTTCCGGTGATATCCGTTATGATAATCGGAGTTATGCGGTTGTCGTACAGCGAAAGAGCTGTGCCAGACGGCAGATTTCGGCACCATCTGTTCCAAGCTGTGTTCATGCGAACGACCTATCCTTCAAGATATGTGTACTTCAGGTAGTCAAGGGTCCACACAGCTGTCGAAACCGTTGTTACTGCTCCCGTCGGTATGTGAGAACGCTGTAAAAGCCGGGTCCAGCTTCAAGCCTCTGAAATTGGTGAGATTCAAGCGCCCATAGCGTATGAATGCAGGGTGCTATCAAGACCGGACTTGCACCAGATTAAAGATCTGTTTCTGTGCTTTTTGAAAATCCTCACATGATGGGCATTAGATTTGTAGCTATAAGCCCGTGAAGTTAACCATGTTTTGTGGTTTTGGTGCGCATGGGTAACTTTGTCCAATTGTATCTCCTGAACCCTACCACGTATAGACATGAGACTTGAACTGTTGGATGCAGCAAAGATTGAAGTTTATAAGGGTATGTAAAAGTATTGTGACATCCCCATCAGATATGGAGCTGTGAGCCCGTGAAATAAACCATTTTTCATGATTTTGATGCACACGGGTAAATTTGTGTGGCTGTATCTCTTGAACCCTTCCCCCTACAGACACGAAACTTGTACCATTGGATACAGCAAAGATTGTAGTTTATAAAGACATGTTCAAGCATAGTGACATCCCCATCGCAATTGGAGTTGTGAGTCCTCGAAGTAAACCATGTTTCATGGTTCTGTACGCCTTGTCTTAACCATTTCCTACTGGGTCATTCCATGTCAAATCAACACAAAAAAATCCTTACCCTCACCGATTTGAACGAAACTTGGTTTTTACACAGTGTCTGTTGAGATATTAACCCACAGTGAATTTCAGCATTCTGCAGTGTATGGCTTAAGAGTTAGAACCAGACAAAAAATTGATTTTTCGGAAATTTTTTTGCTTACCTATTGTTACTAAATCAACCATAATTCTGAGTGAGATTAACTTTATGATCTACAATTTACACCACTTGTAGCTCATTAAATTTCCTTTCGTTTGATGTAATTAACAAGTATATCCCATAAAGTTCAGGTCAAAGGTCATCATTAGTGCACTTTGACCTTTGCTATCTCAAAAATGATTAATTTTTTTCTAAATGTTGTTTGGATCCTTCTCTCCAAGTGGTATTAAAATGGTTTTGGGACTGACATGGGATTGGGAGATATGTGACGGAATGTAATGGCAGTTAGGGGAGATGTATTTTAAAGCATTCCTATACTTACCTGATGGTGGTTCATTTTGATTGGTATGGTGGTGGATGGATACCTTTGCAAACATGACACGACAAAATATCCATGATTCCATGGTTGGTATGTAATGTCCAAGTAGTGGTTGCCATGGTTACTAGGTCAGTTGTCTCCTCTAGTGAGCAGTTCAGTGCTGTTCAACATGTGGAAATGATGACCACTCTTTTTTTGTTACAACATGCTCAGGCTCTCCCCACGATGTTTGCATTTCAGTAATACAATAGGGCTGGAAATTTTGAGAGGATAAAATTCAGCTGATTGATAGCTACAGTGATTTTAAATAAGATTCCGCTTGGTGGATTTGGAGGTAGCTTACTGAGTGATAATGTCATGAACCTTAGGAAAATTGCAATCACTGTTGCAGGGATTCTTACTGGTGATAGAAAGCTATATCAGAAGGCAAGATCCTTGCTGAATTGCACGGACACATGAGTTTGAAACTTGCACCGAGTGTGAGTTAAAGCTTGGCAAAGTACGTAGCACCTGCATGGAAAAGGTGCCTGCACTAGCTGTGATGTGAAGTTGTTCTCACATTACTAGAAAGGCTGGCTGCTTGCTTACTGTTTATGCTTGAATTCCTTGAGAAGTGGACTTTGTTGTCAACAGCAACCACTTTTGTGAAGTAAGTGCACATGTTCCCACAAGTCTTTCATCATAGCTATGTAGTATTTAAAAATGTGATACAGAGGGGGAAGGTCTGGAAGATCTGACCACATGCATGGCAGCAGGTAGACAGAGGGTAGATACACAGTAGGGGGGCAGGGAGAGCAGGGATGAGGATCTCCAGGCCCTTTCCTCTAATGTTCATTGGAAGCTGGAGCATTTGCAAAGCAGGATGAATACTGCTTACCGCTAGGCATGAAATATTATGGTCGGACACTACCCTGTGCATGTTTAACCTCTATCCACCTGATTTCAAAGCACATGACTACCCTTCGTAAGTATTGCAAGCAAATAGAAACTTAAGGCAACACAGGCCTGGTATCAAGATTACACCACCACTTACACCCATGGAATTGTGAAGAATTGAATCATGATGAAATATTTATAAAATTGATTTTGTAGGTGTGGTCACACATCTGACATGGTGTTTGAGACATGTCTGGTGTTAGATTATTCCCTGTTCACCATTCTCCACACAACACTAAACTGCTCACTAGAGGAGATAACTGACCTAGTAACCATGGCAACCACCACTTGGACATCACATATCAACCATGGAATCATGGATATTTTGTCGTGTCATGTTTCCAAAGGTATCCGCCACCAGTATAGGAATGCTTTACAATACATCTCCCCTAACTGCCATTACATTCTGTCACATATCTCCCAATCCCATGTCAGTCCCAAAATTATTTAAATACCACTTGGAGAGAAGGACCCAAACAACATTTGGAAAAAATTAATCGGGATTAAAAATATTTGTTTTTGAGATAGCAAAGGTCAAAGTGAACTAATGATGACCTTTGACCCAAACTTTATGGGATATACTTGTTAATTATATCAAACGAAAGGAGATATTGTGAGCTACAATTGGTGTAAATTGTAGGTCATAAAGTTAATCTCACTCAAAGTTATGGTTGATTTAGTAACAATAGGTAAGCTAAAAATTTCTGAAAAATCAATTTTTCGTCTGGTTCTAACTATGAAGCCATACATTGCAGAATGCTAAAATTCACTGTGGGTTATCTCAACAGACACTGTGTAAAAACCAAGTTTCGTTCAAATCGGTGAGGGTAAGGATTTTTTTGTGTTGATTTGACATGGAATGACCCAGTAGGAAATGGTTAAGACAAGGCTATAATTAATGTGCTTATGACAACTTATACTGCTAATGAAGTAGTAGATGTGCAGAAGTGGTATTAGCCTGGTACCCGGCGCGGAGGAAGAGCGCCTGGTACACACTGATGCGCTTCCGGTTAATTAAACATGGCATTGCTCACGTTTATGACATTCACACTGTTTAGGGGCGTGTGCTCTGACGAAATTTAAGTAGTAAAGATCCTGTCGTGGCCCAGTTAGCGAAAATGGCATCGTTGTGCCGCCTTTGCGGATCCCCTGTGGCTTAAAGCCACCATAGAGTAGCATTGTTTGGTAAAAAGGCTAGCCAGGAAAGACTAGCATCAAGGATAAGCGCTCTGTTGGATATAACGTTGAACGATGACAACGGCTCACCGAATCTCATGTGTGCGAAGTGCAAGCGGAGAGTTGAAAGTTTAGAGAACCATACTTGGGGTCGCAAGTCGCTGAAGGGCTTGAGAAATCGTTTGCTGAAAATCCGAACTTTCATTACATGCATTACATGCATTACACGCCATTATATTATCCTGACAAGTTTACTATATCGAGTCCGAACTCTGACGTCACATGACATGGAAGAATCAGAAAATAGTCCGGAGTCCCCACATCTTGGGGAGATTAAACGCATGCGCAAACAGTGTGTACCAGGCGCTTATCCGTTTTTCGCGCGCGCCGGGGACGAGGCTAAAGTGGTATGTTTTTGTAGAAGGAAATGGTTAAGACAAAAGCTAAATATTGATGACAACTTGGTGGTAGCTAGATATATGCACGATTCTTGTCTGGCTGCAGGACATACTTTAGTAACTCTATTATCCCAGGGAAGTACATTGTCAACATTTGGTCATGCATGTATTCATGTATTAGCCCTTGTTCCCTAATTTGAATGTGTAGCTCCAGTCCTAGCCACTTTAGCAATTCTCTCTAAGCTGTAGCTTGAGCTGTGAAAAACTGTTTGGCTGAATCTTCAAAATTTGTACTGTAGATTGCTTGACGACTATATAGGTAACAGTGGTCCAGCAACCATATGCATGCCACTCTAGGAAGAGATTATGTTGTTTTTGTAATATCTTTGCCGGCCGGTATTAATCCTTGTCGCCAATACCAGGTATGTTATATCTGATCCTCAACAATCAGGGGATGATCCACCGCAATCGATCGCTTTCACCTCGGTGCCACCGCTAGCTCCTACTAGCAGCACGTCTGTGATCATGATGCCCTTGGGCTGTTGCCCACTCTTATGCTATTTGCTGGTTATAACAAACCAACACAGACCCACACTGAAACACTTCTTACTCTGATATATAATATATATATATACTAGGGGAATGCAGTGCATTGTGGGGCGAGCGTGAGGGAGTTGTATGGTGCATTGCGTTCCATATACACTACTTGCATGCATCTCACGTAACAATAGTCTCATTCCCAGGTCTTCCACACCACCTGTAAAAATACAAAGACAGAGCAAGAAGCTTGTGAGGACCCGAACCAAAGAGCTCTGCATGACTCCATCAAATAAACCTTGCTGAGCAACAACTAGAGAAGACCTTCTGAAACCCCATAGCTACCACAACTACAGTAATTGTGCTCAGAGAAAGGGCTGACAATATAGTCTACACCCAAAAAGGCCTGACTCCATGCATAGCTGAGAGAACCCTGGTTCCACAGCTGTATGTGCTCAGCAAATATCCACTATACACCATGGCTTCAGGAGACAGAGCCAAGATGTGAATAACTTGGAGTCACAGGAAAGCAATGTGTTCATACCAAGATGTTGAACCTTCTTCCTCAACTTGCAATTCTCCAAGCCGCCTCCAAATACTTTAAGACCTTGTTGCCTAGCCGCAGCAGTAGCTACCATTTCACAGTAATGACACACAGTGTATACAATGAATCATCTTGCTGCTGTCTCTTCAGGAGTCTCATAGGTCAGTCTTCTTTGTTGAGTGATGCTCATTTGCTCCAGCTGGGCCTCTCTCTGATCCGGGGTCTCATGCGTCAGTCTCCTTTGCTGTGTGACGCTCATTTGCTCCAGCCAGGCCTCTCTCTGATCCGGGGTCTCATGCGACAGTCTCATATGCCTCGCGAGGCTCACTTGCTCCAGCCGGGCCTCTCTCTGGTCTGGAGTCTCTGACGCTAATCGCTCTCTCCTCTGGTCCAAGATCCTCTCCCGCTCAACAGCAGACCGCGAAGCACGATGAGCTCTATCCCTTACTCTCCGTCTCACTAACCGTGTCTCCCTTTGTTGAGCGCTTTCAGCAGCGCGACGATCCGTATCGCGTTGGTTTCTACGCCTCAGCCTTTCTCTTCTTTCTTCGCGTTCCATAATGTAGCTAGCTAGCTGTGCATGCAAACATGTGGGAATATTGCATCACGCACAAATAGGGCAGAATGCATATACGGAATACACACGTACCAAACATACCTACATATATATATACATATATATATACATATATATAGACAATTTTCCGTTTTCACCACAAGTGTGGGGCTCGCTGCATGCGCTCGCCCCAATAACAATACTGACAGGACTTATATACACATGCAGACTCACTAATAAAATACTAGCTACACCTAGGGTGGAAACAGTTCACACATTAGTGCCTACCGCACTAACACATTTTATGTGTGACTTGTGCACAAAAGGTCAGCTAGCAGTATGCGTTCTATCTTGGTTGTCTGTACACTGCATGCATGTGCTGTTGTACTTAGTCCAATGAGCTGGTTTCAATTTTATTGAGAATAACAAACACCAAACTGGCCATGAGGTTGTGTTCTCTTAGCCAGCAAAGGCCATTACTATTCATCAGTGGACTGGACTACTGGAATGAACTACTGGACTCATGGAAACTGCCTTTAAACAAAGAATGAACAAAACTTGAGAACTAAAGCGCTTTCATTGTGCTCCACTTGAGAGAAAACTCAGAGAAACAGAATAAATTGTGCTGAGTGAGACACATAAGACTGCCATAATTATGGTTAGCTACACAAAATATCTGTAGCTGAAGCAGTGAGGAGTATAGAAGTGAATGCTGAGTAGTAGTGTAGGTAGTCTGTCATTGTGGTAGCTAGACTGCAGAGATGTAAAATGCTGAGAGGCAATAGTAAGGAATACTGAGGTGTAGACAGCTGAATGGTATTGCTGGCCTATTGAGCACTTCAGAAACAAGTTAGAACACATTCGAGAATAGCAGTAGTAAAGTCAGCCAAATCGACTTCAGTGAGCACAAGTCTACTACAAACAGTTTGATAACAGATGACGAATGGGGCAGCAACTACAAATGTAACAATACACGCTTGTATAGCAAGACTTGCATGCTAGCTACATAAACCTGCTTATGAACAGTTACACAGCCGCACGCAATAATAATTCAAGGCTGTACAGGTGTCCGTAACAGCTATCTTTAAACTTATGCAGATTGCTAGGCTGTTTTCCCTACAAAACAAACAGCTTGGGTACAAGGCTAAGAGAGCACATAGAAGAGTTCACACCTTCATAACATGTTTACGCCACCTGCATGCATAGTGGTAGTGTGTCTGGCATAAAGAACTTTGATTGAGAGTATGGTTGCCCCAGACCTATTCACATTAGATTAGCTAGATCTTTTGATTTGCACTGCATGCATGCAGTCAGCTAAGGAGAGCCTGGAAACAATTCTGTCAGGGCATAGCGGAGAGCATGGGAACAAGGCTACCCATAGGGCACTTTTTGGTTGTATATCCCATGGCTACACAGTGTGTATAGCATGCTATACACATAACACTATGCATGCTACACATAACACTATGCATGCTATACACATAACACATAAACACATAAATGTAACTATGCAAGTGTCAAGTGCGCACTTGACACTTGCATAGCTACATTTATGTGTTTGTTCAACCTAGTTGCTTGTGGTTTTGTGCCAGGTGCTGGTTATGCTGGTGGCTTTACGTTATCACTTTGAGAACCAGTTAACACCTATTTATGTGTGATCACAATAGAGCCCTTAGGTTGTGCAATTCTCCTTTGTGTTTATCCATTGTTCTAATCACAGTACTGAGGTATTGCATAGGACAAACTGAGGCCAGAGTATCTTACAGCAGTAATCCTGCAAGTTTCTATTGCTGGTGAACATTTTGCATACAGACCTGAATGGTTGGCTGAAAAACAAATTGAAGTGGAAGCAAGATAAAGTGCAACAAGTAAAAAAGGTTTGTTTGTTTGAGTGTGCTAAGTTTTTACTTTTTTATTTGCTGTTCTTTCTTTTTCGGTTTATTTTGTTTTTTTGAACGAGCAAAGTAACTGCACCCCAAGATGCTCATAAGAGGTAGTGCTGCAGGTTTACCTTGGCTTGAACACTTTAGAGTTCAGGTAAAATGTTGGTTAGTAGGCTTTAGGAAAACAAAGTTCACTGCTACTTAGCTACATTACCTGAAGTAGAAGGCTTTAGAGATCAGGGTTTTGTGCTGCAAATTTACCAGAAGTAGAAAGCCTTAGAGTTAAGAGTTTTGTGACTTCTCAAGGGAGGAGCCACAAAACTCTGGTTTCTGAACATAGGGCAGTATTTTATCTATAGCAATTAAGAGCAGGCTTTTAGTATCCTGCTGGCAACAGGGGTAGTGGGATAGTGCTTGAGTCCTGAGCAAGGGATACTAAGTGCCTAAGTGCTCATGAACAATTAGTATCCCTCCTCTCAGGCGTATACATAGTAGTTCTCTTTGGGTTGTAAATTAATCAGATAGTATAAAAAACAAACATATGACTATATATCACTGTCCACAGTTAAGCTCCATTAACAACAGTGAAATAAATGCCAAACAGTGTTGCAACATGTACTTCTAGTACATGTAAAAAGTGAAAAAAAATAATAGCTCACTGATCTGATTGGCTAAGCAACAGTGAATAAAGTGTAATAGCTCTCTGATTGGTTGAAAACAGACAGTCAACACTGAAACAAATTTTAGTAGCTCTCTGAGTGGTTGAAAAACGGACTGTCAACACTGCAAAAGTGTAATAGCTCACTGATTGGTCATTGACTTGTAAGTAGCAACAATTTGCTGTAAAGTATACAGTGTACTGTAAACTTTTATATATACCATAAACTTGCCCATCTCATACTTAAGCTTACTCATACATTACTTATTTTCAGCTTGGCAAGGTTTATGATTAGCAATTCATAGCATCTTTTCTCGTACAATTTGGGATTAATAGCACTCTTGAACGGCATAATTGCACTCGGCTTTACCGGGACTAATTTCACAATAAAATAACTAGAAAATGTAGAACATTGTGGGGGCAAGCCTGAGCAAGCTGATACAGGAATATTATATCACTGATGAGTGATGTTACACACCAAGTCAACCATCCTCCTACATGGCACATGCACATCCATTTACCATTTACAGGGTTTAAAAGTGTTTTTGTTTATCTTTAAATGTCAAATGTGTGCAAATGAAAAGACATGCTATGCATATATACACAATCATAATGCATAACAGTGCCAGGAGCCGAGATAAATGTTTGATTTAGATTCATGCCGGCTCTACATGAATCAAGGGAAAACACCCAGAGCAAAAACCCTTTGGTGGGAAAAAAAGCTCATGGGAAAAAAACCTAAATTACAATTTGGGATTAATAGCACTCTTGAACGGCATAATTGCACTCGGCTTTACCGGGACTAATTTCACAATAAAATAATTATCTGCCATATATAATACGTCTCATCTTACTAGTTGTGCGATCACTTACAGCCAAACTTGATAATCAAGTACTGTATGGCAAGTACTATCTCTGCAACAAATCTTGATACCATGCTACAGAAAATAGCGCGGAGAGCAGCTTTTACAATTTTTCATCACGCTTCTCTCGGACGGTACGAGAGCCATATACTCCATTCTAAGCGAGGAGAAAGTTCAACAGTCGCTAGAGGGGGCTACATAGAGTTTTGGTCATAAACTGTAAAGCTTTAACAGATGGCGAGTTGAAACTGTTATTGGAAAGTCACTTTTTGTGGCGTTTCGCGGTACGAAGTCTCCCCGGCGTTTGTTAGTCACGAATACTTTACCCCCTCGACTAACCACTAGTTTCGCAAGCCAGACCCTTTCCGTCCCGGCACGCGGAGGAACCGAGGAAGGGTCTGGAGACTTAGGACCACTTCACGTGAACGTCTGGAACGAATCAGTCACGTGTAAAGAACACAATTATTCATAGGTCACGCCTACTAGATAGCTGCTGCCAGCAAGCTACTTGCGCTGTTTGTCCGAACGATGATCGAACTTGGTTTCGGGCAGCATCTAAGACGAGCATAGGTCCACGGAAGCACCAAATAACAAGTTCCCCGCTACCAGTGGGCGGAGACATGAATATTGCATCTCAGCCGTTCACAAAGTTCACTACTGCCTCTTGTTGTCGCGCTCTGAGTTCAGACCTCGACTAACAGCCCTTATGAGAGCGTCTAAAACCGACTGAACGTTGTAGTTGAATATTCTGCTTTCTCTGGCACGAAGAATAAATGTCAAATGACCGTGTTCACGTGACTAAAGAACTCTAATTGTGCGTTCTGCAATTTCATTGGCTCTATTGAAATTTCACTAGAGAATTACGTAAAGTGGTCCTAAGTCTCCAGTCCCTTCCCTCCGCGTGCCGCATACCGAAAGCGATCGGCGCTCCGCGGAAAGGGTCTGGCTTGCGAGACTAACTAACCACTGGAGAAGCTGTTTATAGTAAAGAGAGTTGCTAAGGTCTTTTACCTGATTCACGAGGCGTCGCGAAAAAAATGTATCCATGGCTTCTTGGTGGGCGTGGCCATTGGTACGGCGATCGACGACGTAGAAACTTCTCAGGCTTTCTTTCGCGCATTTGTCGCTTGTAGTACGCCTGTACGGCTACGTAGCTCTTCGATAAGCTACTGTAGCAGCTGCTACAGTGATTTGGTTCATTCAAGAAGAAAAACCAGCTGTACAATGGTGGGCGTAAACCGGAAACAATTATTGCGCGCGCGCGCGCTTCGACTTAAGTTTATATATGGCAGCTAATTTATTGTGAAATTTAGCCTCGTTCCCAGGCTTCTCCGCTCCGGAACTCGATATTGAAGTTATACATAGCTAGCCTCGTTCCCAGGCCGTTCCCGCCTCTAGTTTTTGATCGTTTGCAGTTTTTGATCGCTTGCAGTATGCAAGCGATCAAAAACTGGAGGCGGGAACGGCCTGGGAACGAGGCTAGGAGAGAGCCTGGTATTTATTCTCACGTGAGAACCCTCAAAGATAGAAAGGCGGTGGAAGACCTTAATTGCGCGTGGGCGTACCCGAGACTCAGAACAGGGAAAAGAGCAAAGGTAGCGGCCAACTTACTACATGTATCTAGTTATCGGGGACTGAATATCATACACACCGAGCGTTGAACGCATAGTTGGTTGAACAACGCGCAAAACGTTGCATTTCTGTTTTAGTCCTATTTCGATGACGTGGAAAAGATACCAGGCTCTCCACGCTTGTACAATTTGCGTCAGTCCGGGAGAGCCTGGGAACGAGGCTATGTGAAATTATTTACCGTGTGCACCAGTCTCGGATCACTCTAAAAGTAGGAACGGGAAATGGGAAATGAGAAATGGGAAACGAGGAAATGGGGAAATGGAACGGCAACGCACAAGGTTGTAAAAGAAGACAGTGGAGTGTACTGTTGTGCAAAGTAGCTAAAGTCATGATTAGCTAGAGGAGGTAGGCCTATAGAGTCCTTCTAGTAAGAAAAGCAGGAAGAATAAATCAGCACTAACAGTAGCATGGCAATAGAACTGGAGTGTGTGCGTATATCTACTTTGTCAGACAGTAAATAGAATTGTCTCATGCACTCAGGTATAGGGCTGTTGTACATTCCCTCTTCCACTGAGTGCATGCAAACTATAATTCACACAGTAATTATTGGGGCGAGCCTGAGCGAGCCCCACACTAGCGTGACTGCATTGCGCACGAGTGTGTGTAACTATGCTTGTTTGGACCGACCACTTACCGTAAAATTGAAATTAGCGCATTCAAATATTTCACGATGATGGAATGTCCACGCCGACGTGTACTTCAGCTAAGCCGTTATGACGAGCGTGAAGGGCTACTGCCAGACTGCAGGGGCGCCGTGAAAGAGAGCGAGAGCGAGGACGGTTTAAGTTGAATGCATTGGCAGCACGCACGGCAACTTTTGGAACAATGGTACGAGTCTGACGATCGCGTGGCAAGGCGTGTGACAGTCGGACAGCAGGGTGTACGCTGGCTTCAGGTACGCGCCTGGCATGCCGCTCATACATAGCACGGATTCCCCTGCTACCTCATGGTTTGAAGCTTAGTCTATGCCCTTGTAGCCATAGTAGTGTGGCTGGACGAATAGCTGCATGTCTGTGTGGGCATTCCAAAATTATGCAATTTGCTACTCGCTCAGGCTCGCCCCAGGATGATTCAGCATCTTACTAGTATTCTACAGAACCAGTGTGTGTATCCAATGAAGAATGGCTGCAAACAGGCATTTTGTGAACTTCTATTTAAGTGTAAGACTAATATAATCCGTAACAATGCAAGCAACTGCATGAAGAAGCTTCAAAACGACTCCTTGTATAAAGTTGGAACAAAGTATGAACAATTCACAGATTCAATAAACTTCAAGAAACGGCTATATATATAACAAGCTGCCAAAGTGAAGAACATATACATAGAATTAGCTTGCAGACAGTGATGCAATGCCGTTGCATACCCCTTTGGTGCCAACTGTCATGCAGGCAAAGATGATCTCTCAGTGATTTCTCAGTGAGTGCATGGATTGGACCCAATGTCAACAGTTTGCTGAGTAAAATGCAATGTGCCTTCTGTCCATTTCCTCATTTCCTCGTTTCCCATTTCCCATTTCTCATTTCCTCGCTCCTGCTTTTAGAGTAACCCACCAGTCTCGCTCCCAGACCAAACACCACGCCCAGACCCCAGACCATGCCAATGACCGTGGTGTTTGGTCTGGGAACGAGACCAAACTTGCGCATGCGTACAAGATTAGAAAATGGCGTCCTACGCAACGGATAGCAGCCGGACAGTGCTTTTAACAGCGTTTTTGACCACGGCAAACTTGAAGACCCTGAGTGATTGTGAAGCTGCGCGCTGTGAAGGTGAGTACTTGAACCGTTTTCGAGTTATCGTTGTTTGGCCGTGAAGCGGTCTGCCAGACAAATTCAAAGTGCGTAGCTATGTCCATGCCGCTTGTACAGTGTAGGTTTGGCAGGGCCGGAGGCAATGGTACGGCCGGTACGGCAATGGTTCGGCCGGTACGGCCATGGCCGTACCTATTTTTGAGGGAGAAAAATGGCTTTGCTTGGATTCTAACTTACGCGTGCGTTATAGAATGGCCTCTCCGAGCGGTTCGCCGTAGCTTGGGACGTCAAAGAGGTCTTCTTCGGACTTTTTCAAGTCTTCAAGCATGCAAAGTATCGACGAGAGAATTGAGGCTTCTCAATTTTCTATGGCGATACTTGAGTGCGAGACGAGCGCGCAAATTGGGGAGGGGCTAGCATGGGCGTCGTGCGTAGCGGTCATTTCTGGCGGCTCGGTTCAGTCGCTTCTCTATAGCTACAGAAACTACAGGTGGGGAGATTCTAGTAGCATTTTGGCCCAAACATGGCCTCAGAAGCGATCTCAGACTGCCTAATTTAAAAAAAATTTTCCCTGGGGGTGCATGCCCTCACACCCCCTAGCTTATTCACACGGGAATTCACACTTATTAAAGCGCACGCAATGCCCGTACCAGTCTAAAACAGCTGCCTCTGGCCCTGTTTGGTCCGTGAAAAGTGGTCGGGCTGACCTGGCTTGCTACGTTCATGCATGAGTGTACTAGAACTGTATTGAGCTCTGCTATCTACACTCATTTAATTCTGTATGATGCTGATTTTCAGATGATGGCCTCAACTTTGATTCATGCTACCATCTTGGGTGTCTTCATGCTGCACAGCACTGCTGCCCAATCCTGCTCCACACCATTGCAAGCAGCATTTACTGCAATATCAAATATAGTGGTACCAGAGCTGGTGCCAGACCCTAACTACACATACTACAGAGAGACACTACGCTTCACTGATGCACGAGTGGAACAAGAAAAGGAGAATGCAATCCAGTACTACGACACACAATTTGGTCTTGACTTTTCTGATGCAGAGCCTAACGAACTTGGACAACGTTTTGTGGAAAATGCCATGTTTCAATTTAATTTCTTCCCAGCTAACTTTACAGCAGTAGGCAACAACTGGATAGCGAATGGAAACACAAGGTCAAAGTGCTTCAATATTGGTGGGGGTGGCTTTGAAGTGACCTTCAATGGTAGTATGATGCTACATGGGGTGTATGGTGGTGAGGAAGGGAAACCAGTTCAAGGTGGTGAAACTATAGTTCATGGCTATCTGATCATTTTCGATGCTTGTGACCACCAACCAATAATAATCCAAGCCCAGGCAGAAACTCCAGGCCGTAGTTTGCCAGTTGAAGGATGGTTTATCGAAGAATTTAAGCTCTACAACCCCTGGCTGGGGAGAGGGCGTCTTCAGAGCATCTTCATAGGTCCTCAAGATCCCACAATGCCGATTGAAGTTCGACAAGTTATTAGCTTTCCCTGAACTTAGAAAATAGCAAAGACAAGTTAGTGGTCTTAGTAACAAAATACAAAGTCTGAGTAGATATTATACCAGGGTTATGATGTCATCAGGATCCTTAATGACTGTGTTCTAAACTTGATTATAAGCTGTAGACTGTTTGCTGAATGAACATGCTTCAACTATTCAACCCCACCCATTATATGTTCACAGTGACCTTGGTCCAGCTATGCCACCATCACAACATCAAATAGCCACAGTTTGTATGTTTGCCCTGATGGCAGATGAGCTAAAAAAAGAGACAGTGGTTTCTTTTTTTTTTTTACAATCAGGATGCAGTATCTTATCATGAAGATCTTAATTGGCACGAAACATTTGTGAACAGCCTCACCTGCTGCCATCATTCCATGTAAACCTCACAAGTTTGAACTCAGTATTTTAGCCATAGGTTGTTTATGCAGGAGCTAATGATGGCCGCAAAGCAGTGCAAAAGTGCATCAAAACTGTTACAGTTCCATAGGATGTACCTAAGTGTTGTGCTTGCAAAAATTCACAGATATTCTTTGTAGCTACTTTGTTAAGAAGCCAGCAGGTGGCTGTTGTTGCAGCGGGCAGACTCTTTTGTAGTCAGAGTAGCAACTTCAACTCACTGACAATTTTTACTATGACTGAGTGTGACTTAGACGTTAGTAACAATCCATAATAATTGAAAGTCAACACATGACATGGTTAGACATCCCTTCTCGCATGTTGGTTCATAAGGTTTTGTTTTTATTCAATCGTGGTCTTTATTGCTGAAAAAGAACCTACTGCATGTCTTATCAATGGCAATGAAAGGAACCACAATAGCTCTGTATAGAAGGACTATAGTTTCCTGTCCTGACTTCTGTTATTTTACATGCAGGCGGGCCGTCTATTCCATTAACCATTACTATGAATCTCATTATAAGCACAATCAATATATAAATTTAGTCATGCATGTGACAGAAAACAAATGGGGCGGTAGACTCCGGAAAGGGTGGGTGGAGCACAGGAAACAATAGACTCATCTTGAGTGGCCTTAGCACAAATTCAATCTCCAACAAGTACCTGGCCACATGGTATTATCACTTCCTCCTGGAAGATGTTGAAATGCATGTTCCTCCTCACTCCCCAGTACCGAAGCCACCCTTACCAAATTCAGTTCAGTTGAGCCATTTACTATAGGAGAGAGGAAGAAGTGTTTAGAGGTGTATTCTGTAAATCTAGGGACTCTTTTTACATGAGTTGTGGAACAAGGACCAGTGACTAATTTATGCAGCTGCAACTTGCAGCAAGCAAGCAATTGAAGCAATTAATGCAATCCCTTTTGGGGGGTTAAGTTCTCAATTATGCAACAGCAGGCACCTTAGGCTAGTCCATGCTTAGTCCAAAGCTGCACCTATAGCACAACTTATTATTTGGGACAATTAAGCCTGAGCCGCACTATTGGTAGCAACTGCTTTGAGTACTCATGTGTGTATGTTTGTAATAAAGGTTCAAATGAGCACATTTAAAAGGTTAGCATCATGTGATTAATAACTTCCAAGTCCTAAACGTTGTGTCAGTCCGCAACATTAGACCTTTTACCAAAAAACCTTCTGTTTTGTGTTGGTGATTACACAGCAGGCTGGAGTCCATTTGAAACAATTTGGTAACACTCTTGACTGAGAAAATAGACATAAAACGCTGACTGATATTTTCATAGCAAAACTTAACGTAGCGTAGGCAAGCTGTCATGTAGAAGATTTATTCCACAAGTATTGTGTGAGGACACATGGTTTTGTACATTGAATCAAGAGCTAAAGCATCAGGCAAGAAAATGTGCATGAAAAATGAAGACTGTAGAGGATTGACCTATATATCCTTTACATCCCTGAGCAGTTGCACCAGTGGCCCTTGTTACACCTTTCTCAGAGGTTAAACTGTGTCTACAGTAGACTATTTAATCGTTAGCATCTGCCCAACTGGTCCACAGCTGGACCATACCCCCTTAACTTCTCAGACCATCTCCCTCTATCAATCACTCTTGCCTGTGAAGCCCAATCCAAGCACAAAAATCCCTCGTTTCCTGTTCATCTCAACTGGAAGAGAGATCTGTGTGGTGGATCCATTGACTGGTTTGCTTCATAAACAAATGATGTTAAATGACTCCTAATTGGAAAAGACTATACCTCCCCTCTAGAGCTAAATGACGAGGTCACGTCAGTATCTGAATGAGTCATTTGCATCACCTTATCTTCCATTCCTAGCTTCAAACCCAGGAAACCAAGAAATGTTTCATTCATAATTCCCAGCTCAGAGCTGCAACATCTCAGTACCAAATGCAATGCAGCATGGGGAAAGTGTGTGAAGCCAGTTAACCCATGCAGGGAAGGTGCTCTATTTGAGGAGAAGCACACCCTCAGAAGACTAACCTAAAACTACACTAATTGATGTCAAGCCAGAAGGGAAAGAACTGCTAGGATAACAAGAGAGCAACTCTTCAAGGAAGATAACCCAAAATGCTTTAAAACACCAATCAACCATCCCCGGCAAAATCACCTCTGACTCTCATTTAGTCCTGATTCAGTGGATGAACCACTTCTCATCTATTGCCACTTCCCAGTCCCACTCCAATCTGTCGTGACTTTATGATATGCAGAAGAAGGACTCAAATGCAGTGATACAATTGGACTTATATACACAAGTTCAAAATAATGCAGGTGTTGGGGTACCAGATTCTGTATACAGATAATTATTCAGCACGATGTTCACAATGTTCACAGGAGACAGTCATTGTCATCCTGGTATGTCTGTCACTGCACAACCAAAAGGTATTGTCTGCTGCACTATTCCCCTCTTTGTTGAGTGGCGACCATCCCTGGTCGAAAACAGTCAGGTGCCCGTACATTTCTGTGCAGTCTTCCTCCCCAGAGTGCTCCACCTCATAGCTGTTCCGTCTCTTCCGCACCAGGTTGGTGGTCAGGCCCACCAGCTTGCTCCAACAGAGGAGTCCACACCTCTTCAACTGTGGAGTTCTTCATCAGCCAGTTGAGTGTCTGTAGATGACTAAGGAGGTTCTGTCTCTTACCTCTGAGTGAAGTTTTGCGTGCTGCAAGTTTTGAGCTGATTGAAATGCACCACCATTCTGCGTTTGCATTGTCTGTTGCCATTACTCTTACGGGACTCTACCAACTGAATGCGGTACGTATGTATATTGGTACAGTCCTTTCCAAGGTCTGTGAAGCTTGGGACACATCCTTTTTGGGATGGCAGGTGAGTAGAGCCAAACAAGTTCTCCTGGCTGGTATTGCCCTCCAGTGGCTTTTCTATCGTAGCACTGTTTTTGGTACTTCTGTACTGTTTTTAATGTTCTCGAACCTTTTCATAGGCTTGTTCTAGGCATTTCCCTAGCTGAGTCGCATAATCACTGTGTGTCTTTCCTGGAGTGGGCCCACCTCCAAACATTATGTCAACAGGCAATTGGACTTCTCACCCAAACATCAGTCGGTAAGGAGTGAACTGTGTACTCCCTGCACAGTCGAACGGTAAGCCAGCATCAGCATAGGGAGTTTTTCGTCCCAGGTATCTTCTGGGACTTGTGTCAGGGATCCACTCGGAGTGCCAACCAAGAAAGTTCAGATAACCACAATCCACTTTAATTTTCACACACAGAGCAGCACAAGAGCTTGCTTAAATACAGTACAAAACCAAAATGATCTAACCAACAATCTATCCTTCTTACAATAAACTAGGAAACAGGTGAGAAAATATCAGTCATTACAGAAAGGAACAGGAACTCAATTGCAACCACAATAGCTTTTCAGCCAAAAGAAATGACCTAGGTGACAAACTGAACCATGTACAGAATTCTTAAATACAGGAACTAAGAAACTGACTTCAAAAGGAAATACAGTACAACCAACGAAATGACCATAAAAGGATATGTGGTACAACCAACAAATTAATATTAAGACGATAAGGATCCAATCCTTCACACTCCTCCCCCCTTCTCCTGCGACACACATTGGTGGATAGGACGCTACCTAGAGTGAGTGTGTAGATGCGCCCATCGAGTGGCAATTTTGGGTCATGAATATATTAATGAGCCACTAAAACCCTTTTTACAATTAGGCAAAGCAAGATTGCCCTAAAGCAAACCCTAACCCTAACCCTGAAACTAGGAGTAACCCTGGTCCTGACTGTAACCCAAGTTTATGTTTTCGTTAACCTCCGCCGAAAGACTTCCCCGCCACCTTAATTAGGGCAATCTTGCTTTGCCTAATTTTAAAAAGGGTTTTAGTGGCTCATTAATGGAACATCCATTTATTATGCGAGCACAGACCATGACCTTTTGCCTCTTTCTAGCTCGCAAGGTGGTCCAGTTCAGGGAGTTAAGAAGGTTGTCAGGTGAGGCCGGCCAGCGCTTGGTATTCAGCCTTGCCGCAAGCCTCTGAACAGATTCCAGTTTATTGATGAGGTACGCAGCAGCAGGATCCCACACCACACTACAGTAGTGATGGGTTGGTAGAATGAGACATTTGTAGAGATGAGCGAGCGAGGCAGGATCAGCCATACCAAACAGGCGGTATAGCAAGCCCAACTGTTACCTAGCCTTGGTGCAGGTGTTAGTTATGTGAGTGTTCCATTTGAGGTCACATGAGATAGTCACACCAAGGAAGCAGGTAGACTCAACAACTGGGATGATATTGTGGCAGACAAGAATATTGACAACTGGGGGTGCACGCTTGTGAGAAAACACAATCACTTTGGACTTTTTGGCATTCAAAGAGAGTCCAGCAGCCCTCACCCAGTTTGAGACCTTGTTAACATCAGCTTGTAGAGACTCAACGTCAGAGTGTGCTGCAATAGGCCTGTACAGAACTATGTCATCAGCCTGATTTGAATTGGATCAATTTTCAGTAACTATTGGCATTAATTGTTGTGGCATAATACAATAGGCATAATTCACCTAGGTGGACCTGGGAGCATGCTGCACATGCTCAAAATAGAAAAGAGAACAAGGGGGAAGGGAGGGAGTTGTGTGTCGAGTGGGGGAGCACCAACAGTGGCTGGCACATCTATGTGGAAATTTCTGCACACACATGAATTAAACACAATGGGGATTTAAGCTATAAATGCCCCATTCCAATATGGGTGGGGCAGTTAAAAGGTAGATGGGTGGGGCATTTATGGCTTAAATGGATGGGGCAGTTATGAGTTACTGTTTTGGGGGGATATGCTCAAAAACTCTGGTCTTCAGGTGAGTACCCTTTCCGATCATCACATGACTATGGGTTTCAAAAACACTGGTCTTCAGGGGAGTACCCTTTGTGATCATCACATGAGTGACATGACTATGGGTTTCAAAAACACTGGTCTTCAGGGGAGTACCCTTTGCGATCATCATATGAGTGACATGACTGGGTTTCAAAAACACTGGTCTTCAGGGGAGTACCCTTTGCGATCATCACATGACTATGGGTTTCAAAAACACTGGTCTTCAGGGGAGTACCCTTTGCGATCATCACATGACTATGGGTTTCAAAAACACTGGTCTTCAGGGGAGTACCCTTTGCGATCATCACATGACTATGGGTTTCAAAAACACTGGTCTTCAGGGGAGTACCCTTTGCGATCATCACATGACTATGGGTTTCAAAAACACTGGTCTTCAGGGGAGTACCCTTTGTGATCATCACATGACTATGGGTTTCAAAAACACTGGTCGTACCCTTTCCGATCATCACATGACTATGGGTTTCAAACACACTGGTCTTCAGGGGAGTACCCTTTGCGATCATCACATGAGTGACATGACTATGGGTTTCAAACACACTGGTCTTCAGGGGAGTACCCTTTCCGATCATCACATGAGTGACATGACTATGGGTTTCAAACACACTGGTCTTCAGGGGAGTACCCTTTCCGATCATCACATGACTATGGGTTTCAAACACACTGGTCTTCAGGGGAGTACCCTTTGCGATCATCACGAGTGACATGACTATGGGTTTCAAACACACTGGAGTACCGTTGCGATCATCACATGAGTGACATGACTATGGGTTTCAAACACACTGGTCTTCAGGGGAGTAGCTACCCTTTCCGATCATTGCATAACTACAGGTTAATAACACTGTTCTCAGGGGAGTACCCTTTCTGATCATCACATGACTACGGGTTTCAAAAACACTGGTCTTCAGGGGAGTACCCTTTCCGATCATCACATGAACACAGGGGAGGAGGGGAGGGTGGAGGGGGAGGGGGGACTTCAAGCACTTTCTTGCATTGGTGTTATCACCATCATCTCCATCAAGGTTGGCATCTTGATCGGAGTTGCAGCTACTACTCCAGACTTAGTCTGATATTTAACACAGGTTTAGCTACTTCTTGCAGCACAAACTCAGCACCGTCATACACATTTTGTACAATGTGTAGCTAGCTACTACCTTGTCTAGCACAGCTAGTTCTACACTCTCAGATTTTGTTCTCAGCAGTTGTTTCCAAATTTTAAGATGGAAAGTGTATCATGGAAGAGGAGGACAAGTAAGGGCTTTGGTGTAGCATTAGTTGTAGCTTTGGTGCCAAATTTTAACTGTGAACAGTTGTCACTTGACAGTTTCACTTAATTCACTCAACTTCAAGTGTCATTGAAAATCTTGTTAGATTATAATGATATATGTTATATAAGTTTCCATGCTAGCTACATCATACACACATGCATAGTTTCAGCCCATTTTCCTGTAAAAAGTCCTCCACATCTATACAATCCAGTTTTGTAACTCAGTAAGAATGCTATACATACAAACCAGAGTGGACAGGGATTAGCTAGTACTTTTATCACTGGGAGTCAAAATAAAGAAGTATTCCTGGTTACTGTAAGCTATCAATGCAGACAAAGTAAAATCGATTAGCTACTGAAACAAAGGGATAGACTAGTCCCTTCTCAGTAAGTACCTTTTCATATATTTCCTCTCTCAGTCTCAGTTAAGTGGCAAATTGCACCAGGTTAATCACATGCTAGGAGGACTAGTGGCAAGTAAGGGATGTTTTAGGCAGGGTTTCACCTGAATTTTTGGCGGTGGCTGAGGTACCTGGGAGGTGCTAGCCACATTTACAATAGCCTTACATAACTAAGGCCTAAAAATTGAAATCCAGTTTGTAGTAAATTCCTCACAGATGCCTTGCTGCACAAAAATATTTTCATAGATCTAGAAGCCACAAACACCAAGCCATTCGACAGCTAAATCTTTAGATTATGTTCCATCAAAATATCATTGTAGGTCTAGAAGCAACAAAATTAAACCCATAAAGCCTTTTGACAGCTAACTATTTAGGAATTAATGATCCAAAGTATAGCCTCACCTTGCTTGTGACTCAGTTGGCACTTGGCTATATTTGTAAGGCAGACAAACAGACAACAAGACCATCAATTTACTTTGAAGTGACATTGTGAAACACAGTGTAGCTATATAGCAACTGTTCAGTATATAGCCTTGTACTGTACTTATGACACGACCAGCACGACCAGGCTGCAAGTACATACTCTGTATTTACCAAGTTATTCTACTCATAGGTGGCTAAATGTTCAGTGCACAGAAAGGGAAACACGAGCCCAATACTGTAAACCAGCTACTGAAGATGTCAACTGTCAGCATTCGACAGCTAAACGACAAGAACTGTAAAAACTAAGGTGTGCACAACACACCAAATAAGGTGTGCTATGGATGTCTCTATACGCACACTTAAAGGAGTGTGCATAACACACCACGAAAGCCAGTGTGCTGAACACACCTTGCATAGTGTGCACAACACACTGGGTATAGTGTGCACACCACACTGGATACCAGTGTGCACACCACACTGGGTATAGTGTGCACATCACACTGGATATAGTGTGGACAATGGACTGGGTGTAGTGTGGACAACACACCAGGGCAAGGTGTGGAAGCATCCACTAGTACGTGTGTCTGGCTCACCATTAAAAAAATCAGTACCATTCACAAAAAAAATATCATACAAACACAACTCAAATTAGGAAAGTATCTAATGAGCACTAATTTTAGCTAGCAAATACTTGACGGATGGGGATGCCTTCTCTGGTTCAACAATCTCTAAAAAAATGTATTAAAATTATTACACCCCTTGGGGTAACAAATATTGTACACATAAAAACCCGCCATTAATGCAAAAGGTATATCAACAATACTCTATAATATGTTTGTCGACAACTAGGTATGCCTCAAGAGTGTCTTCACCAATGATTACCACATACGGATCCAATCTCTGGTTTTCTGCCACCACTTCCCTGACATCAGTGCGGCCCTGCACATTTTTTAAGATTAAACCCACATAAGGTCAGCAGCAACAGAAGTTACACAATGCAATCAAGTTGGGTTACATAGTGAAATGTGATCATCGGTTTTTGCAAATTTGGTCAACTACATTATGCTGATAACTAGAAAATGTAGAACATTGTAGGGGCGAGCCTGAGCAAGCCTGATACAGGAATACCACTGTCTGCTGTTCCATGAGCATGGTACGCAAAACTTCATGTAGCCAAGCAGTACTCACCAGATATATAGATGATCATACATGCTGACAAATTGCAGCCATTTCTCCTGTCTATTACAGCTACACACATGCTTGGACTAAACTTCACACTGAAGTCATGAGCTGAATCTCTGGCGCTTATGAGTGTTGATTATGCTTGGCCCTTACCTGAAGCGACCTCAACTACTGTATCATAAATTTGTACTCAGTGTCTGTAAGCAGCCTGCCCTTGTCTGTCACGGTCCGCAGTTGCAATGCGTGCGTTAACTTGAGTAGTCTTCGCTCCGAGTTTCTTTCACGCCGACGCTGCGTTATGGCGGCAGTCCTTCACACTGTTGATCTCATCGGCTCATCACCTACTCTGCACGAGCTCGATCTTTGTAATTGGGGCGAGCCTGAGCGAGCCCCACATTGGTGAGTCGTATTGAGATTTTCTCTCTATATATGGACGTACGTACGTCTTTCCGTAAATTCTAATTCCACTCTAATTTAACGTGATTTGGTATTGCACCATAGATAATGATTGCACCTATAGTTGAACTTTAATATTTGCACGCCTTCCAAGTGGATTTTTGGTTGTTCGCGAGTATGGATACTAACCCAGAATCAGTAGAGAAGAGAGAGAAAAGGTTGCGGAGTCGGAGAGAACGAGAGAGGGCCCGCCGTGCTTCCGAGACAGCGGAGCAAAGGGAAGAAAGGTTGAGAAAACGGAGAATGAGGGACAGGGCTAGGCGGGCTTCACAAGCTACCGAAGATAGGGAGGCACGACTGCAGCAAAGATGGTACAGACTGGATGCTGAGACTACCGAGGAGAGAGAGGCCAGGCTGCAGCTGAGAAGGGACAGGCTGGCAGCTGAGACTCCCGACGAAAGGGAGGCCAGGCTGCAGTATATGAGGGACAGGCTGGCAGCTGAGACTCCCGAGGAAAGAGAGGCCAGGCTGCAGCATATGAATACTTACCAGCATGAGAGATTGGCAGCTGAGACTCCCGAGGAAAGAGAGGCCAGGCTGCAGCATATGAGTACTTACCAGCATGAGAGATTGGCAGCTGACACTGCCGAGGAGAGAGAGGTCAGGTTACAGTGTGACAGACAGAGACACAGAGATCAACAGCTTGTGCAGTCACAGCTCCCACTGTTTGAACAGCATTCCATTCGAGCTAAGATGCATAAGTTTCATGCACACTTCGCTACGCTAGATCTGTCGACATGTACCACCTGTTTGGAGAGTTTTCCTGGTCTTCAGCTTCACTTGGGGTCTGCTGAGTGTCTGCGCTGTAGCCGGGACAAGCATATACCGAAGTTATACTCCTCTGCCAACAACATGGATCCTGGCCCTATACCATCTGAACTGCAGGTTGGTAATAATATTACTGTTATGTCATCCTATGTAACTGATATGTGTTCCTTCTTACCATCTGAACTGCAGGTTGGTAATAATATTGCTGTTATGTCATCCTATGTAACTGATATGTGTTCCTTCTTACTATCTGAACTGCAGGTTGGTAATAATATTACTGTTATGTCATCCTATGTAACTGATACGTGTTCCTTCTTACAGGGATTAACACAAGTGGAAGAAATGTTGATTTCTGGTGTGCTACCAATCATGCCACTGTACCGACTACCTCATGGGCAGTACGCATACAATGGACACGTCATCAACCTGCCACAAGACGTGGCCTCCTTCGTCAATCCTCTGCCACGATTGCCCACTGAACTTGACATCATTGTTGTGAGGAAGCAAGGAGCTGCTGACTCCCATCATGACTTTCGTGTCAGGAGGTCTGTAGTGCTTGCTGCACTTCAGTGGTTACTCGCCAACAACCAGTATTATCGCAGTGTTCAGATCAATAGTGATGCCCTTGCTCTACTACCAGAGGATGGATATTTGACTGGCCTGAGGTCTGTGACACTCGACTCTGTTGCTGATGACAGTGAAGCACCATCTGTCGAAGACGTGGACCCCTATGATGCCCATCTCTCAGGATCGTTTGTGCCCAACACTACTCAGCGGTTGACTGAAGAGGAGACAGTCAGACAGTCTGTGCAAGAGCGACAATCTAAATTACATCATACGAACCAGCTCAGGCTCGCCCCATGATGCCCTGCATCTACCTAGTATTAAAATTGAAACGCGCTCATTTAAAATTTCCGGTAAGTGGTCGGTCCAAGCGTACAAGCATACACACATGCGTGCGCAATGCAGTCACGCTAGTGTGGGGCTCGCTCAGGCTCGCCCCAATCAAATATGCAAAGGTACAACCGTACAACTAGTGGCAGAGCCCATTTTACACCTGGTTTCTAAACTTTACACTCGTACTTGAGATAACACCAAGTTTTAAAAGTACAGTAGGAAGTCACTTATCCAACTTCAGATATCTGAGCAAGTCAAATACATTACCCCCTTTGGCTGATTTCAGGAAGTCGGATTTAGCTGTTCAAATTGGTGACATCAAGTGTTTCAGGACTTTCTCTACCCTGTATATGGCGGCCATGGAGACTGGGATATGGCAAGACAAGCTTTGCAACAAATGTAAACTCAACTGTCAAAATAAGCCGCAGGTGTACTACACACACAGGAAAGTGAGGAACAGCTTACCAGTTAAAGAAATACACACACACTACCCCAGCCAGCTAGACCCGCACAAAGCATGGTCTCTGGTCTGACAAAAAATACACTCACAGTACCCCAGCCAGCTAGAACCGCACATGCAGCATAGTCACTTGATAATAAGAAAATGCTCATAAATGCACACACACCCACACATATATATACAAGACTTAAAAAACATTAAAAATGTAAAAAGATGTAGGGATGGCATGCCAAAAAGTATGCAAACAAGGTAGGGATGATATAATAGTGAAGGTAAATAATACAAAGCCTCATCCCTGCATCGTTTTCACACTAGTTTGCAACTGTAATGTAAAAAGATGTAGGGATCGGGCTTTGTAAATTTACCTTCACTATTATATCATCCCTACCTTGTTTGCATACTTTTTGGCATGCCATCCCTACATCTTTTTACATTTTTAATGTTTTTTAAGCCTTGTTTCTGTACTTTTTTGATGTTAATCTCAGTTACAGCATAGATAATAGAGCTACGAACAGTTTCAGTACTTTATCATCTATGGTTACAGTTAGACCTATAAAGCCTATTAAGAAGAATATTTCTTTCAAGTGTAACCACAACCCCAGAACTTAAAACGGCATTGACAATTTAGTAGTGGTTCCAAGCATGTAATATCATTGCCAGCTAGAATCTGATGAAGGCCAACCACTCTCCGGAGCTCCGTACCAAACTTTTTGAGACCAATCTCCTGAATTTCGATCACATGACGACTGACCAGCTGCAGCAGACGTTGACAACCGACCATCATAGTTTACTAAAGCTGTGAGTAGCTACTTTATTTAGTGTAGCTATAAGTTGGCAGCTGAATGTAGCGTCTTACCTACGTGGTGTTCATAAAGCTTGCCCACGACTACGGGAAGAGACCGTGCCAACCGTGCGCGTGGTCAACTCGCGATTTCGCTTGTGCACTCGTCTCGTTCTCAGGCCAATGATTGTGGTATTTGGTCTGGGAACGAGACTACATGTGCGCATGCGTACAAAATTAGAAAATGGCGTCCTTCGCAACGGACAGCAACCACAGAGTGTTGTGAATCGCTTTTATTGACCAGGATGAATTTGAAGCTATGAAGACGCTGAGTGGTCGTAGAGCTCCGCGCTGTGATAAGCATCAGTTTCGTGCTAAAATGACGGTGAGTACTTAAACCGTTTGCGAGATATCGTTGTTGAACATAGTGGTCTTAACAAGAAAGAAAGAAAGAAAGAAAGAATGAAAGAATGAAAGAATGAAAGAAAGAAAGAAAGAAAGGATACGAAAAATGGCACTTTTGCTACCGCACACTTTTTCGTTTAGCTGCATGTCTTCCGCGTGGCTTTTGGCCACTTATATGAGTCTTGCTGATCACAAAGGCACTCAAAGAGGAAGCCTGGGCGCTTAAATAAGCTTTTAGCGTGTTTGTGGTGAAGTTGTACGGCTTTTGCTTAAGTATTGCATATATTGCGCGTCGGCGCCATCCCTACATAGAGAGTCTACCGACTCTCTGATATACACATGCACATACCTTCCAGTGGCGTAGGAACCGTAGCGGCCGTAGCGGCTTTGGCCGCTCCACTTTCTAGGCCGTAAATTAATATTCATAACCTGATAAGTTAGCTCAAGTTAGCCTCGTTCTCTGGGAGCAGGGCTAAGGTCAAGCAGCCTCTTCGTTGCATCAGTCTCATATATGCAGTTACATGTATACCTTTCCGATTCTGAAAGTACACTGTAAGGTGATCGAAATCTTGGCAGTGAGATGGCTCGGTACGAAGCTAATGCAGATTTTCAAAGAGACTACTACAAGCGACGAAAAAGCCGACGACGAAGTCAGTATAATCTGTTTTCCACATAAATTGAATATTGTACTAGAGGGTTGGTAAGGTCTGAGAGCGAGGGTAGAATATTATACACCGTTGAAAAAAGGCTTTATTTTGCAGTCTAAAGGTGCACACTTTGAAAAAATTTGCCGCCGCGCTACGCATAGCGAAATTTTTTTTTTTTTTCACCAGCGCGGAACGCGGCTCAGCATGGCCTCTACACTTCTTCCTACGCCTATGCCTTCACAGTCACCGATTGTCTTCAAGGCTAAATCCACACTATGGCTATGACTCTCTAAACGTGCCTGGGAAATTATCTTTGGTGCAAGTTCCTTCCATGTTTACCTGGTTGATTCTTTGAGTCCCTTCCGTTCAGTTATTCTTTCTAATTCTAGAAGTAAATGAAACAGGTTGAGTTAAGGCAACTGACAGAATCTCTAGATGCACATGCATACATACCTGGTCACTCTCTTGCAGAAATGGGAACTGATGGAAAAGACCGTCAAGGTCGTGGGGTTTCTCCAGGATGGCCTTCCGTCTCAATGCGAATGTTCGATCCATCAGATCAGCAGCAACCTGCTTGTTACGATGTGTTTTCGTGAATTCAACGTGGAGCACACGAAGGTGTCTCTTGAAAGACACTGAGTCTTCTCCTGGTGCTGGCAAAGGCTCTGATAGAGGTCGTGTGATCCCTGGCCTTTTCTTTTGGGGAGATTTTTTAGGATTACTCTTGGACTTTCCCCTTTCAACTGGTGTTCTCCGAAACTCCTTGAAACGATTTTTCAAGGAGGTTACAATAGCACCCTGGAGAGAAAACAAATATATAGGATCAAGGAGGTATGTTGCGCGGGAGCAAGGAAGATGCCAAAAAAACCCAACTTAATTTACTTTGCAAGAAAGTAAGAGATTATGCACATTTCAAATAATGGGAGGGAATGGGACAAACTTATTAGAAATACTTAATGGATTAGCACTGCTACTTATGTAAGGGGTTCCTGCTGGCGAAGCCATGAAGCTATACTTTTGTACCACAGTTCTGGCAACCAGTGGCGTAGCTAGAAGCTGACAGTTGGTAGGGCACAAGTACAGACAGCCGAACCGCCAGCGTACAATTTTAATTATGAACCGGATGTGTTACCGTCTTGTAAAATCACGTTTCCGGTCTCGAGCAATTTTTGTGCCTTGTTTTTGCAAGACGATATCTTTAAAAGTACTATAGCTGTTACTTTAAAACTTGCAGACCGTGTTCTTCCACTCCTTCTGAACAAAATGGTACCAAAAAGGGGCCAGTTGACCGTGCCCGAAGCTGCTGCAGTGCTGTTCCAGTACCATCATCCAAATCAGACCGCTATAAACCGCCTATACGTTTACCGTCCGAATAGCAGTTCTCATCACCAAAACAGCCTCCACTCTGGTATACATTTAGTTTAATGGTTGTTCTTACTGCATGCAAAATTTGGTCTTGTTCCACTGTAATCGCTGCACAATACTAGCTGTTTTATTACAACCCGGTATGCATGATTGCATAGGTGTGCTAGGTTCCACATCCTGGTGATCCAAGGCTTACACTGGAGTATCTGGTACCTATCCTATGTTGACAAAGTTATTTTACACTTCCTGGTTCATTATAAACTTGATAAAATGCAAGACACAACAAAATATGTGAATCACAGGCCAGTCAGTGACTTGAAGGGGGTTGACCAGGTCATGAGATTCACGATAGCTACTTCATGCCTACATAGGAAAGTACATAAAACATGAAAAATAAGTTAGGATGCAGATCGAGATTGTTTCAACTACTACTGAAAATATAGGGGGTTGAGCTTCCAAGTTGCCGCTATGGACTTACAATTTTTGATTTCAGCTGCATTCACCTTCGTTCTGCTTGATTCTAGCTCAGCAGACCTCAGAATCAATGACAACTGCTGTTCGGACATCGTTTGTACATACCGTTTCACAAGCCCGTCTGGAAATGGTCACGTGTTTTGGGATGTAGTGTCATTTCTGTACCAGATACGAAAATGCAACTTGAACAGGCCCATTCCCAAGTCCATGAACTTTCTCTCAAAAAACGTCCCATGCAAAAATATTGAACGGCTGCTGAGAAAAATGAGCGTGAACATATCGCAAAAAAATGTCAGTTTTGTTGCGGGCCACGTTAATGACGTAATGCGTAATGCATACTAAATTATCTTTGTACGTACAATACGGGGACTTCCGGTCGCTGGCGGTTCGACTGCAGACTGGGAACGAGACATGTACTTGGGTAGGCGTGGTTTGTAGACACATGTACTCAGTAGACGAAGAGAAGCCCAGCGTGCCTGGCGGTTGCTCGAATGAAGCTACGTACGTACAGCACTGTTAGACTGGCGGTTGTGTAGCTCCAGTAAGTGAGAAAGCCGGACGGTAGGGCTCCAGTTGGTAGGGCACTTGCAGCAGTTGGTAGGGCACTTGCAGCAGTTGGTAGGGCCTAGGCCCTACCAGGCCCTACCTTAGATCCGCCACTGCTGGCAACACATGTATAATCCTCTCTAGTTGGTTAACGCTTATGTACAAGCATTGCAGCAGCAATGGCAGAAAGGAATGCCGACATATATAGTTTCCTTTGTCATTTTCCCACTTGCTAATGCCACCTCCACATCAGCACGGTAGTGTTTTGGCAAGGGAAAAGGATCAGGCAAAGGAATCGTGTCATCTTCAGTTTTCACAAACTTTAGTTTTTTGCTGGGTGTTGGTGTGTGTGAACAGCAAGTTGTAACACTTTCCTGTTTGGCCATGCTCTCCCCCTCTATGAGGCTTTGTTCATCAGGACTATCATCAGGGAAAATGTTCAAGCGTTTCCTGGAAGTACCAGAGAGTATGCAATCTTCTTCAGAGCTGCTGCTTGCCAAGGGTGAATTGGGAATGCTGATTTCATCATCATTGGAGTTAAGATGCAGCCGACGAGGTTTGATTTGATTTTCTCTTGATATGGGTGTAATTGCTTTTGACGTGCTTGTGTTCTCTGTCAACAACTGAATAATAATAATGGAGCAATACCGTCATTATTCGAATAGAACGGTAGATCCAATGTAGCGGAAGAAATTCAGTTTTTTGGTAATCCAATTATGCGGAAGGTAGCTGCACTAATTATTTTCGAGTGAATCCAATTTAGCGGAAGAGCCCGTTGTAGTTGTGTATAACAGACACCACGAAGCGTTTCTAGCAAACAGAAAAAGGCGAAGTCACGGGCAGAACGAGTGCACCAGGAAGCGTTCTTATCAAAACACTTGTGAAGTCACTACAGAGGCGTTGTAATGCACCCAGACCGTCAAAACAAGTACGGACTATTGCTGGCAGACAGAACGATGCTCAGACCATGGAAGTTCTCGGAGCCTATTACACTTCTGGGAAAGCCTAAGGTAATTTTAGTACTACAGGCAACACTCCCTGGGACAAAGAGGCCTTAGTGCGTGGCTAGTGCTTTTCTTGGAAAATGTGCTTCCATTACAACGATGAATCTAATCTAACGGAAGAAATTGGCTTCTAATTTAGCGGAAGCCAGATTTGAAATTATTTAATTGTCTACCGAATAATGACGGTATACCTATTTGTGTAGCGTGGTTCAAAAGTCAAACGTGCCATTAGGTATAAGTATTAGACTGTGCAAATATTATCATTGGGTGTAAGCAATACAGCAAGAGCATTCTGAGCAAGCTAGTGCGCCTCCATATATAACATAAGCATGATGAAATACAGTATAAAGCTATAGACCATCTCTCACCCATCTGATGACCTCTCGCTTCACTGGAGTGGAAGTGAGAGATGGTCTAGCATGATAGAGTATATTTAATATAGGTAAGACCTCTTCACCACAAGAGCCGGACATATACAGGTGAAATGATAAAGGTGTCAGCTACAACAAGGAGTGACCAGGCTATAGAGTGCAAAGAACCACAAGATCACACTATAAGAGAGTAAGCAAGCATGTACAAATAAGGAAAATATAGCAACACTGGCACAAGCTACTAAAACTATTAATCTAGGTCAATCAGTTACATATTGCATAGTCAATATACATGTGTTCCTTACAAACTTCAGGATATGTCAGCTACAAGGCCATATATATATATGTCTTAAGACAGAAATTCCTTGAAAGAGGTAAATGCTAAGCCTAACATTCAGCATAGTTTCTACCAAAATCAGGCATTCATAGCTGGGAGCTAGCGCGGCGTTAGCTCGTTTTGTCTACGGTGCTAATGCAGTCTGATCATTGAAACTTTGAACTTTAATTGAACATTGATTACGCTGACGTCTGCTATGGCATCCTCACAGTCGTGGCGATGCACTCGTTTGCAGCACGTATTCTGAAGGGTGTACTGCATGCGACATATCATGATATCGGAGCGGTTCATGCACATGAAGCTAACTTTCATGTCACCTGTGGCATACAAGGTTGTCCACGTTCGTACTGCAATTACCATTCATACAAGAAGCATATATACCAAAACCACCGCAAAGTTCTTGAAGTTACTACCGTTTCATCTGCATCGGAAGTTCAAGTTTTTGAACCTATTGAAACAGATGCATGACTACACTTGTGGTAGCAGTGACACAACAACACATCCAGCTCATACTGACGAAAAGAAACAATCAGCACTGTTTCTGTTGAAAGCTACAGCAGTACGAAAAGTTTCCAAAACTGCACTTGACGACCTTATTGGAGACATTACCATCTTGCTGGACAGTAGAATCCAGTTGCTGCAAGAATCCATTAGTACTGCCCTACAGCACAAGGGGTTAGAATTTGATGCAGAACTTGCTGCAATCTTTCAAAAGCCCAGTCTTACAACACCTTTTCAAGGTCTACACAGTGAGTTTGTTCGGAAGAAGTTCTACAGAGAGAAAATGGGTTTTGTGGTAAGTGCTCCAACAGCCTTTTTGAGAGCTTAATGTACTATTATGGCTATTTATAAAATGACTGTCTGTTATTGTTTATAGGAACCTGTTGAACGAAGACTTGGTCATGATCAAACAGTTATAGAAATGAGTTCCCACTCAAAATATGTTCACGAACTCCCACTTCTGTCCTCATTAAAGCAGCTTCTCTCAGACCCTTTCATTTTGGAAGAGGTACGTATTTATAGTATACTTTACTCACATATTGTTAAGTGCATACATTTATACCTCCACAAGAAGGAATTGAGTGCCTAATAGTGAGTTAGTGTGCTTAATGGTAAGTGCAGTTTGTGTACTTTAATTCAAGTTTAGCTAGTACTGCACACAAACCAGCACTTAACAGTCAATAGGGAAAATGCACTTAATGTGTGAGTATAGTGTGTAGATCACCTGCAATATACAAGTGTAGCGATTGTATAGTGTCTGGTAATTTAAGGTGTTGATGTTATGTATAATTATAGGTTTTGAGAGGGCACCAACGCCATGATGGATTACTAGTTGACTACTGCGATGGAACTGCTTATCAGTCACACCCTCTTTTCTCACAAGATCATCAAGCTCTGCAGATAATGGCATACTATGATGATGTTGAAGTGTGCAACCCTCTAGGGTCAAGGGCAAAGAAACATAAACTGGGTAAGTAATGTATGGCATCACAAATCTGTACAACTTCATATTGTATAAGTGTGCTTACAATGTGTAACCAGACAACAAAAGTTTTGAGAGTATTTGTGTATGCTTTTTCAGAAATTTCATTGTACACCATAATGTGAATCTGCGTCACATTTCACAGCTCTTTTCTACTGTGGCTAACCACCAGACACACAAGGTCCACTGGTGAAAACTTTACTATGTGTTCTCAGTTTGTTTCTGAAGCCTTCCAGCCAAGAACCAGGGAAACTCATGCTGCTCAGTGTTCATCACTTGATGGCCCTTTACATGACCATTATGCTACAACTTTTGGAATAAACCGGGATTCTGTCCTCAATACATCTAGGTATTTCCATGTTAAGCAGAAGGACTTGTTCCTGATGTGATGCATGATGTTTTGGAGGGTGCTCTGCCACTGGAAGTAAAAGAGCTAATGAAACATCTCATTAGCACGAAAACTATATATGCCTTTCGGAGATTAATGAAGCAGTGGAGTCCTTTGCATATACAGGTCTCGATGCCTGCAACAAGCCAACACCAATTGCTCACTCTACCCTAACATCTCGCGACCATTCACTAAAACAAACTGGTATGCCAGTATAAGCTGAAGTTTCTTAGGGTATGTCCTTATAAGCATGCTTGGTTGTTGTTTTTTTGCAGCAACACAAATGTGGTGCTTGGCTAGGCTACTTCCACTCATGATTGGGGAGGAAAGTAATCCCCATTGGGACAACTTTTTACTGCTTCTTTCAATTGTGGATTACTGTCTAGCACCAGTGGTCTCCAAAGACTGGGCTGCTTACCTGAGAATGATAATCAACGATCACCACAAAGAGTTCAAACGACTTTATCCTTCTTGTCGACTAACTCCAAAAATGCACTACATGGTGCATTTCCCTGAGATAATGTGCAAGTAAGCATGTATGGAGTGTGACAGTGGGAGTGGTCATTATATATACATGACTACTACAATGGTTGCTTTTTTCTTGTACATTTATGTGTAGGTATGGCCCATTGGTCCGCTTCTGGTGTATGCGATTTGAAGGCAAGCATAACATGTTCAAAGATTTAGCACATCGAGTGAAGAATTTCAAGAACATCTCAAAGACTATGGCATTTCGTCACCAGGAGTTGGTCTGCTATTATTTCAATAGTGACAGTGACCGCAGCCCCTTCTGCAAAGACAGTAGAACAGGCACAGGTACATGCATGTACACCGTGAGCTTATGAGCCATCAAAGGTGCCTGTAACTCTGGAACCATCCAAATCCAAAAGATAATTAGTACAGCTTGAAACTGAATTTTGATGGCCCTCATGAATGTGAAGTTACATGCTCCTCACTGCCTTTGGTGGCTCACGCATGTATTCCTGAAATAATACACATCATGTGTGGTGCATGTGTGTTGGTCAATCCCAATTACAGTAACGACATCTATTGTCAATACGTTGAAGTACAAGGAAGCAGTATTGGCAGAATTTTCTGACATTGATGAAGAAACTGAGTTAACAAGGTAGGTATTGTATGACAATACAAAAGGTTATATTGAGGTAGTGTGCACTATTTGGAAGTATTCTTCTCGTTGCTTGGTGGTAACTGTGATTTGTTTGTTATCATGGTAGAGTTTCATGGATTGAAGTTTGCGGGACTACCTACAAGCAAGGAAGTATTGTAGTTCTTGGCGTGGACCTTGTTCCCAGATTTGGTATAGTGAAAGATATCATTGTATTTCATACTGACATATATATACCTTATCTGCGAAACACTTATAACTGATTGTTTTTTACATCATTTTCATGCTTACCAAACACGAGCACAACGTCCAGTGGAGTATGCAGTTTGTAAACAAGCCAATCTCTATGACCATACGGTGTTGACTGCCTATGTAATTTCAACTCAACCTCGTTTCTTTTATGTACCCCTTAAGTATCAACTTATTGACTTCATGTAATATTGTAAAATGAATAATTATAGTATACCATACTGGCTATGCATACGTCCATTCACACGTGTGAGGACTTGATATATAGTGTTTTATGTGGTGGGTAATCACATGCATGTAGGGCAAATAGTTAGCTACTTAGGAAACACCACCAATATGAGTGATGAAAATATAATAATTAGTGTTGTGTTGGCTATGCTATAACCATGCATATTCTAGTTCTTGTGTTTGGTTAGTGCCTTTTTCAGAATTGCACCAGATCTACTGCGACTTTCAAGGACACTGTTCCTCCAAACGTCACGTACAGCAGCAACTCCGTAATGCATGGTTGATTTTACTTCTCTTATATCTGTTTCCAACTTCTCCACAAGAGTGTGATAGTGCAACGCATCATTTAGTGCTTTATCCCTCTCTTTTCACATTTTAGTAATCTCCTTTCCACTGCTACATTCTCAGCTGTGCTGTTCTCTGGAGATATTATTTGTGGAAGGAGATGCACACCTTCAAGTTCACAGTCTTTCTGTATGCTTTCATAAGATTTATTTATCGCAGCAGTATCAATATATTCATCTTTTTTATTGATGATTTCATCATTAAAGGGAGTTACGCTTTCTTCTCCATTTCCATCATTTCCACTTTCATATTTGTTGGCCCTGTCTTTCCAGAGTTGAGCTAGTTTCTTGTTCCATTTCACTTTTTTGTTTTGCTTGTATCAAAGCTATTTAGCCCTGTTTGCCAGAATAATACGCCGTCGTTTCTTCTGTGATGATCTGAGTAGCAATGAACACTTTGTGGAATTAATAGCTGCTGCCTCAGCAAATAAGTAGCTGTAGCTACATAGGAAGCTATAACATCCTAGCTACTCTTTAATTTACCACAGAAGATTCAGACTTGGGTGACTCAAACTGTAGTCTTCTTTTCGCAGTTGACTGCTTCTTAAATGAGTTATCAAGTTTATGACCTTGAATCTTCCCTAAGCCTGGATCCTGTGTGAGAAAATTATGTGTATAGTTGTTAGCTTGCATCCACTAGCTAGGCATAATCACTTAGGCAACTACTTGCCTTGAAATCTTCATTCTCAGCATGATACACCTGAAAATTGTGGACAGTTTCTCCCACCACTGGAGTGTCTTCCACTTTGCATGAGTATGTTCTCTATAAATAGGATAAGTCCTCTACTGCTTGACACAAAGACCGTCACTTTTCACGGAGAAGTAATAGGTACGGATGCTGCAGCATGGATAGCAGCTGGCTGGGATCCAGATGATGCTTTAGTTCTGGTGAGTTAATATAAATAGAGACTGTGCATGTAGCTACTGCAGTCATGTACATCTGGCCATATACCATATATGGAACCACAAACGTCTACCATAGGTGATCAACAATGGGTCCCTCTCTTGCGGAACGGGGTGTGGCCACGCGAGACTACCACAAAGGGTTGCCACCCACAAAGGGTTAGACGAATGCTTAGGGCTAGATTCAGGTTTAGCTTGCCTGATACTTCTGAACTTCTGGCCTCATATTCTAGCTCCTTCACCCAGTAGGAGGTTGCTAGAATCACAAAAGTTGGAAGTTACAAACCAGGGAAAGGCCACAGAAGGTTCAAATCGCACTCAAGAGAAATCGGCAGCTGCTGCGCTGCCCGCGCGCCGAAAATCACGCGATTGTACAAAGTGCAAAGTACGAAGTTCAGTATGCGCATACGTAGCACCATAGATAGTAGCACGGAAATAGATCTACTTACCCAGTGAGACACAGCAGGCTAGAAACTGCATCTCTGCACGGATTCCCACCGCAGCAAGCGTTTGGAGCACTATATGTTTAACTCCAAATTTTAGCAAGTCCATGATATATAGTGCCTTCAAATCGATGTCAGCAATTGTTTCAAGGTGGTTAACATCAATGTATTGTAGCAAATTAACCGAGGAAGTGTGTAATACAGTAGCTATCTGTATGTTTTATGAAAAAAATACTCAGGAAATTCTTGTCTGAGGTGCACTATAGTATGAAGCTTATAAACCCTACTCTTGGTGCTGTTTCTACACTAGAGTTTTAAATCAAACTATGTTAGGGCTAAAGTAAAACATGTAGTGCTATACACTGCACCTACTGGGTTAACTTTAGCACTACATAAATAGCACTCCTGGTGTTGGTATAACACCTCCCTTTCTTGCATGTATCATGTGGCCTCACATTGGTGTCAATCCTACTCCATGGTGGTTTACACTAAGCCATGCTGGTGCTGAACTAAACAACCAAGTATTATACTACACCTCATGGGTTGATACTTGCACTACAGATATATGCTTACTTTAACACTACCGGTGTTACTTTCACACCTCTATTTTAACAGTGTATATATAAGTGATGTGCATAGCAGACTGTTTCGGAGCTCAAGAAGCTCTCAATGAGGATTTTTAAAAGTTGGCTGACTTGCTCTGGAGCACTATACGTACGAAAGTAGCTGCCACAGCTAGAGAACAACATTAGCCTTACCTCACTAACACTGCCGAGGCTGGGTCACTCCATGCACATAGCACAGGAGATAATCCGCCTGCTGTGATGCGCTTGCGCAGAACTTGTAATTTTGTGGGTGCAGCTTCCATTTCGTTTCAGCGTTTTCTCAATCATGTTGCTAACACCCAGTTGGTTGAGGGGAATCAGCAGAGTCTATAGCATGTGTAATAACTTTGCATTATTTAATTAATTAATTTGGCATGCATGAGTGATTTGCTACTCTGCAAGCCATCTCTCAACCCTAAAAGACATGTAGTGGTTATGATAAGTTTATTTTGATACTAGAGACTAATTGAATAAAGCAAACCTGGTGACACATCACGGATCTTAACCATAATCCTCCAGATCATGGATTTAGTATAGCGTGAAACTTGGATGCCATCGTGTGCAGCTATACCTGCATGAGCAAGTGTGTCTAGGCTTGGATTGTTAGCAACACCTGAGTGGTGGGGGAAGAAGCCTGTATCCATGGAAAAGAGGCTCATAGTCATCTCCCTGCTGCTGCTTGCAGTGACAGGTTAGCTATTAATTAACCTAGCTAAGATACTTAATAAATGCTATAAATTTTCTAGGCCATAGGAAGCATTAGACATTAGACTTGACCATGAGTGCATATTTGTTACTGCTTGCTATTATCTCATTCACCAATTCTCTGCTCTCACCCAATAATTGGGGTGAGTTTGACTGAGCAACACACTAGCTATAGTAGAGTGCATTGAGCATGTGTGTGTGTGTGTGTTTGAGAATCTTCCTGTTAAGGAGGGTGGCAGGGAACGTGCCCATTGCACTTTGAGTCAGTGCAAACAAGATAATTGATTTTTCTCTAAATCTTCTTTGGAGGTGCTTGTTTGTGAGTGATATACTATACAGAGCTGAACTAGTTCCTATGTGAGTATCGTTCACTTTGCTGGTCATCAGGGGAGTTCCCAGTCTGATCATCGCACAAACACAGGTTTCGGCTCCTTTAATATTAAACTCCCGACCTGTGGATGGCTACAGAAAGGGCGGAGCCACTCCCATATGTACATTGAGTCCAGCTCAGTCTTTGTTTACAGACCAGCAAAATGAAAGTACCGTAGATCGGGAAAATTTTGCTGTGAAAATAAATTCGCGGTTGAGACCAACCGCGAAAATTTAACACGCGAATGAAAACGTACGAGGCGGTGATTAATGAATAAGCGTGCGCGCGCACATCGAGGTAAATGTCCGATCGACGTCTACTCCTGACAGCCACAGCGTTACAGCCAGCGATACCTGGCTCTCCCAATACTAGTAGTAGACTAAACGCTAAGAACGCTCCAGGCACTCGTCCACATTGTAACCATCAACCGGCTCAGTTCTGCAACATCCTCCAGTCACTCTACTCAGGACTGCTTGGTACAATCATCAGCAGCAGTTGGTCCACTCCCACCATCCCACTGGAAGTTGGCGTCTACCAGGGTGACCCCCTAAACGCTAAGAACGCTCCAGGCACTCGTCCGCATTGTAACCATCAACCGTTAAAAAAAAATTCCCTGATCGAACGAACCGCGAAAATATATCAACACGATAAATTTTCACGCGAATTATTTTTAACGTGAAAATTTCCCGATCTACGGTAGTTGCAATGCCAGAGGTATACTTCTGACTTATCTCTCAGGAAGACAATGGATGCTGCTAGATTCTTCTCTTTAGTTGATCTCTCTCCTTTCACTTCTACATGTGACTGACTAAAAAAAGTAGAAGTGTTGGTTTCAAGCTCTGTTCTACTGTCCTTACTTAGTACTAGTTGTTGCTAGCATATTTGATGCCTGAGTGGCTAAAACTGCTCCAATAGTGGTGCTGCAGCTGCAGGGAAAGTTTGGAGACAGTTGCTTTGCTGGACTCAAAGATACACAACTCTGAAGATTTTCACACCTGGATCAAAATGGCTACCACTCCAGACCAGAGACCAAGAGGAGCCCTGCAGAACTATCCCTTCTGTGGAAATAAGTTTAGAGGTCTTGGAAACCATCTCCCCCACTGCAAGGATAGGCAGGGAAGCTATTCTATATACCTTGCCCAGAAGACCTTAGAGAAGAAGTCCAAGAAGAGTAGTAGGAAGGCTTGTCCCAAATGTCACAAGATGTTTGTCAGACTGGACACTCACCTGAAAATAGTGCCATCTGCAAGTCTGTAGCCCCCTCAGATCCTTCTCCTCCCCCTGAACCATCACCACCAGCCATTTCAGACTCCTGTATACTGGACAATATCCCAATGCCAGCAAATTCAGCCCACCGCCTGACCTGAGACCGTCCCTAAAGCTCCCCTTTTCCAAAGAGGACTGGGCGGAGGCAGACCTTCACTTCTGTGAACACCTTGTACCTGCAGTCATAAATGAATCCTCAGCAGATGCCAAAAACAGTGTCCTTTGTGATGGCATTTATAGTACTTTTCTGAGAAGTATGGTGAGACAGTCCAAGTCTGGCAAGGCTGAGAGGAAGAGGAAAAACCATGACAGGCCAGGCTCTTAAGAGAGTAAAACAATTGAAGAAGGCAGCCAGAAAGGAGTTTCAGAGAACCAAGCGTGAAGGACTTCCACCAGAGAGCATCCGAGTTCTAGCACAAAACTTCTTCACACTAGTGAGAGAGCACAACCAGCTGAAAAGAGTTTCCCACAATGCCAGCCTGGGAAAGCAAGCCAAAAAAGCGAAGAAGTGCTGCCACCATCATTTCTGGTGATATGCCAAAGAACTATTGGATGATGGTGCAGCCAACCAGACCACCCCCCAGTTTGGAGAGGAAGTAGCGGCTGACTACTTCAAGGATGTCGAACCTCTGGCTATGACACTGAACTCATTACATTAGAGGTTGGCCCTAGGGGAGTAATCAATCCTGCTGGCTTCAAGCGTCTCAAACAGACACTCAATATCTGCTCCACCGATATGTCCGAACTTCTACTGTCCACTTGCAAGCAAGCAATTGAATTATTTATCATTGCAAAAAATGTTGGTTGTTTTAACCACAGAGTGGTTACCCTGGTTGCAGTCAAGCTGAGGAGACAGTGGTTATGAGATGATCTTGCAGATATACTAACCACTGAACATCTGTGAGAGAGTCACCATGCAGCTTTTGTCAAAAGCATCATCTTTTAAGTGTGGTTGTAGTGACTCCCTCACAGATGTTCCGTGGGTTGTCAGTTGTAATGTATGATTTGGGCTAAGGTTGCTTATGCAATTAGCCTCTAGTACCAAAATAAGCTTGGTTGTTGTTGCATAGAAGCAGGTGTAACCACAGATGTTCAGTAGTTACTAACTGCAAGATGCTGGTTGTAAGATAATCTGGGAAGCTTCCTCTCCAGTTTTTTATTTTCCTATAATAGGATACACAAATAGCATGTGCTAATACAAAGTGTACCCAGAGAAGAGACAAGACAAGCATATAGGATTATATAAGTATCTAATGTAATTAATGTATACGTAAGTAAAGTAGTATGTAAAGTACGTAAAGTAGTTATAGATAATGCATAACATTAGTTTTAAAAGTACTGAATGAGGATGTGACGAGCCTCTCAGGGAGTGTATTCCATAAGTTTGTAGCATGTGGAACAAATGAACTGTGGAAGGCATTTGTGCGAGCAAAGGGTTGGTGGAGAAGAAACTGTCTATCTGATCGTTGAGAAAAACTGGGTCTCAGTGAGACAATGTCCAGAGGAAAGTAGCACAGGCCATGTACAATCTTATACAATGTGCACATGCATGATTGTAGCCTTCTGGACTCCAGGGAGGGAATATTGACCATATTCAGCAGTTATTGGTAACCAGTATCCCACCTTCTAGTGACCACCTTCATGGCAAATTTCTCCACATCTTCAATCAGTTTTACTTGTTTACGTGTGGAGGGATTCCAAACTGGGCTCGCATATTCAAGATGTGGTCTCACCATTGTCAGGTACAGCTGCAATAGGGTATCACTGTTTGCCTTGTTGAATCTCCTGTAAAGAAGGGCGGTTACTTTCCTGGCTTTGGAACAGATTGATTCGATATGCTTACTGAATGACATATCACTGGAGAGCAGGAGGCCAAGATACTTGAAGCAGTCTACTTTCTCCATCTCAGTGCCACCGAGCATTAGACTTACAGGGGCAGATGGGCACCTCTTTCGCGACACAACCATATATTTACACTTGGTCAGGTTAAGGGTTAGATGGTTGGAATTCACCCAGTCCTCAATCATTAGGATGTCACCCTGCAAGTGATGATAGTCTTCCTGGCTCTGAATTGGGCGGAACAGTAACAGGTCATCTGCACAGAGCACAACCTGACCACCATCCAACAGGGGCAGTCGTGCCAGATTGTCAATATATATTAAAAACAGTAATGGGCCCAAAACTGACCCCTGCGGTACTCCTGACAACACAGTTGTGTGCTGAGATTCTGCACCATTAACCACAACTTTCTGTTCCCTACATGTAAGATAGTCAGTGATCCAAGCAAGTATTGGGTTACTCAATCCAGTCTTTTTTATCTTTTCTAGTAGAACTTCATGTGGAATTGAATCGAAAGCTTTTCTTAGATCGAAAAAGACGGCACCAATCTCTCCACCGCCCTCGAGTATACTCAACCAGTTGTGCGTAGTTGCGAGCAGGCCAGTTACAGTTGACTTTCCAGGTAAGAACCCCCACTGTGATTCTGCCAGAGGGTGGAAAAGTTTGAAGGTGATTTGTGATTATACCATACATGTGGCGCTCAAGAACTTTGCTTAGCACACTGAGTAGAGTTGTCTTATGTAATCAGCAAAATATATAGTACATAACCACTGTCTCTTTGGCTTGTCTGCAACCAGGGTAACCACTCTGTGGTTAAAACAACCATTTTATTTCGCAGTGAAGGATCATACAGTGTCTTGTGCAGTAGGAACAGAATAACTTGAATCTGTGTATGTTTATATTATTATCATTTGTGCTGTCAGTATTGTTATATGCATATCTTTAGGCATCTACACTGGAATATGTTACCCCCTTATTGTATTGTACGTTGTCTCACAATGCAATGAAGTTGATTAAAATGAGATAGAGAGAGTGTGTGTGTGTGAGATAAAAACCCACAGGGGTGAGAGCACTGGGGCCCCAGCGCTCTTGTGTGAGGGTCTTTTTGTTGTAGTAATGTGTGTTTACAGAAGTTGAGTTGCGATATGCTTGTATTATTATTATTAAATTTCATTGTACACACCACAGTAGGTGTAAGAAGAGATATATATATAGGATAGTGTTAAATATTATATGAGAGTTACTATTAATAAGTATACAAGTAATAAATTTCGTCAATAAGTATACGTACATCATAGGATATAAGCGGGAAATTTTCGCTGGTGCAAAATTTCGCGCGCAAATGCGTCTAGACTCTTCAGAAGACATTTTTCGCGGTTTTTGTTTCGCGGAACGAATGTGTGAAGCTCTGACCACACCCCTACCAGTTGACGGCCACGCCCCACATGCGAACCCGATGCTGAACGACGAAGTGAAGAAGCAAGCTTGTGCGACAACGGCCTAGACTTCCTTTTGTGTGGAGGCCTTCGCAATTACGAAAGTATCAGGACTGCCGCTGTGGGCGAGTAACTGGCTTGTTGAACAGAAATATTCAGCACTGCTGATCTCGACTTCGACAACTTTGGAGCGTCTCTTACAGGTTCGTTGACATTTTGTATAGTAGCAGGCTGATTCGTCCCTACAGCGCCCATTTAGAGGGCAGACAGATTGTAGGGAACCATCTCGTTCACACGGATACTAGTTCGTATTGACGTACGCGCATAATGACGTCATCAATTTCCATTCAGGTCTGTCCGCGAAAATCGCACCAGCGAAAATTTCCCGCTATACGGTAGCAGTCGCTTAGCCATCCGACCGGAAGTCCTATTTACGCAATACATTTCCTATTTCAGCGATGACGTCATGAAAGTTGAATTCGAGAGCTGGAGTGCGCAAAAAGCGTTCGTGCAGCCACAAGAAGCTACCAGAGCGCGCAAAGCGACCACCGTTCCACGGTACAGGTGCTTGACCTTGTGTGGGAGTGGTAATACCCGGATCACGGCCACGAGGATACAGAAGCAGAAGAAATTTGACGTTAGCATGTATTTCGAAACAATTTGGCACATTTCATTCTGCCACGACTGTAGGCTATGACATCAGTATGTTACAGTAGTATATAGATAGAAGTTTTATAACTGCAAGTTCGGTATTATTAAAACTGCAAAATAATGTATGTGCACATAATTGATAATCAAAGTGATGACATTCAACAATCCATGCAGAATACAGGTAATTGCTGTGTGAAAGTTAATATCGGCCACATTTGGGGGACCTGTGAGCTGCCAAGCATCCTGGCCAATGCTGTGGGCCCTGCTGTTATTGTGGGCAGAGCTCCACTTAATTACTATAATCATTCGGTGGCGGCGGAAGTCTCTCGGCGGAGGTTAACGAAAACAAACCTGCATGGGTTACAGTCAGGACCAGTGTTACTCCTAGTTTCAGGGTTAGGTAGGTAGGTAGGTAGGTAAATTTTAATTTTTAACAGGAATGCTGTATCTGCTCGTTAGCAGATTTTCATACAGGTCCTGATACAACAAGAAACAGACAGAGTAATGAGTGGTTTGAGGAAAATAAATAATAAAAATAATTATTAAGTGGAATAAAGTGTAATAGAAACTTAAAAATGAGTGGTGAGATAAAAAGAATACAATAATGAGTGTGAAATATTAGTTCAGTAGATGGTCATGTAGTGCTGCTTTGAAACTTTTGAATTGTTTAAGCCTTCTTATGATTTCTGGTAGCTGGTTGTAGAGTAGTGCTCCTTGAAATGTGAAAGTGGATCGGAAATACTCCGTTTTCGGCCTAGGTAGGTGCAGCTTGTTTTCTCCTCTAATTCTAATGTAGCTTAAGGCTGTGTTTGGTCTGAACTTTGAGCACAGAAATGAAGGAGCTTCGTCAGATAGACACCTATGAACCAGGCATACCAAAGCTTTGTATCATCTTTTCTCAAGGGTTGTCCAGCCTAGTGCCCTCTGTAGTGGCTCACTGCTAGTTCTTGGAGGCTTTCCGTGGATGATTCTCAGGGCGTATTTTTGTATCCTTTCCACATGATCTCTCAATATGACACCACAGTGGTTCCATACAACGGAGCAGTAGTCCACGTGGGGTAAGACAAAAGCCTGGTACAGCAGCCTTCTGACATTCTGGGGTAGATGACGACTTGCTCTTCTTATTACAGCCAGTTTGGCCATACACTGCCTGTGCAGGTGGTCGATGTGCGTTCTCCAGGATAGGTCCCTGTCAATCTTTACTCCCAGATAGTTGACACAGTTCTGTTTCTCCAGGCAGGTATCTCCAATTTTAACTTCAACATCGTCTACCATGTGATACTTCCCTTTCCTGGTAAGTACCATCAGCTGAGTTTTTGCAACATTCATCTTCAGGCCGTTCATTCTTATCCAGTTTGCCACCCTTTCTAGGTCCTTCTCCATTCTGGCCCCAAGTACTACAGGGTTTTCATCTGTTGAGTAAATGGTGGTGTCATCAGCCTAGAGATTCACAGTACAGTGTTCAACAACATCCGACAGGTCATTTACAAAGAGCAAGAATAGCATGGGTCCTAGGATGGATCCCTGAGGGACACCCTTTGTCAATCCAGTCCAGTCTGAGTGCTCGTCATCTAGTAACACTCTCTGCCTTCTTTCAGATAAGTAGTTTCTAAACCAGGATAATTCGACTCCACGAATGCCATACGCATCCAACTTTTCTATTAGGAGGTTGTGGTTGATTGTGTCAAAAGCTTTGGACAGGTCAATCATCACTGTCGCCACCACATGTCCAAGGTCAAGTGCATGCAGTTTTCCAGTCATCGATGGTTCTAAGGAGTATGTCTTGCGTGCTCCTGTTTGGTCTGAAACCAGCTTGTTCCTCCTTTAGAATATTGCTGCTCTCAAGATAATCATACACCTGGTCATGAACAATGGACTCCAGTACCTTTGCTAAAATCGGAATTACAGATATAGGGCGATAGTTGTTTACAGAATGCTTGTCCCCAGACTTTGGAACCGGTGTCACATTTGCCTCCTTCCATGCTGCCGGAAATAGCCCCTGTGAGAGACTGGAATTAAAAAGACTAGTGAGACTAGGGGATATTGCCGGAGCAAGCATTTTCAATAGCTTCGCCGATATTCCGTCTGGGCCAGTTGCTTTCCTTACATTGAGAGATGCTAGCTTTTTCGTAACCGTTTGTTCTGGAATTACTGAGAATTTGAAAACTGTTGGGACAGGGGTTATGCGAGTTTTGCAGTTGGGAGGATCTGGAGACTGTACAGAGCCAAAGTGCTTGGCAAAGGCATTAACAATGTCTGCTGCCGGAGTTTGAGTCCTGTTATTGCAGTTTATGGAGTTGATTGGTTTGCAGCTGGTTCTTCCTAGAGCTGAATTGAGGTGGTCCCATGTAGGCTTGGCATTTCTGGACATATCCTTACAGATGGCTGTGTAGTGGTCAGCTTTTGCCCTTTGTAGTCGATGGTTGACTTGCTTACGTAGGGATTTGAACATCTCCCAGTCCACCGGATCATGTGTTCTCTGGTGCTTCTTGCGGTAGTAGTTTCTGGTTCGCATCAGACTTCGTAGCTCAGAATCAATTCAGTCGTCACAGGAGCCTTTCTGTTTCACTCTGACTTTCATTAGTGGTGCATGTGAATTAATCACATTCAAAAACAGTGACTTCCAGTAGCTCCACTGGTCATCAATGTGGTCAAAGATATCCATCACCTGCCATGGAGCATTCACTAGGTCAGAGGTTAGCTCATCAACGTTGCATTTCTTAAAGGTCCTTACTGTACATGTTTTGCTGGACTTTGGCGGTACATTCGCCATAGATCATTAGATGATCACTTCCTGTGAGTTCAGCGGTTCCGGTGGATGTGAATAGGTCCGGATTAGATGTAAACAGCACGTCAATGAGAGTTTGAGAGTGGTTGGTAATCCAGGTGGGCTTGGAGATTAGTTGTGTTAGGTTGTACTCATTTGCAATGAGCGAGAGTTTGTTAGACAGGTTTGAGGGGGCTAACAAGTTGATGTTAAGGTCGCCCATCAAGCTAATATCCTTGCCTTCAGATGTCGCTCCCTCCAGCATGGTTTCAAGCTCCGTAAGCAATGAGGGTTGAGCATGCGGAGGCCTGTACATTGTGCCGACCAGAACGGGTCTTCTATTGAGGCGCATTTCAATCCATACTATCTCAACCTCTTTGGATTCTAGCTCCAGCCTTCTCTTGCTTCTGCATCGTTCTGGGACATACATGAGAATGCCTCCTCCTTTTGATCCATGGTCGTGTCTGTACAGGTCGTACGAGGGTATGTCAACCTCTCCATTTGGTACTGAGCTGTTTAACCACGTCTCACAAACACCTAGTATCACTGGCCTCCTTGTTTCAGAAAGAGCAGACCGTAGTTCATCCATTTTATTCAGTAGGCTTTGGGAGTTAAGGTGACAAAATATAGCATTGTTTGTACATTCATCAAGAGGTGAGAAATTTTCGGAGATGTTACTTAGTTCAAATGAAGAGATATGGCTGTTGTTGAGGCAACTATCCAACGAAGCATCCACCAGAGGAAGGGCTTTCATGGTACAACTAGGACAGATCCATGGGAAGTCCTCCATTGCTGCCATCTCTTGGTACTCCCCCACAGATAAACCACAACACTTCGCGTGAGTCCAGTTCTCACATTCATCACAGCACACTCCCATCTGGTTACACTTCACTGGCTTGCCACAGATGGTACACGGGAACTTTACCGGTCCAGGGTTAGTTTCGATATCACCGCCAAGTAGAACAAGCCAGTAGCAGATTGGTATCGAGTGATTATTTGTTCTCCTTGGACGGAGGTGCGAACTTTTCCTCCAGGTGGCTAAGACAGCTGGAAGGGGGCTTCCACTTGGCAGTAGCTTGTCTGGAGCAAAGAACACGTTTGGGTCATGCTCAACTGTTTCCTGACCGTCGGCGAAGGAGTAAGCACAACGACCGACCGCGAAACTCAGCCACAGATACGACAGCAAAAACCAGCACCTACACGCCATCTTGCTCCGGAAACGTTTAGGGTTTGGTTTAGGGCAATCTTGCTTTGCCTAATTTTAAAAAAGGGTTTTAGTAGCTTATTAATATATTCATGATCCAAAATTGCCACTCGATCATCGCATCTACATGCTCACTGTAGGTAGCGTCCTATTAACCACCAATGTATCTCAAATCAGTCTGTGCCAACTTTTGTTCAGACAGAGCTACTCTCAAAGTCAGGCTAGACTCATGTTTGTCACTACTCTTGGAATGGACAACTTTGACTGCACCAAAATGAATGCACATTTCAAAAAATTCACAGCTTGTCTCACGGGAGGGGCTCATTCACGAGTGCAAGCAAGCATTACTAGCCCCACCTCTCCCCCTTATGTTGCTAAACAACTCACGGCTCTGTTCCACACACAACCACTCTTCAGCTTTCTTGTCCACTTCAGCGTAGTACCAACGATATATTGCGTATTCTAGTTAAAGCCCAGCCCGGCACTCAAGCTCTGGGCCACGCTCACCTACTAGGCTTGGCATACGGATCGCAAGACCTGGGCCTACCCAATGAGTACAGTCTTGGCCACTGTGGCCTTTCTGCTGCTTCTAGACACAAGCTTGCTTTCACAAGCAGACATTACGCACTACTCACAGCTACTGACACTACAGCACTCTACTAAACTCCTTCTTCTTTTTTTTTTTTTAAGTCGATCTAAGCTTATCTTCAAAGTTCCGACCACCACATGAGGGGTTCCGCCAGGCCACATCTTAACTAACTTAATTATAAACTGATTATTGGATGCCAATGCCGACAGGAAATGGGGAAAATCCCCAATTTTATGGATAGTGAAGGGTTGAAGACTCCCAAAACTGGCTGTGTGCTAAAAGTTTAACAAGACAAAGAAGTCTATCAGCTTGGATTCCAGGTTTGTCGACCTTGAAAGTGCAGGGTTCTCTGCCACCTTAAACTGGGAAAAAAGCAGCAACCATTTCAAACAGAAAGGTGGAGTTGTGAATGTCTAGCCTGTGAAAAAAAGAGACACTTTAAAGTAAAAAAAACCCACCGGTTTAAATCAGATAAGAAGTGCTATAGTTATGTATAAATGATGAACAAGATTTGTTTGACGTTAGTATGAAAAAAATGGTAGTTACTGGAAATGAAATCCTTGGCGAAAAGCCTCTGGCTTAAAGCAGCCAGTGGTTTACCACTCAAACCACTATATAGCCCTCACAATTCTCTATATGTACACTTGTACCACACATATGGTATTGAATATTTCAGTCACGGTTTGCAGCTAGACATATACGTACTCTTAGTCTGTGTATATAGGTATATAGAACTGGGATTCTGCCCAGTAGGTGCCATGTCTGACTAGGCTTAGTTCAACAAAGTTGTGTATACATTTGATGTGATAAAATGTTAGCCTCGTTCCCAGGCCATTCTCATCTCCAGCTATTGATCGCTTTTATTATGCAAAAGGTCTTTAGAGATCTCATCAAGTGTGATTTCGTCATATGGGGAGTGGTGCCCCGTCAATATAATTCAATCTCAAGTTTGCCGAACAACGAGCTATATTGTCACTGTAATTTGAACGCTTTGGTCTGTAGTCCTTGGAAAAGATATTACACGTAGGGCTTTGAGATTCTTCATCAGGTACCACCCCCATGTGTTTAACCTATCATTACATCACATCACTGCGCATGTGACAAGATCTCCCTGACCTTCCCCCTCAGTTGTAAGTACAGGGAGCTTGCTACATTTTATTAGCCTTGTTCCCAGGCCTTCACTACTGTCCAGTTTTTGTTGAAGTGGGGAGGGGGAGTCTGGGAATGCGACTACATTGTATGTACAAATTGCTCACCTTGCACGTGATTCTTCAGAATTCTGAAATGTCAATGTACACTAGCTGGTGTATACCTGAGGAAAATACATAGTATATGTTCTAGAGAAAGTGATACTGTGACTCTTTAGCAACATAGCCAACCACAGATACCATATGGTCATGCCTTATTTTGGCGTCACCAAGTCCATGCAATCATGCCAGGGTGACCAACCGTCTCGGACCTGGTTTGTCAAAAGAGTCATAATAACCCTTCAGAAACTACATAAATCTACTCCTAATCACTTCTAAACCACATGCTTTTCAGTTTCCAATGCCCACTGAAAAGGAGGTTCCACTAGTGGACACAGACATATGAGGAAAGTCTTGGACGTTAGCCTGTTTTTCACGCCATTTCTCACCTTTTCATGTTGCAGCTTAATTAAGTATGGCCAATACTGGAGATGAGGTCATTTATCTGCATTATTTCGATTTTGTAAACTTTTATAAAAAAGTGTAGGTGAAATTCTGATTCTACATGCTATTTGCTTCAAGACAATACGTATCAATACAACGATACAACGTACCATCTTTCGGCCGATCGTCAGCAAAGTTCCGAGTTGCTTAAGTATTGCGTTCAATGGGGGGTGAAAGCTGACAAAGGTCAATTAATTTCGTCGCAGCCTTGCGCGAAATAAGCGCAAGATATAAAAAAGTGTAGCATACCGTTGTGTAGAGTGCAAGGCGAGGATTGCGAAGATGTGCAGATTGTGCGAGTTTATCGTCCCAGTTTTCGGCCGATTTAGTTTGAAATAGGCCTCATACGGTTTCAATGGAGCCTGGCTTCCTTGTAGCTACAGGCCTGTAGGTGTGACTCGCACCTGCTTCATAGACTCATTGGTGTTAATGTCAGAATTATACGTGTTAATGTAATTTTGCTTTGTTGGCGTGGAGTGTCAAATGTCCTTTTCTGGCCCATATTTCCTGATATGCATACAGTTCAAGCTAACATGAAGTACAAACAATTTGGCACATGTCATTCCGCCACAAAGTGCAGTCTATTGTGCCAAATAGATCTGCTCTATACTACTAAAAGTATCTGTAAATAGAATATTGTTGCAAACCTTTCCTTCTGGGAGCCATGCCAAAAAGTTGACACACCCTTCCATCATCCCTATCATGTCGGTTGAACATCGAAGCTGGGTTTCCATTCAGCGTAATTTCACACGTATACGCCATCAAAATAGCTTACTACAATCATCCTACTTTCGTTTGAGATGACGATATCCTTCGGATCGGCGGTGTGGTACTAGCTGCACACGATCTCAGCTAGCCGGGTTCGACACTTTCAGCGCCGTATTATGTTTCCGCACTGCAATCGACCACGGAGCCTCGTCCCCAGGCCCCGCCCAAAAATTGGGAAAAGGGGCCTGGTCACACTTGGACTTTCTCGCTCGTATGTACTGAGTCAGAATATTATGTAACAATTACGTGGTAGCCGGCTACTGTTAACGATGGCATTACAGAGTAGATGAACAGATCTTGCTACGGAGCGACTACAGACAAATCCTGTGAGGCAAGAGTAGTAACCTAGAAGGCGTAACTACGCTCTAAGTTTCTGAAATTCGAAAAGTCTGCTAGCCTCGTTCCCATTTCCAAATGGTCTTGGAACGAGTCTACGACTTTCACGTGTCAAGAATTTAGTAATTGGTAATGGATGGACGTGATTCCTCTACTCCAAACGAAGACTGCTGACACAGCACATACGGAAATTTTTGCAAGTGTGACCGGGCCCCTTTCCCGATTTTTGGGCGGGGCCTGGGGACGAGGCTAGGAGTTTGGCTGGTGCGTCAAACGTAGTTAACCAGGACGTCAAACGTTTCTGAGGAAGATGTCTATGAAATTTGCGTAAAATTGATACATCTAAAGCCTGATGAAGTCCTGTGCGTCTTTTGCGAGAAGGAGCACCATGACTTGCAGGACCTTTGACCAAACTCTTCCAGCTATCACTCAGTCAGGGTTGTCTTCCAAGTGATTGGACTTCAGCTAACATTACACCTGTTTTTAAGAAAGGTAACAAGCACTCCCTCTCAAACTACAGACCGATCAGTCTCACATGCCTTGTTGTGAAACTCCTGGAGAGGCTTGTATATATCCAGCTAGAAAGCTTTCTTATCGCAAATGACAAACTCAGCAAAACACAGCACGGTTTTCAGAAGCACCATTCATGTCAGACTCAGTTATTGGAAACAGTTCATCATTTGGCACAATCTCTTGACAAGGGAAAAAGTGTCCATGTGGCCTATCTGGATTTCTCCAAGGCCTTTGATAGCGTTCCCCACCATTGCTTGCTGCATGCTCAAATTGGACTCAGTTGGGATCAGAGGGCATGTTCTGGCCTGGATCAGCAGCTTTCTGTTCTCACTGATCGCAGACAAAGAGTTTTGCTTGATGGATGCAGTTCAGAATGGGTGAATGAAACTTCTGGTGTACCGCAAGGCTCTATTCTTGGACCGTTGCTGTTCATCATCTACATCAATGACATCGGAAGTGGCCTAACTTCGTGCACTCGTCTCTTCGCTGATGATTGCACTGTGTTCAAGGAGATCAACTCGCATCAAGACTGTGACTCGCTTCAGGCTGACTTGAATGGACTCCTCAAATGGACACAGAAAATGATGTGCATCACCAACAAGAAGAAACCCATTGCCTACACTTATCATATCAACAACAGTGCTGTGGAATGGGTGGACACCTTCAAATATCTTGGGGTGAAGATCCACAACAAGCTTAACTGGGGTGAGCATGTGAAAGATGTGTCATCCAGAGCTTCAAGAGTGCTGAATCTTCTGAGACGCACAATGCATGGGTGCCATAAAGACACTAAGAAGAAAGCGTTCACTGCTCTCGTCCGTCCCCACCTGGAGTACTGTGCTCCTGTGTGGTCTCCATACCAAAAGAAGTATATTGATGCCCTTAAAAAATGTCCAGAAGAGAGCATCAAGATGGGTGTGTGCTGCGAAGTGGGACAGAAATAGCTTCCAATGGACAAAATCATACAGTGATTGCAGACATGAGCTTGGTTGGCAAACCCTTGCACAGAGACGAGATATACTCAGTTGCTGTCAGATATACAAAATGGTAAATCATCTTGATTGTTTGGTTTTTGAAGACTTCCTGTCTTTTAACAGTACTGTAACCAGATGTCATCACTTTTGTATAAATTACATACAGTCAAGAGTAAATACCTTTAGGCACTCATTTTTCGTGAATGCTCCCTTTCTATGGAAATTACTCTACCTCTAGATGTTGTACAAAGTAGCTCATATTATAGCTTTAAATGTAAACTCAAGCAGATTTTGTAATTGTAGTCACATTCTATTTCTTGCAATGAATGTCCTTATGTCATGTGACTATAGAATCTTTGTTTCTCTATTTTTGTTATGTATGCCCTTATGTCATGTAACTAGAATGTTTGTTTTTGTCTTGTTCGCTAGGGGGAGCACTTTTATATAGGAATACCTTTTGTGTAACCCTTTCTCTTGAGATAAAATCATTTCAAATCAAAAACCACTGATTAGCCTCTGACTCAATAAACGATAGCCCCATGGCTGTCGCAGCTGGGTTGACAGCTAGGAGCACGCTCCCACATACCATATGGGGCTTCTGCCGCTGGGCCCGGTTGACGGCTGGGGATGCCCTATCCTATATGTAGACCAGTTTCCTGGTCCATGATCTACAGGCCTGCCAACCTATCCAGTCCAAAAACCTTGAAACTGGGGTTGTCAGGTGGGTGTGGCTCCAAGGAATCAGTTGCAAGCCACACCCACCACAGGAAGATCGACGATTCTGATTCAGAAACTGCCTCAATACTAGCCTGGTAGCCTCGTTCCCAGGCCCCGCCCAGCTTTCCGTCGCTTGCAGTACGGAAAAGTGGGAGAGGGCCTGGAATAATTTATCACGTGAGTGACATAGTGGGTAGAGAGAAGGTAGTTCAAAGTTCAAAGTTTATTCATGACCCCTTGCGGGAAGTGAAGAACATACATGTACAGTAGAGGGCTGCAAAATACATATACGACACATGTAAAAAGTGATATACAGGGAGAACAACTAAAGTGGAGGTTCACTGTAGGGCTGATAGAAGAGACTGGCCAAGGTCAGAAAAGGAGTCAGGTGCTGAGCAGATTTCCTCGAGGAACGTGTCTGAGTCAGGGAAGGGGGTAATGTCCGGGTGGTTCTTGAGAAAATGGTCTATCATAATGTCTGTGTTTTCCACAGGTAAGTGACATCTGGGAAGAATACATCTTCTATCACCATACACAGGAGCAGAGAGCAGTTTAAGCACAGCAAGAGCTCTAGTAGTACCCACAGGGCCTCTGTCCAATCCATTGTCCCATATTCGCATCCAGCTGTTCTTCCTTGTGAAGTTTATCAGATAGGTAATTGAAGGATGCTAGAGAGGACTTAATTGAGCGGACTGCTAGTTTAATTGAGCGTAGACTTAATTGAGCGTAGGCGGGTTGTCATTGTGCCCACGCAAGTGATTGCGTATGGATCGATAATCGACTACGCGTACCCGCGTTTTAGTAGGAGCCCGTTCTGGCTTTTTTTTTTAACAGTAATGGGAAAGAAGACTTCAGCAAAGCCTAGGAAAGGGCCGCCTTGGCGTTTAATAGCGCCTTGAAAGCCATTCTCCGGGGTATACAGCGGTCAGTTGGTCTAGGTAAGGCCACTCTGAATTAATTGAACTAACCCGACCGACCTGAAGTTTTAAAAGTGCCTCGTAGTTGGGTAACAATCGTTATATGCACCGCCTCAAACATTTTAGCACAAATTGTTTGACGCCGAGAAGTATACGCATACAAATCGCCAAAAGTCCACTCAGGTTCAGTCCTCACAACTGTTCTCAGTACTTCCCGACCCAGACAAGTCACTATCGCTACCACATAACTTGACATAAGCCTTAGTACATGTAGTAGCCTGTGCGATGTGCATAGGCCACGTAGGCTACCGTTTCAGAGCCAAACTGGCTGCCACGTGTTGTAGTTATTAATACATCCGGTGGGCCTAAATAAAATATTACCCGCCCGACCGACCGACCCAACTTCTTGTGGTCATGTTAGTTCAAACAAACAATTAATTCAGAATGGCCTAAGCGAGTAAGTTAGCGTGATTTTCGAATGTACGCTCTGAATACGCTCACCATAGGCATAGCTTGCCGTATACCGCCAGGTAATGTAGCGTAGTGCTGCCTAGTCCCGTTCTGTCAGCCATAAAGCGGAACGAGTATATTCTGTCCATAAAGCGTGGGCGAGTTCATTCGTTCGCCCACTTGTAATTAAGTTCTCTCTACCTAAGCGAAGCTGTCCGAGCTCGAGAAGAAGAAACATAAGAACAGACGCCTACGTCCCCGAGCCCCACCCCCACACCAGGAGACCCCTGCCCCCAAAACCGTTGTGAACCTGTCTGGAGTAGACCTCTCCCCACCCGAACTCAGCCTACTGTCCAAAGGACTCAAGTTTGCTCCTAAACCACCAAGAGCAAACCGCTTCCAACTGAAACAAGACCTGGAAGATTTCGGACGCAGAATCAGACTGAGGGAGTTCTTCTATCACCCTGAAGCCAGCAACGATGAAGAAAACCACCAAGAAGATAGAAAATTCAGGGAGAAAAGCACATGGACACCCCCAAAGAACAGAGATGCAGCCATTGAAACCTACGTGAAAGCGGTAGAAACCGATGCATGGCGGCTCACCAGGTCCACCAAGCGAAAGGACAACCTTCTACCAAGCGAACGACAGGCCCTCAAACAACTACGGGCCCGTTCTGACATCATCATCAAGCCAGCGGACAAAGGGTCTGCCACAGTTGTCATGAGTAAGGAATCCTACCTGGCCGAAGCATACAGACAACTGTCGGACACGAGGTACTACCGCAGGCTTGAATCGGACCCCACACCCCGACACTCAGAGCTAGTTGCAGGACTAGTTCAGGAGATGTTCGAGATGAACCATATCAACAAGGACACACTCAAGTACCTAACACCAACTGAACCCCGGACGGCCCGCTTCTACCATCTCCCAAAAATCCACAAGGCGGGAAATCCAGGCAGACCCATCGTGTCCTCATGTGGAGCCCCAACCGAACGAATCTCCGAGTATGTTGACCACCACCTGCGCCCCCTCGTGGTACAGATCCCATCATACCTAAGGGACACGACAGACTTCTTGAGGAAGCTGTCGACCCTAGAGATGCTGCCACCAGGATCAATCCTGGTCACTCTCGATGTCAGCTCCCTCTACACAAACATCCCACACAACGAGGGAGTGGCAGCATGTAGGAAGCCCTTGAGACACGCCCCTCCCTAGCCCCACCCACCAACTACCTAGTTGACCTAATACAACAAATTCTCACCCTAAACAACTTTACTTTCAACGGTGAGCACTATCTTCAAACCCAAGGCACAGCAATGGGCACCAGGATGGCCCCATCCTACGCAAACTTGTTCATGGCAAAGCTAGAAGAGACTCTACTGAACCAGACCACAATCAGTCCACGAATTTGGTGGAGATACATCGATGATGTGTTTGCCATCTGGGACAAAGGACAGGACGAATTGGAAAATTTCCTTCAACAGATCAACACCTTTCACAACACCATCAAGTTCACGGCAGAATGGTCCACTGACCGAGTGTCCTTCCTAGACACAACTGTCATCCTAGATGCAGGTACCATCCACACTGACCTCTACACCAAACCGACTGACACCCACCAATACCTCTCTCCTGAGAGCTGCCACCCTAAACATTGCACCACTTCCATCCCCTATAGCCAAAGCCTTAGAATACGAAGAATATGCTCTCGCGATGAAGACTACACAAAAAGAACCGAAGAGCTGAAGGAGCACCTGAAAGGCCGAGGCTACAGGGACACCACAGTAGACACCCAGATCCAACTAGCCACTCAGACATCCCGGGAAGAAGCTCTACTACCACGTCCCCGGAGACCAGCACTGGAAAGGATACCCCTAGTGGTCACCTACCGTCCCGGCCTCACCAAACTGAGCAGCATTGTCAGGAAACACCTACCAACACTACACATATCTGATAAGCTCAGAAAAGCCATACCAAACCCACCCCTGGTAGCCTACAGGAGACCACCCAACCTGCGAGATCTCCTAGTTCGAGCAGAGGTAAAAACACCAACCCCACCCACCCTTGGAGACAATGCCCCCTGCGGCAGCAGACGATGCAAGACCTGCCAGCTAATAAAACACACCAACACTTTTACCAGTAATACCACGGGCAGGAGATACACCATCAGGAACCAATTTACATGTAAAACAAAAAACATCGTGTACATGATCAGCTGTAACAAGTGTAACAAGCAATATGTGGGAGAGACAGAAAATGCCCTGCACATCAGGATGAATGGCCACCGGTCCGACATCACAACGAAGAAACTGGACAAACCGGTGGCCGCACACTTCAACCATGCAGCCAGACCACTCCTATGAAGATCTGAGGGTGATGGGGATAGAGAAGATAGATCATAACAACAGCAGGAAACGGAGGAAGCTGAGGGAACGATATTGGATCTTCGAGCTCAGAACACTGACGCCCGAGGGACTCAACATCGAGGACTAACAGACGCCGCGTCTGGACGCTAACACCATTGCGTCCGGACGCTAACAACATTGCGTCGGAACGCCAGACTCTTAGAGATTTAGTATAAAAAGAACTCCACTTGTGTTATTTGTACCTTGTATTTGACCAGTGTCCCAGTTGTTGTATGCCTGAAGAAGGTCCGGATCGGACCGAAACGTAGCAAGAAAAGTTTGACCAATGTAATAGCGAAGTACTGTTCCGGAATCCGCGAAAGCGACCTTTCCACGATTTATAGTGACGTTTCTCACGTGATAAATTTTACCAGGCTCTCTCCCTTTTCCTTTGCACTTCCATCTACACATTCACAGTCATGGCTGGTTGGCATCAAGGCAACTCCATCAGGTTTTGTTGCAAACTCAAGAAATTTTAGTTCAGTGCTGATCCCACTGTGCCTCAGTCCTCCAGCCCAAAGATGAATTTCACCGTCCTGTAGGTCGCCCGTGGCCGGAAATCAGACATTACTGGTTGTAGCTTCCAGGCAAAGTTTCAGGTTAGCTGCATCTTCATTTCTGTGTTCGTGGCTGGTTTAACCTCGACATTAGTAGTCTCGTCCCCAGACCCCACCCTCGCCGGGAGGCGCGCGCGGGCGGGGCACAAGACTAATGAAACGACGTGAAAGTAATGAGACCCGTTCCCAGTCTGCACAGGTTTCGGCTCCTTTAAATTCCCGACCTGTGGATGGCTACAGAAAGGGCGGAGCCACTCCCATATGTACATGGAGTCCAGCTCAGTCTGGCAGTTGAGACATGTGGGCTTGGAACATGTAAGCTCACTACATGCAATCTTACACATGCTTTGAGTCACCGGTGTCTTGGTAGCTAACTGACTGTAGACTGTCACAGCTCTTTAACTTGAATCTCTGAGAATCAAATGAGTACTTGAACTATTGTTTTTGTAACTTTGTTTAGCTACAGACCAGCAAAATGAAAGTAGTAGCAATGCCAGAGGTATACTTCTATGACTTATCTCTCAGGAAGGCGATGGATGCTGCTAGATTCTTCTCTTTAGTGATCTCTCTCCTTTCATTTCTACATGTGACTGACTTTTTATTATGATGTCATAGATAGGCCTATGATATGATTGCTAATTAGTTGGGTGTTGATCACTAAGTGTTATGTACAAGTAGTGCGACTTATCTAATTTTGGTTAATGTTGTCATGTAAACTCAGAGAGAGAGAGTGTGTGTGTGTGTGTGTGTGTGTAGGGCTCACGAGTGACTGTGTGGCCAAGTGGTTAAAGCACTTGACTGTCAATCGAAAGATCACAGGTTCAATTCCCACCAGTTACCACTGGAGGAAAAAAATAATCTTTCTCCACTTGGCACCCAACCCAGGCCCAAGTAAAATAGTAAATTGGGGATCTGGCTTAGGCTGGGGAAGCACTGGCTGTGCCTAATTCCACTGAGGTGCAGGTGGGACTTCGGGTGGCCACATCACAGTGGAGGGGCATAGTCAGTGCTCCTGCGAGTGCTTGGCCCGCCTTCAGGACTTTGTATAGCGCTAGCCCGGCCAGAGTTCCCTGAAGTAGCACACAGTGGTCCCAGCCTTAATTGGTCTGGGGGGGCACATCCCATTAGGGAGCTTCTTATACGTCCCTTTGTCCTTTGTGTAGGGCTCCCAACAGAAAATCGAAAGTGTATCAATTTTAAATTTGTTGTGCTAGAACTAAATATCTATCTGAGATACATAAAAGCCAGACTATAATAGTTTGTTCACAAAGCCACTTTTTGGCCAGTTCATCTTGGACTCGAAAGGGTTAAGTATCAAAAATTAGGCAAAATCCTGTTCAAGTGACTTTTGAAGCTTCACCATGAAACTAATGGTACTGATGGATTTTACTTGATGTGTCTTGAGCAAAATTGCCTGGACCACTCAGGTTTATAGCTGTCAAGAGACTATATTAGCTGTTATTTTATGTTGCAATACATTTTCCCACATAAGAATAATTGATAGTTTAATGTGGTGCAATTGATTATTTACTATTGGTAGAGTATAAAAATAGGTGGACCAGACACTTGCGTGGATATCTGTTAAAGGTATGTTCATATATAACCCCCCATATAAAATCAAAAATCCCATATTTTGGCACATAACCTTAATTCTGTTCACAGAAACTATTGTAGCTAACTGTAAAGTTTACAAATAAGGTCACTTGGTTCTTGGATTTCAGCATACCGGCAGCTACTTGATTCAAGTTTATTCGATCTTTGATTTTTTCCTTGGGTCTCCTACTATGTATGTGTGTGTGTGTCTGTGTGTGATTCTTTGAGGACAAAGTTGTTAGTGAAGATCTATCCTATCGCATCTTGGGGTGTAACATTGGTTGTTTATTTTGCATCTTTGGGAGTAATCTAATTTTGATCTCTTTTACAAAACTTTAGCTCAAAATGATTGCCCACTGTTCACTGAAACCCTCCTGGGAAGTGGAGATGTGCCATCTTCAACTGGATTGGTCGTTGATGCATTTAGAGCTACAAGCGGAGATCCTACACTTACAACAGTGCAGGTACACGCGGCACACATAGTCTGTCTCAGAAGTGGTCGGACTAGGAACATGTATAGTGGGTTGTCAGTAATCATTAACTACACCTGCACTGGTGGTTACTCTGAGTGTACTGGGAATCCCACACTCTCCCAGTTTGGCTTTGAGTGTGTTGGCTCAAGTTGGTCTGCCAGTGTTGGTGGCAGTGCTTCAAACATCATCACAACTCCGCCAGATGGCAGTTTCTCAACCCCTCTAAGGGAAGACTGTGGAGTGTGTGTCAGTCCGATGCGAGCTCTATTTGGTGATATCACTAACAATGAGCAGCACTGTGGACGTAAGTTCATAGCTTATTTTTTAGACCAGGTAAAGTAGCTATGTACAGTGATAGTTTTGCATTAGCCTCGTACCCAGACCACCTAGTTTCCTGAGCCTTCTCCCCCACGTGGCCTGGGTATGAGGCTAGTTTTGCATCAACACCCTCACCTTCAACCCTCCACCTCTAACCAATTTTTGTGAGTCGGTCATCATGTGATCTACATCTACAGTACTGTACCGGGCACCTTTAGTTTGTTCTGGTATGTCCCATCATGGTGGCTGCCTGTCGAAGTCTGTGGTTTGGATTGTTATCCCACGCATGCATGCGCAAGCGGGATAAACCAATCGATGTGTGTGTGTGTGTGTCAGCAGTTAGCTGCTGACCCAAATTCAAGTTGGTCAGTTTGATTTAAAAAACACAATCTAAACACCAAATAAACGATGAATTATACATTTGATAGTGGCAAAATTGGCTCTGTTCTTGATTTTGGCCATATTTGTTAGGTGAAGGTGGCACGACGGTCCCTCAGCAAAGGTTAACAAAAACATAAACTAGGATTACAGTCAGGAGCAGGGTTACTCCTAGTGTCAGGGTTGGGGTTTGCATTAGGGCAATCTTGCTTTGCCTAATTTTAAATCAGGTTTTACTAGCTCATTAATATATTCATGAACCGAAAATTGCCACTCAATGGGCGCATCTACACTCTCACTGTAGGTAGGGTCTAACCACCAACGTGCTTCAGATCAATCTAGGCCAGCTTTTGTTCAGAGCCACTCTCAAAGTCAGGCTAGGCTCATGTTTGTCACTACTCTTGAAATGGACAACTTTGACTGCACCAAAATCAATGACATTTCACTGCTTGTCTATGGGAGGGGCTCATTCACGAGTGGAAGCATGCATTGCTAGCCCCACCTCTCCCCCTTATTTCGGTAAATAACTCACGGCTCTGTTCCACACACAACCATGCACTGTTCACCACTCTTGTGTACAGTAGTATAGCGCCAATGATAAATTGCGTGTTCTAGTTAAAGCCCAGCCCAGCGCTCGGAGCACCTGGCCATGGTCACCAACTAGGCTAGGCATAAGGCCGCGAGACCTGGGCCTACGCAACGAATACAGTCTTGGCCACTGTGGCCTTTCTGCTGCTTCTAGACACAAGCTTGCTTTCACAAGCAGGCATTACGCACTACTCACAGCTACTGACACTACAGCACTCTACTAAACTCCTTTGCAAAAAAAAAAAAAAAACATGTCTTCATTTAACCCTCTGTCTTTCACCCTTGCTTACCACACCCTTCATACCCATGGCCTTTCTCTTAGTCAATGTTTGTGCTCTAATGGCCTGCCATGCACCTATACCTGATGCTTTGCACTTGGGATGCAGTTACCACCTGCACCCCAGTCACCGTTTTCTTTCCACTTGCATAGGCGTAGGAAGCAAAGTGGAAGTGTAGAGGCTATGTGCCGTGCGAAGCGCTGCGGAAAATTGTTTATTTGATGATTTCGCCGCGCGTAGCGCGGCGGCGAATTTATCAAAAGTGCGCACCTTTAGACTACAAAATAAAGCATTTTTTCAAGGGTATATAATATCCCAGCCTCGTTCTCAGACCTTCCCAACTGTCTCAAACCTCAATGCACGTGGAAATCAGTAAGATCATAAATTCATTGTCGTGCCAGGAGACCGCCCAGCTTTTCGTCGCTATAGCAGTAGTGGTCAGTGTTCATTGATTAGCCTCCTGCTAAGGCCGCTCCACCGGCAAGATGATACTTTTTAAGCGTAAATGTACGCATGCTACTGCATACGAGACTGCTCCAACGAAGTGACTGCTGCAACGAAGAGGCTGCTGAGCTATAAGTAACTTATAGCAGGTTATGAATATTAATTTTTGGGCTAAAAAGTGTAGCGGCCAAAGCCGCTACGGCCGCTACGGTTCCTACGCCACTGACTTGTGGTGCAGTTATGCTCGTTACACCCTAAGAAGAAAGAGATCCGGGGGGAAAAGCCATACGAATGCTCGTACCTACCTACTGTTTTAGCGTTTCTCTACTAGCCTAACGGGACTTATTCAAGCTTGATAGCACAGCTGGAAGCAGTAGTCATTGAAGTACCTACATTGCTAGCGCTAAGGCTGAGAGCCAACCCACGGCGTCTACACGGGGCCAAACATTTGCCATTAACGAATTTGACCTACGGTGACATAGGATTTTTCAATGGCCAAACTAACTATCTTAGCATGAAGGTAATTTTTATTTCATTAACTTTGAGAATATACGGGGGTCTTTTAAACAACTGCTGACCTGAGTTATGACCAAAAATGTTGACACTTCAAGTGACCACCCGCGCGTCATCCCGACTTGCAGCTCTGGAACCTTGTATACAGCCTACAGTAGGTACACTGACAACAAACTACGTCTATTAGCTGCAAGTTTCTGGTAGCGAACTATGTCTATTAGCTAGAAATATCAACCGACAGACTTTTCAGGCAAACCGAGCGAGCACAGTCTGCAGACACACTTTGCGGTTGATGGGCGGGGGTTGTCATGCAAGCGTATCAGCGGAGAGGCTGATTTCAATTGGCACGTGGCACAAACTTTGTGTCGTCTGTATGATTATGCCTAGCATCAAACCCGGACTTTCTCCCATTCCAGATTTTGTTCTGACTTTTCTTCAAAGCTGTGAGACAAAATCTGGAATGAAAGTCTGGGTTCAAGGCTAGATATGTCTTCCTTTTGCCCTATTGAGATAGACTTACACACTAGCTGCCATAGAGGTAGATATAGTGTTACACCTGGGCCTGCCATTGTAAAGTTTTAGCACTTGCCAGTCATGCAGGCGTATCAGCGGAGAGGCTGATTTCAATTGGCACGTGGCACAAACTTTGTCGTCTGTATGATTAATAAATGCCTAGCATCAAACCCAGACTTTCCATTCCAGATTTTGTTCTGACTTTTCTTCAAAGCTGTGAGACAAAATCTGGAATGAAAGCCTGGGTTCAAGGCTAGATATGCCTTCCTTTTGCCCTATTGAGCTAGACTTACACGCTATGTGTAATGGACTAGCTTACACATACCAGTTATATTAGCTTTAGTAGGGCAAGCAGCTATTTAGATAGAGACCACCTGCTAGCGAAAACGTTGGTGGAACAGGACAAGTAGACAGGCTTGTTTTGCCTTCGTTTTATACTTACCTAGAGTAACACTCCTGTTGTGAGTTACTATGGACCCCTCCTCACCAGCAGCAAAGCAAGTAGTAGCAACCAACCAGACAACAGGAATGGATTACCCACCACCCGTTCAATTCCTGTTGCACAAGTGACTCTTTGTAAATGGACTTTCACAATGCCGCTGACTGGCAATGTTTAGGAGGTAAGACAAACTGGGCTGTTAACCTGCATTCAGTCACTAAATCCTTTGATTTCTTTCTACTTGGGGTGCGGTTACGATGTAAAAACCCCCACTTTCTAGCTCATTGAATGTGATGGTTGGCTATTTGGGTGTGTAAGCTTGCTGGAGTGGGCTTGAATGTTTGTGAGTGTGCTGGAAAGGCAGAGAGCCATCCTGGAAGACGGATGTCATCATACAGTTATCTGGCAAAGGTATTGTAGCAAGCTGATTTTTCGGGCTTGTAGGCCCCACCCACGTTTATGCTAGTGGGAATGTGTATAGCTAACTTGGCTCCATTCTAGGGGCAATGACAGGGAGTAGGTTTGTGGACATAACTCCCTGGCCTGGAGGTGAGCGGGAAAAAGCATACCTAGTTTTGTAGGGAGTGAGTTGAGCTTTCTGAAACTGGGTTCAGTTTTGGTTGGTTTGAGTGGAGGTGTGTCGAATTTTTCTTGAAAGCCAACATAGCCAAAATTGCTGTTTTTGAGGTCAAATGTGTGTTTTGGTCTGTAGACTGGAATTGAAGTGGTCCCAGGACAAATCCATATGTAAAGTTTTCACTTGTTTTGTGTGTGTGTAGATGATGTGGTCAGACTGGGGGTGCATGGAGCCTTGGAGAGGGTGCAAATTTTTTTTTTTAGCTGAAGGACTAAAAATTGAGTTTTTGTGCATTATCAGGTAGAGAAAGCAGAGTGGTGCAAACTTTTTGTGAATCTTGTGTACACTTTGACTTTACCCATTCATCCGTCCACATGACTCGGAGATTTGTGATTCAAGGTTGTCCTACCTAAAATGGTAGTACATACAGAACAACGGTTTAACACCGATCATGCAAGTTCAGTTGTGCTCCTTCTTGGACAGAAGCAACTCTTCCAGGATTGTCTCTTGGGTCTGCACACTGCACAGTTCATGGTTGCGGTCAGCATCTAAGGACAGCATCAATTTTTGGCCCTGTGAAAGTGTATGGAGGGGAAGAGGCAAAATCACTGCCAAAATGTATAAACTGAACATAACTCATAGTGATGTGTTTTACCCATGCATGCGTTCTTTTGTCCTGAACAACAGACACTAGCTACCGACATACAGACATGACGTGCACGTGGTCGCGCGTTGACACTTAACTTACGAATTACAAGTGCTGCGTGAATGGACCCTGATGGAACCTGAGCAGTCTCTACGCGACCGTGCTAGAACGCGAAAGTAGAAGCAACGGGTGACTGCGTCATAAGAGAGCAGGGCAAAGGAAAGGGAGCGTGATAGAGTGAGAAAGAAGCGATGCATAGGGGAGTCTGGTAGTCACAGGTAAGCTGAAACGTTAAGCCAACCAAGGAGGCATCGATCGATGCGCCCTTTGCTCACTACCAGGTACTGACTTCTTTGTAGACTTCAACAAAGGAACGCTTTGCCATCTTCTCATTTTCCCACTTCACAATAGGCTATAGGCCTACCACGCCTACTACATATGGTTCATGCCCACGAGATCAACTCCCACGAAATCAACTCCCACAAAGTCAACTCCCACCAGATCGACTTCCCACGAAGTCAACTCCCATGCACCAGATCAACTCCCACGAGGTCAACTCCCAATAAAAGTTGTTAATGAAATGTGACAGTGTCTGAGTCAATGTGGGGTCAAGAGGTGTCCCACCTCAATGAAGTGTCCCACTTCAAAGAAATGCGCCACTCAAACATTACTCAGTAATCAATCACTGTCGCATCTCTATTATAAGTAAAGAACTAGTTAACAATTTTTCCATTAGTTCAATCAATAGCATGAAGCTAGTAGTATGGTGCAGTTCATTCAAACTCACCATGGTGGAAAAGCTCTGCTTTATGAGGGCTATAAGTACCTCAAAATTATTGATGGCAAGGATCACACATTTTGTAGATGCAAGAGACACAGAAGCAAAAGTGACCACTCATGAATGAGACCACTGTGCAGTCTTGCAAACCACAGAGATGAAACTCGACCAGTTTGAAGCCGGTGTTATGCAGCCTTCTCAAAAAAGGAGGTATGTGCAAAGGGATGAAAGAATAAGCACTGTTTGAGAGATTCCAGGATAGACAGTGCAACTTAGCTGACTAGCTACTCAGCAGAGTTCATTGAGACATCAAGCTGTGCTTTAGGGACACTAATTACAGGTGAATTTGTGTGTGCATATTAACATCTGTATTCTGGTATATTTGTATGCAAAAAAAATTACATTGAGTTGATCTCATGGGAAGTTGATCTAGCTGGTGGGAGTTGACCTCGTGGCAAGTTGATTTGGTGGGAGTTGACCTTGTGGGAGTTGATCTCGTGGGAAGACACCCTACATACTGGACATGTGCGCGAGGCAGACACTCTAGATCTGCACATGCGTATTCTTAGTACACCCATAGATCTATTATTGAGAAATGCCTGACTTACTGCTACCTGTCTGGCCCATCCATAGAGTCACTGTATGCTCATGTCACTTTTGTCAGCACACTCAACAGATTAGTAAGCGTATTAGTACTTGACCTCTAATATGACCTGATACCATTGAAACTGAATGCTCAGAAAGGGCCCTTTAACACAAGTCATGTGACGTCTTTTGTTAACATTGGACAGCCTTAGTCCAAAGCCAAACCCTCTACGATACTTCCTTCAGATAGAACTAATACACACACCACTGCTAGTGGATCTTTCAGGTCTTTCCTTTGCACTTACAATAGGAAATCTGGAAGATTTGTTGCACAAGTGATGTCACTGTCTAGCTATGTAGGTAGCTATACTGCATGCTTGGCACGGCTCAACCACTGTACTAGAAAAGACGACACATCAAACGGCATTAACCTCATTCTTAGGCTCCTTCACAAACTGTGTATTGTAAACAAGGATATTGAAGACATTAACTGTAAACAATGATAGAGAGAATAAGGATTGAAGACATTAACTGGCTGTGGGCGGGCCTCTACCACCTCCTGTCTTTGATTGCCTGTAGTATGCAAATACTATGGGGGAAGGCTTGGTCGCATCTCCTCCCCCCTTTCCACACACACACACACACACACACACACACACACACACACACACACACACACACACACACACACACACACACACACACACACACACACACACACACACACACACACACACACCTCAGCCTGCAACCCAGCATGTCACAGTGGTGGTCTGATTAAGTGCTTCAATCGGTTGGAAAGTGGCTGTTGCAATTACTTTGAGAATGATGTGTGTGTGTCACGTTGCACATCTCCCCGAATGCCCAATGATTGTGGTAAGTATACATCAAGGTTTGCATTGTTCTGTGAGGTGCTCCTTCTTGTCTAGCCTAGTTACCTATGTGTGCATGCACAAGTGGAACAAACATCAGTCTGTCAGTTGCCATCTTAGGCCATTTTAATTTAATGAGTCATTTAATGGATTTAAGACTCCCTGATGGGATTTTGTTTGCTGCTAGTTGAGGTGTTTTAATCTTCAGCCACACTTAGTGCAGCAGGGCTAGATCTTCAGTTGAAAATAAACAACTGGTTTGGTATCTGCTTGACATTGAAATCACAGTGAATTTAGCTGTGAATCGAGCTTGAGAATGAGCTGTGAACCGAACTTATTGCCCTCCAGGACCACTGTATAACACAAACAGTGCTCTCACCAAAAAAGTCTGAAAGAAGCAGTCCATGGTCGGCAGATGAAATGTCAGGCTTTGTTATTTAAATCATGTCCATGTTTGGCATTTCGTCTAATCCCTAAATTGAATTACTTGAGTGCAGGCTACAACCCTTAAATCTTTCTTGACAAATTTTGCTATGAACAGTATAATTTCCCCTAATGCCTGAACATACACGCATGCTACTCCACACCATGATTGATATATCTGCAGTTTATGAATCAGATATCACAGATCAAGTTGGTTCCTCTCTTGGCCAGATGCTCGCTGTGTCAATCTCACTAGGGTATGTCGTCTGTCTGATGTGCGGGAACTAACTTGGAGTGTGTCTCTCTGCACCCCTTTCAGCTCAGTCAACATTGTAAGTATCTATATGCAGGAAGTCTGCCTTGTCTTAGCATAGGGTTGTACATACATGATGTTCATGATGTACATGCTCATCCACATGTACATGCACAGGATGACATCACACTTGACAACTATGATGAAGTTCTCAAGAGCTTAAGTGGGGCAGTGAGGGGTGCAGCCATTTGTGGTTCAAAACAGACCACAAGCAACCTTGCCATTACTGCAGCTGTATTTGCAAGGTCTGCAGCACTCATTAATACCCCCAACATCATTGGAGATGGAGTACGTTCACTGCTACCTTGCTTGCTAGTAGGTACATAACAATAGTTTCAAATCACCTTCTCTTACCTCTTCAGACAGTGCAGGACCTGATCAACATATTGGGGGGCCTGCAACAGTGGGATGAGGATGAGCTGCGAGCTAATGCCTCAAAGTGAGTAGTCTGGAAACTGAATATCACCATTGTATAAAGATAATTCTGCAAGTTTGTTGCTGTCCGAGTGTGTCACATGAGTAACAATCCCAAAGGAACAAATATTTTTTACCTTACAATATTCTTAGGGAACACAATTTGAAAATGGAAATTACATTTGGTGCCTAAAATGCTTCCCCATTGTCTCTTGTCTATTTGAATAAGTATTAGTTATTGTACATGAATGAGGGCTGCAGCTGAGATATTGCCGGAGTGGTGAGTACAATCACTTATTTGTGGCATGTTTAAAATAACCCTAGCCCTAACCTCATTCCCCCCTCACCAACCCCAGTCTACTTGACCCTGACCCTAACCCCTAACCTAACCCTAACCCTTACCCATCTTTACTTAGTCACAATAACTGGCTACGTCCTCGCTGCACTCGGCTACTCGGCCACTCGGTTTGGATGTCACAACATTCAATTGTGAGCGACACAACCGTAGAGTAACTGTGAGTGAGCCTCACAGTGGTAACTCAAGTGTGAGTGAGCCTCACACTCGAAAGGTAAATGTGAGTGAGCCTCACAGTGGTAACTCAAGTGTGAGTGAGCCTCACAACCTGTAGCGAACTGTGAGTAAGCGCAGAGAACACCGAGTAGCCCCAGCCCAACCCTAGCTCAGCCTTACGGAGCCGACTATACCCCAGGCGTACCATTACTATAGCAAAGCACACACCATAACTAGCGTAAGCATGCTGTTACTAAGAGAAGCACGCTCCCATTTAAAGCCCGTCGATCACGTCTCACACAAAATAGTACACAGCCAAAAATGTTCTGACCCAATACAGTTCCGTTGCCAAAACGTTCTGTTACGGGCGGATTTTCGGAACTGAATCTGTACTGCAGTAGCATCAGGACAGTATCAGATCAGTATGCACATATCTGTATCAGACCTGTATGAATAGCATGTCTTAGGGCTGTTTTTGTAGAGCTGATACAGAACTGCAGAACTGATACAGAACTGCAGAACTGATACAGATCCAATTTACAGTTCAATATCAGACCTGTTGCCAAAATGTTCCGTTGCATTTCTGGGTACAGATCTGGATCAGATTGGTTCCAGTTCTGATTCATCGCGTAAAATTTCACTGCGTATACTCACCGCAAAAAAAAGTCGCCACAGTACAGACTCGAATGTCCAGCAAAAGAATCTTTGATACAGAAACACCTACCGCCAAACTAGCCTCTCAGACGCTCCACCAGCTAGGATGAGACGACAGCGAGAGTCTGTACGTTGGTTCGCCCATCCCCCTTATGTAACTCCACCCATTGAGCCCTACCCCCAGTTTGTTTAGTGATTTGTATATTCATAGCGCTGTGAATGCCAACCGAGTCCATGAGCTGGGCTCCTCAAAGCAAGCCTTAGGCCCTTTCTGTAGTAGGCCACAGGTTGGGTCCAAAGGGACCGAAACCTGTGGTCATGTGATGATCAGATAGGATACTCCCCTGAAGACCAGCATTTTTTTGAGCATATCCCCCCCAAAACAGTAAGCTAGTTTTCACTGTCTACAGGTACTGTATCTAGACTACATTATCAGAGAGTCGGTAGGTAGGGATGGTGTGGACGCACAATATATGCAATACTTAAGCAAAAGCCTTATAACTTAACCACAATTACGTTTAAAGCTTATTTAAGCACCAAGCCTTCCTCTTTGAGGACTTTTATGATCAATATAATTATGCCAGAAGCACTGCATATCAGGTACAGTGCATTCAACATAAGAGATACAACTGTCTTGCAAATAAGAGGCCTGTGTGGCTATATAGGAGTAGTCATGCTTGTTGATCCTTATTTGCATCAACACTAGCTGTTAAACAATTCACAAAAAGTTGTAATTAACCAAACATTTCAACTACCCTATACGGTTGTCTGCTGCGTAGGGTAGTTGTTAATTACAATTTTGTTGTGAATTATTTAACAGCTAGTGTTGATGCAAATAAGGATCAAGTGTGTCTTGCAAATACCGTAGACTCTGGTTAATAAGAGCATGCGCTTATAAGTGTAAGTGGTAAGCAAATATGCGCCTAATAGAGGATATGCGCTAAATAAGGGATGCAATGAAAGCCGCGCCCTAAGGCGGGCATGAGTGCGCAGTAGAGCGTTCACGTGCATGGCAAGTACCGACATAAAATCAGAAGGCTCCATCCTCCTCGAAGAGACCGTGATTCGCAGCCATTGTGTATTCAAGGAGATATATGTGGGGCTCTATTCATCGTACAGGAGAAAATTATTTTTACTGAATACTGGTAGTAGCGGGCCTAGTAGTCCATTTGTGAGCCGCAAAGGATGTGGCTTGTGACTTTGTGTTAGCCAGAAGCGGAAAAAAACTGTATAGCTCTTCTTTCCTTGACTTCAGGATGACCATGAAGTGTACTGTGTGTTCTTGATGCCATGGTTTTCACTCGATCTCCAAGGGGTAGCTAGTCACTTATATGTCCCGTGTCGAAGTGTTTGCGACCGGGATCAAAATTGAATCAAGCGATCAAAGCCCTTTTGGGGGGCCGATCAAGGGATCAAGGTGACCTCTGAACTGCTAAAAATCAACAATCAAAACGCGCGGCTGCAATTTGACCTTTGACCCTTGGAAATCAAGTGATCAAGAGCCTCAGAAGGGAACGATCAAGCAATCAAGCGACCAAGCACTTTTTGCCAATCAAAAAACTTGATCGCGGTCGCAAACACTTCTACAGGCGACATATAAGTGACTACCCCTTGATCTCTCCCACCAGCGTGTAGCTACTCTATTTAATGCACATGCACTTAATAAATGATGCCGTGTACCAAGAAGGAAGCATGCGCCTAATAAATATTAGCAAGGTGCACCTAATAACCAGAGTTTACGGTATGGCGTGAAGTAGTACTTTGACCCACTCACAACATGCCAGAAGTATTTGTCATGATATTCAGGTATGTCTAGTTAGATCCTCGATCAACTCTTTTCTTGCTCCACCCTCACAGTATTGTGTTTTTCTTTGAGAAAATAATGAGCGTATTTGCACAACAGCCAAGAAATGAGACCTTTTCTTTCATGACCAACAACATTATTTTTGCTGCTGAGTTGGTGAGTTGGATTGCAATATTTTTCTTTACGTATAGAAAGTTCATGTCACAGACTTAGCACTTTAATTTTACCACCAAAATATAAGGTTACTTAATATATGCCATCTGTATACAATGGTGGAACATGTATCCTACATCTTTGGCTGTTCCAAATAACAAATAACAAATAGCAAATACATCTGCTTACTCAACAATAGCTAGCTAGCATACCGATCCAGTAGCGGGGCTTTTACCAGGCATTTCTAAATTGAACCAGACTGCCATCAGGGAGTATAGTGCATCATTTTTTCTGTGAGAGAATATGACTGGCCATGTAGTAAATGAGAAAATCTACTATCTCCTCTCTGAGGCTCTCAACGTGCTCAGTTGATTATAGTGATATTGAATCATCAAAATTATGCTGCCCTAATGTCAACTGTGGCCGTGTTGAGATTGTGTTCATCCTTCCATTGTTATAGATTCCACAAACGAAACTGGCTGAATCTGGCAGAAGCTTCTCATCCAGTGATGTTACTGGAAGTACTAACATTAATGCCCTCACAGTGAATGAAACTGCAGCTGCCTTTCTACCAGCTTTCCTTTTCCAATCAATCACGGACTTTGACAACATTGGGAGCTTTTACATTGTTTATGACACTGGAGTGCTCTTCCCAATCACAAATGCAACAGAGTTAGTTCAGGAGACAAATGCCACAGTTACAACTGTTGTAGGTAGCCCAGTCCTTGCCGTTTCCATAGGGCTGCAGTTAAGTTTTAGTGGACTTGCAGAACCTGTGAGAATCTTGTTACGGTTGAATGAATTGGGGGTGAGTGACAGAAATATTTGCACAAAGTGGTTGTAAATGTATGTTTTAATATGTGCGTGAGCAGATGTAACAAGAATTGGGCGGATATTGAGCTGTTTAGCTTGAGAATCTCTCTCCAGTGTGAGCTTTGATAACTAGGATGAAGTGTATGCATGAAGGAATCTGGTGATTACTTGCAGCACAAGTGTGATTTACATGTACAAATTTGCATCCTTCTGTGCAGAATGTAACAAGTGGACAGCCTCGGTGTGCCTCTTGGGATTTTGATCGTGAACGTATGCACTCAGTATTGACCATAATTTATATTGCTATCATATTATCAATCTTAACCACCACTCAAATTATATGTTTCCCAGAATGGACAACAGATGGTTGTGAGACGGCAGAAGTGAATGGAGATGTTGTGACATGCAACTGCAACCACCTCACCAACTTTGCTATCCTTGTGGTTAGTGTTTAATTGTGTTGCATATTTAGGCTGTTTTGAAGATAAGAATGGCAAGATCTGTTATTCATCTGACATCCAGGATATCTGCTCAAGGTTTCAGGACTGTCAATTGCCAATATATGCACCATTGGCAGCACTCACTATTATTGGAGTGGTCCTTTCCCTCATTGGGATTATTGCTACCATTGTCACCTTGCTTCTGTTCAAGTGAGTGTTGGTTGGGAACTGGACCAGAAATGTTATGTTCCTTTTCAGGAGTTTATGATAAGCTCCTGTCCATGTTTATCTAAACACTCAGGAAACTTCGTGAACGAGATGCCACCAAGTTTCATACTCAGCTCTGCATAGCTCTGTTTTGCATGCTGTTCATCTTTGTGAGTGGTATTGAGCAAACGCATGTGTACGGAGGCTGTGTGTTTGTGTCGGTTCTGATCCACTACTTTACACTGGTGGCTGTGATGTGGATGGGGGCAGAGGCTGTGCTCATGTTCCAGAAGCTGGTCATCGTATTTGGTCATATCACCACCAGATACATTATTGCTGTCTCACTTGTCTGCTGGTGTAAGTGAAATGTATTACAGCAATTGAGCCACTTCTAGTTATATTAGCCTCTTACCCGCTAGGAGGATACTTGTGCCCAGCCCACCAAATTGCATTTGATAACCTTAACAGGAGCTTCTCTGTACCACAAGGAGGCTGTCTGATTCTAGCACAAACTTCACCTTCCTTTGTTTTTCCTCCAGTGGTACCAATCATTCCTGTGGTGATCCCAATGGCTGTAGACCTCTCAGATGTAGTCAGTAGGGATCTTGTTGTACGCATGCCCACAACAGAAGTCCAAGGATTGTAAGTTGCTGAATGAACAGCACAATACATATATGACATTCATACTCTGAAATTGATTATATTTTCTCTCCTTCCTCTATAGCTGTTTCATTTCTGAGCCTGCAGTATTCTTTGCTACATTCCTGGGCCCCATCTTTGTCATCCTGATCTTCAATAGTGTCATTTTTGTCATGGTGATCAGGGTCCTCATCAAGCACACCCGAAACACACTTGGTCGTACCAAAGAACAAATGGACAAGAAAACTGCCATCAGACTGCTCATCAGTATTGCAGGTGTCATGTTCCTCTTTGGTCTGACATGGCTCTTTGGTGCACTTACTGTCACTGGGCTCAGAGACTTGAATGCTTCTGCTGTCTTTCAAGTTTTCTTTGTGCTCCTCAATGCTTTTCAGGGTTTCTTCATCTTCCTTTTCTTCTGTGTGTTCAGCAAAGATGCCAGGGAATCTTGGTTAGAGTTGCTCTACCGTGCACATAGCCACTATAAGTCTATATCAGTGCATCCATCAAAGACCAAATACAGCAGCTCTGGAAGCAATACAATCCGAAAGAAGAGTAGTACATCAAATATCAATGTTGGAAACCCCTTAGTCATTCCCAGCAATGACCTCGGATCACCTGAACTAAAAGAGACAGAGCAGATGCCGGAGCAGAGTAATGGTTCAGAAAAACATGCATCTTCCTCTCAATGGAAAGAAAATGGGGTAGAGCTCAAGGCATATGCAAACGACTTCTCGACAAATGAGGTCTGTAAGCAGCATGTTGAAGGTGCCGAGGTAGAGATTTTGGACAGTGATAGACCAGATGACACCAAGATTTAATATAGTTCAGTGACCACGATTTCTTTTGACAATGTCATTTTAATGAAGGTTTTAGTTTAATTTTTCATTATTTTGCTAGCTACTAATCTCAAATGCTGTACTTACTGCAAAGTGCAGTTTTCTGATTTGTGATTTGTTTTTGGATTCCACATAAGCAATCAGAAATAAAATCTTTAATGACAAGAAAAGTCGGGGTGGCAATATCACTAACAATACTGCCTGGCTGCATGGCCTATCAATAAACCACCTGGTAACTATGTAATCATAAACTGAGCTGCACTTGCCAATACATTTGGATGGATTCTGCCACACAATGCACATTTGTTCAGTATCTGTCACTGTGTTCTTCTTGCTGTAGTACATGAAATTTTCCATGATCAAAAATATCATCCTTTTTAGCAGGTAACACACTAGTGTTTGCAATGCATACACTGGCATGTAAGTGTGAATAGAGGTCCATAAAATGCATGAGTAGATAAATATGTGTATGCAGGTAGGCCTAAGTTAATGTCTGCATTTGTGATGTGTCCATCCTGATCTTTTCATGATGTGTTTACTTCTAACTAAATTGAAAACGTCTTATGAAGTTGTATATTTGCACTACTTCACAGATACAACAAGTGCCATGCACGGAAAGCGCTTAGCGCAGTGTATCACCATATGCTAGGAAGCTGGTGAGAAACGTTGAATGAGAATTTTGTTTTTGGTATTAAAGGGTTAAAAGGCAGGCCAAGCAAAGTCACCACATGAAATTGGCTAGAATTTTATGTGGTAAATAACTCCTTAACATGCAAAAAATCGTGCACTTCTGTACATTGATTCCAAAGTGTCCTTGTTTCCATGTACAGTATAGAGTCTGATGTGGCCAGCTTCACAGTGGTTCATGTGTTAAGGCCAAATATAGCTACTAATCATATCACACCATCCACTTCATGAAGTATAACATATATTATTATATATGGTGCCAAGCAATCCTCTCTTGCAAACATATTGAAGAGAGGAAGTAGGTGAATCATCCACACTGGTGCTAATCAATGTAGATCATGCCATCATAAATTCATGGAGTATTAAGTGGAATGATTCCCTCTTGCTAACACAAAAACAGAACTTTATGAGTTATTATTGCTGATCACGTGACCTTCAGCCAATCAGGTGTTTAGAATTTGGTCAGGTGACTGCGCATTAAATCGCTTAATGTACACTTAAGTGTGCATTAGGTTGTTAGTGCACACTTTTCTAAGTACAACGTTGAGTGATTTCCACAAGTCTAAGGCATGAAATACAGGCAAAACGATGTGCATGGAAGTATATTGCCGACTGAAGGTACTAAAACTGGTTGTTTCTGCGCACATACGCGTGTCCACACAGAACGGGCCGGTAAGCCCCCAATGTCGTTGAGAAGTGCTAAAGCGCGCGTCGTTTGCGCTTAACGAAGATGCCAAGTCTACTATTCACTTCACTGAAATGCTTTAAAACAGCACAAAAGCAAGTATACAAAGAACACGAATATGGAAAGTACTTACGAAGTGTTAGCTTACTTGGTGCCGTCTTTTCGGACTTCCGTGACACGTCTACCCGCTTCCCCAACCAGCAAGCAAGTCTAGTAGCATCGACAACGAACTTATGGTGCAGGACATCGATTTGAGCGGCAGCCCTTGCGCTCCTTACACGAATCCAGCAGTCGTTTGGCTACTGCCTTGTCTATAAAACAGCTCTCAACGTTCTGTCTAACTTTTTGCTTACCTAAATGAAAAGGCACTGAAGTGCCAAACCCTCGGCGCAGCAGTGGATGTGATTGTACTTGTGTGTTGACTACACCGTGCTTTCCTTTCCTTCGATGCGAAGGCATGGCCACAGTCACAAACTGACCTCTTCACGTGCACTACGGTATTACACTGTGGGCATACCTTTCTCAGACGCATAGACCTATTGCACTCCATTGCATGCACTACGGTATTACACTGTGGGCATACCTTTCTGAACCTCTCGACAGTCACAAACGTCTAAGTTCGACGGAAAAATCACAATACCGCTATACCGCGTGCTCCAAGTCACGTGATCACACATTACTGCTACGTACGTGTTACGGAGGTATACGGAAACATTGCACGTGAAGAAAATGGCTGACTTAGTCGCCGTAAGTTTATAAGTTAACGCTTCTAACTTTTGAACTAAACAGTTTTAGAGAAAACGGCTTTTTAGTTTTACTGCATTTTCCGCGCTGTAGCCGCTGATACCTCTCGTTGGACGCCTAAAAGCGCGAGAAGGCAGAATAGAGAAAACGGACAGACACACAGGACAACTACCGTAACCCTCGCTGCGCATGCGCGCCGAGGGTTAACTAGTGATAACACGACGTACAATTGCCTTTTCGAGCCATTTACACAACAGCTCTCTCGAATTCGCGAACGTTTGGAATGACTCAGCAACAACAAACCCGCCACCTGATTGGCTGAAGGTCACGTGATCAGCAATAATAACACACTTAGCTAACCTCACGTGTTTTAATTTGGCGCACTCGGATGATGCAATAATGGTCTCGGTTACGTAATGCACTCGCCTTCGGCTCGTGCATTACGTAACCTCGACCATTATTGCATCATCCTCGCGCGCGCAAATTAAAACACTTATGGTTAGCTAAGTGTGTTATAAATAATACGTATTCAGGCTGGAAGGAATTGAGAAGACTATTGATACAGCTTCAGAGGTAGGGAGTGGTTGAAAGGTCACACCACATACAAATAGCTGGTATTTTATTTTCTGCTGAATTATATTCACAAAGCAATTTCTTATTCCGAGCGAAGCGAGGCTATACCCGGGTTCAATTGAGATTTTTCGTCGTCGTCGTCGTCGTGTTGGCCTAAAAACTTCGATATCTCAAGAATGGTGTACGGGATCACTATCAGACTGGCAGACATGAAAGCTCTAGCTGTTACTAAACAACAGTGAACAAACTGTGTCGGTAGCCCAAGGGAAACAGACGCAGCAGTGAGATATCCGTAAAACACGGATTTCTCCAGAACGGTAGGCACAACAGCTATCAAACTTACTGGTATGACAGTTCCACCTGTGAGCAACCAACGGCAGACAAATAGCGACTGTAGCATAAGACAAACACGCTCTTTGTTCCTACCAACTCAAGCTTACAACAGGAGCCATTTTTACATGGTAAGACTGGTCTGGTTCCCAGGATACATGGATTGGGAACGTACAAAGTACACTTGGGAAATATACGAGGGCAAACGCGGACGTTCGCGGAGCGAGGTCATTTTGCACAATGTGTATCCCTAGTAAGGAAAATTGTGTTTGTGCACTGACTGCTGAGCTGCATGCATGGCTAGGGACTCAGGTGTGTGGGCCGGGGTGACCAGTTTTAGAGCAAGTCAAACTGTGCATACACTAGTTTCTTGTTTACACTCCAAAGTGATCTCAGGTAGCTAATATAGTGCAGAAATTTGTGTGCACCTTCTTTCACTTGTTATTCACTGTGATTCCAGTCAAGAATTGTGCACAAAATATAAGGTAGGACATAGTTCTACAACATGGCAGACGGTGCTTCTGGTCTTACATGTATACCTGAAATTCCCAGTGCAATGAACTCCGGTGCAGGGTTACACTCGCTACGTTTCGCAATTATGCCGAGAGAGCAACACTATAGCTGACACTGCCATCGCACTTTCATGCAACCACATCTACAATCAGGCTCTCCGATGCAGTCATTGTGAACCGAAGAGTATAAACAGCGGGACAACAACAATATATCTGATGCAACGTACCCCTGGGCCCTTGACAGCTATAGGTTGGTAGTGGTTCTCCCATCTGTCGCTTACAAGTTACATTCGTTTCCAAGCGGGCTTGGCTTCTCAGCAGTCTTTTCCAAAAGCGCGTGTGGAGGGAAATCCCCTTGTGGGCTTATCCATGAACTTTGATATTTGCGTGCTGGATGCTGCGATGTCATGTTGGCGCGGTGTGCATGCACGATGATATATTGTGCATGCATGTTGGCATATTGCAAATACATGCTGATATATGACAAGTTATGCATGCATGATGACAGTGCTTACATGATGGCATGTTGTGCATTAATGTTGGCATGTTGTGCATGAACCTTGACATTTTGTATGTGCTCAGTTGTTCCCAATGAAAACAAATAAACTTCTTGTCATACAACAATTAAATACAGCTCCAAAATGGTGATACTGCAAAAATAGTGTATAAAACTGACACATGTGGAACAGTATGTGTATTCCAACATGCTTGTTTTGTTCTTTACATATGCTTACTATATATATACACATATTCCCACAGGCATAGCTACGTAGCAATGAAAGCTGTGCAAGTAGTAGCTTTCCTGGTCGCACTCCTGATGTTGGGCTATGCCATCCAAACTGAATACTATGCAACACCCAACGAGGATACCCCGTGCCCTGCGCATCCATGCCACACCCTTTCCCACTATCTAGAGAACATTGCACTGTACTTCACATCCAATGCAAGAGTAAGTTTCCTGCATGGTGTTCATAAGATTCACACTCCTGGCGAGTTGTTTATCAAAGACATTTCCAACCTCACCCTCACTGGATACACTGCGAAGATCATACGTGTGAAACCGGCAATCCTGATATTTTGGAACATTGTGAATAAAACATCTATCAGTAGTTCACTGTGGATACCCCTCTTTACCATTAAATTCATTGGATATAGAGGTACAGGATGAAGATACGAGTGCAGCATTACTCTTTATAGATATCATTTCACTGAAACTATCAGACATCTCTGTGGAAAACAGCACTGGATTTGGAGTACTGGGTGTGAATGTTCTGGGGAATTCATCTATAACTCACTCAAAATTTATGTTCAACAACTACTACACCCTGAGTTCAACCAACTGCTCCTATGGCCTGGGGACGTGTATTGGGGGAAATATGTACCTATTTTTCATGGGACTGGAAGAATCTGTAACTGGCACAGTAACAGGCAGTACCTATGTGATGAGTATTCACTCGTGTGTATTCAGCGATGGTGTATATATAGCAAAAGGACAACAGTTAGAATTTGCAAGTGGATTAGGTATATACTTGTCAAACACACTTCAGTATAAGGTTGGTTTTTCAATATGCAATGTAATCAGCACAAGAAATACAGCAAAGAGAGGAGCAAATTTTCTCTTTCATCTCTATGGTTATATTGGAAATATAAAAATCAAGAACAGTACAAGTTCCATGGCAAACCACATACTATCACCAGATAAATATATACCAATAGCAGGATTTGAATTCTATTATGATGCAGTGGGCCAATCAGCACAGATCTCTAACACCAACCAGACACTTCTGCACATATCTGACTCAAAGTTCTATGCCAACACTGGACGAGGTATTAACATTCAACTGTATATAGGAAACACTAATACTTTTAAGTATAAAGTGATTATTCAAAATTGTACATTTGAGAGAAATGTAAGTCCAGTTGGAAGTGCTATGAGAATAGGGCAACCTACTATACTACCCAGTACATCAGGGTTAGAAGTCTTGGTCCAAGACACAAACTTCACCAATCACGTGACACCAGAGAAAAATTCCAACTCCAATAGTCTCAATGTTGTTGCTGTATATGGATTAAAAAATCTTAAATTCACCAACTGCATTTTTACACTCAACAAACAAACAGCACTGCAAGCATTCGACAGCACACTGTACTTTGGAGGGCATGTAATCTTCTCAGGAAACAATGGGACACTTGGAGGAGCTATGATCTTACAAGGTGGTTCTACATTTAACCTGATGCCCCATGCTCACATTCTAGTTGCCAACAATCATGCAAAAAGGGGAGGTGGTATCTATGTCGAAGATTTAGTTACAGCAATAAGAATCCCATGTTTCTTTCAACTGTTGAATCTGTATTATCCCTATTCCAAGTATTACAAAAATTATGTGATTACCTTGGAAAACAACACTGCTGATGAGGCAGGAAGTGCAGTGTATGGAGGAGAGATTAACCTGTGTTTTCTTTATACCAGTAGTATAAGTTCTGTACATGGCAGCACTGTATTTAGCAGGATATTTAACATTATTGACAATAGCTCTTCGGCTGTATCACAAGTATCATCTAATCCTGTTGCAGTCCATCTGTGTACCCTTAAGACTCCATTTGGAACCAAGATGCACCTAGTTCATGTTTATCCTGGACAAATATTCCAAATTCCAGTAGTGCTTTATGGACAGAGAAATGGATCTGTTCCTGGTTTTGTGCGTGGTGAATTTGTAAACAAATCTAGTGGAGCCCACCTTGCTCCACTACAAAACACTCAAAAGGTTGATTATTCGTGTACAAACCTAACGTATACCATCTTCTCAACTAGACATTTTGAACTGATGGTGTTAGAGGTAGACGGTGTCCAAAATGATCAAAAGACAGCTCATTTAGCTGCTCTAGTAAATATCACGCTCCTCTCTTGTCCCCCTGGCTTTCAACTATCCACAATCATTGCCAAGTGTGACTGCAATCCACTACTGAAAAACAAACATCTACTCTGCAACATATCTGGGGCAACGCCAATGGTACAAAGAACCAAATCAATATGGATTAGCACCCACCCTAATGGAACAGACACTTTACTACATGACAACTGCCCACTTGACTACTGCAGACCCACTCAACTTTGGTTGCAGCTGAACCACCCAGATGAACAGTGTGCATATGGACGTTCAGGCCTTCTCTGTGGTAGATGCAAGTCCAACTTCAGTCTGGCAATTGGAACTTCCCAGTGTTTGGAGTGCACAAACACTCACCTTGCTCTTATCCTTCCATTTGCACTAGCTGGACTGATGCTAGTACTGTTCCTGGTGGTCTGCAACCTCACTGTCTCCAGGGGAACCATCAATGGGCTCATCTTTTATGCCAACATTGTTCGTGTAAATCATGCTTTCTTTTTTGTGACACCAAAGATACCTGCTCTGAAAATACTTCAACAAGTGCTTGCAGTCTTCATAGCATGGCTAAATTTGGATCTTGGAATTGAGACCTGTTTTGTCAATGGCATGGATGCTTACATTAGGACATGGTTACAATTTGCTTTTCCAATTTACATATGGATAATAGTTGGAGTTATCATCTACTTGAGCAGGCGCTCCATCATCATTGTCAAGTTGGTGGGTTCCAGTGCAGTTTTGGTGCTTGCTACTCTGTTTCTCCTTTCATATGCCAAACTGCAACGAACTGTCATTACTGCCTTCTCATTCACTTACCTGCAGAACTACCATGGGGATGGCAAGCCACTAGCTGTGTGGCTGTACGATGGGAATGTCCCTTATCTTCAAGGAAAGCACATGGCCTTGTTCCTGATGGCCTTGACTGTCACACTGTTCTTCCTCCTTCCATTCACTCTGTTACTCTTGTTTGCCCCCTGCATACAAGCCTCCAACCACTTCCTATTCAAGTGGGTAAAGATTAGACTGGTGCCACTACTGGATGCATACCAAGGACCATACAAAGATAAATTTCGGTTTTGGAATGGTCTAATGTTGGTGGTTCGCAGTATCCTGCTTGTGGGGTTTGGCTTGAATGTTCTTGGTGATTCAGACATAAACCACCTACTCACTGTGACTGTGTTGTCAATACTCCTGTGTTGTACCTCAATTACAGGAGTTGCCTATAAGAGCACGGCCATAAATATCCTAGAGCTATCCTTTATTCTAAACCTGTTAATCCTTTCAGGATGGACCATCTACAACAGGCATGCATCAAATGGAAATTCAAGTGAGGGACAAATTGCTCTACTTTGTATAAGTACTGGAGTTGCATTCACTACCTTCATTTGCATCATCTTCTACCACACCTGTCTTTACTTCAAGTCCACAAAGCTGCACTTCCATTTCAGGAAGCACAAAAATGAGAAGGGAGACAGAAGGGAGAGAAGGGCAGTGGAGGACTCTGTGGAGTCCGCTGTTGATGCCCCCCCTCCCCGCCCTCCTACAAGGACTGTGATTAACCTGAGGGAACCCCTACTCACTGATGATTGATTGACAATATCAACAATTCACTTCATGCAATAAGTTGTAAATGTACACATACCATAAATTTATCTTATAAATTACAGTCTTGCTTCTTGAATTATTTTTGGGGGCTTTTCATATACATGTATTCTTCTTCTTTTTTTGCACTGTGAAATTTGCATGTAGCTGTAGCACAATTTTGGTAATGATTGTTTGTATTCTGCTGCCTAAATTGGCAACATTTCCTGTATATCATAAGCCTCATTCCCAGATCTCCTGTTGCTTTATTTTTCGATTTGCAATCACCCCTCTTCTAATTCAGTGTGTTATATTACCAGTGCAAAGGTTGTACCTTATTACTTTCCAAGACAGAAAATATAATAAAAGTGTTTGAGATGTTCTAAAGAAAAGACAGTTACAGCAGTAGATAGTTCATGAGCACAGAATCATTGGATAAACTGCCTTCACCCCTGTCCATGCATCTAATGACAGCAATATATCAGAAAAGTCCCTTGTCAGTGACAATGACATATCATGGTGCAGATGAAGCTCTAATTGAATGCATGCATACTCAGACACAGCTGAAACATTTTGTCACCATGTCCTTGACTAAAGTGCCCCTTCTAATCATTGCAACCTTACAAACACACACACCTGGCATAAGCATTATAGTGTCCTCTAGCTATGTGAACACAGTTACCTATTTTGGATTCATACTACCTACCTAGTATAAACTGTCCTAAGAAGACTCGTTGTACATGTGGTCATGATCATGTACTAGCTGTCCTGTTTTCGGTCAGTTTGAATTAAAGCTATTTTGTTACCATGAAGTATTTTATAAAAGATTTTGCAGGTGTTTTGGGACATCTTGCAACAGACTGGTTGGAGAATGCATTGAGAAGAAGTGAACATGTGGATCGATATTCTACTGTTAGCCATTACAAAAGTGTTGACTCTAAATCCTCTGGCCAGAACAAGCAACTTTGAGAGAGGAAACAGTCACTGGCAATGGAGTGCTGAGATAAATAACAAGTTTACATAAATCAATCACCTTGATGAACATGATATGAGGCCAGGCCAGTGAGGGGAGAGGGAGGAGCGGGAAGAATTACCTTGGTACTATACCATATTGGGTGGAGCTGGAGAACAGGAGAAACAATTCTGGCAGCTTGCACTTGCTAAGCTACTAGTATTTTTAATTTTTTTACAGCATGTTCATCATTTTATGGTGTGTATGTAATGATTTTCGCTTTGGCCATGCCCTGACACCTGGCAGTGACAGACTGCATTCACTTACAGCACTTGACACTTTTATTATAGCTACATGTGCATATTAGTTGCTTGTGGTTTTGTGTTAATTGCTTGTGGTTTTGTGTTAGATGCTGGTTATGCTTGTGGTTTTATGTTAGATGCTGGTTATGCTTGTGGTTTTATGTTAGATGCTGGTTATGCTTGTGGTTTTATGTTAGATGCTGGTTATGCTTGTGGTTTGTAAGCACCCAGCATTAAGCACCACAGATCCTTATATGACGCTTTGAGAACCATACATTTCCACCGCACCTACTTATATGTGATTCTGGTGATCTCAATAAAGCCCTTAGGTGTGCAATTCTCCTTTGTGTTTATCCGTTGTTCTTGTCCACCAACAATGGATAAACACAAAGGACAACCCATAAATATATAAGGGCTCTATTGAGATCACCAGAGTAATCCTGCACGTTTCAATCTCACTGGTGGCATACAGATCTGAATGCTTGGCTGAGAAACAGAGTAGCTAAGTGGGAGCAAGATAAAGTGCAACAAGTAAAAAAGGTTTGTTTGAGTCAGCTAAATTTTTCATTAGAACATAGAGCTGTATTTTCTCCATAGTAAGAGCAGGGGGGACCCAATTTTGGGGGCATGGACTGGTCAGTTTTTAAGCTGTGTCAGTTCAGTTTTCAGTGCTGGTCAGTTGTCATGTGATCAAAATCAGGAAATTGGCTTCACAGAGGGGTCAAAGTGTGGTACAGAGAGTGGTTGATTCTAGCTGGTAATGTTACACATAATTACTAGGAATACGCATGCGCAGTGTATGCCTCGCGCAGAAGAATATCCGGAAATATGCAAGTAGATATCCGTTGTAACCACGTGTAGCGTGTAGGTGCCAGGTGCTGGGGACGAGCTTAGCGGTGAAGATGGCAAAGCGGTCGTCTGAAGAGTTTCAGGAAGTGGCGAAGGGCATAGTAGTTAACATATACTGGACAAAGACTAAACGTTTGTCCTACCTGTCTCCACTAGACCCTCCCTGTATACATCGCTTCTTCCTCACTCTGTCAGACTCTTTCTCCTTTGCCTTACTCTCTTCTGATGCAGTGTCCCTTTGTTTCCGTTTTCGCTCTCTAGCACGATCACGCTTGGACTGCTCCTGCTCCATTTTGGCTCTTGCATGCAAAAACGGAGGGAGAAGGCCTGGTGAATCTTACCACGGCACAGGCGTAACATGTCACGCTTATATGTAATAGGCTAAATAGCCATGCTAGTGAGAAGACCGATCTTGCGTTCTGTACTAGCTACGAAGACGAGACAAGCGCCGACGGAGAACAACATCAAGCGTACAAAACATATCCGAGCTAGAAGGAATAGCTCCGAAGGGTTGCCGAACGACATGCGTGAAATGTCCGCAGTGGCAAAATGTAGCTAACGTAGAGAAAAAGAAGCCACTTTTGGATTTGCAACGCTTGCAGCGGAACAATCCTTCAGCGGTTCTGCTTCGGACTCGGTTATGTTCTAGAAGTAGGACTTGTCTCTCGGCTGGAACTTGTCTTGTTTCTCTAGCTTCTCTGTAGCTGGAGATATGAATCGAATGTGAATATGTCTTCGTGTCTAGAACCTGTGACGTCATATGTGCCGCGGATCACGTGGTAAGAATCACCAGGCCTTCCCTCCGTTTTTGCACAGAGGAGGTAGTGCAAGTATACGGATTTTGTATACGTACGTTACGTCTTCCGGTGATATCCGTTATGATAATCGGAGTTATGCGGTTGTCGTACAGCGAAAGAGCTGTGCCAGACGGCAGATTTCGGCACCATCTGTTCCAAGCTGTGTTCATGCGAACGACCTATCCTTCAAGATATGTGTACTTCAGGTAGTCAAGGGTCCACACAGCTGTCGAAACCGTTGTTACTGCTCCCGTCGGTATGTGAGAACGCTGTAAAAGCCGGGTCCAGCTTCAAGCCTCTGAAATTGGTGAGATTCAAGCGCCCATAGCGTATGAATGCAGGGTGCTATCAAGACCGGACTTGCACCAGATTAAAGATCTGTTTCTGTGCTTTTTGAAAATCCTCACATGATGGGGGTGACATCCCCATTAGATTTGGAGCTATAAGCCCGTGAAGTTAACCATGTTTTGTGGTTTTGGTGCGCATGGGTAACTTTGTCCAATTGTATCTCCTGAACCCTACCACGTATAGACATGAGACTTGAACTGTTGGATGCAGCAAAGATTGAAGTTTATAAGGGTATGTAAAAGTATTGTGACATCCCCATCAGATATGGAGCTGTGAGCCCGTGAAATAAACCATTTTTCATGATTTTGATGCACACGGGTAAATTTGTGTGACTGTATCTCTTGAACCCTTCCCCCTACAGACACGAAACTTGTACCATTGGATACAGCAAAGATTGTAGTTTATAAAGACATGTTCAAGCATAGTGACATCCCCATCGCAATTGGAGCTGTGAGTCCTCGAAGTAAACCATGTTTCATGGTTCTGTACGCCTTGTCTGAACCATTTCCTACTGGGTCATTCCATGTCAAATCAACACAAAAAAATCCTTACCCTCACCGATTTGAATGAAACTTGGTTTTTACACAGTGTCTGTTGAGATATTAACCCACAGTGAATTTCAGCATTCTGCAGTGTATGGCTTAAGAGTTAGAACCAGACAAAAATTGATTTTTCGGAAATTTTTTTGCTTACCTATTGTTACTAAATCAACCATAATTCTGAGTGAGATTAACTTTATGATCTACAATTTACACCACTTGTAGCTCATTAAATTTCCTTTCGTTTGATACAATTAACAAGTATATCCCATAAAGTTCAGGTCAAAGGTCATCATTAGTGCACTTTGACCTTTGCTATCTCAAGAACGATTAATTTTTTTTCTAAATGTTGTTTGGATCCTTCTCTCCAAGTGGTATTAAAATGGTTTTGGGACTGACATGGGATTGGGAGATATGTGACGGAATGTAATGGCAGTTAGGGGAGATGTATTGTAAAGCATTCCTATACTTACCTGATGGTGGTTCATTTTGATTGGTATGGTGGTGGATGGATACCTTTGCAAACATGACACGACAAAATATCCATGATTCCATGGTTGGTATGTAATGTCCAAGTAGTGGTTGCCATGGTTACTAGGTCAGTTGTCTCCTCTAGTGAGCAGTTCAGTGCTGTTCAACATGTGGAAATGATGACCACTCTTTTTTTGTTACAACATGCTCAGGCTCTCCCCACGATGTTTGCATTTCAGTAATACAATAGGGCTGGAAATTTTGAGAGGATAAAATTCAGCTGATTGATAGCTACAGTGATTTTAAATAAGATTCCGCTTGGTGGATTTGGAGGTAGCTTACTGAGTGATAATGTCATGAACCTTAGGAAAATTGCAATCACTGTTGCAGGGATTCTTACTGGTGATAGAAAGCTATATCAGAAGGCAAGATCCTTGCTGAATTGCATGGACACATGAGTTTGAAACTTGCACCGAGTGTGAGTTAAAGCTTGGCAAAGTACGTAGCACCTGCATGGAAAAGGTGCCTGCACTAGCTGTGATGTGAAGTTGTTCTCACATTACTAGAAAGGCTGGCTGCTTGCTTACGGTTTATGCTTGAATTCCTTGAGAAGTGGACTTTGTTGTCAACAGCAACCACTTTTGTGAAGTAAGTGCACATGTTCCCACAAGTCTTTCATCATAACTATGTAGTATTTAAAAATGTGATACAGAGGGGGAAGGTCTGGAAGATCTGACCACATGCATGGCAGCAGGTAGACAGAGGGTAGATACACAGTAGGGGGGCAGGGAGAGCAGGGATGAGGATCTCCAGGCCCTTTCCTCTAATGTTCATTGGAAGCTGGAGCATTTGCAAAGCAGGATGAATACTGCTTACCGCTAGGCATGAAATATTATGGTCGGACACTACCCTGTGCGTGTTTAACCTCTATCCACCTGATTTCAAAGCACATGACTACCCTTCGTAAGTATTGCAAGCAAATAGAAACTTAAGGCAACACAGGCCTGGTATCAAGATTACACCACCACTTACACCCATGGAATTGTGAAGAATTGAATCATGATGAAATATTATATATAAAATTGATTTTGTTGGTGTGGTCACACATCTGACATGGTGTTTGAGACATGTCTGGTGTTAGATTATTCCCTGTTCACCATTCTCCACACAACACTAAACTGCTCACTAGAGGAGATAACTGACCTAGTAACCATGGCAACCACCACTTGGACATCACATATCAACCATGGAATCATGGATATTTTGTCGTGTCATGTTTCCAAAGGTATCCGCCACCAGTATAGGAATGCTTTACAATACATCTCCCCTAACTGCCATTACATTGTCACATATCTCCCAATCCCATGTCAGTCCCAAAATTATTTAAATACCACTTGGAGAGAAGGACCCAAACAACATTTGGAAAAAATTAATTGGGATTAAAATATTCGTTTTTGAGATAGCAAAGGTCAAAGTGAACTAATGATGACCTTTGACCCAAACTTTATGGGATATACTTGTTAATTATATCAAACGAAAGGAGATTTTGTGAGCTACAATTGGTGTAAATTGTAGGTCATAAAGTTAATCTCACTCAAAGTTATGGTTGATTAAGTAACAATAGGTAAGCTAAAAATTTCTGAAAAATCAATTTTTCGTCTGGTTCTAACTCTGAAGCCATACATTGCAGAATGCTAAAATTCACTGTGGGTTATCTCAACAGACACTGTAAAAACCAAGTTTCGTTCAAATCGGTGAGGGTAAGGATTTTTTTGTGTTGATTTGACATGGAATGACCCAGTAGGAAATGGTTAAGACAAGGCTATAATTAATGTGCTTATGACAACTTATACTGCTAATGAAGTAGTAGATGTGCAGAAGTGGTATTAGCCTGGTACCCGGCGCGGAGGAAGAGCGCCTGGTACACACTGATGCGCTTCCGGTTAATTAAACATGGCATTGCTCACGTTTATGACGTTCACACTGTTTAGGGGCGTGTGCTCTGACGAAATTTAAGTAGTAAAGATCCTGTCGTGGCCCAGTTAGCGAAAATGGCATCGTTGTGCCGCCTTTGCGGACCCCCTGTGGCTTAAAGCCACCATAGAGTAGCATTGTTTGGTAAAAAGGCTAGCCAGGAAAGATTAGCATCAAGGATAAGCACTCTGTTGGATATAACGTTGAACGATGACGACGGCTCACCGAATCTCATGTGTGCGAAGTGCAAGCGGAGAGTTGAAAGTTTAGAGAACCATGCTTGGGGTCGCAAGTTGCTGAAGGGCTTGAGAAATCGTTTGCTGAAAATCCGAACTTTCATTACATGCATTACATGCATTACACGCCATTATATTATCCTGACAAGTTTACTATATCGAGTCCGAACTCTGACGTCACATGACACGGAAGAATCAGAAAATAGTCCGGAGTCCCCACTTCTTGGGGAGATTAAACGCATGCGCAAACAGTGTGTACCAGGCGCTTCTCCGTTTTTCGCGCGCGCCGGGGACGAGGCTAAAGTGGTATGTTTTTGTAGAAGGAAATGGTTAAGACAAAAGCTAAATATTGATGACAACTTGGTGGTAGCTAGATATATGCACGATTCTTGTCTGGCTGCAGGACATACTTTAGTAACTCTATTATCCCAGGGAAGTACATTGTCAACATTTGGTCATGCATGTATTCATGTATTAGCCCTTGTTCCCTAATTTGAATGTGTAGCTCCAGTCCTAGCTACTTTAGCAATTCTCTCTAAGCTGTAGCTTGAGCTGTGAAAAACTGTTTGGCTGAATCTTCAAAATTTGTACTGTAGATTGCTTGACGACTATATAGGTAACAGTGGTCCAGCAACCATATGCATGCCACTCTAGGAAGAGATTATGTTGTTTTTGTAATATCTTTGCCAGCCGGTATTAATCCTTGTCGCCAATACCAGGTATGTTATATCTGATCCTCAACAATCAGGGGATGATCCACCGCAATCGATCGCTTTCACCTCGGTGCCACCGCTAGCTCCTACTAGCAGCACGTCTGTGATCATGATGCCCTTGGGCTGTTGCCCACTCTTATGCTATTTGCTGGTTATAACAAACCAACACAGACCCACACTGAAACACTTCTTACTCTGATATATAATATATATATATATACTAGGGGAATGCAGTGAATTGTGGGGCGAGCGTGAGGGAGTTGTATGGTGCATTGCGTTCCATATACACTACTTGCATGCATCTCACGTAACAATAGTCTCATTCCCAGGTCTTCCACACCACCTGTAAAAATACAAAGACAGAGCAAGAAGCTTGTGAGGACCCGAACCAAAGAGCTCTGCATGACTCCATCAAATAAACCTTGCTGAGCAACAACTAGAGAAGACCTTCTGAAACCCCATAGCTACCACGACTACAGTAATTGTGCTCAGAGAAAGGGCTGACAATATAGTCTACACCCAAAAAGGCCTGACTCCATGCATAGCTGAGAGAACCCTGGTTCCACAGCTGTATGTGCTCGGCAAATATCCACTATACACCATGGCTTCAGGAGACAGAGCCAAGATGTGAATAACTTGGAGTCACAGGAAAGCAATGTGTTCATACCAAGATGTTGAACCCTCTTCCTCAACTTGCAATTCTCCAAGCCGCCTCCAAATACTTTAAGACCTTGTTGCCTAGCCGCAGCAGTAGCTACCATTTCACAGTAATGACACACAGTGTATACAATGAATCATCTTGCTGCTGTCTCTTCAGGAGTCTCATAGGTCAGTCTTCTTTGTTGAGTGATGCTCATTTGCTCCAGCCGGGCCTCTCTCTGATCTGGGGTCTCATGCGTCAGTCTCCTTTGCTGTGTGACGCTCATTTGCTCCAGCCGGGCCTCTCTCTGATCCGGGGTCTCATGCGACAGTCTCATATGCCTCGCAAGGCTCACTTGCTCCAGCCGGGCCTCTCTCTGGTCTGGAGTCTCTGACGCTAATCGCTTTCTCCTCTGGTCCAAGATCCTCTCCCGCTCAACAGCAGACCGCGAAGCACGACAAGCTCTATCCCTTACTTTCCGTCTCACTAACCGTATCTCCCTTTGTTGAGCGCTTTCAGCAGCGCGACGATCCTACGCCTCAGCCTTTCTCTTCTTTCTTCGCGTTCCATAATTGAGTCGTACCTAAAGCTTTTTTCTGACTTTAAAATGTAGCTAGCTAGCTGTGCATGCAAACATGTGGGAATATTGCATCACGCACAAATAGGGCAGAATGCATATACGGAATACACACGTACCAAACATACCTACATATATATATATACATATACAGACAATTTTCCGTTTTCACCACAAGTGTGGGGCTCGCTGCATGCGCTCGCCCCAATAACAATACTGACAGGACTTGTATGCACATGCAGACTCACTAATAAAATACTACACCTAGGGTGGAAACAGTTCACACATTAGTGCCTACCGCACTAACACATTTTATGTGTGACTTGTGCACAAAAGGTCAGCTAGCAGTATGCGTTCTATCTTGGTTGTCTGTACACTGCATGCATGTGCTGTTGTACTTAGTCCAATGAGCTGGTTTCAATTTTATTGAGAATAGCAAACACCAAACTGGCCATGAGGTTGTGTTCTCTTAGCCAGCAAAGGCCATTACTATTCATCAGTGGACTGGACTACTGGAATGAACTACTGGACTCATGGAAACTGCCTTTAAACAAAGAATGAACAAAACTTGAGAACTAAAGCGCTTTCATTGTGCTCCACTTGAGAGAAAACTCAGAGAAACAGAATAAATTGTGCTGAGTGAGACACATAAGATTGCCATAATTATGGTTAGCTACACAAAATATCTGTAGCTGAAGCAGTGAGGAGTATAGAAGTGAATGCTGAGTAGTAGTGTAGGTAGTCTGTCATTGTGGTAGCTAGACTGCAGAGATGTAAAATGCTGAGAGGCAATAGTAAGGAATACTGAGGTGTAGACAGCTGAATGGTATTGCTGGCCTATTGAGCACTTCAGAAACAAGTTAGAACACATTCGAGAACAGCAGTAGTAAAGTCAGCCAAATCGACTTCAGTTAGCACAAGTCTACTACAAACAGTTTGATAACAGATGACGAATGAGGCAGCAACTACAAATGTAACAATACACGCTTGTATAGCAAGACTTGCATGCTAGCCACATAAACCTGCTTATGAACAGTTACACAGCCGCATGCAATAATAATTCAAGGCTGTACAGGTGTCCGTAACAGCTATCTTTAAACTTATGCAGATTGCTAGGCTGTTTACCCTACAAAACAAACAGCTTGGGTACAAGGCTAAGAGAGCACATAGAAGAGTTCACACTACGCCACCTGCATGCATAGTGGTAGTGTGTCTGGCATAAAGAACTTTGATTGAGAGTATGGTTGCCCCAGACCTATTCACATTAGATTAGCTAGATCTTTTGATTTGCACTGCATGCATGCAGTCAGCTAAGGAGAGCCTGGAAACAATTCTGTCAGGGCATAGCGGAGAGCATGGGAACAAGGCTACCCATAGGGCACTTTTTGGTTGTATCCCATGGCTGCACAGTGTGTAAGCATGCTATACACATAACACTATGCATGCTACACATAACACTATGCATGCTATACACATAACACATAAACACATAAATGTAGCTATGCAAGTGTCAAGTGCATGCGCACTTGACACTTGCATAGCTACATTTATGTGTTTGTTCAACCTAGTTGCTTGTGGTTTTGTGCCAGGTGCTGGTTATGCTGGTGGCTTTACGTTATCATTTTGAGAACCAGTTAACACCTATTTATGTAAATGTGTGATCACAATAGAGCCCTTAGGTTGTGCAATTCTCCTTTGTGTTTATCCATTGTTCTAATCACAGTACTGATGTATTGCATAGGACAAACTGAGGCCAGAGTATCTTACAGCAGTAATCCTGCAAGTTTCTATTGCTGGTGAACATTTTGCATACAGACCTGAATGGTTGGCTGAAAAACAAATTGAAGTGGAAGCAAGATAAAGTGCAACAAGTAAAAAAGGTTTGTTTGTTTGAGTGTGCTAAGTTTTTGCTTTTTTATTTGCTGTTCTTTCTTTTTCGGTTTATTTTGTTTTTTTGAACGAGCAAAGTAACTGCACCCCAAGATGCTCATAAGAGGTAGTGCTGCAGGTTTACCTTGGCTTGAACACTTTAGAGTTCAGGTAAAATGTTGGTTAGTAGGCTTTAGGAAAACAAAGTTCACTGCTACTTAGCTACATTACCTGAAGTAGAAGGCTTTAGAGATCAGGGTTGTGTGCTGCAAATTTACCAGAAGTAGAAAGCCTTAGAGTTAAGAGTTTTGTGACTTCTCAAGGGAGGAGCCACAACTCTGGTTTCTGAACATAGGGCAGTATTTTATCTATAGCAATTAAGAGCAGGCTTTTAGTATCCTGCTGGCAACAGGGGTAGTGGGATAGTGCTTGAGTCCTGAACAAGGGATACTAAGTACCTAAGTGCTCATGAACAATTAGTATCCCTCCTCTCAGGCGTATACATAGTATAGTTCTCTTTGGGTTGTAAATTAATCAGATAGTATAAAAAACATGATAATAAGTATTATTATATACAAACATATGACTATATATCACCGTCCATAGTTAAGCTCCATTAACAACAGTGAAATAAATGCCAAACAGTGTTGCAACATGTACTTCTAGTACATGTAAAAAGTGAAAAAAAATAATAGCTCACTGATCTGATTGGCTAAGCAACAGTGAATGAAGTGTAATAGCTCTCTGATTGGTTGAAAACAGACTGTCAACAATGAAACAAATTTTAGTAGCTCTCTGAGTGGTTGAAAAACGGACTGTCAACACTGCAAAAGTGTAATAGCTCACTGATTGGTCAGTGACTTGTAAGTAGCAACAATTTGCTGTAAAGTATACAGTGTACTGTAAACTTTTATATATACCATAAACTTGCCCATCTCATACTTAAGCTTACTCATACAGTACTTATTTTCAGCTTGGCAAGGTTTATGATTAGCAATCCATAGCATCTTTTCTCGTACAATTTGGGATTAATAGCACTCTTGAATGGCATAATTGCACTCGGCTTTACCGGGAATAATTTCACAATAAAATAATTATCTGCCATATATAAAACGTCTCATCTTACCAGTTGTGCAATCATTTACAGCCAAACTTGACATTCAAATACTGTATGGCAAGTACTATCTGTGCAACAAATCTTGATACCATGCTACAGAAAGTAGCGTGGAGAGCAGTGGTTGAGTTTTACAATTTTTCATCACGTTTCACTCGCACGGTACGAGAGCCACATACTCCATTCTAAGCGAGGAGAAAGTTCAACAGTCGCTAGAGGGGGCTCCGTAGAGTTTCAAGTTGGTCATAAGCTGTAAAGCTTTAACAGATGGCGAGTTGAAACTGTTCACTTTTTGTGGCGTTTCGCGGTACGAAGTCTCCCCGGCGTTTGTTAGTCACAAATACTTTACTATACCCCCTCGACTAACCACTGGAGAAGCTGTTTATAGTAAAGAGAGTTGCTAAATTCGTTTACCCGATTCACGAGGCTTCGCGGAAAAAATGTATCCATGGCTTCTTGGTGGGCGTGGCCATTGGTACGGCGATCGACGACGTAGAAGCTTCTCAGCCTCAGGCCTTCCTTCGCGCTTTTGTCGCTTGTAGTACGCTTGTACGGCTATGTAGCTCTTCGATAAGCTACTGTAGCTGCTGCTACAGTGATTTGGTTCATTCAAGAAGAAAAACCAGCTGTAGAATGGTGGCCGTAAACCGGAATAATTATTTCGCGCGTGCTTGCGTGGATAGCTTCGCCGGCCACCGGCACCGTAAGGCAGAACTAGTAGGATGAGACATTTTATATACGGCGGCTAATAATTTATTGTTTATTTACCGTGTGCACTAGTCTTAGCCTCGTTCCCAGGCCCTCTGCGCGAATTTCGTACTGCAAGCGACGAACGCGCAGGGCCTGGGAACGAGGCTACACTAGTCTCGCTCCCAGACCAAACACCACGCCCAGACCCCAGACCATGCCAATGACCATGGTGTTTGGTCTGGGAACGAGACTGAGCTTGCGCATGCGTACAAGATTATAAAATGGCGTCCTACGCAACGGAAGAAGCCAGACAGTGCTTTTTTGACCACGGCAAACTTGAAGCTATGAAGACGCTGAGCGATTGTGAAGCTGCGCGCTGTGATGAACATCAGTTTCGTGCTGAAGTCAAGGTGAGTACTTAAACCGTTTTCGAGTTATCGTTTGACCGTGAAGCGGTCTGCACAAATTCAAAGTGCGTACTGAGCTATGTCCATGCCGCTTCGACGGTACAGTGTAGGTTTGGTCCGTGAAAAGTGATCGGGCCGACCTGGCTTGCTACGTTCATGCATGAGTGTACTAGAACTATATTGAGCTCTGTTATCTACACTCATTTAATTCTGTATGATGCTGATTTTCAGATGATGGCCTCAGCTTTGATTCATGCTACCATCTTGGGTGTCTTCATGCTGCACAGCACTGCTGCCCAATCCTGCTCCACACCATTTCAAGCAGCATTTACTGCAATATCAAATATAGTGGTACCAGAGCTGGTGCCAGACCCTAACTACACATACTACAGAGAGACACTACGCTTCACTGATGCACGAGTGGAACAAGAAAAGGAGAATGCAATCCAGTACTACAACACACAATTTGGTCTCGACTTTTCTGATGCACAGCCTAACGAACTTGGACAACGTTTTGTGGAAAATGCCATGTTTCAATTTAATTTCTTCCCAGCTAACTTTACAGCAGTAGGCAACAACTGGATAGTGAATGGAAACACAAGGTCAACGTGCTTCAATATTGGTGGGGGTGGCTTTGAAGTGACCTTCAATGGTAGTATGATGCTACATGGGGTGTATGGTGGTGAGGAAGGGAAACCAGTTCAAGGTGGTGAAACTATAGTTCATGGCTATCTGATCATTTTCGATGCTTGTGACCACCAACCAATAATAATCCAAGCCCAGGCAGAAACTCCAGGCCGTAGTTTGCCAGTTGAAGGATGGTTCATCGAAGAATTTAAGCTCTACAACCCCTGGCTGGGGAGAGGGTGTCTTCAGAGCATCTTCGTGTTCCCTCAAGATCCCGCAATGCTGACTGAAGTTCGACAAGTTATTAGCTTTCCCTGAACTTTACAGGCAATCAAGAAAATAGTAAAGATAAGTTAGTGGTCTTTGTAAAAATTAAAAATACAAGGTCTTAGTAGATATTAGGGTTATGATGTAACCAGGGTTCTTAATGACTGCGTTCTGAACTTGATTATAAACTGTATTTTTGCAGACTGTTTTCTGAATGAACATGCTTCAACTATTCACCCCCACCCATTATATGTTCACAGTGACCTTGGTCTAGCCATGTCAATCATGGTGCAGATTAGCTGCACCAAGCCACACCCTGTCAGGCATACCATCACAACAACAACATGCAGTTGTATGCATGTTTGTCCTGATTGCAGATGAGCTAATGAAAGAGACAGTGGTTTTTTTTTTTACTATCACGATACAGTATCTTATCTTTGAGATCTTAATTGGCACCACCATTTGTGAACAGCCTCACCTGCTACCATCATTCCTTGTAAACTTCACAAGTTTGAACTCATGCAGTATTTTAGCTATATAGGTTAATTGTTTATGCAGGAGCTTATGATGGCCACAAAGCAGTGCAAAAGTGCATCAAAACTGTTTCTGCAGTAGCCTCGTTCCCAGGCCCTCCCCAGCTCCAGTTTTTGATCACTTGCATGCAGTATGCAAAAACGGAGGGAGAAGGCCTGGTGAATCTTACCGCGTGATCCGGGACAAAGGCGTCACATGTCGTCACGCTTATATGTGCCGTAGGGGAAGATCGATCTTGCGTTCTGTACTAGCTACGAAGATGAGACAAGCGCCGACGGAGAACAACATCAAGCCAAGGATACTTTATTACTACGTGGATTGGAAACTCCCGGAAAATTGATGACGCTATCCTCGTTGCGGTAGTAAAACGGAATTCCGTTTCACTAACGTATTCTTGCAAAAAATGGCTAATGGCTGTTGGATAACTACCGATTTTTTTCAAACATACAACATCAATATTCACAACAAAAGTGCACGGTTATACAGTTTAGGGCATTGTTAATTAAATGGGGCATAACATTTGATTGAACTTGCATCCAACAACTCTCCGACCTAACACAAAGTGCCCAGCTCAGCGGACTCAACATTCACCTCGTAAAACTATTTCCGTGACATAGCCTTTACGAAACATAGTTGGTTACACAGTTCGTTGTATGTATAACATAGCTGTATGTACCACGACACAGTTAACTGCTCGTAGGTCTCACAAATCTAACACAAAAATATATACACACATAAAAAAGCTTTATTCGCTGCATCAAGGCGGTAACGAAAAACTAAATCACGGCAAACGCCACGGCGATAGCAAGTACAGAAACGGTAGTCTCTTTGCACGCAAAATCAATTCCCTGGATAGCTCACGCAGCGCGCAGCAACGTCTCGAAGTGTCTGTTGGGAGGAGCTGGTTTCCGTAAATCTCCGTTACACTGCGCAACGAGGTTAGTGTCACGCGTGTATATTATCTAAAGTACTAGTTTCCAATCCACGTAGTAATAAAGTATCCTTGATCAAGCGTACAAAACATATCCGAGCTAGAAGGAATAGCTCCGAAGGAGAACAACATCAAGCATACAAAACATATCCAAGCTAGAAGGAATAGCTCCGAAGGGTTGCCAAACTACATGCGTGAAACGTCCGCAGTGACAAACGTACCTAACGTAGCGAAACATATTCACGCATGTATCTCCAGCTACAGAGAAGCTAGAGAAACAAAACAAGTTCCAGCCGAGAGACAAGTCCTACCTCTAGAACATAACCGAGTCCGAAGCAGAACCGCTGAAGGATTGTTCCGCTGCAAGCGTTGCAAATCCAAAAGTGGCTTCTTTTTCTAGCATGGCTATTTAGCATATAAGCGTGACGACATGTTACGCCTGTGCCGTGGATCACGTGGTAAGATTCACCAGGCCTTCTCCCTCCCTCTGCTTCGGACTCGGTTATGTTCTAGAGGTAGGACTTGTCTCTCGGCTGGAACTTGTTATGTTTCTCTAGCTTCTCTGTAGCTGGAGATACATGCGTGAATATGTCTTCGTGTCTAGAACCTGGTGTGACGCGGATCACGTGGTAAGATTCACCAGCCTTCTCCCTCCGTTTTTGCATACTGCAAGCGATCAAAAATTAACTGGAGCTGGGGAAAGCCTGGGAACGAGGCTATTCTGCAGTTCCATATAGGATGTAGCTAAGTGTTGTGCTTGCAAAAATTCACTGATATTCTTTGTGGCTACTTTGTTAAGAAACCAGCAGGTGGCTGTTGTGGGCAGGCTCTTTTGTAGTCAGAGTAGCAACTCCCCCCCCCCCCCCCCCCCCCCCCCCCAAAGAGATTGACTGTATCATTACATCATAGATAGATAGTGCATATGTAATTTTCAAGACTGAGTACATGAGGAAAAATACCAAAAGTAGCATAAAATGTTACAGAAGCGTGGCACGAGAGTGCACTAGTTAGAATTGTGCAGAAGGCCACACACCCCAAAATTGCGCTGCACAATATTTCCCCCCCAAACTTTTTTCTTTCTGGATGAAACCCTGGCTACTATGACTGAGTGTGACTTAGAAGTAAGTAGAAAGTCAACACATCATGGTTAGACATCCCTTCTCGCGTGTTGGTTCATAACAATAATGTGGTCTTTATTGCTGAAAAAGAACCTACTGCATGTCTTATCAACGGCAATCAAAGGAACCACAATAGCTCTGTATATAAGGAATACTCCTGTTCAGGGTTCAGAAGTTGTGCAATTTACAGGGTATTACTGTCAAATGAAACAACAGCTTAGCCAGCAATCTTACCATTATAATGAAGTGTTTGCATATATTGTTATGAGACATACATGCAGTGCTCAATAGCAAGAGAGCCGACTTTATTATTCTGTAAAAGGTTCGGAAGTCTAAAACAGTGATACTTCAATCATTTGCTGTTCATAAAAGAAAGTAATTTAAAAAGCTCCTGAGGATGTTCCCAGTGACCTGAGAGTTCAGTACTAATAAACTTTAGCTAAAATGTTCTAATTATCCAAATTGTTCTATTATACTCCGGATTTTAATTAATCTGGCCAGAGGAGCATTGCATGCCATGGGCATGCATATAATCCGAGTGGACATTTATCAATATACCATGGTGCAATTGTTTACTTGAAACTTTGGTTCACCAACAAGCCTCCCTTCACCACCTACACCTCTCAGTACACCACCCTTATCCCTCACATGCAGTAATTACCTCCAGAAGGGATATCCCCACATATGTGCCCTTGCACATTCCGTAGTTGTGGTAGAAGTCAGCATTCATTTTAGGGAGTGACAGTAATATTTATGGCAGCACACTGACAATCATGTCCATGTGTTTGGTGGGACAGTATGTATTGTGTGTGAAGGGTGCAAGTGTGTGTGTGTGTGGGGGGGGGGAGACTGGGGGGAGACTGCTGAAACTACTCAATAGTAACCAGTGGTGAACAGGGGAAACAAGAAAACCACTGGAGACTGCTGCTCTAGTCCACCCTGCTGCTCTTGTTTTACCCCTGCATACAAGCTTCCAACCACTTCATTTATATTCAAGTGGGTAAAGATTAGACTGGTGCCACTCCTGGATGCATACCAAGGACCATACAAAGATAAATTTTGACACTTGTGTGGTCTAATGCTGGTGGTTTGCAGTATCCTGCTTGGAGCAATCTATCCATCACTTAATCTCCATTAATTGATGCATGCCTGTCAGGTCCAACCAGAGAGGAGTAGCAGGTATAGAATGAAAAATAAGTTCTAGAATATGTTCATGGCTGTGCAACTCCTGTTATTCAGGTGTAGCACAGCAATATTGACAACACAGTCACAGTCAGTAGTTAGGTGGTTTATGTCTGAATCACCAAGAACATTCAAGCCAAACCCTAGTCTGCATAGCCTCGTATCCAGGCTCCTCCCCTGCACAAAAGGAGCTTGGGTATGAGGCCAAGTCTGCACACATATACTTGCATTTGCATACTATTGCATCATGTCCACAGAGCTGGAATTAGCTATACATTTCAGGAGGACTGTAGTGGAGCTGAAAGAACCCTACTCACTGACAATTGATTGACAAAACTTTAACAAGTTATTTGGTCACAGGACTTAATGTGCACATGCACAAGGCAAGAACCCTGTAGATGTGCATTATTTATACAGTTTAATTGTTGTTGCAATAGCATATACAAGAAAAGCATAGCTAGTTAATGCAATAAGGAAGTGAGTTTAGGATATCCATTCACACACCCACATCCAGTATCTCATCATAACAATGCATGCATCTGCATGAATGGGCTACTGACTGCATATATGTGGGAAATGTCTGTAATATGGTCATTTTAGGGTCTGTAACACTGTCACTTTAGGTGTCACTCAACTTAGGGTCTGTAACACTGTCACTTTAGGTGTCACTCAACTTAGGGTCTGTAACACTGTCACTTGTCACTCAACTTAGGGTCTGTAACACTGTTACTTTAGGTGTCACTCAACTTAGGGTCTGTAACACTGTTACTTTAGGTGTCACTCAACTTAGGGTCTGTAACACTGTCACTTTAGGTGTCACTCAACTTAGGGTCTGTAACACTGTCACTTGTCACTCAACTTAGGGTCTGTAACACTGTTACTTGTCACTCAACTAGCTATTCAGCTATTTTGGAGGCATCGTTATACAATAACCATGCAACCAAGACAATCCTCCAGGACCAGATGTGTAGAATCAAAGGGTTCTTCCCAAAATGTCAACTCCCGAAACGTCAACTCCCAAAATCCCAACTCCTGAAACATCTTTCTATAGAGTTTGTAACAATCACTTTAAAATACCGAGTACAAGTTTCTGCAATCACATTTTTGCCCACAAGGGTGTTTCACAGACAGTGTACAAGTGAGTTATCTTGCATTGAAGTGAACTCTATGCTGTCTTCTTTGAAATGAACATTTAACATAAAGGCAAGTCTTCTTCACTGTATGTGGAGGTGTATGGCAGTATAGAGGCATATATGGTGGTGGAGGTGTGTGGCAGTGGAGGTGTATATATATGCATGGTAGTGGAGATGTGTGGTTGTGGAGATGTGTGTCAGTGGAGGTATGTGGTGGTGGTGTGTGGCAGTAGAGGTGTATATGCATGGTGGTGGTGTTTGGCAGTAGAGGTGTATATGCATGGTATAGTGGAGGTGTGTGGTGGTGGTGTGTGGCAGTGGAGGTTTGTGGTGTGGTGTGTGGCAGTGGAGGTTTGTGGTGTGGTGTGTGGCAGTGGAGGTGTGTGGTGGTGGTGTTTGACATGCAGTGGTGGTGTGTGGCGGTGGTGTTTGGCAGTAGAGGTGTATATGCATGGTAGTGGAGGTGTGTGGTGGTGGTGTGTGGCAGTGGAAGTGTGGTGATGGTGTTTTGCAGTGGTGGTGTGTGGTGGTGGTGTTTGGCAGTGGCATGTTTGGCAGTGGAGGTGTGTGGTGGTGGTGTGTGGCAGTGGAGGTGTGTAGTGGTGGTGTTTTACAGTGGTGGTGTGTGGTGGTGGTGTTTGGCAGTAGAGGTGTATATGCATGGTAGTGGAGGTGTGTGGTGGTGGTGTGTGGCAGTGGAAGTGTGGTGATGGTGTTTTGCAGTGGTGGTGTGTGGTGATGGTGTTTGGCAGTGGCATGTTTGGCAGTGGAGGTGTGTGGTGGTGGTGTGTGGCAGTGGAGGTGTGTAGTGGTGGTGTTTTACAGTGGTGGTGTGTGGTGGTGGTGTTTGGCAGTAGAGGTGTATATGCATGGTAGTGGAGGTGTGTGGTGGTGGTGTGTGGCATTGGAGGTGTGGTGATGGTGTTTTGCAGTGGTGGTGTGTGGTGGTGGTGTTTGGCAGTGGTGGTGTGTCATGTTTGGCAGTGGAGGTGTGTGGTGGTGGTGTGTGGCAGTGGAGGTGTGTGGTGGTGGTGGAGGTGTGTGGAAGTGGTGATGTGTGGTGGTGCTTGGCAGTGGTGTTGTGGTGGTGTAGGTGGTGTGTGTAGCAACAGAGATGTGCATGTGGTAAAGTGGTGGTGTGTGGTACGTGGTGGTAGAGGTGTGTTGAAGTGGTGGTGTGTGGTGGTGGTGGTGCATGGTGTGTGGTAGAGATGTGAGAAAGTGTGAGGAAGTGGTGATGTGTGGTGATGGTAGAGGTGTGTGAAAGTGGTGATGTGTGGTGGTACATGGTAGAGGTGTGAGGAAGTGGTGGTGTGTGGAGGTGGTAGAGGGTGGTGAAGTGGTGATGTGTGGTGGTGGTAGGGTGGTGAAGTGGTGATGTGTGGTGGTGGTAGAGGGTGGTGAAGTGGTGATGTATGGTTGTGGTAGATGTGTGTGTGGTGAAGTGGTGATGTGTGGTGGTGGTAGAGGTGTGGTGAAATGGTGATGTGTGGTGAAGTGGTGATGTGTGGTGATGGTAGAGGTGTGTGAAAGTGGTGATGTGTGGTGATGGTGGAGGTGTGTGGAAGTGGTGATGTGTGGTGGTGGTAGAGGTGTGTGGAAGTGGTGATGTGTGGTGGTGGTAGAGGGTGGTGAAGTGGTGGTGTGTAGTAGAGGTGTGTGGAAGTGGTGATGTGTGGTGTGTGGTAGAGGTGTGAGGATGTGGTGATGTGTGGTGATGGTAGAGGTTTGTGGACGTGGTGGTGTGTGGAATTGGTGATGTGTGGTGGTGGTAGAGGTGTGGTGGTGTGTGGTAGAGGTGTGTGGAAGTGGTGTGTGCATGGTGGTGCAGGTGTGTATTGTGTGGCATTGGAGGTGTGTGGCAGTGGAACATGGAAGCTATTGGAAGGATTTCTGGAGTACCAAATGTCTGTTCTTTAGAGCATGCAGTGAAAGAAGCACTCGGGCTGAGACTGTATAATCCATAATTACTGTATAGCCTCATTCCCAGGCTCTCCTCAGCAGGCCTGGAAATGAGGCTATATTGATTGTACATGCATAGTAAGAGTTGTTATTATGCATCACACTCCCAAGCTTCATAATGCACTTTGTTGGTATGGGTTGTCAGAAGGAAACACAGAGTATGTATCTGTGGTTGATTAAAGTCTTTTGAAGAAACCTGACTGTCAGCCTATGTAGCCATAGACTGACAAGGTAAACCACATAAAAGCTGGACTCTGGACTCTGGACTGGACTATGAACTAACATTTGGCATGCTTGAGGTTGCCAATCTGTTAATCACAGCATCTGAAGCTGTTGTTAAGTGCCTCAGGCATTGCATGGCCAAGGAATCTTAGGCCATGCAATAAAACATGCATGCATGCAGCAACAGAGTAGCTGTGGGTGTGACCAAGTCAGTTTACAAGCCTAAAGATACATGTTGGTGCTGAGTCATAGTCTGTACCAATTCTGTCCAATCAAGGTTGTTCTTTTAAGATATCTAGAATAATCCTTGTAGGCTTGATAAATGCTTAAAAAAAACAACAGCATTTTGTGGCCATAAAATCATGAGTTACATTTCCATGGACAGAAGTTAGAGCAAAGTCTTAATCAAAAACCTGTACGGTCCCATTGGACAACTAACCTATGGTATACAGAACTGGTTGTACCTTTGTTGAATATTGAAGTATGCACCATGGCACTAACCAATATGCACTCAGATGGGATGTCCAACATTTCTCTGGCACTGGTCTGTGTATTTACATGAATTCTTTCAATTCACATCTTACCATTTGTTTATGGCCACTACTTGTGAGAATAGTAGCTACTACATGTACCTAAACCTGGCATGAACATGATTCCTTTTTTGGCTGCAGGGCATGTGTTCAGTGTTTCCTTGTCAGTTTTATAGTAGGAAATGGTTAAGACAAGGCTATAATTAATGTGCTTGTGACAACTTACTGCTAATGAAGTAGTAGATATGCCCAAGTAGTATGTTTTGTACACCACAGTGAACAAGTAGTGCGGTGCAAAATGTTGTCTAGAAGGAAATGGTTAAGACAAGGCTACATATTGATGGCAACTTGTGACATATTCATGTATTAGCCCTTGTTCCCCAATTTGAATGTCTAGCTCCAGTCCTATTTTAGCAGGTTCTCTCCAAGCTGCAGCTAGTATCCATGGATGGCATCCATGTAGGAGCTATAGGGTCTGTATCTTAAAACTTGATAATTTCCCAAAGCTTGCTGACTTTTGCTCACCACCATTCAGCCCTACTTTAGTAGCCAAAATTTATAAATCATCCAGATCACTTTCATAGGTGTATGACCTCAAGTTAAGTTCCTTTATATGTGTCACTTATTGAACTATAGCAAAATAAAAGTGCATGTGTGAATGTGTATAGCTAGTAAATTCTCATAAAGAACCCACATAGAGCATATCAAGAATAATTTTGGCATGCTTTTCAATGGCTTCTTAGTTGGTTTCTGCATAAGTGGAAAGGTTCTTTGGTTCTAACTTGAAGTCAGAATTTTTTTCAGAAATTTTGACAGGTCGAGTGTGAGGAAGTTGTGAACAAATGCCAGTACTGTTTATATAGCCATGCACTACTAAGGATATACGTCCTCAGGGGCAGTGGTAAGCAAGGATTGCTTCTCCCTTCCTGCATGCCTCCTCATCAGCTAGGACATTGTGTGCCGTGTGACATGTGTGAGCTCAATTGCATGGCCAATAGTCAGTCACAATCATGATATCATGATTATCATAAATTCAGTAGATCTTACATTGATAATACAGTGGTAAACACAACAAACATTGCCAAGGATTTTTGAGTGTTGGGGGTGCATCATAAGCAGGTTGTAATATCTATTGGTGGTCAATGTGCATATTACTTCTTGCCACTACAGTAGACCCCCACTAATCCCTGAGCTGCGAAAAATTGTTTGGTTTGTTGAATCTTCATAATTTGTACTGTAGATCGCTTGACGATTATAGGTAACAATGGTCCAGCAACCACAGATTTCCAGTCCTCCATCTGTAAATTAACCCATATAAGTTGACGAAAGAATGCATGCATGAAGAATGTGCACCAATCGGAAAGCAGAATTCATTGCAATTTCGGATTAGGAATAAACCGGATGTTGCAACGAGAACTCAAACCGTGGAATTTGGACATCGAACCTGACTTTCGCCAAGCGAGATAACGAGAAGGGCATTGAACTTCTTGTTCCGAGTTTGCCAGCATTGCAATGATGGGTACCTATGCAAAGACTACCGCTTGTGCACTGCTGGTTGTGTTTATTTGCGCAGTTAGTAATGGGCAAAGTCAGTTCAGTGCTAACACTACGGGCAAGTCGGATAAAGCTGGCTGGGCTGGTGGGGATCCAGAGAGCACCAAGGTTGTAGTAATTGAAAACCAAATGTATAATGACTACGTAATGATTACGTGTTTTCAAACACAGTAATTTGTAATTGTAATTTCACTTCACAACAACTGATGTAATTTGTAATGCTAGTAATTTGCAGGGGATAGTAAAATACCAATTACAAGTTCAATTACAATACTGGCAAACTCAGCATACTCAGCTGACCATGTGCTGTTCAAGACATGTGGCAAGAGGATGCTTTGTCAATACATTTACATTAAAACCAATTCATGACTACTTCGACCTGAAATTTAACAATGTAATTTGTCATTTTTCTGTAATTGTAATCATTACTCGAAGCAATCTCGGTAATTGTAATGGGTATTAATTGATGATTCAGGCTCAAGTAATTGTAATCAATAAAACCATGCCAGAATCCAATTACTACAACCCTGGAGAGCACTAGCGCATATGGCGTTCCCCAAGTGCCATCAAAGATGACCAAACACAAGAAGAGTGAACAAGTCAGTCCGGATGATGTTCCTATCGTCAACAAAAGCGCTCTGCCTCGATTTGACATTGTGCCATTCCGTCACGACGGTGAGTCTAATTACGCATAAAAATCAATGCAAAGCGCAATGTCAACTGATAACTCTACAGTACGGGCGAGCGAAGCACTCCCCACAAGGAAAGTCAGAGAAATTTTTTAATGCCCTGAGCCACCTGGGCCCCGGCCATTCTGAACCCAGGCGTTCACAGTGAAGTTGAGTTCATGGGCTAGCGCTAGTGGTAAATAAAGAAGGTGTGTGTGTGCAATCGATAGCGAACACGCGCATTGAACGGCTAGCAGTCGTGTGGACGTTATGAGGGAGTGGGAGCCTTGAAGTTTAGATACCGTAAGCTTGCAATAGCACAACCCCTCTTTTGGTACTTGGAGTCTCCAATTTGATGCACCGGAATCGCCTGCGTGCCGGTGTCATGTGAATATGGGGACCCCCGATTTTGGAACTCTGGGTCCCCATAACTATATAGATTTGGGGACCCTGTCCTCAAATCTACACTCCATCCCCTATCTATGATAGATATGGGGACTCGTACCTATATAAATTGGGATCCCCCATAACTATATAGATTTGGGGATCCTGTCCCCAAATCTACATCGATATGGGGACCCCCATCCCCATATCTATGGTAGATTTGGGGGCCCCTACCTATCTAAAATGTTTTCTGTTGTGCTATACCTATGGCCATGCTTAACTGCATCAATAATGTGAAAGTCAACACATTAACGTGTCTTTTCCATCTATATATGTCCTCGGGTCCTCAGGTCCTTGGGTTCCGGGTCCAGTGTTTATAGCTAGTCTTCCATTGCAGAGGTCGTCCTTCCTAGTCAAGAGAAAAGGATGCAGGTTTATATCATAATCAATTGCTAGCCGAATGCCGCAAGTCGCCGATCCTTTTCTAATTTTGCAAGTGAAGGTCGATGACTACCTATAACATTGACATAAAACATACCTTCAGAGATGCATCTCCTGTACTTGGAAAAACTTGGACCTTTTCCGAAGAGCGAGTTTGTCGCATTTCTTGGGTCCTTCGGGGTACTTTCCATCTTGGATGTACTCATAGATCTGGTGATATGAGTATTTTTTCTTGCTTTCAGCTTCCATTGCTTCCACTGCTACATGTAGCTTCGAAGATGACCTTTCCTACAGCCTACAGATTTTATATCCTTGGGATATTAGACATCACTCAATCACAGTACAACCATTCACATCAATTGACAGTGGGGTCCCTAAATCTACGCTGGGACCCCCAAACTCACGTAGATTTAGGGATGGGGGGGTCCCCAAATCTACGGGGTCCCCAAATCTATATGACACCGGAAGTCCATATGGGCACGTATAAATTCTTTTGCAACAGATGCATATACGTGTTACGGACGTTTATGGAGATTTGAGGAGCAACTATTTTTCACAGATGGGTAACGTGTGTAGAGTTTGGCAACAGTGGTGGAATAAGCATAACAGCCACGCACGGATAGAGATACATTCACAACTACTGGTTGCATCGCTTTGTTCAGGCAAAAAGTCTGGTGTAAAATAGTCAATGCCGAGTTGATTTACAGATGCCTGAAGTCATGATAGATTAGAGCTGTGTTTTTTATGCCATTTGCTGTAACCAGCCTACAGGTGGTATTTGAAGATATCTGGTAGTACTTCTCTTGCCGAGTAGAGCTGCATTTTCTGTGTTCCAACATGGCAAATAGTATTTTTCAGGCAACTGGTATAAGCTATGAAATGAACATATCTAGTGACACGGCCTGTAGCATACAATGTCCTTGGAGTACATTTCTATGTACCAGATAGCTATCTCTGAGTGCAAAGTACAGCACACAAAGAACAGTAAGTTAAATTATGTTGCTGGTGCTAGTACAAATTCGTTCATTGGTAAAATAAGAGTTTCTATTAAATTGCTAGTCCAGAAGTGTCACTGAGGCCCTCACAGTGCTCGCTCAATGCTCGTAGCTGTGCAAAGCAATCAATGTCAAGACCTCCTGTCCTGTAACAATGAAAACAGTGTCACAACCCTGACTGATCTTGACTGTCTAGCCATTACTGTTCATGACCTTGACTGTCTGACCATTGTCTCATGACCTTGACCTTTGTCATTGTCGTACTAATCGAAGCAATTAAACCGTAATTACTGTATCACCTGCCATATTTGTATCACCTGATAAATAGCTATATAAGCCACCTGTATCATCAACTCAGATTATGCTGGCAATACTATATTGAGTCGTCACAACAGAAAGCATTTCAAACCTTGTTGCAAACACCAAGTGCACATGCATGCAACGTATAAAAGCAAATGGCAAGAAATGTAGGCAAGCATATTTTGCATCCTATTGGTCCCATCAAGAGAAATAAAGGAATGTCTTAATGAGCACCAATCAGGTCAGTAAACCAGTTGAGACAGTAATGCTGAACAGGATAAAATAAAGAATGGATCATGCACTTTGTTTTTGAGAAGAGAGTGATGTAGACAACACAAAAAGCTACATATAACCCTGCTTCAGTGGTCAAAAAAACTGGCTGAAGTTCTACGTGTCAGCCATATTCACACTAGTCTCGTGCCCAGACTCCTTTTTCTGAGATTTTTCTGGCGGTTTCGAAAAAAGCAGTCTGGCAATGAGACTATGTTCACACCACTTCCACTGCCCGCTTTAAATTACGTCATCTGCAGATGAAATCACGGAAATATGTACACTGGTGATTCTGCCGGATATGATATCATAATTGTAATGTGCGCATTGCGTGCACAGAACTCAGATGGAAATTCATGGATCCAGACATCATTGGACATATAGACTGGACCCGAAGTGTTTCTGCATGTCCCAACCTTGTGAGCTAAACTTTACCTACAGCTAGCTATAGCTTTATTGGTTGTAGACTAGTGTTACAGTAAATTCTGTAGCTACATGCAGCATAATTTCTGAAGAGCTGTTCAGACTTTTCTAGCTTGTAAACTATAACTATGTGGTAGCTTTGAGTTTATAAGTCCATCTGCAAGTTGTATAAGGTACAAGTCTAGTCCTTATGCTTAAGTCTAGCTTTACCAGTCTATTGAGCTACATACAGAATTTTCATCTCAGAGGTTTAAGGTGGCAGAGAACCCTGTACTTTCAAGGTCGACAAACTTGGAATCCAAGCTGATAGACGTCTTTGTCTTGTTAAACTAGTAGCAAACAGTCAGTTTTGGGAGTCTTCATCCGTTCACTGTCCGTAAAATTGGGGATTTTCTCCATTTCCTGTCGGCATTGGCATCCAATAATCAGTTTATAATTAAGTTAGTTAAGATGTGGCCTGGCGGAACCCCTCATATATGTGGTGGTCGGAACTTTGAAGATAAGCTTAGATCGACTTATAAAATAAAAATAAATAAAAATTAAAAACACAAGAAAGGAGTTTAGTAGAGTGCTGTAGTGTCGTAGCTGTGAGTAGTGCGTAATGCCTGCTTGTGAAAGCTAGCTTGTGTCTAGAAGCAGCAGAAAGGCCACAGTGGCCAAGACTGTATTTGTTGAGTAGGCCCAGGTCTCACGGCCGTATGCCTAGCCTAGTTGGTGACCGTGGCCAGGTGCTTCGAGTACTGGGCTAGACTTTAACTAGAATACGCAATTTATCGTTGGTGCTACACTCTGGTACCCAAGGGAGCTGAACGGTGGTTGTGTGTGGAACAGAGCCGTGAGTTGTTTAGCGACATAAGGGGGAGAGGTGGGGCTAGTAATGCTTGCTTCCACTCGTGAATGAGCCCCTCCCGTAGACAAGCTGTGAATTTTACGAAATGTGCATTCATTTTGGTGCAGTCAAAGTTGTCCATTCCAAGAGTTAGTGACAAACATGAGTCTAGCCTGATTTTGAGAGTAGCTCTGAACAAACGTTGACATAGATTGATTTGAGATACATTGGTGGTTAGGATGCTACCTACAGTGAGTGTGTAGATGCGTCCATCGAGTGGCAATTTTGGGTTCATGAATATATTAATAAGCCACTAAAACCCTTTTTAAAATTAGGCAAAGCAAGATTGCCCTAAAGCAAACCCTAACCCTGAAACTAGGAGTAACCCTGGTCCTGACTGTAACCCAAGTTTATGTTTTCGTTAACCTCTGCCGAAAGACTTCAACGCCACCTTAAGTACGTTTCTAGCTTTCATGTGAGTGCATCTTGGAGTACAGTGGCACTTGATCATCACCAATTTAAAAAGAAATCACATAGTCTGCATTGTGCAAGCAAGAGCACATAGGAACGACAGCTAGAGTAAGAGGGTGTAACTCCGTAAAATTTGAAATTTACCGCCAGTGCTATAATAGTAACACGTATTGCGCATGCCGCATAGACATAAGCCATTGTTGCGATCAGTTTGTTTGTCAGTTTTTCGAGTGAAAAATAATGCATGTGTACCTGAATTAGACCAAAACTGTTCAATCCTCTGTATTTGCAGCTCTTTTCCATTTGGTATCATCTGCCATTTTTTATATGGTCAACAACTTGGATACAGGTAGACCGGTGTGGACTCCAAGCACATGTTTGCATTCACTAGCCTCATTCCCACCAGTATATACAGTGATTTTTGGGAAGCAATTATACCAGCAAAGCAATTTTTGAGTAGTGTTTATACCAGCAAAGAAACAGCCAACGAACAAAGCTGCATCTGTACCTGTTGTTACTGCCTGATGTCATGCATGTCTGTGTTTATATACCAGTGATGAAACTTGTCACTTTGGTTTTTGTTCAAAGTCACCCAAGTAGCTATGATGACTACAAGCAACAGAAGGCCTTCATTGAAGGCAAATCATCCACAATGGACCTATGCATTAGCAAATCTCACCAAAACATGACATTTAAAAATTGCAACATCCACAGCAGCTGTTCATCTTACAACATGTAGCAACGAGATGACGTGATATGACAGTGTTCCTTAGACTGGGTGTCTGTGGATGTTAATTCTGTGAGTTGTGGGTTATCACGTGTGGAACCAAGTGAATGAGAAACACTCCACCAGTGGACTTAGAGACATGTAACCAGTATTCCACTCTATACCATTAGAGCCAGTAATGGTCAAGCCAAATTTGCAAACTGTAAAACGTCTACTGAGCTCGAGGCAGTCGCATAACCCTAAACATGATTTTCATACATACACGTACCATAGTATAACCCCTCTTCGGCCTAGCTATTGTTGGGAAGAATTAAGTCTCCAGATCACTGCTAGCAATCGTGTATACCTGATGAAGCTGACTTGAAGAATTCTGTGAAAGGATAAGAATTTTAATGTTAGGTAGAAGAAAACCTATATGATTGTCACCAGACGGGTGAGCTGCTTAACATTCCTGAAGATACACGTTTGCATTCAGTCAGGAACAGGAAAGAAAACCTAGAAGGAAAGAGTCGTCTCTCACAGTAGTGAACCTCATATTTCAGCAGGGACACTCTGGAGAAACCACACCCATCTACAAGTGGTCCCAGATCCTGAACCAGAAGAGACTGAAGTAGAGATAATGAACCCTAGACTCTCAGAATATCAAATTGTAACTGCATGGGTCTTCGACAGGAAACTTGGTAAATTACTGGACAGGTTCTGTCCCATGGAGGGAGATGTAGCTATAGCAAGAGTTATCAATGGTGCAATTTGTTGTAAGATTGTGTATAATCACTTCTTACTCTAAATTCTTTGTTGTATAAAGCTTTATTACAGTGCAGATCCTAATCCTTATCACTCTAACTCTAAACAAACATTATGAACTTTTGTTAAATAGCTAAACACAACCAAATACTTTCTCAACACACAGACAGCAAGTTCTACTATGGAGTACGTATTGTTACTGGAGTGCAAAAAGGAATTGGAGCTTCTGATCCCAATATTCACCTTGAATTGGTTGGAACTAAAGCTATGTCTGGTCCCGTTAAGGTTAAAACTGGTTGGCTTGGTGCCCTGAGAAGACCTCACAGGCGACAAGTATGTGATGACTTAATTGTTGAGAGCAGAGAAGATCTGGGTGATATTCTTGTGGTAGTGCTGGACAACAACAATGGATGGTTCACTAATCATGGAACACCATGGTATGTTAAGTACGTTGCAGTGTATAGCGACAACAAGGAGGTGATGTTCCCATGCTACCACTGGATTGGAGAAGAGCATATCCACTTCACCGCCCACACAAGTAAGAGTCTCAGTTCCATAGGTTTATTATTTCTGCATTTGAACAGCCATTTGGGGATTTCTCCTTGTGTCTGTTCCAGGGCCTTTGGAAGGGGAAATTCTCACTCAAAATCAGAAATCCTGGAGCATACAAGTTGTAATGTTTTCTGCATTATGGTTCAGATATAAAATCTTCATTGTTATTGCATAATTTCATTTCTCCAACAGCTACACTGAAGGATGTCAATACCGAAGTCCTGCAAACACAACGGGCTATCCAGCTGCAACAACGAAAAAAGCTGTACAAGTGGCTGAAGCTTCCATTTAGTCCCTCAGGTATAAACAGTGCTTCATCTAAGCTTCCTGCTGATGAACGGTTTGCAAAAGTGAAAAATTTTGACTTTACCAAAGATGCTATCGAAACGACAGGTTTTCTTGGCCTGAAGGGAGTCTTCACAGCATTAGATAGCTTGCATAGCTATGAGCTCCTTGCTAGAACCATGGGAAAACCGAGTATGCCTGTGTTTGAAGGTCATCGCTGGGTATTAGATGCTGAGTTTGGCCGCCAAATGCTCAATGGAGTAAATCCTGTCGTTATTGAAAAGTGCTCATCTCTACCTGACTACTTTCATGTGACCAATGAGATGGTGAAAAGCTACCTCACCAGAGGACTTAGTTTGGAAGAAGAAATGGAGGTAGGACTGATTGCAAAGCTTTGGTATAAGTAATGGATGTTAAGGAGGTGGTATGGAAGGGAAGGTGTGATTGACCTGGGAATGAGGCTACTTATACATATACGTAGGTACAATGCAAAATCTTTCACATGCATTAACTGCCCTTTGCATTGGTGTGATTTTCCAGACAGGTATACGTTTCTATAAATTTTTTCCCACTCTCTTTCTGCTCCAGTTGTATAGGAATCTGTGCATTTTATGTATTTGTGGAGAATGTACTGTAATGCCATGCAGGACCAATCAAGGTTCAATTTGATCCCCCCAAAAAGTTTCTGAAACAATAGGCTTTACCATGTTTGCCTGAAAGCCCACAAGTATGCCTTGTTGGTTATGTCACTTTGGCACAATCCTGACTTTTGCCAATACTTTGACCAGATGCTAAAGGCAGGAGCAATTTCTACTGAAATTTGGCATTCCGTGACAATAATGCATGGCTATAAATTGTTTTGTGCACTTCCTTTATCCTGCATGACAAATGTTGCTGAAAGTTTATTCCAAGCTAGTAAGTAGTTGCATGTAGATGTTTATATTGAACTTCAACACAACAGGAATGAAACTTGATTGCTACATTTTGACCAGGCTGTACTGGTCTTCATTGGTTTTACTACACTGCGGCATTGTGCCCCTCAATTAATACAAATAAGCTTGATCACTCATGTAGTTTAAAGCAAGAGCCACCTCAGAAGCTACTACTTGAGTATTAGATTCTCAGTTTGTTCAGGTTGCTATTCATGCACACAAACTCACATCTTAGGCTGGTCATATCTACATCTGTGATCTAACATTGATGCAAAACCTGCCTTGTCGAGATGGCTACTACAGTGCAGCTCCACTGTGCCTGCTCTATGTGAATGGGAACAACCAGTTAGTACCAATTGCCATCCAGTTGAAGAAAGATCCTGGAGAAGACAACCCCATCTTTCTGCCTGGTGATAACTGGATCGATTGGCTTCTTGCTAAGATCTACTATCAAAGCGCCCATTTGCAGGTGCAATAATTATGTTAATGCTGTATAGCGATAAATTTTCGCGGGTCTTTATTTTCGCGAATTTCATGGATTTTGAACTGTTTGTGAAATTGTTTCAACGTAAATTTATGACATGTTAGGCACAGTTTTCACATTGTGTGAATTTCCTTTTCCAGTATCACCAGCTTTCCACCCACTACCAATCCTGTCATGCCACAATGGAAGCCTATGCAATGGCTACTATGCGAAATCTTCCAGACCCACACCCACTCTATAAACTACTTCGCCCACACTTCCAATACACTATGGCCATCAATGCTCGTGCTCGAGAAACTCTCATAGCACAAAATGCTATCATTGACCAGATTTTCAGCATAGGTGGGGAAGGAAAGGATGAACTAATGAGCATGGACTATGCAACTTACAATGTCCAGAGGACCAACATCAAAAGTAATATCAAAGAGCGAGGAGTTGACAACCCAGAACAGCTTCCCAACTACTACTATCGAGATGATGGACTGAAGATATGGGATGCCATTGAATCTTATGCCCGAGACATCATCACTTATTTCTATGGCTCTGATGATGATGTGAAGAATGATAAAGAGCTACAGAGCTGGGCGAAAGATCTTTATTTCAATGGATTCCCAACATCCTCTTATTACTGTGAAGATTTTGACGATGACGATTTCGATGATTGTGATGAAAATACCCGAACAAGTGGGCATGGATTTCCTAAGCACATTGAGACTAGAGAGGAGCTAGTGGGGTACTGTACCCTCATCATGTTCACAGGGTCTGCACAACACGCTGCTGTCAACTTTGGCCAATATGACTACTATGGATATACTCCCAATGCACCTGTTGGGTTGCGCAAACCTCCACCTACCAAGAAAGGGGAAGCTGACTACCAGATGCTCCTAGACACCTTACCAGACAAAAAGACCACTGTGAAGGCCATTGCAGTTTCTCATCTGCTCTCACAGTTTAGTCGTGATGAGGTAGGCAAATCATGATCCAAAGCAGCTGTTTAATGCTATGCATGGCATGTGTGGGAATAAGTGAAAGTCTACACATTAGTTATATCAGCTGGCAGTTTGGTAATTTAGTATTTCAATTATTGCAAAATAATATGAATCTAGTCTCGGTCCCAGACCCCCAGCATGGATCGCTTTCAGTATTGTGTGGAGGAACCAATATACACGCCGGATGAGGTCTGGGGATATGAATCCAGTTCTCACACTTAAGATAACAAACTTAACACATTATTAGTTGATACATGCTTCCCAATCCTGTTAGGTATATCTTGGTGATTATCCAGAACGTTTCACTGAGAATGAGGCCAAGAAGAGCATCAAGAAGTTCCAGGAGGAACTTCACAAAATCTCAGATGACATTGCAGAGAGGAACAAAAAAATGGATATCCCATACACGTATCTAATGCCTGAAAACATCCCAAACAGTATTGCTATCTGATTAAGGTGACCTTGTAGCTATTGACCGATTTGTTAGTTACACACTTTGAATTGTTTGGACATTGTAGGTTGCATGTAAAATTTGGAAATTGGTAGTTTGTGTATTTGACAGAGCCACAAATACTTAACCCTTTAACCACTGATGTACTCGTCATGCAACTTTGGCCGCATGTTATCAGTTGGCGCAATCCATTTTGAAGATAGGTTTTGCACTAGCAAAAAAGGTGGGATAGGCAGAGGTCGGTGGGTATAGTCATGACATGCTGTGCATATGGCGGCTGTCTTGGTTGGCTGTAGAAAAGCCTTGGTTGGCACTGGCTGGGCCATTTCTCTCCTTTTTAACAACACAAACGGGCGTAGAAAAGGCTCCTCTGCCTTTGTAGGGGCTCCATTTCTGGCACTGTAGACAGTTTTTAGTCAGGAGAAGCTGGTCGGAAAGCCCTGACCATTGTAAGCTTGCTAATGAGTGGGTGTGACAGAGGTCATGAACCCTGTGAGACTTGATGGAAGAACCCTTAGCTCAAGTTTCCAGTGCTAGCTCGAAGCAGAAGTGGAAATACGGATCATGCAAGGTATCAATAGCCTCAGAAAGACTTCTAGAAAATGAAACTCAGTTTATAAATCAAATGCTAGAACCATGGAGGTGAACTTGCATGCATGTCTGAACATCCACACAAGGTGGCAGATATGCCACTGAGCATTGCTTTATTGTCTGGATCAACACCATGTTGAGGAGGCAGATTACATTAATGTGTAACATACATAGTACGAGAAAGACACCATTGGAACACAAGATTGTAAGTAATATATAGCTGGACTCCTTCAGTGCTGTTACCAATGCTGTCAAAGGAGGTTGCATGGATACATGTCCTGACTCCAGTGATGATCAAATGTTGTTAGCTAACAACAAATTGCCAGTCAACACACGTTTTCCTTTGGTTGTGATGTAGGATGTATACACAGAAAGCTATGACCTGTTTTGCACTCTGTGTAAGTATTTTGTCAGAGACCTGCAACTGCTCTCAGTTTTTGGTTGTGATATAGTCCCCACTAAACAAGTACAACACTATTACAGTAAATCTATGCACTAGAGCATCCATACTCAAAACGCTAGCAAAATATTCATTTCATGAGTGTCAACTGGGATTAACCCTTGAACCTCACAGGATTATTAATGCAATTGTCAATTGCAAGACATACTTTACATCATGGTCCACAATTCTTGACAGAACTGATGGTAGGGAGATGAGCTAGTAACGATATTGGACAATCTAGAAAGAGAAGAAAGTAATGATTGTTATTAAAAAATGCATAGCAGATACATGCAGTGTGACATATGTACTGGAATGGTATGTAACATGGTTAGATGAAATTTTTAACAGCCTTTGTTGCCATTGTTATATCCTCCAAATGTGACACATCTGTTTGTATGGAAAGTAGCTACTTAACCACACATTGTTAACTAGGCAAGACCAGGAGCACAATGACTCAGGTAGATGTAAGTAGTGTAAATGGTGAGGTGGCCAATTACAAAGTGAAACTATCCATGCATGCTCGGATTACACATCAGCAGGTAGTATATAGTAAACAAAACCACAATGGTATGTATTGATTAAAGCTGTTCAATACTGGGAGTTGAAAGTTAGGGCAAGGACATACTCCCGACTCAAGGACACTGGAAAACTACACAAAAATTTACTATAAACAACATCTTGTTCACCAACAACCTTCATGCCATGGTGCTTAGAAGGCAATGGTGAACTTCTAAACTGCTTGTACTTTCCCTGAACTGTCTGCAACTAAATACATGAGAACTGAATATATGCTAAGTTACATCCCCCCTTGCTGGCAATGATATACTCCTAACAAGGCACTACTACAGGCACTACTACAGGTACTAGCAACCACCCTCACAACTCAGCTGAGGTACAAAGCATTGACTCCGGTTTCTGATTGGTCAGTTTTGGTCAGTTTTGCAGTATCCCTTCTCCCACAAATGGGTATGCCTGATTTTGTCACATGACCATGGAAATGGTGTGGGAAATTTATTAAAACTTCCAAGGTGAGAACACAGCAAATAAGTTACTTCAACAAGTAGGGTTGGTGTGTGCATACATGTCCATACCATACACGTGGTGGACTGCTTTGGTACATATCAAATAATTAATGTACAGTCATGTAGAATATTGTGGGAGTGAGCCGGAGCAAGCAATGCAGAGCAGCATCATTTGGCTAGCTTAAGGCTTCACCAGTGCATTAACAGCATACAGACCATGCATGTCTGTATTTAACAGAGATTATCACTCTCTACTGTCTGTGAGCAACCCATGCACAACTACTTACATGAAATAGTGATAAATGTAGCTGGGAGGGAGCTGGGAGGAAGGTGGGGGGGAGGGGGGAGGGGACTGGGAACAAGGCTATAGCTATCTGCAACTGAAAAGCTAAAGAGAAGAGCAAGGCTAGAGCTTGCCATCAATGTAATGGAGCCATTTGTCCTGCCTATGCATGACTGTGCTGTGTAGGCCAACTCGGGTGTCCTGCTGACCTCTGTTAATTGTTTGGTAACACCCAGCTTGGCTCGTTTTTCCGCAAAGTTGCTATGTGTGCTAAACCCACAGCTGTACAACATGGACAATCAAACTGTGAAGCAAGCAGAAGAGTCTCTAGCTGCCACATCCTTCATTCTCTAAGTAGATTACTTTTTCTACACAACTGCTCGGGTGTCTCTATTCACTGGACTGGAATGTGGAATGGAATGGTGGAATGGAAAATGGAATGGAACAGTGAATGTATACAATTATTGCTAACTCGTGCAACTTAGTACAGTAACTGGCACTGTTCAATCAAGGTTGAGCTAGCTACTATGTTTCTAGGGCTCTTATCTCACCAGATGAGGCGTATGAGGTAGTTCAACCTAGATTGCACAGCAACAGTTACACGAGTTAGCTGCAATTGTGTACATTCACTGTTCCATTCCATTTTCCATTCCATCATTTCATTTCATATTCTAGTCCAGCAAATAGAGACACCCCAACTAGCTGCTAGCCCTTGTACATTTGTCTTGAAAGCAATCAACCTCTTTTACTGGCTGCATCAGTAGCAGAGTGAAACTCTGACTTAAGGTGACGATCAACTGCGCCAAAGGCTGTTGGCATAGTAAATTTATTGCTTTAATATTTCGAAAACCGTAACTGATATTTATCTCAAACAAGTTACAGTCCAACAGCACATGAACGAAATGTTATTCAGAGAGAAATAAGCTTCTGTTTAAAAACGCCCCAATGCATTCGAACCAGCAATTAGCCGTACTGCTTGAACGCTTTTGCGCCAAATTACTCAGCGACTGTAAAGAGTTCGATCCTGAAATTTTTTCTTGCACTACTTCACGGTATTTACTAGGTCGGCACTTGCAGATATCTGGCGCTTTATGTATAATATTTGAAGGAATTTAACTGCTTTAGGCGTAAGAAATGCACTTCGGAGTGTAGAATATTCAATTCAAGTCCAATTTTCAAGATTTCTTTACGTGCCGCCCTGCTAAATACACTGCGCTACCCGTACAACACACCAGAACACTGAAGAAACGCTTCCCTTGCCTTATATTTGGCGCAAGGATAAGCGATCTGCTTTCGAAATACGGCAAAGCCTCGAGCAACGCCAGTGAGTTTGGGGACGCGCGTTCGTGCAGCGTCCGCAATAAATAATTATTGTGTACTATGTCAACTATAATTGCTTACGTAAACAATTGGCCCTTGGTATGCATTTCACAGGTTTCGAACAGGTTGATCGTCACCTTAATGTATGCGGATTAAAGACAAACAAAACCACGTCCAACAGATAGTCAACCTGCTAGCACACTGCAAAAACTAGTATGAGTGTCTCTCGGGCTCACCACAATATACAGTGCTTTTTCTCACTACACTAAATCCCCCATGTGGCATGGCTATGCAATACGTAGAAAAGCAATGTGCAAGACAGAAGCTAACCTCAACACTAGCTTGACTCTATATGAAGCTACAGATAAGTTAATACCTTTGAACTGAGTGGATATGTTAACCCACTGCTGCAGCTGTACCCTCATGTCTTCTGAACCAAGTTCCATATTCAGCCCTCTTTCCATGCATCCCTGCATATACACAATAACACTACTGCAATACACTACTTGGGAGCTCAGATAAAAATTAAAAAAACAGGGAAAATGCCAGAGAGATATCTACTCCAGTCAGACCACATACCGTGTACAAGACCTAACCCAGGCAGAGCTCGAAATAAGGCAATGAGTGTGAGTAGTGTTTCTCTAAAGTATTTTTCATGTTGTGAAGATCGGAGAAACCTTTTGACGAATCGACTTTGAATGCCAAAGATCGTGAAGCTGCAGTTGTATGGGTATCTTCAAGTTATTCGTCCGGAGGAAGAGTAAAAGAGGTTTGTTCTTGTTTCACTCCTCTTAGTTCCAATTCCATCTCATCAGATGAGGCATGTGATTCAGGTGCTTCAGACACCTCATGGCCTGTGATTTCACCAGTGACATCTGAAGATGAATGCTCAGCCACCGACTCAGATTCAGAATCCGTTGAAGTTAGTGGCCGTAACTCAGTTGTTTACTTCATCTTCATTCATCCATTCTCCCCAAGATAGTCAGCTTGCTACAACAGGGCAGCTATATACCTGTGTCACAGATACATGCAAAGCGACTATGTGGTGACAGTATTGACAAAGTTGCCAGGCAAAGGTTTATGAGGTCTGGCTCTACTTGATCAGACTCTATCCACTACTTCCACTCATACACAGTGAGAGACAAAGGCTTGATTTCACATGTCTTTCAGAGGTGGTACCTAGACCCATTACATCACCAGTATACATTATAAAATCTGCTACCATCTCCAGCTGACAATTGTGCACTGCATGAAAACTGTTTTCATTCTAATCTCATGTGTCCTTGTATTGACTTCTTCCAGACGGGTTTTAATGACTTGGTGGTGTGGCACATTCAGCATAAGTACTACAAGGAGATGTCAGAATGTGTAAGTAGTTCTGGATCATATATTAACTTTCTATGTGCTTTGGTGTTTAGTTAATTGCTGTGGGAGTCATGGCTTATCTATAACCATATGCAGTATGTCATATATAGAAGTGTCATTTTTAGGTGCCACTTGGGATTCTTCCTAAAAATGAGAACAGGTGACAAAATGGTGGAGATTACAGCTTACCATCATCAACTTGTACCCGTGGAAGAGGGCATTGAGGAGCGTATCATCAAGAGCACATGAGCAGTGACTGGAATCCCATTGTTCATCCTCTTTGCATGGGTGGTGACCAGTTAACAGCAGCCAGGATGAGAGGAGCGAGAAAGTCCAAAGTCTACGAAGCCACAGTAACAAAGAGGCTGGAGGGTCTTGTTCCAGTTGCTGATGACTGGCACACAAAGACAAGTATCTTTGGAGTAAGCTACACATATGTAAACTATTGGTATAGTAGTTCATATGTTGTGAATTGACCTCAACATTGCTCGTATACTACCCATGCAATGTTCTCTCCTCAGGTTGTTTGGAAGAGTTTCTATCCAGTCAAATCTTCGGCAGACCATGGCACTCTATTTCAACTTTGGAATAAACTGAACAGGACAAATGTAGTCAACAATGGAAAAACAACTTCAATGCTTGTGATGACTTTGCTCACATCATTGCAGCTGCCTTAGAGGTTCTGAAAAAGAAGTTTACAAAGGCACTGCCTAAAGAGGTTGTCATCACTGATCCTGAGAATGTATGGATATACAGGAAAGAAAGGCAATATTGAAAGACATCTGCCTAAAGATCACAGATGAGTTTGTTGACTTCTCATTTGCCACTGAAGATAGTTTCACTACCGATGACAAGGTGTTTCAGTATGCAAAGCAGGTTTTGAGTGTGGGGTGATGGTGAGAGGGTGTCACGGTGCTGGCGTTATATGTTGCCCATCTTCCTTGGAGCTGGTTGCACAAACTACTCCACAGAAGCACTGACAGTGCTGTTCCAGTACACACATGCCATGTTGCCGAGACTGGCAGCGCAGCTAATATGGAGTCGGTTTATAAATGTGCATGGTCACCCAGGCAAGAATATAGTCTCGTTCCCAGACCCTCAGTACAGCACACACTTGCGTGCGTGTGCCGTACCGAGGGTCTGGGAATGAGACTAGCAAGAATATTGCTGCTGACATACAAATGGAGCATCTCAACAGAATAGCGAAGGATGCTAATGAGTATACAAACAAAACAAAGAAGGCTGTAACGAAAGTTGGCAGAGCTATAGGAACAATTGCACCACTACTTGCTAACTTTGATGAAGAAAATTGTATTGCTACACCATCTGGTGTACATCATGCACCTGGCAGTAAGGACAGGAATATTGTCGTGAGTGAACTTATTAAAGCAAAAGTGTCTACTGTGACTGCTGGTTGAAAGCATCCATCATTTCCTCATCCAAAAAGTGTACTACATTCAAAGGAACTTAAGGAAGTCATTGCGTGGACAACAAATAAGTTATCTGCCCAGTAGTAAGTCTTAATGTTTTTATTGTGTTGCACTATCAATTGAAAATTCATAATCAATCAACACAAACAACCTGTGTTTCTCAATGCCACACGTACAACTTTCATACACACATCACAACACAAACAAGGAGTTCCCATATCAATATGGTAATACTCATCCTACTCTCGGTCCCAGACCCAAAACCAACCCCAGCGCGGATCGCTTTCAGTATCGCGCGTGTTATACTAGAAGCGATATAGGCGCCGGATGAGGTCTGGGGATGAGACTATACTCATCCATGTCGGCAAACAGGACACCCCTTCTACAAACTGAGTCATTTGTTCCATACTCCTTCATATTTTCATCTGTAAGTCGTCCAACTCCTTTTGTGCGAAGCAACATAGCTAGTGATAGTTGGCCGTCCCTACCAGTTTGACCAGTGTGCTGAATTTAAGATTCAATGTCATCATGTGCAACTTGCTGTATGTTAGGACAGTCAACCCCCATACCAAAAGCAATGGTAGCAATCAAAATTCTAAGGTGAGACTCGATCCTTTGTGAATGCTTGAATTATATAGTCCTTGTGTGATGGATCAGTGATACTTGAAAACATGTCTACAAGTTTAAATTCTATTAAGTCAGGTGCATCAGTTGGTTCACTAGAACGCAGTATTGTCCTGGGCAAACGCCCATCCCCACGTAAGTGTCTACTCCCCAATTTTGACAGTTATGGTTTTGTGAGGTCCTCTGTGTAACCGCCCACCATGCTAAATTTTTGCATAGTGAATAGAAAGTAGGTCCGCTGAGCTCCCATACTAGCCTCGTTCCCAGGCTCTCCCCGTGAGTGACGGAAAGCTGGGCGGGGCCTGGGAACGAGGCTACTCCCATACATATAGCTGTGATCATTCTGATTTGCTTCAGTTTTGCACACACTCGTCCGTAGCCTTGTTTGCAGTGTTCCTTGCTTGCATCACAAAGCTCACATACTGCAAGTGACGAACGTTGCGGAAGCTTAGCAACAAGGCTACTGGTCAGTCTGCTTTCTAGCACAATACAGCTTTCTCTACCGTCAGGCTGGCCTCAACAAAGCATGGGCGAAGTGACGATACAGGTTGATTCCGGTACCCGCTTGCACGGGGATAGTTGAACCATTCAAGCACCTCCTCTGTGCAATTGCCCACCCTCAATTTTTGGTGCTTGAGCTGCGAGCACCCATGGGTGCTTGCTGTAGAAGATACATGAGTTTGTTATGGTAGTCAATATTTGGCACACTCAATAATTGGTCCATGATGGTTGTTCACAATGTTCACGGCTGCATGTACACATGTACTTAGAAATGTGATAACCATTTTTCACTCGTTGCTACGTGTTAACTATAGGGATAACTAGCATTTCCATTCATGCAAGGGGCGAGTTCTGGAACCATTTCTGGACAGAATCATAGTAAAATGGTGGAAGTTAGGCTGATAGTTGGCGACTTATGTATTCTCATTGCTTTTTGCTGGAATTCTGTAGCTGTTTTGTAAATGGAGATACAACACGAAATACGCAACATATCATCTCGATCATATTTTATTTGCAATCACACGTGGTCGGTGACATCTGTGCGTTTGGACAGTTTAGCCAATCAGAATAAATTTTGCTCAAGAAATGGTCGGAAAATGTCTGATGTCCGACCATTATTTCAAGCTCTGCCAGAATTACATCAATAGCATGCACACACCTACCAAAACCACATCCTCTTGAGACAGTTTCACTACTCCACCTTCCATACTGATGAGCCAATCTGAGCAGAACACGTAGGCCAGGTGGTGCTTCAGTCTCATTCTCTGGTAGCCAGGAGGTAGCCATGACAACAGACCCCACCCACTGCTTAGCAGTGACTACAGGAGAGAGAGGGTTTCACCCTTACTCATTGCAAAACAATGTGCATTCGACTAACCAACCTAGGTCCACAACTGCAATAACAAAAGACAAAGTGCACAGCGAAACTCACCATGTACTTCCATGGTAGTTCCTTCAACGGTAATGGAAAGTGAGGGTTGTCCTGAACAATTCTCCGTAGCTCACTCCAGTCCTGAGAACTCTCCTCTAACATCTGTGAGGTACACATGGAAACACATTGATGTCAGCAAACTGCATGTGCTCTGCCCATGCCCATCAACTAGTAATCTCCTTCAATCTTATCCTAGTACCAGACCATGATTTGTGTACTATGCACTGGGTGACTTTTATAAGCATTGGGCAAGTGATCTCACACAAATGAAAATTAGAAATGAAATGCACAAAACCCTCAGCAAACATGGTGCTCAACTAGTTCGTGGATGTGTTCTCTCTCTCTCTCTATTCACAGTATCGCCTACCTCTTCTCAATCTAGCTACTAGCATGTCTAGAGATGTCATTACAATCAGTTCTGGATCTGAAAACAAGGACACACACAAGGGAATTAGGCTCATGTGAAGGCTAAGCATTCTAAACACACTGCGTTTTCTCTGGACATACAATGCACATTACATCATACCTTCACCCAAAGCTTGTGCAATTGGCTTCAGAATTATATAGAGAGCATATAGAACCCATGGTAGTGCACTTTGCAATAATTAACATGGAGATGGTAATGCACTTCCCTACTACCACACAGTCTCAATCACCTTCTCCTTCACGTTTGCAAAGCACGTGAGTTGTTCCTTGGTGGATGATTGCTTGATGTGGTCACTTAAGGTCCTAAACTGCTGCATCCTGGCCTCATAACGAGCTCTGGAGAACTGCTCTCTCTGCTCAGCTGTCAAGAAATGGGAGCTCAGCAACCACTGGGGAAACACAAACCTACATACACACACATTAACACACACATACACACAATGTCATATAGAGTGAAGACTGAGGTAAAGACATCAAGGTATACAACAAGAGATAGCTGCGTAGCATGTTAAAGTTCTGTTCCGAGATATGAGCAAAAACACTTTGTGTGGCCTTGCAGTGAGTTACTCTGGCTCAGTTTAAGCCATAAATAGCACCTACACTGTAAAAAATTGGAGGTTGATTTAACCCAGAAAAGGTCATCTCAATTGCAGTCTGGATTCATCTAGGTCCAGGCAGTGGCTCACCTCTTTTTGCAAGGGTTTAGTGTTACACCCCTTGTCCAGTGGAGGTTTCTAGCAAACAATGAATTGGGTTGCAAATGAAATTCGTTTGCATGTTTGTGCCAAAAGGGGGTGGAACTCTCACTATATTCATGTATTATTGGATTGACTCTGAAAAATATTCATGCACTATTGGCTAACCTTTGGGCAGTATTTATGTGCTTTTATGCAAGTATTCATGCCATATTGGAACTTTGAGTACACAAACAGTGTAACCCTACACTGTGGTAAAAGTAGGAGGTGGTATAGATCCTGCAACTGAGGTAACCCATTTTAAACTGGATGATGAATCCAGACTGCAACTGAGATGACCTTTTCTGGGTTAAATTAACCTCCAATTTTTTACAGTGTAGATCCTCCTACTGTCGTACTAAACTGACGTAAAAGTTTGTACTCATACTCCATCAAGCAGTCGCCTATTGTCACTCAAGTGCAAAGTTAGTGTTATGCCGAACTATAGCCAAATGCCCTCTGTAGCGACTGGTTGTTGTAAAAATCTGGTAGCTTTTTGGTAGGAAATGCTATACAGGCAAGTTTGTGACATACTAATTTTATTCATGAACATGTACCCGTAACCTTAAACAATGACTTTAAGAGCTCACGCAAAGAGTGCGAGGTAGCCCACGAACGGGATGAAGAAGAAGACAACAATGGGCGCCATCTTCCTCACATCTTTTCTGGTCTACAAGGAAAAATACGTATTGAAAAATACACACTATACTAGTACTGTTTTACATGAAGTTTCAAAGTCATCAAGTCAGTATATACATAGAGGGAATTCTTCATCACTCCATTTGCCCACACGTTTAGTGTCAAATTCATGAGTGCCAACTGGAATTGAAATGGCTATTTATCAGAAATACAATCAATGTCATTTATCATGAAATCCAAAATCTGAAAATTGGACTGCAAATTAGGCTTTATACACCTCCTGTATTGTATAGCTATTCAATATTCAATTGGCAGAAATATGCACAGACCCCTCCCCTTCTAGTCATACTCAGATCCATCACAGTTCTTCTAATACTAAAGGGTTATTCCATAACACTAGGTAAAACACATTACAAAACATGGACTTGACGCCCCTGTTATATCGTCCTATTGTGTGGCAAAGCTCCACCATCAAACTACATAGCAAGAGAATCTTGATGTTCATGACCAGTGTATGTTGTCATTTATGCTTACAAGTCTCACTCCCAGTGCATATATACTGCCTCCAGTATAACGCACAATCTGCATTGGGATTGGTTTGGATTCTGGGACTAAGCCCTTACTTGAAGCAGCTAATACCATAGATAATAGAGCTACGAACAGGGATTGGAAACGGCAATAATTTTACGTCGAATCATCGTTTCGGTCACGTGATCTGACGCACACTGTATTGGCCGTAGACGACTGTGCGAGAGCGGCGGTTATGTGCGTTTCTTCTTTCCCCCGAAGGTCGAGTGGTTTCTGGCAGACTGCTATTGCGATGGAGGGATATTCACGAGTTCTGAAAATTATCAGCAGGCCTGAAGACGACTAAGACAGATTGATACGTCCTCTGCATGAGCTGGAGGCACCTGTTCAGAAAGCTGGAGAAAACTGCACACAATTACTGGAGTTCCATTGCATTACATTGACCTATGTACTGCTAATACTGTACCAGCAGACTTTACCTAAACCAGGGTACAGATCTCTCTAGAAAACTACACATTATTTACACTTTTCAAGACCTCCCATCAAACCGTGTACTGTATCACAAAGAAATAAGCCACTCAGTTACATTCTTTGCTAATGGTTACACTTTATGACAGCTTGCATCATTGGGTAGCCCTGTTTATTTTCCAGAAAAAACTACGAAACTATTATTTTAGCATTTCTACATTGCATAAAAATCAATTCACAACTGTGCATAGTACAATTTTCGATCAGAATATTGTAGATACCGTGGTATATCAGTAAATGCACAAGAACCTCTAGTGCGATGACCCGCGCGGGAGATAAACGATCGTACACCTGTTAGTGGGCACCGCCTTCTAACCGAAACACCGGAACGAGGATTCAACGTGATGTCATTGGCGTTTTGCCCGAGTTTGCCTGTAAATTTTTTATCCATTTCCAATCCCGTTTCAGTGCTCTATTATCTATGCTTATACTAACACTTCTCTCAACCTCTCCTCACTCATGTCTACTGCTGGCATCACAAGTCAGAGACAGTCAGTGAGATCCCTAGTAATGCTGACAATTCACAGACATCCTGGGATTGTCACCATAACCCCCAGCCTATAAACCGTTAGAGATTCCACGAATGTCATTGTAACTCTGACAATCCACGGACATCCAGGGACCGTCAGTTTAAACATACACTGAGCTATCACCCTGTCAGGGATTCCATGAATGTCAGTGTAACTCTGACAATCCACGGACATCCAGGGATCGTCAGTTTAAACATACACTGAGCTGCCAGACTGCGGTATCAGTGTGTACCATTCTGATAACTTACATTAGCTTTCTGAAAGCTACATATGGGGTATGCAAGACAGAGAGGGCAAGCTGCCCACAGATAGCAGAGAAGTTCCTTTCATTATAAGGCCATGTATAATGTATGAATGACAAGTCAGAGATGAAGGAGTTCACCTGCTAGCATCATAGTTTGAGCATGAAGTTTAGCCAATGACTAGATAATTATATATAAAGGACTGATTCTCTGCATGTGTGGTCACATGTTTGTGTTTAGGCTCGTCCAACATCAATAAAGCACCTCCCTAGTAGATAATCCAGATGTAAGTTGTCATGCATGGTACGCCATGCAAATGCATTCAACTTGAGTCTCCTCAAGCACCTTCACTCCAAATCTCTTTCATACTGATGCTGCAGTCTGGTAGTAATCTAGTCTCGGAGCCCAATCCTCGCACGCAGAGAAGGTCTGGTTTTGAGACTAGTAGTAATCAATCCCTTCCTCTCACTTTGCACACTCTCACAACATAGCACACTCAGTTTATGTAACGTGCACATTAAATCTGTTAAACCTGGTAATTTGGTAAATGGTTGGTGCAAGGAAACAAGCATGTGCAATACAGTCCTACTACAGTGGGGCTTGCTTGGGCTCACCTCTATCACCCAACCCTAAGGCTATGTAATAATCCAGTACAGCTACCTGGAATACTAACCTTGTAGATCAACTGCAGTTGTTCCCTTGAAAAAGGAAAATCTTTGGTTGGAGCGGTGGTGGAAATCTTCAAACTTCCCTTCTGCACTCGAAGATCAAAGCTCTGCCTCATGTCACCATAGAGTGCCTTTGTTCCACTCATGAACGCTTTGATCATCGCCGATACTTTCATCCATCCTCGTTTGATAGGTCCATATTCAGGATTTGGGTTGGTTGAGTAAAACAGTCTGTGTGAAGTCTCCAATCCTTTAGGGGTATTAGAAACTGTACGGCCACATGCGCAATACTGCTGAAAGTGTGCATAATTTCCGTGCAGACATGCTACCTGCTTCACAGCATGAGTATCCAGTAGGTGAGTTCTAAATGGTACATTCTGAAAGCAGTTTCTTTGCCACCAAAATGCTGCAGGCAATCGGAGAGCCATGAAACCACGCAGAAACTCCACAGGAATCAGGGGCGATTTTCGAATTTGGACGCGGTTTTTACGGAAATACGTATACTTCCGTGTCATCAGGCTTGACTTTAACCCCTGGGCCACTGCAGATTTTTTTTGTAACTGCAAGCGAAGGGAAGCTGGGAACGAGGCTGACTTACGTACAACAACCAGTTGCAAATAAGTAGAGGTATATGAGAAAAGTCCTGTGTGGCTAGGATGGCTGATGACTGTAAATTTCTTGATTACTCTAGGCCTAGCCAATGAAACTTGATGATGGTAACTGTGTCGGGCTAGGATGGCTCATGATTGTGAATTTCTTGATTACTCTAGCCATGCAAGTTACTGAAAAATAAAAGTTTCAGTGGCTGGAGTAATCAAGAAATTTACAGTCAAGTATAGGATGTAAAATCTTTTAAGACTTTGAGTGTATCTATATCTAGAATGTTTACAAAAAGGTGCAGCGTTCATGCTTGGACGTTCTGACTGAAGATCAATGGGCTCACAGAGCTGCATTTCCAGGCATGTTTGCAGAAGATCTAACTCCCTGATAGACATAACAGAGGCTCTTAGCATGGCAAAGCTCAAGTGGCAACATATCCACCCCATCATTTTGCTGTATGGCTGTCTCTCTTCTCACTCAACATTGCAGCAAGTCTCTTACAGAAGACGTGGCAGCTCTTCCCATTATATACCCCAGTTGATAGGGCTGGTGGTGTAAAAAGTGTTACCTTTTTTGTTTCTGAACAACTGTAGCATGCTCCCTGCTGGATCTCTAACACAGTAGTACTGTCCTTCAGTGCATGTTTATTAATCACTCCTCCCTGTCTCAATCAACAGTTTTCCACTCATGACAACAATGTAGTCTTGGCAACTGCAAATTCATTAGAGAACACTACTGCAAGACTTACCATAAGTTGCAAATTTTCATCGATCATTATTATGCTAGTAAATTCTGCAGTGTTGCTTATACTCAGAGCACTGCAGAAGGGGCACAGTACTCCATCACTGGCATCAAACTTAAATGATACTACTTTTAGTAGCAAGCTACTAAGGGCTGCATTCATTTTAAACATCGGGTACAATGGCCTGTATTTAATGTTGGGAAATATCACTTGTGAGCATTGGTGAGCTGACTGTTGAGCTGCATGTTGGGGTAAGTGGGATCTATAATATCCTCAGCTCAGTTTTATCTTATCAGTTTTACATAATTGCCTACACTTTAGATGAATTAGCAACGTTTGTAGATTCATATCGATCTGCATGCTACTATATATGGCAGCGTGACACATCTTTTCCAAACCATTAGTATTGTGCCCATATTGCATGCATCTACTTTAGGAAATTACTAATGAGATTGTGAATCAACCAAGTTAAAAAGCCTCATGCACTTATACATAGGTATGTACCATAACAAAATTGATCTGGCGAGTATTAACGTTGACAGTTTGCTGTCATGAAACCCCAGGATGGATCAATCTTAACATTGTTGTTTGGGGATCACCTGTTGATAGCGATAAATAGACTATGTTCCAGTTATCCATTGTTACAGTAACATTGATCACTTGAAGATATTATTGCGACATTAATGTTTCTGAGAAATTTTATCACCATGCGTAACTTGTTTTAGCCTCGTTCCCAGGCCTCCCCCGTTTTTTTTTTGTTGTTGTTGTTCTTAGGTTTGCATTCAGTATAATACACCGAAGAACAAAAAATGGGGGAGGCCTGGGAATGAGGCTAACCCTTTTTCAGAAAATTTGATTGCTCACAGTTTCAAGGAGTGAATGACTCCCCTTAATTGTCAGTGACTCCCCAGTCACTCACTCCCAGGAGCTCTGATTCCCCTGGATCAGTGGCTCCGTGTGAGTGACTTTACCTACTGTAGGAAAATGTATAGATACAGCAAGAGCGCATAGGAACGGACAGTTAGAGTAAGAGCATGTAAAATTTGAAACCGGTCGGAATTTACCACTGTACTAAAAATAGTAACACGTACTGGGCATGCTGCACTGCATAGACATAGTGCATTGTTGCTAAGCACGTGTGTGTTCTATTTTTAGTACAGCTCAATAATTTTGACCGGACTACGGGCTTCTATTGGAGTTACATGATCTTACTCAAGCCGCCCATTCTTGCGCCTTGATACAGGTAGATGCAAAGAATTGATACACAGCAAGAATGTTTAACTTTTGCTCACACTGAATATTCGAAGGTAAAATCACTATCTCAATACTAGGTTATCAAATGGGATAGAGTTGGGGAATGAATACATAGCCACAGAAGCAGAAACTCTCAAAGAAAAATCTGTGGCTTCTGTAGCAGAATTTATTTCAAGGTTGATGTGCTGAAACGTGGCCCTACTGCAGCAAGGGGGTACAATTTGGAAGAAATGACAAATCATTGAAATGTATAAGTACTTACTAGATGCTTTGCAATTCCACAAGCGATCAAAATTCCTGGCCGCAATGATATTTCCTTGGTGATAAAATTTCCTGAGAAAATTTTATCGCAGCGATAATATTTCCGAGTAATCTTTGAAAAAGGTTATCTTTCAAGTCACCCAAACCGAACTATTTCCACAAATGGAAGACTATTGAACATTAGCATGAACCACTTCTGTTTGTTATACTTACAGACTACAAAAGGGTTGAGAGTCTCTAAAAGAAAATTGTAAATAATGGTAGTTCTCCACACTGATCACACCACTGTACCAGTGAATGCAGCTCTCAGTAGCTTGTTTACTACCTTACTCTTCTGTTCTTTTTCATAACTCTTCTCTTCTCAATAGCTGTTACACACCAGATCTGGATAGAGCTACAGCTTACTCAGCCTTCCTCATCAAACTCAAAACTAATGCAAGATGGAACTCATGAGCATCAAACGGTACTTCTTGCTTCAATGCTGGCAAGATGTCGTAACAATCAAATGTGCAAAACTTTCATACATGTATGATCCCTTTATTATACATACCTTTGAAGACCATAGTGAAAGTTTGATGCCAGTGATGAGTATTTGTACCCCCTCCTACAGTGCTTTGCGTACAGCAACTGCAGAATTTACCAGTATAATTATTATGAGAATTTGCAACTTACACTTACAGTAGAGATCACCAACGTAAGAATTCTAGTACAGTTCATGCAGTTGTCAGGACTACAATGCTGGGAATGACTGCAGTGTGCAAGCGTACAGTAGGGGTTAAAGTCAATGTTGATAACACGGAAATATACGTATTTCCGTAAAAACCGCGTCCAAATTCGAAAATCGCGAATCAGGGCTGTGGTGTGCAGCAAATAGAGTCTTGACCGCTAAAGGTCAAAGGTCCCGAGAGCGAAAATGGCGGTGTCGGTGGACTACAAAACTCGAGTCATGTATGCGTGTTCCTGCTCCCAGCTGTCTCCTCTGGGAGAACTCTACTTCTGCAGACATTGCAAAGTCGCCAGGTGCCCTGACTGCGTTTCTTCCACCATCGACAGCTTCTCCTGCCCTCACTGTTTCGAGAATGCTCCTCTCACCGAGGCCAAAAATCGAAAAAACCGTTGCAACCACTGCTTTCAATGTCCCCAATGCACGTCTACCCTCATCACTCGCTCGATTATAGTACCCAGCGAGGTACTTGGGGATCAGTCACCCCAGAAGGCACATCAACAACTTCCAGAGGAGGGGGCATCGCCAGGCACTCCACGCACCCCGCGCACAGCAAGCAGCAGTGTGAAGTCTCCAGGAGGTACGAAGGTCTACTTTCTCTCTTGCACTCACTGCAAATGGAATACTAGAGATGTGAACGCAAAGGACAAACGTTCACCAATTGACTTTAAAGATAGGCCAAGCCTCCATCAGGAGCGAATTGTAGAGCTTGTCTCTTTTTACAAGGAGTTTTCCCTGAGAGACAAAGCTGAGAGGGAGAAGGTGAAGAAAACAACCCGTCGTATGCGATCTTATGGGAGCCTACTCGATCCATCAAAGTTTACTGCTGCCCGTATACAGGGCTCAGAAAGCCCTACACAACCAAGACGAGGCAGTTCCCAGATTACGTGGGATCCATCCCTTCCAGCGAGAATGGCAGCTAAAGCTACTGACAGTCCCAACCCCCCACCAGATGACTTGTACAGTGTTCCTCTGAAGCTTGAAGAGATCCCAACACTCCAGCAGCGGTTCCTTGATCCTGCTCATCAGCCAACTTCCTCGAGTGAATTCTGGCCTAGACCACTGGCTCTGATAGGGAAGAAATTGCATCGCTGTAAGGGCTGTGATCACATCCTGCTGAAGGCTGAAATGAACCCAGCCTCAATCCGATTCAAGATTCAGCAGATTGCTCTACACACCTTCCCCCAGGTGCGCATTGTGGAGCCTCCAGAAATGGCAGTTGCCACTCCTTGTGAAGTTCTCCTTTCAGTGACGAATCCAGTCAACTATTTGGTGACTGTTTCATTTGAGCCCTGCTCCCCAGATTTCTTGATCCACCTAAAAGAGAAAGCCGTGTCTGTCACCCTCCCATCAGGAGAGTTTGTTCTTACTCCGAATGACGATGTAGGAGACCTTTTGGAAGGAGTGGATGGAGATTCAGAGATTGAAGATAACCCAGAATTTGTTCACAGTCGACTTCCGGGGAAACTAATTTTGAAGTTCTCCGTTATCCCAGATTCTTCAACAGAAGACACAAAATTTGTTTTTTTAATGAAGTTTACACACAAGTCAACAGTTGAAACTGACGAAGAAAATGAAATCTGCACTGTTAGTGTACCTGTGCTAGTAAATGTAGGATGTGCTGCCTAAAGTGTAGAGAACCCTTTAAACCAGTGTTTGAATTTTTCACTGTCATACATGTGCATGTGCTATAATCTTGAGCTCGCAAGCCAGAGTGCCAAACTAGTCTGGACCCCAGACCCTTCTGACTGGGCGAGGTTCCGACTATAAGCTGCATCCAGTGTTCCCAGATTCCAGCATTATGAATTCCCTATATTTCACCCTAGATTGAAAAGGTGATTCATTGCTAAGTATCCTCGAATTCAGAGCTGTCACTGTCATACATTAATATAGAAGTATTGGACAAACCAAGCCTCTGGTCTAAAATTTATGCAGTCAGTAGGTAGAGTCAGACCCTGCTCTCAATTTTCCAATGGATGCATGTGAAGTAATCCCTAGATATTGGCTTTTTATCCCTAATGCCTCTGTAAAGTTCCCTAAAAGTTTTCCCTACCCAGACACAAGGGGTAGTCACTTATATGTCCCGTGTAGAAGCGTTTGCAACCGGGATCAAAACTGAATCAAGCGATCAAAGCCCTTTCGGGGGGCCGATCAAGGGATCAAGGTGACCTCCAAACTGCTAAAAATCAACAATCAAGAGCGCTCGGCTGCAATTTGACCTTTGACCCTTGAAAATCAAGCGATCAAGAGCCTCTGGAGGGGACGATCAAGCGATCAAGCACACTTTTTGCCGATCAAAAAATGTGATCGCGGTCGCAAACGCTTCTACAGGCGACATATAAGTGACTACCCCTTGAGACACATATCAAATCTCTAGTATAGTATGCTATAATCGAACGTAAGGCCTATTAAGGGTCACGGGTTTTCGCGCACTTCCGTATACGAGAGAGTATACGGAAGTCCAGTCGGATTACTATAGCGAGGGCGGCGCTGCGTTGCTGTTGGGAAGCTGGTGGGAATGGAGTGTTGTTCTCAGCGATTTCAGCAGTTCATGCTGCTGGTGTGGAAGAACTTTAAACTGCAGGTGAGGAGGGGGGGAGGGTCTCCTTATAACTTAGTTACGTGCTCAACCCCCTTTTGCAAGGGCCTAAATATACGAGACGATAACTAGCCGTCTGTGGTGCAGAGCACTTTTCATGCTTCTATGTACTAAGAAACAAGTCTTCAGTACTGTTGATTTCAACTCACTTTGAACAGAAGACGTTAGTAGTTCAATAAGCATATTAAAGCCATAAAGTTTAATCAACTACAAGGCTTATCAGCCACAAACCTGTTCGTATCCAATATAGATGGTTTTCATGGGGCATGGCTTCACTTCCGGAGGGCGAAAGTCGGTGTCTGGGTTTAGTGCAGCTGCGTGCAAAATACAGGCTAGTAAGTGCTACATCGAGTCCTTACCATTAGTACCGAAAGATAAAAGAAGCTGCTTCTCTCAAGGTGAAAGGTCCGCTGTACAGCTGCCTATCGATCGCGCGTTTGCCCTCCGGAAGTAGGGCGCTTAATTGACATTTGGAAACCATCTATAGAAGTCAATGAAATGCTTACTGTGTACTATATACCACTTTAGTGTTCAACGAGAGCTGAAATCAGTAGTAGACTTGCCCCACAAGTTATGGTACCATAAATAATAAAGCACTGAAACAGGATTGGAAACGGACAAAAAATTTACGGGCAAACTTGGGCAAAACGCCGATGACGTCACGTTGAATCCTCGTTCAGGTGTTTCGGTTAGAAGGCGGTGCCCACTAACCGGTGTATGATCATTTATCTCCCACGCGGGTCATCGCAACAACCTCTAGTGCGGGATGACCCATTGCACAACTGGATATCAGGTTGCACAACGGGTTAACGTTTGGGCTTCTGGGCAAAACATACAACGAAATCTTGCCAAGGTACAAGACCACACAAAGTATAAGGTCCTTTCCCCTCTTTACCACAGCAGGAAATATTAATGTACACAAAATCGCATGCAACTACTGCTTTGTTCTACGTAGACATGCAAAGCTGTTTGGTTGTTTATAATTCTTTATGGTAAAATGATGGAAACATTTCATGAAGAGACAATGTGATTATTCACTCTTCCAGTGGTGGAGGAGGATCGATTTCTTTTACATGCGATTGCTCTTTTTCACTGCCAATACCAGGCTTCATCAGCTGCGCTGGGATGACCGGGAGATGGGGACTGCTATACATATCTGTCCAATGTGTCTCTCTGTAGGGTCACAGAATGCTTGCTCTGTCAGACCATCTGTCTCTTGACTTTGTTTACCCACTATGTGGCAACCATTTACCAAGCCATTTAGTGTGCCACAATGTAAACAGTCCTCAAATGTAAACAGGTCTAACATATCAGAATGTGCATTAACACTAACCAAACCAACAACTCACAGATAGGCTAGCTGCATAGTTAACGGCTATGTGAGGATTGTGCATAGAAATTTTAAGTGGTAGGACTTGATGCTTATTCAATGGTTGGAGGGGAAAAGGCAGAGGGAATGTTCCTTGAGCACAGGATACATGTAAGACCTCTAGCATGACGATTATGCACTCGCATTATTTTTGGAAGTCCGCACCCCGATGAGCTGAGATACTTGGAGGTCCGTTTAAGTGGACAGGGAGTTTTTTTTACCCCGTCCTGGCTCTTCTTTCTTTTTTTTTTTTTCACCCTGAGCAGGTAGGATAATGTGATGATTTTACACAGCTCAATGGAGGATGCAACAGTTTATGTATGTGGGAAGATTGTCATCTTACGCATGCCACTTGGCTATAGAGCACACAAGTGATGCGTGCTAATTTGTTTTCTTAATTAACCAGGTGCCTGTAGCCTCGTTCCCAGGCCCTGCCCAGCTTTCCGTCACTTGCAGTACGGAAAGCCTGGGAACGAGGCTAAGGTGCCTGTGCTCCTCTGCTTTTATGTAAATTGCTACTAAATCTTATTACACTGACACACACTGTCTCCAAGCAGGGTCAGAGTTAACCATACAGACCATGGGCTAGCCTCAAACCCGGGTTTTCCATTCCAGATTTGTCTTGCAAGCTCTCTGATTTTCCTAAGAAGGCCTACATGATCTTTACAACCATGATCTGCGTGAGAATACAGCCCACCAAGAGTGCTGCTTGGAACTTGTGTATTCATCACAACCATTGAACACACAAGACACATGTACATACATGTATACTAAACATACTGCACATGTACATATATACGTAATTATACTATAAACATACTGTACATGTACATATACTAAACATACTACACATGCACACGACATGTGCTGCACATATCATGCTGCACATGCACACTACATGTGATAGACATGCTGCACTCTATTCAATGCCAAACCATCCCCTTGTGGTGAATGATTTCAATATCTTGTCACTAACACTGTTCTCATCTTGAGTGTCAGATGACCAATGAAATTGTGGAACGTGTAATTAAAAACCGTTCTGTTATGAAAGTACAATGGCCACCATCAAATCTTGTTTTGTAATTTGCATTTTTGGTGACAATGAGAGATCGAACTCTATGCATCAGTTCTCCATTTCTTTCAGAACTAGGCTCCAGTTTTCAAACAAGCTGAGGCAGTTTGTGAGTTTGTATGAGGCAAGGATATCATCATCTAATATATGCAAGCTCCCATGTTGACGACTGAAATCAATAAAGTGTACACGTACTACTACTATTTTGTTAGCGACTAATGCTTTGGAATTTGGGAAATGTCCCGACTACTTGAAAGCAAATTACATGCTAAATTGATTGAAAAATTTTTTACATTTTTTATAGCATTCACTGAATACACTTCCGTGACAAGAACTTTGGATCAAACCGTCAGACATTCTCCACAACCAAGTGCTGATGGTTGGGCATGAGACTATACCTAGACTATTGGGAAAATTTCAATAATTTCACGGTTACGCCCCAGGCGCTCATCCATATTGTAACCGTCAACCTTTAAAAACATTTCGCAGATCGAACGAACCATGAAAATTTAACACCGTGAAAATTTCTTATGCAAATTATTTTTAAAGTGAACATTTCACGATCTACAGTATAGCTGTACTCACTATATATGTATATGTACACACACGCACACACACACATACACACACACACACACACACACACACACACACACACACACACACACAAACACAGATTCGACGGCCCATAGGTACAGTCTTTGAACTCGTTATTCCTCCACTGGCAGTGCTCTTTATCATTGGACTTAGGTACGTAGGTGTGAGACATTGGTAATTACTTTCTACACAACATAGTCAATTGTCCTATATAGTAGAATGTTAGCTAGTAGACACTGTACTATGGGTGCAAGTACGTTCTACAGTATCTACACAGTGATTACCAGTAAACTAAGTACAGACACTGAATGGTGGGTGGGTGGATGGATGAATGTATTAGTGCTAAACCTTGTACAAGCTTGTATCCCAGGCCATTAATAGGAAAAACGACCTGGTAACTTAAGGGAAACTCTGGATGTATATGGCTGCAATGTCACTAAAATTGCATTGCAACCAACCAAGCAACAAACAATACATGGTGATATTTGAATGTAGTGAAGTCTTATGTACTACAAAGTACGTAGTCATTCAATTAGAAGCCGATGTGGGTAGTCAAGGCTTCTAGTTGAATATTACTGCTGACTGTATTATCCTGTCAGTCATTTCTCAATTAGAAACCAAGGCCATATACGTATGTCCTGTTAACCACACTAGCCTGTTATATTCTATAACCTAGACTTGCGTACTCTTCAAGGCCGACTGGAGCCTACTATGTAAAGACTTAAAAAACATTAAAAATGTGAAAAGATGTAGGGATGGCATGCCAAAAAGTATGCAAACAAGGTAGAGATGATGCATGAAAGCAAAGGTCAACATATTGGCAAAGCCCCATCCCTACATCTTTTTCACACTGCAGTTAGACAGTGCATGGGTAGTCTTTACTAGCAGTTCATGGCTGTAGCCTCATTCTCAGGCCATGCACTTTCTAGCTCCTCCCACATGGCCTGGGAACGAGGCTAATATTGTAGGTAGCTACCAAGGTTAGTACTTTTATTGCCAACATACTACTTGTAGTGACAGTGGTACCCTTGTTATATGCCTCTGGTATAACCTAGACAGTGAGCTCGAATGGGCTGCAGACTGGTCATAGTAATCAGTGTGTAAAACTCAAGCACTCATGCACACCATTAATAACTGCATGGATGGGTGCAGATTCAGCTCTCGAGTACGCTGTCTAACTGTAGTATGAAAAAGATGTAGGGATGGGGCTTTGCCAATATGTAGACCTTTGCTTTCATGCATCATCTCTACCTTGTTTGCATACTTTTTGGCATGCCATCCCTACATCTTTTTACATTTTTTATGTTTTTTAAGTCTTGTTTCTGTACTTTTTTTTTAATGTTAATCTCAGTTACAGTTAGACCTAAGCCTAAGAAGAATACTTCAAGTGTAACCACAACACCAGAACTTGAAGTGGCGTTGACAGTTTAGTAGTGATTCCAGTGTGACATCTGCCCTCCCTGGAGAAAAGTGTAATAATTATGTGCAATATAGCCAGCTAGAACCTGATGAAGGGCCAACCACTCTCCGTACCAAACTTTGTGAAAACAATTTCATGATTCAGTTGTCAATCACGTGACGACTGACCAGCTGCAGCACAGAAAACTATCATACTGACAACAGACCATCCTAGCTTTACAGTTCACTGAAGCTGTGAGTAGGCTAGTTTTAGTGTAGCTACAAGTAGGCAGCTGAATGCAGCGCCTTACCTACGTGGTGTTCATAAGCCTTGCCCAATGCCGTGGGGGAAAAAACCGTGCCAACCATGCCCGCCCGCTCGCTTGTATACTCTCGCTTCCAGACCAATGACCGTGGTCTTCGGTCTGGGAACGAGACTTCGTGTGCGCATGCGTATAAAATTAGAAAATGGCGTCCTTCGCAACGGACAGCAGCCTCAGAGTGTTGTGAATGGCTTTTGTTGACCAGGGTGAATTTGAAGCTATGAAGACGCTGAGTGGTTGGGAAGCTGAGCGCTGTGATGAGCATCCGTTTCGTGCTAAAATCAAGGTGAGTACTTGAGCCGTTTTCGAGTTATCATAATTTACAAAGTGGTCGGAACAAAGAAAGAAGAATAAGAAAAGTGGCACTTTTGCTAGTGCACACTTTTGTGTTTAGCTGTCTTGCGCGTGGCTTTTGGTCACTTGTATGAGTCTTGCTGATCACAAAGGCACTCAAAGAGGAAGCCTGGGCGCTTAAATAAGCTTTTAGCGTGTTTGTGGTGAAGTTATACGGCTTTTGCTTAAGTATTGCATATATTGCGCGTCGGCGCCATCCCTACATAGAGAGTCTACCGACTCTCTGATATATGTGCTTTGGGAGCAAGACTAGTGTATTTACATAGTTGTTGCTTGCGGTACATAGCAACCATTTAGCTCACAGGTTTAGCAGTAATTGCACGCAAGTGAGCAGAGATTCAAACAAAACCTTGTGCAGAACACATACGTATGCTTTTGCTACCAAACATTTGGTATTGTGATTATAACGAGTAGACAATTGCAAGGTTTAGAATCTGAAATGCTGGTCACATGAACGGGGCTGCTCATGCTCATTGGGAAGGAGGTGTGTGTGTGTGTGTGTGTGTGTGGGGGGGGGGGGGGGGGGGGGTGATTTCAAAATCTGCACATTTATGGGTTAAAAGCAATGAAAAGAGACTGGAGGCTGACATCTTATATGGGAGGTTTTCAGAGTTAGCAGGTGAGTGGGTCTGTCATGGAAAAGATGGGCCTAACCTGTGAAAGGCAAATCACTTAACGATGTCTGAATTGTTGTGCACTAATGGACCACTAATTTTATTTAATAGCCTGTGACCAAGGCTAGGTTGTTAGTGGTTATTAATATAACTATGTTAGATGCAAGTTCAAGGATTCACATGTATAAATAAATAATATAAAACACAGGCCAGAGAAAGCATTGGACATCCAATCTGACTGGATATTCCACCACCCTCACCCCTCACGGCTGCGCCAGAAGTGATTTTCATGCTTATGTGATGTCACGCATTCAATATGCCTATACGTATAGCACGCTACTGCGCTTTGGGCTAATGTAATGCAAAGCAGGTGAAGGCGTGCCTTGCTGTTCACAATTGATAAACTGATGTCTGCATGGCTCCTCCCTTGAGGGTAAAGCTTTTTTAAAGAAGCCTTATGAAACGAAACTTTATGAGCATCTTGGGGTGCAGTCTACAATTATGCAATTTAATAAGCATCGATTGTACACACATGTACCAGAGGAGGTCCGACACTAGTGATGTCATATACATCAACGCGTGATCCTGATTGTCAAGTTAATTGCTAACCTCCTGCATTCCATTGCTTCAAGGACGATTTCTGGGCATCAGAAGCTTCTAGCGTGCTGGGTTCACTTGGGTGGGGGGTATTTTCAACCATACTGAAGCTGTCTATTAGGTCGAGATCGATCACCGCCGTTCATCTAGCTCTCAACAGCCACATGAATGCCGTTTGGAGGTCACAAAGGCATGCAATGTTACTTCTGACTGGCGAGACACTTTCAGCATCACGAAAACCCCCCTAAACCCATCTTGATCTTTGCCGCACAGCGTTTCCGATTGTTGTATCGATGGTTTTTAGTCCTTGGAATGTTCATTAATGCATAGCGCACGTGATAGTGTCGCACCTCCTCTGCACATGTACTATCATGTACATATGCAGTCTCTTTGTGTGGAACTAAGTTGTGTAGTGTTCATCACAGAGCACAATACATATATGGCAAGAGCACATAAGAACAGGCAGCTAGAGTAAGAGTGTGTAACTCCAATAGAAACCCGTAGTCCGGTCGAAATTATTGAACTGTACTAAAAATAGAACACCGGTCACATGCTTAGCAACAATCGCATAGTCTACACGGAACTGTGCAGTATGTGTTACCATTTTTAGTACTGGTGGGAAATTCCGACTGGTTTCGAATCTCACGTTGTTACACGCTCTTACTCTAGCCGCCCGTTCTTATGCGCTCTTGATACCGTGAATGAGTGGTTAATGTGAAGACATATATGTTGCTGTGTTTTCTCCCCTTCTCATTCACTGACAGGTTTGGGATCCCACGCCTGCGCGCTGAAGAGAGATGCTTTATGACCTTTGACTCAGACACACTGACTGTCTCTGAACTACAGAACTACACCATCTTCTATGCTCCCAAAAACCAAACACGTGAGTAAGTTAGTTTTAAAGTGAGCTGGGTGAGCTTGAATAGCAAATGTTAATTGTACAGTTCCTCCCTGTTTTTGTAGTAATGAGTGAGCAATAAGTATCAACTAGCCGACCTGCCTTAGGGCAGTAGGTCAGAAAGTTGCATACTCAATGGTTGAAGCCTTCCTCTCTCTCCGAAAGGAAGGGTGTGGCTTGCGAGACCCATCCTTACTTACATAGTCCATGCATGTGACCGTGAGATATACATATTGTTCCGTATAAGGGCTCAGAACCTGAGTGGGCTAACCAAAAACAAATCATATTACAGGTAATATCAGGTATCATACATACCTACACATGTTCGACATATCCTGTGGCAGGTGTACCTAGAATTGTTCTGTGAAGGGAATACCGTACACATCATGTAAACGCTACAAATGTTCGACATATCCTGTGGCAGGTGTACCTAGAATTGTTCTGTGAAGGGAATACCGTACACATCATGTAAACGCTACAAATGTTCGACATATCCTGTGGCAGGTGTACCTAGAATTGTTCTGTGAAGGGAATACCGTACACATCATGTAAACGCTACAAATGTTCGACATATCCTGTGGCAGGTACCTAGAATTGTTCTGTGAAGGGGAATACCGTACACATCATGTAAACGCTACAAATGTTCGACATATCCTGTGGCAGGTATATATAAAGTCACAAAAAAGTTTGCCAAACGCAAACAAGCACATGTAGGGATGAAATCCTCAAAAACCAACCAAACAAGACGGGAACGACACCACAATACTTTTACACCATCCCTACATCTTGTGCCATTTTGCCAAAACTGTGTGTTTGTATTTGTTTTTTAGTTGTGTGTAGAAGAGGGTTGTCTTGTAGATGGAAGGGTGTGGCGTGGGTGTGTTGTGCATAGTGAGTATGTTGTGTTGTTGGTGGTTGCTACTGAGTGTAGCAGGTATGGTCCAAGTTGTGTGTAGAAGGTGTGGAGTGAGTGAGGAGTGGTGAGTGTGTGTGTTATGTTGGAATGTGCATTATGTTGTTAAGTTTTATGCCTGTTTAGCATGATAGATATGGGTTGTCTTGTATACAGGTGGCTGTGAAGTGAGTAGTAGTAATTTTGTAATGCTTTGTGAAGGATGGGTTATTTTGTGAGATAGTTGAATGGAGTGAAGTACTATGTTTGTTTGTGGTTGGTGTGGGCTAATAAGTACAAATGTAGAGGGTTTTGTGTTGTGTACAGGTGGCAAAATGGCACAAGATGTAGGGATGGTGTAAAAGTATTGTGGTGTCGTTCCCGTCTTGTTTGGTTGGTTTTTGAGGATTTCATCCCTACATGTGCTTGTTTGCGTTTGGCAAACTTTTTTGTGACTTGTTTCTGTTGTTTTTTTTTTGTTGTTGTGTAACCACACCCCAAGTGAAATGACTTGTTATGTAGTTTATTGTTGATGTTGATGGATTTCTGGAGGATGTTAGCTGTTTGCACTTATCCACTTGACAATGGAATCATGGGTGTAACTGTTGTCTAATTGGGTATGTGCATGTGTGTGTGAGTGGTTGTTCTAAGGCACTGTGGTATATACATGACTGTCTACCTGTTCTGTTGTATGACAGGGTTGTAACACTGTATGTTGTGTGTTGTCCAAGGAACAGTTTCTATAGCTGGTTATACATTGTGGGCAGGTGTGTGTAGGTTGTGTATGGTGGGTGGCAGGTACATAGGTCATAAAGAGGTAAGGCATAACTGTGGTAAAGGAACCCTTGGAGAGTAAGAGTGTTTTTCCGGGTTCTTCCAGTACTTGTTACGGGACGCTTGCCTTTTGCTTTCTTTGTTTCGCAGATAGTTCTGCTTATCCCGCGCCCGTTTCTTGTGGACGTTACGCATACTGCGTTCCTTGTCAAATCCAGCACAAGTACGTCAACTGCTGTATGAAAGTAGCAACATATGCAATCGTTTGGGAATCAATCGATCGTCAAGTTCTCTACGGAAGTAGAATAACCGCAGCTGCATGCCAACTTCACGTGCTGTAGCTGTTGAACTTCTGTTGACGTAATCGCTATGAATATTCTATTCTAACAAAATGGCGTATAGCAGCAAGCATAAGCGTGGGGTTACCTGAGAATCGCCGATTAATTCGACTTCTTTCTTTGAGAACGATGAGTGGTGGGTACAATACCCAGTAATTTATGCTGATCTTTCGCGTTTGAATCGTTGTAATAGCTTCAGCCGTTGTCGTGCTATCGTGGTGAGCAAAAGAAGAAGAAGAAGAAGAAGAAGTCAGAAGATAGACGATTTGCCTTTTTTAGCGACTTGACTGTCAGGTACTTAGCGATGCTTTCCAGCAAATTTAACGATCCTGTTGCCCATGGAAGCACTCGATAATGTCTGATATGGCTCATGGAGGCCGTTGACTTATCTAACGCGGACATTTCGAGCGTGTCATTTGTGCACTTTGAATGTGGCCGCCATTTTTTTTCGGAGTCATCCCTACATATGGCGTACTACCGTACGCCATGATACCTAGACATGTTGTGTACATATTCTGTGAGGGGTATGCCTGGGTACACATCCTGTAAAGGGTATCACTAGAAATTTTTGACTCTATTGAAGTAAAGCATGCAAGAAACTCAACATTTGGTGAATTAGATAGCCCATGCTGCTTCTGAACCTTTCAGTATAATTATGATTCAATACTCAAGCAGTGAACCAGACTAAGTGGTACTGTCCAGTACCATGCTAATAGCCCAACATTTCCCTCCTCCCTCCCTCCCTCCCTCCCTCCCTCCCTCCCTCCCTCCCTCCCTCCCTCCCTCCCTCCCTCCCTCCCTCCTTCCCTCTTCCTTTCTCCTATTTCTCCACTCCATCCCTCTCATATATAGCTGATGAACTGGTGGAACTGATACAGAGTAAGCTGCCTAATTCCATTGGAACAATTGAGGGGGTAGAAACAGAAGATGATATCATTGAGAGGATCGATGCCATTGGTCGAGCAAATCTGCAACCCTTCCCTGTTGGTGAGGTTGGATGCTTCATCGGTGGAGCAGGTACGTTGTGTTTGAGTGAACAGATTTAAATGCTGTCAGATGTCATTCCCAGGCCTCCCCTTCCATTTACAGCCACAATAATGCATGGAATCGGAAGAGTGGCATAAAATGTGGTAGGCCTGAGACCATTCATCCCGTAAAAAAAAGTGAACGGGGTGCATATTCAAATTGCATGCACTAACCTTAAAAGCTAGTTTCTTACTAGTCAAGACAAGTAGTTTTCAACCATTCAAACATTTGAAGTGCTGACCAGCAGTGGGGCCCTCGAACAGATGATTTAGTATGTTCTTTACGGTTGGGCCCCTCCCCTTCCACCTCATGTCCACCTGACATCATTCACATGGTGAATGATCCCAAGTCTTTGCCATTTTTCACTGCTCTTCCGCTTCAATGTGAACCCAAACAGAACAATAAAGTTGGGGAGGCCTGGGGACAAGGCTAGTCGGATGTTGAAAAGCAGACCAGTTTTATTTTGGGTTCTAGTCCAGATTCAGCCTAGCTATTGGTATGTTGTATTTGCTGCTCTTCTAGTGAATTGTCACAAAAGTCACTACTCCTTTGAATTTGTAGCTATGATAGAACAGTCATTACCATGCGTTCAAATCTTATGGGTCATCGGAGCCTGGCGGAGGGTTGTCGGTAGGTGGCAGAAGGTTGTACGTATCTGTTCTCCTAGCCAATTGTCCTGTGTTTCGTGGCAAACGAGATTGAGCAGAGCATCATTCAGGTTTGCTATTACCACTTTGCCTGCCTCATAGATTGAACAGCCAATTGCCACACCTACTCTTCCCACTAGTGCAAACTAATCGCTCTGCCCCACTCTTAGAAAATTGAGCTGATTTCAATTCGTTTTCTGATGCAGTAGTACATGTTAGTGTCACTGTGGAGTTTAGCTGAAGAAACATAGAGATCAAAGCTATACGTGATACTATAGCTGTAATACCATGACTTGGAGTACAGTTTGGGATTAATTGCACAAGTAAGGTTTGTAATTAATCCCAAACTCCATGCGCACTGTACATTGTGTGTAATTGCAGGGGAGATGGACTATAGGAAGGGGAGAAGTGGAAGGGAGAGAAGGAAAGCGAAAAAGAGAGCTTTGTTTTTTTTTATCCTGCTTATCTCACTAGGCATTGTGTTCAACAATCTTGATGGGGATGACATTGAATACACCCTCCGTCTGCGTCATGAGGTGGGATCACGGGACACTTGGTTCACAAGGATTACAGCTCCTGTCTTTCAGCTGGCTGGACCAAGGGTCACCAAGTGAGCTTAACTAACTGTCACTTATGATACCTAGCTAGCTAACATTTAAACACTGCTTTGATAATGTTGTGTGTGTTAGCTAGGTAGGTATTGTTGTGTTTGGCTGAGCGCTAACAGTGGATTAAGCTAGATCTAGTTAGCACACTTCATTGTACTTGTTCACTTCAACTGTCATGAGGTATCCACTGCACATGCGCAATGCATACAGGAAAATAAAAATAAAACACAATCATGAATAATTAGAACATACACACATCACAGGTGTACATAGTGTGAAGCAGTTAACAAACTTTTCCTGTTACCATCCCCCTCCCTCAGTTTCTACCTGTCAGAAGGTTTCCTCCATCTTGAGAGCATTGTTGGGCAGTCTATTGTGGAATGGAAGTCGAATACATCACTCAATGTTACCGTGGATGTCAGGGTACGTCGCTAAATCTAGTTTCTCCTTCCATCAGATGTCTGTAGTTCTGTGTCTATAAGGTTAAGTTGCACTGTACTGCATGTGCACAAAGTGATGAAATCTACACGACCACCAGTAAGTACGCTGGGATTTTGTCTTGCAGCTTTGGAGAAAATTTTTCTCCAAAGCTGTGAGACAAAATGTGGAACAGAAAGCCAGGGTTGGAGGCTAGGGTGAGGGCCTGGGCTCTGGGAACAAGACCAATTTCACTTATTATTTGCACAAATGAGAGCTTGGATCTACCTCATGTAAGGACTTGCATACACATGAGGCAACTTGGAATCATCACAGACAGTGGACGTGACAAGCCCTGCTGCTACGTAGCTACTGCGATCTGGAATGCTACTGAACATCATGCGTGTACGTCAACAGAGGAAAGCAGCAGGCTGAGGGCAAGCGCGTCGCTCCGTCTCTGCACTCGGACCACTATCTTCAAGGACGGAGAAACAGATGGCAAGGCTACTTGTAGGTATGTACAAGTTATCTACGCCGTTCAGCCCCTGGCTCTGAGCCTCCTTGAGGACAGTGGTCCGAATGCAGACACTTACTTTGACACAGAGCGACGCGCTTGCCCTCAGCCTGCTGCTTTTTTCAGTCGACGTACACGCATAACGCCTTCCACTTACGTCTACACATCCTTCGTTAGTGACTTGGTACTTGCAAAGTCCGTAGCTGTTGGCAAATCGCCTAGGCAAACTTTACTGTTCGATCGACTGGCCACATATTGCGTGGGCACGTTGCCATCATTACAAAACCGAGTCCACATTACGTACTAACTGAGTCCACCATTTCCGGTCCGTGACGTAGTATTGGTACCAGGCCTTCTCCCGATTTTTCTCCACGGCTGCGAGATAAAATCTGGGAGTGGCCTGGGAACGAGGCTAATGTAGCTACACAATGAAATAGCAGAGTGTGGTGATATATGCATGCACAGCATTCTGCATTCTATATCAATACAACAACCCTGTTAGATATGAGTACATACGGTGAGTTGTTGACACGATGATACAAGGTTTGCACTCACTTTTTCTCTTGTGCATGCATAGCAATTTCCCCAGCCTCCCTATCGTCTGGACAGGTTCCTCTCCTTGGCAAGTTTTTTTCTGCCCTTCCTCCTGGTGCTCTCCTTCCTGTACTCTGCTGGGGTGTTTGTCAAGGTATAATCATGTGACAAAACATTCACCACTTGCAATGTAAAGTACATACATATTTTATACAGTACGTGCTTTCTCACATATAAGCAGTTTTGTGTCAAGGTTGTTGTAGTGGCAACCATTATTGTGACCGTACTTGTGGTTCCGAAGTGCATGTATCTTGGAAGTTAAGACTTAAGCCACAATTGACTCAAGTTTTGCAGTATTGCCATGGCAACATGAGGTAGCCCCTCTAATCCTAGTGTTACCCAGCAATGATGTGTCATTGTACACATCACATACTACATCTACTTTCTCCATTGGTACTATATTATAGGAGCTAGTACTTGAAAAAGAGACACGCATCCGTGAGATGATGTTGATGATGGGTCTGAGCCAGTGGGTGCTGTGGTCCACCTGGTACCTCAAGCAGTTTGTCTTTCTGTTCATCTCAGTCATCATCATGACTGTGATGCTCAAGGTACAGTATGGAGGGGTGTGTGTGCATGTGTGTGTGTGTGTGTATGTGTGTGTGTGTGTGTGTGTGTGTGTATGTGTGTGTGTGTGTGTGTGTGGGTGTGGGTGTGTGGGTGTGTGAGAGAAATAACCCCCACAGGGATGGCTGGGGATTGGGACCCCACCCCCGTGCGGTCCCGATCATCAGTTCATGGGATTTTTTTCCATTGACTGGTAGTTGTCTATCTTTTAAGGTATTACACAAGCCTGAGAACATAAGTGATACATGTGCAGTATAAGATGAGATGGTCAGCAAAAATGAAACAAAAATTGAAACAAAATATATCTATATATATATATACATATACAAAAAAAGATGATTATTATTATTATACAACAAACAACAGAGTCTAGTTCATAGTCAGGGCGAGGCCTGCCCCATCATCCATGCCGATACCACTCCTCCACTTCAGTCTTGATCTACGTACACATCGATTTGTTGCTCTCAAGATCGCAAATGACAGTCTGGTTTGCAACCACCCCATCACTTTGCTGTATGGTTTGCTCCACTTAGTGGAAAGCCTGTCTGCAAAACGCTGCACTGTAAACCATGCCTCCTGTGCCAGGAGACCATCTACCGACACTACAAAAGGGGAAAAGGATGCATGCCGTGCTTGCACTGCATGAGAATACTTCCTTTTCTTTTTTCTTTCGGAAAAGTATTGCACTCACTGATCGGCAGGCATAGGACTGGGCGTCAGTGTCTACGACATGAATATCAAATAACGCCTCAGACTGTGGCTGCCACACACCCCTCACTCCCAGGTCCGCTATGAGGGCCGGAATTCCATTTGTCTTGCCAATAGACTAAAATTAACTATTTTGTCTATACCAAGTGGCCCAGGCAATGGCCTTCTGCCTCTGGGTTGTAAAAATAAACAAGAGTCCGGTAGGGTACTCGTCCGTCCTCCCACAGGTGTGTCAGGCCTAAAATATTTTTACTTGATAGCATCTGAATTCCCCTCACATTGGCATATGATCCGTTCTCCACAAGTGCATTGATATACAATAGTGAGACTATGTATATTTTCTTCTGATAGTATATTTACCTATATGCATATAGTTGTTGGTTTGCTTGAACTGCTGGTCATCAGGGGAGTTCCCTTTCCGATCATCATAGGACCACAGATTTCGGTCCCTTTAAACTCCCGACCCGTAGCCCACTACAGAAAGGGTGGGACCACTCCCCGCCTAAAGCTTTCTTAGAGGAGTCCAGCACTTTGTTAAATTTGGAATACCCGGGCATTCTTAGCTATATTTAGTGTACCTGATGTTGACCATGATGGCATGCAACTTTATTCTTCCTCTAGTTCTGTTGAGCTAACTTTGACTAGTTTAAATAGCCTGTGGCAGTTTGGCAGGTTCTTTTAAAACAGCAATTATAGCTTTACTGATCCATATACAGAAGTAAATTTACTGTCTTATGATTACATCACTTCCTCAGTTTGTTGTTAGTAAACACAAGTAGGCTGTTGTTTACTGTGACAAGCGTCTAGACTTACTACACTACCAACTACAACGAAATTACACCCACAACTATGGCTACAGGCTCCTAGTCAGCTGCTTTTAACTTACCTTTGTAGAATAGCGAGAGAGAGAGAGAGAGAGAGTGTGTGTGTGTGTGTGTGTGTGTGTGTGTGTGTGTGTGTGTGTGTACGTATGTGCACGCACACACGTAATGTGCATACATGTATGTATGTGTGTGTGTATGTGTGCACACGCACGTAGTGTGCATACATGTGTGTGTGTGTGTGTGCTATATGCATGCGTGCGTGTGTATACATGAGTGTGTGTGCGATCTAGGTGAGCACCAGTGTGGCTATGGATATAGATTGTATACGGTAGTCTTAAAGCACTTGTTCATATTTCAATACACAGTTTGGTCAGGTGTTTCCTATGAGTGACTTTGTCCTGCTGCTCGTCTTCTTCACCCTGTTCATCCTCTCCATGATCTCGTTCTGCTACTTTGTCAGGTACTTACATACTGTATGTTGTTGTGTGTATGGAGGCTACTTGCCATGTACCTATCCTATATAGTTACAATCAAGTCTGCCGCCGTGAAACAGATTAGAAAACCTGTCAGTATGTTGTATGTGCTCACTAGCCACTACAACCTCCTATACATGTTTTCATTCACTACTTTATATAAGTCTATATAATAGTTAGACGCCGAGACCAAGGGAACTACGCGATTTAGAAACCCGAGGGCCCGAGGCTGTAGTGTCCCGAGCGTAGCGAGGGCGCTACTAAGGGCCCGAGGGTTTCTATAAATTGCGTAGTTCCCATTGGTCGAGGCGTCTAACTTATTTAGAGTATAGCAACAGCTATAAATACGACGAAAAACGATGAAAACGATGGATTTTGGCGAAACTGTAGTGTTTCAGCTCTCAAACGGTGCAACGAAGAAGTCGAATGGCGACATTCACGGTCTCCCGCCGACCGCACTCGACGGCACACCACGCCCACGATAGAACTGTTGGATTCCGCGAATCACCCCTCCCACTAACGTGCTCACTTTTATCCGAGACACCGCCAGGCCTTGCGCTGCACCGAAGACACAGCTGACCCGCTGCCAAGTTTCTGCAGTACCCGAAAAACCAGCTACACACTACTACGTTAGGCTGTGGTGCCAACACAGACAGAAGAATATTCAGAGGCTGCATCGGTCAACTAACAGACCTACAGCCAAAGAAAGTTCTGCACTGGCTAGCTAACCTGCTTAAATTCAGGAACTCGACTGAGTGAGGAAGAAAGACAGTTCAAAGTTCACCTTCATTGGCATGCAGCTGCGTTGTTTATACCTTGTATTTATTGTTTGTATGCAATAACAATCTACAGTTTGTAAAAACAAATTATTGTTGACAATGTTTGCTATTATTGTTTACAGGACATTCTGTAGGAGGTAACTATCAGGTCTGATAGTTACCTCCTGAGAGGTAACTATCACATTTAGTTACCTCTCATTGACCAATCAAATTGCTAGAAATGAGTTAGCTGTACTCTAAAGTAATTTGTACACAGATGGAGGTTTGTGATGACCTTGCCATACGTATGTAGCTATCCATAAGAACAGCAACATAGACTGGTTTAATGTAAGGGTACAGTACACATCTTGACACTGTACTTCGGAAACCATTTCTAGAACTGTACAACAGATACAGCTCCAGAATGCATCAACAAAACTTCAGAAGGGGTTACCAGAAGACCAAAGCAAAACTCCAAAAACTGCTGTGTTTATTCTTGCAAAGTAGGTACACACATATTCGGAAACCAAGTAACCACCTACTGTCAATCGGCTGTATACTGTAGCGAAGTTAGTGTTATGCTGAACTATAGCCGAATGCCCTAGCTCTGTAGTGACTGGTTGTTATATAAATCCAGTAGCTTATACAGGCAAGTTTGTGACATACTAATTTTATTCATGAACTTGTACCCGTAACCTTAATGTACGTATACTGGAGCTATAGATACTTGAGCTAAGGTCCTGCACGTTGCAGCATCCCAGTTCTCAAGTTTCATACCTGGATACTGGCAATGGGATGCCTGTACATGCAACAAATAAAATTTGTACTATGATATGTCCATTGTAAGAACAAATGGTTCGGTTATACCGCAGACAGTTCATTGACTCCTACATACCCAGGCAGATGTTTTGTACTTCAAGTTAGTAACAAAATTCCCACTAATTTACTATGATATGCCTAATTCAGAATCGAATTGCTTATTATATGTACCACAGGCAGTTTAGCAACACTTACATGTTCAGATGAATGTTTTCCAATTCAAGTCAGCAATGAAATTCACATGTAGGCATGCCTCATCGCCTCTTAAATGTCCAGATGTTGGAGTATGAAAGTTTCAAATGAACTGCCCGGGTTTGCAATGCATTTCTGTGCTATCGTTTTAGCAAACCAAATGCTTGTTGGGTTAGCCCACTATGATTCTAAGGCATTCAATTGATCTACCAATTTAATTTTAAAGTACTGCAGCTGTGTACCAAGGAGCTATGTGATTCTAATACTGTTAAATTTCCCTACCCTCAGCAAAGGCAGTCATTGTGGGAAGAACCTAAGTAAACTGTAACATGAACATTTACTGCCACTTCTGCATGTTCAACAGCATTGAGTTGGTTACTACAATAAATTATCTCGTAACTATGGCAACTACCACTTGGTCATCAAGCATTGCATGGCCACATAACCATGGCTATTTTGCCATGTCACGTTTATGAAGGTCATACTAACCAAAATGCATCCTTATCAGGTAAGTACAGGGTTGATTAGTTGCACATCTCTCATAACTGCCATTACATTCTGTTGATTATCTCCGAATCCCATGGCAGTCCCAAAACCAATTTACAAACCAAAGGACATTTAGTCAAACATTGATTTGAATCAAAACATCCGTTTTTGTGAGAGCAAAGGTCAAAGTACACTAGCAATGACCTTTGACCCAAACCTTATGGAATATACTTGATAATTACATGCATGAGTTTACAAGTGGTACAAATTGTAGGTCATAAAGTTGATCATTCTCAAAGTTATGGTTGATAAAGTACCAAGGGATAAGCCGAAAAATCGACAGTTTGGCTGGCTCTAACTCTGAAGCCATACAACATATGTATAATGCTGAAACTGACTATGGGTGAATGTATGAACAGAAGAATCAAGTTTCTTTATTTGTGTTGATTTGACATGGAAAGATGCCTTAATCAGAGCTGTTAACCTGCATGTCCTTATCAAATTCTCTCTGTACCTCTCTTCTCCCTCAGTGTGTGGTTTAACTCAGCTCGGGTTGGCCTACTGGTGGGGTTCCTTGCCTGGTTCATGAACTTCCTACCATGGCTCTTCTTAGCAAGCCGCGTTCAGACCCTGTCTGTGTGAGTTGAAGCAGTTAAAGTGCTCCTACGTATGAATTCCTCTCTGAGAGAGTTCTACTACCTAATGTCCACCTTGAGAGGTAGTTTACGTAGCATATAGTCTATCAAGTTTCTCACCCACCTCCAGAAAGGGTGAGAGATGATCCATCTTGATATAAACCACGTTAGCTATTACATGTACACCATGAGTCAACATCTTGTCACTCAGAGCTGAAAAAGTGGCAGCCTGTATCCTCTCCAACACGTGTGTGGGACTTGGAGTAGATGTGCTCAGTCAACTGGAGCTTCGACAGGAGGGACTGAAGTGGAACAATGTAGCGTCCCCACTCTCTCTTGATGACAGTTTCAGCATGATCTGGGTGTTTGGGATGCTGGTACTGGACTCCATCATTTACATGGTGCTGGCCTGGTAAGAAATAGCTTTGTATGTAGAAGTTGAGCTGATTTACTATTACAGTACAAAATGGAGATACAAAGATAGTTTGACTATTGCTGTTTAATTCACTAAGCATAAACTTTCAGTGGCTTCTTAGTTGGCTCCTGCATGAATGAAGAGAAGGTTATCTGTTACCAACTTGAGCTCGGAAAATAACTTGCCGACGTTTCGACTGAATGCTCCAGTCATCATCAGTTCAACCTTCTCTTCATTCACTAAGCATGCTGGGTTCTAGGGTGCATGCATGACTGCCTCTCTTGCATGAAATACCAGTCCCCATCTTCCCGTCACCCCAGTACACCTGATGAGGCCTGCTATTGGCTGAAATGTGTCCTGTGCACTGAGTGACTTTGCGTAGCCTCTAGGCCTGCCTTTTTCAAAAAGTTCAAAAAGATGTGTTTTATTGATTGTATGATTTGCTAGTTGCTATGTGCGACTTATGTACTTTAACCTACTTGAGTGTACCCTCCTCACCAGGTACATCAATGGAGTTAAGCCAGGAGAGTATGGGGTTCCTAAGCCATTCTACTTCCCATGTCTTCCCTCCTACTGGACTGGTAATCCCAGGAGGTCTGCCATAAAAGAAGTAAGTAGAATATTCAAGTGCACATAAGAATTGGCGGCTGGAGGAAGAGCATGTAACTATATGTAAAATTTAAAACTGGGCGTAGGTTACCGCCATGCAGTACTACATGTTTCCTGGACTTCGCTAAGCAGAGCTGCAGAGTAGACATTTGTCACCATTCTTGCAAGGGCTTTCATGCATGAAATGCTTGTGTAGCTCATTGAGAATTGTCTTGCAGCCCAAGGGTGGCACAAATACCTAAACTCCCCAGAGTAGACATCCCTCTTGTACTGAAAGTTCATAACAGTGAGAGTACGTAGAAGGGAGATCAGACAAGTATGGCCAGCTGTGCCTCACATGACACGTACAGAACAGAGCAAAACCACTGGATTTCTACGCATGCAAATGTGTAGGGAGACTATCAGTGATGGCAGTGAGATCTTGGTGTACGTGTTAAGTCATCAACATCAGTGTCTTTGGCTAGTTTGACTTTGACACACTCCAGGTGCTTGTGGTCACTGAGCTGCATGAAAAAAGATGCTCCTAGTCTATGGGAAAAGTGTGATATCTATTCTTGCATTACATCATTACACGTTGTGGGCGCGGGCGAAAATAATATTGGCAGATTTTAATTCGGCGGTTTCAACCCCAACCGCCAAACCGTCAAATTTAAATCCCCGTCAATTTTTCCAGCTATACAGTATATGTCTGTATGAAACAAAAGTCTGTGCCTCTTTGCATTACATGGTAGACTCACATGTGTGTAATATATCATGTCTTTAGTAGCAATACAACTACATGTAATGAGCTAGGGAGCATGTCATGCATGATATTTAGCATTGTCATTAGAATCTCATGTGAGTTGAGAAATTATACTCAGGTGACAAACTCCCACATCAATTTTTGTTGGCTACTGGTTGCATGTAGTTTCTTAGGGTATCACTGACCAGTTACACTCTGCTAACTCTCTTCTTCCCACAGGCGCAGAGCTTGATCCGCAATGACCCGCTGCACTATGACCCCTCAGCTCATGAGGAGGAGCCTCCTGACATGCAACCAGGCATTACCATCCAACACCTCACCAAGATCTACAACCAGGTAAGAAGGACAGCCGCACCTGTGAACACTGCAAACATCAGCTACCTAGTACATCACGTTTACAAACATACATTTGTGTGCTTGCTGCAAATTGGAAGGCTTCTTGAGAGAATTGGGCAGACAACTCAGGAAAGTGCGCACTTACTTACAAGGACTTCTATGTCTTCAGTAAAAACCTTTAAATAAACCAAAACGTTTCTGAGTTTCAGTTCAGTCTTTGATTGTCATTATAGTCTTCCGAAACTTAATTTCTTATGCATTTCATATCTGCATTAAATTTTGTGGTGCAGTTACCACAGAGTAGCACAAATGGTTCTAGTGTATTTATGGAAATATGTACCATACCACATTGTCATCTTCTAATTCTCACAGCATAATTTCATAGTATCTTTGGCCTTACTCTACTTCTCACACTGTTGTCTTCCACTCTTACACAGAAAGTACCTTTAGCAGTCAGACTTGTCAATTAAACACCTCAGGAAACATTGTTATCATGCCTACACATTCGTACCTTCCATTTAGCCTAGACATTGACAGTGGCAAACACCACATAATAACTCTCACCAGGCTCTCTCTGTGCTATTTGTGTTGTATAATAAGCAGCACAGTTTTCCTACATGCACTTATTATATGATGTCTTTCGCCAACATTATGCTGGCCAGCAGTGAAATTCTAACAGATTTTGGCAGAATATAAGCTGTCTATATTTTCCTTCTTTTCAGTCCTTTCTGTCCCGCCTGTTCAAGTATCAGCAGAAGCAACGCAAGGTGGCCGTGGATGAGCTCAGTCTCAACATGTACAAGGGACAAATCACTGCTCTCTTGGGACATAATGGAGCCGGCAAAACAACTACCATGTCCATCCTCACAGGTTAATTGGGAGCGGGTTAAAACTCTTTACTTACATGTATGCATCAGTTTACAGAGGAGTGATGATATGAAAGAAGACATTGTCAGCATGTAGTTCCTTCATGACACAGTATTAGTCACCAAACCACTCAGAATAAGGATATTCTCGGGCAATGTCCAGGAACAGCCTTCGACACACACACACACACACACACACACACACACACACACACACACACACACACACACACACACACACACACACACACACATAATAGTTACATTCCCCAGACGGAGCAGCATGAGCCCGAAGGGCGAATGCTGTTCTGTCTGGGGAATGTGACTAATTTGTTGGATGGTAACCCTAGCAACCCACTGCCACACCCATTATCACCTCCACCCCTTCCACTTCGTGTTATTCAAGTTCAAAGATTTGGTTGCTAAGCAACATCCAACAAACACACACACACACACACACACACACACACACACACACACACATAATAGCCAGACGGAGCAGCATGAGCCCGAAGGGCGAATGCTGTTCTGTCTGGGGAATGTAACTAATTTGTTGGATGGTAACCCTAGCAACCCACTGCCACACCCATTATCACCTCCATCCCTTCCACTTCGTGTTATTCAAGTTCAAAGATTTGGTTGCTAAGCAACATCCAACAAACACACACACACACACACACACACACACACACACACACACACGCACATGCACATGCACACACACGACACATCTGTAGGTTTGTACACTCCCACCTCTGGTTCAGCTCTTATCAATGGCTATGACATTCTTAAAAACATGGACCTCATTCGCAAGAGTCTAGGAATCTGTCCTCAACACAATGTACTGTTTGACCGGCTGACTGTTGCAGAACATCTCAGTTTCTTCACCAGACTCAAGGTAGCTCTTCACCTGAAAGTGTATGTTTCACAGTGTGTAGTTAAAGGAGGGTACAGTGTTGTTTAGTGACCATAACAGTTTAGGAGTCACCTTCTGAAAAGTGGAATACTATTTGCTACGAATTTTGTCAAAGTTGCTGATAAGTATGATTTCAAAATGTAGTATGTGCTTTGTCATTTTTATGTACCTCAGAGATGACAGCAGCACGTACGTACGTACACATAATCAAGCTTCTATATCTGCATGAGAGTGCATGGGGCAGTAAATAGCACTGTTACACCCCTGCATTGGCCTCCATCTCTGTAGGGTGTGTGGGGTAATTGTGTGGATAAGGAAGTGGAGTCAATGCTTGCCGACCTACAGCTGGTGGACAAGGAGAAAACTCCCACTAGCCAACTTTCTGGAGGCATGAAGAGGAAACTCAGGTCTCAAGGAACACGATTTGTTGTAATGTAGTATCTGAAATTGTTCCTCGTAAATAACAATAACAATAATAGTGTGAATACCTTAATTTATACCTCTTGCTTTTCTTATGTTTTCCTGTTTGACATAACTCCCACTTGTACATGCCCTACAGCATGAATAGGTGGGCATCCTTTTGAGAGAAAAAGATGTAATATGTAGCCTCGTTCCCAGGCTCTCATTCCCCCCTCTTGGATTGCCTGCAGTGTATGAACGTGATGTAAACTAATCGAGGCTAATAATAAACAAAAGGAAAGGCGTTTTTTTTCAATACTGGGCTTGTGTATTTCAAAGGTGGCCATTTCAGAGATTATAATCAATGTGCAAATTGGTTGTCCGTCATGTGATTACATCCTCTTTTCTCACACACACTAACTTGTACACATACATGCACACATGCATGCATGTATACACACACATACACATGCACACATGCACAGTGTTGGTATTGCCCTTGTAGGAGGTTCTGAGGTGGTAGTTCTGGATGAGCCCACATCAGGCATGGATCCATATGCCAGGAGGGCTACATGGGACCTGCTAGTGAAACACAAGCAAGACAGAACCATGCTCCTCACCACACATCACATGTGAGTGTATAGCACCTTCATGTGCCAGCTAGTGGAGTAAATGGAGCGATGCGCTTCACACTCACATCACATGCCTACATACAGCATCTATGATGATAGGTATATATATCTCTTTGGTATAAGCACAGTGTATGCACTGTTACACCATTTCGATGCACAAGCAAAAGTCTTTGCATGGGAATATGCTGTGGCAGTGGCATAGCTACACTGTAGTCTGTAAGACAAGTGTATAAAGAGAGGTACCTGTGTGTAGTATAAATGAAATCCTAGTGAATTAATATACACAGTTTAGTACTAAAGTAGTGAACTGTGGTGCAGTTAAGTATCTGAGCTGAACATGTTCTCAGGGACGAGGCAGACCTACTGGGAGACAGAATTGCCATCTTAGCTGAGGGAAAGCTGAAGTGCTCAGGCTCGTCTCTCTTCCTCAAGAGCAGGTGAGCCCACTCCACAGGAGGGTTGTGGGGGGCTGGTAGGTGGATGGATGGTGGTTGCAACCCAGTGGTCAGATTGAGCACTGCCAGCTCATACAGGTTTGGTTCCCAGTGACTCCTGGCTTCACTTTCTTGCTCTTATTTACTATCAAATTGATCCTCATGTGTGATAACATGTTATTTGACCATAGTCAGTGTTTGGCACCGTGCATATAATTACATTTAAGTCAGACTCTGAGTGCATATACATGTACATATGTAACTAGTGTCCACGTGTTGTATGTTATCTACCAACCTCGCACACAGGTATGGTGTTGGCTACCACATGACACTGGTGAAAGAACGGCAGTGTGACTCTGCTCAGGTCACTGACATGGTGAAGTCCATTGTTTGTGGGGCAGAGCAGGTCACAGATGTGGGGGCAGAACTCTCCTTTGTCCTCCCCTCCAGTGCCACACCCCAGTTTCCAGAGCTCTTTAAGACCCTGGAAGGTACATTCTCAAGAGTCTGTAATCGTAAGAAGGTTCAGGTTGCTCTTTTCCTTTGCTTCTTTTCCTAATTGCTCTTTCTTTTTAAGCAAGAAATTTGAAACAATTAGGAGACTGTTGCCAGGTCTCTCCAAGTGGACATGCACATATGAACAATTAATCAACCACATCTCTACAGACCTAGCGAGATGTTGTAGACATTTTACACAATCACATCAGTAGTCAGTGAGGGAAAGCTTAACATATGAGTTCAACACTGACACTCACATTAACCACACATTCAACTGTGGCTAATGAGGGCCTGGAACTAGCATAGAACACACATTACTATCAGGAAAGTATATTTGTGAGATGAACATAGGTATGTACATATTTAGCCACATATGGCATGCACTACGTACTCTTCCTCCATTCCTTCTTCCCTTCAGCCCGCAAGGCAGAGCTTGGCATCTCTAGTTTTGGAGTGTCAGTGACCACCATGGAGGAAGTATTCATGAAGGTGGGGGAGGGCACTGAAATGACCTTGGAAACCAGGTACATAGATGGGGTTAGGGTTGTACATAGGAAGATGTACATGCTGTTTACTGTGAAATGAGGGCTTTAGGAAAAGTGTGGGGACTATATAGTGTAGAAATAGTGTAAATTAAGAGTTGCTCAAACTATTATGTTGCATGCCATATGCTACAGGGTGATTCGAGCTGCTTCACCACTCCCATCCCCAACTTACCAGCCGGTTGGTCCCGTTTTCTCGTCCTCTGTTGAGAAGGCAGGAAGTACAAGTGAGTGTGAATATCTCAGTGGATGAAAGGAGATAACCAACCTCAGCCTTTGTTACAATATGGTCATTTGTTGGGCGTCATCAACGCAAGGTGGACGTGGGAGAGAAGGGCCTAGCCTCAAATTCAAAATGCACTAAATCATTTATTCAACTCTTCCACCATTTGAAAATGCGCAGCAGCAGTAGTTCAGCACACACATTATCAGACTCACGATGCTAAGGTTGCAAAGTGAATGGTATAGCCAGTGGTGTTGTGTGTGTGTGTGTGTGTGTGTGTGTCCATGGTGGAAAGCAGAGGAAGAGAGAGGGGGACACACACACACACACAATACATAGCAGCATTTAGATAAGCCACACAACTTGTAGATAACAATGATTGGTCGACACCCAACTAATTAGCAATCATAAATCATAGCCTACCTATGAGCTATGACATCACAAGAAAAAGTCAGTCACATGTAGAAGAGAAAGAAGAGAGATCAACTAAAGAGAAGAATCTAGCAGCATCCATTGCCTTCCTAAGAGATAAGTATACTTCTGGCATTGCTACTACTTTCGTTTTGCTGGTCTGCAAACAAAAACAATAGACTCATTTGATTCTCAGAGATTCAAGTTAAAGGTCAAATAGCTTTGACACTGTATAGCTACTCATTTAGCTACCATAAGACTGGTGACTCGAAGCATGTGTAAGATCGCATGTAGTGAGCCTACATGTTCCAAGCCCACATGCAGCATGTCCCAACTACCAGACTGAGCTGGACTCCATGTATACATATGGGAGTGGCTCTGCCCTTTCAGTAGCCATGCATCCACAGGTCGGGAGTTTAAAGGAGCCGAAACCTGTGTTTGTGCGATGACCAGACTGGGAACTCCCCTGATGACCAGCAAAGAAAACAATACTCACATAGGAACTAGTTCAGCTCTGTATAGTATATCACTCACAAACAAGCACCTCCAAAGAAGAACTAGAGAAAAATCAATTATCTTGTTTTCACTGACTCAAAGTGCAACGTTCCCTGCCACCCTCCTTAACAAGAAGACTTTCCAAACACACACACACACACACATACACACACACACACACACACACACACACACACACACACACACACACATGCACACACACACACACACACAGATCCTGTACAGTTGGATGACATGGAGATTCGGGAGGCTGCTCCCCTGCCGGGGCAGGTGGAGGGAGGGGCATCTGTGATTAACATTGCTCAGACCAACACTGACAGCAGTACATCAGCAGAGACTGATACAAGGGGACTCTCTACCAGCAGAGCTCACTATGTGTACAGTACGTATACACAGTAAATATACAACTGTTTCTTCTGTATCGTACATGATTAGTACATGTACTTTGTGAAAGCTATGTGTGTAAGTAAAGAACTCAACACCAGAACTATATGCATATGTTAAACATGGTGAAGCTGTAGCGTGCCACACCAGCTTAGCAGACTGAAGGTGTTCAAACTACACACCATGGTTTTCGCCTAATCAAGCGTCATCAGGTGTTGAATACACATAGCATGCACACAGAGCTACATGTGGCATGATCTGAAAACACAGCATTTAGCAGGAATTGAAGAACCTGACTGAGACCACACTAGAGTCAGTTTGGTAGTCAGTTTGGTAGTGTATGTAAGTACCAAGGTTTTTACTATGTCAGGAGCTCTACCAGAAACTCTCCTATGGTGATTCTACTGTGAAGTGGGGCGTGAAAACCACCTGATAGTATCTTTTTCCTTCCAATGTATGTTCCTGACACTACAATTAACCTGACTCTGTTCATGGCAAAGGTCACCTCCATTACTAGGGCATTGTAGTTTTTACATGAGACTTTGGATACATGTACTAGATGTACATATTGATGCATATAAGGGAAAGTACGATATTGTGATAACAAGTGTCAGAGTATATGCAGACATACATAACTACTTCTGTTGGAAGTCAATCCACCAGTTCTGCTGGATCAATTGTTACTGTTCTGCAACACAACAGTCCTCTGCTAGTACTTAAGACTGTTTAATAAGTGTGTACACATATTGATGTTAACAGGTAACTGTATTCACCACTTACGTGCAATATACCTTTACCCAGTTGATTGATTTTCACAGTGCCAGCCATATACCAAAAAGTACAAAATTCCACATTAATTGAACATTGGAATGCACCTTCGTTTTCCTGTTTTACAACTATCCCCGTATAGTTTTTACTTGTCACTGGTGGAACAACTGGTGCTTTTACTTTATACCTCCAATCCAACCAATAATGCTCCTGTCCCTGCCTCCCTCCCCACTCTTGTCTAACTAACACAGCTCCCAACAGAGGTCTCACTCTCTGGATACAGCAATTCTGTGCCATGTTCCTAAAGCGTCTCTACAACTCCCTGCGGTTCTATGGTGCACTGATCTCCCAACTCCTTCTGCCAATGTTGTTTGTGCTGTTTGCCCTCATCCTGGTTGTCACAGTCCCCAACCCAAACCAGAATGACCCCAGGAGAGCTCTTCGCCTGAATAACTCTGGCCTCTCCAACAATGTCACTCTCTTCTATGCCCAGTTTGGAAATGAAGCCAGCCTAGCACTCAATTTTTCTGTAAGACTGTACTATTGGTTAGCTATTCAGTTTGTAAAGAGGTTGTCAAAAGCAGTAGGAATTAGTATGTGGATCAGAGAGCCCAGTTGACTCATGATATGGCACAGGTGCACAATATGCAGCTTGTATAAGCAACTCACCTTGCATGGGTTTATAAGTACATAACTTCATCACCAAAAGTATACCAAACTGGAAGTATTTGTCTCACATTGTAGATAGAGCTGCAGTAGTATCCAATACATCTTAATAGTAACTGTCATTGTCTCAATTTTGTATATTGACTAGGTAGCAATTTTCTTAAAATCCTATTTGTTCTGATGTGCATGTGAACATTCGTGACTGCAAGCTGCTGTTGTTATAAACTATAAATATGAAGCTGCTATCCATTAATTTGGGTTTGCTGGCCAGACAAATGAACAGTGACTCATGTGCACATACCATTAGTCACACCTGCTAAATCTATATATGTCTGTGCAGTAGCAGTATGTTTTTTCATCTTTGCACAGGGTGCTAATGCTTCCACTCTGAATGTTGATGCATTTCTTGATTACACCAGTGGAGTTCAAGCTATCATCAGCCAAACAGAATCTAACCTTCCCGACTCCATTAGCCAGTGCTGCAAGTACAAATACCAGATACTGGACCAGTACTGTGCCACACAAACTATGGTAAGGGTACCATGGTAATGTTACATAGTCCTCAATTTTTTATCTTTAATTTGTATACTTTTTTAAAATTATCTATTAGTGCCATGTGATGCCAGTAACAAAGTTAATGGCATGTCTACATATATAAGCTCTGGAATAAGACGGGAGGACAATTGTTACCTCTCCAGGCTAATTTGAACCAGACCTGTAGGAGCAATGACACCTTTGGACTCAGCAGTTGTACCAGGTGCCTCAGGTATGCAGTTATGAGGAATAATAAAAATCTGAGCTCATACGATAATCAATTTATAAAGTTCTCAAGGAAGCTGCTGCAAACCTTGTTTGTGGTTCCTACAATAATGCAACCTGGTCGCAGAATGTGCAACCACCAAATACAATTGAAATCATGCAGATCTTGTAGAGGCCTGTGTGACTAGGAGAGTCACCTTATTTTGTGTCAACACAAATTACAATTTGATGAAAGTTGTCTCAAATACAGATTAAGCTTGAAATCAAGAGGATACTTGCATATCTCTTCATATCAGTCAAGTATTAATCCACTAAACATCTTCCACTTTACCTCAGTTGCTGTACATCAAGAGAGCGCCAACTCTCCTCCTGTACCAATCCTCTGTACCAGCGTCAGTCATCATCTGATGCAAGTGATTTCTGTCCAGCTGCCCCTCAAGTGGCTTTCTCAAGTAACGAAATGGGAAGGATGGAGAGCAACAATGTATACGTTGCAGAGAAGCTGCTCACGGTAGCTGAGGACATTGATCCTACCGTGTTCTTACAGAGGTTTCAGGCAGGGTTTGTTGTGGCCCAAAGAGACCCACCGTATAGTGTCTGCAGTTGCTTGGAACCTTCTAACACCTGTCGTTACATTTCACCGCTGCAGCAAAACAGTCCAGAGCAAAACTGCACCAGTCAGTACTCACTTTCAGAGCGCTGTGCTCTTCTCTGGGCTGGGTGCATTGCCGGTATTGATGTTTCCTGCTCTGCTATTAGTCTCTTTGGATGTGAAAACTTCGGAAATAATACTGGTGGTTCCTGTGACACTTCCCTGCCAGGCTGCTATGCAGTGGAAGGGCTCTCTGCTAACATCCTGAGCAATGTTTCTTGCTCTCACCGCATGAATGCACCCCCCTGCAGTTCAGACACCGTAGGTGCAACCTACCCTGACCAGAATGAGGAGATTGCTGTTACTGTGTGGTACAATAACCAGGTAAGGGAGTTCTGGGGCTACATTGAAGGAAAAGGGTATCTTGCGTATATTATACAATACCAACTGCAATGCATGAAGGGAATGTGTATAAAACAATTGTACCCTGTGCAGAAATTTTTTTGAGTACACACACACACGCATGCATGTACATGTGCACCCACCCACCCACACACACACACACACACATACCCATGCACACACACACACACACACACACACACACACACACACACACACACACACACACACACACACACACACACACACACACACACACACACAAACACATACACACACACACATACAAACAATGCTCTATTTCTAGCCCTATCACATGTCAGCAGCTGCCCTGAATGCCTTTCATAGTCTGTGGCTGAAGCAAGTTACCAGGAATAACTACCTTTCCATCACCGTCTACAATCATCCTTTACCCAGGAACCTCACAGCTCAGGTGACCATGTAACACAGAAACCGCCGCCAATTTTTCCACTGTTGCTTCATAATGTGATCCACATGCTTATACTGGCTTTAAGACTAGTGTGGTGTGTGTGGCGAACTAGATACAATTTTTGTGAGACTGCATACTTCATATATAACCATTGTACATTCGTAGGTGGTGGGTTGTACAGCCCCTGGCATAATGATTTTCTTGATAGCACTTTTAGATTCTAAGTTTTATCGTGTTACTATTTGGATATTGAGTGCCATTCTCTGCTCATTTCTGGAGTAGTACGTATAATTTGGCATAGCCACGAAGAGCTTCTGTGTCACCCTAGAGCGTGATACTGCATATCCCCAAAAGCAAAATCAATGCACATTGTATTAACAATTTTTGGCTTATTGCACAAACACTCATCGACTTACTTTAGCTACAAAGTGAGCTGGTTTTGCTGTGCTGATCTGAATCCCAGTATCTCCCAGTTGATGCAAACCAATTGTGCATACAATCTCAAAATTGTGCAATATCCATCTCAAGGTGGCTACACAGAATGTGTTGTGCAATTTCCAATTAATATTGTGCAAGTTTTTAGATTGCGTTGAGCACCTACACCATATCCTTGCACAGGTGGATGCTGCAACTCAGAACAATATTGGGTTTGCTGTTGGCTCGCAGGTAGTGTTTGGCTACAGCTTTCTCCTTGCTTCCTTTGTCCTCTTTCTTGTTGCAGAGAAAGAATCCAAGGTGCGTAGATACATACGTACATACATATGTACATACCACATAACATATCATTGAGCAGCCCCTTATGAGTCCTTGCTAGCTCACTCCCTTCCTTGAAACTTTAACTGCATTTGTGACCTAATTAGCATAGGTAGTTATTCTGTTTGGTAGAAGAGTTCATGCGTGTTGCGTTGTACATAACAATGTAAGTGTATTAGTGTTACAGGTGTATGGTTGTACACTGCATGGTATATCACTCCTCACCTACCCAGGCTAAGCACCTGCAGTTTGTGAGCGGTGTTCACACAACCAGCTACTGGCTGGGCAACTTTGCCTGGGATCTCCTGAATGCTGTCGTGCCCATCATCATCACTCTAATCCTGTTTGCTGCATTCGAAGTGAATGCTTACAGTGGGGAAGGCCTTGGAGCTGTTTTCCTACTGTTTGTGAGTATGCATGCCTGGTACTGGTGAACACAATAAGACCTGAACTGTACTACTGTACACCAGAACCTCATTGACTATAGCCATGTGACAATGTGAGTGTCTGATGTAGCTTGTGTATCACTGTCACGTGTCTGCCTCCCCCCTCTCCTCACTCAGGTATTCACAACGTGGTCTTGCATCCCTATCACCTACTGCTTCTCCTTCCTCTTCTCAAATTCCCTCGCTGCCTACGCAATCCTCATGTTGTTCTTTTATTTGTTGTCATTGGTAAGCAAACCAGAATGTAGAAATGAAATGGAAAAATTGGAGATTGTAGATAACACAGGGTTTGGAATAAGATCCTTTTGCCTTTCCTTAGATGGCACAGATAGTCATACTCTTGGTAGATGCTGATGTAGCTGATACACTTCATTACATCCTCCTGGTCATTCCTACCTATGGGTGAGTATGCTTTGGAATAAACATTTTCATTTACACATGCACTTGCATATTACCTAGCCCAATGCACTGTAGCAGCAATATGGTATTTTTGTTGAGGCAATAGTGATTGGCTAGCACATTGGTATGTAATGCTTTTGTTGGTCACAAACTTCCATACTACCCTGAGGATGGAAAAGATCCTTTAGCTGTGGCCGTGATGAGAGGTAAGGCCACATTCCAAGCTCTTTCTCTTTTTACTTCTGCCAATATGACTCTCTTGTTGCCATGCATGTAACAGATTTTAAACTTCCTCGGAAGATTTGAAATCTCATGCATGCTGACAGTTTGCTAGGAGTTTTAGCTTACCTGTTTAAAATTTGTCTTGAAACGTCAAGTGTTCCAAGTTTTGTACATTACATTTTTTCATATACATGTAAAAGCTTCATGCAAAATGTGTGAATTTTGCATCATGTCAAAGTTTCCCAATGTGCAGTACATAAACAAAATGACAAAATGTCTGCTCAACCACTTTGCCTCTAGACTGGGTATTGGCTTCAGTGACCTCTACACCAACCAAATTGCAAAGGATATTTGCACAGAAAATGCAGAAACCATGCAGTAAGTTACCTAGTTACGTATGTCTACACATAATTAATAGGGAGTCGTCTAAGTGGTTTGAGCTTGGTGTGTTTGAATCTTGAGGGCTATTAGGACATGTTTGGAGTATGTATCAAGTGTTACATCACTACTGCTGCAGGCTCCCTCACCCTCCATTCCCAGCTTGAACTGCATGCTATAATGTTCTGTCTTTGTTTTGCAAGGTTCTGTGCAAGCCCGTCTAGTCAACTTCACTATGTGGACAATGTCCTTACATTTGAACGGCCAGGGATTGGGATCATCTTAGTCTACATGGCTGTGGAGGGAGTCCTGTTCTTCATACTCACCATACTGATTGAGGTACATGGGATAGTAGGCTGACAGTTTCTTTTTAGTAGTGGGGTAGTCTCATTTCCAGGCCCTGCCCAGCTTTCTATCACTTATAGTATAGAAAGTGGGAGAGAGACTGGTATCTTTTCTCACATACGTAAGTGACATCAGAATAGAAAGGATGGTAGACAGGGTTTAAGTGTGCATGGGTACAGTGAGGCTCAAACAGCAAGAGGAGCAAAGGTACCTGGTAACTGACCACATGTATATCTGGGGTGCAATTGTTCTACACATGAAGCATTGATACCAGGCCCTCTCCCGCTTCAGTTTATTTTCTCGTTGGGTATCCATTTTGGGCCAAATCTTTGTTTTCTGCTCTTTCTTGTAGTGGTCTTGATAGTGGGAACACAACTATGCACAATAGCATTTCATAAGTACGGGTATCTACAAATGATTGGGGTGAGCCTGAGCGAGCCCCACACTAGCGTGACTTCATTGCGCACATGCGTGTGTATGTTTGCTTGCTTGGACCGACCACTTACCGTAGATTTTAAATGAGCACGTTCAAATATTTCACGAAGATCGGGAAGCATGTGAAGGCCAGTGGAGGTCTGACTGTCAGAGTGCAGCGTCGGCGACCGGAGCAAAGACGTCCCGAAATTGAACGTCCTCGTGCACTTAGTAGGTAGCCTCAATAGGTGAAGGGCAATGCTGGGCTACTGCCAGAGTGCAGCGTTGGCAACCGTAGGGGAAGTTCAAGTTAAGCACGCACAGCACCTTACTTCTTGTTTGTCAAGCAGCTACGGATCGACCATCAACGGCAGGCTGCTCGCAGACCGTACAAAATTATACACGCCAGGTTGAGGTAAGCTTTGTGCATAAACGACACTCATAGCTAAACGCTAGCGATTCAGCTCATCATTTCAGCGTGCAGCTTAGTCTATTTGTGTGCATGTTAGCTGCTTGCTCAGGCTCGCCCCCACAATGTTCTACATTTTCTAGTTAGTGAGATTGATAAAAATGGTACGTGTGCACATTCACTGTGAAACTCCTGTATTCCAAACTCTTGAAATGAGATCACCTCTGCATTCAGGACACTTCAAAATGTCCCAAACACACCTTCACAATAGAAACAAGGACACCTCACACTTTTTATGGTCCCAGAATAGAAGGGTTCTACTGTAACAATAGCTTACCTACATGTACCTACACGCACACACAGCGCTCCTTCTTCTTCCCTGAGTTGAACCAATTTCTTATACGTGGAAAGAACCCGAAAGATGAGTACGCCACTGTTGCCGAGCCTCTGCTGCAAGGAGAGGTGGGTTAAATTCACATGATACAACAGATACATAGCAGTAGAGGTTTCCAGTAGAGTGGAGGCTTCCAATGGAGGCTTCCAGTGGAGGCTTCCAATAGAGGCTTCCAGTAGAAGCTTCCAGTGGAGGCTTCCAGTAGAAGCTTCCAGTGGAGGCTTCCAGTGGAGGCTTCCAGTAGAAGCTTCCAGTGGAGGCTTCCAGTAGAAGCTTCCAGTGGAGGCTTCCAGTAGAGACTTCCAGTAGAGGCTTCTAGTGGAGGCTTCCAGTAGAGGCTTCCAATGGAGGCTTCCAGTGGAACTATCACACACAGAAGTAGTTTAGTATTTCAGGTGTAAAGTACAAACTTATACTTACATGGCACCCCTGCATACACAGGACGCAGATGTGTTGGAAGAAAGAAAGAGGGTGTTGAGTGGAGCTACCACTGAAAATGAAGTGGTTATCATTAAAAACCTTGTCAAGGTTTGTGCATGTGAGGTAGTTTAACCACCAGTCTCATTCCCACACCCTATCTGTGTAAAGCTTACGGCACCATTATCAAGCCTCGCTGCACTTTGCTGCACTTGGCAATAAGAACTAGGTTGATGTACATATGGAGTGCTCTCTTTTCTATAGGTATACTCAAGCTCTTTGAATGGCTGCACTCTTCGGCCACCAAAGACAGCCGTGAGAGGAATTACCCTTGCTATACCCAGTGCAGAGTGTTTCGGGCTACTGGGGGTCAATGGTGGGTGAACCTGTACTGGGTAATGGTAGTGTCTTGATGGCACCGATTTTTGGATGTTGACATCCAAAATTCAGTGCCATCAACATCCAAAAATCAGTGCCATCAACATCCAAAAATCAGTGCCATCAAGATACTACCGTGGTTCTACTTGAACATGTAGTCCTACCCACCTTACACGATGAACCCAGCAGTTGACTGCATGTATTTCAGCTCCAAAACAGCCTCAGAATTATTTCAGCACATCTAACTGTTAATGCTTTCAGACCTACAATTGTAGCTTTTGTGTACTTGTATACACACTAATAATTTCCCCCTCCCCCCGTATGCAGGTGCTGGGAAAACAACCACCTTCAGCATCCTGACTGGTGACATAGCTATGACCAGGGGCACCGCCATCATTACTGGATATGACATCAGGACACAACTCAGGGATGTAAGTTGCAAACTCTGTAGTGGACCTGCTTCACAGGACAGTAAGCTGAGGTTGCTGCAGCCATTCAAACAGGTGCTTGGATCATCTTGCCCTCACACTGGAAATCAAGAATTTTAGATGTCATGAAGCGAAAATAGAAGAAAGTAAAAAGGCCAGCAGTCACACCAGGACCATTGACTCCAGGACCATAGACACCAGAAATGGAACCCAAGGACACCTGGCTTGTGCAGCCAGTGCTGTGGCACTGATCTACGACAACCAGACAACCACCAGCACTCCCAATGTACTGCACAGATGGTACTGAAATGCCTCAGTCACACACCTGGCAGCCACAATGGCTGAGTGGCTGATGGGTGTGAGACTGTGGTATTTTAGTACCACCTGTGCAATACATATATGTAAGGATGTGAGGCCTCATGGTTGTCCAGTCGCACACCAATTAATTTTTCTCCAAAGTTGTGAGACTAAATCCGGAATAGAAAGCCTGGGTTCAAGGCTACTTTGCAGCCACAATGACTACTGGTATGTCAGCCTGGCAGGGAACTTGTCAGTATGTTTACTTGTTTGCTTTTACATCAAGATTGTTTGCGGGGTTTTTTTTGCCGCTTCACTTTTCTTTACGATAACTTCTTTGCACTCAAGCAGATAAGCTTTCTACTTAAGGTTTGTTGGATATTTGCCTGATATGGTGTGTCTGCAGACTTGAGTTTGTTCTCAGAACTGCAGAGGATTCAAGAAGTGATTTGGCATGCACATATCTCTATTGCTCCATCAAATGAAAAATAATCCCACACGGGGCTTTTTTGAGAACGACCCGTGCTGAACTTTGTGGATAAACAAGCAGTCAATGCTGTTGGTGTCAATGGTCCTGGTGTCAATGCTGTTGGTGTCGATGGTCCTGGAGTAAATGGTCCTGGTGTCTATGGTCCTGTTGTCTATGGTCCTGGTGTCAATGGTCCTGGTGTCAATGGTCCTGGAGTCAATGGTCCTGGAGTCAATGGTCCTGGTGTCAATGCTGTTGGTGTCGATGGTCCTGGTGTCAATGCTGTTGGTGTTAATGGTCCTGGTGTCAATGCTGTTGATGTCAATGGTCCTGGAGTCAATGGTACTGGTGTCAATGCTGTTGGTGTCAATGGTCCTGGTGTCGATGGTCCTGGTGTCAATGGTCCTAGTGTCAATGCTGTTGGTGTCAATGGTCCTGGAGTCAATGGTCCTGGTGTCAATGCTGTTGGTGTCAATGGTCCTGGTGTCAATGCTGTTGGTGTCAATGGTCCTGGTGTCAATGGTCCTGGAGTCAATGCTGTTGGTGTCAATGGTCCTGGTGTCGATGGTCCTGGTGTCAATGCTGTTGGTGTCGATGGTCCTGGAGTAAATGGTCCTGGTGTCAATGGTCCTGGAGTCAATGCTGTTGGTGTCAATGGTCCTGGTGTCGATGGTCCTGGTGTCAATGCTGTTGGTGTCGATGGTCCTGGAGTCAATGCTGTTGGTGTTAATGGTCCTGGTGTCAATGCTGTTGATGTCAATGATCCTGGAGTCAATGGTACTGGTGTCAATGCTGTTGGTGTCGATGGTCCTAGTGTCAATGCTGTTGGTGTTAATGGTCCTGGTGTCAATGCTGTTGATGTCAATGGTCCTGGAGTCAATGGTACTGGGTGTCAATGCTGTTGGTGTCAATGGTCCTGGAGTCAATGCTGTTGGTGTCAATGGTCCTGGTGTCTATGGTCCTGGAGTCGATGGTCCTGTTGTCTATGGTCCTGGAGTCAGTGGTCCTGGTGTCAATGCTGTTGGTGTCAATGGTCATGGTGTTAATGGTCCTGGTGTCAATGGTCCTGGAGTCAATGGTCCTTGTGTCAATGCTGTTGGTGTCAATGCTGTTGGTGTCAATGCTGTTGGTGTCAATGCTGTTGGTGTCAATGGTCCTGGTGTCAATGCTGTTGGTGTCAATGGTCCTGGTGTCTATGGTCCTGGAGTCGATGGTCCTGTTGTCTATGGTCCTGGAGTCAGTGGTCCTGGTGTCAATGCTGTTAGTGTCAATGGTCGTGGTGTTAATGGTCCTGGTGTCAATGGTCCTGGAGTCAATGGTCCTTGTGTCAATGCTGTTGGTGTCAATGCTGTTGGTGTCAATTCTGTTGGTGTCAATGGTCCTGGTGTCAATGCTGTTGGTGTAGCAGACTCAGAGTCTGATGAGTACAATTCTGTGTCTGTCATCTTATGTACCAAAAATGATGGTGAACACCTTGAAAGAGGAGAGCTAGTTGTCTGTACAGACTAAGTAGTGCCTAGCACTGCTACAAGAACACACAGCTGGAAATGAATACTAGGCAAATGTATAGTGAGTGGGTCATGAGGTTGTCACGTCACAGAGGGAGGATTGCACAATGTCAACACTATCGCACAGGAAATTATAATTCCGCTACTGCATCATATTGCAGAGCTATATGTATGGACTATGTACATTCACTATGTACTTATGTTGTTTTGTTCTTCAGGTCCAACAGAGGATAGGATATTGTCCCCAGGTTGGTATGTATGTAACTGGAAAAGGGGAGAGGGAAAAGAAAAGACCTGGAAGGGTTAGAGAAATGGAAAGGGGGGAAGACAAAGTGGAAGGAGGGGTCAACAAAGTCATTTGTTGTTATATGAAAATAATTATAGTGATAGTACCGCTAAATTAACCTCATTCCCAGACTCTCCTGTTGTAACACAATTGATGCTGTATGTTTCTTTGTCCAGTTTGATGCCCTAATTGAGCGTCTTACAGGCCGTGAGCTCCTGACAATGTTTGCTCGCCTCAGAGGAATCCCAGAGGGGCAGATAAAGGAGGTGGTCGAAACTGAGATCACTAGACTGGACCTCAGCAAGCATGCTGACAAACGCTGTGGCAGATACAGGTACGTGTTTGATTAGATTCTCTCTCTAGTTTGTGATGGATATGAAGTGTGTTTATCTTGAATGCAGTGGTGGCAACAAGCGAAAGCTGAGTACTGCTATTGCTCTTGTCGGGAATCCACCTATTGTCCTCTTGGTAGGTTTATGTACATACATACAAACCAGATATCTGAAGGTTCTTGGATAGTCTCATGACCAAATGGCTCTCACCCTACACAACACACATTATTCATGTACCCATACCTTCTTTCACTGAAGGATGAGCCAACTACTGGCATGGATCCTAACACTCGCCGCTACCTCTGGGATGTGCTGACAGGAATCACCCAGGAAGGACGCAGCATTGTCCTCACATCCCACAGGTATGTATGTACATAACATCTGTATGCTATATAGTGTGGATGTGCACATGGCCCAGCCCTAAGGATGTGTGACTTGATTTGCAATGGAGGGATTGCAGCCTACCTAGTACATGTTGCTGTTTTGTATATTTACTGTAAATTCTGTTTCATTATGTTAAGGCTACTATAGCAGGTCAATAAAATTATTCCTACCACTATACACACACACACAAACAAACACACAACACACACGCACACACACGCACGCACACACACACACACACACACACACACACACACACACACACACACACACACACACACACACACACACACACACACACACACACACACACACACACACACACTCACATGCACACACACACAGCATGGAAGAATGTGAGGCCCTTTGTACTCGTCTGGCCATCATGGTCAATGGCTCTTTCAAATGCCTTGGGAGCATCCAGCATCTCAAAAACAAGTGAGAACATAAATTTTATATAGTATATTAGTAATTAACATAACTTCAGAATAATGAGCTCCATGCTGAACTACCCAGTGCGTACATAGGCAGGGTACATTGTTTTCCTTTTTTTACCGTGTAAATATTTTTGGTATGTTACACAAAGGGGCAACCTTGGGTATCACTTGGTGTATGAAATGTTAGTGGTCTTCACATCCAACTGCAGGTTTGGCTCAGGCTACACTCTTCAAGTGAAAGTCAAACTGACTCCTCCTCCTCCAGAGCCACTCAGCAACTTGCATAGGAGCTCGTCCAGAAGTATCTCTTTCCGCCCTCCAGCACCTTCAACTGCTACCCATGGTCCCCAAGCATCACAACACAGTCTTGCGTAAGAGAAATATACAACTGAATGTTGTACAACTCTGCAATTGGCTATTGTACACTACTACTTGATGGCCTACATCATTCAAACACACAGCAGTCCACACTGTCCATGACCAAAGTATACTGTAGCCATTGACAGATAAGAATATCTTGATGGGGAGAGTACAGTTGTCCAGGAGGAACCTCAGCAATGTTGTCACCTTGAAATCAAATACTTTTAGTGTTTTATTTTTTGTATGTGTAGACAGCAAGGTATTATTAGCTGTATACAATAGAAAATGGAGTGTACAGATATACACAGTACCTTGACAATCCTATAACAGTTCCTGTTGATCTGTTGGTATGCTATCCTTGTCCAGTCACTCAGGCTCCCATGCTCTCTCCCCTGGCACCTCAAGTGTATTTAACCCATATGATACCACCTCCTTGCACATCTTCATCAGAGAGGTCTTCCCAGGAGCACTGCTACTGGAAGAACATCAGGTTTGCACACACAACACAAAGTCTCAAGTCACTGCTTCATATACACTCTTGTTGTAAAACTTTGTTTGCACATCAAGTACAGTAACTTTGATTTCTCGGTACATTAATTAAAATTCTCTCAATTCCATCAGGGCAAACAAAAAGTTTCTTCATTATTTACATGGATGCATGGTGTATAAGCATGTCACCCATGTTGCAATTTCACATTTACAAACAGTGCACATTAATACTGTTCCATCTTGTAGGGTGCAGTGACTTACCAGCTGCCTAGTGCCAACACCAGCTGGTCAACTGTGTTTCGACAGCTTGAGAACAACAAGGAGAGGCTGAACATCGTTGACTATAGTGTCAGCCAAACTACCCTCGAGCAAGTAAGAAATAGAAAGTGGTTTTGTACATAAGCATTATTCCGTTTGTTGTGCAGTATATATACCTGCTAGAGTGACACTTGCCCAGTATTCTCAATCACCGCCATCACAAATTGATAATCTAATTTTCCAACACAAGATTGATGATGGGCACCTATACTGATTGATTAGCTTGCACAGATGGCCACATCATTCATGCCTTCAAATGGTTCCATAGGGTCTGTCAAATAATGATAGTAGACAGCTTTCATTGATCACCCAACACAGCGGAACTTTTGTATACATATTGCTGTGGCGAAAGAGTTTACAACTTGCAGTTGAGCAGATATCTATATAGTGTCCCTTCAGCAGTAGGTATATCACACCTGTACTTTCTGCTACATGAGAGACCATGTGAGGAGGTCGACTAAGTGCTTTGTGCATCAGCTTTTCATAAAAATTCATAATGGCTTAGGGACTATTGCAATAAGTAAATATAACATTTATGACCTCATTTACCAGTACAAGAAGTCCTGTTAATTACCCTCTAATCATGCATATTATAGGTATATTAATGTTTGTGTATTTTTGTTACCCAACTCGCTCGCATAGGTGTTCCTTAACTTTGCACAAGAACAAGAAGAGAATGATAATTAGTGTATCATCTGTATCAAACCAGCTGACATTATGCGAGTGCTATAACATTATACATGCCTGAATATATTCATATACTTTATGGTATTAATTATTAGTGGGTTTGTTTATTACTGGTTTATCACAGCTAGAATATTATGTATTATTATACCTTTATAACTATACCCTGATTATGTTGCACATTGTCAGTTAATAAACAGCATGACATGCGCACAGGTATAAAATGGCATATTTTGTATCGTGGCACTTCTGTATTCGTGATGGCGACAGTCCGTCACACCTAGAGTTACTTGGCAGTTGCACCAAATATCATGGGCCATGCACCCTCTATAAACTGAAAAGTCAGTGGCAAGATGTCAGAAAGCACAAAAGATAGAAAGTGCTGTTATATTGAAATATGACAGTATTACTGTAACAGTGACCAATTGTAAAGGTGTGGTTGAGCATCAGCTACTATATGGGCACATTGATTTGTTTATCAAAAGTTAATCCATGTCTTAGTTTGGTCATAGATAGATACATAGATAGATAAAATTCTTATTTTACAGGGTGTTTTCCTCGATTAGCTCCATAGCTGATTTTCAGGAAAGCCCTGCATTATCCTAATACATAAAACAGAGAGCATTACAAGGTAACAGATAGGATGTATAGACAAAAGTGAATTGAACAAAAAAACAACAAAAAAAACAACAACCCTGCACAACCAACTATTCTCTGTTCAGTGCAGTCTTACATGCTTTTATAAAAGGTCCAGGTGTCTGTAGTGTTCTACTGCTATACAGAGTTCTATGACTTATTGTATATAGCTAGCAGCCACCCATAGACTCGATGGCTGACCAATCTACTCCAGGCTTCAGATCTGGTACTGTTTGGGCCATCAAATGGCCATACATCACCATAGCATGCATAGCAAAAATAAAATAACTCATAGCATGCGACCTTAATTTGTTAGTGTTGCATGTGGTGAATCTGTGCATGCATGCATGAACAAAGAACTGCTTCCTGTAAAAAAAAAAAGGAAAAAAAAATGTGTGCATGGTCACCCATCACAGCTGATGAGGCCTGGTATTGTCCAAAACATGTCCTACGCAGTGGATGACTTTGCATAACATCTAGGTCTGCCATTTTGTATTTAGGGAGATATGATTCATTGATTGCTCATGCATGAATATCCCCTCTTTGGTACCTGACTTGTGATCACATCAGGTTGATAAGCATTGTGTACCCTATAGCTAATTGAAACTAACATCCAACTATACCTATATGTACCCCATAGTATAACCAGTATGGGTGGGATAGGTGGGCAATACAGACTTGCCATACTTGCACACATGCAGCTGCTTCAGAACTGTTAACATTGTGTTGTTATGCAACTGCGAAGTAGAGCAAAATTGTGCATGTGTCCAATGCAATCTCCCACCACCCCCCACCCCTGACCCTTGTATACACCTTGGGCATAATCTCATTTAGCTGTGTTAAACATCATTGTATTCACATGCTTCACAATTTCCATATTGTCAGCTATTGCCTTAGTTCTACAGTAACTGTTCATACGTAACATTACTGAGATGTTTGTTCACTTATGCCATCCGCATTTGTCTCTTCAAGCTGTGAACACTATCACAGTATACATATCTTTATGTAGCAGACTTAGTAAGTAGAGACTATTGTGGAAATGCAAAAACTAACTCTATAAATGGCCAGGAATGCATTGATGATGAACTCACTATTTTGCTGCTTACACTTGGTAGGCATAGAAATCTGCACCAGGTAGGAAGGCTAACTAGCTGAGCAATGGAAAGCCATGCATGGACAGAATGGCAGAGTACCCATCACAGAGTATCTATGATCATAACTTATGATTACTGACATGTCATGAAGGCATAAGGGTGTATAACATGTCACGTTTGGTTGATGCCTATCATATCAAAAACTGTACAAGTACAAGAGATGTCCTGCGGAGCATGTAGCAACAAAGAAGAATATCAGGGCTGACAGGCAATCTCATCACATTCATAAAGATATAATACAAGTTTACACAACCACATTGCTTAAAGTATTGATTATGTCAATCATGCCATTCCATCAGAATTCAACAATGTGGTATACTGTTCTGTTGATCTTTTATACCAAATTCTGTGATGACTGACATACATGCCCATTTCCATCAGAATAATGACCGGTGCATGGTAATGTTTAACTTTGCTGTTAACAGTAGATAGCTACTTGCCAGAGCCAACACTTTCAGCCAAGCTAAGAAAATCAGGGATGGCTTTGCAGAATCTGCGATGGGTCTCTGTCCAATCCTTAACTTGGCACTCTTTGCTGCAGTAGTGGGCCACCTTACAGGCACTACACTTCTTCAAACTAGCACTTGCACTGCAGCTGTCACCAGAAGAAGTCTTACCACACCCCCAGCAACACTCAGAGCACTGAGAGTAATGCTTGGAGAGGGCAAGAAGATCACTCAGACTACACCTGATAACTTTGACTGTATCAAGCTCCTCTACACGCAGGCCAACAGTCATATCAAGAAACATGTGTTGGTGGGCAAACATTACGCAGAGAGTACGACCTTTCCTTAGGGTTGTGAAATCAAATGAACCCGACTCAGGATAAAAGGCAACAGGGATATCTTCTTTACCAGTTCGGTCTTTTACAATCACCCTGTTGCGAAGGGCGCTTATTTGTGCAAAGTCATCATTGACAACTTCACCAAGAAAGCACCACGGTTGGGATTGCACGTACACACCAGAAGGGGATTCGCAGTAGTACCGCAGATCAAGGTCGTTGTCTTCAGGAAGATTCTCAAAGTTTGGAAAGTAGTGATGCTTTTGGAGTAGATCCTTAGTTGGACCAGAATGCTGTAGATGACCCTTGCTACTGGAGTGTCCACTTTTCTTGGTTGACATGGCTAGACAAAATTAATGGCAGAATAAGGTCATCACATTTGGGCTATACAGTAGGAATACATGCAGCTGCTACAGAAACAAAACATGGCTGCATGCAAATGTTAGGAAGCTAAGTGGTGTTGAGTTAGCCTCGTTCCCAGTCCTCCACCACAGCTATCGTCGCTTGCAGTACAAATAACGCATTATGGAAGACTGGGAACGAGGCTAGTGTTGGGTATCTCTATTCAATATACACCTTAATGCTAGTGAAGTGAGGAGGTAGTGTCTGATCAAGTTAGATTCACACGTACTTGTGGTATAAATTTGTGGTACAATTTGTGGTAATTTAGAGATAACAAGGGAGGCCAGTTGACATTGCAACCAGCAAAGGGGGGTGCAAGGAGAGAAATCTGCCTGCAAAGTTCAAGGGCAAGTATTGCATCATGATAGAGGCATTTGTAGTCTCTGCCTGACTTATGTTTGAATCCTATTAATTCAGCAAAAAGGAGCTTTATTGTGGTGGCAGATTATCACCGCAATTATGCGACCTAGCAATTGCAGACAATACACATTCAGAAACAAAGTGTGGAATTGTCTATCAACCAATGGCTTTGAAAAGCAGACTGGGCAATAAACGTGTATATGCGCAGTTAACCACTACATCTCGTCAATAAGAAATGCCAGCATATAAGAATGAATTAGCATCCTTGTGTAGCTATATAGGTTGCATTCATGGCTATCTTCCTTCTCTCCTGTGTATTGATGCTGTCTTCTAAACACTATGGCCTCTAGCCCTTAGAAAGGTTCATACAAGAAAGAGACTCATTTATCTCCACTCCCTGCTTGTCTGGCTATACCATCTGTCTAACATAACATGTGAACAGAAATCCAAGCCACCCCCCCGTCCTATTTGCACACTGTAACTATACCTCCACTACTAAGAACAAGATTAACTGCTCCCAAAGAACCTATTCTGAGGGGTATATATCCTCTGGCCACAGTACACACAATGCAATAGGGTCTGGTATCCTGTCTATACTTCATGAATCAGATTGGTGACAGAACTGTAATCCTGGTAAATGTGCCATATCTATGTGGGTACATCATCTGTACATGTATAATGTGTTCTGTTTCAGTGATGGAACCATCTGCCGTATAAGTACATGCAGCTATATATAGTGACCCATATGTACCTGTAAAAATGTGTGTTACTTCAACCATATTTGCACATCTGTCCCTGGAGGATTGTCTTGGTTACCCAGTTATGGCAGACATACCGAGAATGCCCAGGCAGACACACCGAGAATGCCCAGGCAGACATACCAAGAATGCCCAGGCAGACATACCAAGAATGCCCAGGCAGACATACCAGGAATGTCTAGGGAGACATAACGAGAATGCCAAGGCAGACATACCAAGAATGCCTAGGCAGACATACCAGGAATGTCTAGGGAGACATAACGAGAATGCCCAGGCAGACATACCAGGAATGCCCAGGCAGACATACCGAGAATGCCCAGGCAGACACACCAGGAATGCCTAGGCAGACATACCAGGAATGTCTAGGGAGACATACCAAGAATGCCCAGGCAGACATACCGAGAATGCCCAGGCAGACACACCAGGAATGCCTAGGCAGACATACCAGGAATGTCTAGGGAGACATACCAAGAATGCCCAGGCAGACATACCAGGAATGTCTAGGGAGACATAACGAGAATGCCTAGGCAGACATACCAAGAATGCCCAGGCAGACATACCAGGAATGTCTAGGGAGACATAACGAGAATGCCCAGGCAGACATACCAAGAATGCCCAGGCAGACATACCAGGAATGTCTAGGGAGACATAACGAGAATGCCCAGGCAGACATACCGGGAATGCCCAGGCAGACATACCAGGAATGTCTAGGGAGACATAACGAGAATGCCCAGGCAGACATACCAGGAATGCCCAGGCAGACATACCAGGAATGTCTAGGGAGACATAACGAGAATGCCCAGGCAGACATACCAAGAATGCCCAGGCAGACATACCAGGAATGTCTAGGGAGACATAACGAGAATGCCTAGGCAGACATACCAAGAATGCCCAGGCAGACATACCAGGAATGTCTAGGGAGACATAACGAGAATGCCCAGGCAGACATACCGAGAATGCCCAGGCAGACATACCAGGAATGCCTAGGCAGATATACCAAGAATGCCTAGGCAGACATAACGAGAATGCCCAGGCAGACATACCAAGAATGCCCAGGCAGACATACCAAGAATGCCCAGGCAGACATACCAGGAATGCCCAGGGAGACATAACGAGAATGCCTAGGCAGACATACCAAGAATGCCCAGGCAGACATACCAGGAATGTCTAGGGAGACATAACGAGAATGCCCAGGCAGACATACCGAGAATGCCCAGGCAGACATACCGAGAATGCCCAGGCAGACATACCAGGAATGCCTAGGCAGATATACCAAGAATGCCTAGGCAGACATAACGAGAATGCCCAGGCAGACATACCAAGAATGCCCAGGCAGACATACCAGGAATGCCCAGGGAGACATAACGAGAATGCCCAGGCAGACATACCAAGAATGCCCAGGCAGACATACCAGGAATGCCCAGGGAGACATAACGAGAATGCCTAGGCAGACATACCAAGAATGCCCAGGCAGACATACCAGGAATGTCTAGGGAGACATAACGAGAATGCCCAGGCAGACATACCAGGAATGTCTAGGGAGACATAACGAGAATGCCCAGGCAGACATACCAGGAATGCCCAGGCAGACATACCAGGAATGTCTAGGGAGACATAACGAGAATGCCTAGGCAGACATACCAAGAATGCCAAGGCAGACATACCAGAAATGTCTAGGAAGACATAACGAGAATGCCTAGGCAGACATACCAAGAATCCCCAGGCAGACATACCAGGAATGACCATTAGCCGAGTAATATAAGAATATTGTTCCTTATACTTATGACAAGCCATGTAGTCAAACAAAACACTCATCAAATACGTCAAATATCCCACTGCGCCCACCTTGCACTATCCCACGCACACTGAACTCGTCTTTTTCTGCAGCAGTATGAACCACGTGATCACTGCACTCCAGAGGAGGTTGGAAGCTGGTAATTAGTGGTACGCGCGAGGTAGCTACGTGAATGACGTAATCATATGGGCTGCCACATAGAGGCCCATAGTGAAAGGTGAAATCGATTTACACAAACAGCTCTCGTTTGTTTGGGACAAACTCACTCAGTAGATGCTGCCAGGTGAGCTCTAGATCGACCGGTATAGCTCTTCCTGATACGCGAAGTATTTGAGTGTTTCCTTGGGAATCCCCGTGGAAGATTTTGCGCCCCATAAAATGCCATAGCTGTCGATCTAGAGCTCACCTGGCAGTATCCACTGAGCAAGTTTCGTCCCAAACAAACGAGAGCTGTTTGTGTAAATCGATTTCACCTTTCACTATGGGCCTCCATGGCAGCCCGTATGATTACGTCATTCATGTAGCTACCGCGCGCGCGTACCACTAATTACCAGCTTCCAACCTCCTCTAGTCTCGTGCCCAGCCGGAAATAAACTACGGAAAATCCGTCTGGTAACATTGCGCGACTTTCTTGGGCTTTTGCACACGTCAGCAGGGTTTGAACGCGGCCGGCGCTGGCCATATATGGACGTTCTCACCTCTACATGGCATCAATTATCACCAATTAGCATCCGCACAAGCACTAGGGCGCCAGTGGGCCGCCCCAGTAATTGGACATGCTACAATTTCATTGGCACGTTCAAATAACTCCGTCGTAAGTAGAAAAGCCCCAGAATCGAGCCCAACGTTACCAGACGGACTTTCCGTAGGTATATCCGGCTGGTCATGAGACTAAACCTCCTCTGACTGCACTCCACCAGACTAGTACAAACCTAGTCTCGTTCCCGGACCCTCCTCCAAAGAGGAAAGGAGGGTCTGGCGAATATAGTACATCCTCAGACCATGGGCTAGCCATTGCTATGGATTCCGCTAAAAGCTAAGCCTTTGAAGTCGCTTGCTGGGCTTCAGTAAATTGGAAGTGTGCTAAGTAGGTCTGTAAAGGTGTGATGAGTAAAGCTAAGTGGTTTGCGGTAAGGAAGCCCAGTACAGGTGAGATAATTGCCAAATCAGCCAATCAGATTGTGCCGCCGAAATTCCGCGGAGGTACAAAAATGTTGTACTATATTCACCAGACCCCCCTTTCCTCTTGGAGGATTGAGGGGGGTCTGGGATAGCCTCGTCCCCAGGCTCTCTCCTCAAAAACGAGGGGGGAGGAGAGAGCCTGGGGACGAGGCTAGGTCTGGGACGAGACTAGTACAAACCACGTGACTGCCCGCTTGCATGGGCGGGCATGTTTGGACCACGAGGTGTAGAGCTAGGTACGGTGCTGGTTTTAAGTACTGAACCTGTGGAGAGCAGTGACCAGGAATTCACTAGAGGACACTGCTCAGGATTAGTCTGGAGTAGGTATGGGGACACATTCCGAGGCCTCCCAGTGGGCCCTAGTCTCCGTCCCAGACCCAAAACCAACCCCAGCGTAGTCTCGTCCCCAGACCAAATTTTTCGCGCGCGCCCTGGGAAAAATGGGGCGCACTACTAACTGTATCGAGGATGAAGTCCATTTCGTATGTGTCTGTCCTGTATATAACGACCTGAGGGATGAACTGTACACTATCATTGTTAAATTCCACCCAGGCTTCATGTATCTCTCCACTAGAGACAAATTTATCCGTCTGTTAACATCTAAAAACACAGCTGTTGTAAACTCCTTAGCCAAGTTTGTACATTTAGCCTTTAAATTACACAGTTCATACTTTATTGACTTATAAGCCACCCCGGCTTCTCTTGTCATTAAAAAATTATTATTATTATTATTACTAAGTTCACAACATCTGGTGCCTATGACGTAATTGCAATTACATCACCACAGAAGAACGACATTTGTACCGAAGAGCTACGAGATTGAGCCAAGTCAATGGACGAGGTCAATCTACCACTTACTGGAAAAGCTAGATTCGGTTGTTTATTTTTTAGGTAGAGAAAGAGGACTGTGGAGCTGACTCTGGCATAAAATTTCACCTTGGGAGGCTGTTCTAGTCTAGTCTCGCGTGGCTACACCCCGTTCCGCAAGAGAGGGAAGGGGTCTGGTAACCTTCGTTGCAGCCGCTCGTAGCACAGGAATTTCATTTACTCGCATTGCGTAAGCGCTAAGGCCGCATAATTATCTCAAGAAGACTGAAGAAGCAGCTGCTTGTGGTTTCACAGTTGATTTACACCTTGTAATTTCCTATTGAAGTTGTGATAACAGCACTCATGTGACCGAATACTGCGCTGTGATTGGAACGCACTCCACAGTGCGAGGCAACAAACTGCTGTAACAGAAGTTACCAGACCCCTTCCCTCTCTTGCGGAACGGGGTGTGGCCACGCGAGACTAGTTCTAGTCTTGGATGAAAGTCCATGCTGACATCAGCCTGGTATGCTTTTATGAATGCAACATCTGGAGCTACCTACAAGTGAGCTATATACTGGTGAGGGAGGCATACATAGCTAACACTAGAAGTTATACCAGTGGAACCTTGGGTGATTCTGATAGGTTGTGCAACAGCTTCATTCAAGTTGATGTGGAAGACCTCCCACACATGCATACACACGACACATGCGCGTGCACACACACATGCACGTACACACACACACACGACACATGCACGTACACACATACACGAGCACCTATGTTGGGATTTTTTTTTGCTAAAATAAAATCGATCATATGATACACAAAACTGTAGCCTCGTTGCCAGTCCCCTGTTCAGCTTTCCATCACATTCAGTACATACTGCAAGAAACAAAATGCAGTCTGAGAGCAGGGCTACACCAACTCTTCATAAAATTCAAGGGAGCATAATCAACAGAACTATTCTAGTGTTTATTGCTAAGTCACACAAATTAAGAATTCTGATCTTGAACTGTCAGACGTAAGTCTGCAGACTCTCCATATAAAGCAGCTGCAGAAAGAATGAACACCAAACATTATCCTAACAGGGTGATCCTCATTTTCAGTCCTTCTCCCACACATGAACTATATATACAGAATTAAAACAAAAGGAGTGGCAACAAATTAGCCATGCCTAAGGCCTTCTTCATAATTCTTTGGATTAACTGTACCAGTGGCTAGTGTTGAGGTCACTGTAGTTACGCAAGATTGCTCCTGGTTCTTCACACTCCACTGGGCTGTTTTTTCTAGTCATGCAATTGCCACATGCTACAATAGTTCATAACCAAGTTTTTGTGGCATGTTGCATGGATAGATCCGGAACAATTACATCACACTTGGCATACTAATCTATATTTACATCAGAGGCACTGCATGTGAGCTTAAACTTCAGACTTGTAGGTGTTCTACAAAACCTTGACACTGTCAGAGAAGTTTACAACTGGTCTTGAACATTTTTATAGTTGCCACTTGGGCCAACTAGCTATACCTATTTCAGATCAATTGTGGCGTTGACCTTTGCTACATCAAAAGTGCTGTATCAGATACACTGCGCTTGTACTGAAAACTATGTGACATTCAAGGTGGTGAATTCACATCACAAATTATTTCAACAAGCAACAAAGTTGGAGGTGGAGGCACGGAAGTGAGGCTTGTAATTAATAACCCTCAAGTGTCAAATGCACATCCCACTTCTGTTGGTTGACAGTTTCCAATGGTATTTCTCTACATCTGGACCTAAGAAATTATACATGTCAGCATGGACTTTCATCCAAGACTAGGCCCATAAGTGCACTCCGCTGCGGAACATACTCCGAACACAGTCGGACTCCGACATAGAGCGGCCGCAGCGGTGCGGAGAGCGGCCGCAGTAGTGCGGAGAGCGGCCACAGTGGAGCGGAAGCGGCCGCTCTATGTCGGAGTCCGACTGTGTTCGGAGGAGTGCACTTATGGGCCACCATACACATACGAAATGGACTTCATCCTCGATACAGTTGCATAATAATACTCACAGCCGGCGCCGACGTCCGACGCTGTGCGGCCGCTCTCCACTCTACTGCGCCGCTTCCGCTCTACTGCGGCCGCTTCCGATCTGCTGCGGCCGCTTCCGCTCCACTGCGGCCGCTTCCGCTCCACTGCAGCCGCTCTATGTCGTAGTCCGACTGTGTTCGGAGTATGTTCCGCAGCGGAGTGCACTTATGGGTCACCATACGGTACATAGTGGCATTCATTTAAAATTTACGGTATATGGCTGCAAGCAAGCACGTACGTACGTATACGGTCGTATACACACATCTGCGCAATGCAGTCCCGCTAGTGTGGGGCTCGCTCAGGCTCGCCCCAATAACTAGGGGAATGCAGTGCATTGTGGGGGCGAGCATGAGCGAGTTGCATGGTGCACTAGTGTTTCATAGCACTACCTTTACCCACTTGCATATACATCTCACATAACAATTATGTTGCTTTAACGGATCTCTTGAGCTTTAACACCAGTATGAAAAAGTGATTCAGTTATGTTTATACAAATTGAGTAAAAGTTCAGTTAGTCAATGCATGGTTATGATGGGTGTGTGAGCAAAGTCAATATGCAGCAGTGTAGTTTGCAGCCTACAAAAGTATAGGCTCCCAGGCAGCACCATCACGAGGTGATCACACTGCATTGCTGCCCTCCCTCCCACCTCCCTCTCACACACCACCAACATTGTTTGAAGATCTTGGTATGAACATCATCTACAGGAGAGAGTTCTCTCTCTCCCCCCGCTTCGTTAATCTTTCCTGCCTTTGCTCGGCTGTCCCTGCCGCACGTCCAGCTTTCCGAGTCTCGCTCTCTCCTGCGCCGTAGCCTGTCTTCCTTGTCTTCCGACGGTTTCAATGCTCTTCTGGAAGTATTTGGAGTATCTATGTTCACTACAAATAGCAAAACGACTCTAAACTCTGAGCTGAAGGGCTTTCAACTGTGTAGGTGCACACGTGTTGTTAGATCATATTGTCCGCATACGGCGTGCGTACGCATGCATTGGACGTACGTACTATATATATATATATAGAAGAAATAAAAAACATTAAAAATGTAAAAAAGATGTAGGGATGGCATGCCAAAAAGTATACAAACAAGGTAGGGATGATAGCATAAAAGCAAAGGTCAACATAAAGGCAATGCCCCATCCCTACATCTTTTTCACACTGCAGTTATAACTAAAACGTACCACAACCTCACTGGCAGTTCTTGAAGGGCATAGCTGTAGCCTTGTTCTCAGGCCACTTTCCTCCTCCCACATGGCCTGGGGCCTGGACTCCAAACCCTTCTGAAAGGGCAAGAAGGGTCTGGGGTCCAGATTGCAGTGTAGTCTAGCAGCATGGGGTATGTGGTATATGTGTGCCTGCTATGCATGTAGCGACCAGGTAGCTTTTGGTGCTGACATGCTACTTGTAGTAACGGTGAAACTCTTAATTGTTGGCATTTAATATTGTATATGGGACTGCTTATACAACCTAGACATTGAGCTGAAGTGAGCTGCAGGACTGGTCATACAGTAAGTGCTGTATAGTGTTTAAAAACTCAAGTGGTTGGTGCTCATTTACAGCATTGTTAACTCCACGGATGGGTGCAGGTTTAGGTTTCAAGCATGCTGTCTAACTGCAGTGTGAAAAAGATGTAGGGATGGGGCATTGCCTTTATGTTGACTTTTGCTTTAATGCTATCATCCCTACCTTGTTTGTATACTTTTTGGCATGCCATTCCTACATCCTTTTTACATTTTTAATGTTTTTTATTTCTTGTTTCTGTACTTTTTTGATGTTAATCTCAGTTACAGTTAGACCTAAGCCTAAGAAGATTCGTTCAAGTGTAATCACAACCCTAGAACTTGAAGCAGACAGCTTAGCAGTGGTTCCAAGCGTGTAATATGCCAGCTGGAATCCGATGGAGGGCTAATAACTCTCTGTACCAGATTTTGACCCCAATTTCCTTATATTTACGATCACATGACAACTGACCAGCACTGACAGACAGCTGTACCGACAGAGCATAAAAACTGACCATCCAGGCGTTACCTAAAGCTGTATTTTATAGTGTAGCTATAAGTAAGCAACTGAATACAGCTCCTTACCTACGTAGTGTCCATAAGCCTTTCCCACGACCACGGGAACAGACTGTGCCAGCCGTGCATACAGTCAACAAGCGCGCGATTGAGCACTAGTCTCGTTCCCAGAGCAATGACCGTGGTTTTCGGTCTGGGAACGAGACTGCATGTGCGCATGCGTACAAGATCATAAAATGGCGTCCTACGCAACGGACAGCAGTCGGGCAGTGCTGTGAACAGCTTTTTTGACCAGGGTAAATTTGAAGCTATGAAGACGCTGAGTGGTTGGGAAGCTGCGCGCTGTGATGAGCATCAGTTTCGTGCTAAAATCAAGGTGAATACTTGAGCCGTTTTCGAGTTATCGTTGTTTGACAAGTGGTCTGAACAAAGAAAGAAAGAAGAATACGAAAAATGGCACTTTTGCTACCGCACACTTTTGCGTTTAGCTGTCTTCCGCGTGGCTTTTGGCAACTTGTATGAGTCTTGCTGATCACAAAGGCACTCAAAGAGGAAGCCTGGGCGCTTAAATGAGCTTTTAGCGTGTTTGTGGTGAAGTTATACGGCTTTTGCTTAAGTATTGCATATATTGCGCGTCGGCGCCATCCCTACATAGAGAGTCTACCGACTCTCTGATATATATATCAGAGAAATTCCGCCGTTGAACTCACAAGTGTGGGGCTCGCTCACGCTCGCCCCAACTAGAAAATGTAGAACATTGTGGGGGCGAGCCTGAGCAAGCAGCTAACATGCACATGAATAGACTAAGCTTCACGCTAAAAATGATGAGCTGAATCGGTAGCGTTTATGAGTGTCGTTTATGCACGACCCTTACCTGAAGCGATCTCGACCCAGCGTGTATAATCGGCGAGCAGCCTGCCGTTGATGGTCGGTCTTTAGCTGCTGTGACAAACAAGAAGTAAGGTGCCGTGCGTGCTTAAACTTGAGCCGTCTCCGCTACGGTTGCCAACGCTGCACTCTGGGTAGTAGCCCAGCATTGCCATGCCATGCCCTTCACCTATTGAGTAAGTGCACGAGGACGTTCAATTTTCGGGAAATATTTAAACGCGCATTTAAAATTTACGGTATATGGCCGCAAGCAAGCACGTACATACGTACGGTCGTATACACACACATCTGTGCAATGCAGTCCCGCTAGTGTGGGGATCGCTCAGGCTCGCCCCAATTATGTCACAGACTAGCAAATGCTTGAGTAGGGACAAGCAACAGTATAGAAAACAGTAACCTTAATTGTGCATGGCAACTTTGAACAGCTGGCAATAGAGGGAGGATAACACAGTATGAGACCTATGTAACAGTCACCTCTTGTCCTCAGGCTACACCTTTGGACTCAAGTGGTTATTAACCATAAAGTGTATGGTCACCCTGCAATAATATTTACATTGAACTTGGTGTGGGCTTGGGGTAAAGTAGGAAAGGGGATAAGGTGGGAGAGGTCCAGCACCTCCATCTTTGCTTCTGTCATTTTGAGGTCAGCTGCTCCCTGAAGTTTAGCAAGTGCCTTTCCTCCTGTTCAAGTCCCTGTAGAAGACATGAAAAGTTGCTGGGAATGCAGTTTTTCCAGCACTTTAAGGTTTCTTCTCCTGCAATTCACCTTTGTACTGGGGGTCAATCCAGCTCATCCAAACAACTGTGTTTGATCCATGTCCATGTGTCCATCGGTTCTTGCTTGCACCAGTAGGCTGGTCTTATAGTGGGCAACCATGCACTTTTGTTTACGTATAGTTGCTCATTTACAACATAGTAACATGCTAGGTACTTAATTCCAATTTAAAGTGTGAAAAAGGCTATCATACTTGCATACAATAGAAGTACGTACTTTCAACAGAAATGTACAATGGAAGTGTACAGTGGAAGTGCACAATGGAAGAGTGCTTGCAATGGAAGTCCACGCACATGCAATGTAAGAGTGCAATGGAAGTCTGCAATTTGAAAAATAGGATGTTGATGAAGTGGAAGTGGTTGACCCTTATGGGCTTTTGTAGATAGTCATGCACTGCGCTCAGCTACACACTAGCAAAGTGTCTACCTGCAGTGACTGAAGGTTGGCATGTTGCTAGTTAGTACGTGGCTGGGCGGAGTGACTCACCATCTCACTCCAGGTAGCCATGTTGCTAGTACCTGGGGGAATCGAGTTGGTGAGTGACTGTCTCACTACAGGTACTTGTAGCTGGCCAGGGGGGAGTGACTCACCATCCTTGTTTGAAGCATGAGGAGACAAGACAAGGTCTGTGTATTTATCTTCTGTCTTGTGGTTCTTGGAGGAAGGCAGCTCTTCAAAGTCTTCATCAGATGACTCCTCCCTTCTTTCTCTCCCAGCTCATCAATATCATTGTAAATTTGAATTTCACTTGGGGGAGTGATCATGCAATTGAATTAGTTTGACCAACTCGACATGCTAGTTTGTGCACGTAATCTTTATCCCACCTCTGGTTAGAACTAGTCTCATGTAAAAACCCATATTCATGTTAGATGTTCCTCCCAAGAGTCTACCAAGCTTCTATCTTAGCATTCCCAGCTTAAAGCCATCACACCCACATGAGTACCTCAATGATGTCCTAACTATACATATCCAGGGAGTATTGTTGCAGCTATTAAACACATTTATTTACATAATGGAGAGTATGCACTGAACATGAGTTAAGGCCACAGAACTTTCATTCCCTCCCCTCCCCACTCTCATACACAAAGAGCTTAAAAAGTTGCTTTTTTGAGAGAATAACTGATTGTCTACAAGACCAAACATGCAGCAACAACAAAACCAACATGTGTATGTCACTGTGTGTGGATGTTATAACATGACAGTTTGTTGTGCATGAATCTATATTGAGTCAGACAGATAATAAAATGACACAGCAATAAAATAGTTAAAAATTAACTGTAATCCTTTCACTGGCTCTAAGTAGTTGTTCTGTGATCTGTGGGATCCACCATGGACCTCCAAGTCTAAAAAAGAATGCATGTTCATCAATCATCTACATACTAGCCAAACCCACTGATCACATATCTAGTGGTTTCTTGGCCTTGCTAGCATCATTTTGTGAATAATAGGTTCCTGAGCATCAAGAATTATGCTGGCATAATAGGTCAACTTTCCTGATCAGATGGCCAAGAACATTACAAAGTTACAATTGTCGCAGGGCCTGGGAACAAGGCTTATGCCAACTAGTGCACATGCGTCATGTTTAACTTCCATTTATAGCCCATCTAACACCTCGTGTATTCTTTTTGAGTGTTGTAGACGTTATGCAATACCGTGCGTAACCAAACGTAAAACAGACAGTGGACGGAAATCCGGATACTACCTGCCATTTAGAGTGGCAAGGAAGACAACTGTCAATGGAGCATAAGTAGCTACAGTGAAGCACTTTGCAAGCTCACTGAGTCACTGATGCATGCAGGTACGCTGATTCACTTCAGTGAGCATTAGATCCTGTTGAGTCCTTGTGCATTCTGGGTAGAAATGTATAATCACTTCTTGTGCTCATGAGAAAGAAGCATGCAAACTGCTCCCCTGTACTTACGCTCCGTAGACTGCGGTCTTTTTGCCACTCAAAACGGCGGCGTAGTATCCAGCTTTCCGTCCACTGTCCATTTCACATGCATTTAGTTACATGAGGTATTGACGTCAATCATATCTATTAGAGGTCTATTAGGTTCTAGCTATAGCACGGAAAAGAAAGATCACTGTCAACCCTAGGCCTTTCACAAGCTGACAAAGTGAAGGGTTATCCAGGTGAGAATTTGACAGTGAGCAACAAGAAACTATTTTGCTTAGGTTGCCAAGAAGAAATCTCTGTAATGAAAAGTGTAATAGAACTTCACGTCAAGTCTAACAAGCATGTGAGGGGCAAAGAGCAATTGGCGTTCAAGGAAAAGAGGGAATTTGACATAGCAAAGGCGCTAAAGAAGTACGAGTGAAGTTCATCAATCAGGTGAAATGTTACCTGACTCTACCCTGCCGTGTTTACAGAGTCAAAGTACTCACTGCTCTACTGAACGCAGGTGAACCTCTCAATAAGGTGGACAACTTCAGAGGCTTGCTCCAAGAACATGCTTATGCTCTGTCTATTTATCAAATCTTCGTCAACTGATACCACTCATTTTGCAAGATGAGATCACAAAAATCAAGCAACATATTGATTGGAGACCTGTGGCAATCATCTTTGATGGGACGACTTGTGTATTAGGCTTTTGTCATTGTTTTTACGATACATTGATGAGGAATGGGTCCTCAAGCAGAAAGTTTGTTGGCTAGTGCTCCTTGCCAAATCTATAACAGGAGAAGTTGCTCGTCAGCTAATAACTGCAGTATGTGTCAACTGAGCTCTCAATTACTTCGAATTTAGTCATGGCAAAAGACTTTAATAATGTAACAATGAGGACAATCTCTGTGATCTAGGATCAGATGATGGATGGTATTTCTTGCATACCTTGGACCACGTTGGAGAACACGTGAAGACACCAATTTTACATGAGTTCACGAAGGCATGGATCAGCTTGTTTGCTCATAGTCCTAAGTCATGGGTTGCATGGAGGACAAGAACTGGACTGTCTACTCCTTCCTGTTCAGCCAGCACGTGGTGGAGCAGATTTGAAGTTATGCGTCAATTACATGATACTCTTGGAGATGTTTCCGATTTTCTACATGAGTCCGGTTTAATTCATACTGTAGCGGACAATACATATGCCCTTATTTGGTCATAAAAGTGACAGACATACCAGACATACCAGAATCACCGGCTCCTGTGAACATTGTGGACATTGTGCTCAATAATTATCTGTCTGATCAACACCTGCATTATTTCTGAACTTGTGTACATAAAGCCCAATTGTATCATTGCATTTGAGTCCTTCTTATACAAATCATAAGAGTCACAACAATACTATCACTGACAAGTTACTGGACATGATGTAGGAAATTGAAAATTGAGCTCACTATAACAGTAAACGCAATGGAACCATTTGTTAAGGTTACATATGCATTAGAAGGTGATGGGCCATTAGCATTAGTTGCCTATGAATGAGTGAGTGTTCTCCATTCCCATATCTCATTGGATCACTATCCTAATGTGTTTGCAGTCACAAAGCGTCTGTCAGCCGGGAATTCCACACATGAGCAGCAATTGATTATGCTAAAAATTGTGTTGTACCTGCCTACTCATAATTCAAGGAGAAGTTTGACAAAGACCTAGGCACGCTTTGCTTGCCTTTAAAGCAGCACGTTAGTTTTCACCCTCAAAAGTGAATGAACTCAAGCTGACTGCTCTCGACATTGACTCCCTAACTGCCTTTCAAATCCTGAACTCAGAAGCGATCATTGGTGGTAGTATGATACCTGAGCAAGGTATGCATGTGTACTCTACAATTCTATTTCAGAAATCAGCAGCAGGCATTTAAGCTAGGAATTAAGGCCAAAAAGCACCTTCACTACACCTCCAAAAAGGCTTCTTTTGTCAGTTCTGAGCAAACGTATCTGTGTTTCGAACTTTCCAAAATGGAATCAGGTGACGTTGTACTAGCCTTAATGTAAAGTTTCATGCTTCTCTGGAATTGCCACTTTAGTATCCGCAATAGTCATACCGTCAGCAACTATCGTAGATCAGCACCGTTAATTGAGCAATTAGTGTTGCCATTGGCAATGGATTTATCAATATAATGAGTATAGATCACCCACTGACAAATACTGTATAATTTGTGTATCATTACTCTTCTAGAAAGCCAGCTAGAAAGTCAAGGGAAAGTGAGCTGGGTAGAGGGTCTGGGGACAATTGCCACCATGTTCCAAATCCACACTAACTATAAGGGTGAGGATCTGGTGCCACTTAATTTGCTACCATGTTCCAAATCTGCACCAACTATAAGGGTGAGGGTCTGGTGACACTTGCCACCATGTTCCAAATCTGCACCAACTATAAGGGTGAGGGTCTGGTGACACTTGCCACCATGTTCCACACCATACCTAATTCTCAGGGAGAGGACCTGCAACCATGTTCCAGACCCGTACATAGCTATCAGAGAAAGGGTCTGTTGACACTTGCTGCCATGTTCTAGACCCATACCTAACAATCAGGGAGGTCTAGTGACACTTCAAAGACTCCTGTAAAGTGCAGAGTCAGCAGGAAAGCCAATTTGGAAACATGAACTATGTTTGGTTACACTCCAAGATGCAAATTGAAGGATTCACATAATTGCCAGGCCAGCCAAAGTGACAGACATGCAATCTGATCACAAATTCATAATCCTAACACAGGAATAACACTATGGTTCACTAACAAGCCTCCCTTCATCAGCTATACCACCCTCACCCTCAAAAGACATCTCCCCACTTACAGGACATTATGGATTCCATATGCCCATGAGTGTAAAGCAGATAAAAGCCATGCCTTTCTATTCATGACATGTGTCTCCTCCCTTCAGTGAAAAGCTGGTTTTGATGAAGCCTTACTATAAAGCAAGCAGCACCAAACTCAAAAGTATTTTAAATCCATAGCACTAAATTCTAGGTTCTGCAAGCATCTTGGTATGTGGTTTAGACCACAGAAAATTCCATTTGCAAGAGTTACCCTTTATCCCAATTTTCTCAGGATGGTCCTGGGACCTACTGGTATGTATGAAAGTTACTGAGACCATATTAAATCTAAGACTGTTGAAATGGTCAGTCAGTATTGTGGTGTCGTTCTTACCTTGTTTGCTTGTTTTTGGGGGCTTACTTACAAAATCAGATTAACCCTTTAACCACCGATGACGCTTTTTGTCTGACTTTGGCCGCATGTTATCAGTTGGCGCAATCAGTTTTGAAGATAGGTTCTGCACTAGCAGAAAGGGTGGGACAGGGGGAGGTGGGTGGGGCACCCCTCTGGGTGACTGTGCATGGTGGCTGTTGTAGCTGGCTGTAGAAAAGCTCTGGGCAGGGCCGGGTGGGTCATTCGTCTGCTTCCTTGCACAAATGGGTGTAGAAAACGCTCCTTTCACCTTGTAGGGACTCCATTTCACCCCTCTGGGTGAGCCATTGCAGCTGGCTGTAGAAAAGCCCTGGTCAGGGCCTGGTGGGCCATTTGTCTGCTTCCTTGCACAAACGAACGTAGAAAATGCCCCTTTCACCTTGTAGGGACTCCATTTCTGGCATTTTAGGCAGCTTTTAGTCTGGAGAATCGTTCTCTGGTTGGAGGGCCCTGACTATTGAACGCTTGCTGAGTGGGTTTGGCTAAGGTCATGAACCCACAGAGAATGTGTCAATAAAGCTTTGACTCAAGTTTCCAGTGCTAGCTCCAAGCAGAAGTGGAAATACGGACCAAGGAAGGTATCCATAGCCTAATAAAGCCTTCCAGTAAATAGCCTACGGTGGTTAAAGAGTTACAAGTAGAGCTTGTGTAAACTATTATTACGTAACAGTTCATAATGTGGCTGTTATTCAGTGAGTCCCGCTAACTTCCCGGGAATTTCCACGCAGATTACCAAACACTATCACGACTTTGTTCAATCATAACAGGAAACGTACTGGTAGTTCGACTAAGTTATATGAATATTGTGTAGTTGGAGTAGGAAAAATGTGTCCAGAAATTTACCGAGCTCTTACCTGTTCTGCCTTTAGTTGTGCACCAAATCAAAAATTGATCACAGATGAAAGCAGTCACTAGGCCACTTGCATAAGCACTCATATCTCAGAGAGTACGAAGATTGGAAAATTATAGTCGAGAGCCAGAAGGGCTATGTAGCGTTGGTTGTGCTTTCATAGCGTATTCTGAACCATGTGTATGTTCGAGCCTGTGATGCCGATATTGTACACTTCTTATCTACTACATGATTTGAGCTTTTGGCTTGTAACTTGAATATGTTATACTGCTGACTGTACTGTATGCACGCTGTGAAGATCATGTTCTAGCTACACTTTGCCCATAGTTGTGCGGTAAATCATAGATGACTTGAAATTGAACTTGCATCTTAGGAGCAAACGTAATTTCTACTGCCGCATGTAGCACCCAGCAGGAACCGGGGAACTATGAACTTACAATAGACAGGCCTCACAACACACCATGTAAGTACTATCTTGTGATCCAGGTTTGGTCTTAGGAGCTGCAATGGTTGAAAGTAGGCCGTGTGTGGAGCTCATTTCTATTTTATCCAGAGTTTAATGACATCACGTGGTTACATGGGTGGAATAAACTTTGAGGGCTGTGTGTAGAATGTACATGTGCTTGTTTTCATTTGAAAATGTTTTGCACATCATATTTCAAGTGGAACTAGGTACCTTATAGCCGGAAAATTTGGCAGGAAGCAGGAATTAACCCTTGATTTGCGGAAGTAATTATTAGTTACGTTTTATTAATGCGGAAGTTGTTCTATATTAGCGTTATCAATCTGAAGATCAAAATGGGAAGCATTGCTAGCTAGCATTGGGCTTTAACAGTGGTATGATTTGTTAGTGTGTAACTAGGCGGAATAGTTTATCTAAGTACCTGACCACCTCCAACTAAGCGATTTTCTACGCCACTTTCTGCCATCATACTTCTAGCAACTGGAAAAAGTACCGATTATCCCACTTGATACTTACACCCTTGACAAACTGAGTCGATTTTCAAAGGTAACACTTCCAGCATAAGTGAAAACTGAAGGCCGTTTGCTTCTTCTGTTCGAGAGAAAGTTTCATGTTTGGCGGCCTTGTCAAAATTCACGATCATTCACAAACTAGTACCGCCCCTTCCTGGCTTTCCTGAATAGTGATGTAAGTGGAAAGGTGTGGCCTAGACTTATTAGCACTAGGGCTGGAACGGATCCACTAAACTGCTATCCGGATAACCTATAAGCTAAATCAGTAAAACATCCGGTTCTTCTTGATTACATACACACTCAATGGCATGGTTTACATAAGAGCAGAAAGGTCACAATTAACAATTTACACAACTGAAGGTGGGGCCTCGAAGGTACCGGTAGTTCCGGGTTCGAAGTAGTTTAACAACTGGCGAAAGCCGTCTCCCTCGACCATACTAAGAGGGCGTAAGTCACGGCCTACCATCTCAGCAATCATCTCAGTGATCCGAGTGGCACGAGCAGGAGAGCATCTTCGAGCATCAGTGAATGTCGACATCAGCGGCGGCTTAGCGTCAGCTTTGCCGAAACATTTCTTGGCTTCGTCCACATGCTTCGCTCTGAGATGTTTCTGCAAGTTCGTAGTTCCTCCGCCATCAGCCAAGTCTTTTTTACAAATGTAAGTTATTTTGCCGTCCTCTTGCCTTCTAAAATAGGACTAGTTTGCCTCCTTTTGCAACCGCTCATGATCACACGTGCAAGTTCTGGATACTATTATTGAATCCAGACATTTAGTGTAGCAGATAATTAACCGGATAATCAGGTATCCGTTCCAGCCCTAATTAGTACTAAACAGTCAGGGTTTACCCCAAAGTCTCACTAAGCTTCTTAGCTTTGCGCGGTAAGCGCGACTTGGCTACTTTGTCGCATAAATGCGACAGCTGCACTTAGCGCACGCCGCATGCGTCGCAAGTACGTAACAACCGCAGTTCAAGGGTTAAATGGCCTCCAAACAACCATAATAAAGTCTTTGTGAAATGCAATTGTCGATTCCACATGTACATATCCTTTTAAACTCTGGTTTGTATCATGTGCTTCTCTACTTTGTCTCTGCCTATTTGTACACTGCGTTATTGTGCCACACTAATCGATGAACCTTGACCTTGACTTTATTACCATTTTTACCCGGTATTCGGGGAAGTCTGCACATGGATCGTGAACAGTGCAAAGTCAAAGTCATGGAAATGTTTCAAGTTGAGAGTTGGGTTCGAGACCATCAAGTATACAAGAGTATGTGGACTCTGTTGTTCTCAGGCGAACTAAGGCATGGGACATGTCATTTTTGCACTACATACACAGGTATTTATAAAATCTAAAAGACCAGATGAAACTTGATTTGTGTATATGTGAAGCCCTAAGCTATACGCATGGTACAATGGCAACCGGATTTGTGAGCGTGGCTATCAATTACAATTATACTAATATTTGAGAATATTTCGTCAAAGGTGGAACAGAAGATGATGTTTCCTCACCACCAAACTTGGTATACAAATTAAACTGAAGGTACTATACATAGAAGTATCTGGAAGAACCAGCAGTCTCCTACAGTATTCCTGCACGATGCCAAATATTGGCTAGCGATGACACACTACGCACCAACAACAGCAGGCTTCCCTTCTTCCTGAACGTTTTTGATGGTAACCAATCATTGGAGCCATGTCCGATTGTTTTGTTTGGTGTTTTTCTGTTCCGCCTCAACACAAACAGTTCTCATGCGCACAGTCATCACTCACAGATACAAAGGTCACTTGCAGTTGAAGTACTCAACCACTGAATGGCATATAAGGACCACACTTCTACCGGTTACAAGTCGCGAAACTCATTCACGGGGATATGACGATTTAGTCACAGTGCATGATGTAGAAGGCCATGATATCTCACTCGCATTTTATGGATAACTTATGCCCAATTCTGTTAGTCAGATGAGCTTTACCTTGCCTTAATTGCCCCAAGTTGGGGAAAGTGCTGCAGTGCAAGACAGAGGGCGGCAGTGTCTTTGTTGAACCGCCAAACCACCTGGTACTTAGTAGTTACTTACCTCAGTGTTTTCAAGCTCTGGTTGACTGTCAGAGCATCAGTCAGTACAGTCACTCCAGAATCTTCAACTGTATTCTCTTCAAGACTGTGGAAAGGAGCATTCCATGATTAGTGTAAGTAGTACTACATTAATACAATAATGCATAATGTGGGAGTGGCCTCCTGTTAATTGCTTATCTAATTTGACTACACTAATTTTAAGTCATTATTTTTTTTAGTGTGTGGATGTTCCTTTGATGTCTCTTAGGTGTTATCCTCTGCTGTTGAAACCCTGCAAACATAACTAAACAAAACTGTGACTAGTAGTCTTGGAAAGCTGAACAAGAAACAAGTTCAGTGAGTGAGACCTGTGGTGACAAAAGCTTGGCAAATGAAGCAAAGGTGCAACTGACAAAGCTGTTTTTAGTAGCACTTGTAGCATGATTCACCATTGATTGTTTCTTACAACAGGAACCAGAGTTTTTCTGGCATAGCCAGAACTAAGTGCACAATCATTTGTCAAGTTCTTCAATAGTGTACCCTCACATCTCGCTGGGCGAGACTAAACCAGAGCTGTTTCCTCGATCGCTATAAATAGCACTAGAAACAGGTTCATCAGTCTCACCATGGCTCCATTTGTCAAGCTCTTCAACAGCATTTTTAGCCATTCAATTAAGGTCGACGAAATGTGAGATGCACTCTTTCAAGAATTTTTGAACCCAGACAATCTGTGTAGGTTGAATGGTGGCATGTTCACCACTTTTCAGAACTATGACAGCTATGCTACCGTACAGCTCTCTAGTTCTCAGTTCAGTTGGCATTAGAACATTCTTCCGTGGTTGTTTATTGGGGTGAGCATGAGCATGCAAGCCCCACACTAGTGGAACTGCATTGCATATTCAAGTTTAGCTTGCCAGCCATTTCAAAACTTCTGACTCCAAATGTTGACTCTTTTACCACCACTTAATGTGCGTTATAAAGATTGTTTTAAGTAGCCTCATCACACTTATGAAACAAACTCGCTATGCATGGTTTATGCGCCATGACAAAAGTTATTCAATCATGCAGCAGTGTCGTACTTGCTCAGGCTCGCCCCACAATGATAATTTCACTAGTTGTAGTAGAAGCTGAACCTATTACATCAATGTGGAGGTTATGCAATATATCCTCCGTGGCCAAAGCGGAACTTCTCAACATATTCAGAGACATGTCACCATGCATATATATGTGGCAGTCCCGGGTAGAAATCGAACATTATTCCGTTGCATAATTCGACCGTATTACCGCATTCGAAGCGCTGTAGTGCAAAAGTTCCATTAAGGGTGGGGCTCATACACACGAAGATGCATGAATACCTGAGAAGTCTACGTAGCGCGTATGAGCCCCGCCCTTAACGGAAGTTCTGCGCTACAGCACTTTGAACGCGGTAACGCTGTCGAAATACACAACGGAATAATGTTCGATTTCTACCCGGGACTGCCACATATGTATATGAAGTGATTACTGCTGCATTTTGTTTGATCCATATGGCAAAAGCAAAGTTCCATGTAAAAACTTAACAGGACCCTTACCAATACTATAATGTGAAACTAGCTCCTCATCTCTGAGTATTATAATCTAACAACTACACAGTCATCAGTGACTACCCCTTGGACATGAAGACTCTCAGGTTAGATCTGCATTTATGTATATAAGAGCCGGTAGAGCGAGGGGATGCATTGCAGACCGGTGAAAGCAGCATGTCAGCAGCTTAGCACTAGCACTGTAGCTCACTGGGGCATACAGTTTGCATCTCATGGGATATAGCATTATAATGGTCGCCGTCTGTCACACTTCAATCATTTGAACATTTCACTTATCCAAACACTCTCTTGTCCCAACATGTTCGGATGACTTTCTTTTGTCAATTAAAATGGCAAAATCGTAAAGGTTTCTCACACACAAAATATTACCGTAGTGTCCCGTTAATACGCCCTCCCATTTTGTACACTACATCCCGCCTAAAGTGGGGGGGGGGGGGGGGGGGGGGGGGGCTTATATTCGAGGATGCAATTAGTCTCGACTATAAGCCCCCCCCCCCCCCCCCCCCCAAAAGATTTTACGCAAGTGCTATGTACGCAATTAGGACACTTCCAAAGCTCATGTTTACATAGGAACACAGTGCGTGGTCTCCCTACATCGGAGAAGAGCTGCCAGTTCAACGCGAGGTCAATAACATTCACGACGACTTCGCTGTAGCTGTCCTCAAGAACGGCAACACTGTTGGTCATGTACCACGGGAAATTTCCAGAGTCTGCTGGTATTTCTTGCACAAGAGTGGCAGCGAGATGACTTGCATCGTCAATGGTGACAGAAGACGTTCTGAAGTTGATGGGAAAGGACTCGTGGTTCCGTGCGTGTACATCTTCAGAGGGAAACAAAAACACCTTGACAGACTGATAAACCTGTTTGCTAAACTAGCAGCTTAAAACTTGGAACATCTAACCGGCTTTTCTAAAAGCCACAAAACTTACAAAAGATTCACCGACTACTATAGTCTTACTGAACGCACTTGCAACGTATAGTAAGCACGTGTAGTTTTGATGTTCCAGAAGACGCTCACCGGGGGGCGTTATAACGAGTCAAACTACCCTGTGCAGGAACTTTGGCGGAAAAGAGGGGGGGGGGACGTATTTTCGAAGGGGGCGTATTAGCGGGACACTACGGTATATATAGTATTATGGTACTCACTTCAGTTCTTCCAATGACTTGTTATGTCGCAGTGCTTTGGCCAGAGCTAAGGCTCCGGTGGCAGTCAGACCATTGTCCCTGAGGCTGCAGTGGGATATAATCAGACATGAACACACTTGAGTTAGATCCACATTTCATCTTTCTGTTGCTATACCAATCATAACTCCTCACCACCGGAGAAGCCATCAATACTAGTATGGGATTCAATTGGATATTGATACATTCATGCAATCATAACTCAAACCTCATACATCTTAGATTCCCACACAAAGCATCACAGTATATCAATTGGTATTATTGTTGCCATAGCAATAGAACTCACTACTATACATTTGTAAAGAAATTCCATGTGTGCCCCTATAAGACCAGGATAGTAACTTACTTCAGTATTTCCAAGCTCTGGTTCACTCTCAGAGTATTAGCCAGTGCAGTGGCTCCAGAATCTTCAATTCTATTCCCTTCAAGACTGTGAAAGAAAGTACATGTACTCCAGAACTAGTGCACTGCCAAGTGGTGAATGAGATAGCAAGCCACTCAGTTTACAACTCACTTCAATTCTTCCATTGACTTGTTATGTCGCAGTGCTTTGGCTAGAGCTATGGCTCCAGTAGAAGTCAGATCATTGTATCCGAGGCTGCAGTAGGGTGTAATCAGGCATACTGAGTTAGATTTACAACAAACAAAAAGGTCTGATACTCATGTCATCCCATTTTGTCTAATCCAATTTCATCTAATAAAATTGACACATGTCCCATTTTGTCTAAAACAGTAGTTCCGGTAGCATCACATTTTGATTACTGGCACGTAAAGCATAAGCTACACTTCCTATCAAAATCTGTGGCAACTTCAACATGATTTTCTCAGGAACTATATGCTCTATGAACATGTGGTTTCACAGCTTTGACAAGCAACAAGTTCTCTGTTGATGTTTCCACTCACACGAAATATTAAAAGGAAACCAGGTAATGCTTCCTATAGTCAAAAATGTTCACCAATTGATGTGATACACAAGTGTACTGCACAAATCCAGCTCACAAACAGAATTTCATGAGAAGTGTGATCATTTGAAAGGGGATTGGTACAACTTCTTTGCATGAACTAAAGAAGTGTGTCTATACATTAGTTTAGCTACCACAGCCAATGGAAAATGACTTAAGAATGTACATGACAATCGGCATCAAATACATAGTTCCTATTGTGTAATTCATAATTTAACAAGATCTTCACCATTACATTTAGAGCATTAAAGTGCATAATCTATACTCTCAAAAAAAAAATTATCGAGTCAAAGTGCTTGTATTGACTATGGCTGATCACACTCAGGCTAGAGCACTCAGGGCCAGCCAGGACCATCCAGGTGTGAATGTACACATTGTGCAATGAAAACGACAACTCTTATGCACATTCAGTTAACTGGAGGCTAAGCGAAGTTAGCCAGTCTTCATTGACTGGCTCCAGATGTAGTTGAAACAGACTCTATGTTTTGAGCCTGGCAGGGAAGGCTAAGCAGAGGCTAGTACTATGAGTAACAGTGCTAATATAATGTCAAGTTGTTAACTCCAGTAGCGATGGTGGACAATCTTGCTGAAAAGGTCGACAAATGTCCACTAAATTGGGGTCGTTATGCATACAATCGGGAGCGCGAAAAGTGTCCATTATACGGAGTAGCGGGGTGTCCGCTATTCAGGGGTTTCAAATGTATTGAAGTCTATGGAGAAACGTTTGGGACTTTCAGAATTGTCCATTATATCTGCTGTTGAGGGGTGTCTGTTAAGCGGGGTTCCACTATAGTCCATAAAAAATCACATTCAGATAAAATGGGTCATGTGTCAATTTTAGTTGGATGAAATGGGATTGGGATTAGATGAAATGGTTATAAACCCTGCTACTTGATATCAAGAAATTCGTATGTGCATAATTGGGGCGAGCCTGAGCGAGCCCCACACTAGCGGGACTGCATTGCACAGATGTGTGTGTATACGACCGTACGTACGTACGTGCTTGCTTGCGGCCATAAACCGTAAATTTTAAATGCGCATTTAAATATTTCCCGAAAATTGAACGTCCTCGTGCACTTAGTAGTTAGCCTCAACAGGTGATCAGGGCATGGCATGGCAATGCTGAGCTACTACCCAGAGTGCAGCGTTGGCAACCGTAGCGGAGACGGGTCAAGTTTAAGCACGCACGGTACCTTACTTCTTATTTGTCACAGCAGGTACGGACTGACCATCAACAGCAGGCTGCTCGCCGACCGTACAAAATTATACACGCCGGGTTGAGATCACTTCAGGTAAGGGTCGTGCATAAACGACACTCATAAACGCTACCAATTCAGCTCATCATTTCAGCGTGAAGCTTAGTCTATTCATGTGCATGTTAGCTGCTTGCTCAGGCTCACCCCCACAATGTTCTACATTTTCTAGTATTTACTTTGTGCATGTACATGCAAGTGGAATTAAGTAATTGGTTGGTTTGTTGGTGAGTAAGTACTAGTTTTTTGCCCAGTTTGATATAAAGAGTGCAATTTAACACCTTCCACACATTAAATAACCAGTGAAATCAATATTTTATTAGCATCTATATACTTCATAGAGGTGAAAGTGGCTCATTTGCCTACATTCATAACTGCACCCCAAGATGCTCATAAGAGGTTAGTGCTGCAGGTTTACCTTGGCTTGAACACTTTAGAGTTCATTGCTATACATAGGTAAAATATTTGTTAGTAGGCTTTAGGAAAACAAAGTTCACTACTACTTAGCTACAAGACCTGAAGTAGAAGGCTTTAGGGATCAGGATTTTGTGCTGCAAATTTACCTGAAGAAGAAAGCCTTAGTGTTAAGAGTTTTGTGGCTTCTTAATAAAGCTTTACCCTCAAGGGAGGAGCCAGACATCAGTTTATCAATCGTGAATCGTGAATAGCAAGGCACACCTTCAACTGCTTTATACTTGCGCATTACGCGCGTAATATTAGCCAGAAGCATGGTAGCGCACTCAATACATGTAGCAATGATTTTATACGTAGGTATATTGAATGCGTGACATCACGTAAGTGGAAAAATCGCTTTGGGAGTCGCTGTGAGGGGTGATGGTGGTGTAGCTGGTGAAGGGAGAATTGTTGGTGTACCAAAGTTTCATTCCTTGGGTAAGTGCACCATGCCATTAACGAATATCATCTCAGATTGGATGTCCAACGCTTCCTCTGGCCTGTGTATTATATTGCACTATATTACGTGGATCCTTTAATCTTGGGGTGTAATGATTTGCCTGTATACATTTTTGTTCAACTTCAATGCTGTAGCCAAAGACACGCAATGGAACACACAGGTCCAGTTAAACATTCTCAGGACTCCACCTAAAACTTGTTACTCAGTAGAAAGTCAAGTGAGAAAAAGAAAAGCCACAGCTTAACCAAAGAAATGAAAGAGAGAGAGAAGGTGAGAGAGAAGGTGATATATACATACGTAGTTATGGCACAGGTAGCCAATTTCCAGCCAGAGTCTTGAAGCAGGAGAGAAAACAAAGATAAGTCTTGGCACACGGAGAAGACTTGGTACAAAGGGAAGCCTTAGCACACACAGAAGCCTTTGGCACGGGTAGCCCTCACATTCAGGAAACGCTCTTTGAAAATTCTTGAAATAATACAGAGAAATAATGTACCTACACTTATCCTCAGATGAGTGCCTACAAGCGTGGGCAGCAACTGCCATACCTTCTCCCCACTGTTTCCCAGCCTCAACACCTGTTCCCACCAATACCACCATCACAAATATGTACAATAACTATTGCATGGTCAAGTGAAGCCTAGACGCTACTTACTTCAATGTTTTAAAATTCTTTATCACTCTTGAATCAGCCAGTGCAGAGGCTCCTCCATCCCCAATTTCAGTCCACTGGTAATGGGTCCAATCAAGACTAAGTACATAAGGAATACATATTGGTCATTCCAGGTCAAATCAATGATGGTGATCCTCACGGATCTGGACAAAATTTACCAAGTGTCTGTTTGGAATTCATAACAGTGAGTTTCAGCAGTATATGTTGTATGGCTTCTGAGTTTGAGCCAGACATTTTTGACAAATTGACTTAATTTGGGACAATTGGTTCAAATCAAAACATTAATTTTTAACCCTCGGCGCGCATGCGCAGTGAGGGTTACGGTAGTTGTCCTGTGTGTCTGTCTGTCTGTCCATTTTCTCTATTCTGCCTTCTCGCACTTTTAGGCGTTCAACGAGAGGTATCAGCGGCTACAGCGTGGAAAATGCAGTAAAACTAAAAAGCAGTTTTCTCTAAAACTGTTTAGTTCAAAAGTTAGAAGCGTTAACATTATAACTTACGGCAACTAAGTCAGCCATTTTCTTCACGTGCAATGTTTCCGTATACCTCTCCGTAACATGTACGTAGCGGTAATGTGTGATCACGTGACTTGGAGCACGCGGTATAGTGTTTTCCGTCGAACGTTTGTGACTGTCTTTTACGAGAGGTTCAGAGAGGTATGCCCACAGTGTAATACTGTAGTGCATGCAATGGAGTGCAATAGGTCTATGCGTCTGAGAAAGGTATGTCCACAGTGTAATACCGTAGTGTACATGAAGAGGTCATTTTGTGACTGGCCATGCTTTCGCATCGAAGAAAAGGAAAGCACGGTGTACTGCTGTTGGGGAGCCTGAGAACGCAATGAAACGTAGAAAAGCCTTACTGTCTGAGGAAGAATTATTAGTGGGGAAAGAGAGAGACAAAGTCCGCAAAGCGAGTAAGAGAGCTTCTGAAACACGTGAGCAGACTTTGCACAGGTAAGAACAAAAACCGAACACATCTGGCAAGCACGACAGCTTCTATAGTTCACGAGACAGTGATCGATTCTAGTCAACACACAAGTACAATCACATGCACTGCTGCGCCAAGGGTTTGGCACTTCAGTGCCTTTCATTTAACAAGTACTGTAGTCTCACAAAAGAGTGCCCATGGGTGGAGCACCTTACAAGTCCGATAAAGAGGGGGGTGGGTGCTCTTTCGAATGTTTCCGCATTTAACCACAAAAGAACGCCCATGTCATGTTTACAGCAACTCGATGCCCTCGAAGCAAATAATTAGACAAACAATAACGTACAATGGAGCCACCAGCGGCTTCAAGGTCAAGGCCTGACGGCACAACAACACTCTGAACGGCACCAAGTCACTGTGAGCACGGTGTAGCTCGTGGTGCGCGCAGCATTAGAAACATCTATCTATGCAAAGCTGCCTTGTAATAACCTTTGGTGAAGTACAACATGAAGTTTCTTACCTCAGATATGCATAGCACTTGTGGCTGTGCTTCTCAAACTCCACAAGTACAATCCATTAGCCTCGCAAAGCTCATTTGAGTAAACTTTGACCCTATACAGGAAATTGGTCCAAAAGTAGGGGGTGGGCGCTCTTTCACAAGGCTACGGTATATCCCATAAAGTTCAGGTCGAAGGTCATTGCTAGTATACTTTGAAGTTTGCTCTCTCCAAAAGAAAAGTAATTTTATGAGCTATAAGTGGTGCAAATTGTAGGTTATTAAGTTAATCATGCTCAAAGTTATGATTGATTATATGTGTCAATGGGTAAGCCGAAATTTGGCCAAGTTTTTTGCTGGCTCTAACTCTAAAGCCATACAATATATAATGCTGAAACTCACTATGGATGAATGTCTCAACAGACACTATGTAAGTACCAAGTTTTGTCCGAATCCGTGAAGGTCAGGTTAATGTGATGCACAAGATGTAGGGAGGTGTAAAAGTAATGTAGTGTCATTCCCATCTAGAAAACTTTTTGTAACTTTAATATACGTATGGATGGTATGTGCATATTCTGTATACCGTATAGCCGGAAATATTAGCAGTCTTTAAATTTGGCAGTTTGACCCCAAACCAAAGGTAAAAAAATATTGGTGGAATTCAAATTTGGCTGTTGCACCTCGCAGCATATTACGTCATCATAAACATTGCGCGTGCGTTTATCAGGGAGCTTTGCTGTCCTCTCGCTTGAGGTACTTGAACAAAGCCATGAGTTCGCATATTTACTAGGTGTGTGTATTCGCAGTGCGCATCTCAATAACATTTGAACCGACATGTACGTAGTAGGCATGGTACGTGCTTTTGGGACGGTCGGCCGTGTGTGACAAAGTGTGAGCAGTGTGAGAAGGATGGCAAAGCGTACATTGAAAGAGTTTGAGGAAGTGAGTGAGGCTTCAAACACCTCACTGAACACGAGGATTCATGGTGTACTTACAGCGTTGTCACCAATGAAGAACAGTAAAACTTGTTCTTATTTCGATGGAGCCTGGCGGATTTACGGGTATGGTCATTTCTCAAGGCGGCCATGCGCTTTCTTTGCTTTGCTAGCCACGCCTCCTCTCTCTCGCATTCATCGACCTCGCCACGGCCTTCACAGAGTAGTGGCTGCATCTTGGTCCTCTGTCTCTGCTTTTGTTTTTGCACCAGTCTCCTAGCTCTTTCTTCCTTGCTCTCATCACAATTGTCTGCCATTTTGACATCGCGACAATAAGACCGCTAGCGCCGCTACAGCGCTGGGAACGATAAACGTACGTACGTAAGTGTACACAACGTTTTGTAAACAGGATATTTTAATTGCATTCATAAGCGGGACAAATGTTTGCGCACAAGCCACACCTTTACTTGCATTCCTAAGTGGGACGGAAGTTCTTTAATTGCATTCCTAAGCGGGACAGAAGTTGGGCCATACCCCGCCAACATAGAACACACACTGCAAGATTAGTAGCCTCACGCTAAGGCGCTCGGCAACAATGAGTAATCTCACTACTGGAATGCCAACAGTGGACCCAGTCTTAGTTGCTGAAAGTCAGCCAACAAACTCCAATGTTACAGCAAATGTCAATGCTAACTAGGTGTATGCATGTGCAGAGTAAGCCTCCTGCACGCAGGGTGCATAACATAGGCGTGGTCAATGAATCTCGAGGTATGTCGAGGCATGAACGAAGGATGTCAAAGCAAAGTTAGCAGATATTAGCGAGGTGTTGCAGCAGGGCCAAAATGGCATGACGTAGTAACTTCGCTATCACTGTCTTTTCACTTCATTCTGCTTGCCTCTTCCCTTTGCTCCCTTAGTGCTGCAAGGCGGTAACTGCGGCCTACTGGCCTTGGACTCCATTTCCTCGAGCTTCTTTTTTCTCACTTCACTGTGTAGCTGTCTGCTTTTGTTGTGTTGTCGCTGTCATGTGGTAGCTGCGCTCCGCTAACCTCGGTATGAAACAATGAAACCGCTAACGTTGCTACAGCACTGGGAAATTACATTCCTAAGTGTGACAAATTACATTCCTAAGTGTGACACAAAATTACATTCCTAAGCATGACAAATTACATTCCTAAGCGTGACACAACTAAGAACAACCTACACTGCAAGATTAGTAGACTCGTGCTAAGGTGCTCGGCAACAAGAAAAGTAACTGGCAGCGTGCTAGCGCCGGCTGGGCTGGATCAAGATTGCTACTGCATGCATTACGTCATTATGTATTGCGGACGAAAACACAACCGCCAAACTGCCAAATGTAATTTCCCATCAAATTTTCTGGCTATACGGTATACATTCTGCCCTATTTGTGCATGGTGCAATATTTCCACATTGCATGTTTTGGCCAGGCTAGCCACCTTTCGCTATTCACCCTAATAATTGGTTCTGGTACATAAAATGAACAGGCAGCTTAAATGTACAGTAGTGACATAAAACATCAATCAGTTGACAACTCACTTCAGCTCTTCCATTGACTTGTTCTGTCGCAGTGCTTTGGCCAGAGCTATGGCTCCGGTGGCAGTCAGATCATTACCTTTGAGGCTGCAGTGGACAGACATAAACAGATTTGAGTTAGATCCACATTAAACAAAACATGTTTCTGTTGCTATGGTAATGATAAATCTTCAACACCAGAAGTATCAATCTATATTATGGGCTTCAGCTTTCATGTGGCCAAAACCTCAAACCTTGTACATCAGATTCTGAATCTCAGTCTAGTTCCTATATAGCCAATTGGCATTGTTGTTGCGATAGCAACATACCATGGGTTTACCACTACATTTGGAATAACAGAGCTCCATGTGTAATATTAGGCCAGGGTAATAAAATTCCCAGTTTCTCAAACAATTTTGTAATCCCCAACAATGCATTTTTAATAACCTGCAATAAATACCATTAAATGCCTCAGGCGGCAATTGTTCTGCTGTTTTGCTGTCCTTCAATAAACGGTGGAAGTTATTTGCCATAGGAACGTGGTAAGTGTCATATGTGTGGTTCCCTGGCATAACTTCCAACATTTTGCTGACAATCCTTGTCCAATGCTTGTACCTTTTTCGCAGATAGTACTTTGAGAGGCGTTGGTATCTTATTCCATGTTGTCCGTTTGCTTGTAACTGGAGAGGAGTACTGAAAACGTAGACATTACGTCTGAAAGACTGTATTACCAATTTAATGAAAATAAAATAACTGCGAAAAAAAACTAGGTGCAGGCGGGTGTGAGAAACCGGAAATTTAATTACCATGGCCTTAGGTCTGTGTAACTTACTTCAGTGTTTTCAAGCTCTGGTGCACTCTCAGAGTATCAGCCAGGGCAGAGGCTCCAGAAATTTCAATCCAATTCTCTTCAAGACTATGAAAGAGAGTATTATGTACTCCATGCAAGTAGTGAATGGAATCGCAAGACTTCAATTTGCAACTCACTTCAATTCTTCCAGTGACTTGTTATGTTGCAGTGCTCTGGCCAGAGCTATGGCTCCAGTGGCAGTCAGACCATTGTCCCTGAGGCTGCAGTGGGATATAATCAGGCATGAACACACTTGAGTTAGATCAACATTTCATCTTTCTATAACCAATCATAACTCCTCACCACCAGATAAGCCACCAATACTAGTATGGGATTCAATTGGATATTGATAAATTCATGCAACTATAACTCAAACCTCATGCATCATGCATCTTAGATTTCCACACAAAGCATCACAGTACATCAATTGTACCATAGCAATACAACTCACTACTACATTTGTAAAGAAATTCCATGCATGTGTGTCCCTATAAGACCAGGATAGTATCTTACTTCAGTATTTCCAAGCTCTGGTTCACTCTCAGAGTATCAGCCAGTGCAGTGGCTCCAGAATCTTCAATTCTATTCACTTCAAGACTGTGAAAGAAGGTACATGTACTCCAGAACTAGTGCACTGCTAAGTAGTGAATGTTCGGATAAGTGACTTTCTTTTGTAATTTAAAACGGCAAAATCACAAAGGTTTCTCACACACAAAATATTATGATACTCACTTCAAATCTTCCAGTGATTTGTTATGTTGCAGTGCTTTGGCCAGAGCTATGGCTCCAGTGGCAGTCAGACCATTACCTCTGAGGCTGCAGTGGGATATAATCAGACATGAACACACTTGAGTTAGATCAACATTTCATCTTTCTGTTGCTATAACCAATCATAACTCCTCACCACCGGAGAAGCCACCAATACTAGTATGGGATTCAATTGGATATTGATACATTCATGCAACTATAACTCAAACCTCATGCATCTTTGATTTCCACACAAAGCATCACAGTACATCAATTGTACCATAGCAATACAACTCACTACTACATTTGTTACGAAATTCCATGCATGTGTGTCCCTATAAGACCAGGATAGTATCTTACTTCAGTATTTCCAAGCTCTGGTTCACTCTCAGAGTATCAGCCAGCGCAGTGGCTCCAGAATCTTCAATTCTATTCACTTCAAGACTGTGAAAGAAGGTACATGTACTCCAGAACTAGTGCACTGCTAAGTAGTGAATGTTCGGATAAGTGACTTTCTTTTGTAATTTAAAATGGCAAAATCATAAAGGTTTCTCACACACAAAATATTATAGCATTATGGTACTCACTTCAAATCTTCCATTGAATTGTTATGTTGCAGTGCTCTCGCCAGAGCTATGGCTCCAGTGGCAGTCAGACCATTATCCCTGAGGCTGCAGTGGGATACAATCAGATATACACACATTTTGAATATACAAAATCCATGTTTTGTTTGCTGTGTCAACAATAGTTCCTCACCACCAGTGATACGGGTATGAGCTTTAATTGGAAATGATACATTTCAAGTGACTGCCTTGTACATCAGATTACCACACACATACAAGCATCTCAAAATGGTGGCAAGACCAATTGGCATTGTTGTTGCCATAACAACAAAACATGTTCACCACTACATTTTAAATCCCACGCATGCCCATATTATACTTTGCTATGTATGGGATAGTTACTTCAGTGTTTTCAAGCTCTGGTTCACTCTCAGAGCATCAGCCAGGGTAGACGCTCCAGAATTGTCAGTTCTATTCCCTTCAAGACTGTGAAGGAGAGAACATGGAAGGGTGAATGGGATAGCAAGACACTCAGTTTACTCCGTAAAATGCTATGACATTTTTACTTTTGTGAATTTTGCGAGTGCTGACAATATCACAAAGAAAAAGCAGTTATGTCAAACTTAGACAAGAGAAGCAGCAAATATGGACTTTTTGTGGCATGCACACTGCTCTATTTGCAAGTCACTAAATTTAGAACTGCATGCGAAATATTATCCCCCAATGTATGAGGTATTACTGATAGGCAAATCCCTCACTTGACCAGTGAAATTGGACAACAAGGCCACTTCAATCACACAATCATACAGTAAATGAGGCTAACTTATCATTGTTAGGGATCATGTGAAAGAAATGCTTTCGAATTTTCACAGTAAAGTGAGAAACTCTATAACAATCCCAGAACTATATCCTGTTTCCTTCTCAATTTGCCATGCAAAGCACATAAGTACAAACTGATATTAACTCACTTCAGTGTCTGTAGTGAATGGTTAGTCTTCAGGGCCATAGCTATTGTACTGACTGCTTCATCTGATATTCCGGTCAAACTGAAATGATTTTATAAATAACCTCATTTGAAGCACAGTACTGAAGGGGGGATAATTATTGCACACCTTCAATATCTCTGCGTACGTACTCACAGGTCAATTCTTTGCTACTGGTGACAGTTCACTGAACATAATTTACAGCACCAGGAGTGACCTTTAACTAGGGGAAAGTATAGTGGAACCCCGCTTAACGGACACCCCTCAACACCGGACACCCACAATATAACGGACAATTCTGAAATTACCAACTGTCCTTCCGTTCACTTCAATGCTTAAGCGATCCCTGAGGGGTCTGAGGGCTTGCCCCCAGGAAAGTTTAGTAAGTACAAGTCACATAAAAAGAAGCGCATGTAGGGATGGAACCTGCAAAAACCAGGCAAACAAGATGGAAAGACACCACAACAATTTCACGCCATCCCTACATCTTGTGCCATTTTGCCTTGTGTTGGTTTGTGTGCATAAGAGGGTGGTGGAAGGCACTGGCTTGGGTAGTGCTCATGGGTGTATAGTGCATGTTGATGTGCATGGGGAGTAAGTTGTGCTGTGGATTGCTGCAACGCAATAGCTACTGAGCATGGTAGATACGGTCAGTCTTGTATGCAGAAGCTGTGGAGTGCACAAGCAGTGATGAGTCTGTATGGCATGTTAGAGTGTATGTTGTGTAGTGAAATTGTATTGCTGCTGAACGTGGCAGATATCTTGTATGCAGGAAGGGTGGTGAGTGCGCAGTAGTGAGTGGCTTGTTCGTTTATTTATGAATAGGCTAATGTACATGTTGTGGTGTGCATACTTGGCAAAATGGCACAAGATGTAGGGATGGTGTGAAAGTGTTGTGTTGTTCCCATCTTGTTTGCCTGGTTTTTGAGGGTTCCATCCCTACATGCGCTTGTTTTCGCTCAGAAAACTTTTTTTGTGACTTGTTCCTGTTGTTTTTCTTTTAGGAATAGTAAGAGAAAGAGAGGTGGGAGGGGAGGCCGAGGGGAAAATGCATGGTCTGTAAAGTTCCAAGGGGGGTGAGATCTGGTAAGGGGGCCAACAACGAACTGTACCCCTATCCTCCCATTCTCATTAATAGTACCTTCCATTCTTCAGTGCATTCAGTAACATGAGTATTCCTGTTGCCTAAGGCTCTCTTAATCTTTCTACCCAGCTCTGTTCTACTCTTGAGCAAATTACCATACATGTAAACATAGGTAGCTGCTTAGCCTACTAACTTGAACATACGGAAACATCACATCACATACAAATAGGGCAAGATGCATATATGGAATACGTATGTATCTTAGATACACATATAGAGAAAATCCAGAAAGTGTCATCACAAGAGTGTGGCTTCCTCCACTCACTCCAACTATGGTTAGCTTTGGTCTTAGCTCAAGTGATATTTGTGAGTACCACTATTCCGATTTCATGACCTAGTTACCAACTTGACCTCGGAAAATAACTAGCCGACATTTCAACTGAATGCTCCAGTTGACTGGAGCATTCAGTTGAAACGTCTGCAAGTTGTTTTCCAAGCTCAAGTTGGTAACAGATAACCTTCTCTTCATTTATGCAGAAGCCAACTGAGAAGCCGCTGAAAATTTATGATGACCTACCTAAGCTAGGAAGGTGTGGAAATTGACCTGGTTTTCAGGGTACATGGTAAATGAAGGTCAAAACTTTTGAGCAACTGCATGGCTCTGTACTCTAGTGTATTCCCCATCCTATTTACTTTCTCTTGCTACTTGCAGTGGTCGAAGCTGTATGTTTGGTAGCAGCTGTAGGTCTCATTTCCGTATGTTAATCAGAATAGTACAACGTGATACCATTAACAGAATTAAGCCTACTGATCTCAGCAGGGACAGAACATGAGGTGAATATCACTGTTTGCTTACCAGAGATGCATAATGCCACTGTAATCATTAGTCCAAGAGTCTGCAGCAATGAATTTTGAGAGTTCTCTCATACCCCAAGTTCCTAGGAAGCATTTGTCTAACACCATGGTATGGAGATCTTTCATGTATGGAAGACAATGAAGAATACTATGAATGTCACATGTAGTTACAACCGTCCTGCCAACTTTAGCTGTCAGTGAAGAGAGATCTGCTTGTTGTTCAGCTGTCACATATTCACTTTCAGATGAGCAATTTTTCATCTTTAAAATGTTCTTCTTGTGCCAGAAGTATGCAAATGCATCCTTATCTTTCAATGCTTTGCCTATCTTCTTGCGATCAGGATTGAGTAGAGTTGGTAAGGAAAACAAAAAGTACTCCAGATATGGCACAGCAGAGTTGTGATCTGGTAGTTCATGGTCACAGTCTTCAGCATTATGAATGAGTAATTTACCAAAAGTTTCAATCATGTTTCCTGAAGATTTAATAACTTTCCTGCTATTTTCATATAAACGTTTCTCAAACTGAGACTGCAGTGAATCAGTACCAAAACCTTTCCTGAGCTCTCTTGTGTGCCATTCACTGATCAACACTACCAGTGATGTGTACAGTTGAGTCCAGCTCACAGGAAGATCATCATACGAAATTCGAGTAAAAATGTACATAGATCCAACCAGGTAACTAGGTGATGAAACAAGTCCTTTTATTTCTGGGTTTTCAGCAAGGTAAGTCAAGAAATTGACTGCTCTCTCACTCTCAAAGTGTTGAATGACTTGCTTTCCAATTTGTTCATGAGACAGTCCAAGGATTTCAAACTGGGTGAAGTTCTCACAAAGGGGCTTAACAAAGTCTGAAAATGTGGTAGAAAGGACTACTGTGGATTTGGAGAAACTGCTGTGGCCAGACAGAATATCAGAAAGTATTTCTCCTTCTTGCAGAGGTGATCGACAAAGGTACTTATGGCAAAATCCATCAAGTACAAATAAAATTCCATTTCCTTTCTCTTCTTCAATCCAGTGACATACCTTTTCACTAGAAACAGTGCTGCCTTTGAACTGCATTTCAATCAACTCCTGCAAAGTGCAACCTTGGTGCAGATCCCAGATGTTAATATACAGCACCAGGGAAAACTGTCTCAGCGCATAATGCTTAGCCCAGTAACTGCATACTCTGGACATCAGTTCTGTTTTACCACATCCTGGAGGCCCTTTGACAACAAAAACACGACTCTCTTTTTGTGTTATTTTATTCAGCTTAGACTTCATAGACAGTTCCTGGATCTCTGAGGGAAACTGGTCCATCATCTCATAGCAAGAAGCATAGTCTAATTCAGACAAGAGAGGGGCATTTTGAATAATTCCAAACCTTCTGTTAAACTTCGCTAGTTTGGGAGCACCAATCCATAGCTTCCTCTTGGAGAACACATCTTTCAAAAATTTCTGTCGTAAAACCTCCTCAGCTTTTTGGACTTCATGACCTGCATGAGGTAAGGAGGAACATGCAGATCACACAAAAAGCAGTACAAAATTACACAAAGTGCTGTTGCTGACCTTGAAAATGTAGCAGTAGTTCTTTAGCATCATCAATGTGTCCATGTGTCAACAAGCACTCTACTAGTCTTTCATAAGTAGCAGAGTTTACATCAATTTCTTTCCAGCACACTAGAGCCCTGTGTTTCTGCTTGTCTTCATCTAATGGGTAGGTTTTTGCTAGCTTCTTCAGGTCCCACTCGTTGATCCCAAGGAATGGAGCCAAGTCTTTCCAGTTTCCTATCTGCTTTGCAAAATCTTTCAGGAAAACATCTGAACAAGTCTCTTGGAGCTTGCCTGCAGGAGTGCTTATGATGAGATCATTCAAGTGATTGAACTCTTCTTTACTCATTTTTTCTACTTTATCTTCAGGAATAAAGTTCTCAAGTCCAAAGTTCTTGGTACTCATCCCATTGTGCGCTCTAACTGGTGCTACAGGCTGTGGACATTCTTCATACAGCTCCTGAATGTTTTCTGCAACTGTATCATAGTCAACCTCTAACCTTTGGACACCTACCCCAGCTAAGATAGTTAGGTCTTCCTTGCAGAGTTCCCCAAATATTCCACTGACAGACTTTGGAATGAGGAATGTGAATTGGTGCATGGTGAATCCTCCTTCCCAGTAGGCATAAATGATGAAGTCCTGGTCAATTCCTGTGGCCTTCTCCACTGCTTCTCTCACTGCTTGTATATCACCCAACATCCATTCAATTCCACTACCACCAACACAAGTCACTCGCAGCTTCTGAAATCCTTTGAAATCTGAAATGTCTTCTTCGGACAGAGGGTCAATGAGAGTGGAGAGTTTAGTGTGATGGGGAAACCTATTTGTGTAAGATTTGAAAGCCGGCATCACTTCAACATCAAATGCATCAATAGCCTTCCAAAGAAGGCCCCAATTTAGAAAGTTCATAATCTGGGGTTGCAAAGCTGTGAACATTCGATGAATAGACGCTGTGTCTTTCAGGAACCAAGGATCAATGTACTGACTTTCAGGGTATAAAATATGGCTGAAACTTTGGAGGAATTCCTTCAGCTTTATAGTTTCCACAGACTCAGCAAGTGATGTTCCTACTTTAGAAATGAGCTGCTGGAATTCCGTGTTACAGTGACTTGCTTCCAGGGAGTCATGTGTTAAGGGGACTCGTTTCATTCCAGAAGTAGTGTACGTGCATAGAGCAGTCTTGGTCTTTGGATGTGAAGACTGTAGGTCTATAACTAGATCATGACTTTCAATCCTGAGGATACCATTACCACCTAGATCACTTTGGTTGTCTGCATCCAGATTAATGAAGGCACTGACCACAGTTTCCGGAATCAGAAAAGTGAATATAACACACCCTGGAATCTGGTTGGCATACACAATCATACTTGCATCAATTCCTGTGTTCCTACTGATGATTCGTTGGACCTTTTCAACATCTGCTATAGTGGTGTTGTTAAAATCGCCATCAAACTTTACTTTGATCTTCTTAGTTGCAGAGCAAACTTCTTCATCAGGAATTGGGTCACGCATCCGTTTGAGATACTTCTTACGAGGAAAATTGTCTTCATACTGTTTCAGGAGAGTTTGTGATTGCTCATTTCCAAATTCCTCCACAATTTGTTTCAGAAGGTGGGTGTGCATGTAGTGGATGTACTGGGGAACAAGTGCCTTAATGATCTCCCGAGGAGTTCTGCAGTGCTCATACAGTTTGATGTCAATATATCGCTGACAGGTACGAGGATGGCACAAGAAACTCAAAAAATCCTTTAGATCCTCCACATCAGCTGATTGATTGAGCTGTTTAGCTACTCTGGTGAGCATGGCAGAAAATTTCATGGATGGATCCCATTCGTCATCGCTGATTGGTTGTGCCTCCATAGGAGAGATCGACTCTTCAGAATTAGCAGTTGTTTCTTTCACAGGTCTTGGATGCTCAACTGAGGGTTGTGACTGCATTTGGTCATGTTTGTAGGTTTTCTCTGCATAAAATGTTACTCCTTTCATCACTAAAGTGTGAAAAAATAACACACAGCGGAAACCAACCTTACAACAGCAACAACTTGCTGACACTCACCAAGATATAGACATTTTGTCCCAATGATACACTGTAAAAACAGATTGGTTGTTTTAACTGGAGAGTGGTTACCCTGGTTGCATGGTTTACTTTGGTACTATAGGCCAATTGTATAAGACAACCAGTTTCCTTGTTGTTTCTTCCTCTTTTCTTCATTCTGAAATGAGGAAAAGTGGAGGAAACAACGAGGAAACTACTTCTCTGGTTGTTCTTTACAATTACCAAACTAAGACATGAAATCAGGGTAACCACTCTGTGGTTAAAACAACCAATCTGTTTTTACAGTGTATAACTACAACATAATACGTGTGATTTTGTAAGCATATACCTGGATGTTTCTTTGCTATGGTCTCTGCTAAAGCACTATTATTCCCTCCAGCTGGATCACCCACTGCCTCCACTAACATCCTCCAGGTGGGAGAGCCAAATCTTTGGTACTCGTAACCCTTTTGCAGCCACTGGACAACAACTGCTTGAAGACAATCATGAGGATATCCACAATGAGCAGCTGCAATTGCACTCTGGTCAGAAGGTAGTAGTCCCAAAGCCAGGCACACACCTGACCACCTCCCAGCTAGACCAATCACTTCACGATATACATCACGAGTATCTTTCTCATCTGAATATTCAACAAAATGTATGGCCATGCATGTACTTAACAATAGTACATTAGCAAGACAACTAAAGCTTATTTTGTTTTGTTTGTCTTACTGTTTTAAGAGGGTCATGTCAAGTTTGTTCATAAGCTGTTATAATAGGTATATCTAGGATCCAAAGCTTGATGCAGTTTTAAGCTTGATATAAGGCTTAGTTGTACACAGCCCAGGATACATTGCATGCATTCGGCTGTGGCTGCCAAAATTAAGCACAGTAGATTTCTCAATATTGATGGCAGCAATTCAGAATTTCAGTAGTGACTAAGTACAATAAAGATCACAGCCTTCTCTAGCTGGCTAGGTACAGCATAGCAACGGAGGAATGAATTGCAGTGATACATGGCAACTGAGATATGTGAGGCATACATGGTAATTACCTCAAATTTGCAATTTACATTTGCCGACAGACATCTGAACTACGGCAACAACAGTTAGGAATGTGCCATTGTCCAACGATATTACAAATACAAGTTGAAGGAAAGTAATGCAATAATACATATGCATGTGGGAATGTAATCCTCCAAAAGCAACCGAACAAGTAGCTTCGTTCCCAGGCCCCGTCCGAAAAATCAGGAAAGGGGCCTGGTAGCGTTTCCGTGTATTTTCTGTCGACCATGTATACGTCATCAAATGCATGCAATGGTAGGACACGCCTTACTTCAACCGATTATGTCAGCTGACTATCACGCAAACACATGCAAGATGGAGCAAGAGCGAGTTGAGCATGCAAGTGATGCTGTATGCTGCCTACAAGATTGAAATGCCATCCTTGAATGAGCAGAAGAAAGCTGTGGCAGCTACAGTCAGAAGGTGTGACATTTTTGTGTTTACCAACAGGATTCAACAAGTTGATCTGTTTTCAGAGTGTCCCTTTGGGATGGACTACCTCGACTCCAACGAATCCATTGTAGATCGGCACTTAGCAATCGTGGTCGAACCAACGGATGCCATTTTGCACAGACATGTTGCCAAGCTGTCCTCTCGATGGATATCTGCAGCCTTTATTAACCATGAGCGGCACAATTATGGTGTGAAAAATTCGGTTGTGGAGGGCAAAGTGAAGTTCGTCTACATATCCCCCGAGGCACTATCGATGCCGAAGTACAGAGACATGTTGACAGATCAATACCAAAAGAATCTGGCTGTGTTTGCTATTGATGAAGTTCACTGCATGCTGACATGGTAAGATCTAAAGTTAAGTGCTGTGCAAATACACCCATACCTACCTTAATCCAAAAGTACGTGGTTAATTTGCCTTGTTCACAGGCCATGCAGAAAAACCTGGGTGATTGCATTGGCCTAGCAAGCGAATGATTATTTTATTTCTTTTGTGCAGTTCAAACTTCTGTCACCATTTTGAGCAGCTAAATGAAGTGTGAGCCATCATCAGCTGCAAAGTTATGGCATTAACTGCCACCTGCACAAAGGATGCACATGCAACTATGTATGGAAGGAGCTGAACATATTTCTCACAGTGCTGATGGAACAAATGTTTTCCTGTCAATTAAGTTGATGCCTACCAAAGTTGATGATTGGTGTGTATTTCTGGACGAGGACGTCACCTTAGTAAAAACACTGGGTGTGAATGTTGAGCAAAAAAAGTTTTTCTGCCGCATGATTGAAATGGCTTGCCGTTTGTATGAATACTATGATCATGTACTTAGACCTTGTGCTTACTTTGACCCCAAGGGAAAGCTGGTACCATCAAATAGAATCATTGTCATGTATCATTTGGAATCAACAGAATCTGTGATAAAAGCCATCAGTGAGTCGCTAGTTGACCCAAATGGAATTATATGCCGTATATTCGCCACTCAGTCCGTGAGTAGGGGCATAGACTCTCCAAACATTAGACAAGTCATACATTGGCAGGTACCAAGAACACTGGAATCGTACTACCAAGAAGTAGGACGTGCTGTAAGAGATGGAGCACAGGCAGAAGCTACATTATTGTATTCTACTGAGATGTTGAAAGATACATTCTGTACCCCATCAGTGGTTGACTTCTGAACAAATCCTACTAATGAGTGTTTGAGGCTTAAAATTTTAAGATACTTCAGCGGGACTTTGAACAGGGATATTCTTGGTGTAAATTGTTGTAGTGTGTGTAGTTGCAAACAGATTGTGTAATCTTGTTGATTCTAAATTTTATGGTGATTAAAGACATAAACCCCTGTGGTGACCTGACTATGTCGTACCTCCTCTAGGTCTGGTCAATAGGCTGGAGCAAGAGTGCAGAAGGAGTGGAAATGTGCATCGCCATATAATTCAAATCAACAGTCTTCCATGTTTACTAAAATATAGAACACACCTTCACAGTCTAAAACCTCACAGCACACTGTTACTTTTGTAGTCAATACAGATCCAAGTGCTCAAAAGTTTAGCTAGCAAGTTTTACCTCTGCAGTGACTTCACAAGTGAACGCTTCCTGGTGCACTCGTTCTGCCAGTGACTTTGGGTGTTTTATTTTGCTAATAACGCTTCGTGATGTCTACTACAGGCTCTTCTGCTAAATTGGATTTATTCAAAAATAATTAGTGCAGCTACCTTCCACATAATTGGATTAACATAAACCAGCAAGAATTGAATTTCTTCCGCTAGATTGGATCTACCCTTCTATTAGAATAATGACGGTAGGCATGAAACTATTGAAACAAACACAACTTTCACCTACCAGTGAACTGGTATGTCCAGCATTCAGCAGAAGTGACACGATTGTTTGCACAGCAGACATACGCATATTACGTGCCTTCATTAAATTCCCATATGCTTTAATATACCTCATTATCTGGTACCTCCACAGGGCTGAAAAGACTTCTGGTAGCTGTTACAGATACCGATGGCCTGGGATGTTTTGTGGGAGGCTTCTTCGCTGATGCTGGGGTTCTGGGTGATCCCTCCGGCCTAGCTCGCTTGTGGTGGAGGACTCGAACGCCTGGGCTACACGATGATGAGGCTGCATCCTGTGTAATCTTACGAGCCCATTTGAGAATAGTTCTATGCCGACTGGTAAACAGCACTCTCCGATTTCAATCCTCCACCGATCTCCTACAAAAGCGACAGCAATGCTTCACGTATGAAGATACAGACGACACCATCACGAGCTACTCTACTATCAGAGGAGGTCGGACACAGTTGAACTTTACTAATTAAAATGGTTGAGGTCACACTAATTGATTTGTTGTATCTCAACAGACTAGCTCTCTCGACTTTTACTGAGGTGGGACCCCAGTTTTCAAATCAAGATTCAAGGCTGGAGCCAGTCATAGAAAAAGCTAAAAAGCTTCTACCTTGTAATATCAATTAGTGTGACCTCACCAATTTTAATTAGTAAAGTTCAACCGTGTCCGACCTCCTCTGCTCTACCATGCATGTCGGCACGTTTGGCCTCGTGCGCATGTGACGAGATCACGTTCCGCATGGTTTCATTCCGCAATCTGATTGGCTCCTTAAAAATTTTGAGAGGCAATGGTCGACAGAAAATACACGGAAACGCTACCAGGCACCTTTCCCAATTTATTGGACGGGGCCTGGGAATGAGGCTACTGAACAAGGTAGTAACAACACCACGATAACATCCCTATATTTTGTGCCATTTTTTCAACTATGATATGTGATGCTTGTTACTTGGTGCTAATCTAGTGATGTGTGTTTGTTTTGCTTTGGATACAATCTTGTATGCAAATGGTTAATAGTTGCACTATAGATATTTCAGTGTGTTCTTACTTTTGAGAAAATGTACTTGTCACTGTCCACATAGTTGTTAGAAAAGGAAAAGTCAGTGTTTCCTAAGTGGTAGTTTTAGCAGTAACCAGTGAAACAAAGGTTGTTTGCATTGCGAACAGCTGCAATTAATTGTTCCTCATGAGCTATGTTGATGTAGCCTCGTTCCCAGGCCCCGCCCAGCTTTCCATCGCTTGCAGTACAGAAAAGCCGTGGAGGCGACTGTCTTGGTGTGTAAGACAGTCGCCTCCCGCTAGCTAGATACGTGTGGTAAGTTACCTGGTACCTTGGCTCTTTTTGCTGTTCTGGGCCCGGTGCGCCCACTCAGGCGCGTTAAGGACTGGGTGCAGCTGTTTTGCGCGCGCTGCCTAAATTACCCTTGAGGCGGGCGTTATCTTACCATAAACAGGAAGGCGGTTGTATCTATGTAAACAATGCGGAACCTTGGAATGCAATTAAGTACCTTCGCTATCACTGTACGGATGGACCGTTCTAGGCGAGTACTCTTCCTAACGGTCTTGTTCTTACCTCATTCGACTAAACGTGATGCGATACGCACGTCTGTAACACTAAAAGTCATTCTAGAAAGCGCTTCCAGCAATTTTCAAAGCGTCTGTAGTGGAGTCACATGCACCATGTACGGTAGCACGTGCCAGCTACTCTTGAATAAGCCGCATACTGGCCGCTTGGCAGCTCTTTTTCCGGAAGTAACTCATGCGGAATTCTACAGAAGAGAGCTGGAGTGTACTATTGGGTTTGATGGAGAAGAAATCTAATTGTCTTTGATTTCACCGTGGGAAAAGTTCGTAGCTTACCGCTAAAGGTACAAAGTGAAGCTTTAAATGCCCGGTGGGCGTGGCACATTTGCCAGTTCTAGCGCTCTAGAAAGTGACATCGACCATTCCCATGGATAAAAAGTTGGGCCAGTTGAAATAGAACGTATTGGTGCAAAAAGAATCGTGAAATTTTGCTCGTGCGAATTCCGCATATCACGTTTATTGCATTGATATACCCTGAGGGAGGGGCTTGGTACAGCTAAGTTGTTTGTGGGCAGGGCCTAAAATTATGTCCCAGTAAACAATAAGGGTGGGGCTACATGTAACAATACTAAACAATTACTTTAAGCTTCTTCATTTGTCATAAAGTTGATTCAAATTTTGCCATAATATAGCCTCAGAAGCCCTGGACCCAGTCCTTAATGCCCCTGAGCACGCACAATTAAACCCTTTCTACTATCCTTTCCATCCTGACGTCACTCACGTGAGAAAAGATACCAGGCCCTCTCCCGCTTTACCGTACTAATAAGTGACGGAAAGCTGGGCGGGGCCTGGGAACGAGGCTAATGTTGATGTGGATTACCTTGTATGTAGAAGGCTGTAGCAAAGTTTATAATGTATGTTGGTGTCAATGAAGGATGAGTTATGTTGTGAGTAGTTTGTGATGTGAACAGTTTCAATTGTCTGTTGCTTATGAGGTATGTCAGATGCGGATTGCCTTGCATTATGGAAGGCCATATGGAGTGAATAGTAAAATGAGTCAGTACACAGTTACCCATTACCAAGCAAGCAGACAGACCAGAAACAATGAGAGAGAGATAGAATAAGAGAATAGAAGCAGGAGCCTTGGAGAGTCGACAGCATCTACCCTGGAACAAGGACAGGACGCAAAAATTTCCTGTCCTTCAACTGACCCTCCAAGCATTTTTAGGTCAGGGTACGGACTTCCAAGAGATTGAGAGCATGATCTTTATTCTAGAAGTGTATTCTGTGCTCGATGCACATACCCTCTGCCTTTTCTCCACCAACAACTGAATTGGCACTCTTAACCTCACCTGTGCACAACACTCGTAGCTGTTAAATACACATAAATTGAAGTGTACACAGCATAGTGAGCTACTCATTATGGAGAACGAAATCACACAGTAAATTAACTTACTTAGCTCTGAATCATCAACTTGAGCAAGAAGCTCATCTGAGGGAAGGGAACATTGCGATACCATGATTGTCATATTATACACTTAATTTGCAGTCCTCACCGCAAATTGGTCCTGGGTTGGTCTCCACGTCACCTGCTACCACCAGCAACACGGACAGTGCCAGAAACAGAGATAAAAGAGGCGTAGCCCACAATCTTCCACGTCGACCACACGCGCAGCACCGGACTAGCTTGCCGTGAGAGGAGAGCGTACTCTTTACTTTCTGGCTCACGTCAGTGGCCACCTTCCCTGCTAGCCAGAACAGCAGTAGGATGCATAACAGAGGTGCATCCATCACCCGCTCCAGATATAGATGAAGCGGGACGCGAGGGCGAGACCGGCATTGCGCCTGGTACCACCGCAGCTTTCTGTTCTCCCAGTGACCAATTCTAGCACGCCACTCATCTGGACCATTGGGAGGCATCTTCGAAATTGGACGTTGTGTCACCTGGAGCTTGTGAACTACCACCGCGAGAAGGAGCTAGTCTCGCAAGCCATACCCTTCGCAGAGAGAGGAAGGGTCTGGTCACGCTGCAACTACCGAGTTGTCGCCGAGGAACGCAATTATCGAACATTGCGGTTAGGTATGTCACGAAGTAACCTGCCCCCCGAGGTAAAGTGTCCCCCAGGGGCAAGTTACTTCGAAGTAAACCGTCCCCCTTTGAAGTTATTTGCCCCCCTCCCTCCGAAGGATCTCGCGCAAAGGACAGTTGACGTCGACCCCGTACCAAGAGCAGGAGCGACGTAGTCAGATCATTAGCTGTCATGAAGTGCCATATAAGAAGCATGCATAATGCGCAAATGCATTTTAGTCGGGATGCACTCACAACACTTCGAGTACGGAAGTAATTATGGTCGTAAGTGTATGTAGAGCCAGTGCATTATTTCATAAATATGGAGACGTAATAGTAATATGACAAAAGCATAAGCGACTTCCAGGACTGCTCTATGAAGTGAAAACTGGCTTATATCCAAGTACAGAATGGAAACTGGAAGGGCAGTTTCGCAGGTGAAGAAGTTCAACATGATCCAGACCAGCAACAATTTTTGTTTCAAAATTTTGTTAGACCAAATGGGAATGCACCGTTTTTCCACGTTAGATGCGGTGGGTAGTCACTTACATGTTGCTGATAGAAGCATTTGTGATCAGGATAAAAGGTAGTTATTACCAAAACCAGGTCCCTCTGCTTTGTACTTTGTGTGCCGGAACACTGCTTTGTTGTAAAATTATCCCCCGGACACTCTACTTCGAAGTAACTTCCCCGGACACTTTACTTCGAAGTAAGTTGTCCCCCGGACACTTTACTTCGAAGTAAGTTGTCCCCCGGACACTTTACTTCGAAGCAGACTGTCCCCTGACAAGGGGGACAATCTACTTCAAAGGGGGTCACTTTGCTTCGAAGCAGAGTGTCCGGGGCGGACAGTTCGCTTCGAAGCAGAGTGTCCGGGGCGGACAGTTCACTTCGAAGCAAAGTGTCCGGGGGGCTGTTTACTTCGAAGTAACTTGCCCCCCGGACATTTTACTTCGGATCTGATTGGTCACGACAAGTTTCTGTCGTGGCGACAACTCGATGGTTGCAGCGTGACCAGACCCTTCCTCTCTCCTGCGAAGGTAGCAAATCCGTTTGATCAGGCTTTGTGAGGGCATACTAGGATTTGTGCATGTTGCTGCTTTGAAATTAGAGGCAGTTATCCGTCCAGCCCTCTGCTGAAACCAGCTCTTGTTTGAAGCCTGCCCGATTGTCGATTGCTCTAGATATTTCACCTGATCTGGAGTCACCTGAAAGAACAAGGGCATGCATGCAGGAGCCTCACATATGGGCCTTCATACATTATAGTGAATAGCTAGATATACCCGTTACCCACCTTGATGGTTTTCACTGCTTCTTCACATGTTTTCACTAAAGTGAAGTAGTCCATTGCAAGACTGTCAGGTTTGTACATGTGTGAAATAGGAGTAGGTAAACTGGAGTTGCAAGTGCGTGGGATGAATTGGGCAGAATATGGTGGTGTGAGCTTTAGAATGGCTGGCTTCAATTCAGCAAGATTTAATGTGCTGTAAAACGCATCCAGTTCAGATTGAGTGGGTGGCTCAATGAGTTGCATCTGTTTGCAAGAAGTTGTTGTATCTTGCTTCTTGTTGTTGGGGCTCGTGAAAATCAATGCTCTTGATATTTGCAGTAGTCACCTTAATTTTAACCAAAGGGTCCAAGTAAACAGTAGATTTTAATGAACTGAAATGGAAGTGAACTTACATCTTTAGCAACTGCATGGAAGCCATGAACATGCCTTGGAGGTACAAGCTGTTGCTCCAGATTTGCTTTGTGCTTCGTATGCTTGCACCAAGCATGAAAGTATACTGCAGCAATGTGAGAACACGCCTCACCAAGCCTGTTGCGTTAGATGCATAGCATTGCAAGTGCTGAACATGAATTATGATGCAGGAAGGATATATCATACCCTGCCATGCAATTGCAGTGAGCAGCAACAATTTCACCGGTGTGTTGGCAAATCACCCATAGAGTGAGAGGAGTAGCAGTCATCCTTTGTGAATGCTTTACCTAAAGACATCATAATATAGACTTTAGCAGGGCATTATGCATGCATTTACTTCATTTACTTGTACCTTTCCCATCACGACCCATCGAAGATCATCACCAACTTTAAACTGATGTGGTTTCTGAATGGTGACTTTGGCAGCCATATTGACGAGGAGACATCGCATCACACTTAATTAAATTAGGGGAACATAACAAGTGTTGGGTCATTGCTTTTATGTACTTTGTAAACACTTGTGTATCAAGCATTACAGCTTAAAGTTTCCAAAATTGAAAAATTTGCTCTCTTGCTTTGGAGCACTGTAGCTGATCCAGGACCAGATAATTCTGCCATGGTTTAGCAAATAGAGTGATGCCCATCTACCTGTGTCATGAGCTTTATCAACAGCGTTGAACATTTCTTCATCATAATTATGTAATTTTAATTCCGAGAGAAAATTATTAACTGGTAGCTGTCAAGCCAGTAGTCCCGAATCTAGCATGGTAACAGGAATGATGGATAGCTAGCTGGGAGAGTATGTAAAGTGAATAGAATAGTCTTGTGGCTACACACTAAGCAGATATGGCATGCCATAATGCTAATTTGTAAACCAAGTATGCATCCATGCTCTGTCCACCTGTTAGCTTTTACCAAAGAAGCTCTGAATTATACTGGTTTCCTTATACAAGAGTTTTGCAGGGTTGTGGAATTTGGAATCAACCACTGCAATTTACGGTACCTGTAGTTTGGTACTCATAAGTTCTGCTATTACAAAGGCATTTCCAGGATCTCACTACAAACATTGTTCATTATGTCAAGTGCAGCCTGTCATGCACAAATTATATCCATTCTTCCTCATGATAAAAAATGGGCATAATTTATTCCAGTGAAGATGAGATTTCTATTAATGATCAATGATACAACATTGTGATACAATCTTGACCTCTCACCATCAACTACCTTTCATTTTCACATTTTCACATTTTGTGATGCTGCCTTCATCAACACTTGTCCCCTGCAGTCAAAGAGTGTCCACGATTCTAACTTTTTCCAGAAGATAGGTGCCTTCTTGTCTGCCTTGAGTTCAGTCTCTCATTGAACCTCACAACTGGAATTCCACTATGTTGTTTCCCTCTGCAGGTCAAAGGAGAGGTTGTGTCTCTGATGGGGGTTGTTTTTGTTTGAGTTTGAGTTCGCACCCACTCTTAATATAGTACATGCTCACACCATGAGCTGAGCATTGATGATAATTGTAAATTCAGGTTGGAATTGAAGAAAACAAAATCAATGGAAATAAACTCGGAACTGGAAAAATACATGTTGTAGTCCTAGCAAGATTCATGTGTTGTTGGTTTTCGTTCATAGGCATCCCAGAGCTCTCTCCAACCTCCAGTTTTTGATTGCTAGTTTGGCCTCATTTCCAAGCCTTCGCCACCCCCAGTATTTCTGTATTGGCAATGGTTGGAAATGAGGCTATTGTACCCAGGTGCTTGTGTAAAATATAGGGCCTGGGTATGAAGCCATCATTTGCTTTATATATGCAAGCGATCAAAACTGGAAGTGGGGGAAGGTCTAGGAACGAGGTTGTGAAAGTAGGAGCACTAGCTGGCCTCGTTCCAAGACCAAGTGACTCATGGTCAGATTGCAACTAGTCTTATACCCAGACACTCTCACACGTGAACCAGACTAGATTGCAACATTGCTTGCCACATGAGCACTAGTCTGAATAAGTAGCTAATCACAAAGCACATGACTCATAGAGCTATGCAGTCATATAACCACTGCTAAGTAGACAAGAGTAATGACAAAGCACACTACTCATGAGTCTGGAAGAAAACATCGCACCATTGATTGGTGTGTTTTTTGTCTACATTTCTGTTTCCAATTTCCATTTCCAATTTCCATGTATGGATTCTGCTAAAAGCTAAGCCTTTGAAGTCGCTTGCTGGGCTTCAGTAAATTGGAAGTGTGCTAAGTAGCCAGTCCAGGTGAGATAACTGCCACATCAGGCAATCAGATCGTGCTGCCAGGCAAAGGAGACACAAAAATGTTGTCACCAGACCCTCCTTTCCTCTTCGGTGGGTTGAAGGGGGGTCTGGGTTCGAGACTACTAATGTCACTGCTGTTCCATGTGTTCACTGCTCCATTTGGTCTTTGCTTGTTTTGCAACATACAAAGTTTCACTCTTGGTGAGCAGTTTTGAATTTGTCCCACTTTGTGCAGTTGATTTTGACACTGACTGTGCAAGTTGACTGAATGTGCAAGTTGACTGAATGATCTGGAGTGCACTTGAGTTCTTCTCTTCTCTTTATCATTGCTGCTGATGGATGTTGAGTGAGGCAATGGACCATCAGTGGCCTCTGCATGTTCCCAGCTTGAAAAGTGGATGGCGTAAGTGAACAAACATCTCAGTACTGTTATGTACTAATTACACTTTGAAAGGAAATATCTGATAGATATCTGCACCAGGTAGGAAGGTTAACTAGCTGAGCAATGGAAAGCCATGCATGGACAGAATGGGAAAGTACCCATCACATATAGCGGTTTCTATGGTCATAACGTATGATTACTGACATGCCATGAAGGCATAAGCGTTAGGGTCTATAACATCACAGATCACCTTTAGTTTGCAGCTTCCCACTGAGGTCTACCACACCATGCAGTCAAAAAATGTACAATTACAAGAGATGTCCTGCGGAGCATGTACCAGGGAAGAAGAATGTCAGGGCTGACAGGCAATCTCATCACATTCATAAAGAATACAACCACACAGCTGAAAGTATAATCAATGCCATTCTATCAGAATTCAACTATGTGGTATAGCTACGGTTCTGTTCATCTTTTATTCAAAATTGTGATGCTTGGTATAATAAATAGCTACATGCCATTTCCATCAGAATAATGTAATAATCTTTGCTGTTAACAGTAGATAGCTACTTGCCAGAGCCAACACTTTCAGCCAAGCTAAGAAAATCAGGGATGGCTTTGCAGAATCTGCGATGGGTCTCTGTCCAATCCTTAACTTGGCACTCTTTGCTGCAGTAGTGGGCCACCTTACAGGCACTGCACTTCTTCAAACTAGCACTTGCACCGCAGCTGTCACCAGAAGAAGTCTTACCACACCCCCAGCAACACTCAGAGCACTGAGAGTAATCCTTGGAGAGGGCAAGAAGATCACTCAGACTACACCTGATAACCTTGACTGTATCAAGCTCCTCTACACGCAGGCCAACAGTCATATCAAGAAACATGTGTTGGTGGGCAAACATTACGCAGAAAGTACGACCTTTCCTTAGGGTTGTGAAATCAAATGAACCCGACTCAGGATAAAAGGCAACAGGGATATCTTCTTTACCAGTTCGGTCTTTTACAATCACTCTGTTGCGAAGGGTGCTTATTTGTGCAAACTCATCACTGACGACTTCACCAAGAAAGCACCATGGGTGGGATTGCACATACACACCAGAAGGGGACTCGCAGTAGTACCGCAGATCAAGGTTGTTGTCTTCAGGAAGATTCTCAAAATTTGGAAAATAGCAATGCTTTTGGAGTAGATCCTTAGTTGGACCAGAATGCTGCAGATGACCCTTACTACTGGAGTGTCCTCTGCCACTCTTTTTGACTGCCATGGCTAGACAAAATTAACGACAGAATAAGGTCATCACATTTGGGCTATATAGTACAAGCACAGTCATGCAGCTGCTACAAGAAGACAACATGGCTGCAAATGTTGGAAGCTGAGTGGTGTTGAAGCACGGAACAAGTATTGCATAGAGCAGGCTTGGGAGTATACCTATGAGCAGTTAACCGCTGCAACGCCTGCATCATGTAACAACATTATTTTGCCAGCATGTATAAGAATGAATTAACATCCTTGTAGGTTCCATTCAGGCCTATCTTCCTTCTCCAAGGTGCATGTATTGATTCTGTCTTCTGGCATCTAGCCTTTGGACAAACAGTACAAGAAAGAGACTCATTTATCACCACTCCCTGCGTGTCTGGCTATACCGTCTGTCTAACATAACATGTGAACAGATCTCCAAGCCTCCCCCTCCCTATTTGTAGTCCACATTCAGAAACAAAGTGTGGCACTGTGCATCAACCAAGTTTTGAAGCAGCAGGCTTGGGAGTATACCTATGAGCAGTTAACGGCTGCATCATGCAACAACATTATTTTGCCAACATATAAGAATGAATTAACATCCTTGTAGGTTCCATTAAGGCCTATCTTCCTTCTCCAAGGTGTATTGATGCTGTCTTCTGGCATCTAGACTTGGACAAACAATACAAGAATGAGAGCTCATTTATCACCACTCCCTGTGTGTCTGGCTATACTGTCTGCATGTGAATAGATCTCCAAGCAACCCCCCTCTCTATTTGCATACTATAAGTATACCCTCCACTACAGTAATCTTAGAGCAAGATAACTGCTCCCAAAGTACTTATGCTGAGAGGTATGTATCTGGCACATTATATACACAGTACAATAGGGTCTAGAGTGTATATCTCTGTGGGCACATGTATAATGCATGCTGTTTGAGTGATAGAACCATCTGTTGTAACTATAGCTATATATAGTGACCATGCATATATATTAGCAAAGTATGGTTACTACAGTTGCATGACTATCCTTACTATGCAAATCACAGTGCTGGAAGAGAATTCATGCAGTGGGAGCTGATACTTGAATAAACTTCACTACCACATAGCGCAAAATTTTTGTGGGTCTTTAATTTTGCGGATTTTGCAAATTTCAACCGTTTGCGAAAATACTTCAACGAAAATTCTTGACACGTGACACAATTTTCACACTCTGACTGAAGGAGCATCGATGGACAACATTCCAAAGCTAAGCTGCCAAATCCGCAACGAACACTCTCCAAGGAGATACCTCGAAGTAAGCATTGCTTTGGTGACAGCTTCGAGCTCGAGCAGACGACAGTGTGACAGTACTGTGTTAGATAAACCAGCCAGGCTTGTATGCCACGCCCATAGTATACTACGTGTGTGGCGTACATGTGCAGCGAATTCGCGAAATTATTCTTCAAAAATTGCTTTTCGCGAAAATTTACACCTTCGAAAATTTCACGCTATACGGTATATCTATAGCTTCCCAAAAAATGTTTTACAAGCACTACATTATTTGAGTTAGCACAGGAAGGACAGTCACAAAATTGTAATAGCCAAATAATGGACAAATGTGGAATCAATACTAACGTCTTACAGTAATAAGGAGATGTTATGCAGCTGAGATGACACAAACAGCCAAGCCTATAGCAGCTGCCATGTGCACAGCACCCTGCGGTTGACCCCTTTTAACAACTTGCTCAGGCTTGCCACAGGATGATGCGCATCTGTCACGTTAAATTTGGACTCCCGTAAATACATTCCCCTCAGAACAAATATTTCTGAACAGCCGCGAAATATTTGGACCCACCCTGAAAAAAATGTTCCTCCTTCCATGCGTGCAAGTGTGCCACCGTCCAAGCTGGAAAGTCACTTGTTTAACTTGTGCCGATTTTGAGATGTCCTATGTCCATTCAAGAGTTGATGTGTTATCTGTAGCAATGCCAGAGGCTGCAACTGCGCCGTCGGCACCCGATTCGGTAGCATGGAGATTGTTGAGACATGGATAATACACTACTCACCGAGGCTTCGAAGAAATACCCATCAACCAAGGACACAATATGAGGTCCAGTCTTTATCATTCTGTATCAAACACTTTGCAGAGCCCTCTCTACACTTTAGAAAATGCACTCAGACGATGCGCTGGCTGTACTGGTGCATATGTGGTTCAAGCCAATTTTTTGTAGCTCACAGAAAAAATGAGGCTAGCACAGTCCATCTATGTGCAGTATAGTTATTCTTGTGATTTATAAACTAGTTGAGATCATATTCTTCATCAACGTTCCTAGGGTACATATATACTTTTCAACTGTGCTTGGACCTATGGCGGTCCAAATATTTCAAAGTCACAAAACGTTTTCTGAATGAAAACAAGTGCATGTAGGGATGGAACCCTCAAAAACCAGCTAAACAAGATGGGAACGACACCACAACACATTCACACCATCCCTACATCTTGTGCCATTTTGCCAACTATGCTTTGTGTTTGTTAGTTGTATGCAAAAAGTGATAGGAGGGTTGTGGAAGGCAGTGGAGAGGGTAGTGCTAGGTGTGTAGTGCATGTTGATGTGCATGGAGAGTGTGTTATGTTGCGGGTGGCTGCAATGTAGTTGCTAATGAGCATGGCAGGTATAGTCTGTCTTGTAAGAAACTGTGAGCAGTGCTGGATCTGTATGGTATGTTGGGAGTTTTAAGTTGTGTTGTGAAATTTTACTGCTGCTGAATGTGGCAGATATAGATTGTCTTTTATGTGGAAAGCTGTGGAGTGAGCAGTGCTGAGTACCGTGTTTTCTTTTAGTGGGTGTGAATTAGCCTCATACCCAGTCCTCCTCCACAGCTATCGTCGCTTGCAGCACGGATAATGCGCTGTTCGTACTGCAAGCAACGATGATAGCTGTGGAGGACTGATTACGAGGCTAGGTGTGAATAGGCTAGAGTGATTTTCGGTGTGCATAGTTGGCAAAATGGCACAAGATGTAGGGATGGTGTGAATGTGTTGTGGTGTCGTTCCCATCTTGTTTAGCTGGTTTTGAGGGTTCCATCCCTACATGCACTTGTTTTCAATCGGAAAACCTTTTTGTGACTTGTTCCTGATGTTTGAATTGTTTTTAGAAGTGGTAAGAGAGAAGAGAGGTGAGAAAAGAAGGTGAGGGGAAGATGCATGGTCTGTAAAGGCATAGAACTGTGTTGTTCACAAAGAACAATATACGGGGTTTAGAAGCCCAAGCAAGGCCTCATAAAACCCAAGTGCAAAGCACATGGGTTTTATGAGGCTTTGCACGCAGGCTAAATCCCATAGATCGAAACGCTGTGGTGCCAACCGATTTAGACTATAGCTACTCACTGTAAAACTGTTACTGTAATAGTGTCTTACGACTCAATACTACATGTTTGTGAGCTCGGTGGGGCAGAAGTCTGTAGAGAGTTTTTCAGTGAACCCAATAATAGTCCACATGGAGCTGAACAACTGCCAGTTTTTGTGGCTGCCTCCTTTAGTGCGGAAGTTTTGGAATGAAGTCACCATTGACTCAATGCTACTAGCTGCAATAGAGCAGTTCAAGGACCAAGCTACCAATAGGCTGCTACTTGCTGCGTTGGAGGAATATGAAGACTCAGGCACAACACAAAAGAAGGAGGATGTTAAGAAGACACCAGCCAAAATTTTACCATCAACTCTAAGTAAACATTGTATGTAAACATGTACTATATGCATTTATGGTGTAAATGATATAGCAAGCAAATTTGAAAGTTGAAAATAACAAAATTGAATATCAGTGGCTAGTGTTAAGTTGCCAGCTATTATTTTAACCATCAAGTACCTCGTATCTAGGTGAGGTATAGGATTAGCAACTGACCATATTACAGAATGACTTCAGCTCTAGTCCAAAGTAAGTAGAAACTACTGCACTTGCAATCTACACGTGCTCAGTGTGGGAGTCCTCACATACATTTTTATTTACAGCAGCTCTAGTAATACACACCTTAGAATACTTCTCCTGGAAGCATGCACATTCCCTCTCTATGTTTTGCATTATACCACCTGACCTTGGCTGTTGCAGTCTTCATCTTATCACCGTATAAGCTATATCTGAGCACATGCTCAGTTGAGCTTCCGGGAGGCGTACTTGCTATGAATAATGTTATTCTAACAAAATGGTGTGTAGCACTAAGCATTAACGTTGGAGTGCTTGAGAATCACTGAAGAATAGTTCAAGTTCTAGGATAATGATAAGTATTGAGTACAATACCCAGTGATTTATGCTGTTTGTTCGCATTTGAATTGTTGGAATAGCTTCAGCCGTTAATTATTATGCTATCGTGGTGGAAGGGAGAAAGAAGAAAGAAGAAGTCAGAAGATAGAAGATGTGCCCATTTTAGCGACCAGCCGGTCTGTTACTTCGGTGATGCTCTCCAGCGAACTTAACGGTCCCAATGCTCATGGAAACACTTGATAATGCCTGATAGTGCTCATGGAACCCTTTGACTAACCTAACGCAGACATTTCGAGCGTGTCATTTGTGCACTTTTAATGTGGCCACCTTTTTTTTTTCGGGGTCATCCCTACATATGGCATACGGTAATAGGCGGTCCTTATACTTCAGAAAAATAAGTTCTGGGGGTTCCATATACTTCAGAGTCTACATGAAAAATTAGTTCTGGGGGGTCCATTTTAGGGGGGTCCATTTTTATCATGACATTTCTCCTAGTGGACTACGAGGAGTATCTGTGTTGGTTAAAATACTCTTAACTTGCTTCTGACATGATCACACAACAGTATTGTTCCTTATACCCATGGCAAGCCATGCAATCAAACAAACACTCTTTACAACGTCAAACGTACCCTACCTTGCGCTATCCCTACACGCACACTGAACTCCCAGGTGTTGCCTGCACCTCCGGGATCCACTTTCTTTCACGTGCACCAGTAACCTTCCCACCACGCCGCGCGCCTCTATATATATCTACGTGAAGACGAAGACGTGATTATGGTTCAAAGGTCAATATCCATGACTCACTAGTGCTACACTCTGCATGGTATACAAAAACACTGGGGTACAACAACTCATAACAACTGGAACCAAGTTCCAACAATAAGCAGTGACATATGGTCTCTCAGGACATGCTCAAACAGCAAATCTCACATCCATTGACCAAACAGGGACACGTTCCAAAGATGGGGTGTATCATCAGCCTAAAATGTGCGTCAGATGTTTCGTTGCTGTAGGTCCATGGTCTAGGGCATGGTCCCAGACTTTCAGCCAACTCCCATCTCTTGCTACTTGGAGAGCCAGCTCAAGTGTAGGATGGTGTTCAGCTTTCATCAAGAGAAGTTCCCAATCTTTCTTGAATATGTGGTCTCTTATCCGCTTTGGGGGTTCGGCTTCCAAAGGTGGAACATCTGATCTTAGACTGTGACCATCTGGTAAGTGAAGGAAGTGTCAAGGGGTGCTTCTAGCCATAGGCATTGCTGTACCAGATTAAGCTGTTGAATGTCTTTGGCCACTATTGTCCTTAGCAACTGGGTGCTCATATAGTGTCACTCTCCCCAAAGGGCAGTTCTTTGCATCAGCTTTCTGACCATGCAATATGCATTTCCTTCATTGATGGCCATTGTATGCCCAGGTGTATGGCTTCCAATGCACTGTTCCTGTGAATTTGCAATACTCTTCTGCCCGTTTCAGCCTGAAAGTACACAAGTTGCTGCACTTGACTCAGTAAGGTGCCAACTTTCACATTCATACATGCAGCAGCACTGGCATAACACATGTATCAATGATTGATTTGTTGGATAGTGGATTGATATTACTTGTGTAGGCTCCAGAGTTCCCCAGTGTAAAATAGGCTCTTCTTGCTTTCGCTATGTTCTCTGTTTATGCTTCTATGCCTCAAGTGTCATCCAGTGCCTCTTCAACCACTCAAAATTTAGAAATTTTTCCTATGATATTGTAGACCAGCATCCACAGCCATGCTTTGAATGTTCCAAACAAGGTAACAATGCGCACAATCATAAAATCAGGCATTGAACAATACCTACACAATGTATATAAATGAGTTCTTGTTGACAAAAGACAGGGTACGCATGCAGTAATAGTGCTCTTCAGTATCTGCTTGGCAGGTACATGTATAGCCACCATGGATTCACCATTAATCCAACTCCCTTGTTGGAGACCCTGAGAGGTAAAATCAATGATACAATGTAAATGTACAGAACAATTGCATACAGTGGCATAGCGAAGGCCGGGCCTGGCCGGGCACGTGCCCAGCCAAAGCACCATGTTCGTCCCGCTCATGTTACACGATCTCGCGCGAAGCGCGCACGAGCGCTAGTGTTGTTAGACTCCCTAGAGCTAGCGTACAGCAGGTGCCTGCCCAATACCAATGACCTGGCTACACCACTGATTGCATACAATGTTTTCTATCTTTTGGCTTGATTGCCAGACATCCACCCATCTATTCTATGCATGTGGTCGTCAGTATGACTCCCAGGAGTTTCTGCTCCACTTTGGCCTACTACAGAAGATGCCACCAAGGTAAATGGCAGCTGTGGCTTTATATACGTTCTGAAATGATCAGATGAAATGATTAATCAACATGATGGTAGAGAAGGTTGAAAGATATTGCAATGTGAAAACAGTCACAAAAAGGTAAGTTCTACTACCTATAACTGATTGTACATACAGCACAATATACCATGAAAGAGTCTGGAATGTGAAGGTAGATTAAAGGCACGTGTACTCAGTATACAATAGATCTATGTTGTGTTCGAGAACAGACAAATGCACACAGTGTGAATTAGTTGCTGCTACTGTATCTAAAGACTTCTGTATGGAATCAGCGAGACTCCTTTGCTTGAAATTTTGTTGAGAGTGTACTTACCACTGATACTTGAACTGGGAACTGCAAGTATCCAGGACCTCTTCACAGATCAGAGACACTAGCTTGATTGAACCTGTGAAATGTAAAACATAGCACCATGTAAGGTAAACAGAATAAACACTAACTAAACTTCATACAATACAGGTGTGGGCAAAAGAAGAGGAAATGCCAGCTACCTTCTCTGCATTCATGTATGGAAAAACGATGACATGTAAGCTAAATAAAGATTACTACTAATGAACTTATTGATTATACATGTGTATGTTCAGGAGTGGTTCTCCACTTTTCACATAATAGTGTCCTGAAAATAAAAGATACAATGATCACTTTTCTGCATAGAAAACCACCTTAAAAGTTCCTGGTGAGGGATCTGGAGTGTATGGACCGGTTGGTGTTGTATTACACAAACAATTAACATCAGGATTTGGACACTACACTGCATTGTTCGCACCCCTTCTGACAACTGCCAGTGGTATAATGCAAAGGATGCAGGTACTGTGTTGCATACATCATGAATGTACTCAGGGTGCTTCTGAGCATATTGAATCTATTTCAGGTGATCCCAGTTAGTGTTGCTACTGTGGTTCAACATGAACCTGTTCTCCTGTTCTACAAATGGATGAATGGTATAAATATACGCATTTTAATCTCATCTTTCATGCATATTATGATTATTTAAACTAGGGTCTCATGAGTCTAGAACACTACCATTCTCCATGTACGCTCATGTAGGATCACGTGCTTACCTCACAGATGAGGTATGTTTATAGTCTCAAATTGTCAACAAATGACAATGGTTAAAGTGTCTTAAATGTACGTCAACAGGTTATACGAGTATACCTGGACCTGATTTCAGCAGAGGCAAGCAAGGTATACGTTTGTGTTTCCTGTAATAATTTGCAGTGTGTCTTACAGTGTGTAAAACATGCCTTTGTTGCAGCATAGAATATATGTGACACAACTTGGTTCACAGTTCTATGTACATCTCATGAAAGGATACTCAGCTGTGTCCAGATGGTTTCGACAGGTAAATACCACACAGAAAAGTACCTGTAGTTGCTTTTATTTGTGAACACAGGTTGACATGAAGAAGCAAGACTTCTTTATCTGTCCAATGAACTGTGGGATATGTAGCTAAGAGAGCTGAGTACTATGATTCTTCCAACAAAGACAATCCTGCATGCATGTTCAGTCTTTCTATAAATTGGTCATAATGGCTGTGAAGGTATACCGGTACTTGTGCCTGAACAAAAAGATCGTATCTGGATGCAGTGTGTGAGGATCGAGGAGTGGATAAATTTGACTGGAGTGAATGGCAATACATCCACTGTAATGTAAGTTTGCCACCTCCACATCAGCAGCCACTTCGACAGCAGGAAGCCTCAAACCACTCCCCATCTTCTGTCATTCAACCACCTCTACCACAGTCATCTTCACATCAGGCTACACACCAACAGCATAGGATACAAGAGTCACCAGTAAATAAAATTCATAAATGCCCTCACTGCAAAAGGTGTTAACCCTTTAAGTCCGAATGTTGAAACATTTTGACATTGAACTATTTTGTGGCTTCTCTCTTTGCAACGCTTTTTGCCCAAGCGCCGACATTACTACAGTTAGTTTATTAGTACTTCCTCTCTCTCAGACTCTAGTAATAAAGGCGGGCTAAGGTCCTGTACAATGAGGCAAGCAGCTGTCAAAACAGAGACAGTGTGCCAGCGATAACGTAAGTAATTTTAGGACCCAAAGGGTTAAGCACACAAAAGCAGCCTGTCAAAACACATGAGCAAGCAACACAGTAACATGAAACACAGCGGCCATATTTCTTTTACCAAGTGCAACCAAAGGTAAAAGTTAAATGGTAGACATAAATCTACTATACTGTTTAGTCATACATAGCATTGTGTGCATCCATAATGAGCATACTTTTATCCACTAGGCTACCAACAACACAGACACCTCAAAGAACATCACAGGATACCAATTGAAAGCACAAATTTGTAATTTGCAACATTCAGTGAGTTTTTTATTGTGGAAAGGGGCAGAAGAAAACAGGACTAATTCACTCTATGTGCAGACATGTGCTCCACAAATACGTGGTGAAAACCAACATTGGTACTATACTACTGTATTTGCTCTGGAGTTTACCAAGCCAAAGGGCGAGGTATACGGCAGCTCAAAATCCAAGGTTCTTCCAAAACTGGAGAGCAATGCACTGCCCACATTAGCAGTATGAAGAATGTACATACTGGGAGAGTTTCAGTAAAGTATTGCAACCTGCAACACAAACAAAATAGAAGGGTAGATTTTCTGCTTGCAACCCTTATGAAGATAGCTAGGGATAAAACTTTTGAACGTTTACTTAAGCAAGAAAAGGGCAAGAACACTCACAGAGTGTGCAAGGTTAATAAGAGGCACAAAGCTGCTGAACAAATGCAAGCAAGTCAGCAACATGTCAGTCAAGTCAGTGAGAACATGGAAAGCAACCTTGTAGCACCAGGATGATGTGTTTTATACTGTGCATTGTCTACTGACCTCATGTGAGTGCAAACTATCATGCAGCAGCTGCAATGTATGTGTTCATTAGTACACTTGCTCATGTCTTGATGCAACCATTCATGCAACTGTCTGCAAATACATTCATCTCATTCACACGAGTTCAACGCCTTGACAAAAAACGCCAGAAATCAAGACAGCCTGATCACAAAAACAAACAGTGAAATGGTGAAGTACTTCATTGATACAGCCCCAGCACAGCTTCCTGAGTCCAAACACAATGTGCAACACGAACTGTATCAGCTTCAGACTCTTGTTGAGGAATGCACCGATTCAGATGCTCTTAATGCAGCTGCCAAACACCTCCAAAACGCAGTAACAGCAATAAAGGCACTCCAGCCAGCAAAATGCTCAAGCAAAACAAATCTACCAATTGAAAGAGTGTATGCCGCCAATAAGAATCATGAAAAACAAAACCATTTCTTTTCAACAAAGAAAAGGTTTCTAAAAATTATTGGGCCAAGCCAACACTTGAGAGAATACAATACTAAGAGGCATGGATACCAAGTACTGTGCAGTTTGCCTCGAAGAAGATGACCACTGTAATGAAGATGTTGTAAACAGCCAGTGCACAATTTGGGTGCACAGTGCATGTTCAGCTCAATGTGACACTCAGTTTTACGATGAGTTTATTTGCTGTAAAACTGACAAATAGCTAAAACCAACTTCCTTGTGTACACCATACATTAGCTCAAGTTTGTAGCTACATGTACAGATGCATTGAAACTCACCTGCTCCCTATTAATAAATATATTAACCTCTTCACGAGTACACTAGTACTTTTGTTCTTAAAATAGTATAGTAGAATAGTATACTGCGCTGTTGTACCCATGCAGGAAGATGGTCACAATTTGCACAACGCAAGCATTGACCGTATAATCTTGGGTAATGAGTTAAAGGAGGCTATTTAGAGCACAAACAAGGGGTTATACTTAAGTGGCTAAGTTACTGTCGCTATAATGGCTCTTGAGAAGCCACAGCTGCCAAAGGCAGCGTTGAATTACTATGCCAGCAAAAACTGAAGAAGTAAATCCTTCCACACAATATGAATACTGAATACTGACCAGATTGTTGTAACCCTCTCGCGCATGCGCGCCGAAGGTTAATCAACATGAAAGAGGTGAAGAAGGTGATTAGGCAGCTGGACAGAGAGAAGAGGATTGAGTTGTGTGAAGGGAAGGATCCGCAGATTGCAGCGGTGGCAAGAAATGGAGGATGGTTGAGGTTGTGGGATATGGCTCTTGACTTGGGACTGCGGCACACTAGAGGCCTGCAAGTGATGTCAAGGTTGATCAGTAGTCATGGCCGAGGAAGGAAGCCCTGTCATCTCTGTGATCAAGTGAACCTGGCTACTTCTGTGCTGGAACACATGTTGGAGCAGCATATGAATAGACTGAAACTAAATGAGATGACTGCACTGAAAAGACTTATTTCTGGCAACGTTAAATTTGTGTATGCCTTTTGGAATGTCTTTTAATGTATGTGTTTGGTGTACGTAAGCAATCGTGCTCCATGTTGGGCGTTATCAATGAACCTTTGAACCTTTGAACCTTTTAATTAAAGTTTAACGGTCCGAAAATAACACGTGTGCTCGTAGCTATATAGCTAGATAGCTGGAGGTGAAGATTGAGAGCAAACAAGTGAGAAGCGACGTCAATTCTGAACTATTTGAAACCCAAAAATGGTCTTCCCAATCTCAACGGCCCTTTACCCCTGCACCTTCCTTCACAAGCGATCGCCATGGCCAATAGCGAGGTCACGAAGGCTACCAAAGACAGCAACAAGAAATGTGGCCAATACAAGTATCATTGAAACATCGGCTTAATCTTTTATAGTAGCGAGTCCAAATGATATTCATAACAGGGAAAAATTGCATAACCCTTTTTGGAGCGGAAGTGCTATATTGAATGCGGCACCATTGTATGTGTCTTGCAAAAACACGCACCCACAGTCGAAATTTCGGCCAATAGCCTTACAACGCACATCAAATTGAAGCACTTTCGTTCTTCTTTTCAATTCTGCTGGTAAGAACAATCATTTCAAAAAAATTCTACCCTTTTTTTGGTGTTTTAGCCGCTTTTTACAAATTTCACTGGACTTCTAAGGTATATGCAACTTTTACCATGGGAAATAGGTTTCTTGGGGTGCAGATATCAATTATTTGGGTTGTATTTGCCGTGAAAACAGTCACACTACTGTGGCAACCAGCAAAAGCTCAGGACATTGCAAGCGAGTGTCACTTCAGTACGGTCATTTTCTGCTGAAACTTACTTTATTCTCATTAGGATTACCAAAGGACCTCAGCTCATCTCAGAAATAAACATTCCACTCCTGATACCTGAGTGGTGAAGGCTGTGTGCTGACCTAAGAACTGCATAGGCTTGTGTGTGGCAATGAGTCTGTTCACGTATAATAGAGCTAAAGAGTGTATGAAATCCACAACTGTAGCTCCTGGGAGATGAAGTGGGCCCACAGAATGATGAAGGAGAGAAGGGAGTGTTTGCAGTTGCAAAGAACATGGACTATTAAGAGATGTGCAAACAAGAATGTGATGGTGAATGACCAGTGACTGGGTTAAAGGGAATAGGTGGACAAGCCATACTGCCCTTCCTAGAGACTCAAGGCACTAAGGTGCAGATTATGATGACCATGTATGTTGGTGACTCCTGTCAGCAGGTTTGGGGACTCACTGGTAGCTACACTTAGACTCATTATCCAAAACAAACGTCATTTTCATCATCAGAGTCATCCCCATAGACAGCTTTTGAAAGAAACAAACTTTAAACATCTACCATAATATGCACTGATACCACTGCTGTGAGCTGTTGTGCTCCAAAAGAAGGCTAGGATATCATAGCACAGGACAGATTTAGATCCCCAGAAAATTTAAAACTGGATGAGGTGTTGTATGTACTTGATCTATAATGATGTTGCGCGGTGCCACCCTCTCCATTGAATTTTGGTGTAAAAAGTGGGTACAGTACCATTTGACTTCGGAAAGCCATATCTTAGGGTAAAATATAGGTAACCCAGGCAATATGCATATCGTTCAATTGCTCTAAGGCTGCTCTTTAAACCTGTATTAATAACTTTCTTCAATTGCGAAATTTTGTTTTTTCTTTGGACACGCTACTGTCACCGAGTTCCGTCTGAAACCCACGTCTAGATCCAACAAGTGCCTGACCTTTGGCGGTAAACCGTTGGCTGTTTGACTGTCAAGTTGTCAAGTTGACTGATATCCTGTGACCTCTCTGTGATGGATGCTTGGGGAGCATTCTACCAGGCAACAGGGAAGACTGCCACCGTAGTTTCAGGGGCATCCCGATTGCTTACCAATACCACACATCAACCTCCGATAAAAACTGGGGAACTGCGGAAGCTAATTGTCTCTTAGCAAGTGTTTCCTATACTTCGGGTATGCATGGGTCTCCAACTTCAGGCTCAACTTTCGAAAACGTATATAAGTGGAAGCCAATAATTGAGTGTTGATGGGCTAGGCTTCGACTATCAGATGGTTTTATTTAGCCTTACCACTAATTGTCACAATTTTAAAATTGTAGGTAAACCCAGGTGGCAGGCCATGTAATCAGTTTGGTGTTACTCATACAATTCTGCAGGCCCATGCAGTCTGAGTATGAGGAATATTCACTGTGAAAATTATCAATCCAAATGACAAAGGTTGGTACCATGTTGAGCAGCTGCAAACCAAATATCCAAAGCTGACAACTGTAGAAACAATTCGGTCAGAACTGACTGAGGAACTAAAGGCGTCAGTTGATGGAGCAAGCTGTGACTCTGGCTATCTTTTTCCGGGTCATGGGCTAAAGAGTAAACAGAGGGTCATTGAAAATGACAAGGATGTTGTTGCAATGTATGCTGACTATAAAAGAAAAAGAATCATTACATTGTGGATGAAGTGTTCATGGAAGCAACCTTCATCTCAAAGGAAACGATCTCATTTCCCAAGTGGAAGTGGCCAACCACCCACGTCAAAGCAGTCAAATTATGACTCGCATTTAACTATGACGACTGAGGTAGAAATGATCATGAACAATTTTGAGCATGGATGCACATGATTCAAATGAAGAAGAATGAATCATACGAGAACCCTCCTGACAAGTTGACAAATCAAGAAAGTAAGCACTAAGCACAGCTACACAACCAGTGATATCACCTAGTAAAAGGCTAAGCATGTGATTAGAATGCATTGACCAACTGGACAAGTGGCACAAGTTGATGGAATGTGGTGCCATATCCCCTGAAGAGTATAAGGAACAGCAAGCAACAATCCTAACAGACATCAAGAAGTTTTAAGTTGCTGTATGTGATCACAGTATTATGTATGCATGCTTAAGGCTGTAGCCAGTTAGGAACCCTCATTATAGACACTTGCCAGCATGCATGTGTTGTTATGCAGTTTTCAGTAAATGACTCTTTGATCACAATATATATATATAACTTTAGTCATGATCCACAATCCTTGATGTATGCTTTACAAAATTCAGCTGTCACACTCTGGAATGCAGCATCTAGAACATCTCTATGGCTACTACCGGTAGTACTAGTATTTTGAATTAAATCATGGCCAGTGGTCATCCAGTGTTTCTGCCAGAATGTATTCGTATAAAGTGAAGGTCATCAACCCAAACAAAAAAGTGTCTTTGTTGTACTTACATGGTACAAGCAGCATAAACGCTGAGTTTCCAAGACATCTGAAGCTGGTACTGATCGAGAGTTTTCCAGATAATGTACCGTCTCATTTAGAATTTCAGATAGGATATTTTGAAGGACGGTCTAGTCATTGTAAGAGGTGGATTATTAGTATAAATGACATTGATGTGATGTATAAAAGTATATACGGATGGAGATGATATCATCCTGTGGTGTGATGGAAAAAATAAGCCATCTTGTAAAAGGAAAATGGATCAGAGTAATAGTGAAGATGTCCCTCTTTCGAAGCGGGAAGCCAAGGAAGAAGAGCAACACAAAATATTTAATGAACTGAAAGAAAAGCATGGCAACAAGCATTTTTCAAATTCAATCAGGGATGCATTCTGACGATGAAAGTCCACCTAATATTCCACTGATAACAGGGCAGACAAAAGCAAAAAAGTCACATGCACAGAAAAATGATGAGACCAGTTTGAGTGGAGCAATTGTCACAGCTGCAAATGTACTTGCATCGGTCATTAAGCCAAGTACATCATGCAATACCCCTACCAGTACGTCAAAGCCACCTGGCACCTGTACAGGGATATCTCAGATGAGTTGAGCAACACTTAGACGATCCCTTTATGCTGACCTCCAGACTCTGCAAAACATATGAAGAAGTTTGTGATCATTTGCTGAAGATAGCACCTATTAGCACCTTTACACCATGGTGGCAGTATAGGAAATTAGTACTGTGGCAAGATATTTTATGAAATAACTCTCTCCTGTGACAAGATGTCAATTTTTCCAAGTCACCACTGAATTCCTCTTGATAAAAGCTTCAAATCCATGCAAGTTTCTTGCTACTGCTCCTCTCTGTCTTTGGGCCGTTAACATCACTATACAATTGACTGTCACATAGTTAAGTAATAGGGAATAGTCACACTTCAATATTTACCTGCGTGTAACTCAAATTCTAAGTAAAATCAAGAAATTTCCAACCAAGGGCAATATGATTTTGCTAGTTACTTCGTTCCTGCTGTCGGCCGATGACTTTTCAACTGACCATACTGCTATCGTGAGAATCGCCAACTTCCACTTCCGTGATTTTGGGCTATCATAGCGTGCTGTTGGCCCCAGTCTGTTGGGTGGCGGAAAGAGATGACGGCCATGGAAGAGACCTCACAAGCTCTTTTCTACTAAGTGCATTGGCTAAAACGGTATGCCTAAGTCAGTCTAGTACCACGCTACAGCTATGTAGCTACATCTAGCGATTTACCAGGCGATCGATTCTCGAGTGTTCAGTGGTTCACCATTCCCAATTTCGGCGGATATAAGCCATATCGTCTTTCACAAGGGTAAATCAAGTACTCCGCTTCGCATTTCACAGCTTGTATCCATCCCTCGCTGTCAAACACTCCAGCTGAAGCTAATAAATGATTGCGTAATCATTGCACAACGTCATAACTTTCGCATTTATTCATATTAGCACTTCGTTAATACAGTGACTGTGTGAAGATTCTGTATTAAGGTGGCGGTGGAAGTCTCTCGGCGGAGGTTAACGAAAACATAAACCTGGGTTACAGTCAGGACCAGTGTTACTCCTAGTTTCAGGGTTAGGGTTTGGTTTAGGGCAATCCTGCTTTGCCTAATCTTAAAAAAGGGTTTTAGTAGCTCATTAATATATTCATGACCCAAAATTGCCACTCGATGGACGCGTCTACACGCTCACTGTAGGTAGCGTCCTAGCCACCAATGTATCTCAAATCAGTCTGTGCCAGCTTTTGTTCAGAGCTACTCTCAAAGTCATGCTAGACTCATGTTTATCACTACTCTTGGAATGGACAACTTTGACTGCACCAAAATGAATGCACATTTCAAAAAATTCACAGCTTGTCTACGGGAGGGGCTCATTCTTGAGTGCAAGCAAGCATTACTGGCCCCACCTCTCCCCCTTATGTCGCTAAACAACTCACGGCTCTGTTCCACACACAATCACTCTTTAGCTTTCTTCTCTACGGCAACGTTGTATCAACGATACATTGCGCATTCTAGTTAAAGCCCAGCCCAGCACTTGAAGCACCGGTGTCATGAAAATATACACACCCCGTAAATATGGGCATCCCGGGGTTCCCATTTTCACATGATTTTAGGCATCCCGTCGTGATTATAGGAACCCCCTTTAGCACGCAAACAGCGGGAAGGTTATGATGATGCGTAAAGCACTGGTGGTACGGTCAGTTGTCAAAACGTCAGGCGCAGAATGGCTACCGTAAACGCTTTAATTAACGCGCCGTTAAAAAATAATTACGATCCGCAAAGGCGCCTTGTTTGGAGCGAAAAAAATTACTTCGGACCCTTGGGGGCGCCTTATTTAGAGAGGCGCCTTCGAATTAGAGCGCAACTGACATCTTTCCGTGAAATTGAAAGAGCTGAGTATGGCTACACTGACAACGATCGAATTTGAGTACGTTATTCGAGGCTATCATGAATACAAGCGCGTTGGGAGTCCAGAGATTAAAAGTAGAAGTAGAAATCAGTCGAAGAACTAGATGTCTCGAAAGTCACACGCGAAATCTCTCTTAATAGAAAGCGCCGTTAAAAAATATTTATGTCGTCAAGGGGCGCCCGCGTTAGGGCGAGAAAAATTAGTTTCTTGTCAAAAGGGCGCTTTCATTAGAGAGGCGCGTTAATTAAAGCGTTTACGGTAAGTATAAAGTGGCAAATTCAGGTAGTATAGAGCATATATACCCGGAGAGATAGAAGAGAATGGTTGGGGGGGGGGGGAGACCAAGAGATCAGTCACATTTGAAGTGCATGAATCTACGTTCTGACTCTACTGTACCTGACGCTTGGTATTGTTCAACCTGTAACTAACTTTTACTTCATTTTTGTATAATTATTGTGTACATATATTATGCTAGGATGTTTTGAAGTCAAAATGCAGTGTGGTTTATTATCTAGAAAGCCTATTTTCACGTAAGTATAGGCACCAAGATGTCTACCTTTACGTGAAAAGGTTTTACCGTATGCATAAGACGCCCATTGTTACATAGGGATACCTAGCTAGGCCTATATATCCTGCAACTCGTGGGCAAATTTCACTGTTTGTACTTTGTTATACCTAAAAGCATTTATCAATCATATGCTATACTAAAGACTGAGTGATCGGTGTTCACAATTACCACTGAAACATCTGGTGTGTGCTGTCCTCTACCTATTTCGTTCACAGGTCAGCGAGCAAAGTGAATCGCTCAGGTGCTGACGCGCAAATCGTCTCCTGTAACTGTTATCCTGTTGTCTTTCATCCCTTTGTTGAGCAGTTAACTGTCTTCTATACATCTGGACTCGTTCTCTAGCCTGCCGTCGTCTTCTATCTTCCTCCCATCACCATGAGTGGCACACACCAGAAAGGGACGTAAACTATGTATATATTTCCATCATAAACCCGTTACGAACAGACATACAAGCACAACCTCAGACTAAGACCCCACTAGCACCCACCACGCCCGATGATCATGAGCCTCACGCTAAGGCGTTAGGCAATTATAGAAATAAAAACTGAAAATGTAACTATTAACTATTTTTTGATGTGTTTATAATTACGGATAGTATCCTGCATGTTGCATCCAATTGATACAATCCTGTGGTGTAATACTTGCAAATCATGTGAGGATTAGTGTTTCCAGATCTTTCCCTGCATTTAGAAGGGCTTCATTATCTTTCATAATGGGCTTCAACTTTGCAAAGCATTCTTCTATGGGCATTAAATCTGGGCTGTATGCTGGTAAGAAAAGAACCAATACACCCAATTCTTCAAGGGACTTGACTACAGTGTCAACATGAATAATCGAGCACCACAACACTTTCGGGGTTCCAGCCATTAAATGGATGGAGCTTTGGCAGCAGTTATTGGTCGACAAATTCTTGAAAGATGTCTGTAGTTACACTATTGTGTACAATTTTGCAGTCTAATATGCCTTCAGAACAAATTGCCTCAATTGCTGCTATGTGTTCCCCTTGACAAATACGTTGGGAGCTCTTGCAGGCTTACTGTGCAAACTGTAGCCAAATCTTCAGAGAGCATCACACCTGTCCGTACCTGTCTCGTCTACAAAGACAAACATGTCAGAATTGTACACAGAAATATCCTCATGTAATGCACTCTCCCTGCCTCACTTCTTTGTAGAGCTACTCTACTGAGCTTCTTCCTAGTAAATCCTGCAAAAATGTACATATAGTTGCTCATTGCCAGCTCTTGCTGTACTTGATGTAAGTATATACTAGGGCGATTTAACACAAGATTAATTATTAGATGCTCGTCCACTTTTGTAAGCCTCTGCCAGAGATCATCATTGTGTCCTTTCGGATACTCTGCTTTCTCTACCGCGCCAGTATCCTTGAAACACTGAACTACCCTTTGCACTGTTGATGCATCAACAAGAACCTGAATTTCTATGAAGATGCGGCGGAAGCGAAGTATGCATCGGGGGATTTTTATAAGTACATCACTCACACGACCTATTCTGCGCATGATGATAAGGCCTATAAGTGCGGGCTAAGGAAGCACAGCAAATTTTTTAAAGCAGATGGTGGGAGACTATACTACGTCGGCGGGGGAAAAGTAAAAACTGGTTCCATCTGAAGTTTATGGGACTTAAACAGGCACCAGAAAAAGATGAACTATGGTATTGCAGAAAATGTACTCAATAATTATTGTTGTAGCTACTATAGTTGTATTCTTGTATACTACTATATTGTTTTCTTGTGTACTACTGCATAATTATCTCGCTTGTTACTGTACAATGATACAAGTGATATGGGGACCCCCCAGGCCCCAAATCGACGCAAATATATTTAGCTCAAGGAGAGAATAGTAGGCAGCATCTCAGCATGCAGAGATAAAAGATTGTCTGAAATTACTTTCAGATACTACTGGTCTGAGATGTACGAGATTTTACTGTCGCACGTTGTTGTCTTGTACTTAGCTTTTCATTTGTGTACAGAGGGGCCCCAAATCACTGAAGGGACCCCATATCACTAGGCTCCTGGGGCCCCTAGGGCCCCATATCACTAGTGTATTAGGGTCCCCCAGGCCCCGATTTGGGGGGCCCCATATCACGCGGACACCAGTTTTCAAATGTGACCATTGCAAAGATTAGTAAAATCGACAGTATAGCCCAAGCGTCCCAGCCGATATAGGGAGATATGCATGTCACCACGGTGTGACATAGCAGCCCATTACTTGCCGAGAAAGCTAGATCACGACGTCAGCAAGTCAATCATTCTCTCCATAAAGAGAGCTTATTTGAAAGAGAACACAGGAAAAGCAGATGATGCTTACCTGGCAGTTCTACCTGTGAAAAAATGAGGAAGAAGAGTGCTTTTGGGGGAAGATTTGGATATGAAGGTGCAGAATTGCAGATGTACTTGAAGAAGGTGAGAGAGGGAGGAGTCATCGTATCGGCGAGAATAGCTATGGCTGCTGCAAGGGGCATTGTCCTGACCTGTGATAGGACCTGCGGCCTATCAATTTGGGGCTGCCAGTGCTAAAAGGGTATCGCTATCAGCTTGATTTTGACAGTAACTGACCAACTATTTAGCAAAAACGTAGTAGGAGTAAGGAGCTAAGAGTCTCTGAGAGTTTATCCTTATATAAGAGCAAAATGGAAAGCAATGTAATTTCTAATACCATTTCCAATCTGAACATTCTAATCTAATCTGAACATTTCCAATTTGGACATTTCCAATCTGGACATAATTTCTAATCTGAACATGATATACTTATGCACTATACTATTATAGTGCAGAGTTTACAGTTCAAGCAGCACTGTGCAAGTATTAGAATTGAATATTAGAGTGCTTCTGATAGTGAAAAATCCCAGAGGCCCTTAATAGCGTCTTCTACACAGAATTATTCAACTACAGTTCCCAATCTGTGTCAATACTACAGTATTCGCTTACAGTAAGCTCGACACTTAAGTCAGATCCTTCTGCACTGGTTCGTAACAGGGTATATAATTACCTGACTAGCTTACAGAAAGTTATACCAACAATCATGGGTACATGATTAGTATTCTTCGAAGAAGTCTGATCACTTCATCCCTTGAGAAACTTGTGGGTAAACAGTGGCCTCCACTACCAGCAGCTTTCCAAAGCAATATAATGCCAACCCATGGCCGTGCTTAGTAACAGATCTTTTCACTGCCACCAGAACATGTGTCTCCTTCCCTGAGTCACAGATTACTGTGTAAAAACAATGGTCCGGGAACAAGAATACACAAAGTGCAGCAAGAAATCCAGATGGGAAATGTCCAGATTTGAAACAAGAAGATTGGAAATGCTGTGATTGGCAGAATGGAATGGCCCTTCTCGGCCACTGTAACATACGACACCTCATCCAGTTTTACTGTTTTTGGGGATCTGTACGGGTCCTGTGTTATCCTAGCATTTTATTGAGCACAACAGCTCACAGTAGTGGTATCAGTGCATATTATGGTAGACTTTTAAAGTTTTTTTCTTCAACATGGCCATGGGGATGACTCTGATAATGAAATTGACATTTGTTTCTGCTACTGCATCTAGGTGTAGCTACCAGTGAGTCCCCAAACCTGCAGACAGGAGTCACCAACATGCATAATCTGCACTTTAGTGCCTGGAGTCTCTAGGAAGGGCAGTACGGCTTGTTCACCTATTCCCTTCAATCCAGTCACTTGTCATTTACTACCACATTCTTGTTTGTGGATCTCTTAATACTCCATCTTCTTTGTAACTGTAAATACTCCCTTCATCATTCTGTGGGCCTAAATAAAAGTGACTTAAACTGGTTTGTTTATTATCTTACTTTCGTAATGTACTTCATACTGCAATTGCCTTCATCAGAAAACTGATCCTAACACCAACAGAGGTCATGATAGATGGTCTCCTAAATGAGAAGGTAGCATCTTAGGAGGTGGTTGACCTGGGGGAAAAGGGATGAGGTGTTATTGCCAAGCAACACCTCGCTACAGATGAATTTGTTGTGGAATACAAGACTAACATAGTCTACCCCAGGTCGAGAAAGTGCCAATATGAGAATGAATACAAAACGCATATGGAAGGAAGCTATATCCTTGAAGCACAAACCCCACAGGGGTGGCTCTGCTTCGATGCCACCAGGAGATATATAACTCCTGGGGAAGATTGTTAAATCACTCTCCTAATCTTAACCAGGGTGTCTATGTGTGATATATTGCTGGTACGTTGTAATATATGTACATACTTGTTTCTACCCTCCATAGATTGAGGCAAAGAAGCAAGCTTCAAATCTCCAGAACAAAAAGTGCTCCATGCAGGGTTCAAAAGTAGGTGGATCCCTTCACAAAATGCCATCAGCTCCTTTGCTTATCACATGTATGCAATTAGTCCAAAAATTTGCATAATTCTCAGGTCCCAGAGATTTGCAGCAAGACAAGGGTGGAGATTTCGACAGATGAGAGTGGTATGTAATGTGGCTAGTAATATCTATGCACTTTATAACCCTACATGAGAATGTGATCAGTGGCATCAGGGTGGACAGCTGAGAAGGCTCACCAGACAGCAACAACAGTTTGCATCATATACAATTTGGGGCTTGATTGCACATCCAATGTGATTAGCTTCATCTGTTGAGACCTAACTCATCACCCAGTAAGGAGGGTACACAATGCTTTCACTGCCATTGGAATGATATCCCACTGTTTTTGTTTTGCATCACACCTCCGTTTCTGGAAGTTTGCTGTGACAGTCCATTATCTTCATGAACAGAGGCAAGAGAAAAATGGAAGCGCACCTTAGCAGTTGTCACTAGTGACAGCGAGGAGGAGGAGGAGGAGAAAAAGGCATAAGAGGGAAGACAAGCGGTATTATCGTTGGTGCCCTATCCCAAACTGCAAGGCAAAAGCTCAAAAGAAGCTTCCCAATCATTTCGACAGCTATCACTGGAGAGAGCAGCCTACCTAAAATGGCAAAGAGGGTGCCAAGAACAGAGAAACGACCTGTGTTCAAGAGGCTGAGGGGACTGGAGGCTTTATTAATGCATGGCCCAGAACAAAGAGAAAGAGAAGGAGGAGGAAGAGGAGGAGGATATGGTAGCGTCCACCTCAGGGATCCGTAACTTTCAAAGGTACAAAATACATGAAGATCCCCCCCTCATATCCTTCCAGGAATATATGACCAGTGTTGTTGGAAAGTCCAATTCTGAGACACAGGCAGCACAGATAGCTAGGGATGTGTCTAAATTCCTATGCTTTGCCTGTGGAAATGATCCCATTCCAAAGTGGGAACAGCTCCTAGACAAAGACATGTTGCTAGCATATGTCCAGAAGTTGGAGCGGTATAGCATTGGGGCGGATGGAAAGACACAAAAGCTGGATGCACTAGATGCTGCTGTGTAATACTACTGTGAGGAGAAACTGAAGGATGATCCAGGAAATGTGATATATGGGAAAGCTTTGTGGACATCCGAAACAATCAGTGTCCGGAAAGTGAACCTACGCAAGAAACAGGCAACGCTGCGGGTTGTCCGCCTTGAGAAGATTAGTGCACGTAAGTACACCCTGACCCTCGATGAAGTTAACAGGATGCTTTCCTGCTGGGAGATGTGGCAGGGCTTTGCGAAAATAGCAGACCAGGGCTGCCTGTACCCAATCAGGAGCTCAGTATGTGCACTCACATGATAGCCACTTTGCTCATTTTTTAGAAGCTGCCAAGGACCTGGAGCGGTATTAAACACAACACTAATTGAATATGACCAAAGGTCAGAGGTCAAGATCGCAGGAGAAACCACTATTGTGATTAAAGTGGTGGAGCACAAAATTGGGATGTTAGCTAGTGCTAATATCGTGCTAAAGCCCAACGACTTGGCCAAGCTGTGACTGTCATAACAGCAGCACAAGACCCTGCCGGAAAGTTGCCCTACCTGCACCTGTTCTGCTTGACATTGGGCAGCAAATGACACGTCTTCAAACAGATGTGCTGGCAAGGCAGTATGGATTTAGCAAAATGACCACCACGCAAGTACATATGAGTGGAGCAACTGTGGCAGATAAGAAGCTGTCTGACCAAGATCAACGGCTGTATGCAAAAATGTCACAAAGTGCCAACACTGGTAGAATGTACTATGAGGTGATAGCCAGGCTTAGCCATGCAGCTCAAGCATTTGTAAGCATGCAGAAAGTACAAGCAGCACAGCCTGAGTCAAACTCAGACAGTGACAATGGCGATCAAAAATGCAGCCGTAAAAAACGCCGCCTGTTCACCCCTCAGGAGAGAGAGGTGATCACCTTATACTTTGAGCAGTACATATAAGGGAAGGTACTGTCACGGGAATTTTGGTCCTGGAAATTTTGGTCCCCCGGACCAAAATTTTCGGTGGAAAATTGAAAAATCGGTCCGGGTTGAAGACGCTCATTTTAGGCCTTCTTTCTCAAACAAGAGAATATAAAACGACAGCAAATCAACGAAGGGTAAGCCTAGGTAGCTCTCAACGCACCTGGAGAATTCCCAAACAAAAGTAATCTGTCGTAATGGCAACCCGGGCCGAGTCAGCCTCGCTATCGTTCTAATTAAAGCACACCACCCGCTATTTGCACGAATTTAGCAACTCTAGCCACTTATTTGGCTTACCAAACTATTTCTTCAGGCTTTCTGATACTATACAGACACTTTGACACAAACATGTTTCATTGAAGTGCTTACACCGAAGTATTTGCGCTCGGACCATTATTCCACGCCCGGACCAACATTTTCTGAAAATAATAGCCCGGCGGACCAAAATTTCCGGGAATTCTGGTTCCCCGGACCAAAATTTTCGCCGGACCAAAATTTCCGTGACAGTACAACACCAAGCCTTGATAAGTGTGCGGTATTCCTTGAGAACCATAAGTTAACCCCAAGGCAAATCCAAGACAGGGTTAAAATTGCTAACAAGGCAAACAAGTTCAAGTAACTTTACAAAAGAAAAACATGAACACAAACTCAGTAGTTTCAAGCATACCTTATTTCTTGGAATGGACGCCGCGTTCGAATAGTCGTCGCCCTCGAAATAAACGCCGCCCTCGAATAGTAGTCGCGGCTAGTATACGCGGCACGCGCATACGTGTGCGAATAATTTCTGACGATGGTCACTACGCTAGGCGCTAGGGCTATTCGTGTTGTATGAGTTGTTTCCACGGCTGATAGTCCTCATTACTTTCACGTCGTTTCATGCCCCTCACGTGATATGTGTGGGTGGAGCATGCATTGCGCATGCGTAGTGCAGTATGGCACTTGTATGACGGTTGGGTGGTACACATTAGACGGAAAAGTGTGCATGGTCGTTCGAAGTTGCTTGTGGTCTAATGGTTAGGGCTCAGTATACAGGTTATGGTTAGGGCTAGGGACAGGGAATGGGTTTTATTCATTTTTTTTTTCTGTTTTAAAAAGTGACGAACACCTTATGCGATGCCACCTGTGGCAATGTGGCGTAAGTGCGACGTAATGCGGCTTTCACCCTGCACCTGGGTCATGTGACAGGGGACATGAAACGGCGTGAAAGTAATGAGACCCGCAGGACTGAGAGGCTGCGTGCACTACTGACAGCATCTAGCAATCGTCACCGTCCCACTCGTACGTACCTTATCAAACCGTCCTTGATGTCTGCGGGCTTTCCAAAGAAATAAACACTGCCCTCGAACAAAAACGAACAGCGAAATAAATAGGCGCGGCGTCTGTTCGAAGATATATGTAACTTTTGAAGGTATTGTTAATGTTTCTCGCTGTGATTGGTATTCATTCTTATATAGTAAATCTTGATCAATGGAAGTTAATCAACAGTAATTAATTCTAGTTGCCCCATATAAAGTTTAGGTTGGACAGGTCTTTTTGTGTCAATTTTCTGTTGAGTTACTGGATCCGCAGCTTGACAACTATGTGCTCGGCTTCTACAATGCGTCGTCAGCAAGGAATTTTTGGAGGGAGAAATCAGCGGGAGATTTTCGCGAGCATAAATTTTTGCGAATCACAATACGCCAGGAAAAATTTCGCGATTTTTAATTTCGCGACAAGGTCACGATCTCTGATCACACTCCCTACAGTTTTACGCATGGAGATGGAGACTCTACCAGGGAGCTCAGCGTGTATTTCAACATCGAAATGATACTAACCTACTACACTTATCAAAGCGTGTGGGTCGCTGTCGGCGAAGAACTGCCCTGCCAAAGTGAGCGACTTAACTCCGGGGATCCACTAGCAGTTGCGGTCAAGACAGGGGAGTTGATTGTAGGTCGCGAAAAATGTCCGCAGTTTGCTCGATTTTTTGAAAGAAAATGGCGTTGAGTTACTAAATCTCGCGAATCACCAACACCCCAAGAAGAATTTCGCGACATGATCACGATCTCTGACCACACCCCCTACAATTTTACGCATGGAGATGGTAAAGAACGTACTGCCATGTATAAAGTGAGTGAGCTAACTAGCAGTTGCGGTGACGACAGGCGAGTTGATCGTAGGTCGCAAAAATGTCGCAGTTTGCTCGATGCTTCTACCAGAAAATGGGTTAATTTTCTGTTGAGTTACTGGATCCGCAGCTCGACAAATGTACTCAGCTTCTACAACGCATAGATAGCAAGGAATTTTTGGAGAAAGAAATTTTCGCGAGCTGGTGTTTGATCGCGAAAATTTCTGCCTCGCGAAATTTTTCTGTTATACGGTATTTTCGCTCACACATTAACTTCTGCAGAATTCTTTAAAAAGTTGAAAAGATATAACTGTGGCAGTCCCGTGTAGAAATTGACCCATCGCATACTTTGATCGCATCGTAGGTTAATGACTCGTACCAGGATTGGAAACGGAAAATTTACGCGCCACCATCCGTTTTTCTCCGCGCGTTCAATGTAGTTCGTTTGCGCAGTACCATAGGCGCTGGTTGTTAAGCGCAGCTCTTTATTAAGCGCATAATTTATTGAGGGTTTTACCCATCACGTGTTAGGCGCATGCGCTTAATAAACGAACTTTGAACTTGAAGCGAACGTGTCGAGCAAAACGTGTGTGAGTAGTACGAAGAACGAAGAGAATGACTGAACTAGCGCTGGGAACAATAGACACAGGATATCTCTAGCCCTTTACCACGCTTTCTTCGACCTGTAACTTCACAAGTGATGGTCCCTCCGTGCCTGAGGAAGTGTCAAAACACCAGCGAAAACTCTCGAGGAACATGGCCAACGACAGTAGCATACTTGAGGAGACTGACAGCGAATTTGTCATGGTTGTTGCCCTCCTCCCGTTCCAAGGTTAGGCCATACCAATTTGATCTTTTGATTCACGAGTACGGCGACTCTATTTTTAGTAAGAAGGATTTATAAACGTAAATTATTTTATGACGTCACCAATTAATCACGTGAGATGCTAGGCACTGTATACAAGATGTCTGACACGTGTATCCCTTCAGAGTTGTGGGTTGCACTGGTTGGTGGGGAAGTTAAACGAGGACAAACAACCCTGGTTCCTTCTACGGTAGTTTCTGCAAAGGCTACGGACACTTTGGGGTCTCAGAAGAGCTCTGCGGTGAAACTGTGGAGAAAGTGACCATATCGAGCTCGAGCAGGGCAATACTTATAATGAGATTCATATTTACATTTATGAATATAATTCGACCTACCTACCCACTTTTTCTGTGAACCCTACTCGTGAATCAAAAGATCAAATTGGTATGGCCTTAGTATCTCCGACAAGCGGCTGCCAGATCTGCTTGTAAATGTGATGGCCACGAATGACGCTCTCCAAAGTACTTGCTTGACGGTCTGCCATGTTGAACGAGCGATATAACGGAAGCAGCGACAGCACCGCCCACTATTTTCACACCCATTTATTAAGCGACTATTTCTTGTTAAGCGCACGTCCACTGTTAAGCGCATATTTCCTTGCTGTCAGCTGTTATAAGCGCATGCGCTTAACAACCAGCTGACCTCCGAGCTGTTGAGAGGATTACCTATACCCTTTCCAACTCAGCTGGTACCTCTCCTGAAACAAATGATCCTGGCGTTTCTGTGTTATATATCAGGCTGAAAGAAACGTATGACCCACCCCTAGGAAAGCTTGGTCTGGAAGCCCTGACAAAGTGCCCTGTTATCAACTATGTCAGGGTTACAGGCACCGCCTACAAGACTAAAGTACACATCAAGACCATCATGGAGAACTCCCGTGTGGGCCAATACTTTGTAGACACATGGAAGTCTAGATCTGCTGCACCTACTCCCACTCATACCTATCCACACTCCACAGAGTTAGTCTCGACTGATGCCAACAAGACCCTCTCTCTGAAGATCACTTCCTGGAACTGTCGGGCTCTGCCTAGTAGCATACCCTACCTCAACAGCCTAATCTCAGAGGGTTCTGACATCATTGTCATTTCGGAGCATTGGCTCTGGCTCTTCGAACTGCACCGGCTAAGTGACATCCACCCAGACTTCCATGGTCATGGCCAGGCTGACTCCAGGCTGACGAGCTGTTCCATAGGGAGGGGTTTTGGTGGGGTAGGCATAATCTGGCAGTGTGACTTGGATGCTACTGTGGTACATGCCACTACCTCAGACCGTATATGTAGCATCAGACTGACACACCAAAGCTGAAGATCTACGCTCACAGTGATCGGGGTCTACCTCCCTTGTCAGGATCTTGATATGGACCTCTTTCGCAGCTGCCTAACTGAACTGGAACAGCTGGTGTGCGAGTCCAAGCAACTGGGCCCTACCGTTGTCATGGGTGATTTCAACGCACATTTGGGGAACCTTGGAGGTCCGAAGGGGAATGGGAATACCAACCTCCAAGGTTTCCTCCTCCATCAACATATTATCAAAAGTGACCTTTTGTTGCTTCGCTATCTGAAATTGCACATGGCCCTTCACACACCTTCCAGAGTGGTGATACCAAGACCACCATAGATTACATCATGCTGGATGTTTGTGCAGCATCCCTACTGGAGAGTTGTGGTACCCTGGAGGACAATGACCTCAATACCTCCGATCACCTACCACAATCAGTCCAGCTCGAGTTCCCCTGCAAGCCTAATGATGCTCCTATTTCAGGTACAACCAGAATAGACTGGTCCAATGTTGTGTCATCATCTGCCCTCAATACCTACCAGTCTGAAATCAGTGCCCTTGTAACACCTTTCCTCGGCCGTTGCCACGAGAGCATTGATTGCCTGAATGAGGAGTTGGAGCTCATCGCCAATAACATCAAAACTTTAGCAGAAATGACCCTCCCAACTATCCAACCTTCAAAGAAAAGGAAGAAGTCGCACTTCTTTAAAGATTCCACACTCAAGCACCTGTGTGAACGTAGCAAATCTGCTTGGCGAGAGTGGTGCGATGCCGGAAGGCCCCAATCTGGTCCCCTATACGAGACCAAAAAGGATCTACGTAGGGAGATAAAGAAGCGTATCAACCTCTGTGCAGCCATTGACGAGAGGAAACCCACCACAAGAAGGGAAAGGATGTTTAGGCAGAAAGAGAGTAGGCGTTTCAAGGCACCTCACAGACAGATAGCAAGATGCTCTAAACTTCGTGTAAATGGAGAGGTCCTATCCGCCAGGGATGACTTGGTTGGTGCTTGGGCCAATCACTTCAGCAATCTTTCCAAATCTTTGCTACCATCCGAAGAGGGCCTCCAACAGCTTGACAAGAAGATGGACGATCTTACTACTGGATCTCTTTCAAATGAAGAATACATCCTTGATGTTCCCTTCACTTTGGACGAGGTGGTGTGTGCCGTGAAGAAGCTGAAGCCTGGGAAGCCCCTAAAATGGGGTGGTGAGTCACTCCATCTATGGCTCCTGGGCATTGTCAACTCAATCGTTGACATGGAAGATATACCACCAAGTTTCAAGCTAGGATCAATTTACCCAGTCTACAAAGGGGGTTGTAAAGACCCTCTCCTCACCGCCAACTACCGTGGTATTACTATGAACTCCATGTTTTCCAAAATCTTGCAGATCCTGACCCTATCAAGACTGGAACCAACTCTTACGGAAGCCGGTTTTCCACATCTTAATAAGTCTGCCTTCCGAAAGCACACTGGCTGCACTGATGCAATCTTTGCAACCCAGGAGCTCATTGCTAGGTACATCAGTGAGGGCTCCACTGTGCATATGTGTCTTTTGACCTTCAGAAAGCCTTCGACAGTGTTGAATTCCCAGTGTTGCTTGACCGGCTATTCTCCATTGGCATAAATATGGAGACTTATCAGGAACTGGTATGCAGGGGGAACGTGCTTTGTTCATGTGGATGGTGCCTCATTCCCTATTGAAAGGGGCGTCCGCCAAGGATCCATCCTGTCACCAATCCTCTTTAGCATTGTAATGGACCCACTCCTGAGGACCTAGAGTCCTCAGGTCTGGGGCTTAAGTGTGAACAATCTTTATAGTGGTGCATACCTGCATGCCTATGACATCTGAACCCTTGCTACCTCCGTGTCATCCCTTCAGGCACAGATCTCACAAGTACTCAACTTTACCTCTAACAGCTTTCTTCAATTAAACCCTACCAAGTGTGAGATCGTATCCTTTGCTCAGCGTAACAACATTGACAACCCTGTGTGCGAAATTGAGGGGAAAGTTCTAACAGCGAGTGGCACAGCAAAGTGCCTGGGCTACTTATGGAATCACGACCTCTCTGCTAAGCCGTCAATTGACCACAACATCATGAAGGCAAGGAAATCCTTTTTTGCCTACGGAAGTATGGGCATCTTACAAGGAGATCTCTCGCCCTTGTCTGGCCGGTCTGTGGTGGAAACCTGCATCCTGCCAATCCTCCTATATGGTGCTAAGAACTGGTGCCTATCGCAGAACTCAATACAGACACTGGACTCCTTTTTAGGGGAACTCAGTAAGAGGCTCCTGAAGCTACCGAGATGGTATTCCAACACCCCAGCTTCCATTGTGATTGGGCTAGGGTCTGCTAGAGCATTGTGCCTCACCAGAAAACTGAACTTCCTTAGGAAAATTTCCTCTGATGACCACAGCGAGACTGTGAGTTCTTTAACCTTGGCATCCTTGTCAGATGATATCGACTCAGTCTGTCTGATCCGTGAATGCCGAGACCTGGAGCAATATTTTCACTCCAACTTCACCGCGGCAATTCTTCAACGGGAAGCTAACACTTGCATGCCCCCTCCCACGAGAAATCAAGAAAGGCATTCTATCAAGGGACCGTGACCTCAGACTAGCCCAGTATGAGGGCAGGGCGGACATGTCCATCGTTGTTGAAGTGGAAAGGGCCGTTGGCTGGCCCAGACTATGGGATCGCACACTGGACCATGGCCCAAAGTGCATTGATGGCCTCAGAAACTTGGTTAGAGTGATTACGTTTCCACCCCATGCTTTGTCTGCATGCCCCCTGTGTGAGGAGGACATTACAAGAGACTCTCTCCTTTCTCATGTTTTCACCACTCATTCAAGAAGCCCCTGTAATAGCAACACACTCTTATCATTACTCTTATCAGTCTCTGACTCTGACTCAGTTCTGTTTAATTACTTGTGTTCTTTGGCTAATTTATTCTGAACCCTCACTTTAACTCTGTACCCTGTATGCCCACTGGGCCTTTGCAATGAACCTTTGACCTTTGACCTTTGAGTGCCTACGGTATGAGGCTAACCTTGCTCCGCAGTCTTTGTGCCGATGATTAGACGCTACTGCTGTATATTTATGCCAAAGATACTACACCACCGTTTATCTATGCATTACAACTTGTTCAAAATCAGTTGACTATACATGCAGAAATGTTTACATGTTTTTTGGTTTGGACTTCCACTATATATAATGTTTGGCATTAATTAAATCATCTATCATAAAGACCTGAGTTTGTTGACACAGTGCACTGTATTAGCAAACTACGTCTGTGGGGGACAAAATTGTGCAAGGTCAATTGTCAAATGATTGTGATCACTCAATAATATTAGAAGCTACAGGCTATAGCTTCTAATCATGAGCTAACAAGTAAAGTGATCATCAAGTTAGTAATGACCACCATGTAATGGCGGCATTGCTTGCTTCCTACAAGAAGCCTCTAAGCTCAAGTGAGCTACAATCATGGCTGATGATAACACTAGTGGTTTTGTTGGACTGCAATGGAGTGGAAACTGAACCAAAGAAACTGTTTTGCACTCGTCCGTTTTTATGTAGCATGCTCAATTTAAACTTTCTTCTTCCCATTAGGGAATCCTGCAACCTGTCTCCACTCAGTTCCCCACACTCTAACGACTTCAGCATCTTTACAATGCACTAAATATAATTGTATGCAACTAGAATTCACCAGAAGTGTACTATACACATTCTGCCACAGCAAAGCTCATGGTACCAGAAACAGTTTCGTTTATGGCATGCAAAGCTTCAACCACTAACAAAGCCTAACACTACCATTTCTATTCTCAGTGGTGTGTACAATGTAGTATAACTCTCCCAAAAAAATGCCATATTAACACCTCCAAAACTACCGTAATTATTCTAATGCTACGTATGATCCAATTTTAGAAATTCAATTCAGGAATTTATCATGAATCTAATTCTACGTAAGCCGGAGTCTTAATTTATTTACGCTAATCCAATTTAGCGTAAGATAAGGCTGAAGCCAACCTCCAACCCTTGTGGCCTTCGTATCAGTCTCACATGTACCGTCTTCATAGTTTGGCGAAGTCTGTGCACAATTCCAAGAGAAATAGCTATACACTTATCTAGCTACGCTTGGTGCAACCTTCACTGATCACAGAATTCGACAAGGTATGTAGACAATTCAAGGAAAAGCCAGCTGTACACTTACCTAGGTAGCGAAGGACACTCGGTACTGCCTTCATCAGTTACAGAGTTTGTTAAGGTACACAATTAAATAATAAATAATAAAAGAAACACTGACAAGCTACGTTACACTGGCCAACTTGAGTGACTATACAGTCACTGCAAACTCTCAGACATATAAGTCTAGGGCAACCAAACCCAGCCTAGCCTGGTTTGTCTGAATAAAGCAGCATTTTTTGGGTAGGAGAAAAAAGTGGACTTCTGCGGGACTTGAACCTGCAACCTTCAGCTTAGTATGCAGATGCTCTACTTTCTGAGACAAAAAGCCCATCCGGCAAGTACGGCCACAAGTTCAGCCCTAAGAACACCCTCCTTCCACCAAAAATGCTGCTTACTCTGGTGGGTTGTGGATGGTTCTATGTGACCAGGTGATATTTATGCTGACAAGCTACGTTACACTGGCCAACTTGAGTGTCACTGCAAGGCCAACTTGAGTGACTATACAGTCACTGCAAGTTTGCAGTGACTGTATAGTCACTCAAGTTGGCCAGTGTAATGTAGCTTGTCAGCATAAATTTGCAGTGACTGTATAGTCACTCAAGTTGGCCAGTGCAATGTAGCTTGTCAGCATAAATTTGCAGTGACTGTATAGTCACTCAAGTTGGCCAGTGCAACGTAGCTTGTCAGCATAAATATCACCTGGTCACATAGAACCATCCACAATAAAAGAAACGGCAGTCCCAATTACCTTTTACATAAGGTTTGGGACACTTTGGGACGTTTGCGTCCCAAATTTTGGTTGTGTCCCAATCTACCAAACTCACATGCATAGTTTCAAACTTGGCTGAGAAGTCCACCTACCTTTGCAAACAGTTTTCTGTATATATTCATAAGTACTATGTAGCATAGTTTTAGATACGTTCTCATTTCACAGTATAAACAATGTATTTTTGTGAAGATGTTGCCTGTTAGGTGATGCTGAGACTAAATTGAATTTCTTAAGATCTTACGTTGCATAAGAATTACAATACAAGAAAACGCGAAGGCCTGCTCTTGTAAGCTAGGTAAGGAATAGCTGGGTTTTTTCTAGAATTGTGTGCAGAATCACAATACGTGAAAACGTGAAGATCTGCTTTCGTGAGCTAAGTAAGTATATATAGCTGGTTTTACCTAGATTGTAGGTAAAGGAGACAACTCTTATCGTTGTGAGGTACTCTTTTCACATGCCCAATGTGTAGAGTTGACACAATGTGGTTTAAACAGTGATAAAGTGGTTTCAGCACATGGTCAGTATATTCTTACTAACCAGATGTCCTATGCTGTTATACACATTTCTGGGCATGCCCCCGGAAAACAGCGGACACGGACCCGGGTTTATCGTATATGCCTCCATATACTCAACTCTGTATATTTGATGCTGAATGTATTGGTCTCTATGGGAAGGCAGAACTTGCCTACTCCCTTGTGACAGCCAGCAGTACTGGTGCTCTGTTGTAACCCCCCCCCCCAGGAAGATGGCCAAAAGCGCCCACTATCTACCATCATAAACACTCCAGACTTACCTTCGCAGCAAGATTTGCAAACAATGACTGTAATCATAACACTCGTTTTTATACTAACAATACTAACGATTTCATTCTTTGTGCAATTTTGTAAATTTGGAATGTTTTTGTATGGGTATTTCACATTTTTTTTGTGTTGTAACCCTCTAGCCCGAAATATTTATGTTCCAACTCTTATATTTTTGCTGTTCAGAATTTAGCGAACCATTAGCATTTTTGCCAGAATTTCAGCAACTAAGTGCCAAATGACACTCCAAGAAGCCGCTTGCGATTGGCTTGTGATTCGAGTTGTAACCCACTGGATGCCAGTTGGGTGAGAAGTAGAGAGTAGTGTTTGGCCATTGTCCTTTAGCTTGTGTTATGGGTATAGCATCATGTGTCAAATTATCCATTAAAGACCACTCGTGAAATTACAATCATCTTACCTGATGATTGATTATCAAAGCACAGTGGTAATGTAGGCACACAGAGGGGGTAACAGTTAGGTCACTAACGCAAAGGCATGTAAATAGAGAACAGAAATTGTATTTCGTGGTAATTAAACTATGCACTTTTTGTGCAGCTCTCTTCTATTCCACCACCTTCCCAGTATTGTGTGTTTTGCTTTGTGTATTCACCTTTCTCCCTGCAGTAACCCTCAGATGACAAGTGTTCAAGTCTTGCTTCTGTTTGTAGAATGTCACCTGGAGCATCCCATTTGTTACTTGAAACCGTCTGCAGTCGGCATTGTTCTTTTCCACTCCTGCATTGTGGAATGAAAAAAAACATGTCTAACAGGGGGGCTATAAACTTCGATCATGTTATTGTACCTTGCCCACTGAACTGCTTGATATTACCATGTCTTTCAATCATTGTTGGTACATGCATGGTATAGACTAAGCGGTGCAGTGGTGTAACCTTCTTCTGGTAGCCATTGTAGTCTTTTAGTGATAGGAAGTGTGTGATCCATTCCTTTGCCAAAAGAACAAATATAGGACATGATAAGGTAGGTAAGCCGAAAGTAACTGTTAGCCAGTGAGGTGGATCTTGTGTCCGTCTTTCTTGTTACCAGGGACACATTAGCTCTGCATGTTGGCATATATCAGCTGAGCAGCATATCTTGCTGTGAAAGGCTTCTGGTGCAGTTAAAGGGTTCCATGAAGATAGAAAGATATTATTATAGTTCCCAAAAGCCCTGCATGATCAACAGTTTTAATAGGCATTTACTGCTTTTAATGCTGTAGCTTAATTGACCTACCATGGCTGGTTCATTATGACAGTCATATAGATCTCTACTCACTTTCCACAACTTCCCCACTGTCTCAGCAAGAAATTGATCATTAAACAGGTCAGTAAACTTTGGAGGAAGGAGCTATGGTTGGAAAATATACCGGTATTTCATTTAGTACCATAAATATCAATCTATGAGTCAATATTCTACCTGAAGGAGTCTCCGTTTATCTCTTCTCATCAGTGATGTCCAGTCATAACCACCTACCTTCCCACTTGCAGCATTTTCTTCCTTTGTTTCCCATACAGAAAAGCTAGTACGTACCGTAGCTCTGGAAATTTTTATTGTAAAAATATTTTCGTAAACCACGAAAATAAAAAAACACATGAAATATATTTTACAACGGATAATCACTACAGTCAGCACATTTTTGTACACAAGGTTTCACAGCACAGCTACCTAGTTATTTCACGTGAGACGGCCTCTTCTTCGATACCTGCAGGTGACTCATGGCAAACGCGTGACAACTTTCCGCTCAGTGTCCGATAAACCGTCTGTCTTTACTGCCACAGTACGCGCCTACAGCGTTCTTCAGTTCTCTTTCGCACGTGAGTAGTTTGCCAACAGCTGCGTGGTAGCCACAAACGCATCAAACTGTTCGTACTCCAGTCCCCACATTTTCTTGGCGTGCGTAGTCTTGTTCCAGATCACCAAACCTGGGAACGTAGAATCCATTTAATAGCGTCAAAATATTTTCATGGGTGTCCTAGACCACGGAAAATTTTTACACGACACAAAAATTTTGCAACACGAAAATTTCCAGATCTACGGTAACAGCTTTGACTAGATTTTGGAGGTGATTTGTGTAGATGAGCCATTTATTTTACCATCATCATGATGATATTGCAAAGCCACACATCTGTGATACGCAGCAGTAGATGTACGTAACTCATCAAGTAGCACATGGTCCAATGCAATGTTAAGCAGTGGTGGGTTCTTCAAACTAAATTTTTCTCTTGCAGCATGAGACATGGCATGCCTATTCAAGGACTGGATGGAACGTACATCCTTGTAGCGGTTCAGTGGGAATGTCATGTCTCCTCTGTGAAAGTCCACAGGATATCAACAGTATTGGCTGCTTGTGCACATGCATATATTAGGTAAGGAAACTAGCTACATCTCTGATAATGCACTGATTCAGAACCAAGCTACTGATTCAGGACTTTCACTGGGGGTATAAATAATTGCGTAGTGGGGGCTCATTGTGTCCAAAATGGGGCTTATGCTACTCTCTTGGGGGAGCTGATTTAGTTAATCTGCAGTAAGAGGGCTTATTAAATAGGGTGTCTCTATTCACTGCACTGGACTACTGGACTGGACTACGTACTGGACTGACTTTTTGCCACTAAAAATCATTCTTATGCCCTAGCTGCAGTTGGACTAACCTACCACTCAAGTTGTAGTTTACAACATACTAGCCTGTAAAACATGCATGGTCTCTTGCTGCCCAATGCCCTTTTGACTACAGACGGTTTCCGAATGGGCGGGTCCAACCACTTCCAGAGAGCAACTGTGAAATCCTTAAAGTGTATGATAGTTGCTCCCCCCACTAGCTAGGTAAATTGCCTGGCTCTTATTGCTGTTCCAGGCTCAAGTATGGCCTTACACATATAGATCCTTTTTGCCATCCCTTCTATCCTGACATCACGTACATAAGATTATGTACTATATAGGCTTTTCCAACTCTTCCGTACAAAAATATTACTAGCTGGCCACTCAAACATGGTCTTAACGTGCTTACTCTACGCTCCAGCACTCATAGGTAGTTTTATCTACTAGGGAACAACTTAGCTCACCCATACAAAGCATTTCAGCCTTGCTGCAAGAGAAAGAAGTGATTTAGCAAGTGTGTCAGTGAAAAATGGCAGCATCATGCAAGACTGCGCTTGGCCAAGTGTGTTTAGAAAGCAAAGGGCATCTACAGATAACTGCGCAACAAAGATCAAGTCTTAAGGAACAACATATTCGGGCAGCTCATCTGCAGGTATTAAGATACGAGTGAAAGATTTGATAATTTAACGGCTGTCAGAACTAGTCTTGTGCCCAGACCTAGTCTTGCAAGCTTGACCCACTTTTGCAACAAGAAAAGAGTAAACTGCATATACAAGCCGTGTCCCATTGCACCCTATGGTGTCATCCATTTCATCAGATGACACATTACTTCACTGTTTGAGTAGGAAACAGCAACAGAAAGCCAGGAAACTTGTCTTTTCCACAACTGCAGGAGCAGTAAGAACACTTCAGCTACACTTCTTGATGGGCATGCACACTTCGTGATCAGTGTTTCAAGAGTCAGCAGGGAATCTGGTTACATCATTCAGCTAATTGCATTCCAGTGGGCCACAGCTTCAGTGTACACAGTTCACCAGACCCTTCTCTTTTAGTGAAGTGAGTCTGGCTTGTGAGACCACATAGCCCAGCCCCAGCCCAGTAGTGGCGTCTGAGCACAATATTTCAAAACAGATATAGCCATGTTTTAGTGGATCAGTTGGGATATACGGCACCAGAAATTCTATTCACATGCCCATCCTTAACCCTTTACCTACGTGCTAACTACAATCCAAATTTCTGGTGCCATGTGTTCCAACTGATCTGTTTTAGTTTCAGTTCACGTCTACCGACCTGAACAGGCTTTTACTGGGGAATTCCCTTGCAGCAAAGGGTGACCAACAGACACCAGGACGAGGTTAGCTAAATCATGCTAAATAGACATACTACTCGACATGTTTTATACAATAGCAAAGCTTTATAGTACACAAGCAATGCAATATACCTAGTTTATCCTCTGGAACTAGTGAATCAGCGGAGGTCACCACGGACATTGTATTTATAAAGCCGCATGGTATGACTAATGGACATCAAAGGGTTAATATACTGAAGGCGCGCGCCTTCTTTATTGGTGGCATTTTTGCGGGGAAGAGTTGCATCCCACGCATCTATAATTCCTGACTCGGATGCCCTCAAGCTAGGAAAGACAGACAAAGTGAAGGCTCAGCGCTTGCCCGGCGAGGATCGCCAGCGTTCAAGCTCCAGAAATCACAAGACTCTGGGCCTTTTTGTGGCACAACAGCTGAGTATCAGATTGAGTTGGGGTGTTGGGTGGGGGAGCGCCAACACTGCCACACACATCGTAGCTCCCATTGGTTGAGGTGAGACTGGCATAGTTGTGTAACTTGTACCTTCTCCTAGTGCGGGGGGATCGTTGAGGGAGGGGAGGGGGGATGACCATTTGTTCTTGGTTGTGCTACTTGTGGGGGGTGGGGCTGAATAGTTCGGGAGATCCAGGTAAGGATTCTTCATGCTGGGAGCAAGTGCTACAGGGAGAGGTTAAACTGGTAGTGGGGTTAAGTGGAGGTGGCTGGTCCTGAGGGGAGTCAGGGGTAAGGGCATGGGCTGGGGTTGAGGTGGGTGTGGGGCTAAACAATAGGGATAGGGGGAGGGACTAGCTACGGTTGACAAATTCTAAACTACTTGTATAGGATGCACAGCGTTACCGACAGGACCAGCCTGAACTGGCTGTTTGGTGTCTCCTGTGTAGCGTTGATGCTGTCATCCTGTGTTTGGAGGGACTCCAACAGTATCTCCGGTGAAGTAATTGGTTCCTCGAGATAGATCTCCCTGGACCAAAGTATCTCAGGATGCGGGTGTAGGCATGGGTAGTTTCAAGTGCTGGCGTCATCTCTGCAGTGCTATGGTATTGATGAAGACAGTAGGAGCTCCGGTTCAGCAAAACTTTTTATTCACTGCTTTGAGGTATACAAAGCAGCAGACTACAGAGTGCAAAAGGTTTTGTTTGAGTCCTACATTTTAACGATGAACATGCAATTAAGAAGACAAGGTGCTTCGGAAGAGTTGTCTGACATAACAAGTGTCAGCCAGATAGTTCGCAGTGTATGGCTCATATCGCCCAATGCAAGAGAGCTGTTTTAGTGTTCTGAAAGGTCTTGGTCTTCCAGATCACAGAACAGTTCTCAGATTCCTGACAGGTTTGGAGAGAATAGCTTGTGTTGATGAGGAAAGATGAACCAATGTACTTGGATCTGGTTGTGCCAGACTGGAGTTTGTATGAGCACTGTATATGATTTCACAATTTTCATTGGTTGGAGTGCATTGATGATAACAGGAAGTTCTAGTCATACCATCAGAAAGAGCAGGGGCATAGCAGTCAGTATATGAATGGTCCTAGCAAGAACTATAAATAACAGACTCCACATGCAAAGTGTGCTTGTGCTTGTGTAAGCAAGTACTACCAGAGAAGTCTAGGTGTGTACCCCCCATAAAACATTTTCAAATTAGATGCCATTCTGGGGCGATACTACCACTGAAATCCAACATGGGTTGAGGAGGTGAAGAAAGAAGGCCTGTACGTCAATGTGCAAAAGTAGTAGGCTAGGCAAATTTGAATCATAGTTTAGCATCCAGCAGTTAGGAAGATGGCATATGAGCAGTAGTTAATTTTTCATTATTCGTTCATTTGCTGGATGTGCAACTGAGGCATTCAGTACCACCGGTGAAGTAAATATGATAGATTGTGAAGGCTGGTGGTTGCCCAGTGGTCATAGCTCAGTGGTAGAGGACTGGCATAGAAAGGACTGTGCAGTAGTGTGTGGGTTTGTGGTTAGGAGGTCAGTACCATTGTCATTCCTTTTGCTGGAATCCTCATTCATGTTAACCTCTTCAGTTGAGCCATTCTAATCGGGTATAGTAGAGTAACTAACCCATGATGAAAACTAGTAACTCTTGTGGGGTGCCATGCCAGCCCTTCAGCTCATCAGAATTCTCCTCATCCCATATAATGTGATAGGTAAGAATTGGCTTTTGGAAAGTTGTTGCTTTTGGAAAGTTGTTGCTTAAGGGATCCTGAATCGGAGGCCACAGGTTAACAATGACTGGGCAGCTTCTATCATAGGATTGAATCCAACCAAAAAGATGAATGTGGAGAGAGTATCTCCTTGGAACATCCCCTTGCAAATCTGAAAGCTTGGAGTACGAACTTGAGACGTAAGTACAGATCTCTGCTAGGAGTTTGACGTGTGCAACCACGTCCTTTATTTAGATCATGTAATACCAGCCCAAATGTAGCCTTTTGCATAGTTAGAAAGGTCAGGGAGAGTGGAAGGCTATGTTGAATGGCATTCCTGAGGATTGCAAACATCAAAGATGTGTTAATTCCATTGCACTATTTACATTAGAAAGAAAGCCCTTTAGTGAGCAGAAACTGGTCGAGCTGGAATGTGTTGATCTTGTGTAATAACTAGCCTACAGCTGAGGTGAGGGCAATGGGTTGAAAGTTACTCAGGGAAGAAGTGTCCTCGCTTTTTGGTACCAGTTTGATCTTGGCTTGGTGCCATGCTTCTGGGGCAGCATGTTTCTCAAAGAGGATCTTAAAGAATGGCAAGGAAATGGTGAGTTGAAGGAATCTCTTTCAGTTGAAAGTAGGAGATGCCATTGTTGCCTGGTATTGAGCTGGATGACCTGTTTCAAAGTGTTGTGTTTGGTGTAGTTGGATGGAGGTTGAAAGGGAGTAGTTCTACCTCGTTTGCAGAGAGTATTAGCTACTTGTACCACCCATGATGGAAGGGTAGCATCTGAGTTTTGTCATTAGTCGTAAGCTCTTTAAAGTGATTGAATGCTGTAGTGACATCAAATGTCAGCTCCAGATGACCTTGATTGCCTTTGTGTCTTTTCTTAGTATAATGCTTAAGGATTGGCTTGGAAGGCTCTTTCATGTCTGCGGATATTCCTTGCTTCTTCTAGATTGTATTGGGCCATAAGAAATGTACTATGCTTTGGGGTCTATACACATCAAAGATCTGCCTACAACATTACAGTATTTTCTGAGTTGAGAATTTTCAGCCAATTGGTCACTTTGTCAGTGAAGGATTGACAGTCTGTGGATCTTGCTGCATTCTAGCTGGACAGTTAAGAAGATGGTAGTCACTGGTTAACACTCACATTATAGCCACCTTGATGACAGTGTGTGGAACAGAAGTAGTTCTTTTGATCTAGGCTTTGTAAATCTTTAGATGTACACAATTATTTTCTAATTATCCTCAATTGAGGGCAATTTTGTGGTATAGCTACCACATATAATGTGTCATTCAAATACCCACTACATGTATATTGTACGTGTTATGAAATTTCAAGACATCAACACAAGTGTGATGAGTTACCTTTTTGGTCTCTTTGTAGGAAGATGTTGAATGTGATTGGACTTCTGCTTTTATGTGTGCTCTGTGCAGTAGGTACGTTTTACATGTTACCTTGTAGGCCAAATGGAGTCAGTTTATGCATACATCACATCTCATCACTTCAGTACTTGAAAGGACTCCCTAGCTAACACTATGCTACAATGAACAGAAGCTGTAGCTACAGCGTGGTTTTATACTATAGCTAAAAGGTTTTCAAATGTTAATTAAGTATCCTGAATGCTAAGCAGTGCAAGCGACATACTTCTCTGATGCCGACACAGCTGAACTGCACGGTTGGCTGATATGTACCTGAGTATATTGTTGTTCATGACCTGTGCATGCTGTGCAAGTACACGTTTGAAAATTGTATACCACTTTCTTTCCACTTGGGGTGTGGTTAGCCTTGAAAAAAAAAAATACACAAAAAAGATGTAGGAATGGGACTTTGTATATTTATCTTTATCCCTACTTTGTTTGTGTACTATTTTGCATACTTTCCTTATATTTCTTTTATGTTTTTAACTCTCTGTTGTATAACTGACAGTTAATAATATAGGTATGAGAGCTCTTCAAAAACATGTAGTCTTCAACGTACAATCATCAGTGAGAGTGGTTCCTGGGTGACACTAACTACTTAAAGGCTTGCACCCTATCTATAATGTTTTCACTAGCTCTTCAAAATACAATATGTACATCAGCCATATTACATAGTAAGATGAATGCATTTAGTAGCCACTACACTATTGATCACCGCACACAAGATGCAAATTCATTATTAAAAAACTCTCCAGGTGAAAGAACAGGCCCTCAAGCAACAGGTATGTTTTTGGTATGTGGTGTGCATGGTTTGTTTGTTTGATGGTAAGTTGGTGAGTCACCTCACTGAGCCATTTGTCAAATACCCAACGGAAAGCCATTACATGCCGAATATCATAAAACACAGCTAATTACGAGTGTGCTTCTTCTGCAACTAGTGTATCATCAACATTTAGCAGATCTAAGATAAACATACATAACATAGAAAGGGGTATCTGCATGCTTCCAGGAGATTATAAGGTATCTGCATGCTTCCAGGAGATTATAAGGTATGTATTGCTAGAGCTGCTGTAAATGAAACATGTGAGCTGGCGCACCACTCTCATAGTATCACTGTAGAACAATCTAGATAGAGTAACTATCATATGGACTGTAAGCAAAGAAGCTAATGAAAGAAAGCCCTACATGAGGCTGCTCAGTGCTCACAATGCCCAAATTACTCACACTGCTGGACCAACATTCTAGCAGACAGCAACTTACAGTTGCAACTGTGGGACTATGTTCATGCATAGCTCTCAACATAGCTCCACTCTTTCTTCTCACTTGACACTTGTTCTCGCTGTAAACATTACCTACTGCAATTAGACTAACAAACTAGATTTCCACAAAGTATGATTATCACACACATTCAACACTAATAGCTTCACAGATATTTATAGCTTTCTCTACCTGTGAAATGATTTCTTGCATCTCACAATTGCATGGGGCATAAGTAGAGTGTATGTATTTCTCTATTTGACAGCTGTTGACTGTGGCACTCTACCTAACCCAAACAATGCTCAAGTTAGTACCGCTGCTGGAACAACATACGGACTGGCAGCTACCTACAGTTGTAATACAGGCTACAAGCTAGTGGGAAACAGCACTCGCACATGTCAAGCTAATGGAGTGTGGTCTGGGAGTGCACCTACTTGCCAACGTATGTCATGATTGCATATACACATTACATAGCAGACCAAGCTCTTTCTATCTTGCAAAGCTTGCACCCTTAGCATATTTATGTAAATACACTCAAGAAGCACTTCACTTATGCAACACATTTAGGCTAAGAAGACACAAATGTCTAAAATTCCTAAATACGTTATAAATGCTGTTGCACATGTCATGTATGGTTCATAAACCACATCTACAATTGTAACTTTACCCACAGAGTATGTTGGTTTGTGGACGTAAAGGTGTAGTTTTGCCTTATTTCCGCTAGCAACAGGATGCTTATTGCATGTGCAGAGAAATACAATCTGTAACCTTCGAATAATACCATCTGATTGGTCAGAATAGACTAATAACTATCAAGTAACATGTGTTTATCTTATTGATAGTTTGGGACTGTGGTAATTTGACTAACCCATGCAATGGCCAAGTTAGTCACACTGCTGGAACAACATTCGGACAGACAGCCACCTACAGTTGTAATCCAGGCTACAAACTGGTGGGAGACAGCACTCGCATGTGCCAAGCTACAGGAGTGTGGTCTGGGAGCATACCTACTTGTCAAAGTATGTTGTTTTTGAATACTGAATTATGAAATGAAATGAAATTGTATATGCAGAAGATGCGCCGGTTCGTTTGTCTACTCTTCACTGACAGCTAAAGTACAACTAGTATTGTCTGCTTGAGCCATCTTTAGGCTTGGTAGCGAATGAGATATGTACCATGGTGTTGGTATTAATGTGCTCAGATTGGCGTCCATTGTTTTTTGTTTCTGGCAATTGAATTATTTAGCTATGTCAATATTTTTTATATTGTGGAGTGTAAATGAACATACTTATCTCTCCTTTCAACAGTTGTGGACTGTGGCACTCTGAGTAACCCAGAGAATGGCCAAGTTAGCCACACTGGGAGAACAACTTTCAAACAGCTACCTACTGTTGTAATACAGGCTACAACCTGGTGGGAAACAGTACTCGCACTTGTCTAGCTATAGGAGCATGGTCTGGGTGTGCACCTACCTGTCAACGTATGTTGTTATTACCTTGCATGTGTGTGTATGCAGCAGGCCAAGCATTTGGCCAAGCATTTGGTTAATGTAAATTAGTAGGGGACCTGACTCTTCACATGTGCAAGAAGTTCTTTTAGTGCATTTGGGCCTTGTACACAGACTAAACTGGAAGAAGTATTGTGGTATGAGCTGGGCTCCATGTATCATTATAGTCATAGAGACCTGTAGACCAGGCTGATATTGTCATCCTGGGGTGCATTGCTCCTCTCCCATGGCCTTCACACATTACCACTTCCACTCACCCAAAGCACAGTGGTACATACATGTATTACAGCTGTCATGGTCCTTTTGAATGCATACTGGGTACATTGAACTCCAGTCACAGTAACATGTACATTTCCACTTGACAGTTGTGGACTGTGGCACCCCAACCAATCCAGTCAACGGTCAAGTTAGTCACACCTCTGGAACAGCATTTGGACATACAGCCACCTACATTTGTAATACAGGATATAACCTGGTGGGAAGCAGCACTCGCATGTGTCAAGCTACAGGAGCATGGTCTGGGAGTGAACCCATTTGCCAACGTATGTTATTAATGAGCTGTATATCATGAAACACATCCCGGCCAAAGATGCTCACAGAAACTACGTAGTTCATGATTGTTTGCTTACCATCACTATTCTAATACTATACTTATGCTAAAAAGGTTGTGACCTTACATTTGAGTGGATTCATCATGAATTTCACGTTCTTATGTAAGATTGGATCATGCATAGTAATGACAGTAGATAAAAGGTCCTACCTACCTACATAAAGGAGCAAGACATGACGCTTCTGCAGTGAATAGCAAGACACAGCTTCACCTATATACTTACTACTGTTGCCTGCACATAAGGCTCTTCTCCTAGGCTGTGCAGTGAACAAGAAAAATGATTTCGATTCTGGCCCGGAAATTATTTATTGGTGTTTCCAGACTGGCCCAATATTACATTTTTTTGACAAATGCAGCACAAATGGTTCCTTTGAGAATTGGAAGGTTTCCTCAGTGAATCAAATGGCTTTTTGTCTAGAAGCAGATGGTTCTACAGAAAAAGGTGGAAGTCTTCCAAAGACACAGAATGCCTAATAGTTTGTTGATCTTCACTTTAGTGCACTGAAGCATCAGTGAAGTAGTTTATAGTACTTTTACTTGACACATTTTAGTAAGAATGCTGACAATTTGATGATGTGGGTCCTTTTTCTTGCATCTTGGGGATAGTAAACACGTGTATTCCTCTACTTCTCAGTTGTAGACTGTGGCATTTTGAGTAACCCAGCCAATGGCCAAGTTAGCCACACTGGGAGAACAACATTTGGGCAGACAGCCACCTACAGTTGTGATACAGGATACAACCTGGTGGGAAGCAGTACTCGCATGTGTCAAGCTACAGGAGTGTGGTCTGGGAGTGCACCTATGTGTCAACGTAAGTTGTTATTATCCTACATACATGTGTGCATGTACACAATGAGCCAAGAACTTGGGAACCCCACTCTTTAGTCTACACACATCTGCATACATGCACAACAAGCACATTGTGTAATGCGTTTATAGACCTTATGCACACAGTGAACACAAACATCTAGAGGAGGTATGATGGTATAAGCTTGATCCCAAGTATGTTTCTAGCCAAACAGAGTTGTAGACCAGGCTGGTACTGTGATCCTGGGGTGCATTGCTCCTCCCTATACATAGTTACTTCTGTGTTGCCCAAAGCAGAGTTGGACATCTTACAGCCAAGTTGTAGTGGGGTTAGTAGCTCCTTTATGCATGCACATTACGTAGGTATATTCAACTCTAGTTACCATCAACTACTGTAAATATATTGTACCATGTATTGAATTTATAGTTTCATGTACATGATGTATTTCTAATTTCAACAGTTGTGGACTGTGGCACTCTGACAAACCCAGTCAATGGCCAAGTTAGTCACACTGCTGGAACAACATTCAAACAGGCAGCCACCTACAGTTGTAACACAGGCTACATCCTGATCGGAGATTGTACTCGCACGTGTCAAGCTACAGGAGTATGGTCTGGAAGTGTACCTACCTGTCAACGTAAGTTGTTAATGAAGTGTACTGTGCAGATGCTTCATCATCGTTGGGTGCATGAGCCTGAACAAACAGCCCATAAATAGCTTGTCACAGCTCACATACCATGCAGATTTGTCGCTGTAAACTGCATGCCTTTGATGGACCCATGCTGCAGTCCTTATGTGACATAATAACCCTTAAACCACTGATGACAAGCATATTTGTCATCCAACTTTGACTACATGTTATAAGTTGGCGCAACCCATTTTGTAGACAGAGCTTGGTCAGCATTGGCTAGGTTGTTTCTAAAGTGCTGTTACACATGGCAGCTGTCTTGGGCGACAGTCGGCAGATCCTGCAGGAATGTTCGCTGGTTCCAAGATTCCCAAGGGTCCGACACAGGAGAAATCTTGTACGCTGTCCACTGTGGGAGGTGGTCTACAAGCAAGAATAGTGGTTCCCATCTGGGCACACAAATACTTAAAATCATCTCTGCAGAGCAACATACCTACATAAAATTGGGTGCAAAGGAGGGGAGAGAGCATTTACTCAAAGGGAGTGTATTAGCAAGTACTTACATGTTTATCATGTATTTGACAGTTGTGGACTGTGGTACTCTAAGTAACCCAGCCAACGGCCAAGTTAGTCACACTGGGAGAACAACATTCGGACAGGCAGCCATCTACAGTTGTGATCCAGCCTACAACCTGGTGGGAAACAGTACTCGCACATGTCAAGCTACAGGAGTTTGGTCCGGGAGTGCACCTACCTGTCAACGTATGTTTGTACAACATCTTGGCCTATTGTTGACATAGTGGGCCAAGCATTGCTGTGTTGTAGGGGATCTTGGATCCCACTCATTGTATGTGTGCATATATGAAAGAAAGCATTAGAGCTTTGTACACATAATAAGCACAACCATCTGGAAGAAGCATTACAATGCATGTGAGCTAGACTCCAGATTCTTTTGTCCCTTTCCTGTTGCATGCAGACAATAGCAAGTAACCTAGCCTCGTTCCCAGGTCGTGGCTGCAAGATACATTTGGGAGTGGCCTAGGAATGAGGCTAAAGTAACACACATGTATAGGATATGTTCCTCATTTTGACAGTTGTGGACTGTGGCACTCTGACTAACCCAGTCAATGGCCAAGTTAGTCACACCGCTGGAACAACATTTGGACAGGCAGCCATCTACAGTTGCAGTACAGGCTACAACTTGATGGGAGACAGCACTCGCATGTGTCAAGCTATAGGAGTGTGGTCTGGGAGTGCACCTATCTGCCAACGTATGTATAGTAGAACATTATTATAGAAATTAATGTGGCGGACCATCAAGATGTGGATGGGCCTGGCCTTCAAAGAAGCATAAGCAGGAATTTAAGTAAGTATCAGCAAGAAAAATAGCCTCAGAAGCACATCCAGAGCGGAACAAAAAATTATCAAGGGGGGGGCATGCCCCCAGACTCCCCTAGCATGTACACGCTTACACATGTATCTATGTCCCTCCTTTTTCTTATAAGTGCCTATTTTTCAACACTAATGTCCCTAAACATGCTATTGGAGAGTTGGCACTATGCTATTTTGTTTGAAAGAAAGCCGTCATGCCTTTGTGCACAATGCTTACATTTCACTCACAGTTACATGTACACTATGGGTGTGGGGCTCACTCACAGTTACATGTACACTATGGGTGTGAGGCTCGCTCACAGTTACGTGTACACTATGGGTGTGAGGCTCGCTCACAGTTACATGTACACTATGGGTGAGAGGCTCGCTCACAGTTACGTGTACACTATGGGTGTGAGGCTCGCTCACAGTTACGTGTACACTATGGGTGTGAGGCTCGCTCACAGTTACATGTACACTATGGGTGTGAGGCTCGCTCACAGTTACATGTACACTATGGGTGTGAGGCTCGCTCACAGTTACATGTACACTATGGGTGTGAGGCTCACTCACAGTTACATGTACACTATGGGTGTGAGGTTCACTCACAGTTACGCTATGGGTGTGAGGCTCGCTCGCAGTTACATGTACACTATGGGTGTGAGGTTCACTCACAGTTACGCTATGGGTGTGAGGCTCGCTCACAGTTACATGTACAGTATGGGTGTGAGGCTCACTCACAGTTACACTATGGGTGTGAGGCTCACTCACAGTTATGCTACGGGTGTGAGGCTCACTCACAGTCATACTATGAGGCTCACTCACAGTTATGCTACGGGTGTGAGGCTCACTCACAGTTGTACTATGAGGCTCACTCATAGTCATACTACGGGTGTGAGGCTCACTTACACTTGAGTTACTAGTATATCATGAAACCACATCACAGCTGAAGATGCTCACAGAACTTTATACATAAATATAAGGCCCTACCCACATGAGAAAGCAAGACATGACACTTCTGCAATGAATAGGAAGACATAAGATGTATACATACTTTACATAACTACTGTTTCCTGCAAGTTAGCTCTTTAAAGTTGCCAAGGTTGGTGGTGAACAAGACTGTTAATTCACACTCTGCCAGGCAAGGCTTTTTCCAAAGACACGGAAAGCCCCATACATTAGTATGTACATACTTTTTGTGAGAATAACAAAAGTTTGTTGGCAGCTTCTGTTGTCTGGGGTGTCGTTTAAGCCTTCCAAGGCTTTTTTAAGTCTGGTGAAGCTTTCTTTGTGTCTTTTGGAACTACCTTCGCAGCACAGTTGTGAAAAATGCTTTCAAACCACAGTGTCATTTTTGTAAGGGTGGGCAATTTGATGATTTATGTGGGTCCTTTTTCTTGCATCTTGGGGGTATTAAACACATGTATTCCTCTACTTCTCAGTTGTAGACTGTGGCATTTTGAGTAACCCAGCCAATGGCCAAGTTAGCCACACTGGGAGAACAACATTTGGGCAGACAGCCATCTACAGTTGTAATACAGGATATAACCTGGTGGGAAGCAGTACTCGCATGTGTCAAGCTACAGGAGTGTGGTCTGGGAGTGCACCTATGTGTCAACGTAAGTTGTTATTATCCTACATACATGTGTGCATGTACACAATGAGCCAAGAACTTGGGAACCCCACTCTTTAGTCTACACACATCTGCATACATGCACAACAAGCACATTGTGTAATGCGTTTATAGACCTTATACACATAGTGAACACAAACATCTAGAGGAGGTATGATGGTATAAGCTTGATCCCAAGTATGTTTCTAGCCAAACAGAGTTGTAGACCAGGCTGGTACTGTGATCCTGGGGTGCATTGCTCCTCCCTATACATAGGTTCTCCTGTCTTGCCAAGTTGTAGTGGAGTTGGTAGCCTCTTTATGCATGCACATTGGGTATATATATATTCAACTCTAGTCAGTGTATATTAACGTATAGCACACATATCGATTATTTTTACATGATGTATTCCACATGCAGTTGTGGACTGCGGCATTCTGACTAACCCAGTCTATGGCCTAGTTACTCACACTGCTGGAACAACATTTGGACATACAGCCACCTACTCTTGTAACACAGGCTACAACCTGGTGGGAGACAGCACTCGCATGTGCCAAGTTACAGGAGTGTGGTCTGGAAGCATACCTACCTGTCAGCGTATGTTGTTAATGAAGTATACTAAGCAGATGATGGGGTGAGCCTGAACAAACAGCCCATTGCTGGGAGATTTCATAGCTTGTCACAGTTAACATGCCATGCATGTACAGCAAGTTTTGTCACTGTATACAGCCATGGGTGGACCCAAGATGCAAGTTCTTACATGAGGCAGCCTTAAAAGAAGTGTCATGAATGCAGAGAATAGCTTACCATGCAAGGCAAGGAACAGCAGCCATTTGTCTTCCTTGGATAGCCACCATTAAGTATGACTGAACGTTCTAGCTTCCTTTGACCTCTATTTTCTGTGAAACACAGCCTCACCTGTCATGCCCAGTCCCTACTTGGAGACATGCATGCTAAATACGTGGCTCTTCAACTAGCACATTCAAAGTCAAACCATGAAGCTAGCAAGAGAATCTCTGCCACACTTAGTCGCGCTACAGCCACACCTTGTTCTGTAATAACAGAGGGGAGCCGGGGTAACTTGCATTGTAGCCACTTGTTGCACACAAATTTCATATAGTTACTTTGCATTAGAAATGACTATCACGTGAAGTCTAACAAAGCAGCTGCTCATGGTTCACACCTTGTAATTTCCTGTTCAAGCAATGTTATCAGCATTTATGAGATTAAATACTGTGCTGTGATTGGTCCTGCACTGTACAGTGTTGGACAAAACTGCTATAATGAAACGTTACTAGATCTCTGTCTTCTTGCTTAACAGGGTGTAGCTACCGAGAGTACGCTGCCCTCTGCATATTTTGAACAGCCTCACTTATCTACACAACTGCTAGCTCTCCAATGGTACATGCTCAACATAACAAACTGGCAAACTCACAGAACTATTTTCATCCACGCAATCACAGCCACTGGTATTAACTTGGAAGCCTGGTTCAAAAGCAACTTCCTTCACATACAGTCTCTCACAATCAACTTCATTCAAACATTTTCGTTTATTCCAACCAGTTTGTTCTGCATAACATGAATTGGTTAGGGATTAAGTAGTAGGTCCAAGCAAGCAAGCAAGCAAACATACACACACGTGCACGATGCAGTCCTGCTGGTGTGAGGCTTGCTCAGGCTCACCTCAATCATGAAACCACACCCCAAGGTGCTCCGTGACAATGTTTGCGTAGCTAAAAGGCCCTGTTCACATGGACATGACACTTCAATCTTGCACAACATAGCTTTACTTATGTACTTCATCTAACTACTGTTGTCTGCAAGTAAGCTCCTTACACAGGCTATGTGCTGAATGACACTCTAGCCTGAATATTTACATACATGTATGCGAATTCATCTTTTATCATTTTGACAGTTGTGGACTGTGGCACTCTGACTAACCCAGTCAATGGCCAAGTTAGTCATGCTGGAAGAACAACATTCGGACAGGCAGCCATCTACAGTTGTGATCCAGCCTACAACCTGGTGGGAAACAGTACTCGCACATGTCAAGCTACAGGAGTTTGGTCTGGGAGTGCACCTACTTGTCAACGTATGTTCGTACAACATCTTGGCCTACCTTGTTTCACATGTAATTTATTGTTGACATAGTGGGCTAAGCATTGCTGTGTAGTAGGGAATCTAGCTGCACCAGCTGTCAACATATGTTTCTGTTACCCTACTGTGTGTGCTGTGCGTGCAGTGGGAATTTTGTACTACCTCTAGTTCTGCAGTGATAATTATATAGTTCATTGATAGCTAATGGAATGGTAGGCTAAGCTTTTTATGCATGCACATTGGGTATTTTGAACCCTAACCACAGTAACATACATGTACATGATGTATTCCTTTTCCTCATTTCAACAGTTGTGGACTGTGGCACTCTGACTAACCCAGTCAATGGCCAAGTTAGTCATACTGCTGGAACAACATTCAGACAGGCAGCCACCTATAGTTGTGATACAGGCTACAACCTGCTGGGAGACAGTACTCGCATGTGTCAAGCTACAGGAGAATGGTCTGGGAGTGAACCTACCTGCCAACGTATGTTGTTAAACTCAACCACACAAAATACACCTATAGTTCATGAATGTTGGCGTTGAAAGGCCCTACCCACATGGAGGAGCAAGATATCGAATTCTGCCATGATAGCAAGACATAGCTTCACCTATAACATATTAACTACTAATGCCTGCAAGTAACTCTTTTCCCAAAACTGTTGGTGAGCAAGTTATTAATTCACATTCTGGCCTGGCATTTACTTGTGTGAATTGTTACCCCATGCTTGCCTGCACATAGCAGGGGTAAGCAATCCGTTTGCATCCATCTGTCTGTCAAGCCTGTCAACAAAATATCATTAAAAATCGGAATAATATCCTGACCTACAGAAAGTAACATAGGCACCTATTTGGAAAATCACCCAAACAAGCAATTTCAATATTTACCGTGCCAATCTTGATGTCAGTACAAATTGCATCCGAAAATGTTGTATTTTCAGGAGTGTCTGGATTATCCTCAGAGTCAGGTTAAATGTTCCAATTATTGCACAGGCTTGGTGGTGAGTGAGATATTACTCCATCTCTGGGTTGGCTATTGTAGCCAGAGTTCAGTCAGGATCCTTCATATCTCACTCACTTAGCTCAGGTTCAAAACTATGTCATCTGTCATGCATCTGTCCACTGTTCTCAACCTTCTATTGTACACATAGGATTCTTCCCTACACAGCTTCAAAATACATCTACTAATCTATACCAACTGCTCACTGTACCAAAATCATGATTATTTGTAAATTGCTGCAATCATGCCAATAGGGAGTTAAATAACCAAAACCAAAGACAGAGCATTAACAGGGTAAACTTGTCATGAGTGAGTATGCAGACTGAATATGGAGTGTGTAGTGATATTTTTTCTTGCATTTTGGACACAATCAAGTAATATACTTGACTATACTGGAAATGTTCCTCATTTTGACAGTTGTAGACTGTGGCACTCTGGCTAACCCAGCCAATGGCCAAGTTAGTCACACTGATGGAACAACATTTGGACTGACAGCCACCTACAGTTGTAATCCAGGCTACAAGCTGGTGGGAGACGTTAATTGCACATGTCAAGCTACAGGAGTGTGGTCTGGGAGTGAACCTACATGTCACTGTATGTTGTTATATTGCCCTACATCAGTCATGTGTGCATGTGTACAGTGGGCCAAGTATTTCATGTTGTCTGTCTAGTAGGGGACCAAACTCTTTCCACATGTGCATATGTGCAAGAACCACGCTTTTGAGCATTGTACACTGCATAGACACCAATGTCAGTATGACAAATGACAGCTAGTGTGAACTGGACCCCAAGCATGATTCTAGTGAAGAAAACTCTAGACTAGTCTAGTAGTGCCATTCTGAGGTCCATTGCTCTCCCACAATGGGATTGGTAACTCTTGGTATGTTTTAATGCAATCAATGAACCACTTCCCCCTGAAGAAAGGTAGGCCTAGATGTTTACAAAGTCACCCACTTTACAGGACGTGAACATGCACATGGGGTATATGTTGTTTGAAATCTAGATAGTTGAAGCTAGAAAGGTATCAATTAAGAAGAAGTCTGACTTCTTCTTAATTGATACCTTTCTAGTTTCAACTATCTTATGCATTGATGCTCACATACATAAGATATCAAAGTTTGAAAAGCTTGCTATTGTATACTAGGTATATGATTAATAATGAATGCTGCTTGAACCGCAATTGAACCTCAGCAGGAGCTATAGAGATTTCAGTGACCGGCTCTAGAATGTATTACATTTCCGACTGCAGATGTCTCACATTGCTTTATCCACTGAGCACATTATTTCATATACAGTGGAACCCCTCTATAGCGGACATCATTGTGACCAACAATTTATAGCAAGGTGTCCCTAACTCAGGGGTTTCTGGTATATTTACAGTAGGTGTGGTACTGCGTAATCAGGCTGTTGAGCATACGTTTTCAGAGCTTTCCCTTGCTGTACGCTGGCAGGAAGGCTAAGCAGAGGCTAGTACAGTGCTAATCTAGTGTCAATTTATTAACTCCAGCATTGATGGTGGACAGTCTTGGTGAAAAGGTCGACAAGTGTCCACTAAATCGTGTACAATTGGGAGTGCGAAAAGTGTTCGTTATATGGAGTAGCGGTGTGTCCGCTATTCAGGGGTTTCTAATGTCTATGGAGAAATGGTTGGAACTCTCAGAATTGTCTGTTATTTCGTGGGTGTCCACTGTTGAGAGGTGTCCATTAAGCAGGGTTCCACTGTAATAATATAAGACACAATATTATTATGCTTGCCACCTCACTGATGAATCACTGTTTTACTTGGTGAGTGGGATCTGGCCAACACTCATGACATGCTCTTTTTACCTACCTGCAGTGAGATGCCACAGTATCTCGGACAAGCAAGAACTTGGAAAGGCAGTCGCAGAAATTGAAGATTGGGAGGGACTCTGTGAGAACCTAGGAGTGAGCAAAGCTGTTCTCAATACGTTTAGCAACAAGATGGATACAATAAAGAAAAGGAAGTGCCTGGAGGCATATCTTGACACAGGCAAAGCATGCTGGGAACAAGTAGTAAAGGTTGTAGCTGATCATCCTTTCTATAATGTTAGGCTTGCTAACAAGATAGCTGATATGCATGGCATGGATTACATGAGCATTGTCAAAGATGAACTATAATGTAGCAGCGCATTGTGGTTAAGTAATCACCAGTTGCATGCGGTAAAGTAGGTGTAGATTGCTTTGATACCTCTATTCCTATTACATGCAGTTGAATTATTTTTCTGTAACTCAGAAATAAAATTTCTTTTGTGATTAGGTTGTATATATAGCTCTTTTCCAACTGTTGCTAGTTATTTGTGCACTCTATATCATCAGCTGTTGCTGCCTTATTGTTATGTGTACCTCTATTTGCTTGATGTCACACCTAGATCATTGCTTTCATGTAATATCTTTGGGTATTGCAGTGCATGAAATGTATAATTATATATATTATGGTAATGTGACCTTGATTCATGGCAGTGACCCATGGATGTAATGTGATGTAGCATTGTCTTGTGCTTTCCTTTCTGATCCACAGTTAGAACTCTGACCATGTCTTTGGTACATTACATCACACAAATCAAGGAAATTCTTCCAACAAGCACCTTTCATTCAAAGTCTGGTTTTCATTTAGTTAAGACCTACTAATCATTATTGCTGGAAGCTAGAAGTTTGTATTGCTGTACATCTGTCCCTGGAGGATTGTCTTGGTTACCCAGTTATGCCGCAGACATGCCAGGAATGTCTAGCCAAACAAGTATTCTAAAATAAAAGACTGGATGGCATGACCCAACTAAAGAAGGTTTTCATTTCTTTAAGAACCATTCCTTGCATCTTTGATACTATCGACACCGAGATGACCCATAACATTTGGAAATGTTTTGTTTCTTTCAGTATAGTTTGATAGGAGAACAGCCTCAAACAAAAGTGTGATGTCTTCACTAACATTCTGACAGGCTCTCCACTTTGGTTGACTCTGATAAGCTGACAGCTGGGAGTTTATGGAACATAGTGTCTATTGACACCAATCATCAGCATCATTACTCAGTACAAACAAGCTTTTAACACAAGTTATAAACTATGAAGCATTTCATTTGGACACTGCTAAGTCAATGGTTTACTCCAATGTAATGGGTAAGTCATCATTCTCTGGTCCCCAACGGTCCTAACATTTTTTTTTATGTTCCAGTGCTTGATTTTTCTTTTGGTTAGGGTTAGTGTGTCACAGGTAAGGCATTGGTACAAATCCAGACTGCCAGGTGAATGCACTTTTCATCTAACTGCTGGCGGGTAATTCTGCACATTGAATATTAACACTATTTTCATTGTTGAGTAACATTTGATTTTCAATCTACTGTATTCCAAGGTTTGATTATTAAGGTTATGGGATACAAAATGGGGCGTAGTCCGCACTCCAAATGCAGGCCAGACGGAGTGTTTTGTTGCAAATGTCGTTCGATTTTTGAGAAATAGCCCCTTGTCCACTAAAACTGTACACACCTCACGACTTTTCGCCTCTGTAAAATGACAACAGCCAACGATATTCAAAAATTGGCTCTGTCAGGCCATCGTACAGTACGTTGGTAACTAGGTCTCTTTGGATCCATAGATACTGAATGCAATTTTTGGTTAATAAAAAGTTACTCGACAGATATAAACGCGTCATTTTAACATCCATAGAGAGTCATCCGTGCACATGCGAAGTTGAATGTTATGAATAAACTATAGACCTTATGCAATTGATGTCATCACCTCATGTAACAATTTTCAGAAAATAATGGTTGATGGCTGCAACATTCAATTGTGTAAGGTTTGGGTGTGTGAACCAGGTCTGTTACATTCGAATTGCGTCACTTCCTGTCAGAAATTCAAAAGACTAAACTATTCAATATGAGAAACTGTCCGCTGGCAGTTGGACGAAAACTACATGCACCCTGCCTCTCTCAGGCCTGCCAGATATCTGCAATCAATCAGTAAGATCAACAAACAATGTACACATGTACTGTTTTATACCATGCTGGCGGGCCCCTTGACCGTTAGCCGAGTCACATATGAATATTGTCTCTTATACTCATGGCATGCCATTTAGTCCAACAAAACACTCTTTAAATTACAGCCATAGATATATTAGTCCTCAAGCTCCATTTGCTTGATAACTTCATGATTTGTGGTGACTTTAATGCTAGATGTTCAGACAGGCCAGACACCCAAATGTTAGATCATTGTGACACTGTCATACCCCCTAGGCTATCCATTGACCATTCTGCTGTCAATGTCATGGTGGTAAAATTTTAGAGTTTCTAATAGATTGTGATCTTTGCATGCTAAATAGATTTGGTGAAAATATAGCCTCGTTCCCAGGTGCTCAGAGAATCAAATAGGGAACGAGGCTAGTGAAAATATACTTGTGTTTCAGCTAAAGGTGCATCTGTATAGTTTTTGTCTCTACCAAGCACTTTAAAATGTTTGAGAACTTTAATATTGATTATGCCTCAGATCTAATTTCACAGAATCAAATAGAGGTAGAAAAATTTCCATCTGACCATTCAGTTCTGAGTGGAAACTTCTGCCTGCAAGTATCACATGACACAATCCCCAATAGAAATAAGAGTGTAAATGGTTTACAGACTAATACTGCTACAGCTACACAACGATTGCCAAAAGTTCAAGTACCAGATGATTTTCTCAGCAATCCTGCTGGAATAGAAGTTCTTAGTTCACACTTTAAGAATGGCATTAAAAATATTGATCAGGTATATGAATCCCTGTAATATCATACTTAAAAAGAACTTCCCATCTAAAGGAAGCAGACAAATAGAACTAGGAAAAAGTGGTGGGATAAAGAATTATCCGTTTTACGATCAAAAGGAAAGGCCTGTAAAGCCTGGTTAAGGAACAAATTTAATAGAGTCTTGAAACAAGAGTTTGTAAGGACACAACACAATTTTGATAGAGCCGTAAGAAGTAAGAAGCAGAAATACATCAAATGGAACAAGTTACAATTGCTATTAAAACAGTTAAGCAATTTTGGAGGGATATAAAGAGGTTAGGCATTTCGGAAAGCAACAAGGACTCTCAAATCCCACTTCAGGTACAATTAGAAGCAGTCTACACGCAGACCCCGAAATTTATTCCACCCGCATAATCGTGTGACGTCATCAAATCCGGTATGAATATGTAATGAGCTCTACACACGGCCAACTTTCAAGCTTTATATTTCGTAGTAGCAAACCTGGATCGAGATGATACTTATACAGCTTGTTGTGGGGGCCGCCAAGTGTAAGTTCATAGTGTCACTGTACCTGCTGGGTGCCGCATACGGCGGTAGAGACTACATCCGCTCACAAGACACAAGTACAATTCTGAGCCATCTTTGATTTACCGCCCAACTAGGGGCAAAGTGGAGCTAGAACACGATCTTCACAGCGTATATACAGTACATTCAGCACTGTAACATAGTCGAGTTAGAAGCTAAAAGCTCAAGTCACACGGTAGATACTAAGTGTACAATATCGGCAAAAAATCGCTTCATAGGCTTGAACGTAGACATGGTACAGAACACGCTACGAAAGCGCAACCATCGCTACATAGCCTTTCTGGCTCTTTGCTATAACTTACAAAATGTCCAATCTCCATAGCTATCGTACTCTCCGAGATACAAGCGCTTATGCAAGTGCCCTAGTAACCGCTTTCAGCTGTGATCGCTTTCAGCTGTGATCGATTTTCGATTTGGCGCACAACTAGGGGCAAAACGGCCAAGAGCTCCGTAAATTTCTGGACACGTTTTTCCCCACTCCGACTACACAATACTCGTATAACTCAGTCAAACTCCAAGTGCTTTTCCAGTTATGATTGAGCAAAGTCGTGATATTGTTCAGTAATCTGCTTGGAAATTCCCGGAAGTTCGCGGGACTTGCAACAGCAACTGAATGACAGCCATATTGTGAACTGTTGCGTAATAATAGTTTACACAAGCTGAACTTTAGTTGACTACTTGTAATTGCTAATCTGATTTGCGTGGTGGAATAAAATGTACGGAAGCCCTGGGGTCTGCGTGTAAACTGAAGATGGTAACATGTCCCCTGAAAGGGATGTTGTACTGAGCAGATGGATGTCTTCACCCCAGTCCTGAAGCTAGAATAGATGCCATACCTGACTCTGATGAACTCAATGAACCTATCACTAGGGAAGAAGTCACCCAAGCACAAGCTCAAAACAGCACCTAACAACAAAGCTGTGGGAATTGATAGCATTGATCCAAGTTACTTGCAGCACGAACCAATTATTAGTTTCCTTATTAATTTTACGTGTTTAATTATTGTTTTGAAAATGGTGTGTGCCCCTCAGCTTGGAGGAAAGCTGTTATTTTCCCAATACCCAAATCAGGCATGAGTAATAAACACATCCCAGACAAGTACAGAGGGATCAGCTCACAAAGTGCTGTATACACCTCCATCCTAAATAGACGCCTAATGTTCCTACTAGAGATGCATGAGATCTTCAAAATGGCTTTAGACCACATAGAACATGTCAAGACTCTTACTCTTCACAACATGGTACTTAATCATAAACTGAAGGCAATGACACTTACGCTTGTTTTGTGGACTTTAAAAAGCCTTTGACTCTATAAATAGGGATCTGTTGTGGAGTAAACTTTCATTATTCGGAATAAGAGGACCATTTCTATATAGACACTCCTATAAGGGTCGTATCTAATCACGGGACTGGATTGTGGACCACATTGCTGGACTGGATTGCTGGACTGGACTGATGGACTGGATTACTGGACTTAATTTGTTCATATCACATGACCTCCATCCAATCAAATGTTGTAAATTTGGTTACAGTAACTGCACTTCATCTTTCCACTGCATGCTAGGGAATGTACATGAGTGCACAATGCACAAACTACATGGACGGATATGCATCGTGGATTCATGGTGTACACGCAGTGAGCTCAAAGCACCCTCTGACATGCAAAAGATCATCAAAAGTACTGACAAAGGCCTCTTTACTAAAAACAATGTACTGCCGGAGTATGGGGTGCTGTTTGTACCAAAACTAAGCAAAATGTCCTCATTTATAAATGATGGGGTGCATTTATAAATGAGGGCTCCCATTTATAAATGGTGGGATGCATTTATAAATGAGGGTCCCATTTCAATAAATGAAGGCTCCCATTTATAAATGAGGCTCCCATTTATGAATGAGGCTCCCATTTATAGATGATGGGGTGCATTTGTAAATGGGAGCCTTCATTTATAAATGGGAGCCTTCATTTATTTAAATGGGAGCCCTCATTTATAAATGGGAGCCTTCATTTATTTAAATGGGAGCCCTCATTTATAAATGGGAGCCCTCATTTATAAATGCACCCCATCATTTATAAATGAGGACATTTTGCTTAGTTTTGGTACAAACAACACCCTGTCATGGAGATCGCTGGTGTCAAATGCTATACTGGTTAGTGGCTACCAGGCTATGTAATACTGTAGTCTTGTTGAATGTAGCCATGTAAAAACTATGCTTGGTCAGCGAGAGGCCTTGGAATAGATTACAGTGCCAATTGGCCTACCAAGCTGCTCCATCTGCTGTAGTATACGCATACCTTTAAGGTCTCTTAGGCACAAAACTCCCACAGTTGCTGCATGCCGCATCCTTTGTTTCTCGGCAATCTATTAGCCGCTAAGCATCAAACATGTGACCCAATTCAGCACATCTGATTGGGTGGAGGTCATGTGATACACACAATTTTAGTTCAAAGATCAGTCCAGTAATCCAGTCCAGCAGTCCAGTCCAGCGATCCAGTCCACAATCCAGTCCAGCGATTAGAGACGACCCTCCTATAAGCATGTACCAAGATTTTGAATGCTCAGTGGAACTTCATAAGGAATATATACCCCCTTGTTTAATGTAAATTCTGGAGTAAAGCAGGGTTGCTTACTATCCCCAACATTGTTTAGTTTATAAAAAATTTTGTAAATGACTTACTTAAGAACTATGTGAACTTGGAGTTAGATGTGATGATTTTGCAGTACCTGCTCTGGCCTATGCAGACGATATTGTACTTCTGGTTCCGATCCAAGGAACCTACAAAAACTAATTGACAAAACTACTACATGGTGCTGTGAGAATGACATACTCATTAACGCTGAAAAGACATAAAATAATGCACATTAGGCCTAAAAGACGTAAACAGCATTTGTACTACTTTTATTATAATGACCAAATCTTGCAGTGAGTATAAATACCTGGGTTATTGGGATAAATGGAGTATCTTGACGATAAAAAATCAGTAGAGAAGGTGGCATTAGCAGCTCGGAGGTCATTAGGAAGTCTTATTGCCAAGTCAAGGGAAAATGGTGGATTCTCAGCAGGCCTGTAGCCAGGATTTTTTAGAAGGGGGGTTACATGTATACGCATGCAAGACTAGGGGGGGGGGGGGGGGTCTGGGGGCATGCTCCCCCAGGAAATGTTTAGAAATTAGACACCCTGAGATTGCTTCTGAGGCCATTTTGGGACACTGTCAGCAGAGCTGTAGAAGCATGCAGTATAAGCTACAATGCTCGCGGAGTATTGTATCCAATTTTTAACTGTCCATGTATGCATTTGCTGACATCGAATTTCCACGAGAGAAGGTACTACGGTTAACAGAACAGCAGGTGGGTGACCAGGCCCGTAGCCAGGATTTTCAGAAGGGGGGTTACATGAATGTGTGCATGCCAGTATGCATGGATAACTTCATAAGCATTCAAGACTGGTGGTCTGGGGGCATGCACCCCCATGAAATTTTGATGCTCTGAGGTTGCTTGAGGCCATTTTGGAACAGACGTCTCCACGCGTCTTCAAAAAGAATGGTATGACTCAAAAGGTTGTTCAGTTGCCGCTCATTGTTGGCAGTGACTCAATAGAAGGCTAAGTGGTGAACTCTCGAGCGCCTGAAATGCCGATTTATTTACGCACGTATTTGCGCACGTCCTTTCACCTCAGCGGCGTTGCCACTTTATACGCGCGCGCGTTCCGCATTCACTCGCCGGTCGTCTATGAACAAAATCGGTCCTAGCAACAATCAAACTTGTTTGGACAGCGCTGATTCTCAATGGCAACGAGGCTAGTGAACCACGTACAAACGGTAGGATACCTAACATGTATAGCTAGGCGTTGTTAAAAGGGGCCCCCTGCCTACGGGCCTGCATGCGCAGATGCTAAAATAGTACACAGAGAATACTGAAAATATGTCAGAAATACCGTATGCAGGATTCACAGCTCTAGATTGTCGCAAACTGGCATCTAGTGGGTTAGATAAAATCTGTAACATGTAGGTGCAAGGGAAACGGAGTTTGATGCTGCTTTTCTTGAGGAGTGTGAGGAAGTTTCTTTCGTCAATGTGGGTGGTTCTCTGAGAGCTAAAGTACATACTCACCAAGCTACATTTCCTCACCCCAATCACTGCAAGAACTCGTTCAAAGACTGGCAACAAATATCCTTAGCTAGAAAACCTTGGCAACTGCTATGTTACTGCATGATTAGTCACTCTATAGTGTGTAAGTAGGGTACAGGCCTTGTATTAGCCTACGGCTAGCTATCCTTGTATCCTTTGTGCGATCAAAAAAAAATTCTTATAGAAGAAAAAAAAAGCACTGACCAGACTCATTTGGACAGCGATAGCATCGAGGCTAGTGGACCACTTTCAAACGGTAGGGCATGTGAGTTAAAAGCGGTGTATAAAACCTTTTTGAGGCCAAAAGGGGGTTCGAGCGAACCCCCTCGAACCCCCCCTGCGGGAGGCCACTTTAGTGGCCCAATAATTGCCAGTTAGCCCACGCGGAAGGCCACTAAACTGGCCCGTAAAGTAATACTCACCGTTTACTGGGGGGTAGCCCCTTTATACTGAGTAGTAACGAGGCTAGACCACACCTTTTGGCTGACATCATCACTCTGGAAAGGTAGGAAGAGGCGGTGCTAGTTCGGGGAGTTTAGCCGAGGCAGTCAGACACGAAACGTTTACTCAAACACAGTGAGCGAACAGCCTCCAGTTTTCACTTGAGGTAGGAGTTCTACCTTCATATAACTTGGAAACCGGCCCTAATTTGGGACACTTTTTCAGCTTTGCTTACCAATTAACGGCACGTCCCTTGGTAAGTAGCACAATAGACCTGTACGTGTACTTCAGGCATCGTACTTTTGCATTCCAAGTTTGAAGTTCAAAGTCCGCAGGATACCCGAGAACGAACGACTTTGTTCATGTGGTTCAACATAGCAAAATTTAGGGGGGTGGTGCCTAATTCGGGACACTTCCGTAAATTGACTGATTCCACACAGGACAGCCTGTTCTGAGGTCCAGAGGGGTTTAAAAACGTTTTCCAACACTCGTGGAAGGTTTTGAAGAAGCAGTCAAGTATATAAAATAAATTCTACTGGAATCAAGTGAGAATGGTTAAAATTTAATATGCAAAAGTAGCTATGCATGTTAAAGCCCCGAAGCCTGCTGAGGAAGCAACTGACAAGACTGTACAATGATTTTCTGCCCTCCTTCACCAAGCACTGGACCGAAAGCAGGTCTACCTGTTCCAAATTTAGCTGTAGTATTGGGTATGCCAAACCACTCTCCTGCCAACCTAGGGCTCAACTGCTTGGTTTCCACAGCTTTCTGGGACACTGCTGCTCTTGGCTGTTTCGCCTGTACTGACTCGATAGCCTTGGTTGCTATTTCACCGGCTAGATATGTGATATTTGCGCAAATTATTTAACACGGGTAATTATTACGTAATTTTTATGTAATAGGTGGAGCTAGCATTCCGAAAATCGATGCAAAGCTGCTGTAGGAAATACTGTATACTTGTACTAAACATTGCTCAACTACAGCTGACAGCCGCCTGGAAAAGCGGTGAGAAATTGAAAGTGTCCCGAATTAGGACCCGTCACGAATTAGGGCCTAAGTATCTGAGTGGTAGAATCGTGCCGTTTCAAATTGCTAGTAAGCTACGACGTCTATAGCGGGCAGAAAATGGCTTCAAACAAGTAGAAAATAGATTACTTGGCAGCGATAAACCACTTAGTCCAGCCTAGTTACACGCTATGTACACAATTCAAGCCGCTGGCACTGCCCAGGGGTTGCTAGCACGCTTGTCAACTTTTACCTTCAGACCTGATAATGCTGATCATGGGCAATTTCCGCGTTGCTATACTGGACGTGTAAATTATTTCCACGTGTGAGTTTAATATAAAATCTTTTGGAGGTCAAAAGGGGGGAGGGGGGGGGGGGGGGGGGGGGGGGGGGTTCAAGCGAACCCCCCCCCCCCCCCCCCCCCGAACCCCCCTGCCTACGGGCCTGAATCCAATTCCAATGCCCCTATGTTCACAGAATAGAGTTTAGTGCTGCAGATGCTTTAGAAGATTCATTGATACTTAGCTAAAAGTTTTATCATAACACTTTACCAAAACACATGAGCTTCACTCTCAAGGAAGGAGCGCCACACATGACTCATCTATTGTGAACAGCAAGGCATACCTTTAACTGCTTTACACTCATGCATCATTAGCCTGAAGGACACTGAAGCATATGTAGCACACTCAATGGACATATATATATAGCAATGATTTTATACAGATGCATATCGAACATATGATCTCACATAAGCAGGTATAGTGATGGCATGTAAGCAGGGAAATCCCTTTTTGAATCACTGTTAGGGGTGAAGATGTGTAGCTGGTAAAGGGAACCTTGTTGGTGTACATTCCTTGTTACAATCTAAGATGCAGTTTCATGTAATGAATATAATTGTTAGGCCAGCTAAAACATGCAGACATTTAATCTGAGCGCATATTTTGCTAATGTATATTTTTTTTCATGGTAATGTAAACTATACTCCCTGGACTACTGGGGTAAAGCCACATCACAGTTATTTACTTTACACACTAAATTTGTTGCAGTAGGCATCTTTTGCTGAAAAAACTGGAGGTTGAGTTAACCTAAGATGGGTCACCTCAGTTGCAGGACATTGGCCCATACCACCTCCAACTTTTACCACAGTGTAGGGTCACAACCTTTGTTTACTCAAAGTTCCAATAAGGCATGAATACTCATTGTGTAAAAGTACATGAATACTGCCCAGAGGTGTAAATTACCCATAGTGCATGAATAGTTCATCTGATATTAAATGAATATAGCCATGAAGATTTCCACCCTCTTTATTTATATGACACAAACACACAATTACAAAATGAATTTCATTTGCAACCTAATTCATGTTCTGCTAGAACCTCGGCTAGACAAGGGATGTAGCCCTTATAAACTCTAGCAAAAAGAGGTGGGCCACTGCCTGACCTGTACGCAAATTTCTATCTGACACTCCTTTTTCAAACTTAGTCTCAGGAAGGTTGCACAGTTAACACCTTATCCACAAAAATTGCATATAATACTAGAATTGACCTGGTTGCTACTACTAAATGCGCACTGTGTGGTCATTGTGGCTGGAAATGAGTCATGGCTAAAAGTTGGTTACTCATGGCTAACAAGTGGTTCTGATTGCTGTGCTTGATCCTCACCTCCCCCCTTGTGTTTTTGAACACACATTTGTTGTGGGGGGGGGGGGGTTGTATTCAGCTGGCTCTTTTACCACATGATTAACTTCATGTGATTCTGGAGCTACATCATTGAAGTTATATACAATAAATTCATAATATATAAACTCATTAATTGGACAATCAGTATCTCATCTTCTAACACTATGTAAACAGTTAATGCCCGCAGCCCTGCAGTCCTGAGACCAGCTTAACAGGCTATAATAATATAGCTCACTCAACTTGTGTTCAGTCGATGAGATCTATCACTCCCTGTCAACTTTGGACACTAGCAAGGCAACAGGCCCAGATAAAATATCAGCTCACATGCTAAAGGCTACAGCTAGTGCTATAGCACCATCTGTGACTGTTTTGATGAACTTGTCCCTCCAAACTGGCACTGTACCTACAGAATGGAAGATGTCTCTTATTGTACCAATACCAAAATCATCAAAAGCTACTACCCCTAATGATTATCGGCCTATTTCTCTCTTGAGTATTCTGAGCAAGGTGTTGGAACGGCATGTTCATCATATTATCTCAGACCATCTCCATATCATGCATCCTCTCTCAAACTCTCAGTGGGGCTTCCAGCCAGGGAAGTCTACAGTGACTGCACTACTAGCCACAGTTGACAACTGGCTGAGAATGCTTGATGAGGGTAGTGAAATCGGAGCTGTCTTTTTTGACCTACGAAAGGCATTTGATTCTGTTCCCCACAAAGTACTTATGGAAAAGCTACAACAGACTGGTCTAAATATCAACATCCTGGCCTGGGTAGGAAACTATCTTACTTCCAGAAAGCAGATGGTAGTGGTTAATGGATCAAGCTCATCAGACTCGCATGCTCTATCTGGGGTACCCCAAGGATCCATTTTGGGCCCTCTTCTTTTTCTAATTTATATTGACGACCTGACATACCTACCCATTTCAAATGGCAGTCACTCTGTTCTCTACGCAGATGACCTCCTACTGTTTCGTACCATCAAAGGAAGGGAAGATTTTCAACTTTTACAGGATGATATTTCAAGCATTGACAAATGGGTACAACAGAACCATCTTACCTTTAATTCTGCCAAATGCAAGTATATGGTGATATCTAGAAAAAGAAGGCCTACTTATCCTGGAGTTTTATACCTCGGAGATACACCCCTAGAACAGGTAGAATGCTTCAAATATCTTGGCGTGATTCTTGCTAGTGACTTATCCTTTTCTCAACACATAGACTCTGTCTGCTCAAAAGCCAGAAAGATTCTTGGTCTCCTGTATCGAAGATTTTACAGTAATGCCAGCAAAGACACCTTGCTCCAATTGTACCTCTCACTGGTTAGACCTCACCTTGAATATGCTAGTCCAGTGTGGAACCCATACATGCAAAAACACATTAAACAGCTGAAGGATGTGGAAAAATTTGCATTACGTATGGCAACCAGATCTTGGGACAGTGGTTACCAGGACCTTTTGTCATTGACGGATATTATTGCCCTGGAACCCAGAAGAGCTCAGGCCAGCCTGTGCATGTTGTTCAAAATTGTTCATGGTTTATGCTTCTTCCCACCCAATATGATCACCACAAGGCCAAATCACAGTCAGCGTACAAACAGGCAACTACTGCTCCAACAACCATTTGCTGGTACCAACGCATATTTTCACTCATTTGTGCCACATACTGTTCATGCGTGGAACTTGCTTCCTGAGTCTGTTGTTAACTTACCTCTGCAGCATTTTAAGAGTAACATTGTTAATTATAGTTCTTTATAATCCTGTACATAATATACTTATAGCTCACTGCTCCTGGTCCTTTTGTCTTATTTGTAGTGCTGTGTTCGTTTTTGTGTTGTCCCCCTTTAACAGGGTGCACTCCTTATTAGCATATGGCTATTTTGTGCATCCATTGCCTTTTGCATAAAGTTTTATATATAAAAAAAAAAAAAAAAAAAAAAACCCTCACAATAACTCCTAAGTAAAATTTCCCTGTTTACATGATGTCGCATGCTGCGTGTGCCTATACACAAAATTAATATTAATGCTAGAATCAGATTGCTTTGGTTAACAATGTGCAAAGAGTGTAAAGCTGGTACAGGTGGGTCTTTCTATTCCTGACAGAAGTGCCAGGTCTGGCTCATCCTTTGAGGGTAAAGCTTGTTTTGAAAAGGCCTGTTTTGATAAAGCCTTGGTATAAAGCTTTTAGCTCTAAACTTTAAATCTTTTCAGCTACTGTTCCATTTATTCATTAACTCTAAACCACACCCTAAGATGTTGATAAAACCTAGAGGTTAGTACTGCAGATTGAACAAAGATAAAGACCAATGACATACTGCCTACAAGAAAGTATATGCATCACATGTATACTGTAGACTTCTATATTGATGTGATATCAGGTGTAAAAAAATAGTGTTGCTGTTTATCTGGACATGTTGTTATAGCAACCTGACTCACTATGGCAACTATGGCAGGAATACAGAGTACCCAATGAATAGTATGGTTTGATGTTAATCATAAGTTTTTGATTTCCTGTGAGGGAGACACCTGCAGGTAATGAACATCAACAATATATTTTGCAAGTTAGTCTGCATTCACGAAATAAACCACAAAAACCAGATCGTCTCTACATACAGTATGCAGAATGCACACCAGGCTACTCAAAATAAAAACTGTGGTCAGGCGGCAAGTTTTTTCCCCACTATTGGACCCTATTTACAGAATGCAAGCAAATTAAATGATTCAAACAGGAAAATCCTTTGCCAAAGAAAAACAAAATTTAATACAAAGCAAGTTACTGGTCTTCAGTTCTCAGTTTCAGATTTTTTGTAGTCAAGAGTCTCACTTCTTGATACATAGCAGCAGCTGCAGCAACAACAGGCTATTCTAGTTGGGCGCTTATGGGTTAGCTCTTTCTCCTGGAAATTGCCTTGACCATGCTTTCTTGTCACAAAATAAACTGGCTGTGACAACTGACAAGCTTCATTCCTGGTACATTGCTGGATCTACCCAAAATTAATCAGTACTACCTGGTGATAAGTTAGACCCACCTATAAATTCTCAATTGAATTACTTTCCCTGGATTGGATTATGTCTTCTATTAGGTATTTGAGAAAATGTTAGTATCTGGTTACTATGTACAGGTAAAATGTCCACTCACCATTACCTCTGTATCGTAGATCAGTTAAAACTCTGTATAGGAGGTAGATCAGACGAATGCATAGACTTGTGCACAGTGTTGTTTTAGTTTACTGAAACTAGACATAGTGCTGTCTTAGTTTATAAACTATACAAATTTGAAATCACCCAAAAATGGTAGTTAACTAAAACTAAAAGTATTGATCTAACCCTTTTTATATTTTAACTAAACTAAATTAAACAATTTGAATCTGCAGCCAAATTAAACTAAAAATAAACTACAAGTCTACAAGTTTTGGGAACTGGAGGACAAGGGGGTGCATCAGCAACTAATGTACTGGGTACATTTTTTGCAGCTATTTCCAAAACATCGACAGCACAATGCACTATATTTTGGTATGTGTTTATAAAGTCCAAATGACAAGTAATGAAACAATATGCAAGTCCTTACCAATGGGTTTCTTCCACAGAAGATACTGTACTTGCCCAGTATGGTACGAAGGCTCTGGTATGTGCTGCCACCAGTGTCACAATTTTTCCATGTCAGAAGGAGACGAAAGCATTTCATTGCTGGATTGTCCTTCTCATCAGGGAACTGATCACAATAGTTGTAAAAAAGGCAATCATTGATAATATTGAACATTTGCAACACCACTTTTATTGGGGCTTGTTGCATCAACTTGGGGTAGATGTCAGTAGCTAGATCATGTAGGAAGATATCATCAACTTCTTGATCTGCCAAATCTGGATCAAACAATGTACTGATCTGTTTTACATGCATGCAGTGGAATGGCTCAAAGTGTAAACAATCGTCTAGCATCATTTTCTTTCTACCAGTTATATCAACTGCACATGGCTTGCATTCTCTAATAGCTTTGACAACTTGATCTGCCATTTTATAGAGTGTCAGCTCACTTGAACTAGGGAGAGGGTAGCAAGACAAGTTTGATGGATCAATCAACAACTCAGTGGTAGATATGTGAGGACAAGTTTCTTCCTTTATTACCAGAACTTTTGAGACAAGTGAGGAACGAAGTTGAACACATGCCATCTCCTCTCCTTCTAGACACGACATCAATATTAGCACCAATTTGTTATGTTCAGATACCTCAATGATAGTTTCAACACCATTTTGACCTAACCACTGGATTCCATTTTTCCAAATGGCACATCTTCTTTGCAGCACAGGTGAGGCTTCATCACACCGAGAGCTGTCAGGGGCCAGGGCAAAGGAGAAGGCCAAGCGAAGGAGCATCACATGTAGAAATCGGGAGGTAAGGTGCTGCCCTTCTTTGGAACATTGCAGACACCATCCACACCGGTACTGCCTAGGAGCACTGCTCTGCCATACATCCGTCGGGTGCTCTATTCGGACTAGAGCTGGAAAAAAGTAGTAGCTCTCTGTGGATTCATCACTTATGGCCATAGCTGCAGTACCTTCCACGAAAGGGTCACTGCTTGCTATCAGTGAGAGGGTAAAAGAGTCCTTTATCTCCTCACAGAACTCAAAAATAGTTAGAACACACAAGATCATGTCAACATCGTACTTTTCTGCAAATACACCAGCAATCTTGGACTTTGGCACAACTCCAGTACTGGTTGCTATGTCATAGTGCTGTTTGAAGTTTTCTGGAGCGAAGACAGTGCCACTGATATCAGACAGAACAGCTTGCTTGTTGATAACAATCCATCCTGCTTGGAAATCTTTCTTGTTTGGAAGGTAGAGCAGGTGCCCTCCATCATTGAGGCTACTCAGCAATGGTGATAGCAGATTGGGTTCAGTTGGGAGAAGAGCATTATCCTCTGCTGTAATGTGGGCACACAGCTCCTTAACACTGCAGACAACCTTGGTACTAAGCTTGGTGTTAATAAAATCATGTAACAAGTGAGGGTAGACAATCACTTTTTGCTTCACAGCTTCTCTTAGGGTAGCACAACTGGATTCAATCATGTTACAGATCTTATCTAACCCACTAGATGCCAGTTTGCGACAATCTAGAGCTGTGAATCCTACAAAAGTTAGAGGACTGTTCAAGGAGATGCAAGCTTTTTTGATGTTGGACCACTTCTGATCGGTGCTTTTTCCAGCTTCCTTTACTTTGTCTGCCCAGCTGCCAATGATCACCAGGTGGGCAATGGCCTCCACTCTGCTGCAGCAGTTCTCAATGAAGGATATCCAGTACTGCAAAGTCTGGATCACCTCAGCCTCTTTCTCACTGAGCTTGACTACTACTATGAACATGGCAGTCGAAGAAGAAATTAGATTCCCTACCAATGCATCATGGCTGGAGTAGTACTCAAACTGACCTGCTAGGTCATAAATGGTGACTACACCTAATCTACTACTTTGAAGAGTGACTGCATTCATACCAGCAGTCTTAAGCTTCACACCAGATACATTTCTAAACTGGCCTGCTATTGCTCCAAACCGACTAGTCACCTTGTTCTCAATGATCTTTACCAGGGTACTCTTGCCAGCAGCTGGATTGCCAAAGATGAAAATCTTAATGGCTGTTTCCAAGTTACCCTTGGTCAATCCAGCAAATAATTTCGATATTTCATAGTTATTAGTCAGTTGCACTGGTACTTGATTGGTAGCATTTTTACACCATGGGTCAACTCTCCCAGTGGACAACAAAAACTGCACGGTGTCAGTCCTGTTCCACCTGCAAGCCACATGCAGTGGAGTATCAGTGTCCTTGTTCTGACATGCTGTGCTGTACCCCTGTTCAGTAACAAGGTATGCCACAGTATCCACATGACCCTCACGACAAGCCACATGCAGTGGAGTGTCACCATCTTTGTTATGACAGTTAAATGCTACCTCACAATCCTGTCCACTGGCAAGGGCTTTAACCATGTCTAGGAGCCCTTCTCTGCAAGCCTCATGTAGTATAGTATCACCATCCTTGTTCTGACATGCTGCACCACACCCCTCTTCACTTACAAGATACTTTACAATGTCCACATGACCCTTAGAATATGCTTCACGCAGTGGTGTAATACCATCCTTGTTCTTGCACGCTGTACTGCAACCCTGTTCACTAACAAGATACCTCACGATGTCCAAATTACCTATGCAACAAGCCTTGTGTAGTGGAGTATCACCCCACAAGTTCTCGCACTTTGGGTCACAGTGGTATTGCTCCACCAACTTCCTGGTTACATCCAGCCAGCCATGGTGGCAACAATAGTGGAGAGGTGTTTTGCCATCTTTGTCCTTAGATTCGCAAGCTACACTGCAGTTTTGCCCAGTAAGAAGGATTTCAATTAAAGCCCGATGTTTATAGCTACAAGCTATATGCAATGGAGTATTACCCCCCATGTTTTGAGATGCAGTATTACACCCTCGTTCACAAACAAGGTACCGCACAATGTCCACATGCCCATTCTGACAAGCCATATGCAGTGGAGTATCACACCTCCGGTTCTTACTCTCTGGATCACAGCAGTATTGCTCCACCAACCTCCTAGCCAGGTCTAGCCAACCATAATGGCAGCAGTAGTGGAGGGGAGTTTCATCACTATTGTTCTTGGACTTGCAAGCTTCACTGCAGTTTTTCTTAGTTAGGAGAAATTCAACTACATGCAGATGTTTATAGCTGCAAGCTAGATGCAATGGAGTATCACCCCACTTGTTCCTACACAATGTACTACACCCCTGTTCACTAACAAGGTACCTCACAGTGTCCATGTGACCCTCACGGCAAGCCAAATGCAGTGGTGAATTACCTAATTCATTCTGACATGATGTACTACATCTCCATTTACTAACAAGGAACCGTACAATGTCCACATAACCTTTACTACAAGCCACATGCAGTGGAGTATTCCCTTCCTTGTTCTGACATGTTATACTTCGGTGCTGTTTACTAAAGAAGTACTTCACAACACCCAAGTGATTCTCACGACAAGCAACGAACAGTGGAGTATCACCAGTCTTGTTCTGACGTGTTATACTACATTTCCGTTCACTAATAAGATACCTCACAATGTCTACATGACCCTTACGACAAGCTTCATGCAGTGGAGTGTTACCATTTTTGTTTTCATAATGTACTGTACTGCACCTCAATTCACTAACAAGGTATTTCACGATGCCTATGTGGCCTTTACAACTTGCCAGATGCAGTGGAGTATTACCATTCTTGTTCTGACATTGTGTACTGCATCTATGTTTGCCAACAAAGTACCTTACAATGTCCACATGACCCTCACGACAAGCTACATGTAGTGGGGTATTACCATTCTTGTCCTGGCATTCTATACTGCACTCTTGCTCACCAAAAAGATACTTTGCAACATTCAAATGACCCTTACGACAAGCCACATGAAGTGGAGTAGCACCACTCTTGTTCTGAATTAATGTACTGCACCCCTGTTCCCTAACAAGGTACCTCACTGTGCCCACACGATCCTCACAACAAGCCTCATGCAGTGGAGTATCACCCATCTTGTTCTCACACTGTGTGCTACACCCAGTACCAGCAAGGTACCTCACAATTCTTACATGACCCTTACGACAAGCTTCGTGCAACGGAGTATCATCCAGCCTGTCAGTACTCTCTGGATCACAGCGGTAGAGCTCCACTAATCTCCTGGTCACGTCCAGCCAGCCATGGCGGCAGGAGTAGTGGAGTAGAGTTTTCCCGTCCTTAAAACAGTTATTTTTAACGACTGCTGGGTTCTTGAGTTGAGGTAGTAGTCTTTGAACTTCAGCTACGTTTGCTACGCGAAAAGCTGCCAGTAGATCTAGCTTGCACTTTGTCTCAGTCATCTCCGGTACATAGCAAATACCCCAGTATGCACAATGTTTGAGCTAACGAATAACGATCGCCAGTTGGCGTAGTCTCAAAGTGAGCTATTCCGAAATGCTCTTCAAAGCTCTAGTTAGCCCTATCAGTAGGCCTGTAAAGCGCATAAGCGCCGTTGCCCTAACAACATCCTAAATTAACCCTAACCCAACCAATCAGATTAGAGCTTTGAAACACACTTCGCTAAGGGGATCATGGATAAAGTTCGCGTTCGAGTTCGAGTTCGAGTTGGAGTTCGAGATCGAGATCGAGATCGAGTTCGAGTTCTAGTTTGACCTACATGGTCCTGTCGTAGCGCACTGTAACAAATAATCTCGCAGGCCAGGCCAGATACCGATCGTTTTCAGTATCCGGTACCTATTGGTTGGTTGGGTCTGACTCGCGAGGGTAGACATCGAAAGGGTGCAGGTGCAAAGCTGCCAAGGCGGGCAGAGCTTCAGTAGTGAGACTGCAATAGTAGTTGCCATGGGCGGATCCAGATATTGAAGAAGGAAAGGGGCACAGAGTGGAGATTGCTGCGCACATAGTATGTGATTGGCTGTGCGATTGTAATGTAAGGGGGTCTGGGGGCACGCTCCCCCAGAAAAGGTTTTCAAATGAGCGTGCTTCTGAGGCAAGCGGAGCCTCGTTTCCAGGCTCTCCCCGCGCGCAAACGAAAAAGAATTATCACGAGAGAAACGTCATAGGTATATAGAGAGAACTTAATTTAATTACAAGTGGGCGAACGAATGAACTCCCCCACGCTTTATGGACAGAATAGACTATACTCGTTCAGTTGCGAAAGCTTTATGGCTGACAGAACGGGACTAGGCAGCACTACGCTACATTACCTGGCAGTACGGCAAGCTATGGTGAGCGTACACAGACACGTACATTCGAAAATCACGCTAACTTACTCGCTTACCTTGGCAAACTGACCGCTGTATACCCCGGAGAATGGCTTTCTTCAAGGGCTATTAAACGCCAAGGCGACCCTTTCCGACGGGCCCGCAAACTGCGCGCACGGAAGATTTGGCCTGGAGATGAGACTATAAATAAACCAAAGAGCTATACTGGGGCCTCACAGTGCTACATGCAGCGACTTATATGATAGGCCTATTAAAGAACTCGTTTTGTAGACATGCAGTGCTTCTCATCGTGCTCCGTTCTAGCTATTGCCCAGCATTTCCTTGTACGAAGCACTTACAAAAGGCTGCGGTTCGGCGCAAGCACTGGAACGCGTTGAAGAGGCGTGCGAGCGTGAGAATGACTTGCAAAGCAGAGCCCGCTTCCGATTATAATCGACGAGCACTAAGGGGTGTGGCTTATGCGAAAAACGAATGTTACTATAGGTGTTAGTTACTACAATACCTCCGCATTTTGTGCAATGGCAATCATGATATCTGTCAGCAATTTTTACTGCCCCTATGTATTATTATTATTATTATTATTATTATTATTATGATTATTATTATTATTATTATTAAATTTCATTGTACACACCACAGTAGGTGTAAGAAGAGATATATAATAATATATAAAGGATAGTGTTAAATGTTATATAAGAGTTACTATTAATAAGTACACGAGTAATAAATTTCGTCAGTAAGTCCTCTTGTTCTCTTGTGGAAATAGCTTGACATCTCTAATAAAATTTGAGCACATTTTATCAGTATCAGGTTCTCCAGTATCGATTGTAATTAAAAAAAAGGTAGTGTATGATAACTGAGGTGCTTCTGTGAAGATATCACGAATTAAAGGAATTCCTGTGGCTCTTGCTTTCTGACACAGCATACTTGAACGATAAATAACAACATTAAGAGAGGCTTTGAAGACTACTAATGCAGTGAAGGATGCTTGTATGACAATGCTGAGGAAGCTTCCAAATTTTTCTCAACAAATTGTTGAAAGTGACTTCCAGTGAGTACAGACTGGAAGATGACAATCTCCACAGTGCAGAGCCATAGAGAAAGACAAAGTACAAAATGAGAAAGTCTTGACAGTAGGATTAGTGGCGTAAAAGGTAGATAAAAGGCAGTTAGCTCTACGGCACATGTCGGTTTGAACCTTCAAAATATCATCAGTATCAGATAGGTCCGAACGTATTATAAGATATGACCTAGATGACAGGCTCTCTCAGCCAGCTTGAGAGGTTGGCCAGCAAACAGAAAAGTCGGTGATGTAGAGATGGGTTAGGTGAGGAGCAAGGTAAGGGGACACTTCCAAACTATTTTCAAAAATTCACGTCATTATGAGGCTAAGGGTGGGAGGGGGTTAGGGCCATGACGCAAATTTTAGCATGAACTTCGAACCATCCTTCATAATAATATAGACTGTCCTACATGTATATCTGCCACTGTCTTCAAGTCCTGGTATGACTATCAGCTACTTTTGCCATGACGCTAAGAGGGGGGGGGGGGGGGGAGGGGGTCCAAGACTTAACGTCATAATGACGCTAATTTTTAGAAAAAAAGTTTTGAAGTGTTCCCTAAGGTGAATCGAACAAGTTGTGTTTTCCTGGATTATTGGGCAAATTGACAACAGGTATTGAGCATCATTCTTATAGCTGAGGCAGAGGGGGCCAAAAGAACAACGTCATCTGCATACCCAAGAGCTCCAACAAAATAGCGTTACCAATAGCAGCCAGATTCAAATCTGGTCAGTAATTCATTAATTCCGAGCGTAGCGAGGCTATACTCGGGTTCAATTGAGATTTTTCGTCGTCGTCGTCGTCATCGTCGTCGTTGTCAACCGGAAGTTGGCCTAAAAACTTCGATATCTCAAGAATGATCTATGGTATCGACTATCAGACTGGCAGGCATGAAAGCTCTAGCAGTTACTAAAGAACAGTGCACAAACTGTGTCGGTAGCGCAAGGGAAACAGATGCAGCAGTGAGATAACCGTAAAACACGGATTTCTCCAGAACAGTAGGCACAACAGCTATCAAACTTACTGGTATGACAGTTCCACCTATGAGCAACCAACGGCAGACAAATAGTAACTGTACCATAATACTGAACACGCTCTTTGTTCCTACCAACTCAAGCTTACAACAGGAGCCATTTTTACGTGGTAAGACTGGTCTGGTTCCCAGGATACATGGATTGGGAACGTAGAAAGTAGTCAATACGAGGGCAAACGCGGACGTTCGCGGAGTGAGGTTATTTGCACACTTGATGTAGTTCTGAGCGAAGCGAGGCTATACCTAGCCTCGTTCCCAGCCCCGCGCCCAGCTTCCCGTCGCTTGCAGTACGGTGAATCTCGTTATGTACAGACTTGCTCATGAGAAAAAAATTACGGGTTTACCCCAAATTTAGATTTTAACCCTGTTGCTACGAGATTTAACTTCACCGAATTTCTGCCTACAAGCATGCATAAATTCTGAGAGTATGCAGCACATCAAGGGAGAAGAGAACAAGTAAGCATGGTATCAGTATAGTATTAAAACTAGTCAGTATTGAATATCAGAGAAGGGATGCATTTCTGGCAGCTGTGTAGCTAGGGGGAAACAGACTGACATTTCAGAGCAGCCTCCAGCACCACAGAAAAAAGCTTGAATTATATTTTCTATTTCTATCCATGAGTCTTGACTGGTAAACACTCTTGTGTTTGGTGCACAATTAGTAAACCTGCTGTGCAATGCTGTGGTGTGTGTTTTTCCGAGTATACTATGAACACGATAGAGTGGACAAAATAAGAATTGACTCTACATGGCAGCGTGTGCACATTCAGACATTTTGCATGTGGGATCAGGGCTCTGAGGTTGATCTACTTGTTCACACTAAGTCTTGTCAAAGCTGTGCATGCTATATAGCTGCCATGTTCGATGATAGAACAAAGAATCCAAAGGAGCAGGTTGAACACTGCCTCATAAGTGCCAGGAAGATATATAGTTTGAGGGGATAGTTATCTGTCAGTGTAGCCACACACTACAAGTTCTGGGCATGTAAGGCAAAGTGGTTACTGAAAAATACAATCATGCATTTATCGAAAAAGTGAATATCAGTCAAATGCAAGCTTTATCCAGCTTGGAGATGATAGCACAGGATTACGGATGGGATGCCTAACACTTGAAGTAAATGTATATACCCAGCCTCTCTTTGATTATGCTGTCTTTTCCAGTGCTCAAAGAGAGGGATGCTAGGGGAAGGTTCATCTGTGCGCAGTGTGTCCTGAGTCATCTGTAGTCTCCGAGAAGGATGTCTGTATTCACTGCTGTTTGCGTTGACCTTGCAAAATACAAACCAAAAAGCTGTGATATGAATATAATTATGTGGTTATTTTCCCATTTAGCCTGTAAAGAAGTTTATCACATAATTATATTCATATGCACAAGCTTGTTGTTTATATTTTGCAATGGTGGGGAAGTGTATCATAGTCTCCTACCCAGGCTCTCCTCACACCCTGAGCTTGCAGTGTGAGACTGGTTTCGTATACATGCAAGTGCGACAGTATAGAAATGAGAATTTTGCTTGATATGTAACATAAGAACACAGCATTAAAGGTGCAATCGAACTAGGTAAGGATTTTAAGTATATTAAGACATTGCAGAAGGTATGCATAATTTTAATACGTGCATGCATAGTGAGGGTTCAATTTGAAGCTCTTAAGCATGCATAATTTCATAATTTCTGGATTACAGAACTGTAGGATAGGTGGGCTAATGTTTGATAGTATATACTTGAAATTCAACTCCAAACAGTCTTCTACCCGGGATTTAGCAAAAGAAATACTACATCTGTTCAAGCATCTATCCTCGGAAAAAGCAGACAAGTCTGATAATCATGTATTATATCACATCGCTAGCCAAATTTGGCAACTGCTGCAGCATGGTATGGGTTCATAGGCGAGGCCAGTGGAAGGGCAAGTATTTTAGTCTTTCCTGTTCGGAGGAGGTGGCAAAGATGTTACGTGTTATTTTACAATGTATTTTCGGGCGTAATTTTCTATCCCCGCGTACTACAGTAGCTTCGGGTGTCGAAAACTATCCCAGCACCAGCATGTCTTGTTGCTCTGATGATCTGGCACAGTTGCTACCTAGCCTCGTTCCCATCCTCCGTGCCTGGGAACGAGGCTAAGTTGCTACCCTGCTCAGACCTTTGAAGTCTGAGTTCCGAAAATATATCAGTCTGAGAATAAATTTTTGCCTCTAACATAGGAACATTACCACATTGAACAGATGTAAAATAGCTTCATTTTTAAGCCTGATTTCAATTTCATCACACAGCGTTGACAATTTCAACAATGTTTGACCCTTGGTGCATAGTTAGATTGCAGTGTACAGCAACGTAGTGCACAAATGCACACCACAGCATTGCACAGCAGGTTTACTAATTGTGCACCAAACACAAGAGTGTTGACCAGTCAAGACTCATGGATAGAAATAGAAAATATAATTTAAGCTTTTTTCTGTGGTGCTGGAGGCTGCTCTGAAAATTATGTTAGTCTGTTTCCCCCTAGCTACACAGCTGCCAGAAATGCATCCTTTTGGGATATTCAATACTAACTAATTTTATTGCTATACTGATACCATGCTTACTTGTCCCTCGATGTGCTGCATACTCCCTGAATGCATGCTTGTAGGCAGAAATTCGGTGAAGTTAAATCTCGTAGCGAGAGGGTTAAAATCTAAATTGGGGGTAAACCCGTAATCTTTTTCTCATGAGCAAGTCTGTACATAACGAGATTCCAGTACGGTTAAGCGGAAGAGGGCCTGGTACATTTTCTCACGTGAGTGACGTCACGGACAGGGCAAATTATGCGAACGTGGGCGTCATGTAAACCACGAAAAACTTCGCTCGCACGCACGCACTGGAGCGCGACTATTCCGAGTCGAAAGATAGCAGCGCACGAAGGCGCTTTTATGTCGCTATTCACGAGACAGTCGGGAGGACAGAGAGTTTTACCAAGCCAAAACAGTGAAGACACACACCAGCAATCAGTGAGCAATTTAGTCGTGCTCGCCCACGTTCAATTAAAGTCTTTCTACCGCCTTTCTACCCGTGACGTCACTCACGTGAGAAAATGTACCAGGCCCTCTCCCGCTTAACCGTACTGCAAGCGACGGGAAGCTGGGCGCGGGCCTGGGAACGAGGCTAGGCTATAAGGTAGGTGCTGGTATTATGAGTCAGAGGGTGTTGTGGGTCCACATGTAAATTTTACTCCTAAAATTTCCAAACTTGGTGTCCATTTAGGGTACATGCAGGTGCCATTATCTAGCAACTTCCCTATCGTAATGTATTCGTTATGAAGTATTTTTCAAGGTTTGATGATTTTGTGGACCTCAAAGTATGAACGCTGAACAGGGTATGTTATCATTAATACCATGGTAGACTGGAAGGTGCTCCAGTCAAGAAAAATGGCGAGTAGCACAAAGAGAGATTATAAAATGCTAGGATACAGTTTGAGCTCCATCTGAAAATGTTTCAATCAATAAAGCACCTGGTGACTCATAATACCAGCAGGCGACTCATAATACATGCAAGAGTGCTTTGTAGAGGTTCTTTGTTTTAGAACCACAGCCTAGGGGGAAAAATACCAACTTTATTTTTTGAGTGGCACATTCTCTGGAGAAATGTTTTGAACCTTTAGATGCGGCTGAAAAAACAAATTACACTAATGAGTAGTAATTTAGCTTAGGTGGCTCATAATACCAGCATCTACCTTACCTGCGTTCAGTTGAGTCGTCGTCGTCGTCAACCGGAAGTTGGCCCAAAAACTTCGATATCACTATCAGACTGGCAGGCATGAAAGCTAGCTGTTACTATAACAACAGCGAACAAACTGTGTCGGTAGCCCAAGGGAAACAGATGCAGCAGTGGGATATCCGTAAAACACGGATTTCTCCAGAACGGTAGGCGCAACAGCTATCAAACTTACTGATATGACTATACTCTACTCTCAGTCATAATTCTCTTTCAGCAGTCTACTGCACCTCGGTAAATAATTTCTGCTACTCCTGAGTGTTCTCTCTAAAGCCAAGCACAATCACAGCCACTGCCACTCAGCAGTCCTCTGCATTTCTATTACTCTCGGCATTCTCTCCAGCCAAGTACACAATGGCAGCAATTCCCCTCAGCAATCTTTGCTGTGCCTCAGTGATCCTTTCCATACACTCCAACCAGCAGGCATTTTCTACAGCCCCTCAGCTGCACTTGGCTACAGAATATATCCTGTAGCAAACTATACATTACCTCACTCAGCAGTCTGTACATACTGCCTCTTAACATCCTCGTATACTTATCCCCTTAGCAATTGAGAAAAATGGCAGTATAGGCATAAGCTAGATAGAGCCAGTAGAGATTGCTGAGAGCTGTGACTGCCATTTTGCTCAATTGCTATATAGCATTTCTAATTCGCCTCAGCTTACTCTGTAGCTGAGTAGCTACAGTGGCAACCAATTCCCTCAGTAATTTATAATTTCACTTCACGAGTGGTTATGCTAGAGGTTTGGTGTACAAACACCAAATATTATTTCAATGTAAACATTGTACACAGATCCAGGTAAAGCCTGCGTTGCTGTAGCCTCGTCCCCGGCGCGCGCGAAAAACGGAGAAGCGCCTGGTACACACTGTTTGCGCATGCGTTTAATCTCCCCAAGATGTGGGGACTCCGGACTATTTTCTGATTCTTCCGTGTCATGTGACGTCAGAGTTCGGACTCGATATAGTAAACTTGTCAGGATAATATAATGGCGTGTAATGAAAGTTCTGATTTTCAGCAAGCGATTTCTCAAGCCCTTCAGCGATGGTTCTCTAAACTTTCAACTCTCCACTTGCACTTCGCATACATGAGATTCGGTAAGCCGTCGTCATCGTTCAACGTTATAGCGCTTATCCTTGATGCTAGTCTTTCCTGGCTAGCCTTACCAAACAATGCTACTCTATGGTGGCTATAAGCCACAGGGGATCCGCAAAGGTGGCACAACGATGCCATTTTCGCTAAATGGGCCACGGTAGGATCTTTACAACTTAAATTTCGTCAGAGCACACGCCCCTAAACAGTGTGAACGTCATAAACGTGAGCAACGCCATTTTTAATTAACCGGAAGCGCATCAGTGTGCACCAGGCACTCTTCCTCCGCGCCGGGTACCAGGCTAGCGTTGCTGGAGATCTGGTAGGGAGAACAACTGAAGTAATTCTTGGTAGCTAGTGTCCCAAGATTTAGCACACATACATAGTGCAAACTTTTGAACATGTTCTAAAGAATTAACTTCTCCGACTTTGTATGGGCTCCATACTTGACTGGCATATTCCATATTGGGACGGACTAACGAGATGTACATCTGAAAGAGACTCGCAGGAGTAGAGAATTGATATAAAAACGACGGTAGATTAGGCCAAGGAGCTTCTTAGCTTTAGTACATATGTTACTAATGTGCTGGGTCCAGGATAAGTCACTTGATAGCAACAGACCAAGATATTTGTATGTGTTGACTCTCTCTAGAGGCTGGCCATAAAGGGTTAGGTGTGAAGCAGGTTGACTGCATTTGGTCTTTCTTGTTATGTGCATGAATTTGCATTTCTGAACATTAAATTGCAGATAGTTTTTGTCAACCCAGTCGGAGATGCTATCAATGTCTTGTTGCAACAATGCAAAATCAGCTATACTTGTAATTGGTCTATAAAGCAGCAGCATATCATCAGCATATAATGTTAGATGGCTTTCACCAGATAGGGGGGTTGTTTTGATGCCATCAATATATATCAGGAACAAAAGAGGACCAATGACTGACCCCTGAGGGACACCTGACAATACAGGTAGTGGGTCCGATTTCTCCCCATTCACTAGGACTTGTTGACTCCTGCCAGAGAGGTAACTCTGAATCCAGTGCAGAAGTAGAGGATTCAGATTGATACCCTTAAGCTTGTCTATCAATGCGCGATGGGGCACAGAATCGAAGGCCTTTTTGAAATCGAAAAAGATGGCTCCTACGTCACTCCCACTCTCCAGCAGTTGCAACCAGTTATGAGTAGTTTCCAATAGAGCAGTAGTAGTTGATTTTCCTTGTTGGAAACCGAACTGTGAATCATAAATTGGTTCAGAAAGTTGTAGATGTTTTGACAGTAGACCATAAACATGTTTCTCCAGAAGTTTGCTTAGTATGGGCAGCAGTGATATTGGGCGATAGTTTTTAGAACTGCCCTTGTCTGAAGATTTGTGGATGGGTACAACTGAGGAAAGTTTCCATTTGGTAGGAAAGGTTCCTGAGGAGATAGATAAATTAAATAGTTTGGTAACTACAACCATGCAAGCCTCTAACAACCTGCTCCTTCATGAGCCTGCATGAGCCAAATCAACCCCAAATCACCTGTTGACATTACAAGAGCCTAACCAACCAATTCCTGCATTATAATGTCTTGCAAGCAACACCAACCAACCCAAGCACAGATCATTTTCAGTACCACAAGTGTGATCATGACAGAAAGCAATCCATGCTGTGTTTGGTTGAGTGTGTGATACTGAAAGCAAATCCATGCTGGGGTTGCTAGTTTGTGAGACTACTCCCACAGCCTCAAAGATGTGGTCTAAATTGTGGATGTTTACAAACTGTTTTGCTGAAAAAACATTGTCGTGCATTAACTTGTGATCCCACCTCCTAATAATTTCATTATGTTTTAGTACCAGTTGCACATATTTATTACAACATCCACAGTACCCCTTGATGTCATGATACTACTGCATGTGGAGCAAAACAGCTCTGCTAAGTGCATGTTCCATGTAGAAGTCCATCCCCTGATCAATGAAAGGCGGACACACTCCAATGATGTACACTCACTGACCTGTCAATACCATCCACAGAGGTTCGATGCAATGTCACTAACTGGTGAACTCCCTCTGGTCTAGCTTTGTGGAGCTGCCCAATTCTCATGCTACAAATACCACAGCACCTGGTACCCTCTGCTCTTCTCAGTATATACACTGCATGTCTGCCTTCCCAACTGCTTCACACTAAACACTAATTTGTCCTGTTAATAAAGCAACCACTACGGAATGCTCCAACACAAACCATGACTTAACATCTATAATTCCAGCAGGTAGATTAAGCCCATTGAGATTCTTTCCCAGGTTGTGTAGCTCTCTCCTTACCTGCACAAACACCAAGGATTTCCTGTGTTGCACTACAGATTGTGTTTTCTGCAATGTGATTGGCAGAGGGAAATTTCTCTCCAGAATTAATCAACATTAATTAAGCCCGAGGGATCGGCCAAAAAGTCACCAGACCCTCTGGGCACGAGAGACTCAACTGAGCACATGATACACGGTCTGGGAATGATTGAGCAAGATGTGGTTGGCTTGGAGTACATGCATGGTCTGTTCTTGTAAACATCATTAACTGTAGCTAGTGGTCCAAATAATTTTGCAATCAAAACAAAAATACAGACTTAGAGCAATTCGCATATTAACACCTCATCCAGTTTTACATTTTCTGAGGATCTATATGAGTCCTGTGTGTAACATGGCTATTGTTAGCTGCTGAAGTGAAACTATTATTAGGCCACACCAAATTAATTATTAGTTTCTGCTCCACCGCCCGCATGCCTTTCTTGGAAGTCCAATTTATTACGACTATAATAATTTTCATGGTTTTGGGGGTCATGACCTTCTAGAAGCGGTGCCACGTGCTGTCAAAAAGCAGTAAACAAGCGATTGGGAGAAGCTAACTGTGCCTGTGCCTGTGAGCCCCTAAAATGACGCTAGTGAACTGCACCGTCGTTTCTTCCAGCAACAAGATCGTATATCCGTGGAAAATCACTGTTGGTGATGACAAAGTGAGCATCACAGAATTCTACGTCAACAACATCAATCACGAAATAGATGCGGAACAAAAAGGCACTCTATCCAAGACTGTTTATACTTATGTCTTTCTTATGTTTATATTTATGTCTGGTATAAGACACCAGATTTACATTTTAGATGTCATGAATCAAAGTTACACTGAAGTATCTAGGTACTGAATTGCTGCACTTAGAGTTGATTGATGTCAGCGTTGAGCTCAACGCAGCTGTCAATTCGTTTGGGCCATAGTTGACAGTGGAGTCCCGTTAACAAGAGTTGAAAGCTGTACTAGTACTCCATGGTTGTCCTTCAGCCATAGCACAGTCCTTTTGAGCCTAGTAGAGTCTTAGCACAGTCCTCTGAAGCCTAGTATAGCTGAGTAGAGCCATTGCACAGTTCTTTGCAGCCTATAGTAGATCTGAGTAGTTTGCGTATAATTATATGTACAACACAATTTCCTGTCTTGACTTCGGTTAGTCCTTAAGTCTTAATCAGCCGCCCGCCCACATGCATTTGCTAACAGGGGAAGGACCAGAAACTAATGATCAATTTAATTGGTGTGGCCTTAGGGGAACGTAGTGGTTTGCAAGCCACACCCACACAGAGAGGGTGTGGCTTGTGAGACTAGGGCTATACTTCAGCACGATGACACAGCACTTTTTGGCACATAAATTAGTTATCATATTTAATATGCATGCAGCAAGCTATGAATTATTTTTAACAAAGCCCAAGGAATCAGCCGAATGTCACCAGACCCTCTCCTCGCGGGTGGGGTCTGGGCATGAGACTAGAATAACCCAGGGTATAACCTATTAGGGACAATTTGTCCACCTATGTAGCTACTATTTCATTTCCATGCTCTCTGCACACATACAGTCTACAAATCACAGTCACCTACGTACCCTTCTACCCTCCTCCCTTTGTGTCTTTCATCCACAGTGGAGTTGCATGAGTTCATTGGTGCTGCTGCATTGTCAGCATGTATTGACTCATGTAACCCACTGCGTCTTCCACTGCATGCTTGTCAAGTTAATACCAGTGGACATCAAGCACAGTGTTTCCTTATTTAGGTTGTTTACTCAAACTTGTCACAGTGATCCAACACCCACATCCAATAATATGGCCTTCCAGAGCTTATCCCCTTATTCATGCACTAAAAAGACAGTTTTCCACCAAAATATCAGAGTTTAGTATTACTACACCATATTTTCAAACATTTTAACATAATAAAAATTTTTGTGTATTAGTAAATATGACAGATAATGTCCACACAAACAAATATAAACAGCTTGGCTTTTAAACTGCACTGGTGGTTTAGCTCTATGCTAAGTGTTCCTGTTTCCAACCCACCCCTTCACCCCCACCCTCCCTTCACAGCTGTGAAAGAGTACAGGTCGTGTGTAGTAAAGCTTCAAGTCCTGGTTGCCTCTGTCCCAGTACTGATATTCTCTGTCATGCCATTCTTCCCGGAAGTTCCCTGGTTGAGCAACTACTAGTGGTGGCCATGCTGTAGCCAAGTCCCAGGTGAGCTTGCAGGCATGCTGTATGTGCTGTTGCATGGAAGAGATGGCTTGCTGTGAGGCAAGCTTGAAACACTCTCTGCCCAGGAAGCTCCTGAAAATCTGTAAAAAGAATGAAACTTTTGCTCTCACTTTGTAGTGCTGTGTACATATTCATTACCACTAACAATTAAAGAAAGGGGAGAGTGGTCTAACTTCATATCTAGAACTTCCATTAACAATAAGTACCTACTTAGATCATCTTGCCTCATGATAGATTTAAGATGTTTTGAGGTGAAATAGAATAGCATGTGAGGAGTAAGAGTGTAGCCTCGTTCCCAGGCCCCACCCAGCTTTCCGTCACTTTCAGTATGGAAAAGCGGGAGAGGACCTGGTATCTTTTCTCACGTGAGTGACGTCAGGATAGAAAGGATGGTAGCAAGGGATTAATTGTGCGTGGGTGCACAGGGCCCAAAACAGCACAAACAGCCAACGTAGCAGGTAACTTAACACACGTATCTAGCTAGCGGAGGGCGATTGTCATGTACACCGAGCGTTGAGCGTGTAGTTGGTTGAACAATACGCGAAATGCAGCCTGTTCATTCTGAAAATTTTCACCATTATGTCATGCTCATGTGAGAAAAGATACTACCAGGCTCTCCCCACTTTTCCATACTGCAAGCGATGGAAAGCTAGGCGGGGATGAGACTAGTAAGAGTGTGTAACTCCCATACATCTGGATAGGATGACGTAGGCAATCAGCAGTGAATGTGCTAAGCCAGAGGAGGTCAGACATGGTTGAACTTTACTAATTAAAATGGCTGAGGTCACACTAATTGATTTTTTCGTATCTCAACAGACTAGCTCTCTCAACTTTCGCTGAAGTGGGCCCCAGTTTTTAAATCAGGATTCAAGGCTGGATCCAGTCATAGAAAAGGCTAAAAAACTTTCTACCTTGCAATATCCAAGATCAATTAGTGTGACCTCAGTTGTTTCAATTAGCAAAGGTCAACCATGTCCAACCTCCTCTGGTGCTAAGCTATGAAAACACACCAGCAAAGACGTGGGCTTTTGCTAGCACCTAGAATGGCTTCATATTAAGTACCTGCCTGCTAAGCATATTCACTGCTGAATTGCCTATGTCATCCTATCTAGATGGCTGGTGCATATGGGAGTTGCACACTCTTACTTCGTCTCAGAACCAGACCCTCGCACGCGGAGGAGGAGGAGGGTCTGGTAAAGTTGCATACATCAAAATTTGAAGTCCGCAGAATTTCGGTGGGATGAATCTGATTGGTTGATGACTGTAATTACATTTCTGCCCACGAAGGCAATAACAACATGGTGATTTGATTTTCATGGACTAGCGATTGATACAAGAATTGAAATGACCATTGTTCACCTACCCTTCAGCGAATCTCGAACAGCTGGAAGCTGTTTTGAAAGGGATAAAAGTCTTTGGTTTCACTACCCGGGCAGTAGAACTATGAAAGCCCCTCTGTATGGTAGTCTGCGTTCATCGGCGAAGTTGTTTGGAGCATAGAAGTCACAGAGGCATAGCTACGTAAGTCCCTCGTAGTTGTTGTAAGCCTTTTGGAGGCGCTCATGCTTAATGTAGCTGAGGCATTTTACGGCAACGGATATAAAATATGCTTATTTTGGTCTGCCCTGCTACTTTGCTGTTTAAATTGTCTGCCAAAAGTAGCAGTGGCACTCTCCAAGGTACTATCAAACGGTTGCTTCATTACTGGTATCTTCATTGGCAGCAACAAAGTTTTCAAGGTCTACAGTAGCTAATTCATATTTTCACTCAATCAACACCCTCAATTTTTTTAGGAAGCCTGTAAGGTGGCCATATCCTATAAAGAGTTTATGTATGCAACTTTACCAGACCCTGCTTCTCTGTGTGCGAGGGTCTGGCTACAAGACTAACTCTTGGTGGAAGGTTGCTGAGATTGGGGGAGGGTGGATGATGGTGCATGTGCAAGCACACACATGCTAGGGTGGTCTGGGGGCATGCTCCCCCAGAAAAATCTTTAAAATTAGGTGCTCTGAGATTGCTTTTGAGGTCATATTTGTACCCAAATGCCACTAGTCCGACTAGAGTGCATGGCGGGAGTAATTACATCGTTCGCCACAATACACGTCAGTCGTCAAGAGGCGTTTCCGTCACTATAGTCGACCTTGTACCTGATGAGGTGGGGATCTTATAGACGAATTGATGACCTGGACAAGAACAGTTTCTACTATGTACTTCACTTCGAAACTAGTTCAGACTGAAGGGCAGAGACTTGCACTTGCAGTACGCATGCATAATAGCATAGATATGGTAATAGTATCGAACGCACGAGTTCAAGACCCAAGGTGAGCTTTACTGATCATAGTTACATGTACTTAGGCCTACCTCCAGGTTCACTGAGGTTCCAGGTTAAGAATTGGGGGGGGGGGCAAGCCCCCCTAGCCCCTTTAGCCCCCCCCCTCGGTTCCACCGCCTATGATGAGGTTAGATTATCTAACCATCTAGGGTGAGACAACCACTTAGTATGGGTTCTTTTCTCATGGGGTGGTCAATTCCTAATGAGGTTCTGATGGCACACACTGAGTGGCTGCCATGTGTGCGACTGAGGCATTTCAGTACCACCTATGCAGTACGTATATATAGAAGACTGGTGGTTGTCCGGTTGTTGTACCTGAGTGGCACTGGCTGCACAAGCCAGGTGTCCTGGGTTCCATTCCCAGCGACTGCTGGCTTTTGCACTTTCCTCTATTTTACCTTAAAACATCTAAAATCTCTTTAATAAGTATCTAGAAATGTCCATTAACAATAAGGACCTAAAATTGTCCAGCAACATGGCTATAAATATCTGTTACCATGTTTCTAAGTCTTAGAAACATCATTACAACTGGCAGTTACATATTATGGCAGGGTAAATCAGGAATGTCACAAGCAGTTGACTGAGCTTTGGATACCTACATATAATTATTCAAGAATATAACTAGGAATACGCATGCGCAGAGTATGCCTCGCGCAGAAGAATATCCGGAAATATGCAAGTAGATATCCGTTGTAACCACGTGTAGCGTGTAGGTGCTAGGTGCTGGAGACGAGATAGAGCGATGAAGATGGCAAAGCGGTCGTCTGAAGAGTTTCAGGAAGTGAGCGTAGTGTCATGCGAGTATCTGTCAGACTCTTTCTCCTTTGCCTTACTCTCTTCTGATGCAGTGTCCCTTTGTTTCCGTCTTCGCTCTCTAGCACGATCACGCTTTGACTGCTTCTGCTCCATTTCGGCTCTCGGACGATCTTTTTCACACGTCGATCGCCTCCTGCTCCCACCAGTACCATGTGGCCCCTGCTCCGTTTCGGCTCTCGCACGCGCACGATCTTTCGATCGCCTCCTGGTCGGACCAGTACCACGTGGCTAGTAGTCTGGGGACGAGACCACAGAAACCGCGCCCACGTAATCAAAGTGTGACGGATATACATACATACAAATGCGAGCTGACTACACTGCACGATTAGTAGCCTCGCGCTAAGGCGCTCGGCAATTAAGCAAGCCATAATGCATTATTTAAAGTCAGCAAACCTGATGTTTTATGTGTTAGCCCACTCTGAAAGAGCTTTGAGAGGCATGATTGACAATGATAAGGAGTTGAGTTACTTACAAAATGTGGGACATGGTCATAAACTATCATGTCCTGTGGCTCGGTTATAGGGTATGTCGATCCAGTAACATAGATACATGTACCTAGGAATATGTGTACCCAGAAATGTCCCATAATATAGGAACCTCATAATGTATATATCTAGAATTGTATAATGACACAAGTACCTGGTAAATTAGAAATGTCCTATGGAACATGGCTATATGTCTGTTACTATACTTAGAAATATCATTTCTAAATATAGTAACAGACATATGGCCATACATTAAAGTTTTGTACCCAGGTGCTACATATTGTAGCAGGGTAAATTGGGAAAGTTTGGATACCTACATAATTATCCAAGAAGATGATTAACAGATTAGCAGTCCTTAAAGCATCCTTTAATGTCAGCAAACCTGATGTATTTCGTTAGTTAGCCACTCTGAGTTAGGCCCTAGGTAGGAAATTGAGTCAAAAGTTGGGGTTGGACACTCTTTCATAGATTACAGTGAAAAGTGTGAGCAAGAGCGGAGATACTATATAGGTGGATAATAAATAATAAAGAAGTGAATGGACATGTCCAACTGACCTGTTCAGCTATGACCTTGTAGTGAAGTGCACCTGGAAGTTTTGTGGCCCTTAGCAGGAGGCCATAAGCAGTCTTGATATCAGCAAGGGTAGTCTCACCCCCATTGCCATTTGTGTGGTCTAAAGTGAAGAGCCTCTCCATTGACTCCTTTAGCTTGTGCAATACCAGGGCCTTGCATTGGGCATACGATTGCTGCAGAATGGAGAGAAAGTAGCCATGAGTGCACATCTCTTTATGGCAACAGTTTCTCCACAGGAATAATTCTCTGGCTAATGTCAGTTTACTCAAGGCAGCAGTAATGAAGTAACATAATGAAAAGTGATGTACTGATAATTGGCTAATAATCAACTTCCTGCATGGGCAGTATCAACATCGGTAAATTCTAGCAATAACATGGCCGATAAATGACACATGCGGATTGCATAACCATGTACTCGAATTTTACACACTCGAGTCACTACAATTCAATTTACTGCTTTGTGAAGCTCTTGTTGGTCTCATTACCAGAGAGGAGTCCATAGTAACTCGTATGAGTACAGTGGAACCTCGCTTATCCGAACCTCAACTATCCGGCTGCTCGGATTATCCGGCCTCGATCTCTGCATGCGCATTCTATTTAATGCCCATGGTGTGCACGGAGCAAAGTAGCTATGCTAGATCATTTGAAGGCAGGAGTAACCATGCGAAGATGCCGGAATTTCAACTTTCCAAAGCTCGAAGAGGTCGAAATACGATGATTGTTTGCACCAACAATGGATAATATGACAGGAAAAGAAACAGCAGTGCTAATAATGATACACTGTAGACGCTATTTGCATGATGGTTCACATATCCGGCTATTTCACCTATCTGGCGATGGCCTGGTCCCGTTGTAGCCGGATAAGTGAGGGTCCACTGTACTACTTCAGGTAAATGTAGAAAGACAAGCTAAGCCTTCCTAGCAACAGGTTTACGTGTAAACTCCTTTTTAGTACCTTACAGTTTTAAAGTAACAAACTGCCAGTGATAATGTCAGTACTTGAGCATACGTCACAGACAGGCCAGAAGCCACAAAAAAGGACGTGAAGTATACACCATTGTGAAAAATATCGAATCTGTTGTCACTGTCAAATCTGTTGGTATATATCACTTCACTGAAACTATGATCTCTTCTCAATGGTTATGGTTTCAGTGAGCCAGAATCGATAATGATGAAAGTTACCAATGGGAGCTAGATGATTCTCTACAGTTGGACCTCATCCGCCTTGCTGTCTACCTGATAGTTTCCTTCTCAATCACACCTTTCCCATCCACCCTCCTCCCCTCTCTCCCTCTCACCTGCACCATCTCACACACCAGTTGATGTGCCTTGAAGTGGCTGACATTTGGTGTTTGCTTGAGCAGATCAGCAATCTCATCAGCACTACTTAGAAAGAACTCCTCAAAGTCCTGAGAGAGATTTTCACTGCTCCTTCCATGGAGAGAGTGCTTGAGAGCAGCATCCAGCTGGCCTCTTGAAAGCCTGGTATGGATAGAGGGATGGGAGAAAGGGGGCAGAGGGGGGGGGCAGTGGAAGGGAGGAGTAAATAAATGGAAAGAAGAAAGGGAGGTATGGGACACATGCAGCAACACACTAGACCAAGATTGAACCACACATGCTTCTCAAGACAACACGGCACATTATAAGCACAGTTGTGTTACACACCTGTGGCCACCCAGCTAACAGGGTACATTCAAAAGAACTGATGACAAACTTGAATTCAAGTGGACAATTATAAGGAATTTTAAACCACAATTCTCAGTGTTTCTCAATGAGGTGTTACATGTAGTCATAGCATAAATGAGTTATCTGCTTACCTGGCTACTATATCCCTGTGTTGTAATCCAACAACACATTTGAGGCAAAATACGCTCAGGAAAATATTACATAAAATGTGGCCTCGTTGTGCTCAACAGCCCGAGTACACATTACCACACCTCCCAGAAGTATACCGGAAGCCCCTGAAATACGGATACATGTACCTCCATATTACAGACACACAGCGCTGGTCCCAACGGTGTCTGCTTAGAGGGGTTCCACTGTATTCCAATTCTCAAATTACGTGGAAGAACCCGGATGTGTTCTGTAAATGGAAATTTCACCTGCACATTATATTGACTCTTGTGACTAGTTAGCGGCAACTAAAGCACTGCACCTACTGAAACATTATGTCTACTAAAACATTGCGTCCACTGTGTGTGAATTAGAACTATAAGGGTAGCCAATATTAGGCAAGACCGAGGAGCATAACTACATTTTTGTGCAATCACTACAATACTGTCTTTATGGGCCATCACTACAATACTGTCTTCATGGGCCATTGGTTTAGCCTCGTTCCCAGGCCCTCTGCGCGAATTTCGTACTGCAAGCGACGAACGCGCAGGGCCTGGGAACGAGGCTACCATTGGTTACTGACAAAGAGTTGAATAACTCTCAGTTTCAGTTTACCCAAAACCCACACTACATTTAAACCAAGCTATATAATTACGCCTTCAAGAAGTTAACCACTGCAGCTGTTGCAATAAGCAGCCTCCTAATTAAGACAGCTTGAAGGGCCTGTGTGTGTATATGCCTTTGTTTTCCTCGCAAGACCCTACAAATGAGGATACTGTGTGTACTTGATGGTAAGTTGAACCTGTCTCTATATTGCAGTAGCAAGAAGACCCATAGTAAATTTGAACTTCCCCACCACAATTACCAACTTCACCTTCCATGCATCACTGCTGGTAGGGTGAGTGTCTGCACTTGCTCAGATTCACCCCCACAATGTTCTGCACCCTTCTAGCTACTCCAAAATGTTTTCAGAGGGTGCAATTAAATCATTTACCATTGTCATATAAGTACTGGAACTGCAGCTATTGTGCAATGCTAGACAGAGATAATGTACCTTGTTCAGAAAATTGTGAAAGCAAAGTGTTATATATGTGAAGACACATATTTCAATGCTCTACACACTTGGTGCACTTAGGATGCCTTGAGAGTCAGCAATAAATTCATAATCCATGGAGTCACTACAATACTGTCATTAGTCAGCACCATGTATGGCATAAAACACACCAATTTATCACCATGGCAACCTTAGACAAAGCAGGTGGGGAGGCTGAGCCAGTGTATAGACAATACTAGTGCCTTAGCCATACTTCACCCAGTCAAATCATGGCATGACTGCAGAGAGTGTAAACTTGGTAGTATCCAGTAAGCAGGCAGGCTTGTTGGCCATGCATGGTCTTTACTTGAGGCAGTTTAAAGAAACTAGAGGCAGATAAGTTGCCATGCATGCTGCGAGTGCAGTCGTTTGACTTATCAAGCAGCAATGATGCAGTAGCACTTATCACATACAGTCTCTCTCTCACAAGAAGCATGCAGCCATTAAGGTAGCTAGCAATTCCAAGTAACCATCCAGACATTGACATTCACTCACTTTTGGTGGAAAACATTTTCGGTTGCACACAAACAACAAGCATACATCATACATGAACAACACAATCTTGCTCTAGAGGGGCCAGGGATCACTCACACTCGCCCTAACAGTTTGGGCCATTGGTTACTGACAAAGAGTTGAATAACTCTCAGTTTCAGTTTACCCAAAACCCACACTACATTTTACAGACGCCGTAATATGTATTAAGATACCTGCATGAGGCTTGCTTGTTTGCTATAGCACAGACTTGGCCATTCAAGGCCCTGAATAACAATGGGCAGACATTATACTTTCTGTCCGCTTTAGAATCAACAATTACCATACACAGCTTTGTTTGAAACGTACAGATGGGCCTTTGTGTGCTCAAAACATCACACTAGCTTTCCTATATCTCCACACCTGCACACTGCACAAACTTCTTAATTTGTCAATGTCAATGTCATAGCTGTTGGAAGCTTGTTTTGTCATTGTAGCTGCTTTTACCACTGTTTGCATACAATGAAAAAAAGAGTGGGCACAGCATCCACCCTCTCACTCAGCAGCAGGGAAAGGTACGACATTGAATGCTTGGAATTTAGCAGGATGGAAATGGCCCTTCACAGCAGATTGCAAAACTCGGGGAAATCCATTTGAGTTATTCATTCAAAATGCATGATACTAAAATGCTGGACATACATGTAGCTTTGTCAGAAACAATTCATAAACATTGGACATTTTTCGAAATTCTAGCCTTGGCACTTGCGATGGGTGTCTGAATACACATGGTGTCCAGATATTGATTATTCTGCCACCCAATAGGTATGCTAACGCATCAATCATCAATTCCACAACAATGTGAAATGTTAGTTGTGCAATTTGCCATAGCATTGCAGTGCATCACACCGATACAGAGGGCATTCATGGGTAATGGTAGAAGTGCTGAAAACTAAACCACTGCTGGGAACACTAGTCAGATGTTAACACTGGGCACTTACATGTAAAATCCTGGATAAAGGAGTGAATGTAAGCTACAGGTCTGAATTCCAACTGATTCTTACTTGTTCTTGCTAATCGTAAACTTTGAAAGGTAACAGTTGAATTGAACACATAGTTCAGGAGAACATGGTAAGTGGATTGTGACTGCCCTTAATACATGCAACATGAGTTTGCATGTGAATAGACCCAGGCAATCTCTCCTCGGCCCCTACCCTGTGTTCCAGATAATCAGGAGGGATCTCCCCTATTTATAGAGCACAAGTATGTACCTCTCAAGTACTGCTTCTCTCTCCTGGCTTCGAGCATCCACGTTGCTCTGTAGTTGCCGTAGCCGCTGTGCTGACTCCCATGCTCGTTCCTGAAATGATGCATGGGCCGTTCGAAGTTCTTGATCAAGGTGGTCCACTCTCCTTTTCAACAGTTGTACCTCCTCCTCCTTTTGCTCCAGCGCAAAGTGAAGTCGATTGTTCTCAGAGTGGAGCTCAGCAATCTGGGCCTCCCGAACTGCATATGACTGTTCCAATCTGGCAATTTGCTCCCTCAGGTGCTCCACTTCAGTGCTGTAGGTAAAGCAAAGGTTCTCAAATTCATGCTCTTTTTCATGAAACAACTTTCGAAATTGTTCAACTTGGGATCTCAACTGCTCTTTCTCCTCTGCATCAACCTTCACCCTATTCAACATCTCGATACGGGTTTCAAAAGAGGCTGGAAAGTGGGATATTACATGGCTCAGTTCAGCCAGAATATCTGATGCTTTAGGACGTTCTGAGGCAACATTTGCAATACACTTTTTGATCAGTCCAATCAAGGGATGCTTGGCACCAAGTCTGCGAAGATATTTTTCACGTCGCTCGATTTCTGTCATGGGATGATAATGCCCTGGGTTTTTCGGATCAGGTCGAAGGTACTCCAGTGCAATTGGCCACTCTCCACAAAAAACGTGGATAATGAGAACACCGAATGAGAAGCAGTCGAGTTTTGTGTCGTAAAGTGGATTAGGAGTCAGTGCTTCTGGTGGCATGTAGCTGATTGTTCCAGGGCAGACGGTCATTCGCTGCGTCATCACTGCTGGGGCAAGGTTGAGGATCTTTGCCATGCCAAGATCAGAAATCTTGGCTGTCATGTTGGAAGTGAGAAGAACATTGTTAGCCGTCAAATCACGATGAATAATGGCTGGAGTGTGGCTGTGCAAGTAGTGTAGTCCCAGTGCTACATCGTGAAGAATCGAATAGCTGATCTCGTCTGCGAGTATACCGTACTTCTCTATACAGTCAGTGAGAGCGACAGGCATGTACTCCAGAACCAACACGGGCACATCCGAACCGTCCTCTAGATACAAGCCCAGAAACTGGACAATGTGCGGGTGGCGAAGCTGACTGAGTAGCTCGCACTCTGTCCCAAATCGCTCGAGAATCTCGGGCCCCATTGAAACCCCATGACCGTAGAGCGTCTTGTGGAGTTTCTTCCCCGCGCACCGCATGCCCTTGTAGCGCATCTCCAACACGGATGAATAAGAGCCCGAGCCCAGCTCTCGGCCCGAAGTCTCGATGTCATCTAACAGGTAGTCCTGCAAAGGGTCAGAGTCGCAGATATCCTCCTCCAGCTCCGCCATCAGATAAACATAAGTTGTTTGTGTTTAGCTTCTAATTGTTGCTCACCGGGCCAAGCTGCTCCACCCATGGCGTAGAGGGCGTAGGGGGATTCAGTGTATCAAAATTGACCTCTGGCCGAGGCTCTGCACATGCAGACTAACTGTATTCTGGTTCCAGGTGCTTTGACCACTCATCATTCAACAGTGTGAGGTTCCTATCTTCCACAACGGGGCCGCTCAATCACTGGACTAGTCGGGACTAGTGGACTGGACTCATAACTTAACCTGAAAATCTCCTTGAATTTGGCGTATTAGCAAATGTACAATAACCAGCTCTAGCTAGCTTTGCTCAACATCTTCAGCCTGGGCAATGTAGCTATGTAGCCTCATCAGCTGCCACGAAGGACCGTGACTTGTGAGTCTGCATGGTTGCTGGGTCTTACTGACAGATTGATCACTGGATACACACTCAAGTATGAGAGTGTAGCTAACTTGAATAGCTAGCTATAACTTTGGTCTGTGCCAAAATAGGGCGGACTTATCATTGAGGTCTCTGCCAAGTCTCATCTATAGTAATGAGCATCTACAGCTTCCTAGCCTACAGGCCGCCAGCGTGAACCAGGAGCAACCATTCAGTTTAGAGGGTAGCTATAAAGCTTCAGTATATAGATTTGTCGACACCACTAGCCAGCTGGAATGACACATCTCGTATAAATCTTAAGTTTATCGTGAAGGTCACATTATGTGAGGTATACAGGGTCACAGGTCTCCTAGTAAAGGTTCCGTTGTTTCAACAGGAGTTACAGTCAATAAAAGTCACACTGTGTGCATGGTCACACTGTGTGCATGGTCACACTGTGTGCATGGTCACACTGTGTGCATGGTCACACTGTGTGCATGGTCACACTGGCATGTATACTGCATATGGTGTAATTGACTTGACCCACTTATAGTGATTGTGACTAGTCCTTAAGTTCACAAGAATAACGTCCACATGGCTTGCTGAATGTGAGAATACAAAACTGAACAAGGGAGAATTGTAAGGGAAGATGTCTGTGTCACTCTGTGTAGTTCATGAGCATCATATTCAACTTTCAGAATGGCCCACTGTAAGAAGCTGATAAAGTAAATTTACTAAAAAGCAAGAATTTCCAGATACATTCCTGACAACTATACCTGGACATGGACCTGTGACTGTGCTACTCACATTCTGAAAGATGACATGAACTTGAGATGCAACATTTTGGCCCCAAGAATATACGGTCATTGCACCAGTTAATCATTGAACCCATTAAAGTTGGAGATATATAGAGCCATAAAGTTTCAGATAACTCTATGACAGTTTCATTCCTTGTGACATTTCTGGCAACCAAAGACAGGCAGTTGGTGCCACTGATATTGAATGGTTAACTCAGACTGTGAACCCCAGGTAAGAACTCCATGGTCATTTCTGATATGAAGTATTGAGAAACATTCTGAGCATACTCATCCAGTGTGTGGCAGGGCTCACCAGGACAGGGGGTAAATTCTGTGGGCTTTACATATACAGCAAAGCAGCTGCTCTGGCTGGGAGGGGAGCAGGCAAGTCCAAGGAAAGAAGAGGCAACAGCAACAGTGTAGGGAGGGGTATCTTGTGCAACTGAGGATGTTAGGAATGTACATGCTGTGATTATTGAGTCAGAAATAACATAGCTACCGGTTTCGGGGGAAGTATAGTGTTCAGGTACACAAATAAAGCAGTAGAGTTTGTTACCTATTGAGTAGCCTTGTTCCCAGGTTCTCCCCAGGGGAATCCTGGGAATGTGACAATTGAGCAATGGAGACTGTTAAAAGTGAAATTAAACTGCGACACGAGGACCACGTAGCTAATTAGTGCTTTATTTCAACTTCTTGAAATAAAGTCATTTTCTTGTGAAACATGAGCCTTCAACTCAGTATGTTAGGTACGCAAAGCTGATTTTCTTTTGTATAAACACTCTTCATATTATGTGTTCAGTTGTATAAATAGCAAGTGTTCAATGTCGTTAGCTTCTGCGTGCTTGCAGGAAAGTGTTCTCAGTTTTTATTCCTTTGTTTGTTGTTGATTTGTTTTCTTTGTGCATAAAGGGGCAGCACCTGAGACTATGTGGACATGCAATAAACTATTTGGTTTTCTGAATAAAAACATTTTCTTGTAAAACATGAGTGTTTGGAAATTTTAATTCACTGTGCTAGCTACAACAAAGCTTACTCTTGCCTGTTGAAGTTGTCACATGTCTCCAGCTACTTTCAATAGTGGAACATTAGGTGTAATATGCACATTCACTTGAGCATGGCTTTGCACTATAAAATCATTTGTTAGAAATCAATATGTCAATATAAGTCAACAGAAAACATGTAGCTAGATGTGAGAACACAGCAAAAACAAGGAACAGAAGTTGGAATACTGAGAGTAATGTAATCCATAATGACTTATGCGATCATATAACCCATGCTGAGTGTCCCTTATAACTATTACTGTCGCAATGACAGTACTGTCCTTCAACAGTCCTTGTGTAGACTGTCTGATACTGTCTCAAACGTAGCTTTGTACTGCAAGTTTAGGGTACGAGAACCTGGGTATATAGAGGCTCCAAAACTTAAACACAAGCCCATCCTTTATTTACATGCTTGCATGCTCGACTATATAATTTACTGTATATAGCTATAAACTTCCCCAATTTTTTCCCAGCCAACAGACTATCATAATGCTAATCATTACTCCTAAGGCACTGGATTCAATGATTAGCTATCCATTGACTGCAAATCCTATCTAAGTCAAGCAGCAAGAAGGGTGATTGCAGCTAAAAGCTGCTGTACAATATCAGGACACTCTGAAGTATTGACATGACTTGTAGGTTTGGTCTGTCAGTAGTACCAGTTTGGCCTGGCTTTTTGGCAATTGAGGGTAATTTGCACTAGATAAGGTGGTTTTTGTGGTAACAGTGAATTGTCAGCTACAGGGTAGCTACTCTTGCCATAAATTAGGCTTGTGTATGGCCTTTTAATAGTCCTATTTATGTATGACTCTCTGGTCTGCCAAAACTGTTCCAAGAGAACACGTCACAACTCTTTTAAAAGTTTGATCAGTTGGGTTAGTCCAAACAAACAATTAGCTAATTCAGACGATTACCCCATAATGTTGGCACAATTACTGGAATGAGTGGGTTATGATCTGTTATTGGTGTCTTCAAGATATAAATCAGAGATAATGATGGATTTGATAATTTATGGTTTAGGAGATGACTCCATGTCCAACACAGAACCTGTTGCCATCCAGATTGTTTCATCATGGATTCATGCATCTAGTTGGAACTGATATCAGGTAGCCCCCTGATATCAGTTCCAACTAGATGGTTGTGAATGCAATAATAACCTTTGCTAAAAATGGTGGTAGCTACCTGCATGCAATGAAGAATTTTATTTTTTTTGCCTACCTGGATACATTGGCCCACAATGTCACACCAGCAGTCAAAGAATCTTGCTACGTACTTTAAACTCTGGAGCCATAGTTTCCTTTGTGTATGCTAGTAGTCTATATATACATGTAAAATCAATCATTTATAGGAGGCATGTACTTAGAACAACTACTATGATCACCATTCTGATGTCTTATATTGGAGGCAGTATAAAATCAGTGTGGTAACTTGATTACTAACAGTTTCCTAAAGAGATGCTTTTCCATACTGCAAGCAATGGAAAGCTGGGCAGGGCCTGGGATTAAGGTTAGGATTTTATTACAACTGTAGATCCATCCATCTTTACTAATAAAACAATAGATAAGTCAGAGTGTGATGCGTTCTGATCTTTAACACTTCATCCTAGTAATTTACGGTGAACACGTAGCTCAGAACAGAAATGAAAAGGGGCATTGAGATTGTGGTGTCCTCGGACGGATTCACCTGGATTGCTCACCAGCCGCCTAGCACACGTTCTCATCTGTATCATGAACAATATCTTCTCATTGCTGCACATGCGCAATACAATCAGAAGTGATTACATAACTATGACATAATGATAGAATACCACAGAGATCATTATATCTCAACTACTGTCCAATCTTGAGTATATCAGCTGTTTAATGTATAACTGCATATTTCATTAATATTGGGGTGTATAAATCGGAGTTGTCACTATGAAGTGTTGCCCATACAAGGAAATAAAGCGCATGATTATAACAAGGCTTAAATAGAAGAGGATACAAATCTCGTTACTCAGTATATAGTACCAACTCTAATGTCCTTTTCGGTGTACTTGTATGCCTTTGTGGTGAATGCATGCTGACTGATATTCTACACCTCACCTCAGCAATTTTCAGCCAAAAAAATAATAATAAAAACAAGGACCACTCTTGCAAGATGATGGACTAAATTACTTTATCTTAGTAACTGATAAGTCAGACAATTACCTTGCTACTACCAATGTTGTTGAACAAAGAATTCCCAGAATTTTGGACCAGCCTGAGCACGCAGGTATAGTGTATAGCAGGACATTTTTTAGGTCCAAACTTTGCAAAAACTCCTGCCAGATCTCTAGAAGAAATTTTTGTGATTCAAATTAATATGATATGTCGCTTTGCAGCATGAATAATTTATGACTCTAGCCTTGCTAGTGTGAAAATGGCTTGATGAAGGTATCCTAAAGGAGTGTACGTATACACACATATATATTGTATGTATATATCTATGTATATGTATAACTATAATTATAGCCTCTCTTAATCTCCCAGTCCCATGTGTTAGAATCACATGAGTTGGAGCTTATCCAGTATTGTTTACATTTTTATTGTAAAAGAGACATGGTGTGACACCCTAGAGGAGACAAGCATCAACCCTAGCCATTTTTTCACAAACTGGATACAATGCTAAGTGAAGAAATAACAGCCTTTCCTTTTACACACTCTGTAAACATAATGATGTGTGACTGTGTGACTCACTATGTGTTGAATACTACAAGTAATTACTACACATGATGAAAAGTATGGGCCTGATGAGCTCTCAAAGGTGTTTCTTAACTCTCTCCCAGTACTTGACAGTTAACTTGTTTTTGTATCCGTCTGGTCCACCATTATGAATCCTTGTCAAGTCCTCAGGAGTTGGATCTCGACCAATCCTGTTTGATGCAGCAAAGTGCTTCATATAGGCCTGTAAAATAAGTAAAAACAAGTGTGCATGATCTGTATTTCCCTAATTGTATGCACAGTAAAATACTATGTCTTAGATTATGCATACTGTTACGTAGTTTTGATTTGACATGCATGCACTTTGATGTTAGGTGGGGGAAGGGGGTTGCTTGAAATTTTGTTTGGGTGAAAACTCAGCAACATCCCATACTTCATAAGCCAATTATCTAGTTAACTAGAGAGCTTATGTCCATACTTCATAAGCCAATTATCTAGTTAACTAGAGAGCTTATGTGAGAAACATCCCATACTTCATAAGCCAATTATCTAGTTAACTAGAGAGCTTATGTGAGAAACATCAATAAAATGAGTGGGCTGACTACATAGTGGTATGCTTGGACCATTAAAGGCGGCAAGTGAGCAGAGCACTTGTAAATGCAATGTCAATTCAAACATGGTGACTGAATATTATGTATGCACAATTTGAACACTGATATGAGAAACATGTAAAAACATCTCAAATCATTAATGTTTAAGAACACCAAGCAAGTAAGTAAAAACCCATGGCAAATATATAGAAACTAAGTAGGATTTGCCTGATCCCGAGATTTCTGAGATAATTAGTTACCACTAAGCCACCTAATCAAACCAACAAGCTACAGAAGCATCATCAAGGTTTGTTCTTCATATGCAACCATAAATAACTAATTATTGTAGATGTAGATACCGCCTTGCAAATTATTTTGCATGCAAGCACATACACATAAGGAGCAAGAATATATCTTCTTTGATTTACCTGCATTACTCTCATTGAATACAGTTCACTTCCTGGTCCTTTGCAGTTCTGGTAAGTCTCTCCATTTGCAGTCAAGCTAGGATCAACATCTATTGCAATCTTCCAGTATTGCTTTGGAATCTGGAATGGACCTATAGCATTCCCTCCATCTCCTACTGCATTTATGTTGCCATTACTCTCAACAAGTTTTATTGCCTTGAATAGATTTGAAGATATAGGACCTGGAGGTATAGGGATGGTTTGAGTGATCTGTACAAAGCCTCTATATACAGACAGAAGTCCACTTTCCTTATTTCCAGTGACTAACAGTTCAGTTGAAGACAATGCTGCCACTGTGGCACCATCCAAGTTGTCAGGGAGCTGGCTAATTTGACTCCAAGATTCATTTGTGAGTGAATACATCCTCAAAAAACTATCTTTCTGCCTTTGTGCTCCTAAGGTTATGAGATTTCCAGCCAGCACTGTTGCTACCAAACTGCTTGCTTGACTAGACCTACCTCCTGGTAACTGCTTCCACCTATAACTTGGAAAAATCAGTTTGTCACGATACTCATATGCCCTACCTGGTACAGTCTTGTTTCTGTCCCACAAGATGTTTTCAATGGGTACATACAGTGATAGAGGGGATTTATGGCTTATCCATTGTAAATAAATGTGAGCTTTACTGTAGTTACCCATCAGAACAAAGCAGTTGTTTCCAGATACAGTCAATGTTAAGTCTGTGCCTGAATCGGGTAATGGTTGATCGCTCCAGTACCATCCAGTCTTCTGTGTGTAAACTTCTATTGATCTTTTCCAGTAATACCCAGTATAATCCCTGTAATAGTGAATTGATTGACCACCTGCAACTACCAATGCTGACGGAAGACTCAAGACTTCAGGAAATACTCTTGACATTTGCATAGTTGGAATCACACTACTGATCCAAGAATTTGATTCTTCATCAAATGTGTACACCTTGGTATTTTCTTCACCTTGGCTTGTCATTCCACCAAGTGCTATCAGTTTGCCATTGAACTTTCCCAAGCCGAACGACTTTATGGGAAGTGGATCCAAAGATGTCCAATCATCTGATCTAATGTTATAGTAATAGACAATGTGTTCATGTTGTTCCTCAGCTATACCACCTCCATAATATACTCTGTCACCAATTACCACTGTATGTCCTTGGTAAATGCTAGTTCGCAAATTCTTACCCCTCATCCACAAAATCTGGCCAAAGTCACGAAGTACTCTTGGAACCACTCTATCACAAACAATTGTCTCTCCAACAGAACACTCTCCAAATGTTGTATTCACAAAGTTGTGAGCAAGTTGAAGAAAGTCAGAATTTATTTCTGTGTGAACATGTGCCTTGGTAGAAATTGGTCCTGTTTTTGCTTGATTGCGCTCATTCTGTACTCCGACATTAAATGCTATGAAGATCGAGATGAAAGCTACAAACAATCCTATCCACATGTATTTTGTTGGTATTTGCACAGTACTTATAGTGGTCTTCTTACCTTGATCTTTAACTTTATCTTTTCCTATCAAAACACTTTTCTCTGCTTCAGTAACTGCAACATACCTTAGTGTGTCTAATCGTTGCTTGAAAGAAGGTTGAATGATTGATCCCTCTAATTCATTCACTATTTCTTTAGCGTGAGGTCTCTCATCAGGGTTATTGCTAATACATTTCAGAGTAACATTCATTAGAGGATGATCATCTCCCATGGCCCGAATAAACTTGTGCCGTCGTTCAGCTTCTGAGACTGCAACTAGTCTACCTGACTCATAACGATTTGGGCCATCATGGGGTGTAGGTGACTGGCCACAAAATATCTGAATTATCAAAATTCCATAGGAAAACACATCAATACTTGTGTTATAGTGTGGATCTGCTACCATAGCTTCTGGAGGCATGTATATATCGGTACCAGGTTTCTGTGTCATTGTACTCACTTGAATAGGGCTCATATTCAAGATCCTCGCTACACCCAAATCAGCTATTTTAGCTGTCAAAATTGGATTGAGGAGGATGTTGTTTGAAGAAAGATCACGGTGAATAATTGGAGGGGTTTGGCTATGGAGATAGAGTAACCCCTGTACTATGTCATGAAGGATGGAATACTTCACTTCATTTGGAAAATTTCCATGTCTCTCAATGCAGGAAGTAAGGTTAGTAGGAAGAAACTCCATAACTAGGATTGGTATGTTGACATCTTGAAAATAGACTCCAAGAAACTGGACAATGTGCTGATGATTGATTCTACTTAAAATGTGGCATTCCTTGCTGAACTGACGAGTTACATCAGTGTACTCACTACCACCACACTTTAAAAGGTGTTCATGGATCTTTTTGCCAGCACACTTCATTCCCATGTACTTAAGTTCAATCACAATTGCTGAACCACCTACTCCCAACTCCCGATCAGTAAGTTGAACTCCAGTTAGCCTATAAGGCTCCAGACTCATTAATGCTGCTCTTCTTGCCATGAATACTTCTCTAAACTAGAATGCTGCTCCTTGAGCAATCTAAGAGAGATACAATCAAGGGTTTTGTAAATGTTAGTAAACATAATGGTCAGAAATCTGATGCAATGATGTCATAATTATCCATTCTGAGTCTGCAATGATGTTGTTCAATGATTCTGAATCAAGGCGTGTGTGCTGCATATATATATATAACACTGTATTGTCCCCATGGGCACAGCTTAGGCAATAAAAATTGGGGGTGGGCATGCACCTAACGGTACATGGAGGAAGTGTCTGTAAATGAATGATTGCACTAACTTCATGCAATTATCCACCAGATCCCATAAGCCTTCATAGCATTCTTGGATTGCTGCATGCATCACAAGCTTAGCCTAGTGCAAAGGGTGAACATGCAACAATGTGGGTAGATTCAGTTTATGTGCAGTAAGCCCAAGGGGTAGAGAAAGCATGCAGTGCTGTGTGCACAAACCTAAATGTTGAGGTCTGCAGACCCTAGACACATGCAGTGGTAGGGTCTTGTTTGAAACACTGTTTTCATCTTTAGCTCCTCCCTTTGTTTTGGCATCTTTAGGATGAAACTCTGCTACTTCCTGCACATAAACATGTCCAATGCTTTCCTTAGATGGCAAATACAGGAAGATTTTCTTCTCCCTTACCCCAGCTATAGCCAGCCTCTTGAAATCACTGGTCAATACCGTCACTCATCCCATGCAAGCATTGAAATAAGACTGTACGTTGTGCTTAGCTGAAACTATGTGCATTGTTTCTGGCCTCCTGACAATCCTAGTTGGCATGTGGATATAGAAAGCAACAGGGCTATAACTTTTTCCATTGCCATGAGTTACGTAACATCAGCCACTTACACTTCACTGAATAAATAGCTGCAAATACCTATTTCTGAACTCATAATGATACCAGATCTCCAAGCAGTGGTCCATTCCACAGCCTGCATGCCTTTGTCACTCACAGTAAAAATGACTTTTTTCCCGCAAGCAATAATAAGCTGAGATGGATGCTTGGAAATAAGGCTACAACAAAGTACATCCCACATGAAATATATTTAGAGCATTTTCCATCTGGCTGCATGATCAAAAACAGTACTTCTTCCAGTAAATTTCAAGTTCTATAACCACTAGCTATGAAGTTAGTTATATGCATTTTGAGTAACTACATGCACTGTGCATGAGTTTATTGTTGCATTTTGCATGTATAGATTGTCAGTATATATGCCCTACTACTATGCAAAAATATCCATAAACCAGAGGTCTTCAGACATACCCCACGCTGCTTTCAGTGGTGTCTGTGCCAGTATATAGGAACATACGTAGCTAGCTTAGTTGTAACGGTTCATATACTGGCAAGTAATATCCAACAACCACAAAAGAAAAAAAGAACATTTGTATCTTGGAGCATGGACACCTTAAAAAATGGTGTGAAATGGTTCTATTACATGCTCAGAACATTATGGAAAAATAAGCTAAAAATTGTTCTATTTCCTGCAAATAGAACAATGTAAAACTTTCATACTTGTTCGATTCTGAATATTAGAGATACCATTTTGGGAATCACACCTGAAGTACAACAGTTCCAAACAAGAGCTGCTACAAATTAGTAATTGGATTACAAGCACAGCAAACCCAAGTGTGTGTAATAAGATTCATGTAGGAACAATAATGCTTTACTAGTCTTACTGCTGGCATGCCACTTTGCAAGGTTGAACTACTGCCTTTGCTCTGACCACTTATATACTTATATTTCCCGTGTGAAGCATTTGTGACCGGGATCAAAATCTTTGGTTGACAAAAATGGCACTTGATTGCTTGATTGTCCCCTTACAAAGCTCTTAATCACTTAATTTGCAATGGTTCAAAGGTCTTATTCGTATCCCCACATCCTTAGTACTGTTATCGTCCCACTACAACCAGAACTCGTAAGTTGCCATAAAACTCAGCAGGAGTCCATGTGGGTTGCAAAAATTGTGGCCTACTCTGGTAAATGTACACATAGCTACTGAAGTTCTTGAGACTCTCCATTCTGGGGTGACAGGCCTGTGTTGGAGTGGCATGTATATTATAAATGTTTGGTTGAAGACATTGATAACATTTGCATCTCCACAACAAGGTGACTGAAATTTTCTTGGAGGTGGCAGCATGCACTACGATGTACATCATGGCATAAATCAGCCTTGATCCCAGGCTCTTGTGTTGGCAAAGAAAGAGGGAGCCTGGTACATACTGTTTTGCGTATGCACAGTTCTAGGGTTTCTAGGAGTCTGTAAATCTCCTTTGTTACACTATTGAACTTTGTTAGTCATTTGATACTTCAAAAAGATACCTGTCATCTACATTTTCGTAATTACCGTAGTCTCGCGAAAAAGGGCCCATGGGCGGTACACATTACTTTGTGTTCAGACAAGGGGTGGGCGGATATTTGTAACATCGCTGCATTTTACCACGAAAAAGCGTTTTGGAGAGGAACAACACAATTGCATGCGCAGTTACAGACAAGCGGCAGCGTTCTAACATTCCAGGAAAAGGACTCGAAGTTCCTTGCATCTTTAATTTTACTGGCAAACCTAGTCATGTAGAAAAGCTAATCAGAATTTTTCAGAAGCTGCCACAGTGACTTTTAGATATTGTATTAGTACCTATATCACATCATTTTCTGTGTAACTAACCTTGCATCATGTTAATTGCATTTGAAAACTTTCCGCACGAGGTCAATTGGGTGGGCGCTTTTTGGAGTAAACTTTAGACCTTTGCAGGAAATTGAAGCAATAATGGGGGGTGGGCGGATATTTGATACTGGGCCCTTTTTCGCGAGACTACGGTATTACCGTAGTACAAGCACCCAACCTTGTGAGACAAATGCTAAGAGTTGGGTGGGCACCTTGCCAAGTTAGCTCAGCAGTCATGTCCAGTGTTGCCTACAAGTGCTTTGGACAATCCTAGATATCAGACGCCCCAGGACTCTGGGGTGACTTGATACCCATTTCTCTGCAATGCAAGCAGATACTTCTAAGAAAGTCACAGTCACTTGGTTGTTAAGATGCAAACATTACATGGCCATAGCAAGCAGTCAGGCAGGTCAGGTTAAGCCTGATCACTTTTCTGCAGACCAAACATGCACATGAGCACTTTAAATACATGTAGATTTGTAGCCTCGTTCCCAGGCCACTCCCAGATTTTATCTTGCAGCCGTGGAGATAAAATCTGGAAGTTGCCTGAGAACGAGGCTAGTAGATTTGTAGATACCGGTACAATAAGCCAGGCCATCTTTGAAAAGCTAGCCATCACTGGACAGACATTATTTTTATGCTGACAAAAGTCAACATTCCATCAGGATTTTGCACTATTATTTACAGCCTTTTCAGTTTGCTAGAGAGGAGGGAGGACACGATCACATGATAGCGACAATCATCTGAGATTCTAAGGCCAAGAAGTGTGGATGCAAGCTGGAACTATGGACAAAGTCACGATGAGCACGTTGGGTATGCATGGTTTCGACAAAGCTGAAGATGTTTGGCAGTTAAAATGGCCTCCTGTGTCACCTTCCATCAAACTGGCAACTTACAAGCTTAGCCCGCGAGGTGAGTCATAATAATAACCAATTTTGACTAGCCAGATAGCTTCAGCTTAGTCGAAAACCCTATGCGCCCGTTGTGACTTAGTCCATAGGGAAATCTTTGTAGCTTGCATCCACGATTCTTGTCCTTAGAATATCATCAGAGCGCACTAACTGTTGCTACGCCGTGACGTCATGTCCTCCCTCCTCTGAGTTCACTCCATGGGCATAATTCATTGGCGACAAGGACATTGCCAGAAATGCAAGGACATGGACTTCGCACTCTTTGGAAACGTCCGTTACATTTCCATTACACGTACTTCATGTTTTACTACGGGAGCCTATGGCGGCTCAATCTCTGACTTAAGTAACGACCTTACCTTGTACGTAAATGTGTTGTTAACGATATATTCACCTTCTGCTTTCTCTCTACTAGCCACAGATATCTACAGTGCTGGCTCCTAAAGGTCACAGAATTTGCCATTCATTTTCAATGTGTGAAAAAATTGGCATTTCAAATTTTCTGAAGTAAAAATATACACTTTTGCAGTTCATTTTTGATCGGTTAATGATATAATCCACTTATTTTTGATGTCCTCTGCCCGACTGGCTATAAAGTTTTTGCAGATTTTGTTCACAGAATTTGCCAAATCGGTACAAAAATGTACGCTAGCATATACAATTACGGATAATTGCAAATACGGTACAACGTAAACTTCCGCGTTTTACTTATAACTCCGTACGCTACAGAAATAACATCGTGACTGCCGTGCTATTCAAATTTCTGGCGATGCTAAGATGTAACATGTTGCCTCAGGCTATTGCTGGCTAGTCTCGTTCCCAGACCGCATTTTTCGCGCCCGCCGGAAAAGAAGGGTCTGGTGAACTGCCTATTCCATTTTTGTTCAAGTGCGCCGGAATGCTGGCGCATTGTTCTTTTCTAATTTAACACTTGACGTCATCGAAGATTGCATTCCACATTGCGTCCCAACGATTTACCAGCAAAATGGACGTTGATCGGGCAACCCTAGCTGCCGCATATAGACTAGGCTATTATATCTTTCGAAAGGAGTACAAGTAGGCTGTCTTGGAGTTTGCTGTTTACTAGAGGGTTTTTGAATTCACAATCCAGCTGACGTGACGTCATGGTGGTTTCAAAATATTGGAACCAAAACCGTATAGAGCGATTGCACGTGACGTCATTACGTTCGAGATTACGAAGGAAATCAGAAAACAGCCGCCATTTTGGTGCACAACGAGATAGGAGCTTCTATGGCGATCTTCACGAAATGAGTGATATACTTATAATGCTTCTAATATGTGTTGAATCGGACAAAATACCATTGCTACATAAGTTAAAACAGCTATATAAACGCCTACCTGTGGGTGTTTTAATCGATATCGCATATACTGCTAATAACATACTGTACAAGTTGTACACCAAGATGGCGGTTTATTTCTAGTATACGGAATTGTGATCACGTGCTGAAAACGCTCTTATAGCCCGGGCAGTTCACCAGACTATTTTCCTGCTCGGTGGGCACGAGACTAATTGCTGGCCAACACATTTTCATTTGTCAATGTCACCAACCAAACCTTTATAATGAAACACAGGTTGTCGGCTTGTCGCCCGTGCAGAAATTAGAACTTCTGTAGCTATGTATACATTTACCAGAGTAGGCCATAATTTTTGCAGCCCACATGGACTCCTGCTGAGTTTTATCGGCCAACTGTTCTGATCCATTGGTACACTTGTAATATCTTTGCTGAATACCTTAGAAAGAGCTGCAGTACAGTTGGCTGGGTGCCTTGCCAAGCAAGCAAAACTTGGTCTAGTCTCGCGAGCCAGCCGTATTTTTCTTTATTTCCGGTGGGAGGAGCGAGAGGGAGAACTCCTCCCACCGGAAATAAAGAACTCCCTCTCGCTCCTCCCACCGGAAATAAAGAAAAATACGGCTGGCTCGCGAGACTAAACTTGGTCAGCAGTCAAGGTTCAAAGTACAACAGTCATGCAATGCCAGCGCGAAGGTTTATTATAAGGGAGGCTGTCTTTTCACCCAATCCCATTGGTCATGTGACTTCCGGTGCAACTTACAGTCAAGTCGGATCGGGTGAGTTAGCTGCTAGGGTGACTCTGAGTATGCGGAAATATGCAGAAATTGCCTCCCGGGTGACGTCACATGCAAGCCCTCGCGCAATTATAAGTGATAAACAAGCAGAAGCATGGATAGGAGTAGCAGAGAAACCTGTGAACCTCCACACGAGACGTTTCGTAAACACTCTGCTGATCTGCTCACGATCATACAGGACCCCGAAGTCCTGGCGTGGGAGCTGTACTCCAAAGGTGTAGTCTCTTCTGCCGTGGTTGACTTCGCCAATAACATGGCGCACGAGAGAGGCACAAGGACCTCAAAACTGCTGATGGCTGTGGGGTCACAGATTGAGGTGGACCCAGGAGTGTTTGATGTGTTTCTGTCCGTGCTCGCCAAGCGACCCTCGATGAGTGACCTCTGCGGGAGGATGAAGGGTTGTCCCTCTCCCCCGCCAGCTAAACGACCTAGAACAATCATGCACCCCCAAACTGTGCAACCATTTGACTTCCAACATGATCACTCAACACCAGTACTGCAGTATGCCTCCTACCTCAAGTCTGTCTACACACGAGAGAAACTACCAATTTATGACAAATGGCCACAACTGAAATCCAAGAAATACATCAACCTCACCCTCATTGAAAAAGATGACATCAAAAAACCAGAGGCAGATAAATTTAAAATAGCCACAATCCATGGGAACATTGATTGCATCAAAAAGTCAAAACGAGCCACAGACATTGACCAAATTGCCTTGCTGCCAGATGGGTTACAACCAAAGTGCATTCTTGTAGAAGGTGCACAAGGCATTGGGAAGTCAGCCTTTGCCTGGAAACTGTGTCGCAAGTGGGGGAATGGAAAGTTGCTCCGGCAGTACCAGCTGGTTGTCCTCCTGAGGCTCCGAGACAAGAGTGTGTGAGCTGCAAAGAACATATCCGACCTCTTCCAGTATCATGACCAACAGATCCAGCAAGCAGCAGTTGCAGAGATCCAAAGAACAGGAGGCAAAGGAGTGCTCCTTCTGTTTGAGGGATATGATGAGCTCCCAGAGAAATTACACACCAAGAAATCCCTTTTTCTGGACCTCATCACAAGCAAGAAGCTACCAGAAGCCACAGTCCTCATTACCAGCTGTCCCTGGGCAAGTGAGTTCCTCTGCAGGGAATGTGAAAGACACATATCCCAGCATATTGAGATCTTTGGATTCACAAAAGACAACATTCAGTCCTATTTGGAGAACACCATTCCTGATGACCCCTCAATGCTGGCTGACTTGAAGAAATACATCTCATATTACCCCCACATCAATAGTTTAATGTATGTTCCTCTATATTCTGCCTTTGTGGTTGAAGTTTACCGAAATAGCAGGAAAGATGAGACCCTAGTTCCCAAATCCATGACGGACATATATTCCTCCCTAGTTCGCAGTCTACTCCTGCGCCACCTGTTTGAACACCCAGTGCATGGCAAGAAGAGGTGGAGAGTACGTAGTTTCCATGACCTGCCAGTATATCGGAGAAGACACTGCCCTGTCGCAGCAAACAAGATTTGCTGCAGGAGAAGGAGGGAGGAGTGTGACAGACTGTGACTGTTAGGTGTCAATGTGTGAAATATTCAGGCCCGTAGGAAGCAAACTTGAAATGGTCCGGCGCGAAGCGCGCGCTAATGTTCTGGAGCTCGCCCGACCTTCCTTCCCCCAACCCGGTACCCCGCACCAGAAAAAGTTAACGAATTGTTCTGCTCTCAAAATCCTTTTTAGGCCGTTTTGAAGCCGTTGTCGCTGAATCCTAACGATTCTGTTGCAACAGTTACGCTTGAGAACGAGGCATTACTGTCTGCGTTCTTTATTGTCTTCGCCGCAATGGCACGCATATTGATGATCTATTGCGAGCAACTCACAGTATATAGTTTTCCCAAACTTACACTTCGACAGGGACTTTCTTCAGGCGACAAAGGTGCTTGCCTCCAGCCCCCAACACTAACAGAAACATTATGGATGACAGTCCTGATAGTGTACTCTTGGAGCAAGAATTGAACAACCCGCCGAAGCTCATACGCCATGTTTTGCGCGGGTTGATTGTCCGAATATTGGTCCGGCGGCCGCCAGACCTGCCGGACCTGTTTCTACGGCCCCGATATTAGCACATGTTAATAGGTGCTAGGATTAGGTGTTTTATCAGGTATTTTGATTACTAGAGGTTCAGTATTTAAGTAAGTGCACATTGTTGTACTTGTTAGTGGATCTATCTTGTTCTGGTGTCAAACACAAGTGGTTAAGCTCGGTCCGTTACATTTATGGTATTGGTAGCTCCAATGCAGCAGTCTCTGTCTCGGTCTCGGGCTTTGCTCGCCGGACCCGATTTCGCCTGTGCCCCTTCGCGGCACTTGTAGTTGTGCTGTTGCAAGGCTGCTGTTTCGCAGCGGCTGCACCGATCACGATTCTCTGTACGGTGGTGCGGCGGTCGCTGGCTCTCTATTGCCAGGACCTCTCTCCGCCCCGTCTCTGGGGTGAACTGGCTGGTCCGCAGCACCGTTGTCCACCGTGACTTTCCGGTTGCGGCAACCACCAGTGTCTGCAGCACCGTCTCTCTGCGGGGGAGCCGGTCCTCTCCGCCTGGTCTGCAGAACTTCCACGGGTCGCTATCGTCGATACCCGGTCCTCACCGCCGGGTCGGCGGACCCTTTCAGATGCTCGGCTCCTTCCTCGTCCGGCGTCGGTGGCGCACGCGCCGTGCGTGGCCCTGTCGCAGTGCTTCTGCAGCACTCGACGCTTTACCCTCGTCGCCAATGTAATATTGTATGCTCCAGAACTGAATGTAGATGAAGGGGCTGCAGTTTCCTACAACTTCCTGCACTTAACGGTGCAAGAGTATCTGGCGGCATTTCACCTCTCACTACAGCCAGTGGAGAAACAGATTGAACATTTTAGGGAATACAAAGAAGTTAAGGGACAGTGGAAAACCGAAGACCAACAATTATATAACATGGTGCTGCAGTTTCTCTGTGGATTAAGAAAGTTCAGTGGATATCCAAGTGGGGTGCCAAACACGTGTGTAGAGAAGCATGATCCTGACCTAGCTAGTGTCGTACATAAGATCACCTTTGATGCCCTGCACTGGTTGTTTGAAGTACAGGACAATGATGTCATTGCTGAATTGCTAGGATCATCTGACATTCAACTCCATGAACATTCTAGTAAAGTGACTCCATTTGACTGCTTTGTTGACGATTGACCTTCATTACTGCAAGATTGGAAATGAGGGAGTGGAACTGTTAGTGTCTTTCACATTCCCTGCAGAGGAACTCACTTGCCCAGGGACAGCTGGTAATGAGGACTGTGGCTTCTGGTAGCTTCTTGCTTGTGATGAGGTCCAGAAAAAGGGATTTCTTGGTGTGTAATATCCTGTGTGAACTGGGCAGAATAGCATACAAAGGAATCCTTTGTGATCAGCAGGTAATTTTCTCTGATCTCCCGGAGGACTTTGAAACCCTGGGTCTGATGCAGTATGCTCCAGAACTGAATGTAGATGAAGGGGCTGCAGTTTCCTACAACTTCCTGCACTTAACGGTGCAAGAGTATCTGGCGGCATTTCACCTCTCACTACAGCCAGTGGAGAAACAGATTGAACATTTTAGGGAATACAAAGAAGTTAAGGGACAGTGGAAAACCGAAGACCAACAATTATATAACATGGTGCTGCAGTTTCTCTGTGGATTAAGAAAGTTCAGTGGATATCCAAGTGGGGTGCCAAACACGTGTGTAGAGAAGCATGATCCTGACCTAGCTAGTGTCGTACATAAGATCACCTTTGATGCCCTGCACTGGTTGTTTGAAGTACAGGACAATGATGTCATTGCTGAATTGCTAGGATCATCTGACATTCAACTCCATGAACATTCTAGTAAAGTGACTCCATTTGACTGCTTTGTTGACGATTGACCTTCATTACTGCAAGATTGGAAATGAGGGAGTGGAACTGTTAGTGCGAGGTACAGTGGAGGAAGAAACCCACTGCATGGGAGGGATCTCTGAGATAAACTTGAATGAGAATGATATCACAACTGAAGGAGTGAAACAGCTATTGAATTTACCAAAACATTTGATAAACAAATTGAAAACACTCGATCTACATCACAATAACTTAGACTCAGAATCCTGTGCAGCCCTTGCCATTCTCATCCCACACATGCCTCATTTGAAGACACTCCATTTTTCCATCATTGATCAGGGGGGGGCTGTCCTGCTGATCACATCACTGACAGTTCATAGCTCACTTAAAAGTTTGCAGTTGACTGGAATTGGTGTGAAGGACTGCCGAGCTCTGAGTGAACTGCTGTCATTATCCACAAGTCTCAAGAAGCTTGACATTGGTTGGAGTGACCTCCCTTCAGAAGCTGTTGAACTGATCATCAGTAGACTCCATCACAACGCCACACTTGAGGGATTGGACATGTTTGACTCGCTCTTTTCTCTCCAGAACACCATCTCACTGTCTTCAGCGCTGAGGACTAACCATACTCTTGTTAACCTCAATCTAGGAGACTGCGACATTGACTCAGATGGAGCATCTCAGCTAGCGAGTGCTCTGTGCACAAATGATACACTGCAGAAGTTGTACCTGTGGAACAACCCAATTGGAGTTGAAGGTGCTACTGCATTTGCTGAAATGCTGCTCAAGAACAAGTCATTGAAAACACTGGACTTACGAGATGATTCCATAGGCGAGGAGGGCACTCAGAAACTGATTGACTCTCTCAAGCGCAACACAACAGTGGAAACACTGCTGCTCCCTTGGAAGTACGAGTCATTTATTGCCGGTAGTGGAGTAGACAACAGTAGAATAAAATTAGTCGAGTTTGACTGAGTATGATGCACCGCAAACCTACTAGGGACTTTGCTCCCGGCTATGTCCGTGCCAGGGACTCAGCAAGACTAGATAAAGAGGACACTACCCTGACTTATGTTGTTGAAAAACAGGTCGGTGAATCCTCCTTCTCTTCCACCCCCTCTTTCTCTTCCCATAGTGGTCACAAGAATGTACTGTTGATAGTTTACACGCTGCATAAAGTTAATGGAGCCCTTTCCCTCTCTTCCACTTCTTCGTCCCCCCTCACCCTTCACTCCTTCCCCACCCCCCTTCCCTCTTCCCCACCTTCACCCCCTTCACTTCCTTCCCTCCACCCCTCCACCCCTTCATTCCTCCACTCAATGTTAACACTTATGTACCCTACACAAGAGTTTATTACAGTAAGAGTGTGCAACTCCCATATGGTTTCTATACCCGCTATCTGGACAGTGTGAGGTAGACAATCAGCAGTGAATATACTAAGCTGTAAGAACACACTAGTAAAGAGGCTGGCTTTTGCTAGTGTTCACATGGCTAATGTAAACCAGCACCTAGAATGGCTTCCTATTAAGTACCTGCTAAGCATATTCACTGCTGATTGCCTACATCCTATCCAGATGGTGGGTATAGAAACCATATAGGAGTTGCACACTCTTACTGTAATAAACTCTACAACATTCATGTGTCCATTGCCTGATGCATCCACCCCTCACCACTCACAAACAACTGGCACCAACAGAACCCTTGAACGTCCACCAACCAAAGAGAATGTCAACACAGCGAAATTTGAGCAGCAGAAAGTTCAAGTTGATTTCCGCGTTGCCGATGGTCTTCCCGAAGATACTCATCAAACGTGACCATACGAGTGCTTTGAGATCCTCCCCCGACACAGAGGAGCGTCTCAGCATCATGAGCCAGGACTCGACAGCAGCCATGACGACAGTGTCGCTGAACATTGACTATTCTGAGAGCACAGGGGATCAGCAGTCCGGGGCCGATGCCACGCCCATGTTTGATAATGAAAGAATGCCTGTCATCAAGCTGAAGTGAGTTGCTAGTTCATGTTGTTGATGGTTTATCAAATATCAATTATGTATCCTAATTCCAGAGGGCAAATGCAGGACCAAGAGGCAGCTGTACAGTGGACCTTTCACCTTGAGAGAAGCAGCTTCTTTTACCTATTAGTACTAATGGTAAAGTGCTCAATGTAGCACTTCCTTGCCTGTATTTGTACTCAACTGCACCAAACACAAAACTAGACTCTTGCCCTCCAGATATGAAGCCACACCCCATGTTTACTATAAGTCCCTTACTTGGTACACATTTGCTTATTTTCATGCTCTCTACCTGTTAGATTACAGAGCTTTGAATGCTTGACCAATCAGATTTGTTATATCTCATCACACACAGTGCTGCTGCATTTGCAATTAGTGTAGAAGCCTTAGGTGTGGTTCTGTGTTTGCCACGTAGGTCGTGCGAAGTAGGCTGTGTAACTTACACCAGTACAAGCTGTGGCGTCACCATAGCTAGCCTCAGCGAGTGTCTCGTGTGTAAATCTAAATGCTTGGAGTACAGTGGAAAGGATGACATGCACGTGGCGGTAGCTTTTTTTTTTTTAGTGCTACTATCTCTATGCTAGCGATGGTACAGAGTCCAATTACTATCTGTAACAGGTCTGACAGCCTGAAGATCGACGAGCTGACCTTTTACCCTCTCTCTTGGCTTGATCTAGCACTGAATTTCCTGAAGTGGACCTGAGGGCTCGCTAATAGCTCACTGTTGACGTACTCGGGCAGCTTTAGGCATAAGTTAGATTCATATGCGAGCCGCACTGAACCGGCTGGTAGTGAACAGTGTAACTTTGTGCCATTTTGCAGATTGTAGAATAAGCTATCTTGAGCTGAAATTTTCAACGATTTATCTGCAGTAGTTGTTGTACTAGGATCCGGTTAGAAACAGCGCATAGATAAATCGTACAAGCCAAGTTAGTGGTAATGCGCAAGTGTTAGTCCACTTTAGCCTAAAAATCGGCACTTTTCGGCTTTTATTTGGTTTATGATGGGTGCTGTACCCAGTTTCCAGGCACATTCGTGTTCTTCAGATGGTAATATTTCCAACGGTGCCAAAATTGCTGCAATTTACTTGGTGTTCACAACGGAGTGTTTGTGGTTACTCTTTGGGGTATGTAGGACACAAATATTAGCTTTGCTAGACCCAGGGGTGTAGCTGTTAGCAATCAGAATGGCTTTAAAACACCATGCATGCACACTTTTTGAACTAAGTTGAGCCAGCCTTAACTGCACTGAGATGGTCATATGTATATAGTAGCATGCCATCCATCTATAGTACTCACCAAGCAGTATGCTACTGAGCAAGTTTTGGACAAGGACTACATGTGTAATTGAGTTCACTTTTCACTATGAGCCTCTATGACAGTCTGTAGGATTATGTCGTTCACATTAACACTGACTGCTATCTCACAGTTACTAGCTTCCACCCCCCTCTGTATGATCATGAAGGTTTCCGAAAAAGTTGTCTGTGTGTATCATGCCAACCATCATAATCATCCTGGAAGTCATTGCAAAAAGGTGGCAATGGAGATGACACATATGAAAGTGAATGTCAATTTTATTCCCTTACACACACACACTACACACACACACACACACACACACACAGGTTACTGTGCAATAGAATACAAGCAACGCCGTCACAAAGCGACTTATTTTTCACAACCTATTGTTCATGTAAAAGTGAATTTATTTCTATGTTGCAAATGTAGCATTAATTTTTAGAGCCCTCTTACTATTCATGCCCTAAAGCATCGCACATTTTAAAGACTTGTTTTTTGTACATTTTAGTTGTACATGCAGAAAAATGTATCTTTTGAACTGTCATAATGTGGCCTTGTTCCCAGGACTTCCACAATGTAGCAGAGAAACCTGTGATTCTACTCTTAAACCATGGTATGGGACTAGTCTCGGAACCAGACCCTCGAAAAGGGTCTGGTTCCGAGACTAGTATGGGACCTGTATGCGAAAAATAAGCTGCCATTAAGCCCGCATGCGCAATACGAGAAGGTCTAAGGGGAAAACTCATGCACTCACTGCTGTTAGTGCTCTAGCGACGTTCAAGCCCATCGACGATAGTTGATCGCAACTCATCAGTGAAAATTGGAGAAACATGGCGGAACAGCGGGACGAAACTATCACTCCAAAGACGGCGACAGCTGAATCAGTGACTGTAGCCGTACACAGCAACCAGGCCGTCACAGAGACAGAGGTAGGTGGTGCGGGGATAGTTTCGCATAGCAGTTGTTAATTATGGCGATGTTTGGTACTCAAAGTATGAAGTCAATGCAGCAATTTTGAGTGCTTATTAAAAGTGCAGTAAATTTTGTTTTATATAACGAAACTTGCTATGAAGGATACTTAGTGCATACACACTGAACCCAGTCTAGTGAAAGTTGTATACTAAACCGTTTCAAAAGGGCAACTGGAAGAGCAAGGAACGGGAAACGGGAATTTGCACAAAAAGCTGCAGGGGCAGAGACCGCTCAGGACTCTCGTTTCTCTTTATCACGAATAGGGATGACTAGGTCTAGGGGGCGTCTATAATCACTGGACTGGACTACTGGACTGGACTACTGGACTCTAATTTCAACGTGCTAAAAACATTTTTTATGCTCTCTAATAATATTTATCTACCTGTGGAGTTGCATAATACACTCTAACAATCTGCAAGGATAGCCATTTTGCTGCAAACAGGTACCTTAGGTACTTATTTACGTACAATAAGTGATGTAGCTACTGCTACAGCGCAGCAACTTGCCCATGCAAGTGTGGCGGACAAGGACAGACAAACGCAAACTGAGTAGCCTCGAGCTCACGCTTAGGCACTCAGCAATAACAGTGAAATAGTGATACCCAGAACTCAAGGATCTCTCGTTCTTTCTCAAACAGTCCTAGGTCTACCATGTCTACAACGGTGACTGGCCACACCGTCTCAAAGCTACAGCTAGGCCGTTTGTACTAACGGCCTGGGTACGAGCTTAATTGTAGTTTGTGTGTGGCAGAGCTCACAGCATGTTTCAAAGCGTGCTCGAATATGGTGCCTACATTCTAGTCAGTCTGCCAGCATCCTAGGTAGCCAACAGGAGTCGATTATACAAGTCCCAAGCCACATTTACAATGCTAGTGCTGGAACTTCAATGTTGCCAGACTCTAGTGGCTTGTTAATGTGTTAAAATAGTTCAAGACCACTGAACAGGTGGGCCTACTGCAATTTTGTATGCCAAGGTAATGCAGTATACAACTCTACATCTTGTTAAAAATGTTTTTAGTGCATTGAAATTAGAGTCCAGTAGTCCAGTCCAGTAGTCCAGTCCAGTAGTCCAGTCCAGTGATTACAGACACCCAGGTCTAGGGACACATGGTAACTGTCTAATCTTGTTCACAAGTAAGACCGCAAAGAATTGGGGGGAGAGTACAACAACCAACTCGATCCATAGGCAGAGTGTTCAATGCTGTGTCATAGGACCAAACGGTAGGTGAAACTCAAAGTCCAGTGTTGTGCTCTGTTTTTCGTGAGCAATACTGCTGTGAGCCGGGAGTCGTTTCCAGGCACTTGCTTGAAAAATTGGATTTTTCAAATGAGTGCCTGGGAATGAGGCTAGAGCATTACAGTGACACCATATTGTGTAACGATGACCTCTTTCACTGAAGTCAGCACTATAACATATGGGATGAGAAATCCATTACATGGTGGGTACACTTTCACTAATACTTAAGGCCTAGTAAATTATTTGCTCCAGGACCACAGTATAGCTACAGAGAGGCTGCAGGGTTCCATATAACTCCATAGGCGAGTGAGTCTCATTAGAAAGTGCAAAAATGATTTTTAATGTCAGTCCACCAGTCCAGTGATTGTAGACAGCCAGGTAGTTTGGAAAGCATTTTACAACTTCCTGCGGTATATGAAACAACTGCGGTGGATCATTCGTCAAGGCATTGCTAGTTTTGTGTCCAGACCACGTGTACCTGGCAAGAAACGGTTTAGTGAATGAATTTCTTGGGCCTACTACCAAAATATGGTAAAGACCAATGGGGTTGTAAGATTTTGCAACACACCTGCTATAAAAAAGTGTTGGGATACTCAAGTAGGAATATACCATGAAACAACTGTTTAAACTTTGCTAGGTTACACTAGTCGCAAAAGCTACTCCAAGAAATTCGACTTGATTCACCATACTGTTTTTTCACATGAGAGATGAGGTCTGGGGACAAGACTAAGTAATTGCTACGATTTAGTAGTGCATGTATGTTACACTGAGGGTACATTGGTGCAGGAAGGTGAGATGTTGTGTAATACTCCTTGTGTACTGCACACATTCTGATTTTATTACAGCAGCAAGGTGAACCTCAAGCTCGTTTGACAACCAAACAGGTTAGAGTGTACACATCATTTGTATATTGACTAGAGGTGCCCAGTGGAGCATGCACTAAAACCATAAATTGCATAAAATGTAAGCCAGTCTGATTCCTAAACTATGTCTTGCACAAGCATGAGCTTCTACCTGTTATACAGGTATAAGGCCAGCCATGCAACTTCGTTTTTAGTACAAGATAGCAGCCCCCATCCCTCAGTTACTCCAGTGCAGCTGATGAGACCTGGTATTGGCTAGGCCTGCCTTTTGCAGCGAGATGTGGAAATGGACACTGCCCTCAAATAGTAGTCTTGGCTGGTATACAAGGTACCTGAATACTGTACCAACAGCTGCTAATGACAGTCACCGAGCTAGAGCTTGGGCAGTTTGTGTTCTGTGCCCAGTTTCTATAACTAGCCTTGATACCAGAACCCAGAGGCTGCATGTACTACTGCTGGCCTATATCATCCTGCCATGAACCAGGCTGTTTCGCCCATACGTTGATAAGTAGTCAGCTGATTGTCCCAGACTTTCCTAAATACTGCTCTTGAGTAGATACACCCTCAAGCAGTAGTCACACAAACTCAAACAGCGAACAATTAGTACCCACTGTATCTGATCAAGAAAGTACAATGCGGTCAGAGCAGACTGTGCTGGATATACTGACAAATTGCAGTAAATAAGTAAAGGGGGAACAATACAAACCTAAAACCTGTACCATGCATGTGTATACTTGCTCTTCCTTACCTCCTCACTGTCTGGTGATGTTCGCTGGCTAAGAATAGTGGTTGTAAGGTTATCTTGACTAGATTCCTTTATGGTTGTCTTACATGATTAATCTCTGATACCTAAATAAACTACTCATATTCTCGTTTGGACCGTCTTAAAGTATCAAGAAGCATTTAGACCGTCTTAAAGAATCAAGAAGCATTTAGACCGTCTTAAAGTATCAAGAAGCATTTAGACCGTCTTAAAGAATCAAGAAGCATTTAGACCGTCTTAAAGTATCAAGAAGCATTTAGACCGTCTTAAAGTATCAAGAAGTATTTAGACAGTCTTATTAAAGTATCAAGAAGCATTTAGACGGTCTTGAAGTATCAAGAAGCATTTAGATGGTCTTGAAGTATCAAGAAGCATTTAGACAGTCTTAAAGTATCAAGAAGCATTTAGACGGTCTTGAAGTATCAAGAAGCATTTAGACGGTCTTGAAGTATCAAGAAGCATTTAGACGGTCTTGAAGTATCAAGAAGCATTTAGACAGTCTTAAAGTATCAAGAAGCATTTAGACTGTCTTGAAGTATCAAGAAGCATTTAGACCGTCTTAAAGTATCAAGAAGCGGTTGTTTAAGCCATTTGTGCAAGAAATGGCTTTCTATAGCCAAGCACAAAGGTGGTCATATGCTTTTCACCTTGTGTCTAAATAACCAACCTCACTTCTCTGCTGGTACGGAGCCTATCTCTAAAGCATCAAGTCCACCCTTGTCTATGAAGAGCTCAAAACTACCAGATTTCTATGCAAGTGTTAACATTTGAGGCCTGTCATAAAATAGGAAACAGTATGTCAGCAAATATCTGATCCAGAGGCTGAGGTGGTGGATAGGAAGAGTATCCACTCAAGTAATGTGCTTATACAGCTAATCCACCCGCCATTCCATTCACAGAAGGGCATTTACAATAAGAATGTGTAGTTGAGGCAAAGAAAGGTTTTGACATGGTGCAACTGACTTGTACACAGTTGAGATAGAAGAGTGACTCCTGTCTGAATTCTTGGCCTGGATGTGTCAGGTTTCCAGCGGTTCCCTCAAGAGTATTGAGTATACCATATTTTGGAAATTAAATGCGTGGTTAAAGATTACAATTTGTCCAAAAATGAAAAGAACTGAAGTGAATGATGCTTTGGATTACTAGCACGCTTAGAGCTTCATGGTTTGTTTTGAAGTGCTGTACCATTACTTGTAATAACAGGCTTTCCATATAAGGTCAAAAGATTGTGTAAACTCCTCAATTAGCATTGCTTGTCCCTGTGTGTTTTAGTCTTTGTACTAGGCATAAATTTGTATGCTCCCTTTGTATAAATGTGACATTGTTGTATAACACACATGAACACATACTAGGTCTTTCAACATATGGAACAATTTCTGGTATGAATGGGGCAAGACGGCGGAAGAGGTCTTTTTCAATGGATAACGAAGATGCTATAGACTGCTGTGTAACTATATGCAGTTTCAGTAAGTGAGAAATATAAATGTCTTAACAGTGACAGTTTGGCATAGAAACTGAAGGTTATTTTGATTGCATAGGTGATTCAATGCATTTGAAGCGCTGTCCCACTGAACTTCCATTAAAGGCGAGGCCTACGTGTGCATTGAAAACGTAAGATCTGATGCATCGACATTGCATGTATGAACCACACTCTTAACTGAAGTTGAGCAATACAATGCTTCGAACATGGCAATGCATTTGAAATATGCAACAGAATAATCTTCAATTTCTACATGGAACTATACACGTTCAGCTAGCTGGAGCTGTAGGATACCAACTTTAAGTAGTGTTTTTAGGGTAGTAGTGTATGTGTTATCATCGTCTTGTGAAAGAGCGCCTACCCCAAACTTTTTCTTGTATTGGGTCAAAGTTGAGCTACCTTAACACTAACAGAGTGCACTTGTGAAGTTTTCAGAAGCACCTCAAATGCGGTAAGAAACCTCGTATCATACTTCATCACAATGTGGCTATGGACCTAGCTGATTTGGCTGTTGCTGTTTATAGCGATGAGTGCTGTCAAGAGTTGGACTTCAAAGGATAGCAACTCCGTTGCAAGGTGGTTGTTTGCCCAACAAGTTACGTACCGTCATTATTCCAATGGAACAGTAAATCCAATTTAGCGGAAGAAATTCAATTCTTGGAGTTTTTACTAATATGCGGAAGGTTGCTATGCTAGTTATTTTCATGTGAATCCTCTAGGACAACTAGGAAAGTCCGTGGCAGTCCTAGACATTTATGCCAATTTAGCGGAAGAGTAGGTACAACAAAGCGTTCACAAAACAGTGAAGTCATGGGCAGGGAGAAGCTGTTTAGTTCACCAAGAACAAAACAACAGTTGTGAAGTCACAGGCAGAGGTATGGTAGTGCTGCGTCCAGACTATGCTCTTATCAAAACAAGTGTAGACAAAAGTGGCTGACAGACAACGACAGTTGAAGTTCCCTGCACTCTGCACACTTCTGAGAAAGAGCCTTAGTACTGCAAGCTGTTAAAACAACAAATGCTGGGGTAAGAGGCCTCCGAGCGTGGCGAGTGCTTTTCTTAGAAGGTATGCTTCCATTGTAACGATGGATCTAATGTGGTGGAGAAATTCAGTTTCTGGAATACTTCGTGAATCTAATCTAGCAGAAGCTACTGTTCCATTACAATAATGACAGTACTGTCAGTTCAAGCAGGGCTACAGATTTTGAGTGCTCTTCTGTTGTTAAAATTATGTTGAAAAACTTGTAACTGCCCATGGGTGTACTTTCACTTCACATGACATGGTATAGTTGTTTGAGATGAACCAACATCAAATGCTACTCTATTCCTCCCTCAGTTGTGCTGATTGTTTTTCTCATTATGTCTTTGATTTCGATTGTCATTGGTAAGTTGTTGTTTTATTTGCTGTTACTAGTTACATAATTGCTAAGTGTATTGTGATGCAAAAAAATGTAGTAAATGTAGCACCCAGAGGAGGTGGGATGCGATCATGTGATAGAGACTGATATTCTAGGCCAAGAAGTGTGGATGCAAGCTGACAAACGGCTATACGGATGAAGTTGTGATGGGCACAATGGGTGTGCATGATTTCAACAAAGCTGAAAGATGTTTGGCAGTTAAAATGGCCTTCTGTGATTCACCTAGCATGTAACTGGCAGCCTAGCCTGCGAAGTGAGTGATACTAACCAATTTTGACTAGCCACATGGCTTCAGCTGAGTCGAAAACCTAATGCACCCATCGTGACATAATCCATAGAGCAATCCTTGTAGCTTGCATCCATGATTCTTGCCCTTGGAATGTCATCAGAGTGCACGAATTCAAATACACTAGTATCTGTCATTACCACACACCATATGTTGGAATGGCCCCAAAACAGACATTATCAAGTACTTTCATGAGCAACGGGACCATTAACTTTGCTAGAAAGAATTACTCAAGTACCAGACCTGTAAGTCACTAAAATGGGCAAATCGTCTATCTTCTGCTTTCTTCTGTTTTCTTTTTTCTTCCACGAAAAACAGCATAAATCACTGGGTATTACACTCACCACTTATCATTCTCACAAACTGACTTGAACTACTGTACTACCTCTAATTTAACGGACGTCTTTAATTATTCGGACAACATTGCAAATTGTTTTTTGACCTCTGATTGTACCGTACATTCAAAATTTCTTGAATCGGTCGTACTCTAATTATCCGGATAAGACACGGTCACAACGTGAAACTTACAGTACAATCACGATCACAAATGTATCAAGTTCGATAGTTACATTATACATGTACATCACTATCCAATAAGTTCTCGTACTCGCTGTACAAGTCTCGTTGCCGTCTTCTTGTGCGCTTTGTAGTCGCTCACTGATTCTAGCGTTCCATATCCTTCGGTAAACATGATACTCCCTGGCAGCAGAATCAAAGGAGTACAAATCGGTCTATCCGCTTGACATGCAATGATCGGATGGACGATCGTGCTCTTGGCACCTCGCTATATTGAGGTGTTGCGACGGCAAAACTCGTAATGGTCAACTGGTTCTTGCCCTTGATGGGCGCTGGACCGTTCTCCTTCTCTTCTCCTTCACGAACGGGAAGTTCAAGGTATCTCTGCATGCCGTTAACCGTTGCTGTGATGTTGGCTTCCTGAACACTCGCTGACTTCGTCGATTTGTCACTTGACTTAACACTACAGCTAGCTGTACAGGTACATGTGGCGACGGCGCATGCACCTTCTAATTCACCAGACGCTATTCTAATTTCTCGGACACTTGTATCGCAGATATTTTTGTGTACTCTAATTATTGCAGACAATAGCCATAATAATTCTTTTTCTCGTGTCCGTTAAATTAGAGGTAGTACGGTAGTCAGCATGTCTCAGGTAATCCCACACTTATGATTGCCATTTTGTTACACTATATTACTAGGGCATACATGGCATGCAGGAGAGCCTTGCGGGAAGCAAGGTATTGAACTACTTTGCATATGTAACAGTTACGTCTGTCTACATTGGTCAACCTCTCGTCTCCAGGAATCATGCTCTGCTCAATGTTGTCGCTGCACTCGTAGATTAACCATGATACCGTTGAGTGCAGCTACACCATCGGAGCCTGGAAACAATGATAAGAGGCTGACTGATGTATTGTGTTTATACTATCGGCGTCTCTCAGCCTCTCATTGTTGCTGCCTCCAGGAATTATCCTCTGCTTGACGGTGTCGCTGCACTCGTATACGCTGCATGGTTAATTCCTCCACCTCTCTGTGTTTGACTCCATTTCTACCTCGTGATCATGCACACGCGCCGCTGTAGCTGCATTCCTACACACACTGCTGTAGATTGTCTCTGGGCGATTGAGGCATGGGATTTAATTTTCACGTAATGTCAACTTAAATCTCACGTGACTAACAGAAGTGGGCGTTACCGTAAAATGCGAGCGAGGTATAGTGACTTTCTATGTCGTGCTCTGCGACTATATTGTTGTATTACCCTGGTGAATGAAGTATGCGTCCTGTAAGCTGTTCATAGGATGCAGAAGCGTGGTCTTTATAGGGCGTTCAGCGGTTGAGCGCTTCAACTGCAAGTGACCTTTGTACTCTGTACTGCCGACCGTGTGCATGGGAACTGTTTGTGTCGAGGCGGAGCAGAAGAACGACAAACAGAACAGTCGGATACGGCTTCAAGGATTGCTTACCATCAGAGAATACCAAAACTTTCTGGAAGAAGGTAAGCTTGTTGTTGGTGGTGCTTCTGTAGCATGCGTAGTGTCTCATCGCTAGCCAATATCTATTGTTTTTGGCATCATGCAGGAATACTGTAGGAGGCTGCTGGTTCTTCCAGATACTTTCATGTATACTACCTTCAGTTGAATTAGTATGGTAAGTTTGGTAGCGAGCAACCGTCGTCTTCTGCTCCGCCTTCGACGATATATTCTCAAATATTAGCTTAATTGATATTAGTGGTAATTGATAGCCACACCCACAAATACGGTTTCCATGCTAACGTACGTAGCGCTTAGAGCTTCATATATACACAAATCAAGTTTCATCTGGTCCTTCAGATTTCCACACACACTATTGATTTTTGAAATACCTGTGTACCTAGTGTAAAAATGACATGTCCCATGCCTTAGTTCACAAGGTATTCTTGAGCATTATATACAGACAAAACCGAGATTTGACCCCACACTGCATGATTGTAAAATGTTTTGAACATTGCTAGGTGACACTGTCACAAAGTGTGCGCAAGCCCAAGAACGTAGACTTGGTTCACCAGATCGTTTCTCATCATGAGAGGGTGGAGTCTTGGGACGAGACTATAGATAGCTCACCATGACAAGAAGGCAGCAGCAGCAGCTGACACATTACCACCTGACCTTGGCTGTTGCCAGTTGTCACATACTTTGTGTCAGCTGCTGCTGCTGCCTTCTTGTCATGGTAAGCTATCTATAGTCTCATCCCAAGACTCCACCCTCTCATAATGAGAAACGATCTGATGAACCAAGTCTACATTCTTGGGCTTGCGCACATAAAATCCAGGACAAGTATTATAAGGTATGTACTGCTAGGGCTGCTATAAATGAAAACATATGTGAGGACTCCACACAACTGAGCATGTGTAGATTGCAAGGGCAGCAGTTTCTACTTTCCGTACAGACGTTTGATTATGGTTCAATAAATTTCTCTTGAAAGCATTTGAATTTACAATGACTTTTTTGTTCTTTGTGAACAACAAACTCCCCTCCCATCTCTCTTCTCTCTTTCTTACCTTCCCCCCCCCCCCCCCTCCCACCTCCCTCCAAGAAAAAATAAAGAAATAGAAAAATAAACAGGAACATTTCACAAAAAAGTTTTCTGAACAAACGCACTCCGCAAGCTTTTGCATATAAGACATACCACATCTGTAGCCACCCACAACATGTCTTCTCCATGCACTACACACTCATGCAGCACTGCCTTCCACAACCCTCCTAGCTATGCACACAAATAAACACAAGGCATACTTGGCAAAATGGCACAAGATGTAAGGATGAAGTATTGTGGTGTCAGTCCCATCTAGTTTGGTTGGTTTTTGAGGGTTCCATCCCTATATGACTTTTTTTATTCAGAAAACTTTTTTGTGACTTGTACACAATATAGCACAATACACTAGCAAGCTGAATTCATCCAAGGAAGCTACGGATGGTTGATAGCTGAAAGACGATGGTCTGGTACTTCAAAAGTCAGTGAAGCTCATCAACCTACTGTCCTTATTACATTCAAATGCATATGCAATACACTGACAATGTTGAAAGGGTGCTACTCTCAAATGATGAAGTGTATGAACAGAAATCACCAACCAAAGCATCTGATTTTACTACACACACACATGCACACACACACACACACACACACACACACACACACACACACACACACACACACACACACACACACACACACACACACACATACACACACACACACACACACACACATGCACATGCTCATGCACGCACACATGCACACACACATGCACACACACACATACACACACACACACATGCACACACACACACATGCACACACACCACACACACACACACCACACGCACACACACACATAGGCGGAGTTTACTTCAAGGATTGTAAACTAAACCCCAAAATTCCCATCTTTCTTGTTGCTTTGGGCTGTTGTTTGTTTGCCTACATGGTTGCAGCAATCATTGTTTATGGCTACGTTGTTCATATTGGAGGAAGCGCTGGGTTAGAGTTCTTCAAGCTTATCCTTTACGCAATCAATTTACTCTTTTACTTTGTATATTCGGCTGTCGGTATATCAAATGCTTTCTTTGTCTTCGGTGGCTTTGATGAATGGAAGGAGAACAGGAATGATGTTGACTCTGGAATTTTACTGTAATTCTGTTCTCTATCTCTTTGCTTTTGGTGTTGCAATCCTGCTGATGGCCTATACTGTCATAGCAACTTGCTTTTATTGTTATTATTTTTGTAAAATGTGTGTTCTGGACAAGTGATATTGCCTTTTGGTTGTTTTCTTTTATGCTTAGCTGTATAGCATGAATCCAGGTGAACATCAATAATAATTATATTCAGCATAATTATATAGATATACCCTATATACCTATGCAAGTGCTTTGTTTTTTAGGTATGTGGGGCAGTCCAGTCCTTTCATGGCTGATCTGTAATGTGCTGTGCTGGGATTCTTAAGATTGTTTTGAAATGGAAAATCTACAACTAGAGTTCAGATTTATAATACAAGTGAAGTGTTAGTGTACATGCACTGTGGAAGAAAGCCTCCAGATGACAAAATTCATAGCTGTAGCTACAGACCCTAGCAATCTTACAAAATAATAAGAGTTGGGATTCTGTCACCTGATCTTAAAATCAATGCTGATCTATGAAGTTAGAGATAATCACGTCTCAGTGTATACAAGAAAATCATTTAGCTGAACAGAAGGGAAAGTTACAGTAACTCTTGTTAACATTGTTTACTGGTGACAGCCGTACTAAGATGGGGCACTAGGACTAGGACCCAGAGGTCAAAGTGACAGTCACCTTGCCTCCTCCCCTTGGTTAGAACACTGCAGCAGATTGGCTCATCAGAGTGCTTATAACACAATGAGGGGTATGTGAACATGGACTGTGCTGTTTGCCTGTAGAGACTACAAAATAGTATGTACTGGTGTGCTTTTATAAAACGTGATCTTATAGCACAGATGGTTTCTCTGTTTCCATCATATTTGTCAGTAGCTTTTTCCCTGGTCAGTATTATGTTCACAGTAGCTGTTCGCCACACGGCAACAACTCAACATATTTTATACTTGCATAGAGATGTGCAAGTGCACAAGAATGCAATGCATTGCATGTGGGGTGAGTGTGAGTGAGTTGTATGGTGCATTGGTCTTATGTGTAACACTTCCATTTCACTAACCGTCCTGAAACAATATGTTTTTCTGAAAACTAATTGACTGTATACCGGTATCTGTACAGTGAAGTAATGATGTTGGGGGTAAACAGAAATTTGCCCTTCAAATCTGTTTGGAGACCTGTAGCTTTTTTAAAAGTTTATATTGCTAACTTAATCCTTAATAGGTATGAACAGCTTGTTTCTGCCAAAGAGGGGGTTTGCACATCCAGAGCCTCAAGTCAACCACTCTTTGCTGAGTGACGTTTGTTTGCTGGAGTTTCAGACACTCCACTCATGTGCACAACCACTGTGATATGTGTGCTCTGGAACACACAATTCTCTAGTGATGTCTGTTCCCCCGAATGGATATCACTAGCATGGTGTGAGTGATAAAGTTTCCAGGTTGACTGTTTTCGGTTTCCTCATGATAAAGGTAAGAAGTAGCAATAGCTCATGACAGTGTTTGTACCACACACTGGGGGAGAGTTTAATACCCCTGTTGCTCCAAATCTTTCTCACATGTTTTTTTACCTTTGTACAAGTACAGTATTATGTATGAATTTGAAGACAGCAGAGTATGTAGATGCAAGGATACAAGAAGATTCAGAGTTAATTAAATATAGGAATCAGACACCACCTTTAAATATATTTAAAGGTGGCGTCTGATTCCTATTCAGTATACTGTAGCTTCTGTAATATATTGCAGAACATGCCCAGTAGCCAGGTACTTTGACATGCATGTAAGAGATTGCTTCTGTGTAAACCAGCATCAAGAAGGTTCTACATTTAACCACCTGGCAATTTGAAGGGGAAAAAGAACTGATTTCTATGACTTAGCCAATGCTCCCTTCTTTGTACTATTAAACACAGTAGAGTTAAGAAACGCTTTGTATTGATCCCTAGCAGTGTCAATTGACACCGACCCAGTGGCCTAAACTGCTATATGTTGACACCGACCACCGTTCCAACTTTTCTCCCCTCCAGGCTATAGTCCTGTCAGCTATCAACCTACAAGCAAATGGCAGGCAAGCCATATTTAGACTTGACTTATGTTTAAAAAAATTAACTAACTACATCTGATGCAGCAATAACATAAATTTCTGTTGGCCTCTATAGCCAGGTTGAAGCCACTATTAAGCTTTCTCCCGCTCTAAATTATGGTAAGTGAGCAATTGAGTTGCAAGTAGATGGCAAGCAAGCCATTTAGGCTGAAGGAATTCCCGCATTATAGCTACACAGACATAATTTATGGGAGAGCCTGAAGGTAAAGTCGACATGATGTTTGCAGAGCCATCTAGTTTCGATGAGCAATCGTGAAATAACAAAATCACTGTCCTCTGTTTGGTAAAGGATAAGTTTATGAGAGCAGGTCAAGGGTTTCGTTGCTTGGGTTCATAGGGAGAAGATTTGAATTTACCATTCTTTGGATATTTCAGAAAATCTGTCTGCAAATAAAGCTGGTCGTAGTTAACACTAGAGCAAAAGTTGCTGCTGGACATAGGTAACACAAGACTGAGAAACTTGTTGGATAGGTGACTGTACCACTAGTAGCCTGCAGAAGGAGAAGCTTGGAACGGAGGACGGTTTAGTGGCTCTTATTGACACTGAGTACATGAATTGGTGGCAATGGAGCGTTTTCATCACATGATCACAATTCCGTACACTAGAAATAAAACTCGATCTATATCTAACCGTCAATGTAGTAGGGATGGCATGCCAAAAAGTACGCAAACAAGTTAGAAATGATATACCGGTAAAAGTGAAGGTAGTATACAAACCTCGTCCATCCCTACATCTTTTTCACACCACTGGCAGTGTAGAGTAAGAAAAGATGTAGGGATGGGGCTTTGTATACCCCCTTCACTTTTATATCATTTCTAACTTGTTTGCATTCTTTTTGGCATGCCATCCCTACTTCGTTATACATTTTTTAATGTTTTTTTATTCTTGTTTATGTACTTTTTTTGTTACAAACTCTTTCAGTGTACTAACTATATCACATGCCACCGACAACAGTTTTAGTTGGTGGCTCCAGCTAATGCAGTCTATTTTCCAAACTTTTTTGTGATTCCTGGTTTATTACATGTATACTTGTGATAAAAGTTGGTTTATTCTATGATTGTGTGAAATTTGGTAGTTTAAGCTTGTATTACTTTTTTGATTATAAATTTTGTATTTTGTTTGGACTCACTATTCCCAGATTGCGTGGAACACGTACAGATCATCCCAGTGTAGCAGATGCATGTGGTATGGGGCTGGCTGAAATGTCCTGCACAGGAGTATAGCCTTGCTCCCGACACCAACAATCAAATCACTACCAAGTAAGTCTTAAGTGTTTATTCTTAACCCACAGCTCACTAAGCCCCTTCCATGCTAGTTGGTAGCAAGGCATCTGAGGAACCGGGACTTAGCCTACTATAGAGATGATGAAGATTAGAAACCACCTGTGGAAGAAAGCAAAGAAAACCAAAGATGAACATGTCTGGATTGAATTCAGGAGGGTGAGAAATTTTGTCACGAGTGAAATGAGGCACTGCAAAAGAGAATATCTTGAGGGTGTTATACACCAGGCCAAGAAGCATCCTCGGAAATTATGGCTAGAAGTCAACAGGCTGTTGGGAAGACAAGTGCAACCGCACATCCAGCTCCTGCAAACCGAGGATGGCAAAATATCAGACAGTCAGGATACAGCTGAGGCTCTTAACTCTTTCTTCATCTACCACACCCAAGCCATGGCTGCTAACACATCCCCTCGCCTAGCACGGAAAGACAGTGCCGTCCCAGTCCAATTCACCTTTAAGCTGGTGGAGGAAAGAACAGTGGTAGAACTCCTTTCCAACGTTAACATGAGGAAGGCAATGGGTTGTGATGGGATCAGTGCCAGAGCTCTAAAGCTAGCAGGAACTACACTGGCTCCATCCCTCTGTGGTCTGTTCAACCAGGAACTACACTGGCTCCATCCCTCTGTGGTCTGTTCAACCAGGAACTACACTGGCTCCATCCCTCTGTGGTCTGTTCAACCAGGAACTACACTGGCTCCATCCCTCTGTGGTGTGTTCAACCAGGAACTACACTGGCTCCATTCAACCAGGAACTACACTGGCTCCATCCCTCTGTGGTGTGTTCAACCAGGAACTACACTGGCTCCATCCCTCTGTGGTCTGTTCAACCAGGAACTACACTGGCTCCATCCCTCTGTGGTCTGTTCAACCAGGAACTACACTGGCTCCATCCCTCTGTGGTCTGTTCAACCAGGAACTACACTGGCTCCATCCCTCTGTGGTCTGTTCAACCAGGAACTACACTGGCTCCATCCCTCTGTGGTCTGTTCAACCAGAGTATTACATCTGCTACCCTACCTAGGGAATGGAAAAGTGCCAATGTAACCCCGGTCCATAAGGGTGGGGACGAGACCAATATGAATAACTATCTCAGTTCTCCCTATTGTGGCTAAGATACTCGAACGTATTGTTTTCGACCAGCTTTATGACTTCCTGCGGGAACATTCTCTCCTAACACCACACCAGTCAGGATTTAGACCAGGGCATTCAACTCAGGATGTTCTGATCAAAAACTATGGACGACTGGCGCAAGGAGCTGGATAGGGACCACATTGTCTCGGCCCTCTTTGTGGACCTCAGTAAGGTTTTTGACACCATTGACCATGAACTCCTTTTAGAGAAGTTAGATATGTTCTTTGGAGTGAGGGATGAAGAAAAAATGTGGTTTCAGGCCTATTTGGAAAACCAACTTCAGAGGGTTATCAGTGGACACTCTTCCTCATCATGGTTAGTCCCTAGACTTGGAGTCCCTCAGGGTTCTATTCTGGGCCCCCTTTTGTTTGTCATGTTTGTGAATGATCTACCTACAGTCATCAGTAGAAGCTCAGTGAACATGTATGCAGACGACACCACACTGTACTATGGAGGAGCAAATGTTAACGACTCTATACAAGTGCTACAAGAGGATGCCCAGTCATTATTACAGTGGTTCAACTGTAATGGACTCACTGTTAATCTGAAGAAAACCAACCTGATGATTTTGGGAAGAAGAAGAGAGAAAGAATTCAGAGATTCTTCTATGTCACTTTGACGGTGTGGAACTCCTACCGAAAGCATCAGTGAAGTACCTTGGAGTTCAGCTTGATAGTTTAACCTGGAATGGAAGAAACATGTGATGAACGGGCAAAGTGTTTACTGGCTCTGAGAAGACTGAGTAGGACTAGCCGGGACCTACCACAGGAGACCCGCAAGAGGCTGTACTACAACCCCATGTTGACTACTGTTGTGTAGTATGGGATCGTTGTTCAAAACATTTGCAAACTAAGGTTGAAACTATTCAAAATCGGGGCATGAGATACATCCTCAAATCTCCTTGGAGCACTACAGGAACTGAGATGAGGGAGAAGTTAGGCTGGACTACATTGTCCCAAAGGAGAAATTTGCTGACCCTAAAACAATACATAAGTGCATCCATAAAAGCCTACCTTCATGAAAAATTTATCAAGCAGTCTGACATGGGCAACTCAAGAACCAGAGGAGCCTCCAAACTTTATTTACATCGGCCAAGAACGGACGTCTATAAGAACTCTTTTGAAATCTCAGGCGCTAAGCTATGGAACTCCCTGCCTGATTCTGTGAGGAATGTTACATCTAGATTAGGCTTTCCCGTGCACTGCAACGTTATTTTAATTCTTCATAATTTTTTTTTTTTTACATATGTTGCTTCTTGTATATATGTTTAGATATGTTTTGTTCTTTCCTTCTGTGCCTACACTGTATTTTCCCTCTACCTGTACTTGTGAGGCAGGGCCCCCCTGAAAATCAGCTGTCAGCTGAGGAGGTCTCCCTGCTAAAATAAAACATTACACATTTACACATTATGGCCCAGCAGAGATCACCCCCACATTACCTGCAATAAAAGGTCATATTGTTTTTGTTTATATTATCCATGGAGGAGGATAAATTAATATGACAGCAACAACAATTTCTCGGTAGTGTCCTTCCTTCCCATATTTGGTTGGCCAGCAGATTTGGGAATGATTTGAACATCAATGTTAGCAGAAACACGAAACCCATTCCATACCCTACCATAGTTATATTTAATAGCTACATGCCTTAATTGTATCATGCATTAATGTAGTATACACACTGACTGCTTATACATACATACAGTGTACAGTTTAATAACAGTGGCTTGGGGAAGAAATTGTTTGGACAAGTGATCATAAGAGGTAAACCATTGGATACAGTTGCAATAACAAATGGTATACCAAGCTGTATAGAAGTAGCTACAAGAGTCAGATATTTCAAATTTCTGTTGCAGTCCTACACACTGCATACTGTGTGCAAAGGAAGAGTAGATAGCACTTTGCAATCAACTGCAACAGAAATGACTCGGGTGCTGATGAAATGAAAGTCCCTTTGGGGCTTCAATAAAGTTGTAATGGTGTTATGTATTACAGTACACTACATATGAGAATTCAATTTTGATGTGTATGATATATGGGAATGCTAGAGTATTTTGTTTTTGTTTATATCCATGGAGGAGGATAAATTAATATGACAGTAACGACAATTTCTCTGTAGTGTCCTTCGTTCCCATATTTGGTTGGCCAGCAGATTTGGGAATGATTTGAACATCATGTTAGCATAAACACAAAACACACACATTCCATACCCTACCATAGTTATATTTAATAGCTACATGCCTTGTATCATGCAAGTAGCTACAAGAGTCAGATATTTCAACTTCTGCTACTATAGCTAGCTAGCTTTTAGTGCATGGGATTCACTAACAGATTAATAGTTCAAGTACTACTCTTGATCTCCAAAAACAACTTGTGTAATCCTGCAGATGTGCAGTGGAAGTGCTTTGATGTATGGTGGAGGGTGGAAGACATTGATACCCCCTGTATTCATTTCAGCGTGTGCTATCTTCTGCTTAGCAACAGCTACCGCTACCACATGCACTCCACCAAGTAAGTACTATAAGCATGCAGTTCGTAATAGTGGCCCATCAGATTTTGGTACTCAGAGGTCAATAAATCAGATGCATATATTATACTACCTATAGAGTATTTGCCTGCATGGAACAGAGAGGTCAATGCTATCTCTGTCTTTCAGCAACTCAAGTGAATCAAGTGAATCTGTTCTTCTACAACATTCCATCAAGTGGAGTTGGACTGCCTCTTGTTGAACTCTACTGGGGTGATACCAGTCAAAGACTTGCAGAGAACCTTTTGTCCCATGTGATTGTTGGCAACCAGGATCTGAGTCAGGATGACAGAACTCTTCGTAGTGTCTCTCTGGTGATCACAAATAACACTCAGACTAATTATTACAAATCCTTTCGCATTTGCTTCATATTCCCAGAGACCAGCCTGATAGACCGAATCATCCTGAGTGAAGTCCAGTTCTGTGAGGAAGCAGGTGTGTATGTGTGTGTTATAGCAATGCATGATGTCACTGGCATGTAGGTTTTGGTAGAAGTAGAGAATGAACGGAAGACCCCGCCCCCCAGAAATTCTATCCAAAACTGAATCTGGTATTTCATGATCAGTGGGTGAAAGTTTCTATAAGTGCAGTCAGCCTCTTCCATGACCTCACATTTTTGGTGGTTTTCTTGATGTAGCTGTGTGTATTTGTGTGTATGTTTACAAGCAGGGAGAAGAAAGAGAGGAAAAAAGAAAGCAGTGTATATGTGTAATGGCACCAAGTAGCTCTTAGTCTACTAAAGCCTTGTAGGAGAGACTGTGACTGAGTTCTGTACCTTGTTTCAGCTCCCCTACCCATGTCCCCAATCACATTCCTACAACCTCCCTCATTCGAGCCACTTGTTCCACCTGGGCCAGACAGTGTGGTGTCAGCTGCCAACCTCTCCTGTACCGTGGGCAATGAGGGCTCCTTCCAGTGGCAGTGGACCCTCCCACCTGGGATCATCTTCACCCAGATGTGGCTCGCTGACGGGACAAGGACCAGCATTGTTCAGATATCCCAGATCTCTGCTGCCAATGCAGGGACCTACACGTGTATAGCCAGCTTCAATGGACAGTCTGCTGATAACACTATTTCCGTTGAGCTTGTTGGTGAGCTACATAGCTAGACTGTGCTACAAGAAATTATTTATGTGGAAACATTATTGTTTTAGTGAAGCCTATATTACACTAAACGAAAATGTGGAAGAAATTAACACTTATACAAGAATGCAAATAAATATTTACCAGAGGAGAGTACCAATCCAACTGTATATTCATTAGTCCCATGGTCTTCTTACACATGATTGAGCATAAATCTTTAGTTGTCTCATGTCTCTGTGTGTTACTCCAGACAACACACATGCACTGTAGTAAAGCCATGCATTGCTCTTCATGTTAATTAGATGATGCTACGTCTTGCTCCTCCCTTGAATCCACCTTTCTGAACTCTTAATTATGTCACAGCAAGCTCTGTAAGCACATTATGTCAGCATAATAATTTACAATGGATTAGAAGCAAATTGATGGCAAACTCTTCCTAAGTGTCTAGCTGTAGCTCACAAGAATGGCATGGTGTTAGCTTAATTATATTTATGGGTGGAAAGTGAAAAGAAAATTCACGTATTAGCTATAATTATACAAATGTATGTGGTCACATTTGGATATCTATTGCTTTATTCATTATGTAAATCCACATATCTTGGTTAGTTTTTGTAATCCTTCTCATTGTAGGAAGATTGACGTCATCATCTTCCAGTTTGACAGTACCCACTAGCGATCCTTCGGCTACTCTAAGCTGTGAGCTTTATGGCTACCTCCCAGAGCAACTTCCGACTACTGTCTGGAACTTTGGTGGAGATAACATCACAAATGATTTGGTCTATACCATTACAACAGAGGATGGCAGTCGCATGATTCAGAATGGAGGTAACACCCCTCAGCCTAGTGTGAGGAGTGTTCTGACCATCAACCGCCCAAACACTACACACATGGGGACCTACTTCTGTTCAGCTGGTGGTAGAACTAGTACAATTCACTTTCAGGTGGTGGAAGGTGGGTTGCAGTGTATGATCTTACCCATAACATCACTGTGCTGCAGTAATAGTAGCATCATAGGAATTGATATCAGCCTGGGATCCAAGTAGTTGTCTTCTTGGTGAGCATTGTTTCACCAATGCGGTGGTTGGTACACAACACTGATACCTGCATGCATGATAACTGGCTAATATTTGAACTCTGCATGAAATGTTTCTTTGGTATTTACAAGATGTAGCTATAAGTGGGTGGTTTGCCTCATACCCAGACCGATGGGAGCATAACTCTCTATATATGTCAACAATCAATTCACATGTGTAGCTATACACGACACAAAATTGGCACATTTTTACAAGGGCACATCTGTGCCCATGCATAACAGGGTATTCACTTTGCTTAACAATTATATAGCCGTAACATTTCTGGCTTTTCTGTTGCTGCTAAACAGCTGTGTTAAAATGTAACCTGTACTCAATAACTCTTAGATTGAAAATGTAGCACTGCCCTATACTGCACTTCCCACTCTCACCCTCATCCAATATTCATCCTGCAGCTGAAAATAATAACACAATTATTGGACTTTCTGTGGGATTGTCACTCGGAGTTCTTCTCATAGCAGCAATTCTAATAGCAACAGTGGTGATAACTGCATTGTGTGTTCAGATCTCAAGAATGGAAAGAACCATTTCAACAGAATCTGATGCATATGAAATTGTGGACCCCCCACAAAGCTCACATCCCAACCTAAATGTTGATGGTGAACCTCCACAACTTCCCCCTGGACACCCAAATACGATCACCACTGACATGAATCCAGCATATGCTAGCAGCATCCAGACACATCCCAATGTTGCATATGACAGTTGAACAATTATATCACCCCCTGTATTTTGTTTCAATGTAGACTGTAATAGCCTTTGGTCAGTGGGAATGCATGAGTTACTTCTGTATGACCGTAATAACAAGCTGTGGTAGGGAACAGTCATCGTAATTACCATGTATGTATTACTCACTGTGCATGTTGTTGCAAAATGTTCCTGAAACTAAATAAAGCCATGTATGAGCTTCTTCCCAGTCAGTGTCCACTATGCAAAGCTGCTGTATCATAGGAGTATTACATCAACGGCCATATCTGCTCAGGCAAGATGCTCTTACTACTGAGCCACTGGACCCGCGGCAGAGGAGCAGAAGCAAGCCTTGTAACAGGCAGGCAAGAAATTTCAGCTAGCTGTCTAAAACTTACATTTAAAGTCACAAAAAAGTTTTCTCAATGAAAACAAGCACATGTAGGGATGGAACCCTCAAAAACCAACCAAACAAGATAGGAACAACACCACAATACTTTTACACCATCCCTACATCTTGTGCCATTTTGCCGACTATGCATTGTGTTTGTTACTTGTGTGCACAGAAGGGTTGTCTTGGGCATGGAAGCCTGTGGAACGAGCAGTACTGGGTGTGTAGTGCACGTTGTTGTGTATGGAGAGTGCGTTGTGTTGTGGGTGGCTGTAACTTTGTTACGGTTGAGTGTGGCAGGCATGGTTAGCTAGTTTAATATGTACAAGCTGTGGGGTGCAAGATCAGTGCTGAGTCTGTGTGGCATGTTGGAGTGGGTTGCGTATGTTGTGGGCTTTTGTAGCTGCTGGGCATGGCAGGTAAGGGTTGTCTTGTAAGTGAAGGCTGTGGTGTGAGCAGTACTGGGTCGGTCCGTAGTTAACGACATGGTGGTGTGTTTGAAGGGTTTGTGGGGTAGGTAGCTAGTTGTAGGGAGAAAGGTTGTTTGTTGGTTTGTGGGTGTAGCTGGTGTGCAGTGTTGTTTTAGTTAACTATAACTTTAACTAAATATATTTTAGTATGGCCTTTTTAAAATTTAGTTAACCAAAAGTGCAACTTAAATTTCTTGCTAACTTGGGGGCTGTAACTAAAACGTCCAAGGACGTACAAGAAGAAACCGTAACTGTACTAAAACAGAATACAGCCTGTTTTCAACAATAAGTGTAACTAAATACCTTTTAGTAAGGGGTTTTAGAGTTTCAGTGGTTGAAACTATAACTAACTAAAAATTTTGTAAAACCGGGACTCTAGAACTAAACTAAACCAAAAGTATTTTCTAAATAAAAACTAACTATAACTAAACTAAAAGCACAAACCCTAAAAACTTAAATTTGAAGGGTTTTGTGGTGTACGTGGTTGGCAAAATGGCACAAGATGTAGGGATGGTATAAAAGTATTGTGCTGTTGTTCCTATCTTGTTTGGTTGGTTTTTGAGGTTCCATCCCTACATGTGCTTGTTTCCATTGAGAAAACTTTTTTGTGACTTGTTTGCTTTGTTTTTTTTTTGGTTTAGGAATGGTAAGAGAGAAGTGACATGGGAGGGTAGGCCGAGGGGAAGATGCATGGTGTGTACAGTATGATAGTAGAAAGAGCTAAGAATTGTCATAAATTCAAACGCTTTGAAGTGAAATCGTCAATCCAAACAGTCCAAGCAAAGCCTCATATAACAAGCAAATTTGAAATGTGCAAGTTGACAATAAAACTTGAAATTGAATATCAGTGGCTAGTGTTCTAAGTCATATGAAGTACTTGATGGTTAAAACACTAGCTGGCATAGTACCGTCTATACCACTTGAGCTTGGCTTTTGCAGCCTTCAAATTAGTCATACGAGCTGCTGCCCTTTTTTTGTCAGGGTTCCTCCAATAACTACTATGGGAGGATACGCGGGAAGCTGCCCTTCCTTTCTCAGGGTCCTCCCAATAGCGGGTATGGGAGGACACCCTTTTCGTCTCAGGGTCCTTCCAATAACAGGCATGGGAGGACGCCCTTTTCGTCTCAGGGTCCTTCCAATAACAGGCATGGGAGGACGCCCGGGAAGATGCCCTGTGTTTCTCCGGGTCCTTCCAGTAACTTATTACGGGACGCTTGCCTTTTTTTCCCCTTTGTTTCGCAGGTAGTTCTGCTTGTACTGCGCTCGTTTCTTGCGGACATTACGCATATTGCGTTCGATGTAAAGTGCAGCACAACTACGTCAACTGATCCACGAAATCAGATTTGCAAACTGCAACGCTCAATTCTCACCTTCTCTACGAAGTACTGAACCACGTGCTCAGTTGAACCCTGGTGACGTAATTATGAGTAATATTTAATTCGAGCAAAATGGCGTGTAGCAGCTAGCGTAAGTGTGAGATTACCTGAGAATCGCCGACAAGTTTGAGTTCTTTCTTTTAGACGGATAAGTGGCAGGTGCGCATGCAATACCTAGTGATTTATCCTGTTGTTTTGCGTTTGAATCGTTGTAAAAGCTCCAGCCGTTATCGTGCTATCGCGGTGAGAGGCAGAAGAAGAAGAAAGTCAGAAGATAGACGATTTGTCCGTTTTGGCGACTTGCCGGTCTGGTGCTTAGCGATACTTTCCAGCAAACTTAACAGTCTTTTTGCTCATGAAAACACTCAATAATGCCTGATATGGCTCATACAGGCCTTTGACTAATCTAACGAAGACATTTCGAGCGTGTTAATTGTGCACTTTTAATGTGGCGGCCATTTTTTTTCGGGGTCATCCCTACATATGGCGTACTACCGTACGCCATGATAGGTATTATAAGCTTGCAACTCCATGCCAACAAGCTGGGCTAGAAGGCTGTAAGAGCAGAGTGATGGCTTAAACCAACCAGCCAGTCTTGCTAATAGCTGCAAACATATCCGTTTTTACTGTTAGGACAATCTTCTACTCATTGGGCAATCCTAGCCTCGTTCCCAGGCTCTCCCCTCGCCCCGACGAAAAATAAAAACGGAGGGGGAGAGCCTGGGACTGATTCGCACGTGATATCGCGGCACGACGACTTTGCACTAACCATTAAATAACCTGAAACATCACTCACGTGAAGACCGCGAAGGAGCCGCGAAGTACTCTCAGCTCAGGAGTTTGTTACTACAACTCGTTTATTGTTGTGTAGCTATGTTGGAGCTTTAAAATGTGGTTGTGAGTTTATTTTGTACGCCAGAGTGTAGCGCTAGCCAACTAAAGTCTTTCTTCATAGCCTCGTAGCAATTTTTTGAAAGCGGAACATGGTAACAGTAAATAGGCAAAGTTTTCCCTACGTACTGGGTACTTCTCCGCCGTCGCTGCTGTTTGACCCGTGCCGAGGTCTCACCGACGCAGTCACAGCTCACTTGCTTCAGTAGTATATCGTAGCTGTTCGAGTCAGCCAATCACGTGGCTGCATAATTGCGTCACGACTTTTGTACTGTGACGTTTACGTGCCGCGACATCACGTGCGAATCGGTCCCAGGCTAGCTCTTCCCCCTCCGTTTTTATTTTTCGTCGGGGCGAGGGGAGAGCCTGGGAACGAGGCTAGGGCAATCCAGCATTCAAAGTCAGCTCTAGAACACTATTTAGTGTCCAACCGAGTCCAAAATTTTTTTACTTTTGTTTTTATTATTTTATTTTTTTAAATTTTTTTATTTTTTAACCGAGTCCAAAATCGAGTCCATAATCCAGTCCATAGTCCAGTCCATAGTCCAGTCCAGAGTCCAGAGTCCAGGTTTTATACCTACCCTTGTATGAAGGGCCTGCATAGAATTTATATGCAAACTTTTTTTCTTTTTTTTTTTTTTTTCTTTTTTTTTTTTCTATGAAAATTTATGCATAAATGCAATGGATACACAAATAGCCAACTGCTAATATAACAGTGTACCCAAAGTAATACTATTACATTACAGAAAGAGTGGCAATGTATAATACTTAAACATAGGGAGAGTGGTACAATTAACAGCTTCTAAAGGTAAATTATTCCATAGAGTGATAGAATTAGGTAAAAATGAGTATTTAAAGTGATTGGTGCGTGCAAAAGGAATACTATATTGTTGATCATGATTACACCTTAAAGAGGATGAGAGGGGTGTTGGGTGAGAATTGACTGGGAAGTAAATGAGATTATGAATAATCTTAAAAAAGTTGACAGTGACAAAAAAGCCTCCGATTCTCCAGTGAGGGTAACTGGAAGATATCTAGTAAGTCTTGGTAGCTCGAATTCCAGTGCCTTGTACAGATCCGTAATCCAAACTGCTGAACCTTCTCCAATGTATGTGCATCTTTGGCCGTATATGGATGCCAGACTTGTGCTCCATATTCCAAGTGTGGTCTCACAAGGGATAGATAGAGTTTTGCCATAACTTGTGGGTCAGTATTGCTACTGAATTGGCGGTATAGTAGGCCCAGAATTTTTCTAGCCTTGGTGCAGGTGCTTTCAATATGGTGAGTCCAACTGAGGTCTGAAGATAGCAATAACCCCAAATACTTATAGCTTTGAACATTCTCTAGTTGGTGATCATTGAGGTTCAAATTAATAGGTGGGAAGATTGTATTTCGTCTTCGTGAGACCAACATGCATTTGCATTTGGAGACATTGAAAGTCATCAAATTTGCAGTAGACCAACCGTTAATCAGATCAATGTCTTGTTGGAGTTCAGCATAGTCTGCAGTCGAGGTGATGGTTTTATAGAGTAGCATGTCATCTGCATAGAGAGAAAGTTTACTGTTTTCAGAGAGGGCCAGTGTAGAGATGTCATCAATGTATATCAAGAATAGTAATGGTCCAAGGACAGATCCTTGGGGTACTCCGGAGATCACATGAGTGGAGTGTGAGGATGTTCCATTAACCACAACACTTTGTTGACGTTTTGTAAGGTAGCTGTGTAACCAACTCACAATCAAAGGATGTAGATGAAGCTGTTTTAGCTTTTCCATGAGCCTTCTGTGAGAAACAGTATCAAAAGCTTTCTGGAAGTCGAAAAATACACAGCATATTTCTTTATTTTGGTCAAGTTGCGTTAGCCAATCATGTGTAGTAGAAAGCAGAGCTGTCAAGGTGGATTTCCCCTTTTGAAATCCCCATTGTGCATCTGAAAGTGGGTGGTGTTCATTAAGATGGTCAGTGATTAATGAATGGAAGTGCTTTTCAAGAAGTTTGCTGAGTATTGACAGGAGGGATATTGGTCTATACCCAGATGGACTGTGTTTAGTTGTTGATTTGGGAATTGGTACAACTCTAGCTGCCTTCCATAGTTTGGGAAAGTGACCTTTTGCAATGGATAGATTAAAAATATTTGTCAAAGAAGGAGCTATGCTTTCAGATGTGGCCTTGAGCATGCGTGCAGAAATCCCGTCAGGACCATTAGCTTTAGATACATCTAGACCCTTAATCAGCTGAACAATCTCTTGTGTTGTACAGAATAAGTGATCTGGGCAGGTTTCCTCATAGTTACATTCAAGTGGATCAGTTAATGGTGGTTCGGAGTGGTTCCAGCAGTTTGCGAAATAAGTGTTCAGCATGTTGGATTTCTCTTCTTCAGTGATAGCATTGATATTGTCCTGACTTAATACAGGGATTGTTTCTTGCTGTTTATTCACAAGTTTAACTGTCTTCCAGAATTGTTTGCTATTTGCAGATGTTAGTGAGTTGAAATAGTTTTGTTTTGCAGATCGAAGCATTGTAGTTACATCGTTTCTGATTTTCTTATATTTAGCAAAATGAGTAGGGTTTTTACTCCTCTTAGCTCTCAGAAACATATTGTTCCTTTTCCGCATGTGCCGCACAACATTTTTAGTCAACCAGGGAAGGTTTCGGCGTCTTTTCAGCTCTTGTTGAGGTACACATTCTTCCATGATTTCAAGAAACTTCCTTGTCCAATTTTCTGTTGACAGGTCTATGTTATCAGAAAGAAGAGAGTCCCAATTTGTTGTGTGAATAAGGTCACATGCTTTTGAAAAATCTGCATTCTTATAGATCCAAATATGCCGAGGCTTGGAACAAACAGCTTTGGTGGAAGTTTTCCATTTAATGGCAAGTGACACCCCAAGGTGATCAGAAGATGACAGTGGTGGTAGTGTGGTACAACTCCGGAGACAAGATGGTTCAGACAGCAGGGCTAGATCAATGAGAGACGTGCTACCATTTGGACTTACATGTGTAAAGGAGGGAACAACCTGCTGTAATGAAAAACTGTATAAAATATCTCTAAGATGTGAAAATAAATGATGTTGAGGGTTTAAAAAGTTAACATTAAAATCTCCCAACAAAAGAAAAGTAGAAAATTGAGCCGGATTTACCATCTGCAATGTTGTACAAAGATTATCAAAAATAGAGACAGGGGATGATGGAGGGCGATAAAAAAGACAAATACAAAACTTGTTAGAAACTGATACAGATGTGATTGACAGGGCAAGAAATTCTAAATTGTGTGGGCCACCTTGCAACAATACCCTACATGACAAAGAGTTATGTGTATAGAGAGCAATCCCACCACCATGCCTATTTCGGTCCAGCCGATGTACCTGGTAGTCAGGTAGCAAAAGTTCATTGTCCATAACATCTTCAGAGAGCCAGGTTTCAACAATGCAGATTATGTCAGGTTTCTGGAGCAATACATTAGCTTGTAATTCATCTAATTTGGGAAGAATGCTTCTAGCATTATAATATAGTACAGTGAGCTGTTTGGAGGCAGACATACTGTGACTTTGAGAGCTAGCGCCCTCCACGTTGCATTGTGAGTTAGTTACACGTTGGCCCCCTCCATCAACTGAGGGGGCACTGAGGGTAAAGGGGGATCTGCGAGCCTTGTTGTGGGTGGTTGGGGCTGGGTTTGACAATCAGTGGAAGTAGAGCTGGTGGTAACAATGACATCAACAGGGGCAACTGCAGAAGCATTTGATTGCTGTGCTAAAACAATGCCACTATTGAAATGTTGAACTCTATATTATTGTTTCTTTTGTACCGTACTAGCTCCTTGCAGCAAAAGTCATTAATTTTCTTAGTGGTGTCCACATTTGGTTCATTAACAGACCTGGGAATGATCAACTGATTATCAACACCCAAATTCCAGGCCCCTCATACATTTACTTACCTCTTATATATCAAATTAATGTCAAATGTAGGGGGCTACATAGGCTAAACTTTATCATTATATAGTGACTTGGGTTGTGCCATCGTGCAATGATGCATGTACTGGAACAAACCTTCTCCAAGTGTGAAAGGTTAATACCTGAACAAACTTCTTTTCCCAACGTTTTGACTGCATACTTCAGTCATCTGACGTGGTGCTCCCCACCTCCAAAATTTGGGGCCGCATGATTTCCTACGCCCCATGCAGTGCCAGTGTTGAGAAATAAGGTATTAGCTATGCCACACGGCACACTGGACCCCGCATTCCGCAAAGGCGGTCATTATTCTACGGAACGGACTGGAATGGACTAGAACTTCCGTCATAACTAACCTGTGTGTTGTGGGTGTGACACCGCGTAATGCAAACTATATCTTCGAGAATCAGGAAGAAATACAGCCTATTCCAATGACCTGTGCTGGTGTGTTGTCACGCACGGTACCAGAGAATAGCAATGAACCCGCCACTCGTGCTGGTGAGCAAAACATAAGCTTAGCGGTAAGTACGCGGTGCACCGATTGTTTGAAGGGAGTGAACTGTGGACCCTCTGTCTGCACGGAAAACAACAGGTTGGATTGCAGGAGACTTGATATACGCAGTGAATTGCATGTTGTCGGAGTTATTTTGGCCGGAGAACCAATGTACCTAGGGGAGTTATGTTTCGAAGTTATGCATGTGCGGTTTGGTAAAGTTTTTTCCCATTGGCAAGTACTGTGTGCAGGACACTGGGAAGATATGGACTCACGAGGAAGAAGATTCGTCAAGTTGCATTACAGCGATCTAGTGAACTCAGAGGAACTTTTATGGCACAGTGGTTTTTATTGAAGAGAGAGGTGTTAGTGTGGGTGCATGGCTCAGCTGACTCTATACTGTTCAAACTTCCCGCCTCTACGCGTGCGCACGCAAACTTGCCCAAAAACGCGTACCGCGTAACGGAATTGGAACCGCGATCGACACAGTGCCAAAGGCCGTATAGTGTATATTACAGACTGACCTACAGACATATAATGGATGAAGGTACATTGTACGACTCCACGGATGTAGGTAACTTCAGACTTGTCATGGCTATGAATCACCAAACGGCGGGGCAGCCCTGGCTTCATCGGTGAATTTAAACATTGGTGGCTCAGCCTCGCGTACTAGTCTGGACCCCAGACTTTAGAGGAAAGGTAGAAGGATATGGGGTCCAGACTACTCACAGTCCCCATTCATGAGTCTAGAAACTAGCTCCAATATTATAAGTATTAACTTGATGAGCCTGGCCTATCAATGCTATACCCCCCTATTGGGCAGATGATAGGGTTTATGTGGGTTTGACTGAAGCTGGTGCTCCATGCAATAGTGGGAATTTGATGACCTGAGATGTGTAGTTCAATCATGTGTGTCAAATCCCCAGTATTCTCCTAGGGTCTGCCCCAGCATATAGGGGCAATTGATGTTTTAATTAGTCAAATCCCCACCTTGGGTTAGTGGGGCATAACATTTATAGACACATTAAAGGTGATCCAACAATGTCACCTTATGGCTAGCTTTGAATAGTGAAAATAGGATACATGTATTCCATTTGATGTCCATATCCCCCCTCCCCCTAAAGATGACCAGTTTGTCCTCAAATCTAATTTCTCCAGGTGGGGGGGGGGGGGGGGAGGGGGGGGGGGGGTTCTACTGTACTGGATGTCTGGGGATTCATACCATACTACACACTTTGTCCAAGTGTGTTTATACTGTAATTCATGCTTTGTCCAGGACCACAATGATCTGTGAAATTATTGTCTAAGGGGAGTATGGACATCAAATGGAATAGCCCAATATCATGGCTGTAGCAAGCGTTTGGACAGTTCGGGTTTTGATCTGACCACTTTTTTGCGGACCCAACTTGCACATGTGCACTTGAGTGAAAGATAGTAGCTACAAGCCATGTCATCCCTGAAAAGCTACCCAAGGCCATGCTGCATCAGGATTTGTGCTATTTACGGACATTTCAGTTCACTCAGTGGCCTCTCCTTCGCTAGCTGCCACAAAACCAAAGACACATCATGGTGACGTGTTACCTACTGCTGGCCAACACATTTTCATCCAGTTGCAACACTTACACGCAACTAAGTATGAAATCTGCAATATCACTAGATTTCTCTCCATGTGGTCGTCTATAGTGAATCAGAATCTTGCTTGCCAAGAAACATGAGTAAGATGCAGTCTCCGAACAAAATATTTGTTGCAGGAACATGCCCGCAGACACCTTCCATATGTAGCTAGATAAAGTTACACACAATTTGCGATCACTAGATATATACCTCACAGTGCATGTGGATGCATAGAAACTATCAAAATCCTGTTTACCAAGAATTACAAGAAATTTTTGCCAAAGAAATGGCCTCATGCAGAAGCAATTTCTGAGTGTCTAATTAACCTGAGGGAGCATGCTTCCAGACCCCCTAGCTGCTGCATGCTTACAGCCACAGAACTTCGGCCACACCACCTTTAAATAGCTTACTATACGGCCCTGAATATGAAAGCTATGACTATACCCACCCCACTGTAGGCTTAAGCCAGTTATTAACCTGTCAATAAATAAATGGCCTGGCCATTGACTTTCGGAGCTCAACTTCTGTACTTTGATCTTTGAGATTATTTTGGTTATGACTGTTGGCCAACTAAACCAGTTGTTTTGTTTTTCCTCTCCCTGTGTAGCTATACCACCAAGTTCTCCTGATGTCTCAGCAGTAGATTCTACTCCACTAGGTGTGTAACTACTTCACCCACTTTCCATTTTCCCAACTACAGTAGCCCCTTGATAATTATCTCCAGAATTAGTATTGACCCCAGACTAAAAGAAAATAGTGGCAGTTCTTGGTCTTGCTAATTAAGTGGCCAGAAAAAAAAAAAGCCAAGCAAATTATGCAGGATTTAGAAATTAAATGTCAGCAGGGGCCAAGACTAATGCTGATTAGCTTGTATCACTGCAAAAAATACTTGGTTAAAATGACCACAAGTGCATGGTTACTACAGTTTCAAGGTTCATTGAACAGGTGGGTAGTATGATTAAAGGAATTCCAAAACACAATTATCCCCCTCATAACTCCATCTAGCTTCAAAGAGCTAGCACAGACAGTTGATATGCATCCACCTGCTGGCTATTATCTAGTTAATAGCCAGCAGATGGATGCATATGAACTGGTGTATATTGGCTAGCAGACAAGTGTCTCTGCTAGCTGTTTGAACTTTGATGGATTGTGAGGGGGTTGTGAGGGGGTTGATTGATGATAATTGTGTTTTTGATTCTGTTCATTGAACCCTGAAACTGCAGTAACCTCACTCAGTGGTCATTTCAACTAAGTGGTTTTTGTAGTGTAGATGTGCACAACAGATATACTGGATTCAGTCAAGTTATGAAGGCACTCAGTGATCACATGCAAGCCTGTACACATAGATAGGCGTCAGTTTTGTTCTGAAATCACAGCTAGTATACTTGAACCAGACTCAAGTTGTCATTGTTGAAGAAAGAAGAGCAATAAAATTAGCACTTTCACTGCCACACATTTTTGCATTTAGCCCCATTGCTCATGGTAATGAACTGCATAGAGTTCCCTTCTTTGTTCTCCAAATGTGGAATGTCTCCTTTATCCTTTGTGGAATCTGCTATCCTCCTCTCTTTTTCAGATGTGTTTTGTGTCATACCTGTCCATATGCATGGTATTTTGTCAGTCGTGTCTGCACACTCTGTACGCTCCAATTAACAAGTGTGTTACTTAGCCTCATTCCTAGGTCTTTGTGGACTTAGGAATGAGGCTATTTGCTTCTATACTTAATTATCAACGTAATAAAGGTAGGCTTCATTCCCACTGTCCAGTTTTTGATCACTTACAAGTATGTAAAAACAAGGTTAGAAGGCCTGGCCCATTTTGTTATGTGAGTGTCAATGTCTGCCTTGATAGACAGAGGAGAACAGTTTCCGACCAAAAGAATGCATATCACATACATGTTCCTTATCCTGAACAACCATGCAGTGGTAAATTTCACTTCACAAACATTCCAAATTCCAGGACATGGACTGACACTCCAAAAAAGGGCCTCATGTATGAGTGGACCACCCCCCCACCAGCCGGGTTCATTTAATAAATACTCAATTTTGCATACTGTAAGCAATTAAGGTTAATGAATACTATTCTGCATGCAGTCTCTCAAAACTGTCTGAGAGTTGGGCTTTGTGAGACTATTTCTGTCCACTATGGTAACAAGTATTATATACTTATCATGACCAAATGTTGTTTTGATCACACCAGATCTTCGTGATGATATCTTTGATGTGAAGAGTGAACTCATTTCACTCTCTGCAAACTGGAAGAGCATCGGTATTGCCCTGCGACTGAACCCTAATACCTTGGATAGCATTCAGGCTGGAAACAGCAGTGAACCCACTGCTTGCCTGACATCAGTGGTGACCAGAGTGGCTGAAGAGAAACTACAATGTGGAGAAGTTTGGTGAACCAACTTGGCAGTGGTTGGTTAAAGCAGTGGCCGATCCTGCAGGTGGAGCAAACATGGCACTTGCAAGGGACATAGCCAGGAAGCACAAGGCACAATGTATGTATGGCCTAGCATGTTTCAAAATCATTTTTACATTTCATTGATATCCAGGTAGTTACATATACACACATGCAGTAACAAGCCTAAGAAAAGCACATGAGTGCAAGTGAAGACACCCTTCACGAAATTATAGTACTACTTCCGAGATTGGCTGGCCATTGTCACATGATGATCCCTGTCAGGCCTATTTATGTATGTATGAAGCATACATGCAATATGAAAGACATGGTGACTGGGTACTAACGTGCATTATTCAGGGATTGTCACATGTTATGTCTCCTCTCTACTGCAGTTCCACTGAAGTCAGTATTGACAGTGGCCCAGGCAACATCACCCAGATATCAAGAAGAGAAACGCAGGTTACAATTCTTTCTCTTGAGTTTACAAGTGTGTGTTATGCTGCACATTCATGACTTTCTGTTAGGTCTGTCCCCTCCCCCCTCCACCAGCTCTGACCACCCCTTCCATCCTCCACCCACTCTGAATCCTGATTTAGTTCAGAGAGTGAGCTCCTCTCCCCCTTACTTTCCAGCACTAGAAAACTCAGGTAACATGGTCAGTTGCTGATGCAGCATTGGTTGTGTAAGACTGGGAAAGTTCATCCTACACAATGGAAAATATTTTCAATAGTAGTCTCTGCCATAGTATATAATGTTTATTAGCAATTACAGTAGACTTTGTCATTACAATGGTATACTAACTTTATGGAAGGTGAATGTTCATTATGATATTCTATATTAATATCTTGCTTTCCCTTCCCCACGTTTACAAATGGAAAAATGTGCATTCCCTCACTAACTTCATGAAAATTAGTGTTCACATCCTTACCTCAACTTTGCTGAATATGTTCATTCAGTTGACTCATCATCACGATGCTATACCATTTTACAAGTGAAGGCCTAATCTAAATTCCTTATATTATCAATTTGGGGCAAGATCTTCTAAACGACTATGGTGAATCTACATGTTGCTAACTCATTCCTGTGTAGTTTTCTGTCTATGAACACAAGCTGTATACTGTGTAGTAAACAATTTTTCTTAAATTCTCAGATTGCCAGAATCACTGTGTCAATTCAGTCAAGTGGAGAAGCCACAGAGGTAGGTTATCTCAGCATACAAATTGCATTGTGATGAATGTTAACAAAATTTGTTAAGCAAAAGTTCAGTGAGATACATGTATTCCAGTTCTGATAGGTACTTACTCAGTGGTCTCATGTGTAGCAGTTGGTGTTGCATTGCTACTGTTGTCAGTTGCTAACAGTGTGTGGAAACTGGAGCTTGGCCTAGCACCATACATCGTCACAGCTGGCGTTGGTACAGTTACTCTAGCAGTACTCATCAAGAAGTGCTGGGTGACACAGCAGTCATTGTCAGACACAAATACAGATAAAAAATACAGAAAGCTTGAAAGTCAGAAACCTTCCAAGCTACACCCTGAGAAAGGACAAGAATGGACTGATGTTTTTAGCCTTCCTCAGTATATTCGTGTAATGGTTTTAAACTATCAACCCCTACAAACAATTTTTGCTATATCCAAAGATCAATATCATGTACACGAGATAAGGCCAGATGAAGAGTTTTCTCCCATTGTGACCATTGTGGATTATACAATGCAACAAACTCTTGACTGTGTACTACTGTTGTATGGTGATAAACCTCCAGAAGTCAGTTGCAGGACATTATTCTGCTACATAGCAGTGGAAATTACAGTTGTTCCATACTATGTTGAACATGATTCTCATCCTCACCCGCTTCATCACATAGAAAGCAAACCATGCAAGCAGGGCAAACTACCTCTTATCTTCCATTTTCACCAACCTGGTATTGCTTGTGACATTCAGCTGTCAATATACTCACTAGTGGACTCAGAAGGGGTTGAGTACGTGCACAACTCTGAGAATTGTGATTGTATTGTGCTAGTAGTTGATCGAGAGCAACAATCGCTCTACCTGAGAGTTCAGCATGGAGTCGTGAGAGTAAAAGAGCCTCCTTTCATTAGATACACTGGCCCTTTAGCAACTAAAAGCTACCATGAGCTTGAAAGCCAGTTCATAAAATTGTACCTATCCCCTGATCATAAGCAAATTCAAAAATTTTCTAAACGAATACTTGTTGAAAGTAGTATCAGTCCTGATATTAAAGTTTTTGCACTGTGCTGGAAAGCCTTATCTGTATTTGCTCATAAAGACTATGAACGTGCTGAAAAATTGCTCAAATCTGCTTGGAAGAAAGCGTCAAAACTGGAGTGTCAAAATGGCCTACTCTTACAAGGAAGGGTTCTAAGGCACTTGGCATTTATGCAGTATGCCCAGCACAATGATGATAAGGCGTTGGAGTACATATCAGGAGCAAAGGAAAGGTTGTTTAATGCTGCACCTTCAAATGAAACCGCTTTTAATCTTCAAACAGAGTTACTGGTAAAACTGAATCGTAGACTATTTAAGTATGCCGTTTCTTCTGAACAGTATGAGTCAACTGCGAGACAATGTGAACTACTCCTTGAACATGGAAAGTACATGGAAGAATATGAAAAACCTCTTATTTGTAATCTTCAGGCGGTGAAAGCTTCATTTCACTTGAGATCAACGCTGATAACAGACAAACTCCCACCAAGAGAGTACTGGCCCAGTCGTGATGATCTTAGGAAGGCAGAGGAATGCCTCAATAGTGTGTCACTGGAGACGATGCCAAATCAGGTCAACTTTTATATAGCAAAATACTATCGCACTCTCTGTGACTTGCATATATGGAAACGACAATACCCTGAGGCTCTGCGCTATCTTGAGAAAGCCAGAAAACTGTATGATCAGGTGAAGTTAAATCCAAAAGTGCAGCCTGTTGATCAACGACTTAAGTTACTAGAAACACTAAATGGAAATGACAAGATTGGTGAAATACTCAAGGAATATTTTACTACTGATATTGTGTAACTATATACAATGTTGTAGCATGTATGCCTGGGCCAGTGATAGTGATTCACACTGCTAATGCATGTCTATTTGTTGTATCCCTGTACCTCCCTCCCTGGCAGTAGTGAAGTACTGTCTCCGCATAACTTCCTCTGGCCTTGTTCCCACTGAGCATTGGAAGCAAAGAAACTGCAAGAAACCCATGGGTTTGATGCTGTTCTGCTTTGGTTCATTATTGTGAACACAAACCATAAAAAATGGAAAGGCCTGGAAACAAGGCTAAGCATATTCCATGTCTCCTAGCTCACAAGTTTCTCCCCACTGAAATCTTTGAACTTCAGATTTTGTTTGTGATACTCTCAGAACCATCAATAGAATGTTTCAGAGACAAAACATGTGGCAACTTAATGTTGATCAGCAATTTAAGAGTGATAGAAAAACTAAAAGGTGATGCAAAAATTTATAAAATGCTCAAGGAATATCTAGATATGCCTGGCCCTTTTACTACTATCATATTTCTGTAGCTAACTCTCAGTGGTCAAAGACTGACTGTCTCCATACAGCTTCCTCCACATCTTTCGAGGAAGTTCACCAGACAGGTTGTGAAACATACTATTCATACTATACTTCACATATTAATGCTAAGGCATCCATACTTGCATTCACTATCTAATTTAATTGTGATGAATGTGTGGACAAGACTCTGGAAGCGGGGAAGGCCTGGAAACGAGGTTATAAAAGACATCATTCAGGAAAATTCCCATGAGTCACTCATGTATAAGAATTTCATCACCATTCCCATGAGAAAATTGTTTACACCTTCGATTACTCACAGGATTGAAATAGACACTTTCATAGTAAATGCCCCCAAGTGTACACAATTTATAAGGAAAAAATACGTACCTTAAAGGGGTATATACTTATCCTTATGAACTGACTATGGCTCTCAATTACATTAACTTAGATGTCACCATGCAGAGGGGCACCCTGTTATCACTTCACATCTAACGTAAAACTTTCCCTGTACACAACCAAGAGCAACCATATCTATATAGAGAACAGTGTATATAGTTATCAAAGAATTGATAATGATAATACTGTACAAGGAGAATGCAGTGCATTGTGGGGCGAGCGTGAGCGAGTTGTGTGGTGTATTGGTGTTGCATAGGCAGCATAACAGCTACACATAATATACTGCATGTTTGCAATGTATATATCTGTACAGCAAAGAGAACCTAATTTCATACAGCGGCAGTCAAGGTAGAGCACCCAGCCATATCTCTCTCCCTGCGCTTCGTTAATCTTTCCTGCCTATGCTCAGCTGTCTCTGCCGCACGTCGAGCCTCTCGTTCTCCACACAATTCCCTTTTTAATGTGTTTCCCATTGTAAGGATACATGTATATCAGGTGACCTATAGGTGATTTCACCATTTTTGTAATGGAAGACATTATAATTCATTTTAAGGGCTAACAGTATTATTGTTAACTAGATTGCAAAGTGGTCATGTATGTCATCTTCCATAATAGTGATGTGGTTTAGCCTCCTTAGGATTTGAATTCTACAAAAGTTCACCATTTCTTGGGACCTGCAAAACAAAGGGTGAGCCACAGAAGCACACAGGCCACAAAGGTATGATTTCTCTGTTCCAGTTACGATTGGATTTCACATTAGCAGAATCAAGCTGTAAGCTCACTCCAGGTACATGTATATACCTCACAAAGCTTTCAAGATGAGGTGGCTGTTGTGAAAGCCATGACAGCTGTTAACATGAAGGCAGAGGCTTCCTCACACGAGATCAATTCTCACGACATCAATTCCCACCAGATCAACTCTCATGAGATCAACTTGCCACAAGATCAACTCTCATGAGATCAATTTGCCACGAGATCAACTGTCACGAGATCAATTTGCCACGAGATCAACTCAATTTTTTTAGGTTATTTTGAACACTTAACAAAATGTTTTGATCATGATGAGGTGTTTTTGATCTTGTTGAACCAGCATACCACAAATCTCAACTAGAATTAACCAGCATACCACAATCTCAATTGCTGTCACAATGTGTCTTTAGCAACAAATCTGTACCTGCCAAATGATGCTAATATAATGAAGCAGCATTTATTGAGTGGTATTGAAACTTGAGCATCTGGAACTGGGTGGCAGAGCACCTCCTTGAAAGAAGAGATTTATTGAGAAGGACAAATGGATTTCAGGACTGTTTGAACAATTTAAGGAAGGCCTTAGCAATTTTCTAGATGCCATAAAACGTCAAGCTGAACTTTAGTTTAAGTACCTGTGCCTATGTAGTATTTATTTCATGCTATTTTTAACATTAAAAAATTGAGTTGATCTCGTGGCAAATTGATCTTGTGAGAGTTGATCTCATGGCAAGTTGATCTCATGACAGTTGATCTGGTGGCAATTGATCTCATGAGAATTGATCTCGTGACACCGAGTCAAGGCAGATTTAACACAGACCCAGAATCAAGGCCACAAAAATAGGTACCTTGTCATTGCTTTGACCAGTTATAGGCTGTACTGCACAAGTCATGGCCATGCTAAATTACTTCTAGAGTGCTGCGCTACCGAAAGGCCAGCTGCCTATTGTCAGTGGTTTCAAGTATTGTCTCTCGAAACTGCACAATATCTATCAAGATCTGTTAGTTCACATAGCACCATAAGGTTGCATTTTAAATCTACACACAGGATTTCTCCATGCTGTAATCTTGTTATGTTAATCTTATTCTAAACTTAGCCGAAATTCTATACTGGCATGCAGTCAGAGAGTAAGCAGTATATCCATACATATCAAAAGAGAATGAGTAAGCATAATATCAGTATAGCAAAGTACATGTAGACAGGATGGAAGATATACATTTGCGGTAGCTGTTGAGGAAGAAATGGACTGTAATCTACAGTTCAGTGCTAGCCCTCCATACGTTGCATGTATGTGACTCCTCTGAAAGGGGTTTCCAGAAATTGCTTGAAACCCTCCTTGCTATGCCCCTGCTATCTGGACTACTGTGGACTGTCCTTGGTGACTATAAGACCATTCTTGACCACTCTGGTCCATTGTGAACAACTTGTGCCATGCAAGGTTGCTCTGTACTATTTCGGGCCACTGTGGGGCATTATAGATAACTTGGAACTACTCTGAAGTCTGGACAACTCTTGACCATGCAGGATTAACCACCATTGATTACACTGGAGTAGTCTTAACCACTCTGGATGTATATATTTGGGTTACTCTGCAAAAGTGAAAATATGGTACGCCCATTGTCACTAGCATACACAAGTTTAATTGAGAAGAAAATTAATTAGAAAGATGCTCTGAGAAAAGCGCTAAAGAACAGGTTGGCATTGTGCAGTTGTGAAACTGTTTCATTCAATATACTATGTCTTCATGTGTAAGCCTATAGGTACAAGGCTAAGAAAAACTAGGTCTCAGGTTGGCCACTGAATAAGTTGCACATTATTTTGTGATACCATAAAGATTTCAGTGAATTCTTTTCGTTTGTAAAAAGGAATGGAGATGGTGAAAACTACTTCATGTGTTGAATTATCAGGTGTCACAGTACTTAGTTAAACCATTTAGTGTAGAAAGTTAGCACAGTTTATGGTTGAATGGAGAACAGCATCCTCTTTAGTAGAATTGTCTATATTTAGCCTTCTCCCACAAGTTCAATAAAGCCTTGTTCCAGGCCTTGCTTACGTAGCTTTTAATTGCTTCCAATGCCACCAGAAAGCTTGGTATAAGGGCCTAGAAACAAGGCTAATTATAAGCACATAAGTGTGCCAAGTAATGATTGGTATACTTGTGTGTGACATAGTCTTAGGCTTGTATATAGTATGAGGCTGGTTGTGTATGCTCTCACAATTCTTTATATGCACTGCACAGGTGGTAGTGAATGTTTCAGTTGCATACCAACTTACAGCCACATAACACCAAACATTTCTTCATTTCCAGCTTAGATAAGATGTTGAAACATGCACACTACTTGTATTGCTTACTTGCTTCTCGTATGCTACATTTTCACTCAGTGTACACTGTATGTCTGTGTCACTTGCTGGTGGTTGTCCACTGGTCCTAGCTGACTGACAGCTCAGCCAGGAGCTCCGGGTCAACTCTCAGCAACTGCTGGCTCTTTCTTTCCACCTTGTAAAGTACTCTCTTGCTGCACACCAGGGTTCATGAACCTTGGCTTTAAGACCTGCCCCCCTAACATATAAATCCCAATCATCCTGAGCTCTATGTTCATTTGTATATATACACACATATATGCATATATACTATAGCTACATATACAGTTCAGCAGGAGATCACATGCCAAGGATACATACAATAGTATGGTGCTAACACTTGGTATGTACCCAATAAGGATTGGAAAATCTGACGATGTTAAGAATTCAGCAGAGCCTTGGTTCGAAACAATCAATTAACTAAACATTGCATGTGCACAATTGAGCAGAAAACTGTACTTGAAGTTTACCCATAACGCCTCATTGTAGTGTGCTAGACTGAGTGTCAACAAAGTGCAATACTAAACAATGTTACCAGGTAAAGCTTTACATTAGTTAGTTTTTTGCTTAAAGCTTTGCAACTCTTGCCTACACCAAATGAACACAATTATTGTTTGTTGGTAAAACACACAAGTCACCCATAATCAGCTAGCATACTGTTAGATATTCTACAACTATATACATACAGCTTATTAGATAAATACAGGAGTACAAAGCTCAGAGGCTACTGTAGCAGGTCTTCAAGCCAAGGTTCACAAAGCTCATCAAACCTCCCAGATTCTGAGAGATCATTTAAAAGAGTGTTCAGCTCATTCACTGCTTGCTTTGTTTTCAGTTTATTCAGTTTAGGTATCTTCTTCCAGAGCTTAGTTTGTCTAATTTGCTGGAAGATGTGGTAGGCAAGTATCGCAATGAATGTTACAAGTGCTATAGTGACAGATGTGTACCCAGCTGCACGCTGATCTCCTCCTGAGTGTTTGACATGATAGGTGGCAGCAGCTAAGATACTCATGTTCACCACAAATGAACCTTCCAGAGCATCAAGGCACCAGCTTTTGCATGTAGACCCCACCACTACCCCAGGCCCACAGTTGAAGAATTCCAGCTACCACTAGAATTGCTAGCAGGTTAATACTGGGGTCTTGCTGACTATTGAAGGCAAACACTAGAAGAAGAACAAAGCGAAGTGCAAGCAGCAGTCCAGGCCAGTTGCGATGTCTTGACTTATAGGGAGCATGGTATGAATCCAAAAATGGTTTCAGCCTGTTGACCCATGAGAACAGTCTCAGGTGTGACATGGCTTGCAGCCACCTACCTAAAAAGGAGTGTAAGGAAGAAAGAGGACGATGTAGATAATTACTGCCACTAGGAAGAGTAAGAGGTGGTTGGCAGCAAAATAGTCCACGTTTGCATCATACAGCCACACCTCTTTGGTATATGTTGGATATTTAAGGTAGGTGAAATAGACTGCAGTGATCAATGTGCGAAGAATTTTTGTATAGGAGAGGAGGATGAGTGTTGCCAAGACTGAAACCGGGTTACTACCTAATAAGTTTGCAAACCTTTGTGAGTAATGGCCAACGAGAATCATAAGTACTACTAGGGCAAATACATACACAGGGAATGCAAACTGCAGCCATGTGTAGCTATATATAAGCATCCATTCCATTGAAGAAATATGTCTCAATACCAAAGTCTAGGTTAATCCATGCAAGGAATACTAATAAGACATCATTAGATTTCACTGGTAGAAAGGTGGTATGGTTCATTCCCACAATGTTGGCATAAAACACTAGGCCACTGAGTGTTCCGGACCTGCTGCCACTGTCAGTTTGCAGACAAAAAGTAAGAAGACCAGTGCTACTCCCATCACTGCAAAAGGGATGAGCAAGGCAAGATGGCTGTTGGTGCATTGCTTGCATTGAGAAGTACCCAGTACCAGACTATAATTTTCCTTGCAACCTCCACACAACATGTCTGACCTGTTGTATGCACACTGCGTGTCTGACAGGGTACTGTTGAGAGGAAAGGCCACTGTATCGGAGACACAGTAATCAAAGGGGCAGTATGGATGGACAATAACTAGTCTACGAGAATGATCATACCCAACCCAAAATGTGTCACCAGACTCACGTGTTATTTGTCCTGATTTATTTCTTATATTGCAGTGATTAGTATATGCTTGATCACATACACAGGACAGTGAGCTGTTTTGTAGGCAGAATCCAGGTGAGCAGCTCTGACTAATACTCAAGTGAAGGAACAGTTTCTCACTAAATGTTGAACATGGGCCATCAGGATGCAGATCAAGGGACACATCCTGCTGTGAAAACACAGTGTAGTTGAACAGGGTGCACATTTTTGTAGTTTGTTGTATGTATTGAGAGTTTAGAAGCACCCCTCTCTCCACATTACTTCTGACTGCTGCAGGAACTATTCCATCTCTCTGACCAACAGCGACCACTGAAACTTGAAATGTTAAAGTTATAAAGGTATAGAGGTATGGATTTAGGCCACTAAGTTTGCAGTTATCTATTACACCACCATATAACACACTTCCTGCAGCATCTGCAGAGTTGTTCTTGAATACAAGTTGGGTATTAATATCCTCAAAAATAAACTGATCAATTTTCTGGCCAGGTAGCTGAATAAAGCATTCTTCCATTGGTATGAACAAGCCAGTTCGAGTCAACTTGCAGTAAGTGAGGGGATTAGAATTAAGGACAAAAATAGCTCCTCCCAGATTTGCATAATTGTTCTGCCAATGTACAGTTGTGTTAGGTAAAATGGAGAAAATTGAACTGATGGCCAGATACATTGCACCTCCACAACTATCTTCTGTGTTGTGTCCATTGTCAGTAAAGCTAACATTTCCATTAAAGGTCAGTTTGCTGTTGGAATTTGCAGAGATGGCTCCACCTTCTATAGCAGAGTTGCTGAGGAAGCTACTAGTTCCAGTAAAACTCAGATACGTATTTGTTACTGCAAAGATTGCACCACCATTACCATTTACTGAGTTGCTGAAGAAGTTGTTGGTTCCATTAAACGTGAGTAGAACATTGTTTGCTACAAGAACTGCACCACCTTCATGACGTGCTGAGTTGTGACTAAAGGTACTAGCACCTTTGAAATTCAGTGATGTGTTAACTATTGCAGCAATTGCCCCACCACTTTCATTGTTTGCTGAGTTGCCTCTAAAATCTTGATTCCATTGAAGGTAACCATACTGTAACTGTATCCCCCTATTATTATTATTATTATTATTATTATAATTGAGAAAACACACCAACATAGGTGTAAGAGACAAACAACTAAATTAAAATGTAAATTAAGTTAGTGTGAAGAGATAACAGAAATTACATATTCAAAGTCACTGCTAGACACACAACTAATTCTAATATCTCTAATTATGTTAGCACAAAAAAGGTCTTCAGGATAATAAGTCTTCTTATAGTTATGTCCACGGAGACGGTTGAACCCACACGGAGTATACACAAGGTTGGAAGAAACACGATAGATAAAAGAAACAGGGAACGAAGGACAGGACAGAGCAGAAGATAACAAGGATAAAGAACGAGCAAAGACAACATTGAAGAGACTCAACAGACGGGCAGTACTATGAACTATTCTAGTATGAGAATTAGATGGGAGTTTCCAGATACGCCTCAAAATTTTATTGAAGGCAACTTCAATCAGGTTCATAGATGGGGAGTCTAGCCGCCACAGAGAGCATCCATACAAGGAGAGACAATATGAGCGAAACAGAAACGTTAAGGTGTGAGGATTGCAGAACTTAAAGTTGCAGAACAAAAGATTAGCCTTTTTAAGCAAGTCCCGGGACTTAAAAACAATGTCATCGTTGTCTGAGAGATTGTAAGACAGAATGTGACCTAGATGACAGACAGAATTGAGGAACGCTAAAAGTTCACCACAAAAATAGATAGCAGTTGTACACTTGTCAGAAGGAGATAAACCAAAACGAATGAGTTGAGTTTTACCAGCATTAAATTTGAGACCATAGGAATTGGAAAAGGACTCACATAGACTGAGCATAGTGCGTAAAGCAGAAGGACACGGAGCCAACAAGATCAAATCATCAGCATAACAGAGAGCGCCAACAAACAAACCATCCCAGTAACAGCCAACTCCACACTCTTTAAGCTTATTCAATAAGATATCCATGTATATAGTAAACAACACAGGGGACAGAACTCCTCCCTGACGAACGCCGTTAGAAACATTAAAAGAATCAGAGCTGGCACCATCCCAAGAAACACTACAAGATTGAGAGCTATACCAGCTGATGAGGAAGCGAACTAAAAAACTGGGAGTCCTTCGTTGTAGTAGCTGCTGAAACAGCAACGAATGATCAACAAGATCAAATGCTTTGCTGGCATCTAACAGACAAGCAAAGACAGAGGAGCCGTGAGACATGTAGTGTGCTGATATGTTCTTAACTAAGCCAGTACAGAGTGCGGTAGACATATGCTTCTTAAACCCAAACTGAAGTGGGGAAGTCGCAAAATATTCAGAATATTGTAAAAGGATACACCATTCCAGGATTTTACTCAATGTTGGGGCAAGGGCAATGGGTCGATAACTATCAGATAAGGTAGGATCTTTATGTGGCTTGGGAATCGGTTTAAGGATACAGTTCCTGAGGTTGGGTGGGAGGTATGAATGGCGAACAAAAGCTGTAAAAAGAGGAGGTAAAATTGTGACTAACACTGGGGAAGCCTTAATAACATGATCGGAGGATAGAGGACTTCCGTCATGCTTGCCTGGCTTAAGATGAGAGAGTGCAGAGACAACACAGTCTCGTGAAAACTGAAAAGACTGAAGATCATCATCACAAACATCTAAAGAGGACAGAAGTTCCTCACGGGCCCTAGTTGAACGGGAGTTCAAAAGGGATTCAAGTTTGGCAGAGAAAACATTGGCAATGTGCGGTGCACCACTCACAGAATCAACAACAGATGATGAAGAGGAAGACTTGCTTGAGTTTATTCTCCTTACTTGAGACCAAAAACTATTAACATCCTTAGAGCTCATGGCTTCGGCAAGCTTTGATCGTCGTATGTGTTTTTCGCGCCGCCTAAGACGTCTTACTTCATATTTGAAACGAGAACGTGAACGGCGTTTGATGTCAAAAAGTACCCCAGAGCAGGGGCAGCCGGCTTCTTTCCAAACTCTATGCCAGAAATTGGCCTTTGACTTAAGCATAGATGCAGCTTTATTCCAACCAGGAATAACATGACCTTGTCTAGAGAGAGGAAGAGTCAGTTCAGCCGAGACTTTCAAGGTGTTACAAAGAGAGTCACAGTATAATTCTAGCACATGTAGATGACTAGTACAGTCAGGATTAGTACAACATAAAGCTTCAGTTGGAGGAACAGGGAGAGAGCGAACAACAAGATCACAGTAAGCAGATACTTGATCTGGAGAGGCACGATGCCAAGCAATGGACGGTTTAGACTGAGACGCGGAGGAAGGGGACGCAGACGCAAAGGAAGAGGACACAGACGCAGAATTGGGAGTAACGTTCAAGGAACAGTTAAAGACAGCAACAAGTGGATGATGATCAGAAAGGTTTGAGCCAGATCCACCAAGAGAGACAGAGAAAAAAGAGGACACCAACTGTTCGCTACATAGGAAATGATCTACCCAAGATGTTGCAGAACCATCATCACGCATATAAGTGAAAGGAATTGAGGGAAAAAGGCAATCAACAGCAGATAGGTTTAAAGAAGACATAAAGTCACTGAGAGATAAAGAGTTATTAGACGCACGAGAGAAATCAACATTAAAATCACCGCCAATTATAAGAGAATCGAATGACTGCGAATCAATAAACGCCTCAATCTCACTTAAGCATGAAATAAATTCAACATTAGAGACAGATGTCCCATAATCAGTCGGCATATAGACATTAATCAACAGAATGATAAAATTGTTTGAGTCAATCAATCTGACCGCACAGAAACATTTAGAGTTAGTAGGAATGGACTTGACACAAGCAAGTAAGGACTTGCGATACATAATAGCGCAGCCGCCAAAAGGACGCCCAACTAAAAGATTGGAGCTGTCCATTCCACTAACTGCAGTATAGATATATTGATCACTTATATTAAGAACATTAAAGTTTTCTCGAAACAACCAGTGCTCTTGAATCAAGAGAATATCACATGAGGAAAGGAGATCAGAAACATAAGGAGAACTACCACGCCAACCTCTACAGTTATACGAAATTATACATAGTTGAGAAATCATGGTGCAGTTAAGGTGCCAGAAGCACCGCCAGGAGTACCAGAATCAGAGGGGAGAGGGGTAGTTTGAGGATGACTATCACCCGAATCAGAAGATGGAGGTTGAGGATTACTGCTAGAAGGGTTACCAGAACGACGTTTAACGCGCTCATCTATGGAGAGGTCAGGTCGCAAATACAGGCCAGTTGTATCATACTCTTTCAGCTTGCGCACACGTGATAACACAAGACGCCTGTCCATCAGTGAGGTAAAGGTCAACAACACAGGTCTTGGACGAGAGAGAGGGGTGGTGGTGCCTGACTTCTTACGACCAAGGCGATAGAGATCACTCAAGGGAACATGAGATCCAACCAGAAACGATAAAATTTTATCAATCTCATTCTTTAGTTCCGCGAGGGTGTTGTGCTCAGGTAAGCCAAACAGAATCAGTTTATGACTGCGAGAAGCATAAGTAGGCATTAAGTTGCCACTGAGAGGGGAAGAAATTCTAGCTTGAGCAATCTGAGGGGAAGAGCGAGTAACGCTTGCATAAGACTCGGCAGAATGTTGAGAGAGACTTCCCTCTACTTTACTAATTACTGCGTTAAGCTTGTCAAATTTAGAGGAGAGTTCCTTAATCTCATTCTCCAGACCCCTCAAACTCCTACTATTTTCATGGACCATCTCACAAACCGGATCAGTGACAATGGGAGGGAGCAAGACAAGGTCACTGGCCTCACAGAAGATCATAGGAATACTGCCGTTGTCATCAAGTTTAGCAAATGCTGCTATGATGTCCTCTAAGTCAGCAGCTGCCTGAGACCTTTTTTCTGTAGTACGGCGACTGGTAAGGGGAAGACCAAGTGAAGACAATGAACATTTGTCCCACAGGATTCTTTTAGCCTCAGCTAGAAGAGCAGTAGCAAATTTACCAAGGGCAACATGCTTAAGGGAATCCAAGTCACCTCTAAGTCGAAAGGCTTTTACATATGCCAGAACAGGATTTACCAATGGGCTGTCCATCACTGGAGTAACAAGTTGAAGTTGGCTTATATCTGAGTAATAAGTGAGTAGTAGCCCACTCACCCAACTAGGGCCATATAGCAAGGAAGGCAGGCAGAGGCCTTGAAGCTCACAACCCCACTAGAACACACCAAGACAACAAGTTGTTATGTTAGTATAAGCCACACAACCACAGAACCAGATAACTACAACAGATACAGAATTCCAATAAAAGCTCACCAATTGACAAAAAAGACCAAAATCCCAACGAGAACAGTGAGAAACGCGCAGAACAGGTGAAAGGAATAGCAGAAGGAGTAACACTGGCAGGATACAGTAGTAATGTTAGCCCCAATGTTCAGTATCAACTTGAGAACTTGAGCAGCATATCACGCGGCATATACGCAACCAACTACGTGCGCCCAATTCAATTTTTATGTAGATTGCACCACCGCTAACGACTTTTGCTGAGTTGTTGAAGAAACTGCTGGTTCCATTGAAGGTACGTACAACATTGCCAATTGAGACAATTGCTCCACCCCCATCTGCAGGTTACTAGTACCATAAAAACTAAGTAAAGAATTGGTTTGTGCATAAATTGCACCACCAACACTCCAAGTGCCAACTGCTGAGTTGCCAATGAAGTTGTTTTTCCACTAAAAATGTAGTGAGCTTGCTGATGCCCAAATTGCTCCAGAACAATTAAAAGGAGAAGAAGTTATTTGACTGTTTTCAAGAAAAGTTGTGTTGTCAGTGAACATAAGGTTGCTGTTGAAAGCACTAATGCCTCATGCTTCTCACTTAACTGACATGCACATTGGTTATGTATGAACATATTGGGGTTTTTTTCCAGATTAGTGTTACATACTACAAGTGCAGTACCAACGTTGTCATGGAAGGAACAGTTAACTAGTTTAGCACATTTTGTAGGTTGTAAAAGCAGGGCGGAGTTACTAACTGGATGACTGCCATGACTCCAAAACCTGTTGTAAGAGGTAAACCCTAAAGAATAAATGTTCACCATATTTGTGAAGCTGAAGCCAACTGACCCATTGCGAACAACTGTTGCTATGTTGTCTGAGGAAGAGTCTCTGCACATGGTCAGCCTGGTTACATTAGCAACTGTGATGTTTGTATCAAGAACGTGGTCACCTGGCAAGAACACTATGGTGGTGTTGGAGGTAAAATACATTTCAGCTTCTTGTGCATACTCAGAGAGTGTGGCACAATGAGTGCAGTTGGTTGAATTGTGAGGGCAGGATGAGCATGATGTGGTAGTGGGTGTGACACAGTACACATTCTCAGCAGAGCAAATAGAAGGTGTTGATGAGCAGTGCTGCCAAAAGCTGGACAAGAACTGGAGCCATCATGTGGTTCCGAAGTTACTGCAGAAAAATAAGTTTGTACATACAATGCTACTAATCTGTCTCATGACCAAGTTATAGCTATGCCTATACTTATGTAGTTTGTGGTCCAGCAATGTCAAGATAGTTAGACTACCATGTTCGAATCCTAACAAGCAATAAAACAGGTTTTCAAGATGAGTACTTCATAGCATGTGCCATACAGGCAGGTTGGGATGAAGCCATCAGTACAATCCTATAATTATTCCAATTCAATGAATGCACTACTGAGAAAAATTCAGTGGGAGCAAACACTTGAGTAAACTTCACTAATCCCCTACCAAATATTTTGCAAGCACTGCATTCTTTGAATTAGCATATATGGGAAGAATACTCTACCATCTACTACTGTAGTCACCAAACTGCTACTACTGAAACAACAACTTTTCCTTTAAGCCTGTATTGATGATGGGTTCAGATTGCAGCTCAAATGGTGCAAAATTTTATTTTAGTGGAGGATATGAAAATTGTGTTTATGTGCAGTAGCATTTAGTGGAGGAATGCTTCATTTCATGAAATTTGCTTCAATCAGAATCCATTTTAATCTATACTGAGTGACAGCTGACATAATACTCACCTGGAATCAGGCCTGTCAAATGGTGTGAACATGCCTGACTAAAGACTTTTGTTTGTTTGTTTGTTTGTTTGTTTGTTTCTTACCTCAAGTTTCTAAGAATCTTTTGTTTGTCTGTTGACATTTAGTCTCCAATCAAAGTGGGGAGACATTTTTTTTGAAAGTTTTAATATCACTCAATAATGTCCCAGTCCTATAGCTGTGTGCATACAATGACTTCTCTTATCATCAACCTGATAAGCAGTAAATGGTGTCTGCCACGTTGGTTAGTCCACTTTTTCTACTGTACTGCCTCTCCAATGACCGTAACAAACTAGAGGTGCTCAGTACAGCATTTAGCCCAATATTACAATTCACTTATAGTGTTGTACTATAAATTATTGTGAGGAAATATATTATTATAGATGTGCAATGATATCCAGTGTACATTCATTCACACTAACACAGAGTGTACCAGTATCAATATACAAAAAAGTCAAACCAGTTGTATACGAACATCTAGCCCATTACACCCAAACTGCTTGTGGCTGAAGATCAAGACACTCAATCGCAGCAAACATTCTCCCATACCACACAACCACAATCTGAGGTTTCATAAAACAATAGTCACCAAAATCTCTTCCTGGCATTTGGCTACTTACCTGTGTGATAGTGTATTTCCTCCATGTGATATCTTCTCCCACAGAGTCAACAGTCTCGAGAAGGACAGAAACTCCACTCCTGGTGTGAATCTGTCAACTTGCTGTACAATTACTCTATAATACTGTAGCTATCATGGCTCTACCTGGTGGAGTCTGGTTGCCTTAGCCATTACAACTTTTGCCTCATCTCCCCCTTTTTTAGCAGCTGTAGCTAACTGACATTTTCTCGATTGAGCTGTGGCTATATTCTCTCCTTGACTCTCCTTGACTCCTGTTTCTTTCTTACTTTGCATGTGAGTCTGCATGTTAGCTTTCGACTTTTGGGTGGAGTTGTGAGAATGTAGCTAGTAGGTAGTTGAAGATACACAGCTTAATGCACAGGCCCAGTTTAAAGTCGAACCATTGTGCCACCAAACTGGAAAAGGAGCCGATGCTGTATAGATTTTAATAGATGATAATAAAAAGCCAAATTTACTAACCATCACCATGGTGTTACCAACATGTTGTTCTGTTCTCATTATTGAGACTCGTGGAGGGTATATAGGAGCTCATTAGTCAGTTAACGAGCACAGGTACAATAGCTACTAAGCATGTTAGATCTTTCTTCACATATAGTGCTTGTGGCTTTGCTGCTTCGTAGTATATGGGAAAACGTATCTCAGATATAATCTATTTTATGCTTTTCATATCAATCTGGCCAAAGTATTGGCAACAGATGGTAGAACTCCCCACCTAGAAACTCAAATTTGGGAGCCTTTGAGGACTCGATACTTTCAGAGTTGGTATATATTTGGGGTATTAGAGCTATGAGGTAAGTCAGGGTAATTCTGTAATTCACAACTTTAATAGTAGAAGGAGCTACACCACAAAACCATGCATGCAAGTATGTAAAGGAGTGACTTTGAACTTGGGGTAGTTTGCGGGCTGTTTAGGATTACTGGAGTTGTGGATACTATTCAAACCAAGATATTATAAATGCATTCAGAATTCTCGGGTTCGCCTTACACGTTCTTGAATAAAAGTCAGCGCTCTGTTATTAGATAAGTCACTTACATTAGTACATAAAGGAGGGCAGATACTTTCTACGTTCGGCTCTAGCTCCGAAATTTGGATGTGGCTGCAGACTCAACAGACAGAGGATCGACAAACTGTTGACTACTCGGAAGCTCAGTACATCAAGGTCGCTCGGAATCACAGCCCCACCCACAGACGTCACAGCAAAATAATTATGACGTCATAGCAACATTTAGTGGGTGTCTCTATTCACTGGACTGGACTACTGGACTGACCTTTTTGTCACTAAAAATCACTTTTATGCCCTGTAATTAGACTCACCTACCAGTAGAGTTGCAAGCTACATTATACTAGTCTGTAAAAACATAGCCTCTTGCTGCCCAATGCCCTTTTAACTCAGTAGTACAGATAGTTTCCAAGTGGGCGGGGCCAACCACTTCGGAGAGCAACTGTGTAATTGAGAGGTAGCAGTACAGTTGACCTTTTGCCTTGATAGAAGCTTCTACTTGTGTATCTTACATGTCACAAATTTTATGGATTGCTTCTTTGCCTGCATTTGCACGTAGCTGCAATGCATGCAAATTGCGCCTGTTGCCATCCAGAATTGAGTGTACTGAGCCACACACCATATGCCATGAACTGGTCACTTGATTCATCATGCTCACTTGAGGCAAGTTTGTTTCACAACAGTGATCATGTTGGACTGACAACTGTGGAATAAATGCAAGTTGGCAGCTTCCTATGGTAATTATACCTCCCTTAACAGACATTCTCTATAACGGACATAATGTTGCGGTCAGGATTGAATTTGCATTACGCGTAATTATTATTATTATTAAATTTCATTGTACACACCACAGTAGGTGTAAGAAGAGATATATATATATATATAAAAGATAGTGTTAAATATTATATGAGAGTTACTATTAATAAGGACACAAGTAATAAATTTCGTCAATAAGTTCTCTGTTCTCTTGTGGAAATAGCCGTACATCTCGTATAAAATTTGAGCACATTTTATCAGCATCAGTGTAGGTTCTCCAGTATCGATTGTAATGATAATTGAGGTGCTTCTGTGAAGATATCACGAATTAAAGGAATTCCTGTGGCTCTTGCTTTCTGACACAACATACTTGAACGATAAATAACAATATTAAAGAGGCTTTGAAGGCTACTAATGCAATGAAGGATGCTAGTATGACAATGCCGAGGAAGCTTCCAAATTTTTCTCAACAAATTGTTGAAAGTGACTTCCAGTGAGCGCAGACTGGAAGATGACAATCTCCACAGTGCAGAGCCATAGAGAGAAAGACAGAAAGTACGAAATAAGAGGGTCTTGACAGCAGGATTAGTGGCATAAAAGGTAGATAAAAGGCAGTTAGCTCTACGGCACATATCGGTTTGAACCCTCCAAATATCATCAGTATCAGATAGGTCCGAACGTAAGATATGACCTAGATGACAGGCTCTATCAGCCAGATTGAGAGTTTGGCCAGCAAACAGAAAAGTCGGTGATATAGATGGGTTAGGTGAGGAGCAAGGTAAGGAGAATCAAACAAGTTGTGTTTTTCCTGGATTAAATAAAAGGTTGAAATCATTGGCAAATTGACAACAGGTATTGAGCATCATTCTTAAAGCTGAGGCAGAGGGAGCCAAAAGAACAATGTCATCTGCATACCCAAGAGCTCCAACAGAATAGTGTGACCAATAGCAGCCAACAGCTTGAGATTCTAATCTGGTCAGTAATTCATCAATATAAACAATGAAAAGTATGGGTGATAAAACACCACCTTGTCTAACACCATTAGAAACTGAGAAATTCTCTGAAAGAGTTTTATTCCAGAGAACTGAGGATTTTTGATCCCTATACCAGGAGAAAAGCAATCTAATAATGGTTGGTGGGAGATTTTTCTCAAGTAGCTTGCTAAATAACTTGGAGGTGACTGACTCGATCGAATGCCTTCGAGGCATCGAGGAAGCATCCACACATTAGAGCCATTAAAACAGTAGCGACTGATGACATTTTTAATTAGGCCGGTGCACATGTCAGCTGACATGCCAGGTTTAAAGCCAAATTGAAGAGGCGAGGTGGAGAAAGTGCGGACGCTGGCAGGCCTCTGAGTCTCGCACAAGATTGTCCGGCACCGCTGATTGATTCACCAACTGGACATTATACTAACACTGGTACGCATAGTTTTAGCCTCTAGTTATCCTTTCTTGCCACCGTACAGCAAAGGAGAGCTCTGGAACGCGCCTTGGTAGCGCTCAACAGCACGAGTACGCATTGCCACGCCTACCGGAAATATACCGGAAGCCTCCGAAGTAGGGACATCTCTTTACTCAGGACACTTTAGATGGCACCAATGGTGTCCGCATGCATTATAGAGGTTCCACTGTAGAACTTTTACTAGACTTTTACCTGCCAGGAAACCTACATTTGCATAGTGTAAGGCTGTGTTTCTAGGCAGTATGCAACACTACAGGCAAGTGAGGGTAATTGCAGGGCATAAAATCATTTTTAGTGTCAGTCCAGTAGTCCAGTCCAGTAGTCCAGTCCAGTGAATAGAGACACCCAAATTTAGCGCCCGCGCGCGCGCGCTAGTGTCAAGTGAGGTCACAAAGTTTAGGAACATAATGCTGTTGTATTTTTGTCTGCACTGCATTGGGCGAGTTACAGAATGAATGAGACTTTGAACCTAATTTCGAACAGTTGTCCTTGCACTTTCCAATGCAGGGGCGGCGGAGCAGGGGGGGCAGGGGGGGCGAATGCCCCCCCAAAGTACAGATTGGGGGGGCCTTGCCCCCCAATCCGAAGATGGCTACTGCTACTTGATGTGTAATAATATACAACAGTTACTATCAAAATGCCAGTGTCAACGATGCGTCGTTTACTTACCGTACGGTATCCAGCACAAACCATCGTCGTAGTAAGTCTCGCGTAGCCGCGAGACTAGGTCGTAGTAGGTTTTCTTGTGGGTGTGACTGGATAAGTTTATTTACTTTTAATTAGACAAACACGTGCACTGCCACTGCACTGCCCCCCCCCCCCCCCCCCCCCTTCAAGCTGTTAGGCGTGGTGATCAGTGAACTAGTTTCAGAGTGTAGTACAAAGTAGAAACTGTTCTTGTCCAGGTCGTCAATTCGTCTATAAGATGCCCACCTCATCAGGCCCGCCACGTACGGTCGACTATAGTGACTGAAACGCCTCGTGACGACTGACGTGTATCGTGGCGAACAGAGGTATTACTCTCGCCATGTACTCTAGTCGGACTAGTGGCATTTGGGTACAAATATGGCCTCAGAAGCGATCTCAGAGCACCTAATTTTTTTACAAATTTCTGGGGGGGCATGCCCCCAGACCCCCCTAGCGTGTGCGTGCTTACGCACGCACCATCCTCGCTGCCCCCCCAATCTCAAGTACCTTCCGCCGCCCCTGCAATGGTTTTTCCGTTTTCCTTTTAATCTCGACGGTGATGACGTCACATGAAGCATGCAAGCCCTTCCGTGGCCACCTCCTTGCCACCGAAAGTCGGTGTCAATATAGAGATAATGGTGTCGGATTGAATAATGTCTCCCCGGACATTATTCACTAGTTAATATTGCCCCCCCAACATTATTCTCCATTGAATAATATTCCGTAATCTTGCAGACAGTAGGAAAGAGGTTGGAGGCTGTACAGGATAGGTTGGGAAGAAAACTATTGTGAGCTAGTAGAACAGTGGCAGGGGAGGCAATCCATGGGGAGATGAGATGGAGAAAGTTAGAAGAAAGAAGAGAGGAGAAGAAGATGTTGTATGGGCGGAGATTCTGGGAGCTAGGCGAAGAGAGGTTGGTGAAGCTGATAGTAGAAAAATTGAAAGAGTCAGGTGGAGTAGGCTGGAGGGAAGAATATGAGATGTTGCTAAGAAAGCATGGCTTGGAGGAAGCCGAAGAGGAAGAGTCAGGGTCAGCGCAGCCTGGAAGAGGAAAATAGAAAAACAGAACTGGGAAGACTGGCAAGAAGAGGTGGACAGGAAAAGTACCTTGAAATGGTATAAGAAGGTTAAAGAAGAGAATGGGCCGGAGAAATACATAGGCTCATGGGAGGGACATGTGGCAGAACGGTTGAGGTTCCGGTTGAGGTCAGGGTCTATACAGGGTTGTTTGAAGATAAAAAGAGATGTGGGATGGTGGAAGAGGACAGATGTGTGCTCTGTAATGGATGGAAGGTGGAAGATGTTAAGCATTTTGTATTGGAGTGTGAGGAGTTTGACCAGGATAGATGTCAGCTCCTGGAAAGGATCAAGGGAATTGTGGGAGCAGAGGAGTGGATGAAGGGATATGAAGAAGGTGATGATGACAGTCGAGTGAGTTTACTGCTAGGGAGAAGAGTAGACGTGAATAGGGAGGTGATGGATGACATAGACAGGTGCATAATGAAAGAGATGGTGACGTGGTGGCAGAGGCGCAAGGTGTTGTTAGGTTGGGTTAACTATCTCTCTTACTCCCCCTGAATACCTGGGTACCAGTGCCCCCTTCTCTCTTTCTCTCTCAGTGAACTGACCCTATTAACTACATGTCATGGTAGCTGTATTTATTTTTTATCATATCACCCAGTTGTATACGTATGCCATTTAAAAACCTGCTATGTACTGTGATGCATAGACGTAGGAAGCAACTTTGAAGTGTAGAGGCCATGCTGTACCGCACGAAGCGCGGCGGGGAAAATGTTAAAGAATTTCCCCGCGCGTAGCACGGTGGCGAATTTTTTCAAAGTGTGCACCTTTACACTGCAAAATAAAGCCTTTTTTCAAAAGGTATAAGCTTTCAGACCTTCCCAACAGTCCAGTAAAATATTTGTAAAACTGTAAGATTGCACGTACTGACTAGTAGTCTCTGTGAAAATGTGGATTAGCCTCGTACCAAGCCATCTCACAGCCAAGATTTTGATTGCTTTATAGTGTACTGTAAGCGGAAATGTACGCATGTAACTGCATATGAGACTGGTGTAACGAAGAGGCTGCTTGAGGTTGGGCCCGTTTCCAGGGAACGAGGCTAGCATTAGCAATTAGTCAAGTTATGAATATTACTCTGCGACCTAAAAGGTGTAGCGGCCAAAGCCGCTACGGCCGCTACGGTTCCTACGCCACTGTGATGGCCCTTCGGGTTCAACTATTCCAATTAAATCATCTCGCATAGGGTCTGGCTACCTCCGTGAGACTACCTCGTGCATGCGCTTTCAAGGTGGTCTGGCATTTTTATTTGCAAAATTCATAGTCATTACAACTGACAGTCGCTATCATGCATGGACCTAAAATACAGCTCGCAAGGATACGTTTTAGTCTCGCGTGGCCAGACCCAACTTGAGTCTTGCTACGCGAGACTAGATAAACTTAGCCTCGTATCCATGCAGGCCTTCTCGACCAGTGCCGGTTTGTCATTCGCGGAAGAAGCAGAACTATTAAACGCAGGCTTCTTTCCACGTGATACCACTACAAGCGACAAATGCTAGGGCAAGAATGGCTAGAGTAAGAGTCTAGCAGACACTCTGCATGAATAGGGGTCCCGACAAAAAATCCAAGAATGAACAAACTTGACTCAACTATGCTGAAATTCAAGAACCAAGTGACCTTGTTTGTAAACTACAATTACAATAGTTTCGTTCTTCCGAAAATAAATAAAGCAAACAGAAGGTTATGTGCCAAAATATGGCCATTATGGGATTATTTTTTATTTTATGGGGAATTATATATGAACATACCTTTAACAGATATCCACGCGAGTGGTGCAGCTATTTTAATACTCTACCAATGGTAAATAATCAATTGCACTGGTGCTTGGTAAATTTACTTCTCAATAGTCACTTCAAACTATCAATTATTCTTCTATGGGAGAAATGTATTGTAACATAAAATAACAGCTAATATAGTCTCTTGACAGCTATAAACTTGAGTGGTCCAGGCATTTTTGCACAAGATACATCAAGTGAAATCCATCAGTACCGCTAGTTTCGTAGTGAAGCTTCAAAAGTCACTTGAACCGAATTGCAAGACGAATTGACTGAAAATAGCTTTGCAGCACCAACTTTTATAGTCCAGTTTTTACATATCTCAAATAGATACTTAGTTCTAGTACAACAGATTTGAAATCGGAGCACCTTCGATTTTTTCGTTGGGAGCCCTAGCATAAATCTGCGTGTGCCAAGAACGGTTCAGTGGCGTAGATATTTCTAATTAGCCCTAACCTGCCATAACTTACTTATATAGCTCAGCTGCAGCAGTCTCCTAATAACTCGCGTGCACTAGCTTGAAAAATTCGCAGCTGCGAAATCACCGTTCAAAAAACATTTTCTGCCGCGCTTCGTGCGGCTCAACATGGCTTCCACACTTCCAATTCGCTTCCTACGCCCATGAACGCCGTACGCCCCATAGCCCCGCAGGCCTTTGTGGCTTGTGAGGCCACTACAAATCAGTTACATGTTTCAAAATGAACTCATCTTCCAACCTACTAGTCCCGCAAATGACAGTTCTCATCCGGGACAATATTCACTGAGGGGGGACATAATTTAATGGTGAATAATGTTCTAGGGGAGCAGTATTCACTAGTGGGGATTATTCGCGAGTGAATAATGTCTGGGGAATAATGTCTGGGGGGGACATCTTTGGGCGGGACACTGTACACTATGACAACGGCCTTTAATGAACATTGCTAGAATAGCTAACCCGATGCCAATTTGTAATTGTAGCCACGCCCTATTAATACCACATCCCGAACAACTGTAGTCTGTTTATTCCGCAAAGTTCTACCGTTCTCTAGCTGCAGCTAAGGATAGAAATGCCGCTGTTTGATGGGTTTGCTCGGAAAGTAAGTATAAAGTTTGTATTTTAGTGAACTAAGATAAGAATATTTGTGTAACGTTACGTAGACACCCATATTAGCTAGCTGGTGGGTGTCGCCCTCGTAGCGTAGTCTCGCGGAGCAACTCTCACAAGAAAAGCGGGAGAGAGTCTGGTCTTTCTGGCATGAGTTGGTGCTAAGGCCAAGGAGTGTTTCAGTGGGCGATAATTGCCGAAAGTAGGTTAACTCAACAACCCCGTTTGGCTTCAGTGTCACTTCCACACTTCCTCGTCAATCGCAACTTGTGTTGTTGTGTTACTTGCTGACTTGCTGACAGCGCAACACCAACTCAATATACAAGAAAGACAGACTCCCGCTTTTTATGTGAGAGTCTGGCTCCACAAGACAAAATGCTGCACGGTGTATGACAGTACCCAGGACATATCAAACCAGAACCCACAGTCCGTGCCACCATTGGCTGGGTCTGGCTTGTGAGACTGAACTCTGATGACAGTTTGAACTGATCTAGCTAGTAACTGTGTACACAAGCTAGGCTGCTCACTGATAGAATGCAGACATTCCAGAGATTTTCTTACAGGTTAGCTAACTTCATTGGTCCAACTCAGCAATCCCGACTCTCCAACAAGGACTACATACATGTATTTGGCTTCTAAAGTTGTGTGACTATCTTTCCCATGCTAATTCAAAAAATGCAAATATTCTATGGGAGGCTAGTGACGTTTATTTAAGTATCCTCAATGGAATTACAGCTTGCAATGATACATACCTTCTTTAATAACTGCACATGTGCAGTTAGGTGCCTTCTAATTACACAGTGCAAGTATGCATGAGCATTTGGTCTCTTTGTGTGTCAGCTCATATTAACAAATTAATTTTGATGTGAATATCATGATTTAAAGTCAGCATGGCATTTTGCTACCTTCTCCTTGTCATCTTTTCTGAATACTTTACATCGCCTATGATTAAGATCACAGTTGAATAATTAAGCCAGCAATTGTAGTAAAAAATGTAACTGGACTATGATTGTAGTTATTAACTACAAAATGTAGAACATTGTGGGGGCGAGCCTGAGCAAGCAGCTACCAAACTGCCAAATTTACTTCATTGCGAATATATACAGTACATCCCTCACCTGACGTTGGAGTGTGCCAATGTTTTCCTTTGTCTTCCCTCCTGCTTCAAGACACTTCCTGGAGTTTGGCTGCCTCTGCCATAGCTATTGTCTGCCCTTTATCTCTGGCAGACCATTGTTATGACTTGACATGTTGAACTTGATTTGAGAATGAATAAACAACCTGTGTATTCAATCTCTGGCTGTGACATTTTAGTGCCTATGAATCTACTTAATCAAGTCCAAGCCAGCTTGACCCACTTCTAGTGGTTTCGTCCAATTAATTATCATTTTTGTTTATTTTATGGTTAATTTGTGTACAAAACAAGCCCAGCCTCAGGCAGCAAAATTCCAGTGTTTACTTTCTACTGAGATAGTCCATCTACCTCCACTCACCCAAAGTGAGTGTGACTGAAAAGATCACAACACCCAATCCAGCAGTGTCACCACAAACCTGCACCCTGAAGTACCACTCATAATACAGATTTTAGTTTCCTAGACCCTCCCCTGTATTATCTTCATCAGTTCATCTAGTACAAGTACCACATTGTAAAAGTCATTATTATCACTTGGACATATAAGTGCTCTACTGGAGTCTGGGTTGTATCAGGCAAGGGAATTGTATAGTCAGTGCTGTATCAGACCAGGGCATTGGAGCTTGTGCTGTTTCAGGCCAAGGCATTGGAGCCAGTGCTGTATCAGGTTCGAGTTACTGGTGACCTAGTAGTTAAAACACTCAACTGAGAACGGAAGGGTCCTGGGTTATAGCCCCACTTGCAGCAGAGAGTTATTTCTCTTCAGGGTGCACTCAGCCCTACCCCACAAATTGAGTAGAAGGATTTCCTTCACCTCTTTCAGAGGGAACATTAAGCCGTCAGTCCTGCAGGATCCCTTAATATCAGCCTAATTGTGCTATTTGGATTTCCTTGTTCTGTATAAACAACTTACAATGGAGTGGTTACCCTGGTTTCAGACAAGCTGCAGAGAAAGCGGTTTGTTTTTTGTAAGACAACCAGAGAGGCAGCTGGCCCAGACCATCCTGCCCAATTCAGATGTTCAGTGGTTACTCTCTACAGATTCATGGTTGTAAGCACTAACATCTGATCTGAGGAGTCAGGTGTTTGCATCATAGTTGTAAGGTCAGCCTGTGTGCTTGTCTTATGCAATAAGCAACCTATGATAAGTGACCACTGTTTCTTCAGCTTAATTATCAAAGCAAGTGGAAAACGCGGAAGTACAGAAACCGAAGTACGGAAATAAGAATGAAAAGCCGCCTATCAGTGTCTAGTGCCTTACTGACTCATGACTGTGCCTTGTAGCGAAAGGGTGACTATCTCTAAGCAATGTGAGAGCCGAGTACTGGCACATCAGACTCCAGCAAGCACTAACACATGCAGTTGTAGAGCCCGCATGGTTGGCCCACTCACCATTAGTCTTGGTTTGGGTCTGGCCACACTAACAGGCAGTCACGTGCTTCATGATAGCGACACTCGCTGCAGTCCTAGAGCCCAAGATCCGGCTCTCACATTGCAGGGATAGAGTCACCCTTTTGCTACAAAGGCCTCAACACACACAGTCGTGTGTCAGCACCGAACACCAATAGTTGACTTTTCTTCTCACTTCAATTTCCGTACTTCTGTTTCCGTACTTCTGTTTCCGCACGTCAGTGTTTTCCACCTGCCCCTGTTTTTCCAGTCATGTATGACTGGATAATCCCACATGAACTCAATTAAAGGCACTGGAGCCAGTACTGTATCAGGCTAAGCCATTGGAGTCTATGTTGTAGCAGGCCAAGGCAATGGAATCTGTGTTGTATCATGCAAGGTATTGGATTCTGTGTTGAATCAGGCCAAAGCATTGGAGTCTGTGCTGTATTGCATTGGAGATTGAGCTGACATATTGGAGTCTAATACCACACATAATGACTTTCACTACCACTTGTCTGCAACCTGAATAAGTACCGCGCAATGCAGGCATTCTCCATGATCTAGGCACAGGATAAATACAGGACAATTCTGGCCTCGTATGAGCCCTGGGCAGCCTGTCATGCAATAAAATCTGTTTGGTTACTGTGCACTCTCATTGACAGCACTGAAATAAAATTCAGTGTGAATTGATGGTTTTCATGCACTTGTACAAACGTGTATGAAATGGCACCTACCACAGCATATTTTAAACTTGATCCACTAAACTGGATAGGAAGCAAATAGGAAGCTGAAGATATAGGAAAGAGACAGAGGTCATATAATTGGTTCATATTGATTCCATATCCTCCACACAATTGGTTGTGAGAGTCCTCACAACTGTGTTTGAAAGTTACAACTTTTCAAGCCCTTTGATGGTAGATAGTTCCTCAACAGATGGAAAGTGGTTTAATGTGGTTTTAAGACTGCTTTCTTAGCTTACTGGTTTGCAACAAGGGTAACTACTTTGTTGTCTTAAACATCAATCTGTTTTATAGATGACACTACAGCTCAAAAGAATAAGACATTGTTCTGAGCTAAAAACTTTCATGAGGCAGCTTTGGTTGATCAATGACAATTAAGCAGTGACAAGCTCTGCTGGTAGCTAAGTCCATGGTCTGTGTATGCTTAACTGTTAGCCAAACAAGCTACTGTTGCTATTCAATACTGACGCCTGTAAGTGGGAGCCACCCTTGTGGGAAATGAATGCTTAGACTTAAGTACCCAGGACAGTTTGAACTGAACAATGATTCATACTGTGTAACAGTCCATTTCATTTCTATTTAAAGTACATTTTAGCCCTAAGCCTAAGCCTAACCCTAAGCATGCTAACCCTGAAGTTTGCCGTAACCCTATACTTCGTAACCCTTGCCCAAATCCTAACCCTATTTTTTCATTAACCCTAATCTCACTAACCCTATTTGAGCCCATGAATCTAAGCTCAGCATACATGGGTTAAAATCCAGTTTTTTGTTAGCTTATGAATATTAATTAGTTAGGGTTATTTAGCCCTCTCCAGTGATCGTGAACGTCACTGGGTTCAATCCGCTGTCCAATGGGAATGTTGACTCATGTTGATCGTCATGAATGTCCTTAGTGGCCTTTTTGTTGTGTCTTCAACAGCTTGGTGTTAGGTTAAAAAGATGGGGTACAGTAGAACCCTGCTTAACGGACATCCCTCAACAGCGGACACCCACGATATAACGGACAATTCCGAAAGTCCTGACTGTCCTCCCATTCACTTCAATACTTAAGCAACCCCTGAATAGCGGACACCCCGCTACTCCGTATAACGGACAGTTTTTGCGGTCCCAATTGTAAGCAAACAATACTTTACGACCCCGATTTAGCGGACACTTGTCGACCTTTTCAGCAAGATTGTCCACCATCGCTGCTGTAGTTAACAACATGTTGGAAAGCTCTGAAAACGCAGCCACGTTGCAGTCGGAATACGCAGTACCACGCCTACCGGAAATATACCGGAAGCCCCTTAGTTAGGGACACCCCGCTATAAAGGACAAAAAGTTGGTTCCCAATGGTGTCCGTTATAGAGAGGTTCCACTGTATGTGACATGGATTATTCATAAGTGTGTCCCAAGCATTTAATCCATCCTAACCCTAAGAACCTGGGATCATGGATCTCACTAACCCTATCTTGGGACTCATGAGTGTTGTTAGTGTCCCAATTTGGATCAATGAATCTCATTAAAGGATTGTAAACTTGGCTGGAATTCAGTATATCTGTCTTCTCATGAATAAGTGATGAGCCATTTGTGATAGCCCTGTGTAGCAGTCATGAGCAGCATTACATTTGGTGACCTATTGAATGGGGAAGTTTGGTTTACGTAGATCATCATGAGTATGATTTGTAGTGTGTTGTCAGTTCATTAAGATCCTGGGTAGGGTTGAATGGAAGGCTAGTGAGACATGGAATATTCATCAGTTTGATATAGAAAGCAGGTTAAGGTAGGACAACCTTGAATCGCGAATTGGGCCGATTCCGCTCATGAATAATTAATTAGGTTGGGTGACCATAATGGCACGATTGAAATTCATCGGCTTGTTTACACTTTCCCATGGCGGCAACCGGAATCAACAAGGGGGGCATGTCCCTTTGATGTGGCCTGCGGCCCTTTGTAGTGGTCTGGCGGCACTTTCATGTGGCTGGGCAGAACGTTGAAGAAATCCTCCAACACTTAAAAAAAAAGAAAAACATAGTAAAAAGATTTTCTAGCTCGTTGAATGTGATGGTTGGCTATTTGTGTGTTCAAAGCTTGCCTGAGTGGGCTTGAATGTTTGTGAGTGTGGTGGAAAGGCAGAGAGCCATCCTGGAAGACGGGTATCATCACACAGTTGTCTGGCAAAGGTACTGTAGAAAGCTGACTTTTCAGGCTTGTAGGCCCCACCCGATTTTATGCTAGCGGGAATGTGTGTAACTTGGCTCCATTCTAGGGGCAATGACAGGGAGTAGGTTTGTGGGTATAACTCCCTGGCCTGGAGGTGAGCGGGAAAAAGCATACATAGTTTTGTAGGGGGTGAGTTGAGCTTTCTGAAACTGGGCTCAATTTTGGTTGGTTTGAGTGGAGGTGTGTCGAATTTTTCTTGAAAGCCAGCATAGCCAAATGACTGTTTTTGAGGTCAAATGTGTGTTTTGGCCTGTAGACTGGAATTGAAGTGGTCCCAGGACAAATCCATATGTAAAGTTTTTACTTGTTTTGTGTGTGTGTTGATGATGTGGTCAGACTGGGGGTGGAGCCTTGGAGAGGGTGCAAATTTTTATTTTAGCTGAGGGACTAAAAATGTTTTTTTGGCATTATCAGGTAGAGAAAGCAGTTTGGTACATTAAAAATTATATTTGCATTTGGGTCATGTGTATTGTGTGTATTGGACAGAAACTATTATGTATTGTACATGTGTATTGTGTGTATTGGACAGAAACTATTATGTATTGTACAAATAGTGTCCAATACACACAATACACATGACAAAGAGAACTAGAATTATCAATGCTGTCTCTATACTGACCTCTGTCTCTATACTGGTTTTCAACAAGGGTAACTACTTTGTTGTCTTAAACATCAATCTGTTTTTATGGATGACAGCTCAAAAGAATAAGACATTCTTCTGAGCTAAAAACTTTCATGAGGCAGCTTTGGTTGATCAATGAAAATAAAGCAGTGACAAGCTCTGCTGGTAGCTACATCCATGGTCTGTGTATGCTTAACTGTTAGGAGCAACCCTTGTGGGAAATGAATGCACAGTTTATAGTTTTGAACTGAACAGTGATTCATACTGTGTAACAGTCCATTTCATTTCTATTTTAATGTTACATACTTTGTGACCACTGTGGTGTGTAGTCAGTTGTCTGTATAGTATGCAAACAATAGATGAACCTTAGCATGACTCTCTCCCTCGCATTACATGTACATATAGTTTATGTCCAATACACACAATACACATGACAAAGAGAACTAGAATTGACTGTACCTATTTCACACCAACTTTCCTTGTACGTAGAACATGGACATCTGTTCAGGGGTGTTCATTGTCTGCAACAACATGCACTATCCATAGAAGCAATTCACTTGAATTTGCATTTATATAACCAAACGTTTCAACAACTCTGTCAAAATACAACATTGTTTCTTCAACTAGTGTTGTTGCAAGCAACAAACACTTGTGAGATCTCCTAGCCCTACGGCCCTCTTCAGGTTTAATCTACATGGCAAGCCTAATGGTTTTCATAGTGAACTATTGTTACTGTAGAAGTATTGACTTCCAGCTTCAGCAAAATAATACAAATGAACGTACACTAATCCCACAATTCTTCTCTTTAAATATCACTGCTGCAGGTGTCCATCCTTATTGTGACCATATCCTTTCTGGGATGGTGTGCCTATGTCATCGGATTTGCACTGCTATACTCAGAGATTGTTCAGAGGTATGTGCATGTGTAGTTGACTGAGGTTCCACAATTAGCCTAACATGATGCAGTTGGACAAGACGATAAGGGGCTACCTGGGGTATATAGGCAGGTCATGTGCATGAATTTACATGGCTTACAAGCATGCAATAAGTCACCACAGACAGACAGCAACCCTCTTCTTTTTTATCCCTCTCCCCCATGGTAGTCCACTATATTGGGCGTTGGTTAATCTCTGCTCTTGTACATGTACACCAGATTGCAAAAGTCTTGCAACAAGCAAGCTGAACAGTGGAAAACCACAATTAATTTACCACGTATGAATCTGATTATCTTTTTGCCTCAGCACTGTCATCTACTTTTGTAATCTACTTTTGCAATCTAATTTAGATAACCTAGAAAAGAAGATTCTAGATAATGTAAATCTGTACTAAACTTAGCTGCATGCTAGGGATACACTGAGAAAGTATATATAGGGCTGAAAACAACTTGCCAGGTATAGTATCGCTCAAAAGTAACAATACCACACTTGAGGCTACTTTTAGCATACACATACCTTTAACGCACTATATCTTCATTTCAGTCTGAGCTCTGACTCCAAAACTGAACCCAAGTGCACTTTCAGACTTAATAAGCAGACTCGTGACCTTAACCACGCCCACTCATTAACAAGCATGCAATAGTCAGCACTCTCAGTTGGCTCTCCTGGCCTTTTTACAGCCAAGCCTAGCAGTTGTCATGTGCACAGCACCCCGTGGGTGACTATCTTTTCTGCGCAGTGTGCAGTGTGATGTAACCAAAAGTGCCCTATAGGGTTTAAAGGGTTAAATTAAAACAGCAGCTGATGATACTTAAATAAGATAAGTGCACTGCAAGTCGCATTAAAACAAGTTGGTGAACATGGGAATAAGGCTAACAGCAAAACATAAGTACAACAGTAACTTCTAGCAAGCTTAATAGATTCGCACAGAACAGCATTACAAGAAGTCTCTTAGGAAGAGGAAGGAAACTAGAGTGTAGGGCAAGTATCATGGCGTACGGTAGTACGCCATATGTAGGGATGACCCCGAAAAAAAATGGCGGCCACATTAAAAGTGCACAAATGACACACTCGAAATGTCTACGTTAGATTAGTCAAAGGCCTCTATGAGCCATATCAGGCATTACCGAGTGCTTCCATGAGCAACGGGACCGTTAACTTTGCTGGAGAGCATCGCTGAAGTACCGGACCGGCGAGTCGCTAAAACGGGCAAATCGTCTATGTTCTGACTTTCTTCTTTCTTTCTTTCTTTCTTTCTTTCTTTCTTTCTTTCTTTCTTTCTTTCTTCTGTCAGTGTAACTGTCAGCCAGGCTGAAGCTATTACAACGATTCAACGCGAAAAAAAAACAGCATAAATCACCGGGTATTGCACTCACTACTTATCGTTATCATAGAACTGGAACTATTCTTCAGCGATTCCCAAGCACTCCGATGTTAATGCTTAGTGCTATACGCCATTTTGCTGCAATAACATTCTTCATAGAAACTACGCCCCCCCCCCCCCCCCCCCCCCCGGAAGCTCAACTGACCACGTGTTCAGAGAACTAGCTTACCGTGAAAGATGAACTTCGGCCGGCAACAGCCAAAGTCAGGTATATAGTATAACGCAAAACATGGGAGATGTAGCCTCGTTCCCAGGCCCCGCCCAGCTTTCCGTCGCTTATTAGTACGGTAAAGCGGGAGAGGGCCTGGTATCTTTTCTCACGTGAGTGACGTCAGGATAGAAAGGATGGTAGAAAGGGTTTAATTGTGCGTGGGCGCACCGGGCCCAGAACAGCGAAAAGAGCCAAGGTACCAGGTAACTTACCACACGTATTTAGCTAACGGGAGGCGATTGTCTCACACACCAAGCGTTGAGCGTGTAATCGGTTTAATATACGCGAAACAAAGCCTGTTAGTTCTGCAAAATTTCGCCATTTTCCAATTACGTCATGCTCACGTGAGAAAAGATACCAGGCTCTCCACGGCTTTTCCGTACTGCAAGCGACGGAAAGCTGGGCGGGGCCTGGGAACGAGGCTATGGGAGATGTGCATGTTTCCAGGAGAAGTATTATAAGGTATGTATTGTTAGAGCTGCTGTAAATGAAAGTGTATATGTGTCATAATATGAGGACTCCCACACTAAGCACATGCAAGTACAGCGGTTTCTACTTCCATTTAGACCATAGCTGAAGTCATTTTGTAATCTAGTCAGTTGCTAGTCATATAACCCACCTAGATACAAGGTATACTTGATGGTTAAAACACCACCTGGTACTTGCCAGCTAGTGTTAAGTTGCCAGCTAGTGTTTTAACCATCAAGTACTTCGTATCTAGGTGGATTATATGACTTAGAACACTAGCCACTGATATTCATGCATCTTCCCCTCGGCCTACCCTTCCACGTACATCTCTTCTCTGTTACCATTCCTAATAAAAAAACAGCAGGAACAAGTCACAAAAACGTTTTCTGAATGAAAACAAGTGCATGTAGGGATGGAACCCTCAAAAACCAACCAAACTAGATGGGAATGACACCACAACAATTTCACACCATCCCTACATCTTGTGCCATTTTGCCAACTATGTACACCACAAAACTCTCTACATGCACTTAGTCTATTCACACCTTCTAAATGAACACTGAACAATATACAGCCTTCTACATAAAAGACCATCCATATTTGCCATGTTCAGCGGCAATAAGATTTCACAACATGACATACCATACAGACCCAGCTCATATGCCCTCCACATGCAGTTTCTACATTCAAGACTAGTCTCGCAAGTCAGACCCTCTCCGTTCCACAGCACCAATCGCTTTCAGTATCAGCACACAGAGGAACTAAGAATCGTCATAAATCCAAACGCTTTGAAGTGAAATTGTAAACCCAAACATCAAACTTCTTCCCTCCGCGTGCCGCATACTGAAAGCGATCAGCGCTGCACAGAAAGGGTCTGGCTTGCGACACTACTTCAAGACAGACCACATCTGCCATGCTCAGTATAGAAACTACATTGCAGCCACCCACAACATAACTCACTCCCCATACTCATTAACATGCACTCCACACCCAGCACTACCCACCCCACTGCCTTCCACAACCCTCCTATGCACACAACTAACAAACACAAAGCATAGTTGGCAAAATGGCACAAGATGTAGGGATGGTGTGAAATTGTTGTGGTGTCATTCCCATCTAGTTTGGTTGGTTTTTGAGGGTTCCATCCCTACATGCACTTGTTTTCATTCAGAAAACTTTTTTGTGACTTGTAAAATACAAAACACACAGTTTGAGTGTTTGAGGTCAAGAAAATGATAAGTGGCAGAGATACACTGGTTTTACCATATACCAGTTTTTAGCTATGATAACAGGGAGATTTCTCATAGCACAAGTAATAAGGGATAACCAATGGCTTAGTATCCCTCTTAAGTTAGCAAGTTGTAGCAACATTCTAGCAGGACAAATGCACCTAAAATGGACGAGGGAAAGACCCCTGCCTGTGTTCCCTATGTAATTGCTCCACACTTTCCTTCCTTTATCATTACAGGAGTGGCTACAACCTGGACAGCTGTGGCACTGTGTGTAGTCAATTCACTGAATTGACCCTCCTTCCCTTCTGGTGCTTCATTGGCACTGGGCTAGTGATGTACATCCTCACACTCCTGCACTTAGCGATTGGACATGCAGTCTTGGGGCTCTTTGTATCCACTATATCCCTTGTTGCCACACACACACACACCACACAGACACACGCCACACACTATGTGCACACATGTACAAAATAGAATAGCAGTCCCCATTTCCTGGTCATCTCAACACAGCTTGTAATTGGTTGGTTCAGAAGAGTACGTTCTACTGTCCACATCATGCAAGACTGTATTTTGAGTAGGCTATGCATACCTATACAACGTGCCTATACATGCCAGCACTGGCAGTAATGAATTAGCATGGGTAATTAAGTACTAAGCTGAAACAACAATTTTTGCTGCAGTATATACGTGACTATTATACATATAATACATACAAACACACACACACAGTCCTTAGCGTCATTATGCCTTCTACCCTATAGTTTATAACACTAGGCCTGTTGTTGGTTGTCTGTCTTAACTGATAACTGTACACAGGTCAACCTGTTCACACTGCTTTTTGTTGCATTTGGAGGTGGGATGTTGTATTTGGCTGGGATTGCCTTTGATGCAATATATGACTATACAACCTTGGATCTGATCCAGTATGATTTTGGTAAATATGCAATGACCGCCTTTGCAGGATGCCTGACATCTATGGTCTTTGTGGTAAGTCTGATTGGCTATGTCATAATGTCCAGATGGCGGGGGTATAGAAACTGTATGGGAGTTGCACACTCTTATACAGTGGAACCCCTCTATAACAGACACCACACTGCAAAAACAAGTTGGTCATTTTAACCACAGAGTGGTTACCCCGGTTGCAGACAAACTGGAGAGACAGTGGTTATAAGAGGCTTACTTTGGTATTAGAGACTAATTGCATAAGGCAATCCAAGCGGCAGCTGCCAAGTTCATCTTACAACCACAACACACTGAAAACCCTCATAACATCTGTGACTCCCTCACCTGAGAGCATGGAAGTTCCTTACTGGAACAAAAGTGCATTTGTAATGCTCCTTCACAGATGTTCTGAAGTTTGTCAGTGTATTGTGGTTGTAAGATGAACCAGGCAGCTGCCTATTGGGTTTCCTTATGCAGTAAGTCTCTAATACCAAAGTAAACCACTCATAACCACTGTCTCTGCAGCTTGTCTGCAACCATGGTAACCACTCTGTGGTTAAAATGACCAACTTGTTTTTGCAGTGCATTGGGAACCAACATTTTGTCCTTTATAGCGAGGTGTCCCTAACTAAGGGGCTTCCGGTATATTTCCGGTAGGCGTGGTACTGCGTAATCGGGCTGTTGAGCACAAGGTGGTTGCGTTTTCAGAGCTTTCCTTTGCTGTACACTGGCAGGGAAGGCTAAGCAGAGGCTAATACTACGATAACAGCACTAATCTAATGTCAAGTTGTTAACTACAGCAGCGATGGTGGACAATCTTGCCGAAAAGGTCGACGAGTGTCTGCTAAATCGGGGTTGTTAAGTATTGTTTGCTTACAATTGGGACTGTGAAAACTGTCCCGTTATACGGAGTAGCTGGGTGTCCGTTATTCAGGGGTTGCTTAAGTATTGAAGTGAACAGAAGGACAGTCGGGACTTTCGGAATTGTCCGTTATATCGTGGTTGTCCGCTGTTCAGGGGTGTCCGTTAAGCGGGGTTCCACTGTACTGTTACGAACTCTTGCTACTGATGCCTTAGGAAACCCTCATGAAAGGATGTAAGCTGGGATTGAGACCATGACATAGCACCCACAGGAGACCGCCATGTGCTGTCAGCACCTTCTTTCTTCTCTACTTCAGTGTGCATGCTTGGGAAGGTAGCTACCATTTCCTCAAATTAAGTAATTGTCTGTCTTGTCTGCAGGGTATCTCTATGTTGCTGTGGCCTTTCTTTGTTATCACTCAACTCCCATCGTGCACTAGTCCAGAGCATGATGGCTTTGTGCCATTACAGCAGGAGCCTCAGATAATGATAAACACTGTAGCCCCAGCTGCTGTGCAACCCCGGTTTCCACAGGTATGTGGTGTGAAACAGTACTTTTATTCCCATGCCTTTGATTGATAGACTGAGCTAGTCCACAGATTATATTAGACCGTAGGCAATAGATTTTGTGGTGGAGTCGCAGTACATTTCCAAATGATTTCTTGGAAATGAGGCTGCATGGCACACACTCTGAAGTACTGTAGTATGTAGGGATGGCCTGGGGAGAAAAATGGATACCACATTAAAATTACATTTGCATATAGGATTGTACCCAAAAGCAAAAGAACCACACAGCATTAAACTAACACTGCATACAAGCATCATATAGCATGGTTGCAAAATGGCACAAGATGTATAGAGATGGTGTACTTGTTTGGTTGCTGTTTGGGAATTCCATGCATTTGTTTTAATATACATGAACAAGGTTCAAAAGAACATTTGAACCTTGTTAATTAATGTGTATTGTGCATTCATATCAACATCGCTAAGAATACAGCATTGTTTGTCAAATGGTTCTTTCAAGAGATATTTTGAGGATGTTCCTCATTACCTGATTGCCATCCCATAATGGTATTTTCAGGATTAAGATGCATGAGTGCAACATTAGTATATTGACCAGATGCTCATGCCACATTTGTAGCATGAAAACTGATAGATCGAGTACATATAGTCCACATTCAGCAAGAATGGCATGTACGTACATATATGGTTGCCTGTGCTGGAGAGAATTACTAGTTCATGCAGTTTAATTTTGGAACATTATTGTAACTGTGAAATCCAGATACTTTTTTCCTAACTCTCTCTTTCTGCTCATGTGCCCATTATTCCCTTCTCTAGCCAACACCGATGGTCCCTGTTGCTTCTGCTGTTCCCATGGCAATTGCTGTGGTGAAAAAACCCATGGGATATATGTATCCAGTGTCATAAGCTTAAACTATTATCTGTACTACGCTACATACCTTTATCCCTTGGTTAGGATAGTTCTAGATACATGTGCACTGTTCACATAGCGATTGTCAGAAGTTACCTACACACACATTTATCTTATCCCTTTGTAAAAATATTAGGGTTTTAGATAGTTTTATACTTGTGTACTGCCTACATACCAGTTAGGTTATCTACACACACCTCATTTTATTCCAAAAAGTGGGGGGGGAATTCTACAAAGTAATGCCAGCCTTCAAATGGATGTTTGGCTCAAGTTGACTATAGCAAACAGTCTTCCAACTTGTGATTAAAAATAAGGCACAAAACACACAATCATAGAACGGTCTTTAGTATAATTAGCAACATCAACAAACCAGCTTTCTCCCCTACCGTCTCCTCACTAGTCTTGTTTTTGGTCTTCCTGCTTTTTATGACACCCACAAACGTTCTGCCTCCAGCACAGTACATTTAGGCATGACACTACTGAGGATAAAAAAATGTGTAGGAAACACATGTGTGATGTTATGAGATGAATAAGAGGAATGCAAAAAGCTAGTAGTTGCTGGAAATTGAACCTATGACCCCTGGCTTTAGTAGCCTCGTACCCAGGCCACTCGTGGAAAGTTTTTTCAAAAGCGGCCTGGGTGCGAGGCTACTGGCTTTAGCTGTCAGTGCTCTGATCACTGACTTGCGATCACCAAGGCAACCACCAGCCCTCACAATATGTACTGCATAGGTGTAGTGTTGAACGCTTCCGTTGTGTATGTATCCACTCAGCTATACTCGAGCATGTGCTGTCAGAAATCCACTAGTAGTTTTGAATTTGATACCAGGTTGAACTATAAAATGTTTCTTACAGTGTTGAGGACATAATTCTTTAAAATAAAGGTGTGAAATGTTTCTTACAGTATTGAAGATATAATTCTTTAGGTGTACATATGACTCAGGTCTAACACAGAGACCATACACACAAGCATACACACAACTTCATACCCTTTTTGTGCTTTGTGCAACAATTCAAGTGAAGTTGATGTTATGATTTCTAACTTAAACTGTACAAGTCATGTAACACAATTTTTATGCTATACCATTTGCATTTTTAAAATGCAAATGGTATAGCATAAAAATTGTATGGCTGCCATTTTAGAGCATTAGCTAGTTTAGCCATACACAGAGGTGTTTTGACCCTTCAAATTCTTTGCCTCTGAATTGCACAATCATATCACTGTGAAAAATACCTGTTTCCTAACTTGATTTTGGGAAACATGTAGGAAAACAGCCTCGATTGTTCTCAGGCTCTCCCCAGTGCCCTGCTGGGCGAGGCGCATGCAGAGGAGAGCCTGGGAACAAGGCTGCAGGGAAACTCAACTAGGAAATCTGCATGTGAAAACTCAATGACATGGCATGTTTCCAACTTGTAGTAGCTTGAAGAGTCTGTGGTCCAGTACAGGCTGCATTACCAGGCTCCACAATAGGAAATCTGTGAACACTCAAGGACACAGCATGATACTTGGAATGGACTTTGCCAAAACTTGTTAGTAGACACATGGTAGTAATCACAGTCGAGTGTACATGTGACACATTCACAGCTCCATGCGTGTACATGAAAGTTGCACAGGGATCAAGCAGCACTGTTCAAAGGTCTGATTCTGTAACTCTTCATAGATCAATTTCTTGGCAACTAGAATTTCCCTTACATGAAGCAGCAGGCCTCTGAACAAAGGCTATGTTCCACACATCCTTTACACCAGAAGGCTGTCCAAGGCAGCTCAGGCATGACTTTACAGGCATTGCATTTTGTTGTGAACTAGATATTCACTACGCATGCAAGTGAAATTACAATGGAACAATAAGGAGATAGAAATGTACAACTTTTAAATTAGAATGTTTATCTGTCTAGGCACTGGTTCATGTTAGCATGTTCTTTATTAAAGCTTTGTGGCAATACGTAGAGTTTTGTAGAAATAGTTATAATTTGATAAGGTATAATTATGTATGCAGTGCATTACTGCATGTACATTCCTTGCATGATTGGCAGTCAGTCTCCCAGAAAGTAAATGATAACAAATGCCTTTATCCTTAGTACCACACCAAGCAGTCTTTGTCCTCTAGCAGTGGTTCACAGCATTGATTCATGGGTTGATATGGAGGCCATGCACTGATCTCTCCAAGGACTAGAGGTTGTTCTATAATGGATTCATAGTCTGCTCAATGGACTGTAACTCCCCAATCTTCTGTTTGAATTTACCCCACATCATCTTGGTTAATTGATTGCACCCATGGAAAATTATTAATCTTACTATGCCAAGTGGTAGGAGCTAAATGATCATCACCACAAACATAGCTCTAAGAAGCCCAGTGTGAAGAAAACCAGGTGATTTAGCCACATTAGACCTCTAGTGTTTGAAACTTAGTAGCCACATTGTTGTGTAGATGTATCTGCTGTCACTGTCACAAGCGAAATGTTGATCAATGCTAGAAACCATCTTGGCTTTGATGTATAAGCAACCCTCACTCCTCTTAGCCTCGCTGTCCAGCAGCAGTCGGTGGAGACGGCGCAACAGCGCCTGTACAAGGAGATTCACCGCGGAGACGCCGCGGCTATGGCTTTACAGCAACGTGGCGAGGAAGAGGGAACGCAAGCTGATACAGCAGCCTCAAACGCAATGTCGCGGGAGCGAGCTTGTGGAACTTTCGATCCTAGACTTGACGAACTGTCAAAAGAGTTACGCCGCCTCTCTTCTGAGTTAGCCCAATTTCGGAGCGATCGAAGCCGAGGTGAACTGCAGCGGCGGCAGGATCAGCGAGGGAAGAGTGGTCCAATATGCTGGAAGTGTGGCAAGCGTGGTCATGTTCGTCGGAACTGCCCTCACTCTCAGACAGAAGCCGGCCGCCCAGAAAGAAGTTACAGGTCAATCACTGCAACCAATAACTCTGCACTAATAGTTGATGGGGTTGTTGAAGGCCGACCTACCAAGATGTTAATTGATTCCGGGTCAGCTGTGACTATTCTACGTGAAGATGTCTGGAAAGCAGCTTGCACCAAACCATGCAGCTTGGACACTCCTGGCCTACCGGTAGTGGTTGCGAACGGAGAAACTCTGGACCTTTTAGGGCAAACAACTGTCTCCCTGCAAGTTGCTGGTGTGAAAGCTAATTACCCATGTTTGGTGACAAGTGAAATAACCCAAGAGTGTATCATTGGAGCAGACTTCCTGCTAGAGAACAAGTGCGTCATTGACTTGCACAACCGGGCACTACTGGCCGGGGGACAAACTACACAATTTCTAGTCCAGGGGAGCTCCGGATCCAGTCCGTCAATCTGTCACGTCTTCTTTCCAGAAACTACTGTACTGCCAGGAAACTCGGAAGTGCAACTTCCCCTCTCTCTATCCACAGTCGCTGATCAGGGTATGGCTATTTTGGAGCCTGCTCCAAAGTTTATTGAAAAGCATGGTGTTCTAATTGCACATTCTCTGACCCTTACAGGTGACCAAAAGACCTTAGTGCGAGTACTCAACCCTTCTCCTGCCCCTGTAGTGATCCACCAAAATGAGAAAGTAGGGAAACTTGTACCACTGGACCAGCCTGACTCCATGTGCACCCTTGACTGTCTATCCTTGGAGCAGAAGCCACAAAAACCTAAGCCCTCTGATGTGGAACGAGCCATTGCACAGTTGACTGACGACACAGCTGGGTTACACCAAACAGAAAAGAGGGAGCTTGAGGCACTACTGCGTGAGTTCACTGATGTGCTATCTGTCAGCGATGATGACTTGGGACGCACTACCATTGTCCAACACCAGATTGACGTGGGTGATGCTGCACCTGTGCGTCAACCACCAAGGAGACTACCATTCCATCAACGAGAAGTGGTCCAACAACATGTTGACAAAATGCTGAGAAACGGAATCATTGAACCATCCAAAGGGCCCTGGTCCTCACCAGTTGTCCTGGTCAAGAAAAAAGATGGCACCACAAGATTTTGCATCGATTTCAGGAAAGTGAATGATCTCACCAAAAAGGATGCACATCCCTTGCCTAGGATTGATGACACATTAGACACTCTGGGAGGATCCCAATGGTTCTCAACACTCGATCTTGCAAGCGGTTATTGGCAGGTGGAAGTTGACCCAGTTGACAGAGAGAAAACAGCCTTTCCCACTCCTGATGCTCTCTACCAATTTCGTGTAATGCCCTTTGCCAATGGGCTATGTAATGCACCGGGAACATTTCAACGTCTGATGGAACATGTCTTGCGGGGTCTTCACTGGTCTACCTGTCTGGTCTACCTAGATGACATTATTGTTTTTAGCACGACAGTTGAAGAGCACCTGACTAGACTTGCTGATGTACTCACAAGGTTACGGCAGGCTGGATTAAAAGTGAAACCAAGCAAATGTCATTTGATGAAGAAAAGTGGCATGTGGTGTCTAGTGAAGGGGTTGAGACAGATCCGGCAAAAATCCAGTGCATTGCAGATTGGACGACTCCCTCAAATGCAAAAGAGCTGAAGCAATTCCTGGGCTTAGCTTCATACTACCAGAGGTTTGTCAGAGGGTTTGCAAAGATAGCCTCACCCCTTCATCATCTCTCTGAAAAGAAGAAAGCCTGGGCTTGGACAGATGAGTGTGAGCAAGCTTTCAAGTTGTTGAAGCACCACTTGATTTCTGCTCCAATTCTGAGGCTCCCAAACTTCAGCCAGGATTTCATCCTTGACGTAGATGCCAGTGAAAATGGCCTAGGAGCTGTTCTATCACAGGTTGATGGTCATGAGCAGGTGGTAGCCTATGCGAGTAGAGCACTGACAAAAGCTGAGAAAAACTATTGTGCAACTAGAAAACAGCTGCTTGCATTGGTTTGGGGGGTGTGCCACTTTCGTCCTTACCTGTTTGGTCGCACATTCATTGCCAGAACAGACCACAACTCTCTCAGGTGGCTTCACAACTTCCGGGACCCTGAAGGACAAGTTGCCCGCTGGCTGGAAACCCTACCTGAATACAATTTTAAAGTGATACACCGGCCAGGCTCAAAACACTCCAATGCGGATGCACTTTCCCGACTACCCTGCCGACAGTGTGGTTACAGAGAAACAGATGACGAGGAGACAGCTACCCGTACACAACTTGAGGAAGACGAAGACATAGCGGAAGTGTCAACAATATCACCAAGTGATTCCTGGGCCTCAAGTTGGAGTGTGGAGGAGCTAAAGTCCTCACAGGCTGCTGATGCCGCTCTTAGCCAGATGATCACCTGGCTCTCTTCAAAGTCTGTGCCATACTGTGTCCCGAAAGGTAGTAGTATTCAACTACAATCGTTGTGGACACAACGGCGTTATTTGCTGCTGAAAGATGGCATTCTCTATCGTCGTTGGGAAGATGTCCCTGGTAAGGGACTTCACAAGAAACTGCAGCTTGTCCTCCCACAGCAGTTGGTGACAGAGGTACTGACCAAGCTGCATAATGCTACTACAGGTGGCCACCTAGGAGCAAAGAAAACACTTGAAAGAGTGCGCACCAGATTCTACTGGGTTGGCCAGAGACGAGATGTCGAAGAGTGGTGCAAAACTTGCCAGATATGTGCAGCCAGGAAATCTGAACCAAAAAAGCGCAAAGCTCCCTTGCAAATTGAGCCAGCCAAGTACCCACTTGAACGGATCGCAATGGATATCCTGGGCCCATTACCAGAAACAGAATGTGGAAATAAATACATCCTGGTAATTGGTGATTATTTCACCAAATGGAAGGAGGCGTATCCCATGAGAAACATGGAAGCTACAACTGTTGCCAACATCCTGGTCCAAGAGTTTATTTCCCGCTTTGGTGTTCCCAAATACCTCCACACGGACCAGGGTCGAAATTTTGAATCAGGGTTAATTAAGGAGATCTGCTCACTTCTGGACATCAGGAAAACCAGAACCAGCCCTTACCATCCTCAGTCTGATGGAATGATCGAAAGATTTAACAGAACCCTACTAAACATGCTCAGTACATCAGTTGACAAAGATCAAAGAACTTGGGATCTGCAACTGCCCATGCTAATGCTGGCCTATAGGACCAGTATACAGGAGACAACTGCAGCAACCCCCTTTTCTCTCATGTTTGGGCGGTCTGCTCAACTACCAATTGATCTTGAGTTCAATCTCCCAGTAGTAACTTACAACAGTCTCAGTCAGTACCAGAAGCAGATGCGTGAACAACTCCAACAATCGTATAACACAGTTCGTCAGCACATGCTAAAGGAACAAAACCAGCATAAAGATCTTTATGACCGAGATGCACATGGCGCCATGTATGATGTTGGAGACAGGGTATGGCTGCATTGTCCTGCTGTACCAAAAGGCCACTGCCGAAAGTTTCATCGGCCCTGGCAGGGACCATTCACTATTGTGAAAGTCATCAACAGCACTGTATATCGTATTCAAAGTAACACGTCACCCCGGAAACGATTAGTTGTGCATTATAATCGCCTGAAGCCATACTTTCCTTCCTTTAACAAAGACCTATTTGGAAGCAGCCCAGTTCCAACACAGAATGAATCAGTTCACACCTCTAATCAGCACCAACAAGATGAAAATACTGACCAACAGAATGAAAATGCTGTGTCAGACACCACATCTCAGGCTACAGACCCAGCAGTACCTCAACAGAATATACCACCTACTGTCTCAACCTCCCCAGCACCAGACCCACCCCTTCGACGATCAAGCTGGAGACGACAGCCTCCAGACCGATATGGAACAGTCATCAGTTATCCAGACTGTTATTCCTCTGATTCCGACACTTGATGCAAGGATGCATCAAACTAGGAGAGGGAGTAGTGTAACAAGTGAACAATGAAGACAATAGCACATGTATAATATAATTGATGTCAGACTGTCTGTCCCTGTACATGTTGCCATACCTGTTCTTGTAAACAGCCCTTACCTGTTTTGTAACCAGTACTTACCAGTCTAACCTTATGTGCCTATATAAATGATCACCCTCTTCTCTGAGATGAGATATTATTCAGTCAAGTCTATATTGGTGTATGACTGCGCAAACCAGAGCGGGTAGTCAGAAGGCGTTACATTAGATAAGTCACTTACATTAGTACATAAAGGAGGGCAGATACTTTCTACGTTCGGCTCTAGCTCCGAAATTTGGATGTGGCTGCAGACTCAACAGACAGAGGATCGACAAACTGTTGACTACTCGGAAGCTCAGTACATCAAGGTCGCTCGGAATCACAGCCCCTCCCACAGACGTCACAGCGAAATAATTGGGGCGAGCCTGAGCGAGCCCCACATAGACGGTACAACTGGGAGATTTCATATATGTACTAGATGAATGCAGGGCATTGTGGGGCGAGCCTGAGCAAGCAGTATGCCAAGGACTACAATTGCGCATGCGCAGTTCGTACACACGCGCGCGTACCCCTTCGCACTTGTCGAGGTGTCGAAGTTGTCGTAGCGTTTAGTAAGAAGTAAAGTTGCTGTTTGCTTACTGTGCCTCATCCAAGTGTAGAAATGACAAAGGCAGCGTTGTACATTATTCACACAGGAATGACCTCGTAATTGAAAGTCTTCAATTCTTGGCCAACCCACATCTAGTTTTCTGCTTAGGGGTGAGAAACAATGAATTGGTTTGGAAGAGGCTAACGTGCAATTTTTTGTGTACACAATCACCGTTATGGTTTATCAATTTTTGTTGTAAACAACATGACATTACACTAATAACGATATAAAAGTGATGACATAATATTTCCTGTTTGCATGAGAGCTTACATTGGAGTTTCTGTCGACCAAATGAGCTTCAAATGGTAGTTTTTTACACATTGCCAGTGAGTTAGTGGATGTTGGTTGGTTCAGTTTTTCCATTAGGGCTGTGTCATTGCTATCTCAACACCATTGTTGGTAGCCACAAAAGTTTTCCATTTTTTCTATGACATTTTCTCTGAGAGTTTCTACTCCAGATTGCTGAACGTCATGCTGGCTAGAAAAGTCTATATTTGCATCATCATTGTCTCTGGCAGATTGTGTAGTGGAGACAATTGTGGCAAATGCTTTCCATTCTTGCTTACCTGGGTAGCCTCGTTCCCAGGCTCTCCCCGCTAAGAAGGGCCCTCCCCCCTCTTAGTGGGGAGAGCCTGGGAACGAGGCTACACCTGGGTACAGTTCACTGAAATCACACAGCTATTGCTTGAATTCTTTGTTGTTAAAGATCACCTGACGGATGGTGTCCTTTTCCTCGACGTCGGCTTCTTCTCTTGCGGTCACGGAAGCCATGTACGCTAATGCGCTATTGGAAGCCCTACATACTTCGTGCGACCAAGCGCGGCGCGCGGGTGACGGTCGTACGATAATGATAATTGGGGCGAGCCTGAGCGAGCCCCACATAGACGGTACAGCTGGGAGATTTACTAGATGAATGCAGGGCATTGTGGGGCGAGCCTGAGCAAGCAGTATGCCAAGGACTACAATTGCGCATGCGCAGTTCGTACACACGCGCGCGTACCCTTTCGCACTTGTCGAGGTGTCGAAGTTGGCGTGGTGTTTAGTAAGAAGTAAAGTTGCTGTTTGCTTACTGTGCCTCATCCAAGTGTAGAAATGACAAAGGCAGCGTTGTACATTATTCACACAGGAATGACCTCGTAATTGAAAGTCTTCAATTCTTGGCCAACCCACATCTAGTTTTCTGCCTAGGGGTGAGAAACAATGAATTGGTTTGGAAGAGGCTAACATGCAATTTTTTGTGTACACAATCACCGTTATGGTTTATCAATTTTTGTTGTAAACAACATGACATTACACTAATAATGATATAAAAGTGATGACATAATATTTCCTGTTTGCATGAGAGCTTACATTGGAGTTTCTATCGACCAAATGAGCTTCAAATGGTAGTTTTTTACACATTGCCAGTGAGTTAGTGGATGTTGGTTGGTTCAGTTTTTCCATTAGGGCTGTGTCATTGCTATCTCAACACCATTGTTGGTAGCCACAAAAGTTTTCCATTTTTTCTATGACATTTTCTCTGAGAGTTTCTACTCCAGGTTGCTGAACGTCGTGCTGGCTAGAAGAGTCTATATTTTGCATCATCATTGTCTCTGGCAGATTGTGTAGTGGAGACAATTGTGGCAAATGCTTCCCATTCTTGCTTACCTGGGTAGCCTCGTTCCCAGGCTCTCCCCACTAAGAAGGGCCCTCCCCCCTCTTAGTTGGGAGAGCCTGGGAACGAGGCTACACCTGGGTACAGTTCACTGAAATCACACAGCTATTGCTTGAATTCTTTGTTGTTAAAGATCACCTGACGGATGGTGTCCTTTTCCTCCTTGACGTCGGCTTCTTCTCTTGCGGTCACGGAAGCCATGTACGCTAATGCGCTATTGGAAGCCCTACATACTTCATGCGACCAAGCGCGGCGCGCGGGTGATTCTCTTGCGGTCACGGAAGCCATGTACGCGAATGCGAAGCCCTACATACTTCGTGCGACCAAGCGCGGCGCGCGGGTGACGGTCGTACGATAATGATAATAATAATAATAATAATGATAATACATATATGAAATCTCCCAGCTGTACCGTCTATGTGGGGCTCGCTCAGGCTCGCCCCAAATATATGTATTACCGCGGATTGCAGTTCCGTTTGAACAACGCGTACCCCGTTCCGCGTTCCGCGTATGATTTGGCTTCGGAGCAAAACTGAGCTGGCGCTGTTTTGGTGGGAATTTCAAACTGTGTACCGTCATGTCTGCTGAGCCCGGTCGAAAAACTGCCTACTCTGTAGATCTTCGCTGGAGAGTGATATGGCAAAGATACGGGATGGAGCTGTCGTTTAGAAGGATATCTGCTAATCTAAGTATATCAACTGGCACTGTCCACAATGTTTTGAAGCAATTTGAGGAGACAGGAGGCGTGGCAACACAGGGACAGAAGGAAAGGCCGGACATACGCGGACTCACTAGCACAGAAGAACTTTTTATTGTAGGATTGGTGCTAGAAAGTCCAGCACTACAACTGCAGGAAGTGTGCAAAGCAGTTCAAGAACTTAGTGGTGTGGCTGTATCTCTATCCACTGTGTGCCGACTTCTGAAGAAGCATGGGTTTACTAGGAAGAAAATGCGCTATGTTGCTCTCCAGAGAAGCTCACAATTTAGAGCAGACTTCATGGCAGAAATCCTTCAGTACAGGCGAGACCAACTTGTATGGGTTGATGAAACTGGTTGTGACCGCAAAGATGGTATGCGAAAATATGGGTATGCCATAAGGGGTAAAACACCACAATTGCACCGGTTGCTTGCAAGGGGTCAGCGTATCTCAGCAATAACAGCCCTAACGAAGGATGGAATTCTTGCAACTGAGCTCCGTACTGGCACTACAGACTCAGATACATTCTATGACTTTCTTCGTGGTAGGCTAATTCCAAGCATGCACCCTTATGATGGTGTAGCACCCAAATCCATACTCATCATGGATAATTGCTCAATACACCATGTCCAAGATGTTCTGGACCTTCTACAGAGCTGTGGTATTTTGGTTGCATTTTTGCCACCCTACAGCCCTGATTTCACTCCTATAGAATCTGCTTTCAGTTTTGTAAAACAATACTTAAAGAAGCATGATGAAGTTTTGCAAGCCATGACTAACCCCATCCCTCTTATTCAATCTGCATTTGACAGTATCACCCCAATACTAGCATCATCATGGATCACAGACTGTGGATACTCATATTGATACAAACTTTGAACTGTAAGAATATCTCAGTTAGTATACAGACATGTATAATAGTTTCAGTCAGCAGTGTGGATTCACTACAGGGTCAGCAGTGTATACTAAGGATACTACAGGGTCTTAATATCTGCAAGAATGGCCTTCTGAAGTTCATTAAATTCCGCTTGAGACAGCCCACCTTTGTCCAAGATGTCAATACATTTCCCTAACTGATCAAGGCACTGAGACCTCATGCCCAACCGCTTTCCAGGAGACACTCCAGGAACAGCACTGCTTGAGTCACCTCTTTTCGGTGAAGTGGAACCCTTAGCATCTGCAGATGACTCAGAATCTTGCTTTTTTTTGCGCCCCCTAAAAAAAGGATAGTCCGGAGGGGTATCAAGAGAAGTGTGTCTTTTCAACTGAATGAGATTAGCCCAGGTACGCAGTTGTTCACTGGAATATTTATCTCCATGCTTCTCCTCCAGCTTAGCAAGTATTTCATTGGTCTCTGCAACTTTATCTCTTTGGTGGGATTCATAGTTGGTTGAGCGTTTCTGTGCATTACTTGCTTCTGATGATGAACCGCTTCTTGGTCGTTTTCTAGAGGCAGAGCTGTCACTACTAGTCTTTTTAAAACACCACAGGAGTATTGACTTCTTCCTTGAATGGAGATCATACATCTCTTGAATGTCATCATCACAGCAAAGCCACTCTTGCTTTCCACGCAAGCCATGTCCAGGCTGAATATAGCCTACTTCTATGTCACCTGAGAGTCGATCAGCGAATCTAGCTAATAGTTCACTCTTCAATTCAGAGATGGTTTCTATTTCGCCCTGTTTGCTAAATTTCACTACAGTGTAATCACTCTTCTTTGAAGCGTTCATGACTTTCACAGTGTACGCATACATAGATTCATTCTTCTTCTGTAAAGCTTGGTTCCCTTCATCCTGCAACTGGTGGAAAAGAGCAGAGGAAGCCTTTCAATACCATCAATACTATCCCAGTTAGCTTAGTAACCATCCTCCAGAAAAGTGAGAGAGGGTCTAGCAGATGTTATTTAAATTTCTGACCAATCCAGACCTTACTGTTCAATTTTGAGACAGCAACACCTTGGCTTCAGTAAGACTAACAGTGATGCAGTTTTAGGGTTGCAGATTAAACAAGCTGTGAACAATGAATACTAATAACATCTGCTCAATTTTCTGGAGGGTCTGGCTTGTAGACTAGGTTCTGCAAGTGTATCGGTGAGAATATGTTAGGTGTAGTAACACTACTTTGGTGGAGCGACAACCATTCTCATGTGATTGACAACAGCAAATGTCTATACACAGATGCACAGCAAAACTAAAAATTTTTGGGCCAGCAAAAAAAGGTGCCGGTAAGTCATCATCAAACAGTAAGCAAGTGATAATGGGAACAGCGTTATGTCATCCATGACCAATATATGAATATATCGTTATTAGAACCTGCATGACCAATCCCATACACTACTAAAAGTGTATCATTGCAGCTCTGCATGACTACACAGTGTTTACACAAGCTGCAGCTAGTGGCTTCACCATGCACTTACTCTGGCTTCTATACTATAGCTTGGATACCACCAGTGTCTGTATTTTGTAGTCTCATGCCAGCTCATGCAAGCTAACCATATTTTTCTTCACTTCCAACGGAAGGAGTGAGAGGGAGAGGAAAAAGATATCTCGACAGTCTCGCCTCAGCTCTCAAATTGTACAGTCACTGGAAGCTACTATGGTCGAGTTCATGGTGGGAGAAATTTCGGACTACATACGCTCACGAGTCTTCCAACGTATGTGTAGCAGGATACTTTTGAAGGCACTTTCTATCACACCAGTTTGGCAGCATGGGCACATAAACATTATTCCGTATTCCATATTATACAAATCACAGCGTCCCACTTTTCACTTGAATGAGTGTCTGCTGCACTTGCACAATTGTGTGGATTTTTTTATTTTCAATTGGGTCACTGAGGTAAAAAGCCTGGTTGCCTGACTATTTGTGTAGGACCAGAAACAGAACAACTTTTGAGTGTGTGCCAGGGGCCATGACTCACCACTGCACAGTCATACTCTACATCGCTGGTTACCACGGTGCAGTCACTGTCGTCTTCAGTCTGGCCTTCCCTAGCTGTCTGGGACGCTGAGGGATACTGGGACGGCACTGATGTAGTATTAACGGCAGTGTAGCTGTTGTTTACACTGACTCCATAAGCGGCTCCACCTGTCCCAGTGGCAGTAGAGAGTACTGCTGTCGACGATCCTACCGGATTGTACCAATACGGAGTGTAATTCGACGCTGAAGTTGGCGGCCCTTCCATCCTACCAGGGTAGATAGACAAATAAAGCGCCATGCAGGTCACGTTTCCACGTGAAGCACGTACAATGAATTTCATTACGGAAATATTACGGAACTACTGAGTTGTTCAAACGGAACTGCAATCCGCGGTATTATTATTATTATTATTATCATTATCGTACGACCGTCACCCGCGCACCGCGCTTGGTTGCACGAAGTATGTAGGGCTTCGCATTCGCGTACATGGCTTCCGTGACCGTAAGAGAATCACCCGCGCACCGCGCTTGGTCGCATGAAGTATGTAGGGCTTCCAATAGCGCATTAACGTACATGGCTTCCGTGACCGCAAGAGAAGAAGCCGACGTCAAGGAAAAGGACACCATCCGTCAGGTGATCTTTAACAACAAAGAATTCAAGCAATAGCTGTGTGATTTCAGTGAACTGTACCCAGGTGTAGCCTCGTTCCCAGGCTCTCCCCACTAAGAGGGGGGAGGGCCCTTCTTAGCGGGGAGAGCCTGGGAACGAGGCTACCCAGGTAAGCAAGAATGGGAAGCATTTGTCACAATTGTCTCCACTATACAATCTGCCAGAGACAATGATGATGCAAATATAGACTTTTCTAGCCAGCATGACGTTCAGCAATCTGGAGTAGAAACTCTCAGAGAAAATGTCATAGAAAAAATGGAAAACTTTTGTGGCTACCAACAATGGTGTTGAGATAGCAATGACACAGCCCTAATGGAAAAACTGAACCAACCAACATCCACTAACTCACTGGCAATGTGTAAAAAACTACCATTTGAAGCTCATTTGGTCGATAGAAACTCCAATGTAAGCTCTCATGCAAACAGGAAATATTATGTCATCACTTTTATATCGTTATTAGTGTAATGTCATGTTGTTTACAACAAAAATTGATAAACCATAACGGTGATTGTGTACACAAAAAATTGCACGTTAGCCTCTTCCAAACCAATTCATTGTTTCTCACCCCTAAGCAGAAAACTAGATGTGGGTTGGCCAAGAATTGAAGACTTTCAATTACGAGGTCATTCCTGTGTGAATAATGTACAACGCTGCCTTTGTCATTTCTACACTTGGATGAGGCACAGTAAGCAAACAGCAACTTTACTTCTTACTAAACGCTACGACAACTTCGACACCTCGACAAGTGCGAAGGGGTACGCGCGCGTGTGTACGAACTGCGCATGCGCAATTGTAGTCCTTGGCATACTGCTTGCTCAGGCTCGCCCCACAATGCCCTGCATTCGTCTAGTAATCGGGGCGAGCGTGAGCGAGCCCCCTTCTAGTGATGCTAACGGGACCGTCTCATATATATATATATTATGTGTCGTACGTCGTGCCGCATATCCTAAACTTATCCAATTTAACGCACGTAACGTCTATAAAATACGTATAGTGCAGACGCCACATGTTCTACAATGGAGTCGTACAGCAATTCTTCAGCAAGAGTCCCCGAGTCATCAGGGAATAGAGAAGACAGACTGCAGCGTAGAAGAGAACGAGAGAGAGCTCGTCGTGCCTCTGAAACCGCGGAACAGAGAGAGGAACGGCTGAGAGTGCGGAGAGCAAGAGATAGGACTAGACGCGCCGCTCAGACTGCTGAAGAGAGAGACGCCAGATTGCGGCAAATACGCGATAACCGACGTCAGAGTCTGGCAACTGAAAGCGAAGAGAGAGCAGTTAGGCTTCAGCAGATGAGGGACAGGCTGGCCTCTGAGACTGAAGAGGAGAGAGCAGCCAGGCTACAGCGGATGAGTGCCAACCAACGTCACAGGTTGGCCTCTGAGACTGAAGAAGAGAGAGCAGCCAGGCTACAGCAGATGAGTGCCAACCAACGTCACAGGTTGGCCGCACCAGCCGCGCCGCACCAGCCGCACCGCACCAGCCGCACCGCACCAGCCGCTCTCCACGCGCTTGCGCATCCATCGCATTCGAGCTCACGCTCGCCCCCACAATGCTGTGCATTCACCTAGTTGGGGCGAGCCTGAGCGAGCCCCACATAGACGGTACAACTGGGCGAAATCATATATGTATTACTAGATGAATGCAGGGCATTGTGGGGCGAGCCTGAGCAAGCAGCATGCCAAGGACTAAAATTGTGCATACGCAGTTCGTATACACGCGTGCCCTTTCGCACTTCTTGTCGAGGTGTCGAAGTTGGCGTGGCGTTTAGTAAGAAGTGAAGTTGCTGTTTGTCTACTGTGCCTCATCCGAGTGTATAAATGACAAAGGCAGTGTTGTACATTATTCACACAGGAATGACCTCGTAATTGAAAGTCTTCAATTCCATTGGCCAACCCACATCTAGTTTTCTGCTTAGGGATGAGAAACAATGAACTGATTTGGAAGAGGCTAACATGCAATTTTTTGTGTACACAATCACCGTTATGGTTTTATCAATTTTTGTTGTAAACAACATGACATTAGTGTGATATAAAAGTGATGACATAATATTTCCTGTTTACATGAGAGCTTACATTGGAGTTTCTATTGACCAAATGAGCTTCAAATGGTGTATGGTGGTAGTTTTTATACACATTGCCAGTGAGTTAGTGGATGTTGGTTGGTTCAGTTTTTCCATTAGGGCTGTGTCATTGCTATCTCAACACCATTGTTGGTAGCCACAAAAGTTTTCCATATTTTCTGTGACATCATATGGTTTGAAGTTGCAAGGCCTATTAAAGATCACATGAATCATTCCATTTTCTCTGAGAGTTTCAACTCAAGGTTGCTGAACGTCGTGCTGGCTAGAAGAGTCTACATTTTGCATCATGATTGTGTCTGGCAGATTGTGTAGTGGAGACAACCGTGGCAAATGCTTCTCATTCTTGCTTACCTGGGTAGCCTCGTTCCCAGGCTCTCCCCGCTAAGAAGGGCCCTCCCCCCTCTTAGTGGGGAGAGCCTGGGAACGAGGCTACACCTGGGTACAGTTCACTGAAATCACACAGCTATTGCTTGAATTCTTTGTTGTTAAAGATCACCTGACGGATGGCGTCCTTTTCCTCCTTGACGTCGTCTTCTCTAGCGATCACGGAAGCCATGTACGCTAATGCGATATTGGAAGCCCTACATCTTCGTGCGACCAAGCGCGGCGCGCGGGTGATTCTCTTGCGGTTACGGAAGCCATGTATGCGAATGCGATATTGGAAGCCCTACATACTTCGTGCGACCAAGCGCGGCGCGCGGGTGACGGTCGTACGATAATGATAATAATAATAATAATAATAATGATGATAATTGGGGCGAGCCTGAGCGAGCCCCACATAGACGGTACAGCTGGACGAAATCATATATGTATTATCATCATTATTATTATTATTATTATTATCATTATCGTACGACCGTCACCCGCGCGCCGCGCTTGGTCGCACGAAGTATGTAGGGCTTCCAATATCGCATTCGCATACATGGCTTCCGTAACCGCAAGAGAATCACCCGCGCGCCGCGCTTGGTCGCACGAAGATGTAGGGCTTCCAATATCGCATTAGCGTACATGGCTTCCGTGATCGCTAGAGAAGACGACGTCAAGGAGGAAAAGGACGCCATCCGTCAGGTGATCTTTAACAACAAAGAATTCAAGCAATAGCTGTGTGATTTCAGTGAACTGTACCCAGGTGTAGCCTCGTTCCCAGGCTCTCCCCACTAAGAGGGGGGAGGGCCCTTCTTAGCGGGGAGAGCCTGGGAACGAGGCTACCCAGGTAAGCAAGAATGAGAAGCATTTGCCACGGTTGTCTCCACTACACAATCTGCCAGACACAATCATGATGCAAAATGTAGACTCTTCTAGCCAGCACGACGTTCAGCAACCTTGAGTTGAAACTCTCAGAGAAAATGGAATGATTCATGTGATCTTTAATAGGCCTTGCAACTTCAAACCATATGATGTCACAGAAAATATGGAAAACTTTTGTGGCTACCAACAATGGTGTTGAGATAGCAATGACACAGCCCTAATGGAAAAACTGAACCAACCAACATCCACTAACTCACTGGCAATGTGTATAAAAACTACCACCATACACCATTTGAAGCTCATTTGGTCAATAGAAACTCCAATGTAAGCTCTCATGTAAACAGGAAATATTATGTCATCACTTTTATATCACACTAATGTCATGTTGTTTACAACAAAAATTGATAAAACCATAACGGTGATTGTGTACACAAAAAATTGCATGTTAGCCTCTTCCAAATCAGTTCATTGTTTCTCATCCCTAAGCAGAAAACTAGATGTGGGTTGGCCAATGGAATTGAAGACTTTCAATTACGAGGTCATTCCTGTGTGAATAATGTACAACACTGCCTTTGTCATTTATACACTCGGATGAGGCACAGTAGACAAACAGCAACTTCACTTCTTACTAAACGCCACGCCAACTTCGACACCTCGACAAGAAGTGCGAAAGGGCACGCGTGTATACGAACTGCGTATGCACAATTTTAGTCCTTGGCATGCTGCTTGCTCAGGCTCGCCCCACAATGCCCTGCATTCATCTAGTACATATATGATTTCGTCCAGCTGTACCGTCTATGTGGGGCTCGCTCAGGCTCGCCCCAATTATCGTACGACCGTCACCCGCGCGCCGCGCTTGGTCGCACGAAGTATGTAGGGCTTCCAATATCGCATTCGCATACATGGCTTCCGTAACCGCAAGAGAATCACCCGCGCGCCGCGCTTGGTCGCACGAAGATGTAGGGCTTCCAATATCGCATTAGCGTACATGGCTTCCGTGATCGCTAGAGAAGCCGACGTCAAGGAGGAAAAGGACGCCATCCGTCAGGTGATCTTTAACAACAAAGAATTCAAGCAATAGCTGTGTGATTTCAGTGAACTGTACCCAGGTGTAGCCTCGTTCCCAGGCTCTCCCACTAAGAAGTGGGGGAGCCCTTCTTAGCGGGGAGAGCCTGGGAACGAGGCTACCCAGGTAAGCAAGAATGAGAACCCTTTGCCACAGTTGTCTCCACTACACAATCTGCCAGACACAATCATGATGCAAAATATAGACTCTTCTAGCCAGCACGACGTTCAGCAACCTTGAGTTGAAACTCTCAGAGAAAATGGAATGATTCATGTGATCTTTAATAGGCCTTGCAACTTCAAACCATGATGTCATATAAAATATGGAAAACTTTTGTGGCTACCAACAATGGTGTTGAGATAGCAATGACACAGCCCTAATGGAAAAACTGAACCAACCAACATCCACTAACTCACTGGCAATGTGTATAAAAACCACCACCATACACCATTTGAAGCTCATTTGGTCAATAGAAAGTACAATGTAAGCTCTCATGTAAACAGGAAATATTATGTCATCACTTTTATATCACACTAATGTCATGTTGTTTACAACAAAAATTGATAAAACCATAACGGTGATTGTGTACACAAAAAATTGCATGTTAGCCTCTTCCAAATCAGTTCATTGTTTCTCATCCCTAAGCAGAAAACTAGATGTGGGTTGGCCAACGGAATTGAAGACTTTCAATTACGAGGTCATTCCTGTGTGAATAATGTACAACACTGCCTTTGTCATTTATACACTCGGATGAGGCACAGTAGACAAACAGCAACTTCACTTCTTACTAAACGCCACGCCAACTTCGACACCTCGACAAGAAGTGCGAAAGGGCACGCGTGTATACGAACTGCGTATGCACAATTTTAGTCCTTGGCATTCTGCTTGCTCAGGCTCGCCCCACAATGCCCTGCATTCGTCTAGTAATTGGGGCGAGCCTGAGCGAGCCCCACATAGACGGTACAGCTGGGAGATTTCATATATGTATTATTATTATTATTATTATTATTATCATTATCGTACGACCGTCACCCGCGCGCCGCGCTTGGTCGCATGAAGTATGTAGGGCTTCGCATTCGCGTACATGGCTTCCGTGACCGCAAGAGAATCACCCGCGCGCCGCGCTTGGTCGCATGAAGTATGTAGGGCTTCCAATAGCGCATTAGCGTACATGGCTTCCGTGACCGCAAGAGAAGAAGCCGACGTCAAGGAGGAAAAGGACACCATCCGTCAGGTGATCTTTAACAACAAAGAATTCAAGCAATAGCTGTGTGATTTCAGTGAACTGTACCCAGGTGTAGCCTCGTTCCCAGGCTCTCCCAACTAAGAGGGGGGAGGGCCCTTCTTAGTGGGGAGAGCCTGGGAACGAGGCTACCCAGGTAAGCAAGAATGGGAAGCATTTGCCACAATTGTCTCCACTACACAATCTGCCAGAGACAATGATGATGCAAAATATAGACTCTTCTAGCCAGCACGACGTTCAGCAACCTGGAGTAGAAACTCTCAGAGAAAATGTCATAGAAAAAATGGAAAACTTTTGTGGCTACCAACAATGGTGTTGAGATAGCAATGACACAGCCCTAATGGAAAAACTGAACCAACCAACATCCACTAACTCACTGGCAATGTGTAAAAAACTACCATTTGAAGCTCATTTGGTCGATAGAAACTCCAATGTAAGCTCTCATGCAAACAGGAAATATTATGTCATCACTTTTATATCATTATTAGTGTAATGTCATGTTGTTTACAACAAAAATTGATAAACCATAACGGTGATTGTGTACACAAAAAATTGCATGTTAGCCTCTTCCAAATCAATTCATTGTTTCTCACCCCTAAGCAGAAAACTAGATGTGGGTTGACCAAGAATTGAAGACTTTCAATTACGAGGTCATTCCTTCGCATGAAGTATGTAGGGCTTCCAATAGCGCATTAGCGTACATGGCTTCCGTGACCGCAAGAGAAGAAGCCGACGTCAAGGAGGAAAAGGACACCATCCGTCAGGTGATCTTTAACAACAAAGAATTCAAGCAATAGCTGTGTGATTTCAGTGAACTGTACCCAGGTGTAGCCTCGTTCCCAGGCTCTCCCAACTAAGAGGGGGGAGGGCCCTTCTTAGTGGGGAGAGCCTGGGAACGAGGCTACCCAGGTAAGCAAGAATGGGAAGCATTTGCCACAATTGTCTCCACTACACAATCTGCCAGAGACAATGATGATGCAAAATATAGACTCTTCTAGCCAGCATGACGTTCAGCAACCTGGAGTAGAAACTCTCAGAGAAAATGTCATAGAAAAAATGGAAAACTTTTGTGGCTACCAACAATGGTGTTGAGATAGCAATGACACAGCCCTAATGGAAAAACTGAACCAACCAACATCCACTAACTCACTGGCAATGTGTAAAAAACTACCATTTGAAGCTCATTTGGTCGATAGAAACTCCAATGTAAGCTCTCATGCAAACAGGAAATATTATGTCATCACTTTTATATCATTATTAGTGTAATGTCATGTTGTTTACAACAAAAATTGATAAACCATAACGGTGATTGTGTACACAAAAAATTGCATGTTAGCCTCTTCCAAATCAATTCATTGTTTCTCACCCCTAAGCAGAAAACTAGATGTGGGTTGGCCAAGAATTGAAGACTTTCAATTACGAGGTCATTCCTGTGTGAATAATGTACAACGCTGCCTTTGTCATTTCTACACTTGGATGAGGCACAGTAAGCAAACAGCAACTTTACTTCTTACTAAACACCACGCCAACTTCGACACCTCGACAAGTGCGAAAGGGTACGCGCGCGTGTGTACGAACTGCGCATGCGCAATTGTAGTCCTTGGCATACTGCTTGCTCAGGCTCGCCCCACAATGCCCTGCATTCATCTAGTAATAATTGGGGCGAGCCTGAGCGAGCCCCACATAGACGGTACAACTGGGCGATTTCATATATGTATTATCGTTATCGTACGACCGTCACCCGCGCGCCGCGCTTGGTCGCACGAAGTATGTAGGGCTTCGCATTCGCGTACATGGCTTCCGTGACCGCAAGAGAATCACCCGCGCGCCGCGCTTGGTCGCATGAAGTATGTAGGGCTTCCAATAGCGCATTAGCGTACATGGCTTCCATGACCGCAAGAGAAGCCGACGTCAAGGAGGAAAAGGACGCCATCCGTCAGGTGATCTTTAACAACAAAGAATTCAAGCAATAGCCGTGTGTGATTTCAGTCAACTGTACCCAGGTGTAGACTCGTTCCCAGGCTCTCCCCACTAAGAGGGGGGAGGGCCCTTCTTAGCGGGGAGAGCCTGGGAACGAGGCTACCCAGGTAAGCAAGAATGGGAAGCATTTGCCACAATTGTCTCCACTACACAATCTGCCAGAGACAATGATGATGCAAATATAGACTTTTCTAGCCAGCACGACGTTCAGCAACTTGGAGTAGAAACTCTCAGAGAAAATGATGTCATAGAATGGTGTTGAGATAGCAATGACACAGCCTTAATGGAAAAACTGAACCAACCAACATCCACTAACTCACTGGCAATGTGTAAAAAAACTACCATTTGAAGCTCTCATGCAAACAGGAAATATTATGTCATCACTTTTATATTGTTATTAGTGTTGTTTACAACAAAAATTGATAAACAATAACGGTGATTGTGTACACAACAAATTGCATGTTAGCCTCTTCCAAACCAATTCATTGTTTCTCACCCCTAAGCAGAAAACTAGATGTGGGTTGGCCAAGAATTGAAGACTTTCAATTACGAGGTCATTCCTGTGTGAATAATGTACAACGCTGCCTTTGTCATTTCTACACTTGGATGAGGCACAGTAAGCAAACAGCAACTTTACTTCTTACTAAACGCCACGCCAACTTCGACACCTCGACAAGTGTGAAAGGGTACGCGCGTGTGTACGAACTGCGCATGCGCAATTGTAGTCCTTGGCATACTGCTTGCTCAGGCTCGCCCCACAATGCCCTGCATTCGTCTAGTACATGTATGAAATCTCCCAGCTGTACCGTCTATGTGGGGCTCGCTCAGGCTCGCCCCAATTATCATTATTATCATTATCGTACGACCGTCACCCGCGCGCCGCGCTTGGTCGCACGAAGTATGTAGGGCTTCGCATTCGCATACATGGCTTCCGTGACCGCAAGAGAATCACCCGCGCGCCGCGCTTGGTCGCATGAAGTATGTAGGGCTTCCAATAGCGCATTAGCATACATGGCTTCCGTGACCGCAAGAGAAGAAGCCGACGTCAAGGAGGAAAAGGACACCATCCGTCAGGTGATCTTTAATTCCCAGGCTCTCCCCACTAAGAGGGGGGAGGGCCCTTCTTAGCGGGGAGAGCCTGGGAACGAGGCTACCCAGGTAAGCAAGAATGGGAAGCATTTGCCACAATTGTCTCCACTACACAATCTGCCAGAGACAATGATGATGCAAATATAGACTTTTCTAGCCAGCACGACGTTCAGCAACCTGGAGTAGAAACTCTCAGAGAAAATGTCATAGAAAAAATGGAAAACTTTTGTGGCTACCAACAATGGTGTTGAGATAGCAATGACACAGCCCTAATGGAAAAACTGAACCAACCAACATCCACTAACTCACTGGCAATGTGTAAAAAACTACCATTTGAAGCTCATTTGGTTGATAGAAACTCCAATGTAAGCTCTCATGCAAACAGGAAATATTATGTCATCACTTTTATATCGTTATTAGTATTAGTGTAATGTCATGTTGTTTACAACAAAAATTGATAAACCATAACGGTGATTGTGTACACAAAAAATTGCATGTTAGCCTCTTCCAAACCAATTCATTGTTTCTCACCCCTAAGCAGAAAACTAGATGTGGGTTGGCCAAGAATTGAAGACTTTCAATTACGAGGTCATTCCTGTGTGAATAATGTACAACGCTGCCTTTGTCATTTCTACACTTGGATGAGGCACAGTAAGCAAACAGCAACTTTACTTCTTACTAAACGCCACGCCAACTTCGACACAAGTGCGAAGGGGTACGCGCGCGTGTGTACGAACTGCGCATGCGCAATTGTAGTCCTTGGCATACTGCTTGCTCAGGCTCGCCCCACAATGCCCTGCATTCCTCTAGTTATGACGTCATAGCAAAATTTAGCGGGTGTCTCTATTCACTGGACTGGACTACTGGACTGACCTTTTTGTCACTAAAAATCACTTTTATGCCCTGTAATTAGACTCACCTACCAGTAGAGTTGCAAGCTACATTATACTAGTCTGTAAAAACATAGCCTCTTGCTGCCCAATGCCCTTTTGACTACAGATAGTTTCCAAGTGGGCGGGGCCAACCACTTCGGAGAGCAACTGTGTAATTGAGAGGTAGCAGTACAGTTGACCTTTTGCCTTGATAGAAGCTTCTACTTGTGTATATTACATGTCACAAATTTTATGGATTGCTTCTTTGCCTGCATTTGCACGTAGCTGCAATGCATGCAAATTGCGCCTGTTGCCATCCAGAATTGAGTGTACTGAGCCACACACCATATGCCATGAACTGGTCACTTGATTCATCATGCTCACTTGAGGCAAGTTTGTTTCACAACAGTGATCATGTTGGACTGACAACTGTGGAATAAATGCAAGTTGGCAGCTTCCTATGGTAATTATACAGTGGAACCTCCCTTAACAGACATTCTCTATAACGGACATAATGTTGCGGTCAGGATTGAATTTGCATTACGCGTAATTATTATTATTATTAAATTTCATTGTACACACCACAGTAGGTGTAAGAAGAGATATATATACCGTAATGTCCCGCTAATACGCCCCCTTCGAAAATACGCCCCCCCCCCCCCCCCCCCCTCTTTTCCGCCAAAGTTCCTGCACAGGGTAGTTTGACTCGTTATAACGCCCCCCGGTGAGCGTCTTCTGGAACATCAAAACTACACGTGCTTACTATGCGTTGCAAGTGCGTTCAGTAAGACTATAGTAGTCGGTGAATCTTTTGTAAGTTTTGTGGCTTTTAGAAAAGCCGGTTAGATGTTCCAAGTTTTAAGCTGCTAGTTTAGCAAACAGGTTTATCAGTCTGTCAAGGTGTTTTTGTTTCCCTCTGAAGATGTACACGCACGGAACCACGAGTCCTTTCCCATCAACTTCAGAACGTCTTCTGTCACCATTGACGATGCAAGTCATCTCGCTGCCACTCTTGTGCAAGAAATACCAGCAGACTCTGGAAATTTCCCGTGGTACATGACCGACAGTGTTGCCGTTCTTGAGGACAGCTACAGCGAAGTCGTCGTGAATGTTATTGACCTCGCGTTGAACTGGCAGCTCTTCTCCGATGTAGGGAGACCACGCAGCTTTGTAAACGTGATGTACGCGAACAGTACTCTCGATCCTGAAAGTCGTCGCCATAGTTAGTTTTTTTTTTGTTTTTTTTTGTCACCAAGAGACTAATTGCATCCTCGAATATAAGCCCCCCCCCCCCCCTCCCCCCACTTTAGGCGGGATGTAGTGTACAAAATGGGGGGGCGTATTAACGGGATACTACGGGTATATATAAAAGATAGTGTTAAATATTATATGAGAGTTAGTACACAAGTAATAAATTTCGTCAATAAGTTCTCTGTTCTCTTGTAGAAATAGCCGTACATCTCGTATAAAATTTGAGCACATTTTATCAGCATCAGTGTAGGTTCTCCAGTATCGATTGTAATTAAAAGCATTAAAGCCAAAGGTGGTGTATGATAATTGAGGTGCTTCTGTGAAGATATCACGAATTAAAGGAATTCCTGTGGCTCTTGCTTTCTGACACAGCATACTTGAACGATAAATAACAATATTAAAGAGGCTTTGAAGGCTACTAATGCGATGAAGGATGCTAGTATGACAATGCCGAGGAAGCTTCCAAATTTTTCTCAACAAATTGTTGAAAGTGACTTCCAGTGAGCGCAGACTGGAAGATGACAATCTCCACAGTGCAGAGCCATAGAGAGAAAGACAGAAAGTACGAAATAAGAGGGTTAGCGGCATAAAAGGTCAGTTAGCTCTACAGCACATATCTGTTTGAACCCTCAAAATATCACAGGTATCAGATAGGTCCGAACGTAAGATATGACCTAGATGACAGGCTCTATCAGCCAGATTGAGAGTTTGGCCAGCAAAAAGAAAAGTCGGTGATGTAGATGGGTTAGGTGAGGAGCAAGGTAAGGAGAATCGAACAAGTTGTGTTTTTCCTGGATTAAATAAAAGGTTGAGATCATTGGCAAATTGACAACATGTATTGAGCATCATTCTTAAAGCTGAGGCAGAGGGAGCCAAAAGAACAATGTCATCTGCATACCCAAGAGCTCCAACAGAATAGTGTGACCAATAGCAGCCAACAGCTTGAGATTCTAATCTGGTCAGTAATTCATCAATATAAAAAGTATGAGTGATAAAACACCACCTTGTCTAACACCATTAGAAACTGAGAAATTCTCTGAAAGAGTTTTATTCCAGAGAACTGAGGATTTTTGATCCCTATACCAGGAGAAAAGCAATCTTATAATGGTTGGTGGGAGATTTTTCTCAAGTAGCTTGCTAAATAACTTGAGGTGACTGACTCGATCGAATGCCTTCGAGGCATCGAGGAAGCATCCACACATTAGAGCCATTAAAACAATAGCGACTGATGACATTTTTAATTAGGCCGGTGCACATGTCAGCTGACATGCCAGGTTTAAAGCCAAATTGAAGAGGCGAGGTGGAGAAAGTGCGGACGCTGGCAGGCCTCTCTGAGTCTCGCACAAGATTGTCCGGCACCGCTGATTGATTCACCAACTGGACATTATAGTAACACTGGTACGCATAGTTTTAGCCTCTGGTTATCCTTTCTTGCCATCGTACAGCAAAGGAGAGCTCTGGAACGCGCCTTGGTAGCGCTCAACAGCACGAGTACGCATTGCCACGCCTACCGGAAATATACCGGAAGCCTCCGAAGTAGGGACATCTCTTTACTCAGGACACTTTAGATGGCACCAATGGTGTCCGCATGCATTATAGAGGTCCCACAGTAGAACCTTTACTAGACTTTTACCTGCCAGGAAACCTACATTTGCATAGTGTAAGGCTGTGTTTTTAGGCAGTATGAAACACTACAGGCAAGTGAGGGTAATTGCAGGGCATAAAATCATTTTCAGTGTTATAAAGGTCAGTCCAGTAGTCCAGTCCAGTGAATAGAGACACCCAAATTTAGCGCCCGCGTGCGCGCGCTAGTATCAAGTGAGGTCACAAAGTTTAGGAACATAATGCTGTTGTATTTTTGTCTGCACTGCATTGGGCGAGTTACAGAATGAATGAGACTTTGAACCTAATTTCAAACAGTTGTCCTTGCACTCACATGAAGCATGCAAGCTCTTCCGTGGCCACCTCCTTGCCACCGAAAGTCGGTGTCAATATAGAGATAATGGTGTCGGATTGAATAATGTCTCCCCGGACATTATTCACTAGTTAATATTGCCCCCCCCCCCCCCCCCCCCCCCCCGGACATTATTCTCCATTGAATAATATTCCCTAATCTTGCAGACAGTAGGAAAGAGGTTGGAGGCTGTACAGGATAGGTTGGGAAGAAAACTATTGGGAGCTAGTAGAACAGTGGCAGGGGAGGCAATCCATGCATGGGGAGATGAGATGGAGAAAGTTAGAAGAAAGAAGAGAGGAGAAGAAGATGTTGTATGGGCGGAGATTCTGGGAGCTAGGCGAAGAGAGGTTGGTGAAGCTGATAGTAGAAAAATTGAAAGAGTCAGGTGGAGTAGGCTGGAGGGAAGAATATGAGATGTTGCTAAGAAAGCATGGCTTGGAGGAAGCCGAAGAGGAAGAGTCAGGGTCAGCGCAGCCTGGAAGAGGAAAATAGAAAAACAGAACTGGGAAGACTGGCAAGAAGAGGTGGACAGGAAAAGTACCTTGAAATGGTATAAGAAGGTTAAAGAAGAGAATGGGCCGGAGAAATACATAGGCTCATGGGAGGGACATGTGGCAGAACGGTTGAGGTTCCGGTTGAGGTCAGGGTCTATACAGGGTTGTTTGAAGATAAAAAGAGATGTGGGATGGTGGAAGAGGACAGATGTGTGCTCTGTAATGGATGGAAGGTGGAAGATGTTAAGCATTTTGTATTGGAGTGTGAGGAGTTTGACCAGGATAGATGTCGGCTCCTGGAAAGGATCAAGGGAATTGTGGGAGCAGAGATAGTTAACCCAACCTAACAACACCTTGCGCCTCTGCCACCACGTCACCATCTCTTTCATTATGCACCTGTCTATGTCATCCATCACCTCCCTATTCACGTCTACTCTTCTCCCTAGCAGTAAACTCACTCGACTGTCATCATCACCTTCTTCATATCCCTTCATCCACTCCTCTCTTACTCCCCCTGAATACCTGGGTACCAGTGCCCCCTTCTCTCTTTCTCTCTCAGTGAACTGACCCTATTAACTACATGTCATGGTAGCTGTATTTATTTTATATCATATCACCCAGTTGTATACGTATGCCATTTAAAAACCTGCTATGTACATGTACTGTGATGCATAGACGTAGGAAGCAACTTTGAAGTGTAGAGGCCATGCTGTACCGCACGAAGCGCGGCGGGGGAAATGTTAAAATATTTCGCCGCGCGTAGCGCGGTGGCGAATTTTTTCAAAGTGTGCACCTTTAGACTGCAAAATAAAGCCTTTTTTCAAAAGGTATAAGCTTTCAGACCTTCCCAACAGTCCAGTAAAATATTTGTAAAACTGTAAGATTGCACGTACTGACTAGTAGTCTCTGTGAAAATGTGGATTAGCCTCGAACCAAGCCATCTCACAGCCAAGATTTTGATTGCTTTATAGTGTACTGTAAGCGGAAATGTACGCATGTAACTGCATATGAGACTGGTGCAACGAAGAGGCTGCTTGAGGTTGGGCCCGTTTCCAGGGAACGAGGCTAGCATTAGCAATTAGTAACATATATAGCAAGTTATGAATATTACTCTGCGGCCTAAAAAGTGTAGCGGCCAAAGCCGCTACGGCCGCTACGGTTCCTACGCCACTGTGATGGCCCTTACGGGTTCAACTATTCCAATTAAATCATCTCGCATAGAGTCTGGCTACCTCCGTGAGACTACCTCGTGCATGCGCTTTCAAGGTGGTCTGGCATTTTTATTTGCAAAATTTATAGTCATTACAACTGACAGTCGCGATCATGCATGGACCTAAAATACAGCTCGCAAGGATACGTTTTAGTCTCGCGTGGCCAGACCCAACTTGAGTCTTGCTACGCGAGACTAGATAAACTTAGCCTCGTATCCATGCAGGCCTTCTCGACCAGTGCCGGTTTTTCATTCGCGGAAGAATCAGAACTATTAAACGCAGGCTTCTTTCCACGTGATACCACTACAAGCGACAAATGCTAGGGCAAGAATGGCTAGGGTAAGAGTCTAGCAGACACTCTGCATGAATAGGGGTCCCGACAAAAAATCCAAGAATGAACAAACTTGACTCAACTATGCTGAAATTCAAGAACCAAGTGACCTTGTTTGTAAACTACAGTTTCGTTCTTCCAAAAATAAATAAAGCAAACAGAAGGTTATGTGCCAAAATACGGCCATTATTTTTGATTTTATGGGGAATTATATATGAACATACCTTTAACAGATATCCACGCGAGTGGTGCAGCTATTTTAATACTCTACCAATGGTAAATAATCAATTGCACTGGTGCTTGGTAAATTTACTTGTCAAAAGTCACTTCAAACTATCAATTATTCTTCTATGGGAGAAATGTATTGTACATAAAATAACAGCTAATATAGTCTCTTGACAGCTATAAACTTGAGTGGTCCAGGCATTTTTGCACAAGATACATCAAGTGAAATCCATCAGTACCGCTAGTTTCGTAGTGAAGCTCCAAAAGTCACTTGAACCGAATTGCGGCTAATTTTTGGCACTTAAGTTAACCCTTTCAAGTCCAAGACGAATTGACTGACAATAGCTTTGCAGCACCAACTTTTATAGTCTGGTTTTTACTTTACATATCTCAAATAGATACTTAGTTCTAGTACAACAGATTTGAAATCGGAGCACCTTCGATTTTTTTCGTTGGGAGCCCTAGCATAAATCTGCGTGTGCCAAGAACGGTTCAGTGGCGTAGATATTTCTAATTAGCCCTAACCTGCCATAACTTACTTATATAGCTCAGCTGCAGCAGTCTCTTAATATCTCGCGTACGCGCATTTCCGCAGCGGTCAAAATCTTACCTGCATGTGGGACGGTCTTAGGCTCAGTGCAGGGCTAATGCACTTCGGTCAAATAAGCATTGGCTACTCGACGAAAAGCTGGGAGAACGAGGCTAGAATATTATACACCGTTGAAAAAAAAAAGGCTTTATTTTGCTGTCTAAAGCCCAGTAAAGGTGCACTAGCTTGAAAAATTCGCAGCTGCGAAATCACCGTTCATAAAACATTTTCTGCCGCGCTTCGTGCGGCTCAACATGGCTTCCACACTTCCAATTCGCTTCCTAAGCCCATGAACGCCGTACGCCCCATAGCCCCGCAGGCCTTTGTGGCTTGTGAGGCCACTACAAATCAGTTACATGTTTCAAAATGAACTCATCTTCCAACCTACTAGTCCCGCAAATGACAGTTCTCATCCGGGACAATATTCACTGAGGGGGGACATAATTGCCGAGCGCCTTAGCGCGAGGCTACTAATCGTGCAGCGTAGTCAGCTCGCGTTTGTATGTATGTATATATATATATATGTATATCCGTCACACTTTGATTACGTGGGCGCGGTTTCTGTGGTCTCGTCCCCAGACTACTAGCTACGTGGTACTGGTCTGACCAGGAGGCGATCGAAAGATCGTGCGCGTGCGAGAGCCGAAACGGAGCAGGGGCCACATGGTACTGGTGGGAGCAGGAGGCGATCGACGTGTGAAAAAGATCGTCCGAGAGCCGAAATGGAGCAGAACCAGTCAAAGCGTGATCGTGCTAGAGAGCGAAGACAGAAACAAAGGGACACTGCATCAGAAGAGAGTAAGGCAAAGGAGAAAGAGTCTGACAGATACTCGCATGACACTACGCTCACTTCCTGAAACTCTTCAGACGACCGCTTTGCCATCTTCATCGCTCTATCTCGTCTCCAGCACCTAGCACCTACACGCTACACGTGGTTACAACAGATACCTACTTGCATATTTCCGGATATTCTTCTGCGCGAGGCATACTCTGCGCATGCGTATTCCTAGTTTACTGGTGAATAATGTTCTAGGGGAGCAGTAAGCTTATTCACTAGTGGGGATTATTCACGAGTGAATAATGTCTGGGGAATAATGTCTGGGGAATAATGTCTGGGGGGGACATCTTTGGGCGGGACACTGTACACTATGACAACGGCCTTTAATGAACATTGCTAGAATAGCTAACCCGGTGCCAATTTGTAATTGTAGCCACGCCCTATTAATACCACATCCCGAACAACTGTAGTCTGTTTATTCCGCAAAGTTCTACCGTTCTCTAGCTGCAGCTAAGGATAGAAATGCCGCTGTTTGATGGGTTTGCTCGGAAAGTAAGTATAAAGTTTGTATTTTAGTGAACTAAGATAAGAATATTTGTGTAACGTTACGTAGACACCCATATTAGCTAGCTGGTGGGTGTCGCCCTCGTAGCGTAGTCTCGCGGAGCAACTCTCACAAGAAAAGCGGGAGAGAGTCTGGTCTTTCTGGCATGAGTTGGTGCTAAGGCCAAGGAGTGTTTCAGTGGGCGATAATTGCCGAAAGTAGGTTAACTCAACAACCCCGTTTGGCTTCAGTGTCACTCCCACACTTCCTCGTCAATCACAACTTGTGTTGTTGTGTTACTTGCTGACAGCGCAACACCAACTCAATATACAAGAAAGACAGACTCCCGCTTTTTATGTGAGAGTCTGGCTCCACAAGACAAAATGCTGCACAGTGTATGACAGTACCCAGGACATATCAAACCAGAACCCACAGTCCGTGCCACCATTGGCTGGGTCTGGCTTGTGAGACTGAACTCTGATGACAGTTTGAACTGATCTAGCTAGTAACTGTGTACACAAGCTAGGCTGCTCACTGATAGAATGCAGACATTCCAGAGATTTTCAGGTTAGCTAACTTCATTGGTCCAACTCAGCAATCCCGACGCTCCAACAAGGACTACATACATGTATTTGGCTTCTAAAGTTGTGTGACTATCTTTCCCATGCTAATTCAAAAAATGCAAATATTCTGTGGGAGGCTAGTGATGTTTATTTAAGTATCCTCAATGGAATTACAGCTTGCAATGGTACATACCTTCTTTAATAACTGCACATGTGCAGTTAGGTGCCTTCTAATTACACAGTGCAAGTATGCATGAGCATTTGGTCTCTTTGTGTGTCAGCTCATATTAACAAATTTGATGTGAATATCATGATTTAAACTCAGCATGGCATTTTGCTACCTGTACCAAGGCTTCTCCTTGTCATCTTTTCTGAATACTTTACATCGCCTATGATTAAGATCACAGTTGAATAATTAAGCCAGCAATTGTAGTAAAAATGTAACTGGACTATGATTGTAGTTATTAACTAGAAAATGTAGAACATTGTGGGGGCGAGCCTGAGCAAGCAGCTACCAAACTGCCAAATTTACTTCTTTGCGAATATATACAGTACATCCCTCACCTGACGTTGGAGTGTGTCAATGTTTTCCTTTGTCCTCCCTCCTGCTTCAAGACACTTCCTGGAGTTTGGCTGCCTGTGCCATAGCTATTGTCTGCCCTTTGTCTCTGGCAGACCATTTTTATGACTTCACATGTTGAACTTGATTTGAGAATGAATAAACAGCCTGTGTATTCAATCTCTGGCTGTGACATTTTAGTGCCTATGAATCTACTTAATCAAGTCCAAGCCAGCTTGACCCACTTCTATAGTGGTTTCGTCCAATTAATTATCATTTTTTGGTTAATTTGTGTACAAAACAAGCCCAGCCTCAGGCAGCAAAATTCCAGTGTTTACTTTCTACTGAGATAGTCCATCTACCTCCACTCACCCAAAGTGGGTGTGACTGAAAAGATCACAACACCCAATCCAGCAGTGAGCCCCATAGCACCACAAACCTGCACACTGAAGTACCACTCATAATACAGAGTTTAGTTTCCTAGACCCTCCCCTGCATTTATCTTCATCAGTTCATCTAGTACAAGTACGACATTGTAAAAGTCACTTGGACATATAAGTGTTCTACTGGAGTCAGTGCTGTATCAGACCAGGGCATTGGAGCCTGTGCTGTATCAGACCAGGGCATTGGAGCCTGTGCTGTTTCAGGCCAAGGCATTGGAGCCAGTGCAGTATCAAGTTGGAGTTACTGGTGACCTAGTAGTTAAAACACTCAACTGAGAACGGAAGGGTCCTGGGTTATAGCCCCACTTGCAGCAGAGAGTTATTTCTCTTCAGGGTGCACTCAGCCCTACCCCACAAATTGAGTAGAAGGTTTTCCTTCACCTCTTTCAGAGGGAACATTAAGCCGTCAGTCTTGCAGAATCCCTTAATATCAGCCTAATTGTGCTATTTGGATTTCCTTGTTCTGTATAAACAACTTGCAGTGGAGTGGTTACCCTGGTTTCAGACAAGCTGCAGAGAAAGAGGTTTGTTTTTTGTAAAGACTACCAGAGAGGCAGCTGGCCCAGACCATCCTGCCCAGATCAGATGTTCAGTGGTTACTCTCTACAAATTCATGGTTGTAAGATGGTAACTTACCACTAACATCTGATCTGAGGAGTCAGGTGTTTGCATCATAGTTGTAAGGTCAGCCTCTGTGCTTGTCTTATGCAATAAGCAACCTATGATAAGTGAACACTGTTTCTTCAGCTTAATTATCTGCAATTAAAGCAAGTGGAAAATGCAGAAGTACGGAAAACCGAAGTATGGAAGTGAGAATAAAAAGCCGCCTATCAGTGTCTAGTGCCTTACTGACTCACGACTGTGCCTTGTAGCGAAAGGGTGACTATCTCTAAGCAATGTGAGAGCCGAATACTGACACATCAGACTCCAGCAAGCACTAACACAGTCGTAGAGCCTGCATGGTTGGCCCACTCACCATTAGTCTTGGTTTGGGTCTGGCCACACTAACAGGCAGTCACATGCTTCGTGATAGCGACGCTCGCAGCAGTCCTAGAGCCCAAGATCCAGATCTCACATTGCAGGGATAGAGTCACCCTTTGGCTACAAGGCCTCAACACACACAGTTGTGAGTCAGTAAGGCACTGAACACCAATACGTACTTCAATTTCTGTACTTCCGTTTCTGTACTTTTGTTTCCACACGTCAACGTTTTCCACTTGCTCCTGTCTTTGCAGTCATGTATGACTGGATAATCCCACTTAAAAGCATTGGAGCCATGTACTGTATCAGGCTAAGCCATTGGAGTCTATGTTGTAGCAGGCCAAGGTATTGGAGTCTATGTTGTAGCAGACCAAAGCATTGGAGATTGTGTTGTATTGAGCCAAGGCATTGGAGATTGTGTTGTATTGAGCAAAGGCATTGGAGATTGTGTTGTAGTGAGCCAACATATTGGAGTCTGTGCTGTACTGGGCCAAGGCATTGGAGATTGTGTTGTATTGAGCTGACATATTGGAGTCCATGTTGTATTGAGCCAAGGCATTGGAGATTGTGTTGTATTGAGCTGACATATTGGAGTCTGTGCTGTACTGGACCAAGGCATTGGAGATTGTGTTGTATTGAGCTGACATATTGGAGTCTGTGCAGTCTCTAATACCACACATAATGACTTTCACTACCACTTGTCTGCAACCTGAATAAGCAATACAAGGCTAACTTTAAAACAGCCAATTTGTTGCAGTACCGCGCAATGCAGGCACTCTCCATGATCTAGGCACAGGATAAACACAGGACAAGTCTGGCCTCGTATGAACCCTGGTCATGCAATAAAATCTGTTTGGTTACTGTGCACACTCATTTGCAGGACTGAAATAAAATTCAGTGGGAAATGATGGTTTTGATGCACTTGTACAAACATGTATGAAATGGCACCAACCACAGCGTATTTTAAACTTGATCCACTAAACTTGATAGGAAGCAAATAGGAAGCTGAAGATATAGGAAGCTAAGAAAGCAGTCTTAAAACCACATTTATCTCATCTAAACTGCTTTCCATCTGTTGAGGAACTATCTATACCATCAAAGAGCTTGAAAAGTTCATCATCATTACTATAACTTTCAAACACAGTTGTGAGGACTCTCACAACCAATTGTGTGGAGGATGTGGAGGATATGGAATCAATATGAACCTTTTTTTTTTTTTTTTTTTTATATAATATTTTATGCAGAAAAGTGCACAGGATACACAAATAGCATGTGCTAATACAGAGTGTACCCAGAGAAGAGGCAAGACAAGCATATAGGATTATATAAGTATCTAATATAATTAATGTAATTAAAGTATACGTAAAGTAGTTACAGATAATGCATAACATTACTTTTAAAAGTACCGAATGAGGATGTGACGAGCCTCTCAGGGATTGTATTCCATAAGTTCGTAGCATGTGGTACAAATGAACTGTGGAAGGCATTTGTGCGAGCAAAGGGTTGGTGGAGAAGAAACTGTCTATCTGATCGTTGAGAAAAGCTGGGTCTCAGTGAGACAATGTCTGGAGGAAAGTAGCACAGGCCATGTACAATCTTATACAATGTGCACATGCAGGATTGTAGCCTTCTGGACTCGATGGAGGGAATATTGACCATATTCAGCAGTTCTTGGTAACCAGTATCCCACCTTCTAGTGACCACCTTCATGGCAAACTTCTCCACATCTTCAATCATCTTTACTTGCTTACGTGTGGAGGGATTCCAAACTGGGCTAGCATATTCGAGATGTGGTCTCACCATTGTCAGGTACAGTTGCAATAGAGTATCACTGTTTGCCTTGTTGAATCTCCTGTAAAGAAGGCCGGTTACTTTCCTGGCTTTGGAACAGATTGATTCGATATGCTTACTGAATGACATATCACTGGAGAGCAGGAGGCCAAGATACTTAAAGCAGTCTACTTTCTCCATCTCAGTGCCACCGAGCATTAGACTTCCAGGGGCAGATGGGCACCTCTTTCACGACACAACCATATATTTACACTTGGTCAGGTTAAGGGTTAGATAGTTGGAATTCACCCAGTCCTCAATCATTAGGATGTCACCCTGCAAGTGATGATAGTCTTCCTGGCTCTGAATTGGGCGGAACAGTAATAGGTCATCTGCATAGAGCACAACCTGACCACCATCCAACAGGGGCAGTCGTGCCAGATCGTCAATATATATTAAAAACAGTAATGGGCCCAAAACTGACCCCTGCGGTACTCCTGAGAACACAGTTGTGTGCTGAGATTCTGCACCATTAACCACAACTTTCTGTTCCCTACATGTAAGATAGTCAGAGATCCAAGCAAGTATTGGGTTACTCAATCCAATCTTTTCTAACTTTTCTAGTAGAACCTCATGTGGAATTGAATCGAAAGCTTTTCTTAGATCGAAAAAGACGGCACCAATCTCTCCACCTCCCTCGAGTATACTCAACCAGTTGTGCGTGGTTGCGAGCAGGCCAGTTACAGTTGACTTTCCAGGTAAGAACCCCCACTGTGATTCTGCCAGAGGGTGAAAAGTTTGAAGATGATTTGTGATTACACCATACATGTGGCGCTCAAGAGCTTTGCTTAGCACACTGAGTAGAGACACTGGCCTATAGCTATCTGGTGTATATGCAGGAGAAGATTTTGGAACAGGCACAATAATAGATCGTTTCCACCCCTGCGGAACTCGACCAGTTTGAAGTGAGATATTGAAAAGCTTGCATACAGAGGGTGCAATACATTCTGCAGTCATCTTAAGCATTCTTGCTGAAATACCATCTGGCCCAGATGCTTTCGAAACATCCAAAGAAGATAACAGTCCATAAACCTCCTCTTCGGTACACAGTAGATTATCAATGCTGTCTCTATACTGACCTCTGTCTCTATACTGGTTTTCAACAAGGGTAACTACTTTGTTGTCTTAAACATCAATCTGTTTTTATGGATGACAGCTCAAAAGAATAAGACATTCTTCTGAGCTAAAAACTTTCATGAGGCAGCTTTGGTTGATCAATGAAAATAAAGCAGTGACAAGCTCTGCTGGTAGCTACATCCATGGTCTGTGTATGCTTAACTGTTAGGAGCAACCCTTGTGGGAAATGAATGCACAGTTTATAGTTTTGAACTGAACAGTGATTCATACTGTGTAACAGTCCATTTCATTTCTATTTGAATGTTACATACTTTGTGACCACTGTGGTGTGTAGTCAGTTGTCTGTATAGTATGCAAACAATAGATGAACCTTAGCATGACTCTCTCCCTCGCATTACATGTACAAATAGTGTCCAATACACACAATACACATGACAAAGAGAACTAGAATTGACTGTACCTATTTCACACCAACTTTCCTTGTACGTAGAACATAGACATCTGTTCAGGGGTGTTCATTGTCTGCAACAACATGCACTATCCATAGAAGCAATTCACTTGAATTTGCATTTATATAACCAAACGTTTCAACAACTCTGTCAAAATACAACATTGTTTCTTCAACTAGTGTTGTTGCAAGCAACAAACACTTGTGAGATCTCCTAGCCCTACGGCCCTCTTCAGGTTTAATCTACATGGCAAGCCTAATGGTTTTCATAGTGAACTATTGTTACTGTAGAAGTATTGACTTCCAGCTTCAGCAACATAATACAAATGAACGTACACTAATCCCACAATTCTTCTCTTTAAATATGACTGCTGCAGGTGTCCATCCTTATTGTGACCATATCCTTTCTGGGATGGTGTGCCTATGTCATCGGATTTGCACTGCTATACTCAGAGATTGTTCAGAGGTATGTGCATGTGTAGTTGACTGAGGTTCCACAATTAGCCTAACATGATGCAGTTGGACAAGACGACAAGGGGCTACCTGGGGTATATAGGCAGGTCATGTGCATGAATTTACATGGCTTACAAGCATGCAATAAGTCACCGCAGACAGACAGCAACTCTCTTCTTTTTTATCCCTCTCCCCCATGGTAGTCCACTATATTGGGCTTCTAATTGCATTGGCCAGTGTTGGTTAATCTCTGCTCTTGTACATGTACACCAGATTGCAAAAGTCTTGCAACAAGCAAGCTGAACAGTGGAAAACCACAATTAATTTACCACGTATGAATCTGATTATCTTTTTGCCTCAGCACTGTCATCTACTTTCTAATTTAGATAACCAAGATTCTAGATAATGTAAATCTGTACTAAACTTAGCTGCATGCTAGGGGTATATACACTGAGAAAGTATATATAGGGCTGAAAACAACTTGCCAGGTATACGCTCAAAAGTAACAATACCACACTTGAGACTACTTTTAGCATACACATACCTTTAACGCACTATATCTTCATTTCAGTCTGAGCTCTGACTCCAAAACTGAACCCAAGTGCACTTTCAGACTTAATAAGCAGACTCGTGACCTTAACCACGCCCACTCATTAACAAGCATGCAATAGTCAGCACTCTCAGTTGGCTCTCATGGCCTTTTTACAGCCAAAGCCTAGCAGCTGTCATGTGCACAGCACCCCGTGGGTGACTATCTTTTCTGCGCAGTGTGCAGTGTGATGTAACCAAAAGTGCCCTATAGGGTTTAAAGGGTTAAATTAAAACAGCAGCTGATGATACTTAAATAAGATAAGTGCACTGCAAGTCGCATAAAACCAGTTGGTGAACATGGGAATAAGGCTAACAACAGAACACAAGTACAACAGTAACTTCTAGCAAGCTCAATAGATTCGCACAGAACAGCATTACAAGAAGTCTCTTAGAAAGAGGAAGGAAACTAGAGTGTAAGGCAAGTATAAAATACAAAACACACAGTTTGAGTGTTTGAGGTCAAGAAAATGATAAGTGGCAGGGATACACTGGTTTTACCATATACCAGTTTTTAGCTATGATAACAGGGAGATTTCTCATAGCACAAGTAATAAGGGATAACCAATGGCTTAGTATCCCTCTTAAGTTGGCAAGTTGTAGCGACATTCTAGCAGGACAAATGCACCTAAATGGACAAGGGAAAGACCCTTGCCTGTGTTCCCTATGTAATTGCTCCACATTTTCCTTCCTTTATCATTACAGGAGTGGCTACAGCCTGGACAGATGTGGCACTGTGTGTAGTCAATTCACTGAATTGACCCTCCTTCCCTTCTGGTGCTTCATCGGCACTGGACTAGTGATGTACATCCTCACACTCCTGCACTTAGCGATTGGACATGCAGTCTTGGGGCTCTTTGTATCCACTATATCCCTTGTTGCCACACAGACACACACACACCACACACTATGTGCACACGTGTACGAAATAGAATAGCAGTCCCCATTTCCTAATCATCTCAACACAGCTTGTAATTGGTTGGTTCAGAAGAGTAAGTTCTACTGTCCACATCATGCAAGACTGTATTTTGAGTAGGCTGTGCATACCTATACAATGTGCCTATACACACAGTCCTAGATTCTTCTACATTTATACACATATAAATTAGCTTCATTATGCCTTCTACCCCATAGTTTCTAACACTAGGCCTGTTGTTGGTTGTCTGTCTTAACTGATGACTGTACACAGGTCAACCTGTTCACACTGCTTTTTGTTGCATTTGGAGGTGGGATGTTGTATTTGGCTGGGATCGCCTTTGATGCAATATATGACTATACAACCTTGGATCTGATCCAGTATGATTTTGGTAAATATGCAGTGACCGCCTTTGCAGGATGCCTGACATCTATGGTCTTTGTGGTAAGTCTGATTGGCTATGTCATAATGTCCAGATGGCGGGGGTATAGAAACTGTATGGGAGTTGCACACTCTTATACAGTGGAACCCCTCTATAACAGACACCATTGGGAACCAACATTTTGTCCTTTATAGCGAGGTGTCCCTAACTAAGGGGCTTCCGGTATATTTCCGGTAGGCGTGGTACTGCGTAATCGGGCTGTTGAGCACAAGGTGGTTGCGTTTTCAGAGCTTTCCTTTGCTGTACACTGGCAAGGAAGGCTAAGCAGAGGCTAATACTACGATAACAGCACTAATCTAATGTCAAGTTGTTAACTACAGCAGCGATGGTGGACAATCTTGCCGAAAAGGTCGACGAGTGTCCGCTAAATTGAGGTTGTTAAGTATTTTTTGCTTACAATTGGGACCGTGAAAACTCTCCCGTTATACGGAGTAGCTGGGTGTCCGTTATTCAGGGGTTGCTTAAGTATTGAAGTGAACGGAAGGACAGTCGGGACTTTTGGAATTGTCCGTTATATCGTGGTTGTCCGCTGTTCAGGGGTGTCCGTTAAGCGGGGTTCCACTGTACTGTCACGAACTCTTGCTACTGATGCCTTAGGAAACCCTCATGAAAGGATGTAAGCTGGGATTGAGACCATGACATAACACCCACAGGAGACCGCCATGTGCTGTCAGCACCTTCTTTCTTCACAATACTTCAGTGTGCATGCTTGGGAAGGTAGCTACCATTTCCTCAAATTAAGTAATTGTCTGTCTTGTCTGCAGGGTATCTCTATGTTGCTGTGGCCTTTCTTTGTTATCACTCAACTCCCATCGTGCACTAGTCCAGAACATGATGGCTTTGTGCCATTACAGCAGGAGCCTCAGATAATGATGAACACTGTAGCCCCAGCTGCTGTGCAACCCCGGTTTCCACAGGTATGTGGTGTGAAACAGTACTTTTATTCCCATACCTTTGATTGATAGACAGAGCTAGTCCACACATTATATTAGACCGTAGGCAATAGATTTTGTGGTCGAGTCGCCGTACATTTCCAAATGATTTCTTGGAAATGAGGCTGCATGGCACACACTCTGAAGTACTGTAGTATGCAGGATGGCCTGGGGAGAAAAATGGATACCACATTAAAATTACATTTGCATATAGGATTGTACCCAAAAGCAAAAGAAACACACAGCATTAAACTAACACTGCATAACAAGCATGGTTGCAAAATGGCACAAGATGTATAGAGATGGTGTATTTGTTTGCTGTTTGGGAATTCCATGTGTTTGTTTTAATGAACAAGGCTTAAAAGAACATTTAATTGTGTATTCATATCAACATCGCCAAGAATACAGCATTGTTTGTCAAATGGCTCTTTCAAGAGATATTTTGAGGATGTTCCTCATTACCTGATTGCCATCCCATAATGGTATTTTCAGGATTAAGATGCATGAGTGCAACATTAGTATAATTATTGACCGGATGCTCATGCCACATTTGTAGCATGAAAACTGATAGAGTACATATAGTCCACATTCAGCAAGAATGGCAAGTACGTACATATATGGTTGCCTACGCTGGAGAGAATTACTAAATTCCTAGTTCATGCAGTTTAATTTTGGAACATTATTGCAACTGTGAAATCCAGATACTTTTTCCTAACTCTCTCTTTCTGCTCATGTGCCCATTATTCCCTCCTCTAGCCAACACCGATGGTCCCTGTTGCTTCTGCTGTTCCCATGGCAACTGCTGTGGTGAAAAAACCCATGGGATATACGTATCCGGTGTCACAAGCTTAAACTATTATCTGTACTACGCTACATATCTTTATCCCTTGGTTAGGGTAGTTTTAGATACATGTGCACTGTTCACATAGAAGTTACCTATATTTATCTTATACCATTGTAAAAATATTACTGTTTTAGATAGTTTTATACTTGTGTACTGCCTACATACCAGTTAGGTTATCTACACACACCTCATTTTATTCCAAAAAAAGGGGGGGGGGGGGGGGGGGGGGGGGCACGGGGGGGGCACGCGCATTTTCGAGCGAGCCAGAGAACGCTTGACACTTGGCTACCTGCAGCCAAGAAAAAGAAGACAGCAAGTGACAGGAGGTAAAAAGTACACGCCTTGTAACGTTACCAGGTTACGAATGGAAGAAGTGGGTTAGCTTCCTGTAGTCTCGCAGCCATTCTGACCTTTTAAGTACGGTACAGTACCTCTCTGAGCTACCGGGCTTCGCGCAGGAGGGGGGAAACCCCCCGCCCGTACCCCTCCCCTACGGCCGCAAATTACCAACATATCAACACAACCAACTTTCTCCCCTACCATCTCACTAGTCTTGTTTTGGTCTTCCTTTGAATGAGCTCTTTTTGACACCCACAAACTTTCCTGCATGCCTCCAGCACAGCACATTTAGGAATGACACTAGTGGTACGAGGCTACTGACTTTAGCTGTCAGTGCTCTGATCACTGACCTGTGATCACCAAGGCAACCACCAGCCCTCATGATACTTTCCATTGTGTACCACTCAGCCACCCAGCATGTGCTGTCAGAAATGCACTAGTAGTTTTGAATTTTATACCAGGTTGAACTATAAAATGTGTCTTACAGTATTGAGGACATAATTCTTTAAAATAAAGGTGTGAAATATTTCTTACAGTATAATTCTTTAAAAAGGTGTACATATGACTCAGGTCTAACACAGAGACCATACACACAAGCATACACACAACTTCATTCATACCCTTTTCGTGCTTCGTGCAACAATTCAAGTGAAGTTGATGTTATGATTTACTTTCTGGGAGACTGACTGCCAATCAAGGAATGTACAATCATGCAGTAATGCACTGCATACATAATTATCTATTTCTACGAAACTCTATGTATTGCCACGAAGCTTTAATAAAGAACATGCTAGCATGAACCAGTGCCTATATAGACAGATAAACATTCTAATTTAAAGGTTGTATTTTACTCTAACTGCCAAACACTGTATGTTTCTTTCCATCTCCTTATTGTTCCATTGTAATTTCACTTGAGTAGTGAATATGTAGTTCACAACAAAATGCAATGCCAGTAAAGCCATGCCTGAGCTGCCTTGGACAGCCTTCTGGTGTAAAGGCTGTGTGGAACATAGCCTTTGTTCAGAGGCCTGCTGCTTCATGTAAGGGAAATTCAAGTTGCCAAGAAATTGACCAATGAAGAGTTACAGAATCAGACCTTTGAACAGTGCTGCTTGATCCCTGTGCAACTTTCATGTACAGGCATGGAGCTGTGAATGTGTCACATGTACACTCGGCTGTGATTACTACCATGTGTCTACTAACAAGTTTAGCAAAGTCCATTCCAAGTATCTATGAGGAAACATGCTGCGTCCTTGAGTGTTCACAGATTTCCTATTGTGGAGCCTGGTAATGCAGCCTGTACTGGACCACAGACTCTTCAAGCTGGTGTTCACTACTACAAGTTGGAAACATGCCATGTCATTGAGTTTTCACATGCAGATTTCCTAGTTGAGTTTCCCTACAGCCTTGTTCCCAGGCTCTCCTCTGCACCTCGCCCAGCAGGGCACTGGGGAGAGCCTGCTATACCCATAAAAATTGTATTACATGACTTGTACAGTTTAAGTTAGAAATCATAACAAATGCCTTTATCCTTAGTACCACACCAAGCAGTCTTTGTCCTCTAGCAGTGGTTCACAGCACTGACTCATGGGCTGATATGGAGGCCACTGATCTCTCCAAGGACTAGAGGTTGTTCTATAGTGGATTCATAGTCTGCTCAATGGACTGTAACTCCCCAACCTTCTGTTTGAATTTACCCCACATCATCTTGGTTAATTGATTGTAGCCATGGAAAATTATTTAATCTTACTATGCCAACTGGTAGGAGCTAGATGATCATCACCACAAACATAGCTCTAAGAAGCCCAGTGTGAAGAAAACCAGGTTATTTTAGCCACATTAGACCTCTAGTGTTTGAAGCTTATTTAGTAGCCACATTGTTGTGTAGATGTATCTGCTGTCACTGTCACAAGCGAAATGTTGATCAATGCTAGAAACCATCTTGGCTTTGATGTATAAGCAGCCCTCACTCCTAGTGGAAGGATGGAAGCTACATGACACAGCACTCACAGAAAACTGTCATACTATCAGCACTCCCTTTCTCCATACATAATATTTCAGTTTGCATGATAACTACAATTCCAATTATTGTTATCTGTTTCTTCCTGGAGTGTCTTTCTCTGTTGCTGTGGTCATTCTTTGTTGTCACTCAGCCCTCATGTATGCTAATCTACAGCCACTGAGATAATGATGAATACAGTAGCCCAAGCTGCTGTGTGACCCCAACTTCCAGCATGAACAGTATAGTTTCATTCTCATGCCTTGCAAGAACTAAGTACAGAAATTACCTACACACATTTTTATTTTGTCCCTTTGTAAGAATATTACTGCTTTAGATAGTTTTATACTTGTGGACTGCCTACATACCAGTAGTGATTGTTAAATTATCTACACATACCTCATATTTTTAGTCAATAAAAAATGCAATCATTACAAAAATTTTGCAAAGTGTTGCCAGCCTTCAAACAGATAGTTGGCTTTGACTACACAGCATAAAATAAGGCACAAAAGCACACAAACACTCCTACAAATGCTTAACAACAATGTTTTGGTAAGCTTTCTCCGTGAACATTTCATCACTAGTCTTGTTTTGGTCTTCCTTTGAATGAGTCCATACTCTTGTTGACACCCATGAATGTTCCTGCTGCTAGCATAGCACGTTTGGGAAGGACCCTAGTGGGAGAAAAACCAAAATAATGTGTTATAAACAACAGAAGGAATGCATCAGTCACTGGAAATTGAGCCTAGGCTTCAGCTGTCAGTGCTTTCGCGTTGTAAAATTTCCTTATTTCATGTAAAAATATTTTCGCGGTCTAGGAAACCCACGAAAATTTTTTAACAGTACTAAGTCCACATTCCCAGGTTTAGTGATCTGGAACGAGACTACGCATGTCGAGAAACAAACAGCTTGCTGCATTCATGGCGTGTGAAAGGGTACCAAGGAATGCTATAGACACGTACCGTGGCAGTATAGATTATCAGACACCGAGTCACATGAGGCTACTTGTAGGTATGTAAAAGCTATCTAAGTTGTTCTAGCCCTGGCTCTGAACCTCCTTGATGATAGTGGCCCGAGTGCAGACACTTGTTTTGGCACGGAGCGACACGCTTGCTCTTAGCCTCCGATCTCTTTCAGTCAACATACACGCATAACGCCTTCCACTTATGCCTATACACATAGTTCTTTAGCAACTTGATTTCGTAGCTGTTGGCAAAACATCTAGGCAAACTCGATTGCTTGTACAGGCCTGTACTGGCTGCATATTGCGTGGGCACGTTGCCATCATTACGAGACCGAGTCCACTATTTCCGGTCCGTGATGTAGTAATGATACCTTCTCTCAATTCTTAAATCTGGGAGTGGCCTGGGAACGAGGCTAACCTAGACTAGCACGACAAAACAAGTAAATTACCTACCACTCCATCAAAAGGGAAGATGCTAAACACATGCAGGTGACAATACTGACAAGTGTATCAAGGTGCACAACTCCAGTCTAACCTAACACACAGAGACCATACACACAAACATACATACCACTTCGTACCTTTTTCTCACTCAATGATATACATTCATAAACAACAATATTTGAGAAGACTGACTGGTCAATAATGCAGGACATGCACAGTATTGCACTCCATATATTAGTAGTAGGCTTGTGCATATTAGGCGAGCATAAAATTGAGCATAATCAGCACCAGTTAGCATTGCTCAGGTCAGTTAAGGCAGCCACCAAATGTATTATGCGTGACACGGAAGTGTGCGAAAGTATTGCAACAATTCGTAAACATATTGCTATAGTTTGCGGAGATTGAATGGCTGCCGCGTGTAAGCTTCTTAGCTTTGCTAGTGTTATTCTCGCAGTTAGTCCGTATTGTTTAGCTTTGTGTTATCCATGGTTGTGAAGTAGGTGGGTCTGATTTACCGAAGGGTTGCAATTGAGACCAAGCACTGTGTGTTTCTGGGAGCAGGAGAGGGGAATATGCCTTGAGCTACCCAAGCGACGATGACTCATCATCTTTGGTGGTTGATGCGGAAGGTCAGATGGCTAGATTTGTGGCTAAAACTTAGTGTGTAGTGGACTGGTTGTACTAACGTACTGTACTTGGGGACAGAGACTATTGTTGCTGTCACTGGAGAGGTGAGCTTTCATAATCGAAACAAACGCTGATTTGAGGCGTAAAAACACTTGTATTTCCTTCTTGGAGCTTCAGGTTGTATCTGGTGCAGTGTCCCTACCCAGATTCAGATAGCTAAAGCAAAGAGCTTTCGCTCAATATCCATTCGTCGGGATTGAAAGGCATTTGACGTTCCGCATAATTATAGTATTTAAGGCAGTTAAACGTTGACCCCCCTGATTTTGGGATTGTTTGCATGTTGCCATGGTGACGCTTGTTTATCATAAAGTACAATCTATTTGCTACTTGGTTAATCAATGCTTGTTAAGTTAAAACATGTACTTTGCCTTCAATACTTACTCAAAGTACGAAGGGTAAAGCGAAAATTGAGCTAAAAATCAAAATTGGGGTATGCCTTAACTCTTTAACAACCATAGACTATTTACTGGAAGTCTTTATTCCATACAAGGTGAAAGGAGCATTTTCTACACCCGTTTGTGCAAGAAGGCAGACAAATGGCCCACCAGGCATTGACCAGGGCTTTTCTACAGGCAGCTGCAATGGCCGCCATGCACTGTCAGCCAGAGCGGTGCACCCACCCACCTCCCCCTGTCCCACCCTTTCTGCTAGCGCAGAACCTATCTTCAAAACGGATTGCGCCAACTGATAACATGCGGCCAAAAACTGATGATGCCAAAAGGCGTCATCGGTTGTTAAAGGGTTAACCACTCTGAGCGAGCATACTTTGAGCATAATTGCATCTTTACTAGCAATAATTATGTTATGTCAATCACGTGATGTGCCTCGTGTTGCGAAGTAAATGGCTGAGTTCGATCAGTGAGTTGCCTGAGTTGGAAACTATACACTCAACTGACAGCAAGTCTGAACCCACGGAGATATGTGATATGTAGTCGTGAGATCCCTACAAGTGAGAGCAGTGCAAGTTCTCGAATCGGTTTCAAAGCCCACGACGGTCAGAACTTGCATGGAAGCGAAAAACTCGTCACAATCCACCTAGCGTAAGCAGAAGGAAAAGCAAGCATAATTTAAGCATAATGACACAGTTGGGAAAGCATAATACAGTCATTCTGTGACCACTGAAGCATAGCATTATCAAGCATAATATGCCTAAGCCTATATATGAGCTTTGTGAACTTATATAAAATATGATGGAACAATAAGTGGAGAGAAATGTACAACAATTGGCAGTTAAATGTAAATTTTAAACTATGTGTTTTCTAGGCACCGCAGTACATGATGGGATGTTCTGTATTATGTAATGACTAAATTAGATACGAATAAAGCTTCACAGCATACACTGCTGTAAATATAAAGTTCACAATGTAAATAAAATGCAGTGATTACTGCCAGCATCCATGAAGCCATGTCTGGGGTGCCTTAGACCATAGATATGAGACATAACCGGTATTTGCGTGTGAGTCTCAGTGTTATACATGATTTTATATAGTGGCGGCATCCCTTTGATCTATGAGGCTCATTTCACTTTGCGCAGGCTGTTGTTAGGTAACAGCGCACAGCGTATGACCTCACGTATCAATGAATACGGTCATTGTACACTGATACGTACAAAATTCAAACACCTGTCTGTCAGGGAGATACATTCGGATCCACCAAAAGACCTGCCTATGATTCGGCGGCGGAAACCAGACTGACAAAGAGGCCTCAGCAGGCTCGAGAGGAGGACAACACCTCTGTCCTCCCCTCGAGTGATGAAGAGGACGAAAACTTGGTAAGTTCACAAGCCATGTACATGTACCTATAGCTCTCACTAACCCTAATAGCCCTATAGCTCTACTTATATGTCTGGCCATAACTATTGTTGTCGCATCCCAGCTTCAGCCAACTTACCATGGTATTGTAACCATCTTGATTAGAGCCCTCATGATTTCCTGGGCTAAACCTGTTGTTGTAAATCTACATGTATTTATCGCTTGACTATACCTCAGCTGCTTGCACATATAGTTGCAAATAAAACTTACAGGAAATCATGAACAGCAGGGGAAAAAGCGCAAATTTGCATTGCTGAAACTTGAAATCAAAGGTTGTGTGTCATGAACACTGATACTTGCCCTCTTCTCAATCTCCACACACACATATTAGGCCCTAGCACAATGTGCTAGCCCCGAGCCGTCACTCCTAACCCTGCTATTTACTCCGGGTGCATGTCTTCCTCCACGAAAAGTGGTATACCCACCACCTATGGAACGCCAAATGCGTCAAAAATGCCGTAGGGAGTGGTAGCTGTGTCAAAGTGCGATTTTTATGTCGTTCTGCGTATTTTAGATTGATCTTCGTGTTTCAGAACGATTTACTAATCGATTCTCAGAACGATTTTCTGATCGATTAGCAGAACGATTTTCTGATCGATTCGCAGAACGATTTTTAGAACGATTTTCTGATCGATTTTCAGAACGATTTTCTGATCGATTTTCTGATCGATTTTCTGATCGATTTTCTGATCGATTTTTAGAACGATTTTCTGATCGATTTTCAGAACGATTTTCTGATCGATTTTTAGAACGGATTAAATTCTACCACGCATGCGCAACTACAGCATGTGGAAATGGCAGAGGAGACAGAAACACGTATTTCTACTGCCCAAGTAGAAAAAGCAGTTGGAGCAATCCAATATTTGTCGTCTCTGAAACTTTCAGCACCAACATCTCAGGGAGATAGCAATGGTTCTGGATCAGCTGCAGGGTCCAGTAAGCCAGGTACATTGAAATTGCAATATACCGTAGCTACTACACCATGTTACTTAAAGTTTGGGTATCCTCTTTTACAATTAAAACCTTTCAGCATTGTTTGTAAACCAGCAATATATTGTGTTTCTAACCAATGTGTCTGCAGTTTTTAGCTACACATCACGGATACAATGGGTAGTCACTTAGCTAGCTAATAGCCACTTGTAGAAGTGTTTGCAACCAGAATCAAGATTTTTAACCATTAAAATTGTGCTTGATCAATTGATCGTTCTCTTTCGAAGCTCGTGTTTAAGTGATTCAACAAAATAAATGGTAGTCACACCTCCTTAGGGTCTGAGAAAAGTTGATTTGTTGATTTTGCCAGTTGCTACATACTGATCCCTTCATCAGCTCAAAGTACACTGATTGCTTGATTTGGATCTTGGTTGCAAATGCTTCTACAGGCGATGCATAAGTGACTATCCTTTGCAGACATTTGCATGCAAATGTAGTTCACTGCTACCTTTGACCTTTTCGCATTAATTTTGACCTTTTTGCATTACCAGGAGTTTTGGTGGCTGCAGAGAATGCCCTGGATGCCCTGAAGAAGATGAGGGCAGGGATGACTGCTGATAGGAGGATAGAGAAAAGGAAGCGAGTGAAAAAGGAGATGTCTACATTGTTTCATACGAAGAAGCAGAAGGTGGAGAAACGTGTGGTGTGGCGCCATCGGTTTGTCTGTCTTGCATTCAGAGATCAGAGTCGTCAGCCAACTACTGATGCTGACAAAGAGGAGTTGTATCAAGCTGGCTTAGGGGAAAAGGAGATTGAGTTTGAATCTCTAGATTTAAGTCAGCTTGAGTTCAGAGAGCTTCTGTACACCTCATTTCCCCGGTTGAAGGAAGGTGGTGGATTTCAGCTTCTGAGAGGTCTCCCAAACAGCCGTGCTATGGAACTTTTATCAATGGCGGTTCACACCTCTCCAAGCTTGCTGAAACAGCGTGTAGGAAATGCCAGGACATACATTCGTCCTATTCAGCGAGACCTTGACCTCACTCCCATTGAGGATGCCCCCAATGGGGTGAGTAAGTTGACATCCTTGTTTGTTCGTTTGCCTAAGAAATTACATGTTTATATCCTTTAAATTGTAGCCAATGGAGAAATGTCTGACTTGTGGATTGGAGTATCAGTTGGATGAGTTACCAGAGCATGTTGCTGAATGTGAAAAGGCACTGTAAGGATTGGCGATAAGCAATATAGTACTTGCATGGACACAGTATTGTTTTCCTATACAATGTAGTTCCGAGGAGAGTCTGACCACCCAGAAAAGGAGAGATGAGGTGTTTCCCAGGTAAAAATGTTTAATAATTGCCTGTTACTGAAACACACATCATAGGTTTTTGTATGCATGGTATAGGTGCTCTCCAACTATCGACCTCACTCCCGACAGTCCTGTGCCTGATGACAAGGTATTTTATCCCACCATCCCCAATGTACTTGAACTGTTTCATGCATCATTGCTCTCTCACAGGTAGAAGTTGAGGATGCCATGTTTCAGAGTGCTCTGGAAGCTAGTCTAGCCGATTCACATGTAAATGACCACAAGGACAACAGCAGGTTAGTTGCTGCCATGTACGTAATGCTATACATTTTCATAACCATCCCCCATTTCTCTAGGGATTTGCCAAGAGGGCAGATTACATCCCTTGCAGATGCTGTTAGGTCTTTACAATCAGTAGTGGATGTGAATTCAAATGTGGTGATTGAGATCAGGCGCGAATTCCTTATAAAGGACGCCATGAAAGAAGCTCGAAAGCTCAAGTTCACACCTTCAAAGTTGCTCAAAGTTAGTGTTTGTTGACGCAATAATGATCCACTTTTGTATCCTTCCTGCATGCTTTATACTTACAGGTGAGGTTTGTTGGTGAAGGAGCAGTGGACCAAGGTGGTCCAAGACGCGAGTTTTTTCGCCTACTGGCAACAAAAGCCAACCAGGTATATCTCAAGGGACGTCCAGAGTGGAAGTTTTTTGACACTAATGTGTCTGGTGTGCAGGTAGGTGTTCATTTAGCTTCACTTGAGATGTGCTTTCCTAGTAGCTGCTTATAGTTTAGTTCACTAATTTGGTTTGAAGGTTACTAAAAGGGGTTTCAGTTTTAGTTATGATTAACTTAAACAACACTGACTGAAACGTATTTTATTTGTTCAGAGTCAAGACCTTTTCAACCTTGGAAGATATGTTGCCATGTCAATCTGCCAGGGGAGTAGTGGCTTCCCCTTTCTAGCAGAACCTGTGTACACATACTTGTGCACTGGTAAGAGCACAAACATCGTGATTGACAATTTGGATGCCCCAGACCCTGTACTACAATTTGCTCTACAAAAGGTCAGTAATATTATGCTTGAGTAGAAATTTAAATTGCACAATCATGTATGTACAACAATCCGAATATTACCTCCCTAATTCATGCTCTACCTTTTGTCAGGTTGATGATTCAGAAAACTCAGATGAGCTGCGTGTAGTGTTTGCGGTGGATGAAGCATGTGATTTGCTGCTTGCTACTGGTTTCCGGAAACCTGTTAGCAAGTTGACCATGTCAGACAAAGGCAGAGTGAGGTCTGCTCTTGTGGACTATCACTGCATGTTAAAAGTAAAGTCAGAGATGGATGCATTTGCTGAGGGTTTACAGGTGCTAGGAGTCCTAAGGATGATCAGAATGTATCCTGACTTCTTCAAGCCTCTGTTTGTTGCTGATCTCACCACACGTCTCACAGCAGGCAAGTTTCCTTGTTAGTTTAACATGTTATATGCATGCATTGATATGATGAAACCGCATCTGCTAGAATTGCATCACATGTGGTTACATTATATTACTTGGTGGTTTCCTTTCTTAGTGAAACTGAAGGATCTTGTTGCAGTAAAGTTCAGTGTGGCAGGGTCCTCTCTAAGACCTGCTGAGGAACAGGCGTGGGTGAACTTCTCTGACTTCCTAGATGAATGTGATGGTAAACTAAAAATAGTGGACTATTTCTGTCTGTAGTGCAGGATTTGGACACTTGACCACTGGCTTTCAAGGTTTCCCACTATCTTTCCACAGAAGGAAAAACCGGTTGCTCAGTAGAGGACGTCCTGATCTTTTTCACAGGAACAGACAAGATACCTCCGTTGGGGTTTGAGAAAGTACCAAGCATCACGTTTCTACACTGCCCGACAGCCAAGTTTGCTACTGCTAGCACTTGCGACCCAGAGCTACGACTACCCACTTGTCATGGTGATGACCTACTTACCTTTAAGGAGGATATGATTATGTCTTTGAAGGACAATGACGGATTTGGTGGAGTTTAGATCTTCAAGCTTGTAGCTGTTGGTTTTCGGTTTTGAGTTGTTGTTTTTTGTATTTCACCAACCCTATTATTTTATCACTCATCATTTTCTAACCCTATTTTATGCATTATGTTTTGAGTTGAGTTTTTTATGTCACCAAGCCTATTATTTTATCACTCATCATTTTCTAGCCCTATCTTATGCATCAAGTGACAAATTGTTATGCCTATTCCATGATCTCTGCTAATACATGCATTGGTGAAACAGACAAGGAAAGGGATAACACAGGTACTAAGTCTTAATAATAATTAACTGTGGTGAGCTCCATATAGATCTCCCTGAGTTGTACAGATGGATGATGCTCAGGTGTTTGTTGAGAGTGCAGTTGATTTTGCAGAAAGTTTTTTGGATGCAGTGGCAACAGAATTTGTTCAAGCATCTCATGATAGGAAATGTGAGTTAGTTGACCTTGGGAATCAAGTGCTTCAATATGTAGTCCTCATTGGCTGTCTGAACCCCTTGGCTGAACCCTTTGTAACAGCTGTGAGAGAGTTACTTCAGTCAATGACATCTGAAATAGAAGAAAGGGCATTGGTTAACGTTATACACCGAGGTCGACCACACGTTGTCATACATATTGAGCAGCTGACCTTTCTAGTTGAAAGTGGGTTTCGAATCAATGATATTGCTGCAATGTTGGGATGCTCCAGACGAACAGTTGAGCGACGACTACAAGCATTTGATATTGCACCTAACAATTACAGCTCCATCTCTGATGCTCAACTAGATGAAATGGTAAGGGAGATAAGCTCACTGCATCCTCAATGTGGTGAAAAAAACATCACTGGACGCCTTAGGAGCCAAGGGGTTCGTGTCCAGAGACGCAGGATAAGAGAGTCGTTACACCGAGTAGACCCCTGTGGAGTGGAATCAAGAGCAAGGCGTGTCCTCCATCGGAGAGTGTACTGTGTTGATTCTCCAAATACCTTGTGGCATTTGGATGGCTACCATAAGCTAATCCGATGGAAAATAGTTATCCATGGAGGCATAGATGGGTATAGCCGGTTGATCACATTTTTGAGAGCATCTACTAACAACCGTGCATCAACTGTCTTATCAGGTTTCACTTCAGCTATTGATGAATTTGGCCTTCCATCTCACATCAGGATTGACAGGGGAGGTGAGAATGTTTGTGTTTCCGAGTACATGCTTCAACATCCTGATCGAGCAGCAGGAAGGGGTAGTGTGATTGTTGGCCGAAGTGTGCACAATCAAAGAATAGAGAGACTGTGGCGAGATCTTTACTCCGGTTGTGTGTGCCTCTTCTATAACTTTTTCTACTTTTTGGAGGATATAGGAATGCTGAACTGTGACGATCCCTTTGATCTGTATGCACTTCACATAGTGTACCTCCCAGTCATCCAAAAGCAGTTAGATCTCTTTTGAGAAGGATGGGCTCATCATCCCCTTAGAACAGAAGGAAACCGGACCCCACAGCAGTTATGGATCATGGGACTTGATCGAATGATGCATCAAAACCCAGATCATGCTGCTGTTACAGGAGTATTTGAGGTATATAGCTACTGATAATAACATACTATTGCCAGCACTGCCCACTAAGCCGAAGCATGACCCAATAGTTGCAAATAAAACTTACAGGAAATCATGAACAGCAGGGGAAAAAGTGCAAATTTGCATTGCTGAAACTTGAAATCAAAGGTTGTGTACCATAAAGCCAAATCTGCCTCCTCAGTCATCTGAATGCACAGGGGAGATATATTCTCAGTGAGTGGGTTCTCACATGATCCTGTTGAAAACTACTTTGGAAAGCAGCAGACGAAAGGAGGCAGGAATGAGAACCCAACGGCAAAACAGTACCTTGACAATGCCTCCTCCCTACGACTACAGCAATGGACCCAGTGAGAGGTAACTGTCAGAGAAAGAGATGTCTATTTCAAACCTAACCTGTTGCCTTATCTTTTTGGAAGACTGTCTTACTAGCCCATGTGTGCTAATAGTCTTTCCATATGCCTTGGCATTAAACATGTTCAAAGAAAAAATATATATATAATTATATATATAAAAGTCTCAACTTCTTCTGTTAATGGTACTTGAGATAGAGTTTTTCGTAGCCCTTTTGACCTTTGTGTGGTTGTTTTAGTGCTTTGCTTGTACTCCTCCATCCATGCCGATTGAGTACTGAATCCTCTTATGGTAACCCACAACTTTGATGATGTCTTAGTAGTTCAGAAGAGAAAGAGTCATTAATGTCGACAGACAGCATACTCCATTTGAATTGAACTTCATTGTTTGATGCAATAGTTTCGATTAATTCCTCTTTACAACCATCCCGAGACTTCAATCGTTGTGGCAGTCGTATTCTTACTTCCTACTCAATTCTGTAGAAGAGCTTGTAGGCATGGTCATTTATGCAGAACAGTCCTTCACGGTTAACCACTCTGTAGTATAGATGATATTGAGAGTTATTGTGATTCAGGAACTGTGGTCTCCTACCACGTGCTTTTCCCTTGCTGTTCCTACTGCCCAGTCAGTGGAGGGAGTCTTAAAAGATGAAAATTTAAACCTGAAGTCATTGTGCACCATGCCAAAACTGACAACCAGGTGCTTTGTCGGTCTCTTCATAAAGTACATTGCTCACTGTTCAAACAATTGCCCTCAAGGTGCAACTTATCTTACACTGTTGAACAAACAACCAAAGAAAGGTTGCTAGTATTCTACCGCTTCACCAATTGGATGGAACAACAAACTTGTTTCCTTTTTAACATGTGCATGCAAGGAGTGTGGGATTCAGGTTCAGGAGTCATGAACCAGTGTCCACTTCTTACATGCTACAGTGGCAACCCACTTATATGCTTCAGGAGTTCATGACAACTTGGAATGCACAGGCCACCACAGCACTGATGGTATCAGTTCTTACATCTAGTGAGCAGGGACCCCTTGGTTCAAGCTGAAGTGAAGACACCAGCCCCACCCACTCCCACAGGTACTGCCCCTTGTGGTAGTAGGAGATGCAAAAGTTCCCAACTTACTGAACTGCACTAGCAACACCACAGGACAGAGATACAAGATCAGACACCAGTTCACCATGCAAGACAAAGAACATGGTGTACATGTTATAGTTGTACCATGGCTTCTTAATGGGTATGGCGATTGTACCATCCGAGGGTTAATGATGTCCTTCCGAGGGCGAAGCCCGAGGAAGGACATCATTAACCCGAGGATGGTACAACCCATACCCATTAAGAAGCCATGGTACAGCTGGCTTGTATCATAATTGATCTGATTAGTCTGGGCGTGCCTTGGCGTTGCATGGTAATAGCGAATCAGTTTTCAGATTCTTCAGGATTGCCTTATTTGGCAAAGGCTTACGCTCGCTGAGTTCTGTGCAGTGGATCTAAGCAGCGTAGCATAGAGCTAGTATTTTGGTGGTCAGTGATGGCGATTTCTGAGTCACTTTTGAAGCGAGTTGAAGAAGGCTTGCAGAACGCTGATCCTAGTATCTTCAAGAAAGACAGTCCTTTCTCTCTCGGTATGGAAGAGTGGTTTAGTGATTCAGACGATGTCTTTCAGGCTCCCAAGTCTAAAAAACGGTGTAAGTCTTTGTCTCTGGAAAAGAAGCCAAAGGAGAATCGCTTTGAGCTGGTCACTGAAAAAGATGCTGAGAAGTCTGCCAAGGGTGTTGTACCCAGAAATACAGAGAAAAACGACCGCTGGGTTCTCAACACGTTTAAGGCGTGGATAAGCGAGCGAAATGATCGTTGCAAGGAGCTGTCACTCAATGAGCTGTGTCCTGAGGATGTATTGGATAGGGGTAATGCTGAGCTGCTGAACAAATGGTTGTAGTTGTTCGTGTTAGAAGTGCGTAAAGTTGATGGTTCCCGTTATCCTCCTTCGTCGATTCATTTGATCTTGTGTGGCCTACAACGCTACATGCGTCGAAACAACGACTCACCGGTCAATGTGTTCGATAAGCAGGATGTACGTTTTCAAGGTTTGCGTGGAACTATGGAATCTGTGTACCAAAGTCTGCATAAGGAGGGAGTAGGGGGTGAAATTCGCCATGCATCGATAATAACCGAGGAAGAGGAGGAGCGTCTGTGGAAGCTTGGAATACTTGGAGACGAATCGCCAAAAGCTCTAGTTCGAAGTGTTTATTTCCTAAATGGAAAAAACTTTTGTCTCCGGGGGGGTCAGGAACACAGAAACCTGAAGTTGTCGCAGTTTGTACGTGAGAAAGATCACTGGAAGTATATTGAAACTGGTTCAAAAAACTTTCGCGGAGGTGTTGCTGATCTGCGACATGAAAACAAAGTAGTTTGTCAGTACCCTTGTAGTCAACTGGGAAATAGCTGTCATTTTTATCTTTTGGATTTATACATGGCGAAATTACCAGTAGAAGCGAAGGAAAAAGATGTATTCTATTTGTCTCCTTTGCAAAAGTTTACAAAAGAGAGCAAGTCTTGGTTTTCTCTTGTGCCGTTGGGCAGAAATACACTTGATCGATTTGTGAAAGATTTGTGTCATGAAGCAGGAATTGAAGGTAAAACTAATCACTCACTCCGAGCAACTGGTACAACGCGAATGTACAGAAAGGGAATTCCTGAAAAAGCCATTCAATCTCGGACAGGACACAAAAGCATTGAAGCACTCCGCACGTACGAGCGTGTTTCCACTGACCAAGAAAGGAGCATGTGCCATGTTCTTGGTGATGTTACTAATCAGCAATCACTACAGCCAACAGGCATGCACACGGATCCTGCTGTTTTGCAACTACAGGTTGCCAAGCCACTGAACTACGCTGTTAATATGTCTACTGTTCCACAACAACAAATGACTCCTACCAGGCCTACTTTTAACATGACATCTTGCACTGTAAATATCTATAATGCTCCTGTTAGTTTTCAAGCTTCAGCTTCACAACTGACCGAAAACTACAAACTGTCTCATGAAGACTTGGAAGATTTTTGTGATTTTTAGTTTCATTATTTACTACTATTACCTTGTATCACAGATTGTCCGCTTGCCTTCTTTTGAAACCTATGCATGTACTTGCTTGCTTTGACCATCTATGTTTTGACCATGAAGTGAGTTCATCACTGTGGTTTTACAGTAGTACGGTTGTGAGGCTTCTGCTACATGAACAGGCTGGACTGTTGCTTAGCAACCTAGTTGTACCATATGAGACAACTAGGATCACAGGTGCCGCCACGGTGTACATGGGATTTGTACCCCGTGGCGGCTTCTTTTAACTTCCCACGCAGTATGATACAAGATTAGCTGAAGCAAGTGCAACATGCAATATGAGGCAGAAACAGAAAATGCTCTTCACATCAGGATGAATAGCCACCGGTCCGACATAACAATGAGGAGGCTGGACAAACCAGTGGCTTCCCACTTCAACAAGCCGGACCAGTCTCTTGAAGACCTGAAGGTGATGGGAATAGAGAAGATCAACAACAACAGAGGAAACTGAGAGAACGCTACTGGATCTTCGAACTCAAAACACTGACGCCTGAGGGACTCAACATCAATGACTAGTTGATGCTGCATCCGGATACTACCATAGCGTCCATACACTAACAACTTAGCGTTGCACTCTTAGAGACTCAGTATAGAAAGACCTTCGTTTGTGTCACTTTGTACCTTGCATTTTTGACCAGTGTCCAAGTTATTGTATGCCTAAAGAAGATCCCGATCAGACCAAAATGTGAAAGTTTTGTCAATGCAATAGCAAAGTACTGTTCTGGAATCCGTGAAAGAGACCTTTCCACAATTTGTACACATAACAAACTGAGAGCTAAACTGCCTAATCAGCTACTGTCAGATGCTATTGCCAAGTGGTTAGCCAGTCTCAATTTGGACTCAAGCACAACACCGGCGTGCCATGTAAATATGCAACCAACTGGGGTAACTACAAAAGCTGGACTCTGGACTCTGGACTGGACTCTGGACTGGACTATGGACTTGAATTTGGACTAAAACACGCATGCGCAAAAAGACATGACGTCAAATGGTTGCCAATGGTAGCATATGTGGTGAAACCTGATTGGTTACTGCCTATGACGTCAAAGTTGCCAACTATAGCGAGTTTTACAGATGCAGAGCGGCGTTCGTGAGATGGACGTGAATGTGATCGAGGTGTCTAGCACTGAAGAAGTGCCCACCCAAATCGACAAAGTTTCCTGCATCGTCGCTTTGCCCATGCTTCGTTTTCAGCCAAAACAAGACCAGCCAAGCAGTGGAGAATCGTGCTAGAAAAAAAAACTGACCCATATCCTTGTTGCCAAGCCTCAGCAGCGTTTGTTGCGTGCAGTATGTGAAATTCGTGCCGTAAGCAAAGAATGCAGCAGACGAAGCCACGGACTGGTGTGTGTGAACCTTTGCTGCAGAATGTTGTGGCACATGAAGCACATCAGAATGATCGCAGCTATGTACATAAAACTGTGAAAAGAATTTCACATGGTGGTTGGTTACACGGAGGACCTCACAAACCTACAGAATTGTCAAAATTGCCAGAAATGAGTGCTTGTCCAGGACAATATGGTACATGAATGACACTTAAAATCACCAATCTCCTCAAACACCTTCAGGTACCACCTCACAGACAGTTCAAATGTTGCCCAAAGCATACGTATATGCCAGGCAAGGGCAAACCAGATTATCATTTACCATCACAAATCAAGGGAGTACAATATCAGCTATGTAGGGATGGTGCCGACGTGCAATACGTATATGCAATACTTAAGCAAAAGCCGTATAACTTCACCACAAACACGCTAAAAGCTTATTTAAGTGCCCAGGCTTCCTCTTTGAGCGCCTTTGTGATCAGCAAGACTCATATAAGTGGCCAAAAGCCATGCGGAAGACAGCTAAACGCAAAAGTGGGCGGTAGCGAGTGCCATTTTTCGTATTCTTGATATCTCGAAAACAATTTGAGTATTTACCGTCTTTTTAGCACGAAACTGATGCTTATCACAGCGCAGAGCTCTACGACCACTCAGCGTCTTCATAGCTTCAAATTCACCCTGGTCAATAAAAGCCCTTCACAACACTCTGTGGTTGCTGACCGTTGCGAAGGATGCTATATTCTAATTTTGTACGCATGTGCACATGTAGTCTCGTTCCTAGGCCAAATACCACAATCATTGGTCTGGGAACGAGACTAGTGCACAAACGAAATCGTGAGTTGACCACGTGCACGGCTGGCACGGTCTCTTCCCGTAGTAGTGGGCAAGGTTTATGAACAAGACATAGGTAAGGCGCTGCATTCAGCTGCCAACTTATAGCTACACTAAATAAAGTAGCTACTCACAGCTTTAGTAAACTGTGATGCTATGATGGTCAGTTGTCAATATAGTTTTCTGTGCTGCAGCTGGTCATTCGTCATGTGATCGAAATTCAGGAGATTGGTTTCAAAAAGTTTGGTACGGAGCTCCGGAGAGTGGTTGGCCTTCATCAGATTCTAGCTGGCAATGTTGTTACATTCTTGGAACCACTACTAAATTGTCAATGCCGTTTCAAGTTCTGGGGTTTGTTGAAATAAATATTCTTCTTAGAAATATTCTTCTTAGGCTTAGGTCTAACTGTAACTGAGATTAACATCAAGAAACAAGACTTAAAAAACATTAAAAATGTAAAAAGATGTAGGGATGGCATGCCAAAAAGTATGCAAACAAGGTAGGGATGATATAATAGTGAAGGTAAACTTACAAAGCCCTATCCCTACGTCTTTTTACATTACAGTTGCAAACTAGTGTGAAAACAATGCAGGGATGCATGAGGCTTTGTATGTTACTTCTGATGTTGTATTGTTTTCCTGTAATCTGGCTATTGAATGTGCTGCAGCCACAATTTGTTAGCAGCATTTTTCAGTGTTTGTTGTTGCCAGTGTTGGTATGGGGGAGTTAATGTGGTCAGACAAGGAGCTCCCCCAGGTTCTTTGGATACCTGAACAATATACCTATTAGGTGGGACCTCCAAAGAGCAGGCTCATTGGAGTTGTTTCAGAAAACCAGACTTCTGGAACAATCCACTGCTACTCCAAAATGCTACAAGACTAGCAACCAACCTGGATATACTGTGATGTACATAAACAATACTGCACTTCTTCTCATGTAACACCACACATACAAAAGTATGTAACTTCCACAAAAGGTTTTCTAATAAGGGTATATCTGTAAAACTCAGCAGTCTCATCTTGAGCAAGAGGAACTTGAACCTATCATCCAAGAAAACCAAGATGTACTGGACTTTTGGGCTAGCAATCTGAGCAAGTATCCCCACATAGCTACCTTTTAGAAAGCACTTTACTGTCTGAAGAAACATGATTCAAAGTACAGTTTATTTTTACAATTGTATATTCAATCGGCCATGGATATTAGTGACTAAAAATATAGCAGTTAAAAATATTGCTTCTTTAAGTACCTCTTAGTTGTTGTTACTGACTTTACAAATGGCAGAAGTTTGTGTCACTATTCAGAGTAGCATCATGGTGGAGGGGTGTTTGGTTGGGAGCCTTTGCAGTCGGAGAATGCGGAAAGGTTGGCCAAAAAGGTATTGGAAGCATCTGTAGTTGATGATGTTGAAGCTGATGTATTTGAGACATTCACAACTAAGCTGGTCACAACGCTAAAGACTGCAATGATTGCACCATCTACAGTTAAATGTGGATTGCTTTTCGTATTCTACGAGTGAGAGAATCAAATCTTCTGTGGGATGCACTTCATGATATGGACTGCAACATAGATGAGGTTGTCTTACTAACCCAGCACAATATATATTTGAGATGGTGGTGGTGCAACATACAAGCGACATTGAAGTGTAAATATTTACTGAGAATGAGGCCAATGTATACATCCCCTTTGCTAAAACAAAGCAACAAACCTGACTTTGTTAGCTTCCTTTCTTCCTTAGCTGTGGTGGGAGAGAATTCTCACTACCGTAATTGCATGGCCATATAAGGAAGTGCATTGACATGGGTGAGTGTAAAGAAATCAAGATTGCCAGGCCTCAAAGGGTCAGAACTAAGGATACGTTTTAGTTTGTTGTTACAGAAAGCACATCTTCTGAAGTCTTCTTCACTTCCTCTTCATGATCGTCATGACAATGGGAAAAAGACTGGTCTGTCTCTCATCCCCAATGCAAGTCTGAACACAATCAACTTGCCTGCATTTTCTATCACGTGAGTTGAAAGGTAGGGCAATTGTTAATTGATTGTTCACAGCAAAGTGTGCCACGCAAGTGCATTTCAAGAAATACAAAAATGTACTTGATGTGGAAGAAATAGTGACGTTTGCTGGCATGTTCCACAGGTACTTTGATACCTTGAATGCAGAGTGAGTAGGACAAGCTCACGTGTGTTGTAGATTGCTGACACAGCATCTTCTTAACCACTTGTATACCATTGAATACTCAAGAGTAGATTTTGTGCATGAAGTGCATTGTTTGTGTTCTGGTTCAAAGAGTAGCTAGGGCATACCTCTTCAGAAACTAAAACTGAAACCACTTGAACCACTGTTTTGGCTTTTCCATATTGCACACCCACAATACAAATACGATTTTAATCTGTCAAATCAAATTGTGTCATGTTAAAATATTAGTGACAACAGTAGCTTTTTTTCTAGCAATGATATTAAGATCTCCAACAAATTAGGTTAGGCTTTTGAGTTATCTTTTAATGTGAGTATTGATGTAATAACTGGAGATATATAGATATCTGACTAGTGGAACTCAAAACAAGTGCATTGTTTCCTCCCCAGAAAAGATTGGAGCATGTGTACGCTGACCTACATACGTATAACGAAACTTCAAGGAATACAGACTTAGTCTCATCATATAGACGTACCTGTGAAATTAGTTTTGCAACAACTGCTAGTAACAGGGTGCCCCCTGGTTCAACATTACATCTTCCAGTTTCCGCTTATGCAGCTAGTATAGTCACTGGTGGTGTCATTTAATTTAGTGGAGTGCTCCCCGGTTCAGCTTTACACCTCCCAGTCTCCAGTGGTGCAGCCAGCGGTGGAGTGCTCCCCGGTTCAGCTTCACACCTCCCAGTCTCCAGTGGTGCAGCCGGTGGTGGAGTGCTCCCCGGTTCAGCTTCACACCTCCCAGTCTCCAGTGGTGCAGCCGGTGGTGGAGTGCCCCCTGGTTCAACTTCACACCTCCCAGTCTCCATTGGTGCAGCCGGTGGTGGAGTGCCCCCCGGTTCAACTTTACACCTCCCAGTCTCCAGTGGTGCAGCCGGTGGTGGAGTGCCCCCCGGTTCAACTTTACACCTCCCAGTCTCCAGTGGTGCAGCCGGTGGTGGAGTGCCCCCCGGTTCAACTTTACACCTCCCAGTCTCCAGTGGTGCAGCCGGTGGTGGAGTGCCCCCCGGTTCAACTTTATACCTCCCAGTCTCCAGTGGTGCAGCCGGTGGTGGAGTGCCCCCCGGTTCAGCTTCACACCTCCCAGTCTCCAGTGGTGCAGCCGGTGGTGGTGTGCCCCCCGGTTCAACTTCACACCTCCCAGTCTCCATTGGTGCAGCCGGTGGTGGAGTGCCCCCCGGTTCAACTTCACACCTTCCAGTCTCCATTGGTGCAGCTGGTGGTGGAGTGCCCCCCGGTTCAACTTTACACCTCCCAGTCTCCAGTGGTGCAGCTGGTGGTGGAGTGCCCCCCGGTTCAACTTTACACCTCCCAGTCTCCAGTGGTGCAGCCAGTGGTGGAGTGCCCCCCCCCTTCAGCTTTACATTGAAGAAGCCAGTGGCTGAGTTCCTCCTTACCTAACGATGATCAGCAATTTAGATAAACCAGGGATAATATACGTATTACGTGTATGTGGATTGGAAACAGTATTCCGTATCATTGACAATGGCGAAGGAAGCATTGGCAGGCTTCGAGAGTAGCGGCAAAGAGAGTAGTCATGCATGTGAAGAGTTCTAGTTTAGTAGAAGAAGAATTGACATTTTAGAAGTCGAAGTTCAGTCAAGGGAGCAAGTGTTGGTCCGAAAATCAGTATGTTTTATGAAGCTATGGTATTCGTAAGATTCACATACTGAAGTCCGGCCTACGAAGCGGTGCAGATGCATGTAGCTATGCTGCTAGTAGATTAATATTTCCATATCTGCTTCCCATTAAATTTAATTATGCTATGTATAAATTTACTGTAAGAGTCACAAGGTGCAAATTGTGTTCAAACTGCAACTGCTCAATCATTGGGCCATGCAACATTTGAATTCCAACATGCATGGTGGCTACATACTCTGCTTTAGAGAAGTAAAAGATTCTGAGTCACTCAGAAAGAGGTCCATATGTGCTCCAGATCATTCAACTGTTGTTACAAGATCAACAAAATCCATCAGTGGTTGATATGGCAGTGAAGATTTTTGCTCGCCTAGAAACATGCTTGGCCGCTGGTACCAAGCATCGATTGCCTCTATCAATCCAAAAGAAGATTTGGTCATCATTCCATGTAGCCAGGTTTGAAGAGACTGTCATAAAACCATGGGACACCCACATCATGAAATTGAAGCTTCCTAAAGTGCTTCAATGCTACACTTCTGTAGCATTTCAAATTACTTTTGACAGACTAATGAAAGCACTGATTAAGGAACGAAACAAAGATCCTGCCACCTCTATGGAGCCCAAGGAGGTAACAATCTTGCATCACACGGAGAAGTATGTTATTCATTATATGTCAGGATTTGTTGCGGTTAGGTTGATGAAAAGATATTCTACAAAGAAAAATGGCTTTATATCGGAGACCTTCTGTCCAATTCTTTGCTGGAATATTGCGAGTTTGACACTGAAGAAGACGAGCATACTATCGACAGCTTCTTACTAGCCACTTTGGATTCGTACGAACGTCAGTACGCAACTGCCCCCGCCCAACCTATTGAACAGTCACACCCACAGTCTACTTTTACCAGCCCCACCCCCAATTGCACCTTCAGACCTTTCGCTGCTCCCGTGTTGGACGAAGATGTTGTGGAAAGCACAAGTGGAAAGTGTCCCCAAGAAAAATCATGAAGACACCAAGTACTGTGTCAACCTGTGGGAAGAATGGCGCAATCACCGCCTACAGCACACTACTGCCACTATACCACTGCTTCTTGAGATGACCAACACTGACTTACAACACTGGATGACCCGTTTTATCATGGAGGTCAGGAAGAAAGATGGTAGCATCTTTCCTCCAAACACACTCCACCACATTCGCTGTGGTATTATGAGACACCTGCGTACGAATGGCAAGCCGGCCCTTGACTTCTTCAAGGACCCTGAATTTGCCGATTTTAGAGCATCAATAGACGCAGAAATGAAGCACCTGCAGGCAGCAGCACTTGGCTCTCAACGCAAACAAGCTGAGCCACTTACCAGAGAAGAGGTGGAGATACTCTGGGAAAAAGGACTGTTAGGAGACGGTAACCCGCAGTCCTTGGTAGACACCATGCTGTTCATGGACTGTTATTCGCACTCAGGAGCGGGCATGAGCATCACAAACTTCGCTTTCATCCACCTCAAATCCAGCTTTTTGAGCGACCAGGAGAGAGGCCATACTTGCAATATACTGAAGATATCTCCAAAAACCATCAAGGAGGCATCAAAGGACGCAAGATGAAACAAAAGGTCATTGTTCACCATGCAAATCTGGAAAACCCTCAAAGATGCTTTGTGCGCCTCGTCATGCATGCCATTATCGGTCCTTCAAGGGTTCGCTGGGGTCTGGTCTTCATGATATTCGCTTTGAGAAAGGTAAAACTGCGTTGATGCTTTGCCTCCATGTCAGCCATGGCAGGCTTTTAGTGTTCCTCACAGTTCATTGGAAGATCATTGTAGTTATAAGCTGAAGTTCTTTGTTGCTGTAAACTTGTGATAATGCGTCCCCCTTTATTGTACACTATTTTGAGCCAAAAGTGCAGCGGGGCATATACTTGAATGCCCATCTGATGACATCATCTGATATGAACATGGACTACACCACAAGAAGTTCAAGACTATCATGACAAGATTCAGACACAGGTAAAGAACCAGATCAGAACTAGAAAGGGAAAGATGGAAATCACATCATCTTTACAAGAGCAACACCAAATTGAAACTTTAAGCTATGTGCAGAGACCTAAGAATACCAGTAACACCTGCTTTAGAGAAGCATCAACTAATCTGCAACTATCATAAAGAAATCCCTTACTTTCTCTATACTCTGGAGAATTATACAACATACCACTAACACCAGCTGGCATAAAACAGCTGACTGTTACAAAATTGAGAAGCATCTTGCAATATCATAATCTATCACCTTATTGTCCCAAAAGATCAATGGTTTTGAAGGGTTTTTTGCTGTGACATGGAAGAACTGTAGCAGTAACGAAACGAGAAGGTCAACTTAAGGATCCCTGACTTATGATATCAGTATTTGAACAACGGTACGGCAACCTCAATGAGTCATCACATGTTTACCACAAACAAACACACATACTTCACATTTTATCCGACCACTCCTCCACGTAAAATGTGAATCTCACCATTCAGCCTTTGATTACACCGTTAGATCAACTGACAAATCAACGTAAAGAGGATGATGACAGAGCTCCGATACACATGAATAAGGTGTCATCTTCTGATAACACCCTGGCTGGATAGATAACACAAACTGGTTCTAATTAAGATAAAGGTACACTGGTCAAGAGAGGAAATAGGAGATACCGGGTGGAGGTCAGGATGGTATGTAGCTATACAGTACACAAGTACTGTGAAGAAACGGATACGCTAACCATGCTACTTAGTACATGTCAGAACCAAATCAAACCTATGATGAAGTTATTTATGTATATTTTACCTTCACATTTATATCCTCCCTACATTGCTTGTGTACTTTTTGGCATACTACCTGTAATCATGATCTCAGCTGACCTTGGTGAACCTTGGTGCAGCGCTTGGGGAGTTTGCGAAGACTACCGACAGTCCTGTGAACGAAATAGTGGTCTCATGGAAGAGGAAATGGACCACCTGTTCGTGCAGCTGAGTCAGCAGCTAGACTCCAGCCCCGCCCATTTTGAAGACACCACTGCCAGCGAAGTCAGTTGCAGCAGTTGCTTTGCTCCACCGAAGACCGACGAAGAGGCGGTCAAGGCCTGTTTACAAGCAGTACCAAAAAAGACAAGACACTGACTACTGTATCAGAGTATGGGAGACAAACAGGAATGCACATGGATCTGCAGTGCCATCACTGCTGGGATATGGAGCGAGCAACACTGGCACATTGGCTCACAAGGTTCGTCCTAGAAGTGAGGAAGACAGACGGTACTGAATACCTACCAAACACCCTGCACCACATTTTATGTGGTGTAATGTGCCATCTGAGATGTACCAAACCCAACATCAACTTTTTAAAGGATGCTGAGTTCTTGTGCTTTCGCTCTAGTCTAGATGCCGAATAGAAGCGATTGCAATCAAAGGGTCTTGGGTCTAACCACAAGCAAGCAGAGCCACTGACTGTGTAAGAAGAAGAACAACTATGGGAAAGAAACAATTTAGGAGACCACAGCCACTACCTTGTCTACACAGAAGACATTTCAAAAAATCACCCGGGAGGACGAAAATTGAAGCCCAAAGTTGTTGTGCATTATGCTAATACTGAGAACCCACAAGGATGCTTTGTCCACCTATTCAAGAAGTACAATACTCTCTGCCCGACCAATCATCCTGAAGGTGTATTTTATCTTGCACCATTGAAGATCGAATCCTAGCCTTGTACCCAGGCTACGTGGTCGGAGGGATAAGTGGCCTGGTAATGGCTGGTATCCACTGTTTGCGCATGCGCGAAAAACCCCATGATTTCATTTACGAACCGTTAATCTTTACCGTATAGCTCCGAAGCACATCCGTCTCGAGCTTATCCCGCGAACATGGCAGGTAAAAGCGAGGACTTTGATAAAGCGCTCAAGTTCGCTCTTTGTTGTATTGGAAAGGGAGATTTCACGTTGAAAGCAGACCAGCTGGATTCGATCAAATGTATCTACGATGGTAAAGACGTATTACTGTGGCTACCCACGGGATTTGGGAAGTCCATCTGCTACGAGACTCTGCCGTTTGTTTCAACTACAAGCACAGTGACGGTGGAACCGGCGGTGGTTGTAGCATAGTCCTTGTTGTGTCACCCCTTGTGTTTCTGATGGTTGATCACGTTGCTAGACTTAGGAGCCGTTGAGTCAGTGCTGCTATAATTGGTCACAGCGGTGCGGTAACTGACAAGAAGTTGCTGGCTACCGAGAAGGATTTGACAGCTGGGAAGTATAGACTGCTGTTCACTGCACCAGAAGCGATCGTCGGAGTGGAGAAGTGGAGAGACATATTGCAGACATCGCCCCTCTCTGAGAGGATAGTGGCAGTAGCCGTTGACGAGGCACACTGCGTGTCGAAGTGGTAAGCTTATATGTATACAGCGGTGTACTGTGTTGTACTACCCTTTCTGTACCTAACCTAGGTAGCAAGCCCCTTGTGAATGGAGGGGCTTGCTACATAGCTCACGAATGCTCTGATCAAAACAAGTTCAGTGAAGGCTTGTACTATTTCTACCCATAGGAGTGTTAGATTCCGACCAGCTTATGCTCGGTTACATGAATTGCGAGCTTTGGTTCCTCCTGGTACCCCCATGTTAGCAGCCACAGCTACTGCAACCAAGGAAGTACGTAGAGGTGTCATTTCCAGGCTAAACATAGAAGGATGCGAGTATGTTTTTGTCTCCCCTGATCGACCAAACATCTACGATGAGGTCAGGTTGCGCACTACCATTGAAGATGATCTAGCACAGCTAGTTGAATCCATCTGTTCACATCGTAAAAAGGCTGAGCGTGTTATTATTTATTGCCGCTCACTGAATTTGTGTGCTGATTTGTATGCACATTTCTATGCTGAACTTGGAGATGACAGCTACTACCCCCCTGGGGCCCCCCATGTCAGCGAGAATCGACTCTTTGGGATGTTTCATGCCGACACTGCCGACCACAACAAGACTGTCATTTTGCATAGCTTGCAACAGGAAGATGGTGTTGTTCGTGTTGTGTTTGCTACAGTTGCTCTTGGCATGGGAGTCAACTTTTCTTCTCTAAATACCACCATCCACTATGGGGCTCCTCGGAGCATTGACAATTTCTTCCAGGAGAGTGGTCGTGCAGGAAGGTCAGGACAGCCAGCCAAGTCCATTGTATACTGGAAGCCATCAGATGCACCACTCAGGAAGGATTTGAGTGACCCAAGGAATGCAGAAATGGCAGCTATGCGGAGGTATCTAGAGAACTGTAAAGAGTGCCGAAGATCTCAGCTGCTTTCCTACTTTGACAGAGATCTTGTTTACAGTGTAAGCGATAAGCTCACATGTTGTGATGTCTGTGCACATGCTGTCATTCCTTCAAAACCAGAGCAGTGATCATCATTTCACACAGAATCCATTCACGATAGTCTATCTAATTAAAGACATGTTTGATGTTTTTCCCTCCGACCACGTGGCCTGGGTACGAGGCTATGAAGAACCCCAAAGAGAACTGTTGGTACTCTACTTCACCTATATGGAGAAAAAAACTTGCTCAAGCTGTTTCAAACATGTGCAAGGAGTGTGGGATCAGGGGGTTCGAACAAACCACTCCCTACGTGCTACAGCAGCAACACATCTGTATGCTTCAGGAGTTAACTAACAACTTGTCATGGAACACACAGGCCATCGCAGCACTGAGGGTATCTATTCTTACAAGCGTGTATACATCTAGTGAGCAGCAACAAGCTGTATCCGATATTCGAAGCAAGACCAAGAAGCATATTGCTCAGATGTTGCCATTCCACAACCAACAACTGCTACCTAGAACTGATAATGTAGTGGTAAACAAACGGGCTACGGAGCGCACAACGGTTACCAAGTGGCATGGCAGAAGGTACGTAGCTACTATGCGAGTGAGTTTTTCTCCTCTTCTATCGTCGGATTTCTCAATATAACCAATGCGTTCAAAAACAGCGAAGATGATAAACTCAATGAGTACTTTGCAAGTATACCGCTCTATGATAGACTAACTATATAATTTCTGTATACCTTTGCAAGTATACCGCTCGAAGTACTGCAGGGCGATGCTGCTCCACCCACATCTCCGCCCCCTACGAGCTCCACCCTCTGCTTACCTGGTCCTAGCAATGCCCATGAGCTGCAGCGCTTGAAGGACAAGAACCGCAACAAGAACACTGATAGAAGCACCAACAACTGGGCACAGCGGTTTGAGACATGGCAAAAACAGCGTGGCATTATAGTGCCATTATGTGAGGCAAGTGCTAGTGAGCTGGACATGGTTCTTCAAAATTTATTGGCTGAGTTGAAGAAGAAGGATGGGACAGATTACGAACCAGAGTCCCTTCGGACCATGCTAGCTGCACTGGACAGGTTCTTACGGAGCAGGGATGGGTCCGGGGATCCCCATCTTCTGACCGTGACATCATGATACCAGACAAAGAAGTACGCCGGCAAGACTGGACTTTTTTATACAGCCTCTGCGGTTAGATAAGAGCCCTAGACACATATAGGTAGCGAAACCTTGATTGAGCAGCGCCAGTTACATGAGTTAGCTGTAATTGTGTGCATTCACTGTTCCATTCCATTTTCCATTCCATCGTTCCATCCATATTCCAGTCCAGTGATTAGAGACACCCGAAAACATCTGGACCACTGTACTTGACTCCCCTTTGCAATTGGTATGCCACTACACCTGTGGGAGTGAACACCATTAACAACTACACAAAGAGTATGGCAAATGCAGCAGGATTTGATGCTACTGGGAAGAGGCTGATGAATCATAGTGTTCGGAAAACCACTGTGAGAAGGCTCCAGAAGCAGGGTATTCTGAACAGTGACATTGCCGCCATCACATCACAATGTACAGAGTTTGCCAGATAAGCAAGGTGTTGAGCAGTGGACCTCAGTGTGCTGTGCCAGGCCTCCTCTACGTGACTGCAACCCAAATATCCCAGCAACACCTATAGTTCCACATCAGTACAACTTCAGCAACTGTACTGTATTCTTTGGCAACACACAAGCAAGCAGTACAAGCAGTGTCAAGTACCTGTTGTGACTTCAAGGAAGCGGCATCGTGCCTACATAATAGACTCTGATGAGGATTGATTTGCATTTATTCACTTAACAGGCTGTTACGTATATCCTTGCAATTACGTGTACAGTATCTAAACATATGCTATGGTTGATTCAGCTACATGAATGATAGTAATAATCAGCGTTATTAATATGTAATTCGCCTCGTGAAATTACTAACCTTACTAATGCAATTAATTCCCAAAATTGCAATGCAACCATGCAATTACATATACATATGTACTGCAGATTTGGCATGGTTACTCAATCAAGATTCCTCTGTTGGAAGATGAAATCCATCTAGGATAGCTTGAACATCAGTTTCAGCATGTTCAAAGGCTCTCACTGCTAAAATAAGCCTATGCTGCCACCTCACAAATGCACGAGTGGCCGGCATGCTGACATTGCTGAACTAATATAGTAACTGCATACCCAGCAAAAGGGTGTTTGTTTGTTCCATGAAGCCAGAAATTCCACCCATTTTGTGTCACTGTGGAAACGGAATCAACACTTGGCAGATCAGCAACTCATCAATTTTCTACCACATAAATGTCACATTTGTAATATTTTGAGAAGGTCATCAATCGCCACTTCCCCTGAAACACTGAACCATAGGTAAGCAGAAAATTTCAAGCTTTAAGGTAGGATACTCAGCGGGTACAAATAGTTACCGTATTTTCAAATCTAACATACGTACGTAAGTTTACTTTGAACAGCTGTGTTAGTCAACTTCGTGTTATCTTTTTTGTCACCAAAAATAAACTATGCATCCATGTATGTTTAGCAATGTGGCTACTAATGTACTGTCAAGTGGACAACATAGAGACTGATGGAAGTTTTTTTTTTGGATATCATGTTTCAAGAATTGTTCTTTGGATATCATGTTAAGTGCTATACATTAGTCAAGAATTGTGCTTTGGATATCATGTTAAGTGCTATACGTTAGTCAAGAATTGTGCTATAAGTAAATAATATGTTCATTTTAACAGAAAACAGACCGTTTCTCAAAAAAATGAGAAACATTTTTAAAACAGCATCTATCAGTCCCTTGATACGTCTCTAGGATTGTCATTCTACAGCACTGTTCATCAGTCTTGGTTGCTCAGACGGACAAAATTTAGTGACAAAGTTTGCAAAGTTTGACCATGCATCCTGTAACCTTAATGACTTGATTGCTTGTACGAGTTCACTCTTCGAGTCTCGCTGAATATGTTTGTGGGGTGCTCTCTCTTCATCCTATTATTTATGACTCTAGCATAGTGTGCACAAGCTGTTAACTCTGGACCCTGACCACACCCCCATTTCTGTATCCTGTAACCTTAATGACTAATGCCTTCCGATATGCAGGTGGGTACGTACATACCAGCTACCAGTGCCTTAAGAGAACACTTGAGTAAACCTAATTCCTAAAACAGCCAGTTGCAGGTCACAGGCTTACAGGAGCATGATCCTAGCTGTAACTCCTATAAACTATAGGTCGATATAGGACTAAACTGGATGGACTAAAGATTTGTACATGTTCTTAACTTTGTACATACGTCTAGTCAGTGCACCACACACATATACCATACACCCCTACATAATAGTTAGATTCGGAGGCCATGGAATCTACGGGATTTAGAAGGCTGAAGGACCCGGGGTTGTAGCGTTCTGAGCGTAGCGAGGACGCTACTAAGGGCCCTGAGGCCTTCTAAATCCCGTAGATTCCATTGGCCGACGAATCTAACTTATTTAGAATATGACGACGCCTATAAAAAACCGAACGAAAAACCATAGAAATGAACAGCACTGAAGTGCAGAACCCTCGGCGCAAGCTAGATGATAAGTTGCCATATGTGTTCAGTTCTGTTCTTGCCTGTGCAAAGTCTGCTCACGTGTTTCAGAAGCTCTCTTACTCGCTTTGCAGACTTTGTCTCTCTCTTTCCTCACTAATAACTCTTCCTCAGACAGTAAGGCTTTTCTACGTTTCATTATGTTCTCAGGCTCCCCAACAGCAGTACACCGTGCTTTCCTTTTCTTCGATGCGAAGGCATGGCCACACTCACAAACTGACCTCTTCACGTGCACCACGGTATTACACTGTGGGCATAACTTTCTCAGACGCATAGACCTATTGCACTCCATTGCACGCACTACAGTATTACACTTTGGGCATACCTTTCTGAACCTCTCGTAAAAGACAGTCAAAAACGTCTAAGTTCGACAGAAAAACCACAATACCGCATGCTCCAAGTCACGTACGTGTTACGCACGGAGAGGTATACGGAAACATTGCACGTGAAGAAAATGGCTGACTTAGTCGCGGTAAGTTCATAACGCTTCTAACTTTTGAACTAAGCAGTTTTAGAAAAAACGGCTTTTTAGATTTACTGCATTTTCTGCGCTGTAGCCGCTGGTACCTCTCGTTGGACGCCTAAAAGCCCGAGAAGGCAGAATAGAGAAAACGGACACACAGACACACACACACACACACAGACACACAGGACAACTACCGTAACCCTCGCGCATGCGTGCCGAGGGTTAACAACGCAAAATCACAACTGAACCGAAAAACCATGGATCTCGCAGACCTTTTGAGCGACTCAGTACTGGAATGGTGCCACGACAACAGCGACGAAGCCGACGATATCGATCGCATTCTCCTTGCCGCCATCGAATCATTTGAGCGACAGCAACCACGCCCAGTCACGAGCAAATATGAACCACCACGCCCACTAACAAGCCTCACCCCTACAACAGCTACAACCAACAGCAACAGACTTTTTGCTGCACCGAAGACGCAGCAGGAGATAGCAGACGCAAGAGTGTCTGCAGTACCCAAGAAAACACAGCAGGACACTCAATACTGCATTAGACTGTGGGAAGAATGGTCAACCTGCTATCGACTTCTTTAAAGATCCTGAATTTGCAGATTTCCGTCGCTCACTAGACGCGGAGATGAAACGTCTGCAAGCTGCCGGAAAAGGTACTAAGAGGAAGCAAGCTGAGCCACTCACCATACAAGAAGAGGAGATCTTGTGGCAGAAGGGATTGCTTGGTGACCACACTCCTCAGGTTCTGCTGGACACCATCATTTTCATGAATGGTCTGAATTTTGCTCTTCGCAGTGGCAAGGAACACCGCCAACTCAGATTTACTCCACCACAGATCGAGCTAGTCGAAAAACCAGGAGAGAGAGCGTATCTGGTGTACAGGGAGGACATTTCAAAGAATGGTCCTGGTGGGTTGAAGGGGAGAAAAATGAAGCCCAAAGTCGTATACCACCACGAAAACCTTGATGACCCCAACAGATGCTTTGTGAGGCTGTACAAGTTGTACATGATCCTAAGTCCAGCGGATCGTCCAGCAGACTCCTTCTACTCAACAAATTCCATCTGCTACATACCTGCTGGTATTCCAGCCAGCCACTTGGATACCATAAACTTGGCACCACAGTTGCTTGCCTCTGCAAGTCGGCTGGAATACTAGGGTACAAAACCAATCATTCTCTCCGGGTCACTGCTGCAACAAGACTGTATGACTCAGGGATTGACGAGCAGTTGGTCATGGAGACTACTGGACACTGCAGTACAGAAGGTGTTTGTACTTACAAAAGGACATCTGAAACCCAGCGTCAACAAGTGTCAGACATCCTTAGTGCAAAGAGGATCTGTGTTCAACACCCCATCCCTCCCGAACAACCTCAATCCTCTGAACTTGTTCCAGTTCAGGGCCACACTTCTACTTTTGAACTCTCAAACACCGCATCTACAACCATCCCGGCATCATTTGCCTTCCATTCATGCTCATCTGTCACCATCAGTATTAACTCCCATACCTAGTTACTTGTACACCTACATGTTCTACTTGTACACCTGCATGTTCTCTGTAATGTAAACATGTATTATGTAAACAATAGTATGTTGTTGTTAAACTCCTCCCTGTATATTATGTAAACAATAATTTTTGTTGTTATTATACTTGTTGAGTTGTTACATGTAACCAATATTCTTTTGAACATCAAACCTTCTGGGCTTGGATTCTAAATAATAGTTAGACACTGAGACCAAGGGATCTACGCGATTTAGAAACCCGAGGGCCCCCGGGCTGTAGCATCCCGAGCACAGCGAGGGCGCTACCAGAGGGCCCGAGGGTTTGTAAATCACGTAGATCCCTTGGTCTCAGTGTTTCACTTTTTTAGATCATGGCTAGCATTGTCGTAAACTCCAGCATATTTTCGAAGCAAATACCGCCATCACAAGCGACGGAAAACTGTGGAGACAAAGAGCCGTCGGACTAGCTACCCTGCAGAGCGAACCGAGCAAATGGAACATACCTCGACAACCGAACTATAACTCACCTGTGTTCTGAAAGTACGGGTGCAGGTTACGATATACCTTGGTGAAGAAAGGTCACACTGAGAACAACGAACGGCTGCTCGAAGCGTTGTCTTCACTCGAAGAACACAGCCAGTTTCAAAGACAGAGCTGCTCACGGAGGTGGTGTACGGAGTAATAACCAAACTTCTGCATACGCCCGAATAGAAAAGGAAATTTTTTGATTTGCAGAAAACCAAAATTCGCTTATTTACACAAAATATACTTGTATTTACACACATTAAAATATTTGTTTATACATAATCCATATACATGTAAGACCAAAACAATGGCCTCATGCTCTAAGCAATAAATTACAGGTGTTCTATGAGAATTTATAAGTGTTCTATGAGAATTTACATGTATTCTATGGGATTTAGAACACCTGCTGTTGACCAATCATATTGAAGCATATACTACAGCCATGATCTAAGTGAGCAGACTGGATTCTAAGTAGCCAGACAGGATTCTATGAGATTTAGAATCCAGGCACTGACCAATCATATTACAGTATTTTATTACACCATACTCTAATAGCATTTAGAGTATAGCTACCAAGAATACTGAAATGTGATTGGTCAACACCAAGTAACTAAATCACATAGAAACTTCAGGGCAAGCATCTATGATAGATGCTTTCCCGGAGGCTAAAGCATCTACGATAGATGCTTTCCCTCTAGCTGTATACAGTTACCATGCAACTGATAGTTTGGTATAGCAACAGTAACCAAGGATAACATTAATTTTCGAAAATGGAGGTTGACATCCGTGACTTTCTGCCTGATTTGTTGCTGTAAAGTTTGAGGTGAAGAGCTTCATGTGATAGTCCTTACCGATAACGACGCCTGTGGGAGTGGCGGTTTAGCTAACTCACTGGGCGGAACAAACTGTGTGCCCTCGCGCATGCTGTAAGCGCTTACCAGAGCAGCTAGCAGATAGTAGTCTGTCGTTTACAAGCGTCGTGTTTTACAAATCCGCAGCACTACTGTACGGCCGGCAACAAAACGGGCAGCAAGTCGCCGATAAATCAACTCGAATAAAAAAAATGCGTCGTTGCCAACGTGTTGTTGCTATACTCTAAATACGTTAGACACTTCGTCCAACGGGATCTACGCTCTTTAGAAACCCTTGGGCCCTTGGGTTTCTAAATCGCGTAGATCACTCAGACTCAGCGTCTAACTATTATGTATATGTACATACAAGTATCAGAAATTTCAGTAATAGACTTTCATTAGCCAAACAAAGTGGAGACGATATACTTGACAAGCTAACTGGAACTGCAATTTATGTGCCACCCAACTCACGATTGCAGGAAGCAGAAGAGGTAGAGTATCCTTGGCATCATGAGTATGGTCTGGTTAGCGTGAAAGGCGACCATGATCTTCTCCACTGCATACTCTGGGGCCAGGATCGGCAACAGTAATGGAAACCTGGGCAGGAGGAAGGCACACTATAAGGTATACCACTCCCAAAATGATAATAGTATAGTAGCTTTGAACAATAAAATGTTAGCTTAATATGGTGGTTGTCCATCTCCATAGCTGCTGTAAAACAAAATGCTTATGTCTCCTTGATGTCAATGGCAGACAATATTTAGAAAATACTTCTAAGCATTCTCACACTGCAAACATACAATGATGAAGAAAGATCTAGAAATGATGCTACCATCTTGTCCTGGACGAGCACCAAGAGTTTATTACTTGCAAGTACAGGGCACAATATAACAGTCGGTCATCGGTCAAAATCTGCGCATGCGCAGTAGATGACCGGCCATATTGATCTTGCACGTCGCTGACAAAATGGTAGGTTGAAAACGGTTGAGTGTACGCAAAGCATTTGAGTGTTTCCTTGGGAATCCTCGCGGAAAATTCTTCACATACGTAATAAAATGCAATGGCAAAGAACACAGACAATTGAGGTCTAGTCCTTGCCTGGTTGAGGTCATAGAAAAAGAAGGAGAAAGACCATACCTCAAATACACAGAGGACATATCAAAAATAACCCGGGGGGCTGCATGGACGATAAACCAAGCAGAAGCTAGTCATTCATCATGTAAATCAAGACCATCCAGAACGCTGCTTTGTGAGGTCGTTCAAGCATTACCTTGCCCTCATGCCAGTAAATTGTCCAGCAGATGCCTTTTCCCTGCAGCCTTCACGCCATCCAACATCAACATGTTGGTTCTCCGCTACACCACTGGGACACCACTCACTAGGCAGAACCATCAGCCGGATACGTAAGGAAGCAGGCATCGATGGCTACAAAACCAACCACTCTCTACGCGCAACTGCAGCTACCAGGTTATACCAGTCTGGAGTAGATGACCAGGAAAGAACTGGACATTGTAGCCTGGAAGGTGTTCACAGTTACAGGACTTCAGACACACAGTGCCAAGTGCTTTCTGACATCCTCAACTGTTCAAAGAAATCAAGAAATTACTCTAGGAATGAGATCTGCCGTTGCAAGCTCCACCAGCTCTATCCACAACACCATTGATGTCAGCAACACCAGCCCTGGAACATTTTACTTTCATTCATGCCATGAACACTAGTAGTAAATGAACTAGGAATACGCATGCGCAGAGTGTTTGCCTCACGTACGTGTCCAGTATGTATAGTATACAACGAGGTGGAGGTCTCTACGGGATAAACACAACCGAGGGCCACAGGCCCGAGGTGGTGTTTATCCTGTAGAGACTGACACCGAGTTGTATAACCAACTTGTACCATGGTCTCTGGCTTTTAGTAAACACGCACGCCGAACACCTGCACTGCCAAACCATCCGTATAAAAAGCTGGCGTTGTTCAGTTGATTTAAAATCACTGAAGACATGGCAAACTTGGCCGAAAAAACCCACGACCTACTTCGGATACAGACCGAAATGCTACTACATAGTACAAGCCACACCCATCTCCAGCTGACCAGCCCCACCCTCCAAGAAGATGAGTTCAACTTCGTTCTCTCTCAGTGCACAGATGCTGAGTTGAACGAATACTCATACTCCCAGCCGATCAAGGACTGCCCAACTGTGGTGAATGAAGCACCTAGTGGAAGTTGTTTCAGGCAGCCAATAACAGATGCGGAGCTTCAGGTCGCACGCATGCAAGTGATTCCAAAGAACACTGTCAGGAACACTACATGGTCGATGAATGTGTGGAAAGAATGGATGACTTACCGACGTTCTGTGTGCTCCCCGTTGGACTGCCCCCCTCACCTTCTCCTCTGCACTCCTCAAAAGCTGGACTACTGGTTAAGCAAATTTATTCTGGAGGTCCGCAAGGCAGACAGAGCGCTGTACCCGCCTAACTCCTTACATCAGATCATCTGCGGCATCCAGAGCTATGTCCGCAAACACCGACCTGCAGTCAATTTCCTCAAGGATGCCAAATTCGCTAGAGTGCGGAGGACCCTCGATTCAGAAATGAAGTGTTTCCGAGCTAAAGTTCACGGTGTTATGTCCAGAAGAGCCAAACCATTGACCGTCGAAGAAGAAACCCAGCTTTGGCAAAGTCGACTACTCGGAGAACATTCACCGCAGGTTCTTCTGGACACAATGTAATTTCTGTGTGGGATGTACTTTGCACTTCGCAGTGGTCGAAACTTGGTGATGTCGCAGATAAAAATTGTCGAGCCAACCAATGGATCGCCATCCTACATTGTCTACACAGAAAACGTGTCCAAAAATCATTCGGGCGGGCTAGCACAGAGGAAGGTGGACCCAAACAGGTGATTCATCACCAAAACTTGGAAAATCCATCTCGGTGTCTAGTCCGCTTGATGAAACTGTACCTCAGCCACTGTCCAAATAAGCCACGACCACAAACTGCTCCACTTACCAAGCCCAAGTCTGATGTATGGTACTCCACCAATCCAGTTGGTCACAACACCCCGGGGAACATAGTGAAAAGACTATGCCAAGATGCTGGTATCTCTGGGTTCAAAACAAACCATTCAACATGGTGTTGATGAGCGGCTCATCATGACCAGGACAGGTCATCGCAGCATCAGTGGAGTTTGCACTTACAAGAGGATGTCGGATGACCAAAAGGAAACCCTGTCAAGTATTTTAAACTCAACTACCAATGCAACTGACTGCCCTCCACCCCAGAAGAGAGAGAAAGTTGGCATGGAACAAACACTGCCACATGCCCGAACGCAGCCATTTGAGCTTCAAACCACCGAAAGAGACTTCCCCACCCTCATGGATGCAGTTTGATCACTATCAACTACACCGTACATAAATAATGTTCCATTTATGCATTCCATTGTTGCTTATAATTACTCATTTATGCATTCCATTGTTGTTTATCATTACTCATTGAAATTGTTTCGTGAAAACTCTATGTACCTGTACAACATTAATGTTACTAGTGGAAGGACCTCCTCTCGACTGCTTTTCTGCAGATCAAGCTGTAGAATTGTGGTGGCATGACTGCTGCACCACTAGGAGGGTCAATCAAGGCTCTAGAAAACCATATCGGCCAAGAGAGAAGGAGGACTCCAATGCTCCAGGCCCCTCCACAGTGCCTAAATAATAGTTAGACACTTCGACCAACGGGACCTCTGCTATTTAGAAACCCAAGGGCCCAAGGCTGTGGCGACCTGAGCGTAGCAAGGGCACTACTAAGGGCCCGAGGGTTTCTAAATAGCGTAGATCCTGTTGGTCGAGGTGTCTAACTTATTTAGAGTATAGCGCTATAGCAACCGTTTGCTTCATAAACGAGCGTGTCGGCCATTATCAACTCATCAAGCCATGGAGCTAAGCGACTTACTGCAACACGACCAACTTCGGTTCTGCGAAAGTAGTAAAGACAGCGACAACAGTTTCGACCTAGTCCAGCTGCTTTCAAGCACACTAGACGAATATGAGTCTCAATCCGGATCCAGTCCGGCCTCTGAAATACCTGCGGGCGTCAGGGAGTTCCACAGAAGACTCGGCAGGACATATGCTACTGTGTCCGAGTGTGGGATGAATGGAGGATGGCTACCGGAGAGAGAGACTTGTGGTGACACGATTCCAGCTCTAAGCAATATAATCCCCTCCAACCTCCAGCACTGGTTAAACTATTTCGGTTCTGAGTATCCGCCAGACTCCCTCCACCACCTTTGCAGTGGGATTATGTGTTATCTGTGGGCAAACAACTGCCCAGTTATTGACATCTTCAAGGATTCAGACTTCACTAAACTTCGTGCCACACTAGATGCTGAGATGAAGCGTCTGCAGGTCCTAGGAGTAGGTTCAAAAAAGAGGCAAACTGAACCACTGACTGAGGAGGAGGAGGAGGTACTATGGCAGAAAGGGCTACTTGGTGACCACACCCCTCAAGCACTGCTCAATACAATGGTGTTCATGAATGGGCTATATTCTGCCCTACGCAGCAGTGGCAATGAACATCGAAACCTGTGCTTTTCACCATGCCAGATAGAGGTTCATGACAACGAAGGAGAACAGCCCTACCTGCTGCACACAGAAGACCTCTCAAAAAACCACCCAGGTGGCCTGAAATCAACACCAAAACTGGTTCCTCAAATCAAACCAAAACTGGTTCATCACTATGCAAACATCGAAAATCCAAGCAAGTGTTTTGTGACACCGTTCAAGCGCTATACCACCTTGTGCCCACCAAAAACATCAAAGAACACATTTCACTTGCAGCCCCTGAGGAACCCCACTCCGCAAAGGATGATCTTTTTTGTGACATATTGTGAAACTCTGCACGGGGAGCAGGTTCAGAACGTCTAGATGCATGTGGGCCTGCAGGCAGATCTGCCATTTCAGTTCATGGCCTGTAAAAATGGCAGGTACGTTTGAATAATTATAGAGTGGGTACCCTGACTGTCTAAACGTGCAATGATACAAATTTGCGTTAGTGACTGATCATGCATGACGTGTGTGAGCACAGCTGTGAAACCACATTACAAGCAAGCAACAGAGCCGGAGAGGGGGTCTAAAATATTAGGAGAAGGTAACCCCATACTGGCTTGGAACCAGCCCTGATGGCCTTGTGAACAATCCCTTGTCGAATGATCCTGAAGGGATTGTGCATGACGTACAAAAACTCTTTTGCCATTAGGAAAACAGATTTGCTGGATGCTATCACACAAAAGAAGAACATCCGTTTGGCCTTGAAGAATGAGTCTCTTTGCCTGAAGTGCACACATAGCTATTTTTACCAAGTGCAGGCCACAATGCATTACACAGGAGGAAAGTGATGTAACTTGTTGTGCAAACAAACATATCAGACAGACTTCTGAAAACCTGTGTACTTTCTCGCCTTCATACTTGCTACTCCTGACTATTCTCCCAGAGCTAGCTTCTCCTAGACTACAGAAAGGTGGAATACGTGAACCCTCAGAGTGGCTGCATTATGTACAAAACTGGAAAAGACAGACGGAATGTTTTTAGACTATTACACTGAACTGATTTATACAGAAGTGTCCAGTACTGCCACAACTTGTCCCGAGATGTTCTGGGATTGCCCAGTCTTCCTGACACAGTTGAGTCAACCACGGGATACTAGGGATAGTCCCGGGTTGTCCCAAGTCTTAGTCAGGGAGAACAATCACATTCCGCAATACTTAGTATCCCAGGATACTCAGGATTTTCTCGGGATACCCAGGACAGTCCCCAGTAGTCCCACCAGGGTTGTCCCAAGCTTTAATCAGGGAGAACACTCACATTCCGTAATACTTAGTATCCCGGGATACTCTGGATGTTCCCGGGTTGTCCCAGGTATTAGTCAGGTAAAACACTCACATTCCCCAATACTTAGTATCCTGGGAAAACCGGGATGTTCCTGAGTTGTCCCAGCCAGGTGTCGAGAACACACACAATACTCTTGCTCTAATATTATTATTGGAGATACTTTGTGAGGCTCACCATCAAAGACAAATTCCTTCCACCTACCCCTTGGTCAGGCAGGATATGAGAAATATAATATTGGTCACAGCTAAGAATCGGCAAGAGATCATTATGTAAGCTTAGGTAATCAATGAGCAGCTAGATATAATGATAAATAAATACAAACCCAAGGACGCAGAGTGTGAGCTACTTATAAGTTTACTGTGGACCAGTATCTGTTCAGTCGAGTTTCCGTGGTGAACATCTAAGGGCTGCTGGTGGGGTAGAGTCACATGGGCGCTTGCAACCAGCAGATGGTCTGGAAGGCAATAATCAAGTGAGTTAAGGCACATATTCCTTGATATTTAGTGGAGAAATTGAAACCGTAGGAGATCATTACTCTTTCTGTTTGATCTAAAAATCTAAAACATGTATACCTTATTTTTTCAAATAAAACGCATGATCCAATCTAGCACAAGAAATTCAATTCTGGGAATTTATGGGTGGATTCAACTTAGGCTAGCATTAATTTTGGGTTGATCCAATTTAGCGCAATACCAGGAATGAAGCCTCTCTGGGTTGTCCCAGTCAGTTTATTTTGTGGCAACAAAGGGCGGTCAAGAACAATAAAGAGCTATCCCTTAAAATTGATGTTCTACTTCTGGTGCTTGTAAGACTTTTTGTTGCGCTGCTAGCTACTGTCTACCAAGAACTTCATTTCTGGAGAACTGAAGGCCAGGAACTCTTGCATCTCTGTGTGACCAAAATTTTCTAAGTTTGAATCCACTGCAATGCATGATCTAATCTAACCTGCAAGAAATTCAATTCCTGGAATTTATGGGTGGATCTAACTTAACGCATGCCCACCCAAATTATTTTATTTGCATGCGAATAAATAGGTATATGTAGCTAGTACATGCCCAGGCGGGACAAGTAGGGATATGTATATCATGGCATCTACATAGGCATAGGGACTGGGGGGGGGGGGGGGGCGAGCGCAAAGCGCGAGGTGGAGAGATGCTCCCGACGCTAGCGGGAGGCTGGCGAGCTTCAGCGTTGAGGGGCGAGAAAGCAGGCCGCTTCCGCGAAGTAGCTGGCGTGTCCATCGTTGCTGCGGGCGGTCCGCGTTCACGGTAGACACTTTAACAGTAGACAGCCGAGTGGCGTAAACACAAGACATGGAATATAATATAAACAGTATGTCATTCATGTCCACGGTGATTGTAAGGAATGAAGGTGAGGTTGGGTGTACACCTGATAAGATAAAGCCCAGGCTACAGCAACTTTGGAAAGTAAACCAACTAGAGATACTTACTGCAGCTGTTCCTCTATGGCTCTTTTCCATCTCTAGCTTCCCGAGCCCTGCTGTTTCCAATTGATGTAATGCTTCCAGTGCTGCTGTCTTGTTTCCTTGTCCATGAAACTTCCGTTCGAAAAGTAGGGCACTGAGGTGAAGCCGCTTTCCAAGGCAGGAGGAGGCAGTAGGTGGCAAGACTGCCTGCATAAAGGGCTAACTTAGCTGCCCATTTATCACATTTGCAAATAAGTACCAATCTGAATCTTTTTGGCTTGGTTCACAGGGAAGACGGGTGAATTCAGTCAAGGTTTATTGGCTATAGCTTGTATACAGTGCTCCCTTTGTCCCGAATTCATGTATCCCCGCATTGGAACCACGAAGTTTCCACCCACCAATGCCTGTGTATGACTAGCTGTAGTTGCATGCCATGCACTGTACAAGGTTTAAAATTACATGTATAACCACACACCCCTCTATGGGATCTTTGATCGAGTACCAGTGTAAGTTATTAAATACTTACCCGAGGTGAGGCGAGTGTTCACACATGTTTGGAAAACTTTGTCCAGGGTATCCCGGGATACTTAGTACCATGGGACTGTATGCCTAGCGGGACTACCCGGGACTATCCTGGATATCTCGGGATACTTAGTACCATGGGGTTCCATGCCTGGTGGGACTACTGGGGACTGTCCTGGGTATCCCGGGATACTTAGTATCTCGGGATCCGTGGGACTCCATGCCTGGCGGGACTACTGGGGACTGTCCTGGGTATCCCGGGATATTTAGTATCTCGGGATCCGTGGGACTCCATGCCTGGCGGGACTACTGGGGACTGTCCTGGGTATCCCGGGATACTTAGTATCTCGGGATCCGTGGGACTCCATGCCTGGTGGGACTACCCGGGACTGTCCTGGGTATCCCGGGATACTTAGTATCTCGGGATCCGTGGGACTCCATGCCTGGCGGGACTACTGGGGACTGTCCTGGGTATCCCGGGATATTTAGTATCTCGGGATCCGTGGGACTCCATGCCTGATGGGACTACCCGGGACTGTCCTGGGTATCCCGGGATACTTAGTATCTCGGGATCTATGAGACTCCATGCCTGGCGGGACTACCCGGGACTGTCCTGGGTATCCCGGGAAACTTAGTATCTCGGGATCCATGAGACTCCATGCCTGGCGGGACTACCCGGGACTGTCCTGGGTATCCCGGGAAACTTAGTATCTCGGGATCCATGAGACTCCATGCCTGGCGGGACTACCCGGGACTGTCCTGGGTATCCCGGGATACTTAGTATCTCGGGATCCATGAGACTCCATGCCTGGCGGGACTACCCGGGACTGTCCTGGGTATCCCGGGATACTTAGTATCTCGGGATCCATGAGACTCCATGCCTGGCGGGACTACCCGGGACTGTCCTGGGTATCCCGGGATACTTAGTATCTCGGGATCCATGAGACTCCATGCCTGGCGGGACTACCCGGGACTGTCCTGGGTATCCCGGGATACTTAGTATCTCGAGATCCATGGGACTCCATGCCTGGCGGGACTACCCGGGATTGTCCTGGGTATCCCGGGATACTTAGTATCTCGAGATCCATGGGACTCCATGCCTGGCGGGACTACCCGGGATTGTCCTGGGTATCCCGGGATACTTAGTATCTCGAGATCCATGGGACTCCATGCCTGGCAGGACTGCCCGGGACTGTCCTGGGTATCCCGGGATACTTAGTATCTCGAGATCCATGGGACTCCATGCCTGGCAGGACTGCCCGGGACTGTCCTGGGTATCCTGGGATACTTAGTATCTCGGGATCCATGGGACTCCATGCCTGGCGGGACTACTGGGGACTGTCCTGGGTACCCCGGGATACTTAGTATCTCAGGATCCACGGGACTCCATGCCTGGTGGGACTACCTGGGACTGTCCTGGATATCCCGGGATACTTAGTATCTCAGGATCCATGGGACTCCATGCCTGGTGGGACTACCTGGGACTGTCCTGGATATCCCGGGATTAGTATCTCAGGATCCATGGGACTCCATACCTAGCAGGACTACCCAGGACTGTCCTGGATATCCCGGGATACTTAGTATCTCAGGATCCATACCTAGCGGGACTACCAGGGACTATCCTGGGTATCTCGGGATACTGCATGTGATACTGGGGTGTCGTATGTATCCAGGGATGTCCCAAGTTGTCCTAGGACAAGCCGTGGCAGTACTGGACATCCCTCGATTTATATGCATACATCATGTATATGTATAGGTTATACAACGAGGTGGAGGTCTCTACGGGATACACACTACTGAGGGCCAAAAACTGACTTGTACCATAGCAACGCACACACGTAGTAACAGTCACTATAAAAGTTGCTTCATGCACAGTTTAAATTCGAAAATGGACCTCCTCAAACTTCAAGAAACGCAAACACACTGGAGGATGAGCTCAATTACCTTCTTTCTCAAGTGAGCGACAGCGACCTACACGAACTGCTGGGCGATGACTTTGCCCAATTACATCAGCAAGCACTAAGCGCTGGCACCACGCGTCGTCAAGATTTGGAAAGACTGGACAAACCATAGACGAAAGCACTGTTATGCTGTCGACTGTCCGCCACATATACTGCTGTGTACCAGAGACCAGCTAAATCAGTGGCTGAACAAATTTGTCCTGGAGGCATGGAGAGCCATATCCCCCACAAGAGATGGAGAGCCATGAGATGGAGAGCCATGAGATGGAGAGCCATGAGATGGAGAGCCATGAGATGGAGAGCCATGAGATGGAGAGCCATGAGACGGAGAGCCATATCCCCCACAAGAGATGGAGAGCCATGAGATGGAGAGCCATGAGATGGAGAGCCATGAGACGGAGAGCCATATCCCCCACAAGAGATGGAGAGCCATGAGATGGAGAGCCATGAGATGGAGAGCCATGAGACGGAGAGCCATGAGATGGAGAGCCATATCCCCGCAGGGATGGAGAGCCATATCCCCTACAGACCTTGTACCAGATATGCTGCGGCCTTCAACGCTACGTTCAAGAGCTTCACCCTGATTTCAACTTCATGAGGGATCCCCAATCGGCTGGTTTCCAGAGAACACTCAACAGTGAAATGAAGCGACTGCGCTCTATCTGATTGGGTGCAAGGAAACGACAAGCAGAACCCATTCAGAAAGTGTACTCTGGGAGAAAGGACTAACTTGGCTGCATCACACCACAGGTACTTGTTGACACAATGGTCTTCCTTTGTGGCTTGTACTTTGCACTGAGGAGCGGCCAGGAGCATCGGAGCCTTACTTTTGAGCAAATTGAGCTGTTTGAGCCTGATGATGGTCCTGCATACCTGGTGTACACTGAAAATATTTCCAAGAATAACACTGGCGGCTTGGCTCAACACAAAGTGCAGGCAAAGCAAGTTGTACATCATTCAAACACATCCAATCCTGAAAGGTGCTTAATTTGTACAGCTCTTCAAAAAGTACTGCCAGCATTGCCCACAAGTGAACAAAAGCAATGCGTTCTACCTGACTCCACTGAAGAAACCAAAGGGAGATGTTTGGTTTGGAACCACCCCCATTGGCCATAATACGCTGTCAAAAACAGTGAAACGCCTCTGTGATGCGGCAGGGATTGGTGGTTTTAAAACCAACCATTCTTTGCGAGTCACCAGCGCAACAAGACTTTTCCAGAGTGGGGTTGATGAGCAGCTCATCATGGGAAGAACTGGGCATTGCAGCATCAATGGCACACACACTACAAGAGGGTTTCGAATGAGCAGAAAGAAGACATTTCACATGTTCTCAACTCTGCTACAAATGGTGACAACATTTATCACAACCTCAACTCAAACTGGAGTAAAGCCACCCACAAAGCCCAGGCCACACCCATTCGGTCACAGTATTTGCTCAAAGTGGACCTCCGACCATCAACTTGACAGGATGCTCCTCCATTACTATAAACTACACAAAGTAACACCGGCATGCATACCAGTTTACATTGTACATACCACACTTTGTTATACTGTACACACACTTTAGTATCTATATACATGTATAGGTTATACAACGAGGTGGAGGTCTCTACGGGATAAACACAACTGAGGGCCGCAGGCCCGAGGTTGTGTTTATCCCATAGAGACTGACACCGAGTTGTATAACCAACTTGTACCATGGCCTCTGGCGTTTAGTAAATAATCATATAGGTATTTAAAGTATGTATTGTAAGGCTATATACCAACTGTGCAGATTTATCCCAAATTGCACGGCTATCGACCAATCAAATGCGGATTTCAATTTTTGCACGGCTAGGTATGCAAAAAGTGAAATCCGCATCTGATTGGTCAATAACCGTGCCGGGGGCGCTTGGTAATACTAGCATGCACAGCAACGACGCTTGTAAACAAACGAAATACGCAATGGCAGAAGGTAGCCTGTCTTCTAGTGAACTATTTTCTCCGTCTATTTTCGCGTTCATCGCAGAAGAAGAGCTGGATAATGAAGAATTCGACAGCGTAATCGCTTCGCTACCTCCCGACTTAGCATTCGACGACGAACCGCAACTTACCACGCCTACTACCCCGCCCACTACCGGTACTAGCGGCGAACTCGACGCACTCTCGACAGCAACCAGCTCCGCCCCCCAGTTCGCACTTTCAGACAGCGAATTGAAAAGATTGAAAGATAAAAACAAGAACAAAAATACAGAAAAATCCACAAACACCTGGGCAAGAAAGTTCACAGACTGGCTGGAAAAAAACAGCATTCAAATTGTGGCTGGAGAGACCTCATCCAGTGAATTGGACAAAATATTGCAGCACTTTTTTGCACAGTTGAGGAAGAAAGATGGTACGAACTATGAGCCTGACTCACTGCGAATGATGCTGGGAGCCTTGGACAGATATTTCAGAAATGCTGGTTACAACTTTAGAATAATCAAGGACAAGGAATTTACAGAGTGCAGGCAGGTGCTGAATGGGAAGGCAATCGAGCTTAGGGAGATGGGAATGGGGAAGAGAAAGAACAAGGCTGATGTACTTACAGAAGAAGAAGAAGAAATCATGTGGAGCAAAGGTGTACTTGGAGATGGAAACCCAAAGAGTCTGAATTACACAATCTTTTACATGACTAGCCAGCAGCTTGGGACACGTGGACGGCAGGAACACCACCAGATCTGCATTGAAGACCTAAAATTTGTGAAAAACCCTGGAACTGGAGAAACAGAGTACATTGGATGGGTAGAGGGTCTGACAAAAACTCGACAAGGTGGCCTGTGTAAAAAGGACAGAAGGGTTCCTCAGAGGATGTTTGCTGTTGGTGGAGATCGGTGCCCAGTTCGTCTCATGGAGAAATTAATCTCCAAAAGACCTGCAACGAAGAAGATGTCTGGTCCACTTTATCTGACTCCACTGCAGCATTTTCAAGGCAAAGACGTGTGGTACACACTATCTACTGTCGGGATAAACCAAATAGACCACTTTATGAAGACAATGACGAAATTGGCTGGATTGGAGACAACACAGAAGAATTTCACAAACCATAGTGTTCGAAAAACGTTGGCCTGAAAACTGCAAAAGAGTGGTATTTCAAATGATAAAATTGCCTCCATCACTGGCCACATCAGTGAACAAAGTTTAAGAGACTATGCAGATACTGATATAGCTGACCATGCTAAAATGAGTAAAATATTGAGCTTACAATCACATCCACCTCAGCCTCCACAACAAAAGCAGCACGTAAATACCCTTGCCCATTCAGACCCTGTGTCATATTTACAACCTTCTTGCCCTGTACCATTTCCTCATTGTCAAATCTTCATATCCTTCTTGTATACCCACACCCCAACAGGTATTCAATGGTTGTAATTTTTATTTTGGTAGTAGCACCAGCACATGTACACAACTTCATGCTACTAATGCAACCGTTCATAGGAAACGTCATCGTGCATTCATAGAATCTGATGATTCTGACTGATTTGTACTTATACTATGCACATATGTTTACATTACAAAGAAGAACTATGACATTGTCTTAACAGTTCATCTATATGATTAATATGTGATACCATGGCTAGCAGTGCAATTTGGGATTAATTGCACTCGTAAGGTTGGTAATTTCACTCGGCTTCGCCTCGTGAAATTACAAACCTTACTCGTATTACATATACAAACGCACACCGAACATCTGCACTGACAACCATCTGCATAAATAGCCAGCACTGTTCGGCTGATTTCAAAACTGCTAATACATGGCAAACTTGGCTGAAATAATAAATGAAAACAAGCCGCAACACTATGATAAACAAGCCACACTCATCTCTAGCCCACCAGCCCCTCCCTCCAGGAGGATGAGTTTGACTACGTACTATCACAGTGCACGGATGTTGAGTTAAGTGAATACTACCAGCCGAATAAGCCAACCAACCAGCGCCCAACTGTGGCCAGTGATGGGTCTCCAAATTACAAGGCAGTTTCTAGCCCCGCACACTCCAGCCCCGCCTACTCTGCAACTTCCGATCGCTTCATACTGAAGAGTGACAGTGAGCTTCAAGCTGAGAAGGAAAATGCTGTTCCAAAGAATACAGCCAAAATACCACCTGGGCAGTTTCCATTTGGAAACAGTGGAGCATTCACCGCCAAAAGTCGTACGTATCCTGGTGTGTACAGTGAATGGCCTGTACACTTGTACCTTGCCCACGAAAATACGCTTGATTACTGGCTCAGCAAAGTCGTCATTGAAGCAAGAAACCAGAAGGGGCACCCCGACACACTCTACTCTGTCTGCTGTGGTCTACAGCGATATACGTATCAAGGAGCACAGACCACAACTCTACATTTTCAGCCAACCACAATTCGCTGGGTTTCACAAGACACTTGACAGTGAGATGAAGAGGCTACGATAAATTGGCATCGAGTGTTGATCGAAAGCAGGCTGAACCACTGATAGTGGAAGAGGAGAACAGCTCGTGAGAGCAAGGTTTGCTTGGAGAAAGCTCACTTCAGACACTGATCAACACACTGCTCTTTTTGTGTGGCATGCACTTCACTCTTAGAGGTGGACAAGAACATTGAAGTCTTTGAGTCCACAGACTGAGTTAGATGAGCCTTCTGATGCCTCACCCTACCTCATATACACAGAGAATTTTTAAAAAAAACAATGCAGGTGGAATTTCACACAGGAAGGTGCAACCAAAGCGAGTAGTCCATCATGCCAACGTCCCAAAACCTACAGTGGTGCCTAGTTCACCTACACAAGAAATACCTGGAACATTGGCTGAAGTTGAGGAACCTGCACTGGATGTACCTGACACACCTCTAAAAAAAACAAAGGATGCTGTGTGGTACACAAAAACACCAATTGGACACACAACACTTCTTGCCAGAAAGTGCAAAGTCACTCAACAAACTGAGCAGGAAACCAACTCTCTCATGCTTCAAGCAAGTACTGCAGCTCATGCTGGCACCTGTGCTGTTTGCTCAGACCAAGAAACTGTCACAAACACACTTAATCCTTCAGTATTTCACTTCACTAGTTGTTTTCAACATGACATACACACAAAAAATGTTACTGTTGCATAAATTACTCACAAAATCATTGTATTTTTTCTTTAAATTTCAGTGCAACATCTATAATACATGCTTGTATTTATTGACAGTAAATGTGATTTCTTTGAACATTGTGCCCCCTGGCCTGGTACAGGTGAACAAGTTAGCAGACAAGGTGAATAAGTTAGCAGACAAGGTTGGTATTAACCTGATATACAGCAATCTGATTGGTCAGAATTATCAACCATGGTACAAGTATAGGTTATACAACAAGGTGGAGGTTTCTATGGGATACAGAGGGCTGCAGCAGGCCTGAGGTTGTGTTTATCCCATGGAGACCAAACCAAGTTGTATAACCAACTTGCACTAGCTTTTAGTAAACACGTGTACCAAACACCTGCACTGCCAATCATCCGTTCAAATAGCCAGCACTGTTCGGTTGACTTTCATATCACCGAAAGAACAAAGCAATGGAAGACAAGCTAGACTCCCTTCTCTCGCAACTCGACCCTCAAGAACTGTCATCGCACTTCGACATGTACAATGACCCCACCCACTCACGTAAATCACAGCCACACCTCGGTCTCGGGCTGTCATCCACTAACGAGCCCCTCCCCTCTACGTGCACAAGCGGGATCCGTTTTCATACGCTGCAAACAAACAGTGAGGTCGATGAAGCCCAGGAAGAAAGCTGTTCCTAAGAATACCAACAAGAACATCAGCTGGGCTGTGAACATTTAAAGAATGGAGTGCCCACCGCCGCTAAGTGTGCACTTCTTTCACCAAGTGGCCGACTCATCTGCTGATAACGGAACCATCACAGTTGGACTACTGGCTCAGCAAGTTTGTGCTGGAGACCAGGAAGGGCAGCGGTGACCATTATCCACCTGACACTCTGTACGGCATTTGCAGTGGATTGCTGAGGTACATCCGAGAGACAAGGCCACAGATGAATATTTTTAAAGATCCTGTATTTGCAGGATTCCAGAGAACCTTGGACAGCGAAATGAAAACGGTTACATGCACTTGGTCTTGGAGTCAAAAAGAAGCAGGCAGAACCAATCACCATTGAAGAAGAAGACCTGCTTTGGGAGACGCAAACCCTCAACAACTCCTAGACACAATGCTTTTCCTCTGTGGAGTCCACTTTGCTCTTTGGAGTGGTGAAGAGCATCGCAGTCTCCAGCTGTCACAGTTAGAGTTGGTGTGCCCAAAAGATGGACGTGCTCACCTTATTTACACTGAAAACTACTCCAAAAACAACCAGGGAGGCTTGCTACATCGCAAGGTCACTAAAGCTGTGACTTGTTATGCAAATGCGTCAAATCTCAATCGGTGTCTCGTTCACTATTTTCAAACCTATCTGAAGCACCGTCCAGCAGATTGTTCTACCTTCTACTTGACTCCACTGAGAAAGATCAAGGGTGACATATGGTACAGCAAAATGGCTGTTGGTCATAACACACTGTCAGGAACTGTTGCTCGTGTATGCAAACAAGCAGGCATTCCAGGCTTCAAAACTAACCATTCACTTCGAGTGACTAGTGCTACTCGCCTCTTCCAGAGTCGAGTTGATGAGCAACTGATTATGTCCCACCATGGACACAGGAGTGTTGATGGTGTTCGCTCCTACAAGCAAGTTCGTGAAGACCAGAAAAAATCTGTGTCTGACGCCCTCAACTCTGCAAGTGATAGACATTCAGAGGCCTACTGTGTGTAGGAAAAGCCAGAAAGTCCCAAGAAGATGAGACTCAATGAACTCCCTGTCACAAGTTATCATCAGCCTGCTTTGTCACAACAAACCATGAATGAATCATCGTTCAAACCTACTTTTAATTTGCTGGTTGCTCATCTGTAACTATCAACTACAATAATCCTAGTGTACATCTGCATTCTTTACATTGTTTACTATATACTTTTATTAGCTTCTGTATACAATCTTAGTTTACTGTATATTTAAGGTGGTCGGAACTAACAACCGTGCGGATCCAAAAGTATGCAAAAAGCTGTTGCAATTATTTTGATGACCCCACACTACTAACTGGAAGCCTCAGGTGCGCCAGTGTTTACATCGCAGCAAGGAGGCTGGATTACTGTACACAATAGGCGGTTCTTTCTCAAACAGCAGCTAAGTGCTGTTTAACTCTGTAAAACTCAAGCCTGTGTTCACCGGAATTGGACTTTAGTTTTGTTTTGCGACATCCTGGGGGAGTGGACTTAACCGTAACAGAACGTTTTTCGTGAAATACGCGCTGAAAAGCCGGGCATTATATGCTGCAAGCCCGTGAAAACGGCAAAGCGCGTGCTTCTGTTTGTCTTACGATGAAAAGCGTTCTGTTATTGAATTCCTCTCATAATAACAGCTCTGTAGACGATGTTCCAAGTCAGTAAGTTTTCTCCGTTCAAAAGTTTTATCAACAAATATAGGTCTGGACTTGGCCCCTCTACTGTCCAGCTTGCGGACAAGGCAGACTCATAAACTTGTACAGCTCTCTCTTGTGTGCCCTTTGGCTCGTATAAACAGTTTTAGGTATTCCTTCATTATAAATGCTCCCTATTTATGGAATAGAATTCCCCTTGAGATTCTCAATTGTAAAACTTACCCTTGTTTCAAGAGGTGGTTGTATCACCATCTCTAGCTAGTTAAATATGTCTTTTGTAGGTTAGTATTTCTAGATTATATAATTATGTTTTTTATTGTCCGTTTTTTATTTTTTTACTTGCTTGTTGCTGTACGTATTTTTGTCTGGTCTACTGTACTGTGTAGGGGAGCACTACTATAGGACTACCTCCGTGTAACCCTTTCCTTATCTGGATAAATTATTTCAATTCAATGTGTTTATATAAAGCAAACTGAAAGAGTTTATGAAAGGTGCGGACGCATTTATTGTGGAAATTGAGAACGAGGCGCTGCACCCGAAAGAGCCCTACCCCACCTTTGAAGCGGTTATTCCTGCCGATTTGCAGAGATTCAAGGAACAGAACTTAAACAAAAACACGACAAAGTCAACCAATACGTGGGTAAATCGGTTCAAAGTGTGGAGGAGATGGCGAAAACTGCCCCAAAAACTGGAGGAGTTTCCTAAAGAAGAACTGAACGGCACTCTTGAACGATTCTTCGTGGAGGTACGCAACTCAGACAGCAGGCAGTATGAGCGAACAGTCTATGCATGATGCTATCTGCATAGGATAGGCACCTACGGAAAGCAGGAGCGAAATTCAGCATCATCAAGGACTGAGAGTTCAATGAATGCAGAAAGATGCTGAACAGGAGAGCCATCACTGGTGGTGCTCTTGCACTCCTGAAGGAGACAGCATCAATACTGGGATTCCCGACCATGATGAAGAAGGCCTTTATGGCTGCCATGATGATTGTCCAGGTGTAGAAAGATCTCCCAGAAGAATATCTGCAGAATTTGATACCAATGTAAAGCTTTCAGCAGCCAAAATGTTGGAGGTGGAAGTATGTACCAATTAAAGCCTAGGCACAGGTGATGAACTAGCGTCAAATCTGTGGATGGCAGAAAGAAAACAGATAACGGCTTCGGTGCATGAAAATATAGCCAAGTGTAGAAGTACAACCAGAGTTTCAAACAGTGAAAACACATACTACTGTACCCTACATTCATTGGGAAAACAGAAAAGTGGATTTGTTATTCACCCATCACACCACTGTGTGTATATGTATTAGCATGGTTTGTTATGGTATTTGGGATTAATAGCACGAGTAAGGCAGAAAGTAATTGCACGAGGCGTAGCCGACAATTACCTGCCTGTTGCTAAAAGTTTCTGAGGCAGCCGGCGGTCTATCTTTCTCAATCCCCCTTGCCTGGTTTTCGTGAGACCTTCAACCCACTCCATCTTGTAGATCATGAACGTTCTTCAACACACAGTTTGTGGTGTTCTTGGCATCTTGTCCCAAACTGCTGGCTAAGCACAAAAAAACACAGTATGGTTCAAGCTAACTGTGTTATCTCCTCCAAGCACATCTCTTCTCCACAGTTCTTCTTCCTCTCCAAGGTAAGGACATCTGCCTTCATCTTTCTCTTACCATGTCCCTCTTCACGGAGCCTGTGCACATCTACCCCCATACAGCTATCCCTAGCGCTTCCCGCTCCCCAGTCCAACAACCTTAAGTGATAAGGAGAAAGTGATATGGAGAAAGCTTTCCCAACTTGCACAGGATACATTTTGTACTGAGGATGGACGCCATGCCATGCCACTATGATACGTTTCACTGATCAATGAAACATTCCTCTTGTATGACTGTGAGTGGGTGGAAATGTCACCAACAAAGGAAGCCAAGTGATTTTTAAATTGATAATATTACTTCTCTCCAGTGGCTTGGTGGCACATCTGACATCAATCTTTTGGTGTGCCCGTGTGTTGTAGCACTGTGAGGATTTTCGTTCCAGATATTTCCCTCACTAGCATGTATATATCACTTCTTCTGATTCCCCATTCCTTACATTTCAATAGCGGTATGTAAATGGGGCGTTCCATACCTGTATCACAGTTCTTGGGTACTTACACAACATTCGGAAGTAAATTTCTGCCAAGAACCCCGGGTATATTCAAGTACTTCCTCCATGCAAGCAACCGACAGGGGGTACGTAGGACAGGGTTGAACTATACTCACTAAAATACCTGGGGTCATCACATGATTTCGGTCTCTCAACAGACAGACTCTTGCCAGCTCTCACCAAGAGGAGTTCCACATTTCATATCAACTTGGTTTAGTCCTTGCAAAGGCTAAGTTAGATACCGAGACCAAGGGATCTACGCTATTTAGAAACCCGAGGGCCCTGGGCTGTGGCAACCCAAGCGTAGCAAGGGCACTACTAAGGGCCTGAGGGTTTCTAAATACCGTAGATCCCGTTGGTCGAGGTATCTAAGTTATTTAGAGTGTAGCCTCCCTAGCAACACTTCACTCTAGTAACGCTTGAAAACGACGCACAAGTCATGGAGCTAAGCGACTTACTGAGCGACGAACTCTTGTCTTTTTGCAGACATTTCAATACTGACGACGACATAGACGCAATATTTGTGGCTGCGTTCGATGTCCTGCACCAATCTGGCCCCGCCCCTACAGATGTAATACACGCGGAAACGACTGATCCAACCAGCTCCACCCCCACCGCTACCTGCAACGTAAACGCACAGTTTGCACCACCTAAAACCGACGACAAATCAAACAGCTTCGCAATAAAGGGATCCCCAAAAAGACACTTGAAGACACCCACTACTGTATGAAGGTTTGGGAACAATGGTGCAATTATGCCAGACAAACAGGCAGAGATATTCCTCCAATCCAGACAATGCAGCAAACCAAACTGCAGCAATGCCTGATTTCTTTCGTCCTTGAGGTTCGCAAAAAGAATGGAGAAGAGTACTCCCCTGACACCCTTCACCATCACTGCTGTGGAATCATGCGTTTTCTGTGTTCCAATGGCTGGCCATCCATTGATCTATTCACCGACACAGAATTTACTGACTTTCGTGCTGTACTGGATAGTGAAATGAAGCGCCTTCAAGCACAGGGTATAGGGACCAAGAAAAAACAGGCTGAGCCTCTCACTGAGGAACAAGAGGTGAATGGTTATACTGATACATGAATATACAAGAACATTACAGTTTCAAATAATAAAGTTACGAGTATGTTCCAAGTATGCAGTACATCAAAATTCCGAGTCAGGCACTACAGTTCCAAGGATATGGTGTTTAAGTATAATCATTTGCTGAATCTTCCCATCGACCTCCAATTTGCGGAGATTCTGTGGGAGAAAGGGCTACTCGGAGACGCAACTCCTCAGACCCTCCTTGACACAATTGTCTTCATGAACGGGTTGTACTTTGCCTTGCGAAGTGGTAGCGAGCATCGTACATTGAGATTTTTCCCTCCACAGATTGAAGTTGTGGAGAGGGAAGGGGAGCATCCATATCTTCAGTACACAGAAGATACCTCCAAAAATCATCCCGGAGGACTGAAAGGCAGGAAAGTTAAACTAAAGGTTGTTCGGCATCATGCAAACACAGAAAACCCTGATCGCTGTTTTGTCAGACTATTTAAACTATACACCCAGTCTGTGTCCTGCTGATGTACCCAAGGATGTTTTCTACCTCAAGCCCTTGACGAAGCCAACTCCAACCTGCTGGTACTCCAATCAGCCAGTTGGTCATAATTAACAAACTTTCTCAGACAGTGAGTCGGCTGTGTAAACAAGCTGGCATCCATGGTTACAAGACAAACCACTCGCTGAGGGTGACCACTGCAACAAGACTGTAAGCATCTGGTGTAGACGAGCAGCTAGTCATGGAAAGAACTGGCCATAGAAGTCTGGATGGTGTGAGGACATACAAACGCACATCAAATGAACAGCAGGTTGCCATCTCAGATGTCCTCAATAGAGTAAAAAGGTCTCGAGTTGAGTCACCACCTAACACGCAAACCATTTCGACTCCGACCATGCCTGGGCCACTTGCTGTACCATCACAGGCTACTCAAGCACCACTCACACAGTTTGCACAAACCTCTACTAATGCTTCCATTCCCGGCCACTTTCATTTCAACTCCTGCTCCTCTGTCACTATTAACTTCAACTGCAACACTAACTAGTGTGTTTGTGTGTATGTTGTTTACTCAAAAACTGTATTGTAACAACGGTATTCCTTGCTTACATTATAAACAATTCTTGTGTACTAAACAACATAAGTTATAGTTATAGCACGGGGCCAGGGATTTATGGCAGTAAACGAACCGAGTTCGAGGGCGAAGCCCGAGGACAAGGTTTGTTTACGTTGCCATAAATCCCTGGCAACCCGTGCTATAACTGTTATATATCCCACCTGATTGGTCCGAGTTCCGTATCCTTGGTGACACAATATTTAAATTTTCAATAGCAACCATAGCGACTGTGTTATTTTTTCATTCGACTGTAGTAGTAGCAACTGAGATGGCCACTTGTTCCTACGATCCTTACTGCCTTGGCCTCTGTGAATGCGACTGCCCAGGTGCGCTTCAACTAGAGGACACGCCATGCCCAACTTACCCGCTCGTTTCAGCCCCGCCTCCTCATTCTCCACCTGCAACAGCAAGCTCAAGCAGCCACTCCTCTCTCTCCGTTCAGCCCGAATCTACACGGTTTAAATTCGCTACAGAAGAAGATCTCTCCACTTTCACTAAGGGACTAGTTCCTGAAAATACTACCAGGAGCACTAAGTGGGCCTTGAACACTTTCAGTGCTTGGATAAAGGAAAGAAATGCGAGGTATCCTGCCAATCCAGTCCCAGATGACAGTCTGGTGTGCAATGAGCCAGAGATCATAAATCTCCATCTCTCCAGATCCATTGTAGAGACAAGAAAGTCAAATGGAGAAATGTACCCTCCATCTACACTTCACCAGTTACTTTGTGGAATTTTAAGACGCATGCGGGAACTCAATCCCAACTGTCCAAACTTTTTGGACAAAAATGACAACAGATTCAGGAGTCTTCAAGGCACCCTTGACTCATACTTTCACAAGCTGCACTCTGAAGGTATAGGGAGGAAGGTGAAGCATGCAGAGGTAATCACAACAGACGAAGAAGACCAGTTATGGGAGAGTGGTGTCTTGAATGTAACTACACCTAGAGGGTTGCAGAATGCGGTTTTCTTCAACATTGGAAAGCTCTTCTGTCTACGTGGTGGAAAAGAACACAGAGCTTTGAAATTATCCCAGCGAGACAGCGACAAGTATGTGTACCATGAGAATGTATCGAAAAATAGAAACGGCAGTTTTAAGCAGCTTCATGTTTGCAGCAAGGTGGTACCTGTCTATTCTTGTCCAGAGGCTGGCCAAAGGTGTTCGGTGTACTTGCTAGACCTCTATATCAGAAGAAGCAAAGGAAAAGGATCTGGTGTACGTGCGACCACTGGAAAAGCAACCGCATGATCCAAGCAAGCCATGGTACAGTGCAGTACCACTTGGAAATCACACATTACAGCAAATGGTAAAAAAGATGTGCTCAGATGCTGGTATTGGTGGTCACAAAACAAACCACAGCCTGAGGGCTACTGGTACAACTGAACTTTTCAAGAGAGGTGCTCCAGAGAAACTGATCCAAGAGCGAACCGGACACCACTCCCTCGAAGCTCTCAGAACCTATGAAAGATCGAGTGAGGAACAACATAAGGCAGCTTCTACACTACTGTCCGCACCTAGCCATTTATCTCATTACAGTCACATAGTCAACACATCTACCAAAACACAAGCAATCGAAATATATCAAGCCACACCATCAACACAAGGATTCAGCAGTATGCCAGTATCATTTCAAAATTTACAAGGTTGTACTATCAACATCATTGGATCTCCGAACCTCGAGTGATCTACAGCACTCCAAGTATTACAGCACAACAACATGCTTATTTAATCTCTGACTGCATTTTGTCTGTTAATCTGTTAACTTGTTACTATTATTATGACATTGACAGCTAGTTTTAGTTTCATTGGTCTTACATGTATGTTCCATATATGCAAATACATGGTGTAAATATCTCTTTGACTTGAGGGGACATATTATGAATCATATCGGCCATGTAGCCCTCAAGGCCCAAATTATGAGATTTATCGTCCAGTCTATTCTATTGCAATAGTATAGGAGGTGGGATATATAAATTGTTATTGTAATAAACAATTTTGATAGCCTCAGAGACGGGTCTCTATTGCATTTAGAGACCTGATGTGGACCAATCAAATTCATGAAAATAATGAACAGCACTGAAGTGCAGAACCCTCGGCGCAAGCTATATGATAAGTGTTTATGCTTGCCATATGTGTTTGGTTCTGTTCTTGCCTGTGCAAAGTCCGCTCACGTGTTTCAGAAGCTCTCTTACTCGCTTTGCGGACTTTGTCTCTCTCTCAAGTTCCTCACTAATAACTCTTCCTCAGACAGTAGGCCTAAGGCTTTTCTACGTTTCACTGCGTTCTCAGGCTCCCCAACAGCAGTACACCGTGCTTTCCTTTTCTTCGATGCGAAGACATGGCCAGTCACAAACTGACCTCTTCACGTGCACTACGGTATTACACTGTGGGCATACCTTTCTCAGACGCATAGACCTATTGCACTCCATTGCATGCACTACGGTATTACACTGTCGGCATACCTTTCTGAACCTCTCGTAAAAGATAGTCGCAAACGTCTAAGTTCGACGGAAAACTGAAACAACAATACTGCGTGCTCCAAGTTACTGTGATCACACATTACCGTTACGTACATGTTACGGAGAGGTATACGGAAACATTGCAAGTGAAGAAAATGGCTGACTTAGTCGCAGTAAGTTTATAACGCTTCTAACTTTTGAACTAAGCAGTTTTAGAGAAAACGGCTTTTTAGTTTTACTGCATTTTCCACGCTGTAGCCACTGATACCTCTCGTTGGACGCCTAAAAGCGTGAGAAGGCAGAATAGAGAAAACGGACACACAGACACACACACAGACACACTGTAACCCTCCTCACGCATGTGCGCCGAGGGTTAATAACACTATACTCTAAATAAGCTTTTATTGCCAAGATCAATTAGTGATGGCCCTAGTTGTTTTAATTAGCAACAGTCAACCATGTCATACCTCCTCTGCATGGGTACCTAAAGGAGTCACTTGCTAGAAAAAGCATTTACTCACAGCCAGTTGCAGGATGCAAGTACACGCAGGGGATTTATGCATCCTGCAGGTCCAATACAGTTGGTAAGATTTGTTGTTGTCAGCTACTGGTGTTTTCAACCACATTCTCTGACAAGCACTCAGCCCTAATCTTTCTTGCACTCAGCCCTAATCTTTCTTGCTTAAACTGAAAGCACCCATGGGCATTTGCTCAGGACAGTAGGAATGTGGTACCATATACAGCAGGAAATTTTTGATGGTGCAAAATTTTGCAGAAATGCCTCCAAGACCCTTCAGAAGAAATGTTCACTTTTTTTTTTCGTGGAAGGAACACACGACACTCGGACCACACCCCTACCAGTTGATTGCCACACCCCATAAATGAACTTGGAAACTCGAAGAAACAACAAAGCAAAGAACCAAGCTGGTGTAACTACGGCTGAGTTTTTAGTGTGGAGGCCATAGTGGCATAAGGTGAGAAACTGGTTGGTCAAACAGGAGTACTTCAACAGCATCTTTTACGGCTTTGTTGGCATTCTGTATAGTAGCAGGCTGATTCCACTCAACAGGGGCCATTTAGGGTGCAGACAAACTGCAGAGAACTATCTTGTTCACACAGGTACTTGTTCGTATCGACATACGCATGCTTACATTATTTCTGTGAAAGCAGGTCAGTCAGTAAAAATCGTGAAATTTGCACCCATCGAGAATTTCCAGCTAATACAGCATATTAAGGTGGATAGTCCCGGTGGGCGTGGTTTACGAAATATATCAACATAAAATTTCTCGTACAGAATTCATCCCAGCACAACAAAACCTACTGAATATGAAGCAGGGAGGGTAGTGAATGTGTACAGGAAAAACCGTTGAAATAGCTCACTTTGAAGCCACAGTAAGCACACGAATGTCCCCGCAGACTATTAACCAAAAATCTACAGTACGAAGTACGCTACCGACTTGATCTCGCTGTTGGAGATGTGCATTAATAAACTCTAGGGCGGCTCAAAACGCTTTTGCCGCTATGGTAAATGGTACTCGAAATAGAAAGTTTTAAATGAGAAAAACTTACAGTCTTACCAAATTTCCTTGAAACAACGGGACGTAACGTTGCAGCGGAAGGCAATATTGCGAAAACATACTTTGAGTCACCCTTCACACGGTATTTTTGCGTAGTTTCACCGTCTTCGCTAGATGTAAATCAGTCTCCACGATCTTATTATGGTTACAAAAAAGTTCGATAACTAACACCGTAACGGCTGAGTTCAAAGTTCAAAGTGAATAGTACATGCGCATACATACGTTCAATTAGGAATTACAGTATCTTATGCGCCGTACGCACAGAACAGTACCCCGTCACAGTGTATAAATCCATGAACAATCAATGAACCACATTTCATGTTAGTCTAATTAGGAGTAGTATTCACATGTGTAATTACCGGGTTTTGACTCCGTCAAACATGCCCGTGTTGATGAAGTAGGGACACACACATGTGGTGTGAATGCCACTATACTTTGGTGACGCCAGTTCACTTGTGAGTGCTTCATGAATTCCCACAGCTCCAAACTTGGAGGCACAGTAGTCCACCAGCCCAGCAACACCAAACAGCCCTGCACCAGAGGCAATAGTGATCACGTGACCATGGTTCTTGGACATCATGGCGGGTAGGAAAGCCTTCAGCGTCTGGAAGAGAAAGAGGCATATGCTGATAATGAAGTACACTTTGTTTTACGTATGGATGATTTCCTAACAAAGAGTACCTTGCCCTTGGCAACACAACTAATGTTGCTTTCATATGACGCTTGATGACATAACTAAATGACAACGTTCACATTGCATGAAAAACAGCCGTGAGCATTAACTGACAAATTTGGTGCCATTTGGAATTGCTGGTAAGCTACAACGTAAAGCCACAGATAATGGCTTCAAACAAGTACAAACTGCTTACCTAGCAGTGACCAGATTTTTAAGGTGGCAGGTAAGCTATCCACGCAAGTGCGTTTTGGTTTACGCCCACCATTGTACCACCAGGCCACAGCTGGCTCTTCTTTGAGTGAAGCAAATGACTGCAGCAGCTACTTTGGTAGCTTATCGAAGAGCTAGGTAGCCGTACTACAAGTGACAAAGGCATGAAGGCCTGAGAAGTTTCTACATCGTCGATCGCCATACTCCAATGGCCACGCCCACCAAGAAGGCCATGGATACATTTCAGGACGTCTCTTGAATCAGGTAAACGACTTAGCAACTCTCCTTACGATAAACAGTTTCACAAGTGGTTTGTCGAGGGGGTAACATAAACACTGGAGAGAGTTTGTACGGCAAAATGCCACAATAGTGACTTTGCAATAACAGTTTCAACTCGCTATCCATTAAGCTTTACAGCTTATGATCAAAACTTTATGTAGCTCCCTCTAGTGACTGTTGAACTTTCTCCACTCCAAGAATGGAGGATGTGGCTCTCGTATTGTGTGAGTGAAACGTAAAGAAAAATTGTAAAAACTCAACCACTGGTCTCCGCGTTATTTCGTATCAGGATTTGTTACACAGATAGTACTTGCCATGCAATATTTGAATCTCAAGTTTGGCTGTAAGTGATTGCACAACTGGTGAGATGAGACATTTCATATATGCAGATAATTCATTGTCAAATTACCGTATAGCCGGAAAATTTGATGGGGAATTAAATTTGGCGGTTTGGCGGTCGGGTTTGAAACCACCAAATTAAAATCTGCCAATATTATTTCGTATGCAACGCGTAATGACATGCAGTTAGCACTCTTGGCCCCGCTCGGTGACCCTCTACGCGAGCTGTACATGTAGCAAGCTTGGCGCTAGCACACTGCCAGTTTTATTTCTTTTAAATTTGCAAACTCATGGCTTTGTTCAAGCGAGAGACGGCATCGCTCCTTGATAAACGGACCTGAGATGCCACCGCCACATTTAAATTCCACCAATACTTTTTATGGTCGGTTTGGGGTCAAACCGCCAAATTTAAAGACTGCCAATATTTCCGGCTATACGGTATTTAATCCACCACCTTAAATTTAAGTGTTGCCTAGTAAGCCCTGGGCGATGCCAGTGGCCTAATTTGCATAGTGTGTGACCAGACTGACTAAATTGACTCTCAGACCAATAACACTAATTTCCATGTTAACAAGCAGTGGTGTACAAACTATTACATTAAGATTGGGCCAGTGTGAACAAGACTGGGAGTGAAGATGACTCAGGTTCAAGCTTGGGTCCGGTGAAAGCACAACTAAGTAGTTGAGGCTACTTCAGGTAAACACAGCTCCAGCTCAAGATATCAGTGTAAAGGTTAGCCCTAGCTAGCCATAGTAGCTGCCCTGGTAACTCTGATAAGGACGCCCACAGTTACTAACTGTACTCACTACAGTGTACACATGCTCTGGCCTGCTCCACAATGATGAATCATCTTCCAAGTACTAGTTGGTAATGCATATTGTGTAAATACATATAACAATAACATCTGGGCCAAGTACTTGCATTCCAGTACACAATCTGTGCTCTGCAACTACCAATCCCAGGTTACACAATGCACAAGCTCAGTTCTACTCACCCAAAAGTGTGCAATGGTGTTGACCTTGAAGGTGAGGTCAACCTTGTCATCAGGGAGGTCCAAGAACTTTGTGCCACTGACAACACCAGCATTGTTCACAAGGATCGTCACATCTCCCACATCCTGCTTTACCTGGAGGAATTCAAAACTGATCAAAATGTTGGTCGGCTGATCATGTATACTAAAATTTACACTCATGAGAGTGGAATAGATAGCTGGATGTGGTATGAGTAGGGTAGACATATTGTCATGAGTCAAAGGTGAGTGAAAATGCTGCCCACAAAGCGCAATGTCCAGCCATAGTCCACTCTCACAAGAGTAACAATGTGTTTATTACTCAGTTTCAAAGATTTGTTGCTCCAGTATACTTTGAGTATATAAGAATGATCAATACACAAGATTTAGCCTCGGAGGGCTGTAGCACGCTCAACAATCATTCCATAAGTTTGTAACTACGTATTATAGTTTTCATCCACAATTTAAGCATATTCACTGTTTGGGTACCAGCTACAAGTGCATTCCAATTAGAGCACACACTGCAGTGGCTACACAGTGCCAAATCTTTAAACAGGTGCCCTCTATATGTACTTCACCAGCAAGGACCTCCAAGAACTACAGGAAGTTCTTGAAGCAGGGTTTCAAGCAGTGGCCTACTGGATTGAATAGAACCAGTTGAAGATGAGTATAAAATAACCCAACTAATGTTCAGGATACATGTATAAGAAGCGTGCGGCTAAGCAGATCAGTATCCAACACAATGGTTCAATGCTCATGAGTGAGGAGAAAGGGAGATGTTTGGGAAGAAACAAAGACAGAACCTTACCTGGACAGACCAAGTGCACAAGTTGAGGCAAAGCTGCTTGAGCAGCCCGGCCAGGATCAGTAGGGTCAGACCCTTTCTACCACTTGAAACAGTTCTACAATGCACTGATACTTCTCCATGTAGACTATTGCTGTGTTGTCTGGATGGATTACGGAACACCCTGAGCCACAAAATTGAGCAATTGCAAAACTGTGGGATGTGGTTGATCACCTCCTCACCATGATTTAAACGCTATGCCAAGAACTCTTTTAGGTAACTGTTAGAGCTCTAAATGTCCCTTTTTATTCCCTGTGTTATGGTCACTGTCACAACGTCATTTGCTGTTAGTTTATATGTTATAGTTATTAACCGCTCACGAGGGCTTTAGTAGATATATAAGCACACCACCCGAGGGCGCAGCCCGAGGGCGGTGTTGCTTATATATCAACTAAAGCCCGAGGGTGCGGTTAATAACTGGCTTCTAGCCCGTTTGCGCATGCGCTTCAATGTGTTGCTATGTCAGTGGATGTTTATTTGTGAACGCAGCTGTTTTTCGAAGGTTGCACTAGTAGTCTAGCTAGCTTACAGGTACTCAGTTACTTGTAGTAACAAACCAGTTTTGTCGTGGCTGCAAATATTACGACTTTGAAACCGTTCAACACTGCGATGGGTGACGACAGCCAGTCCGGAAACGGGCCCGAGTGGCGAAGCCTTATGAGAATTGACGGCTATGCCGTGATGCTTTCTGCTGTTTTACAACAGCGCTGTTGAAAAATTGTGTTTCTCAAGGCATCCTAAGTCCACGAAACAAGCCTCAAAGCTAGCTTCGTAGCCATCGTGAGCACAGAGCGTTACCGGTTTGATTTTCGTCTCTTTGGGCTTGTTGAGGCTTTTCTGCGCGGCTTGTTCTCGGACTGGCTATCCGGCTGTAGTCAACCCATTCTGTTATCGCAATGCTGAGCGGTTGAGAATGCACATAAAAAATTCTGCGTAACTCCAGGCAAATAAAGTTACCTGTACTTGATGCCCGCGGGATACAAACTACAAGGCTTTATCTGAAATATAATGCACTCTATTACATAGCAACCACATAGTAACAGGCTAGAAAAATGTTTTTGTCTTCTGCTTTTACATACATGTCTAACTCACGCGAATGTATGGGAGTCAATGGGGAAGCCTTGCAGCTGCACGCAGTTTATAAAAAGCACAAGTCACGCAAGAATTCGTATCAGTACTACAAGTCACACAACAATCCATATCAGGTACTACAAGTCACGTGCATACGTCTGAACGTGCAATTGAATCGAAGGTTCGTATGATAAACACCATAGTACAAAGCTATACCGGAAAAAATATCACTCGTTTGTTGCCGTTGGCATTGTTACTCATGCTGCGCACTTGTAACAATACAGACGGCAACAAATTTGTGACATTTTCCAGAATAGCTTTGTACTATAGTGATACTTACACAGTACGTATATGCTTTTATCTTTTGCTGTTTATATGTACATGGACACAGGACTTCCGGGAAGACCGGCTGCACTAACTGATAGTAGCCTCGTTCCTAAGCTAACTCCGTGTACGAACGAAAAATCAAAAGGAATGGGGAGACCCTGGTAAAGTGTGAGAAACACCATAGGTAGAGAGAACTTACTTACTCCACGCGTGCATGCGCAAAGGGGTCAAGGAATTGGTTTCGTCCGTCTGTCAGTTTGTCAGTCTAGTGAAAAATTTTGAAACCTGAATATAGACAGGGTTAAACGACTTCTAAAACTGACAGAAGCATTGAAATTGTTAAAATAAAAGTGATGTACGTGTACCTCATAGGGAGCAAAGCGGTTCTATGCTCTACTTTTCCAGCTGTTTCCTATTTAACATCGAGACTGTCCACCATTTTAATACGGTCAATACTTTGAATACGGTAGAGTCCGGGCATACGCAGACTCAACAAGTGTCCAGTGTAAGACAGGAAGCTATTTCAGCACAGCAATTTGTTAGCAAAGCGACCTTTGAAAAAGCATTTATAAGAGCATGGACTTGGAAGAGACAGAAAGTGTTCCCTTAAATTTAGGGAAATGCTGGAAACCCAAGAATATGCACAAGCCCAGGATGCAGAAGAGTATAGACAAAGAGAAGCCCAGTCAAAGAGAAGATCAGTGATGTGTGTTATTACGTAATGTAGGAAGTTTGGTTAGTAGCATTTACATGACGTTATTGGTCACGACCTCCGTGTCAAAACCTTATAGGAAGCGTCAATCTGAACCAATTGGTGATGCAGCGGCAAGGAGAAAGAGAGAAGCTAATTAAAGCTCAGGCAGCGAAACACCAAGCTGAGTCAACCCAGGAAGCAGTGGCAAGAAGAGAGTTGCCAAGGTCCGGACTTAAATAGACAAACAAAACAACATGCACACAGCAAAGTAACAGCCACAGACTTTTTTTTTTTTTTTTTAGACACCAAAATGATATTCATAATGTAGAGAAGGAATGTGCACAGGTTGAAAAGAACAAAAGTATAAAACATGAAAACAAAATAGTAAGGAGTTTTAGGAAGTCTAAAGTTGGAGTAATTCTATTGAATGAGGAGACCCTCCGCAGTGGCAAGGGTGATGTCGATCTCACATCTTGGGCGATGGTAGGATGATCGGCTGCCCCTGATGCACATGATGGCTGATCGTAGAATGGCGAATGAGAGTCGGCACCTTAGCCAGCACATGACGTTGGAGTAGTGTTTCTGTTGTTTCGAACTGATGAGATCTGCCAAGCGTTTGTAGAAAGTTGTGGCTTCACTGCCAAGACCTCCAGTTGTGGATAGCACTAGAGGGGTGAAGACACCATGTTCAACTTCACGCACATGTTCTCCATATTCCCTTTTCTTAGCCTGTTCGTGACGACGGAAGGCTGCCTGGAGACTCATGGAGCGGTAGCTTGATGCGTTTGGGTGAAAAACCCTTACGTCAAAAAATGCATCTTGGGCTCCGTTCCAAAAGCCTCTCGCTCTGATGTCAAGTCGTGCGCCGTCTTCTCTGTTGGCAGTGCGATGGTTGAGGATTTCTCCTGAAAGTGGTTGTAGGGGTGGTTCGGTGGCGACATTGTGGCACACTTCTGTTAGTAGAGTAGCAGTAGTATCGCGGATTTCATCGTGGCGGATGGTGGGAAAGCCTCCTGTGTGGCACATCATGGCATGGTCAATGGTGAATGCGGCACCACAGCTGCAGGTCTGTGGTGTGTTCTTCAGTTCCCAGTCATATCTGAGGCTGATGGCGTCTCGGAACTCTCCCTTGTGAAGAAAGAAGCCATGGTCGGAGAGTGGGAGAGCTGTAAGCCAGGATGAGGATCCTTTTTCTATTGCAAGGTCAACACAGCGTTTCAGTTGTGGTGTTAGCTGAGCATGAATTTCCTTTGCCTGCTGGTCTTGGTGCTGTCGGTTCTCGCGGTGGATGGAGTTCTTCAGATTACGGGTCAGATCGGGGTCAGCAACTTGATGACTACCAGCCACAGACTTGGTACAGGCGACATACAAACCACTATCTCTACAACCCAACACCAGCAGATATTACATGTATCAGCTTCCCTGAAACGAACACTAGACACCATACAAATCATACACGATCGAAGCAGAACATGTGAAACCAAATTATTTAACATGATATCCATTTACTGTAAACTGTTAACTATAACACCTCAGATCGAGCCACTTTGTCTATAATAATATCATACGTCTAACTCACGCTAATGTATGGGAGTCAATGGGGAAGCCTTGCAGCTGCGCGCAGTTTATAAAAAGTTTACTAGTCACGCGAGAATCCGTATCAGTACTACAAGTTACGCGAGAATCCATATCAGGTACTACAAGTCACATGCGTGCGTCTGAACGTGCAATGAAATCGAAGGTTGTACGGAAAAAATATCACTCGTTTGTTGCCATTGGCATTGCTGCGCACTCGTAACAATACAGATGGCAACAAACTCGTGATATTTTCCGGTATAGCTTTGTACTATGGTGATACTTATATAGTAATTAAAGTTCTCTGTAAAGTGTGAAATTATTTGTGTAATAATCACACTTACTGAGGAATCTCATTAGTTTCTTTGAAAATGTGTGAAAAATGTGTAATACTATTCTGATTGGTTAATGTAGAGTGCCGCCTACGAGGTTGCCACAGAAACATTGCACGGACACGTTTTCAATTTTGGGTAGCTCACTTTTTCGAACTAGAACAGGAACAGCTGGCGTGCCTAATTTCTATCGCTAGTTGTTGGCATAACAGAAAAAGTATGGAACAAAGGTGTTCCGTGTCCTCGAAAGTACAGGCGCTAGCTGTTATGTTGCAAAAGTGGCCCCATCGCTGCATCGAGGTGTTAAGTACAGAAGCTTGGCACATGCTTTGCTGTAATGCCGCTGTGTTAGTAGACGAAAAAGGAGTAGACGAAACTAGTAGTAGACGAAAAAAGAGTGGACGAACCAGATATCAATCGAGCTGAATACAATAATAAAGCTATCATGGCGTACTACCATGTAGGGATGGCCCCCAAAATACAGGACCGTTAACTTGGCTGGAAAGCATCACTAAAGTACAATGTACCGAACCGGCAAGTCGCTAAAACGGGCAAATCACCTATCTTCTGACTTTCTTTCTTCTTTCCACTTTCCACCTAGCCTCGTATCCAGGCCGTTAATTAGGAAAAACGGCCTGGCAACTTATCCGAGTTCAAACTGTTGACTTCCGCTGCACTGGGGTTGGCAGTACCAATCAGATTTCAGAACGCTTCACGTGACAGTTGTAGAGCATTTTAATTGCGTCATAAATGCATCACAGTATTATACCCGTCCCGTGGTACCGCTAGCGCTTGGAACGACGCTTTTGTTCGAACTCCTGCTGCTGACTTGTGTGTAACAACTACAGTACCTGCGGACAAAACGGATTCTTTAGAAAAAGGGACCTGTTCGAGAGTAGCAGTGTCAGGTCAGTACTAGTTAGTACTTACTGTCAGTCGGGCACATCGACATCGGTGAGCGAGAGCGAGTCTACTGCAAGCGGTTCGTCTACAGACGACAAGTAAGACAGTAACCATCCAATATAAGCCTGTAACGAGTCTACTGGCAACAACAACGCGCTTGCACATTACGAACAGTCACGTGGCTACGATTAAATATCACATGCATTATCCAATATTCATGGCTTGTATGGGTGCAGCTGTAATCTTTTTGACGTCACATCCGTATACAGTTTGAACCTGGGTAAGTTGCCAGGCCGTTCTTCCTAATTAACGGCCTGGGTACGAGGCTACTTTCCACCAGGATAGCACAATAATGGCTGAAGCTATAACAATGATTCAAATGCGAAATCACTTATCGTTCTCAAAGAAAGAACTCGAACTAGTCAGCGATTACGCTTATGCTTGCCGGTATACGCCATTTTGTTCGATTATCATAACATTATTCATAGCAAGTACGCCCCCGGAAGCTTAACTGAGCATGTGTTTAGATAGCTTACAGTGATATCAATACGAAGAAGGCAGCAGCTGACTCAAAGTACGTGAAGACTGCAACAGGTATAGGGTCAGGTTGTATAAACGTAAAACATAGAGAGTGCCTGCTTCCAGGAGAAGAAACATTAAAAAACAGTAAAAAGATGTCGGGATGGCATGCCAAAAAGTATGCAAACAAGGTAGAGATGATGCACGAAGCAAAGGTCAACATATTGGTAAAGCCCCATCCCTACATCTTTTTCACACTACAGTTAGACAGTGCATGTGGGTCTTCCTAAAACATACCAAAACCTTTACTGGCAGTTCATGGTTGTAGCCTCATTCTCAGGCCACTTCCTCCTCCCACATGGCCTGGAAATGAGGCTAGTATGATCCAGCAGTATGCCTTGTAGGTAGCTATCAGGTAGCAGCTATCAGGTAGCTACCAGGTAGCTTACAGTGGTACCTTGGTGGCATTATGTTATACGCGACCTGTTAAACAATTTTAAGCAGTGAGTTGGAGTAGACTGCAGACTGATGATAGTGTCGTAAAAGTACATGGCATGGTTTTTTTAGCCTCATCCTCAGGCCACTTTCCTTCCCCCACATGGCCTAGGAACAAGGCTAATATGATCTTAGCAACATTGTGTCAGTTGTATAGGTATGTGTGCCTTGTAGGTAGCTATCAGATAGCTACCAAGTAGTTTTATTGGCAGCATGTACTACTTGTAGTGACACTGCATGGCACCCTTGTTACATGCCTCTGATACAACCTAGACACATGAGCTTGAATGGGCTGCAGACTGGTCATAGTAATCAGTGTGTAAAACTAAAGTCCTCATGCACAGCATTAATAACTGCATGGATGGGTGCAGATTCAGCTCTCAAGCATGCTGTCTAACTGTAGTGTGGTACAGTAGGGATGGGGGTTTACCATGTTGACCTTTGCTTTCGTGCATCATCCCTACCTTGTTTGCATACATAATCACCCTAACTTGCTCGCTTACATGTACCTGGCACCCTGACCACTGTACACCCTGGAGAATGGCTTCCCCTGTGTATCTGTCTGTCTATCTACTTATCTATCTATCTACCTATCTATCTACCTATCTGTCTATCTACCTATCTGTCTATCTGTCTGTCTATCTACTTCCCTACCTACCCACCATCTTAAGTACAGTCTAGTATTCAAAGAAAAAGAACATTGATATCCAGCCATGACTCAAACTTGGTGCTCTTATTCTCAGGTTCTCCCCTCCATCCCAAGGAAAAGTAAGCATGGGAACTAAGATCCTCTGAGATCACTTTTCCAAGTACTATTTTCACTGTCTACCTATGACTGCAACATTTACTGGTGCTGATAGCAAACAGGGCAAGGGGGACAAATTAAATGTGCTTCCCCCACCATGACTACCTATCTTCCTACCCCCCAAAAACAGAATTGGGTCTGGGAAAAACATAGCCCCATAGTGTGAGTATAATCTGAGTACCATATGTGTATACCAATATTTGGTGCAATATACTTTGCAGTATTTGAGGGTTGCAAAACTTACAGATTGTCTGGGACACGCTAACTGTTTATACACCTTACCCGTGCAGCAGTTTGGTAAATCTCCTCTCTCTTGCTGCAGTCACAGCAGAAGGGGAATGCCACCAGGCCCCTTCCCTTGATCTCCCCTGCCACAGCCTCTATAGATTCTTTGTTGATGTCCCACAACACCACTTTCGCACCCAGCTCTGCAAACCTGCATGCACACAATCACACACTCTTGTTGTTGATATCTAGTTCTCTCCTCTATGCACAGCTACAATATGCATACACAACTAGATGCTGAAGTTAGGGTTATGGGATACACAGCGGGTACACATAGTTACCGTAATTTCAAATTTAACATACGCAAGTTTACTTTGAATAGTCAAGTTTGTGTTATCTTTTTCTGTCACGTACCAAAAACAAAACTCAGTATCCATGTATGTGTAGCAATGTGGCTACTAACGTACTGTAAGGTGGACTGACGAAGGTTTTTTTGGGTGATTATCATTAAGTGCTGTATGTTTACAAGAATTGTGTGATACATAAATTGTACGTTCATTTTAGCAGAAAACAGACCGTTTCTTGAAAAGTGAGAAGTGTTTCTGAAAAAGCATCCATCAGTCCTTTGGGTATGTCTAGGACAGTCAATCCACAATATCGTTGATTAGTTTCAGTTGCTTGGATATACAAAATTTGCTGCCAAATTTTGCAAAGTTTGGCTCTGCATACATACATGACCACTTGTAGGAGATCACTCTTTGGCTCTCACTGAATATGACACATGGTTTGAGCTGCCAGTGTTCTGCCACTGAGCTACAACAACCGGACAACCACCAGCCCTCACAATCCTTTATATGTAATGCACAGGTGGTGCATTACATATAAAGGATGAGAAATGCCTCTGACTTGTTGCGCACCATGTTGTACGAATAGAAAAGAGGAGAAAAGCTTCTTCAGGATCCCTGCTGATGTGGACCAGAGGCAGAAATGGATCAATCGAAAAGACTGGCAGCCTACTGAGTACTCGCGTTTGTGTAGCGACCATTTCATCACTGGTACGTACAATACTGTAAGTATCTAGCTAGCGTACAGCATGGTGCACAAGTCAGAGGCATTTTCTCGCTGAACTTCTCTTCGGAGTTTCACACGCTCACAGCATACCAGTATTTGACCTCCAAAATGGCGACCGGAAGTATTAACATAAATTACTATGGAAACATGAGGGGTGAGGAATGCTCAGAAAGGGGTCTGTAGTTGAAGAAATGTAGATGGTACTGTCCAAAGAAAGTCTGAGTGTTCCCTAGGTTGTAGTTTAGTGGTGACCTCTGAGAGAAAGGTTGTTTGCATTGTGAACAGCTTGTTAGTTATGGGCATGTGGATTGTATGGAAGGCTACAGAGTGAGCAGTGAGCATGTTGCTATGCATGAGGGATGAGTTACAGTATTTACTGCAAGAGTCGCAATCATTTGTCTAGCTATAAACAAGCTAACATGGTACGTAGCAGGTTGTGGTGTATGTGTGGTTAGAAAAATGGCGCAAGATGTAGGGATGGTGCGAAGTATTGTGGTATCATTCCTACCTTGTTTGGCTGCTTTTTGGCAATTCCATTCCTACATGCACTTGTTTTCATATGAAAACTTACGGCACTTGTTTCTATTGTTTATTTTTTGTTAAGGAGAGAGGAGAGGGAGGAGGAGGGAGAAGAGGGAGGAGGAGGAGGAGGAGGAGGAGGAGGAGAGAGGGGGTACAGAGGAAATATGTATGGTTGCGTAGCTTGTATTGTAGTTAACGTTGAACAGGAAGATATTTTGACTGTGGTCCTGAAGTTGTCACATGCACATAGCTCGTTGCCCTCATATTTACAGCACTCCTAACAGTACATGCTTTGCAATACTTCTCCTGGAAGCATGCACATATCCCTTCTCTATGTTTTGCCTGACCTTGGCTCCTGCAGTCTTCACATAACCATAGATATTATAGACTAGTAACCGGGATTGGAAACATCTCAATTTCGCGTCCACTCCGCGTTACACAGGAAGTGGTACTTCCGGTCACATCCATAATGAGGCGCGGTCAGCGCTGCAGTCAAAATCCATGAACCACTGCGAGTTTATCGTGTCGGGACGTCCAGACGCAGTGGTTTACATGCACTGGAGTGACTACACTATACCTACAAAAGATGGAGCACAACTAGAGAGACTCCTCGTGTGTACACAGTCACAACTTACAGGTAAAACGAAGATTTTTTATGTAAGAAGTTGCAAAACCACATAAGAACATAGGTTTATGCACTCTTGAAAGTTGATAAGCAAACAAATCATACTATCAATAATAACACTATACAATTGAAACAAGACAAATAAGCTGTATGGAAAACCAGACCAGGAGAATCAGTCATTGACGGTGAGTGAAAAATTATTAAACATGGAGTTGGAATGCTTGGAGCACAGTGATAAGTTTGTACCAGACTTGGTAGCTATGATATCAGTTAGTTGTCGTGGAAATGATACTGAGGTTGAGGTTGTCGTGTATACAACCTCTTTGCCACTGACAACCAAAGAATTGTTGTGGAGGATCAAACAGACACTGCCACACCCATGGGACCACTGGACCAGGAGAATCAGTCAGAGAGGAGACGGTCTGGTGACATTTGACCAATCCCTTGGGCTTCACTAACGTTGATTGCTTTCTGCGGAGAATTTTCCGGAGAACTATGCATACAGCTAGCTATGAATTTTCAATGAAGCCCAAGGAATCAGCCGAATGTCACCGGACCCTCTCCTCGCGGCTGGGGTCTGGGGACGAGACTAGGAATGCTGGGAGCGCAGTGATAAGCTTGCACCAGACTTGGTAGCTAGATATCAACTAGCTGTCCTGGAATTGATACTGTGAGTGGCAACACTGGTAGTTCCCTTTGGCAGAATCGAGATACAGAGTAAGGTTGTGTTTTGAGCTTCATGTTTACTTTCTTCTCTCTTACAATTCATGTCCAACTGGAATTTACTCCCACCTGTATCTGTAGGTGTACAGGGAGTGCATGTTGACCAAAAACTATATAACCATTACACAAAGACAAGAGGCCTATACTAAAAATGAAATGGCTATAATACACCGCAAACTCCCCCCACAAACTCCTCCACAAGAAAGTTTATGGCACCAAAACTATTACCATGCAAAACTTCAGACTGTGAGCTTTCTTCTGAAATGCTCTAAAGCAAACCCATAAACCTACAATCAGTGTAACTGCTCCACAAACTTCTTTACCTACCGTAGGCTAAATATGGCAGCATAGCTTCTGTAACTTCAGAAAAACAAGTTGATGGCATCATAAACTATAACCATGCAAAACTTCAGACTTTGAGGTTTCTTCTGAAACGGTCTAAACTAAAGCCATAAACCTACAGTCAGAGTAATTGCTCCACAAAAGATTACCAAAACAGAGGCGCTTGTTTAACGCTTTAAAATGACGACAATAAAATTGACTATCAGTCAAAAATTATCGTTCTAATTATAGCGCAACCATTCCCAAACCGCACAGTACCCCGCAAAACTCACCAGCTTCAGTACATTTCTCGCTTCTGAAGGTTTTTGCTTGTCGGTCGGTCGCTCCTTCTCCCTCAAGGCAACCCACAACTGCAACACGGAGTGTCCACGCGCTTAACTATGGAATATGTGCGCATCACGTGAGATGTTTCCAATCCCGGTTACTAGTCTATGACATAAAGTATAGCAGGAAATATTGGCGGTCTTCAAATTTTGCGGTTTGGCCCCAAACTGACCGTAAAAAAAATATTGGTAGAATTTAAAATTGGCGGTGGTGTCTCAGGTCCATTTAACAACCCTGAAGGAGTGTTGCCATCTCTCACTTGAGGTACTTGAACAAAGCCATCAGTCCACAAATTTACAAGAAATAAAACTGGCAGCATGCTAGCGCCAAACTAGCTATACAAGTACAGCTTACGTAGAGGGGCGCCGGACAGGGCCAAGAGCACTACTGCATGCATTACATCATTACGTGTTGCGTACGGTGGATTTTAATTCGGCAGTTTCAACCCCAACTGCCAAATTCAATTCCCTGTCAAATTTTCTGGCTATACAGTAATTAATGTCAGCTGCTGCCCAGATGTGTGTTGTAAGGCTATTGATCAAAATTTCGACTGTGGTTGTGACAGTTACGCAGAATATTTTGCACTGTCATTTGGACTCACTAACAATAGACTGCCTATATCCCTATCAATTGCATTTCCAAGTAACTGTTCACCAGACACCTCTCCCACCCAGTGAACTGCATACCTGCACAAATAAAGTATGTACGTACCTGAGCGCCATGAGCCTCCCAATGCCGCTCCCTGCACCTGTAATCAGCACTATCTCTTTGCTCACGTCCTTCTTCTGCACGGGCAAAAAGAACTTGAAGGTTTCCATCAGGGAGATCCAGAGAAGCGTCCCCAGAGACGCAAAGAACTCGCAAAAGACTCGGAAAAATGATCCTGCCGTCGCCATGCTCGTTACTAACGAACTTGCTGATCTATTTATCCAGAAAATAATTTCAATTTTTCGTATGCACGTGCTTTTGAGATCACGTTTCAAGGTTAGCGGGGCGCTGATTACATGAAGTATAAAATCTGACTTAGTAAGTCGACTTCTCTCTGCCGATTCTAATAGTATTAGGCCTAATTTGTGAAGGCAGTCCTTTTGCGAGTGATCAGAGATCAATTCTGTCGCTGTAAAGGCGGTGGCGGGTGTTCGGAAGCCTTCTACCTGGACGCTCATATAAGAGAAAGTGAGTGAGACAACTATGTATAAATGTGTAGCGTTTGGTGTCAAGATTACTCCTGATGTGTGTGAATATTACACTGCTTCACTGATTGGTGTGATAGTGCCACAGATACATCCTTTTTGATGTACAACAGGATTGGGGTTAGGAGGGTGTGTCAAGAGCTTTGAAGGGCACTTATTCAAATCAGTTGGAACATATGGTACCAGAACAGACACAGCACTGGAAATCCTGTTTACCTGCCCAACCCTATCTCTTACCTACCTGTGCTCTAACTAATCTGGATTTCCATTGCCGTGTATTCTAACTATTATCTTATTCAAGATCATACTTGTTTTTGACACATCAGCCTTCCAAAGGATCTCCAACAGCCCAAAACTATAAGTGCTCATGCCATGGAGCCTCTGTCACTCCCATGAACAATACATTTTTACTGGACAAGTGTTGACATTCTGTATATACACATACAGAAGGTTATAGTCCACGTGGCTGAGAAATAGAGACACTTCGCTGTGTGGTAGGCCCATCCACCAGTACATACTGTATTTCCTTAGTGTTACACCAGACTTGTTGCTTGTTTATCCAAGCAAGAACCCGGGCAGTATTTCAATCCAACTCAGTGTGCTACTTCCTCTTTAGTTAATTTGCAGGATAAAAGATACCTGAGGAAGTATGATGTACATGTACCTCTTGTGTGCTGTTGGCTGTATATGGCATCCTTACCTTACTGGAAGTATTTACATAATGTTTAGACTACCTTCCTTTGAATGTACAGTACTTCTAATGATGGTGTTTTGGAGTTGAACACAGCAAGAATGAAAACTTGATTGCTGTGTTTTATCCAGACTGTGCTGGTCTTCATCAGTACTACTTATACTGTACATGGTGCAGTAGAATATAATCACTGTTGAGTGCATGAAAGTTGAAGCAGCACTGACCACTACTGTTTGCCATTGACAAACAAGAGTCAACAGTGCAAAAGGGTTTAACCCTTCAATCACTGATAACTGAAAAACCCCTCAACCAACTTTAGCTGCATATTATCAGTTCTGTTTTGAAGATACACATAGGTTCTATGCTAGCAGAAAAGGTGGGATATGGGGAGGTGTGTTTTTGTCACTATCTTGGCGACATCGACATGGTGGCTGCTGGGCTTGGCTGTGGAAAGGTCTTGATCGGCACTGGGTGGGCCATTTCTCTTCTTGTTTGCACAAACGAGTGTAGAAAACACTGCTCTCACTTTATAGGGCCTCCATTTCTGGCCCTGTAGGCAGTTTTCAGGTTGGACAAGCATTCGCTGCCTGGAAAACTACGACCATTGGTATATATCTCACTAACAAGTGGGTATGGTCAAGGTCATAAACCTGCAAATGCCCTTTGGCTTAAGTTTCCAGTGCTAGCTCCCAGCACAAGTGGAAATACAGCTCAAAAAAGATTTCCATAGAAATTTCGAGAGTGGAAGCTATTCAGTTAAGGTATTTAGCAAATTTACAGGAATTACTTTGGAGTGTGTCACCCACATGGTGTGAGAAATGCCCCTCTGTGGTTGCTATATTAGATTGGGCATTCCAAGACTGAATTTGGAGAATGACATTGTCTAACCTGTTTTCTTTATTGCCAACTCTTGTTATGTTGCTAGAATGTCCTACTTTAACAACCACATGATATTCCCAATCAACTAGTTAGTTGCTGACGCATTGGATTGGTTGACTAGCTGCTAGAATGTCACTTAGGACGCTAAGCACCAATATACAATGTATTGGCGCTCAGGCTGTACACACGTAGCTCAATGCGCCAATATATTGGCGCGGGAGAGTTTATGCGGTAAGTGGTGAAGCCAATCGAGCTTTTGTGGTAAATCCCTTCCTGTTGAGTAGTAATAAGTGTAAACTACACCTTTCCACTTACATCACCCGCAGGGAAGGCAGGAAGGGGCAGTGCTAGTCTGTGATCATTCGTGAATTATGAGAAGGGCCAGCAAAGCGAAGCTTTTTCTTGAACACAGGGAGCAAGTGGCTTCCAGATTGCACATAAGGCTGGAGTACTAGCTTCAAATAACTAGTCTGTCAGAGCTGTACGTAGCAAATGAGAAAATCGGCGACGTTTCAAATTGCTGGTAAGCTACGATGTAAACCAACAGATGATGGTTTCAAACAGGTACAAATCGCTTACCTAGCAATGATCAGCAATTTAGATAAACTAATCCAGCCTTGTTACATACTATCTATGCAAATCAGGACGCTGGCAAGGCCTAGGGCTTGCTAAGCAATGCTTGTACTTTCACCTTAGACAGAATTTCCACGTTAATAAACGGTGACGTGTACATAATTTTGTGTACATAATTTTGGTGTGCGGTTAATGATATTCCCAATCAACTAGTTGGTTGCTGACGCATTCGATTGGTTGACTAGCTGATCATCATTACATCCCTATCAGTTGAAATTCTTAACAAACTTTTGATATATGGCTGGCCATCATAGTGCTACTACAAAACTAGTGTATGGTGTTCTTGTGAAACACACCATCAACTAGTTGACAGGCAAAAATTATAGTCAACAACTTGTGTTGTATTCAAATAATGTCCAATTTTGTAGCCCTACAGTGCTTCAGTGCTTCCAAATCTTAAGGTCAAAGGTTATGCTCTGTGATGGACCCACAAGCCACATCTTTTTTCTAGGCAGAGTTGACCACATGCTCAAGAGGCTGTCAAGTGTATGGGTTAGAAGATAAAGAACATTAAGAATGTAAAAGCTGTAGGGATGGCATGCCAAAAAGTAAGGTAGGGATGATATGTAGGGATAGGGCTTTGTGTGTAGTTATATGTTAAAGTGCCACTGCAGGGCTTCTGTTTTGTATTTGTGGGACAAGCCTAACCAAAGTATATAAGTGTCATCATTTGCTTCTTGATCTGCTTCTTCTGTATTCTGGGTTAAGCTGTGTTGTGCATGGCACATGAGGTGATGTTGCACTATGCATGTGCACATGAGGTGATGTTGTCTACTTGACCACCAGTAAGTGCACTGGGTGAGGGCCTGGGCTCTCGGAACAAGGCTAACTAGGTGTACGCATGCACAGAGTAAGCCTCACACTTGCAAGGTGGTATGGTCAAAGACTGATCATGAGGAGGACAAAGCCCCAAGGTATGGCATGACATACAAGTAATTTTACCATCACCGTCTTTTCGCTGCACTCTGCTTGCCTCTGTGCCTTTGTTTCCTTAGTGCATGTTGCTAGGTGTTGATTGTACTCTGCTGGCCCCTCATACTCCACTTCCTTGGGCTTCTGTTTTCCACTCCACTCTGTCTAGCTCTCTGCCTTCACTTTGTTAGTACTGGCATGTGCTGACTGCACTCTGCTGACCCTGGTATGAAACAATGAGATCATTGCAGCACTGGGGACGAATTGCATGTACATTCCAAAGTGTGACAGCTGTTGGTGTGTAATTAGGTGAGCCACACCCCACCAACTGAGAACAGACAGTGCAAGATAAGTAACCTTGTTCGTACAACCAGCGATCAAGTGTTTCAGCAATGAGATCACTATAGCACTGGATGAATTGATGTTGGTGTGTAGTTATGTAAGCCACGCCCCACCAACTGAGAACAGACACTGCAAGATTAGTAGCCTCACACTAAGGCATCCTGCAATTAGTTGATTGTTCATGCATCCAGTATCATAATCTCATGCCCAACCAGATATAACCAATCCATCTGGTAACATAAGGTGCCTTTCTTGTAGCCTCGTAGAGGAAAGAGCCTGGTAACATTCGGGGGTCAAAGCTGTTTACTTCCGCCACGTCATGATTCATGTGATTTACAGTGACCACGCCCCATTTTTGAAAACTATCATGTGATTTTTGCGAGGACACGTATGCAAGTTTTTACACGTTTGGGGAGAAAGACAGAGAAAGGCACCACAAAGTGGTTAGGTAAATCTTATACAAGACTGATCACAATTGCAGCATCAAGTCTACAATGCAGGTAAGCTTACAATTTACTCACGTAAATTTCTAGCCTTACCAGCTGTCTTGGTCGTCCTTTCCTCTTATAATACCTTTGGACGGCTCTGATCACTTCGTGTCTTGAGCGACTGTGTGCAGTAGTAAGTAAAAGCTGGCCGTTCCTCCGGTCTCGCTAAATTCCGAATTCGAGGCACTTAGTAGGGCTACAATGTACAACACAGTGAACGGGCGAATTATGTTTCCTCGACAACATCACCATTGCGTAGGCCACCGTCAGACACTAACAGCGAGCTTTTAGCAGTCTTATAACTCCTTGCTTGTTTGCGACTGGGTAATTTTCGTTCGCCACGCCTTTAGAGAGTCACGTATTCACGTGATTTCATTCTGCAATCTGATTGGAGGCGCCCTGTCTGAGCCACCGGAAGTGAACGGTTTGACCCCCCCAATGTTACCAAGCTCTTTCCTCCCCACGTGCGGAAAGAGGAAATGAGCCTGGGGACGAGGCTACCTTTCTTGGGCTTTTGCACAGTCAGCAGGGTTTGAATGGCAGGGTTTGAATGGCTGGCGCTGACCTATGGAAGTTCTCACCTCTAAATGGCTTCAATTATCACCAATTAGCATCTGCACTAGTGGGCCACTAGAGTAATTGGACATGCTACAATTTGATTGGCACGTTCAAGAATCCAGCCTTACTTTACCAGACAGTATCAGTGATCAAGTGTTTCAGCATGGCAATCAGGAGGGGCTGTTGGAATGTGATTGAACATATCCTATACAAAGGCAGCTAACTGTTGTGTAGGGCTGTGTAAGTCTTCATGCTCACAGGAAGCTCAGTGTGTGTAGACATTTAGTCAGCCACAGTAGCCTCACACCAAAGTAGATCAACTAGTTCTCAGTTGTCATTGTCAGCATCACACCGTAGCCACAATAACGCCTGGTGCTCACACTCCTGCTGCACCTGCCACTTCTTGAAAGTAGCAACAATAACCAGCCTCTTGGCCTTCTTACTTGTAGAGCTAGAAACATGAAGTGCTAGTCGCCGACCACTTCAGACTCGACATCTTAGTTAGCCATATGTGTAGTACAAACACTTGTCTAAGTTGACATGACACAGTTTGTTGCACGGCCGCATTGTCAGACCAGAGTGCTGAGCAGGCGGCCATTTCAACAACCTGTCCAGCAAATGGCCGATGACCACTGGAGGATCTGTTTGTTAGAGAATAGTTACTAAAGTCGTTGATTTCATGCCTTTGTTTGTAGGAGGCACGGACGCAGTATGTACTGTAATCAGCATATTACAGGGTGTGACATTCGATCCTTCCTTTGCCATTAGATGTACATTTCTCCCTAGAAATGATACTGCATATGTTAATTTACAGCTGTACTTCGACTTCCCAACTACTTGAGCCACAGCTGTACTTTGACTTCCCAACTACTTGAGCCATGGCCAACTGTAAAATAGAGCTATATATACAGTTTTTTTGTACTTGAGAATGTGGACTGTATTCCTGACTGCACAGTATGACAGTCTACATATGAGTGAAACAGTCTTCATATATGCCCACGCATGCAGACTGATTTGATTGGTCATTTTCCTTGAGAATGACGATATTTCGTTTATTTGTCTTTACAAAGAAGTCTAGAGTCATTTGATTTATGCGCATTTTTTCTGTGGTGGGTGTTAATTAGAATTTCCTAGGATCACAGTTAGAGAACAATACCCTAACATCATTCACTTATGCTCCATGTCTAAACCACACCCCTATGATGCTAACAGAACCTAGAGTTTAGTGCTGCAGATGTACCTTAGCTAGAACACTTCAGAGCTCAGTGCTACTTAGCCTCGACAGCACTATAAGTAGGCTTGATCATGTTGTGTACCATACTGTATCAGTAGGCGTCTTCAAAGCAAGCTTTTCCCTAAAGGGAGGAACCAGGCATCAGTTTATGTATGCAAGTCATGCCTTACCTGCTTTATACTCATGCACAAGCATTGAACATGCTCAATACATGAAGCTTACATGTACAGTTGTACTAAACTGCGTGGGGTGGATTAAAGGCACTGGTGCTGAGTTTATATACTGTAAACCACAAGGAGTACTTACAGACCCCAATTAGGGTAGTTAGTATCCATGAGTAACTTCAAGAGTTTATTGATTAAAGGCAGTTAGAAGGCAGTCACATGATCAACAAAATACACCAACATTACAAAGTACAGCAATTTTTAAACAAGCTAATGTAAGCAAGCTCTTTCCTTCTTCCTCATGAGAAACAATACTCACGTGTTTCACTTCTGTACCCACACACCCTGGATGCTGGCAACCTAGATTGTCGATAGCATGCAGCTCTTTGAAGTTGTGGTAGCCTCTGTCTATAAAGTTAGGACATTCTGGATCAACTGTCCTCATGTACATACCACAAAGTACCTGACAAAAGTTGATAGATGGTTGTGATAGGATATTTTTTCCATCCGTGCGCCGAATTTCCCGAGCGTACAAACACAACCGGTGGTTTAGTTCTGGAACACTCCAAGGTGGAGAATTAAACAATTTCTCACGCTTCTCCCGTCCTTTAATTAATTAGAATTAAACAATATTTCTCATGAGTACACCGCTTCTCCCGTCCTTTTTTCCAGTCGCTGAAGATGTGAAGGGCCCAACCTGTGCTGTTGTTTTTTTTTGTGTGTTTTTCGGGACAACAGCTTTTGTCATTGTACATGTAGCTAGTTTGGAACTTGAAACAGACTCTACAAAGTGACCCTTATCGGTTTTTTGTTTTGCTTGTTTGTTTCTGAATGCGAGCCTTCTTTTTGGCAGGTGGCTTGAAATCATCATAGCTGTGAGACTGGCTTACTGTGTTCACTCTTCCCAGTTACTCATTCCAAGAGAAAAATCACTCAAAGTCTTTTTCGTGGGGTTGATGTACATGTATACTAACAGAGACTGACAATTCACGTCTTTATTTGCTAAACAAGCCATCACCTCAACAAAGAACACAACTGAGTTGAAGCAAGTTTGAGCTCAACGGCACTGGCCACACAGTGAAGCCATGTGTAGTATAGTACTATCTATATGAAATTGATAGCCATGTGTAATATATTACTATCTATATAAAATTGATAGCCATGTGTGGTACAAGTTAGCCTCGTTCCCAGGCCTTCCCACTGTCCAGTTTTTGATCGCTTGCAGTATGCAAAACGGAGGGGGAAGGCCTGGTTCATACCGCAATGGGGTACAAAATTTCCTCAGGGTTCACTTTGGGGGTACCGTATATCCTAAGGATATTTCGTGCAGGGGTAAGAAATATCCTAGGATATTATGTACGGGGATACAAAAGCCGGGGATGCCAAATATCCTAATGACACCATAACTCCAGCATATTTCTTTATGCTTTCTAGCCTTTGCTTCAAACCATCTCATCTGATCTGTTAACAAGCTTACAATTGGCTAAAGAACAACGGTGATCTTTTCCAAACATAATTTTGTTAGTTTTAACATTGCTGAGCACACCATGGCCTAGTGAGGTAATTGTGTTCTCTTCTCGGACCCCATGTGTGCATGTTTGCATGTGCGCCCTTGGGATCCACTGCATGTCTATAGGCACACACAATCTCAATCACGCCGTAATGCTTTGCTTGGCATGCAAGTGAACAACATTGACGTGAGCATCCAGCTCAACCTCCATCACTCGTGATCTTGGAAGTGTTCTTCAGCATGCATACGTACTTGCTTGTTACAAAACAAACTAGAGAGTTACTCTCTAGTCTTGTCACCAGCCAGATATATAACCTATGGTAACATTGCACTCGATTCTTGGACCTTGGGCCTTTTCAATTTAGATAGAGTTATTTAAACGTGCCAATCAAATCACCGTATGTCCAATTACCCATTACTAAATTACATGTATATGTGCTAGTCATGATGGCTACCCAGGCGAGGAGAGTTTTTGTCACTTCTTAGAAGTGTTCCAGAAGCTAGGGTATAACTGCCCAACTCAAGACCAAACACAAGCTGTCAGGAGTTTCATGTTGGGAAGTTATGTTTTTGTGTACCAACTGGGAGCGGCAAGTCGCCTTGCTTCACTGCCATATGTTTATGACAGTTTGCTGCAATCTGCTGCATCGTTTGAGAGTGGCACCAAGGTTCTCTGCCACTGTACCCTCTGGATGTTGCCTCCTTTTTATGGATGATGCTCACTATCGACTCACTGACAGCACTGCTTGCAACAGTTCCAGAATGCATGCTTTTCAGCTTGGCAAAAAGTACTTGTATTCATACATATATATACACACCCCTATCTAGTGAAGTGGTACTGACATTTAACAGTTTAGACTCAAATTGAAATTGGGCTGAGGCTTCTTGAAGGTGCCCAGAGGTCATTAGTGGCTTGATGTATATTGGAAACTGTGGCATCCGCTGACTTTACCTTTCTGTTTACATCTCCAGGCAGTTGAAAGAGGAACAACCATGTCATCAACAGAAACTGTAAGTTTTAAACATATTGAAGTGCATGTGTCACTACATGTAGATATATATATAGAAAAGCGATTTGTACTTGATTGTGAATCTGGCATGGTGGATAATATGCACCATGTAGATGAAGCTGGGGGTGGGAGGGGACACATGCGTAGATTGTGGTCAAGTGAAGAAACAGCTTTTTGAGAGTGTGTGTCCGTCAACCAGCCTTAGTACTGTTGACTTCAGCTCTCTTTGAACACTGATCAGTACACAGTAAGCATTTTGTTGACTTCCATAAGTGGATCAAACAGGTTTGTGACTGGTAAGTAGTCTGGTGCCTAGGGGTAGCCTGATTGTGCTCAAAAATCTACCTATTATGCTCTACAAATGCTCCTACAGGTTAGTATTATGCTCAAACACCTGCAAACTCCTTAGCTCTCTGCGCCACACTCACCTCTTTCGGGTTGGTCGAACAAGTTGGCCACTTTTTTCTAGCACCAGTGTGTGGCGGTGCATTTACTCTAACCACGTTACCCTCTGACTGTGTGGTGGCTCGAAGTTTGCTTAGTAAGGACATTGGAGAACAAGCAGTGACTAGTGAGCTACTGCCAGCCGCTCAGTCTCTCGTTTTCGGGCTAGTCGTCGCCATTACGAAAAATCACCCTGCATGTGGCCAAGCTTCCACAAAACTCTAATTAATTTCCTCAGAGAACCTACCTATTATACTCACATTAGGCTTGATCGATGCTTTTGCGTACCTATTATGCTCATTTTAATGCCAGCATAAATCCGCACACCCCTACTGGTGCCCTCATATGGTAACTGCACAGCAAGAAACTCCAAGTGAAATAAACACTATCCACAAATAGTAGCCACAGCTAATACATGTAATAATTGGGACGAGCATGAGCAAGCCCCACACTAGCGTGACTGCATTGCGCACACCTGTGTGTATTTTTGTTTGTTTTTTGTTCGGACAGACCACTTACCGTAAACTTCAAATGAGCGAATACAAATATTTCACAATGATTGATGTCCACATCGATGTGAACTTCAGCTAAACCGTGAGAATGAGTGTGAAGGGTTACTGCCAGACTGCAGTGTCAGCGTGAAAGAGAGCGAGAGTGAAGTCGAATGCGTTAGCAGCACGCAAGGCAACTTACTTTCTGATAAATCTATGCCAAGAGTCTAACAATCATGTGATAAAGAAGGCTGCGAGTGACAGACAGTAGAATGTACGGTGACAAGGTTTGCTTCAGGTAAGCGCCTGGCATGACCACTCATACACAGCAGGGATTCCCTGCTAGCTCCATGGTTTGAGTGTGAAGCTTAGCCGTGTAGCCATAGTAGTCTGGCTGGACACGTTGAATAGCTGCGTTGTCACCATGTGGGTCACCTGTGAACATTTTAAATGAAATCTGCTACTCACTCGCCCCAGGATGATGCAGCATCTTTCTAATATGCATGTACAAGGCACTCGACATAAGTACAAACATGACAATCACTATGCAAGCTAGAGCTAGGGCTGTCTACAACTGTTTTCTACTACTGCCAGCCTCTTGGTGTTATATTGTAGTTAGCTGCCAAGTGGTTTCATAACACCAGACCTAGCTGCGTCATGCGTACATACCTAGCTAGCTGTTGTACATGTTGATATCCACTGGCTTTCTAAATGCCTCACTCAAATAGTAGCCACAACCAACTGTGAAACAAACAGAGCTGCGGCATCTGATCAGTAGAAATGGATGTTAACAGAGCTCTACTCCATTAGGTACATGCTGTGTTCATGGATTTACATGTACATACATGTATGTATATAAACCAAATTTGTGTATTTTCACTGAGCTTGTATTTTCCATGCAGGTACAAGTGTCTTCAGAGACTAAAGATATAGGTATAGTTTATGTGTTGGCCGGGTTATGTACAGTACAGGTCACAGGTAAGGTAACATGCGCGAGTGTGTGACTCGCGAGTTCGTAGGCGCGCACACGCAAGTACTCGCTCCACCCGCACAAGTCTCCGCCCTCGCACTCGCCCCACGCGAGTGCACGTGTGCGGACTGAACGAGGAGGAAAGCGAGTAACGACGACGAAAGAGAGCTAGAGGCCGGTTGAAGAGAGCAGGGAGAAAACAAGACGAACAGTAAGAGCGGGAGGCGTGAGACTGGCTAGCGAAGACAAGGACTAGCAGCTGAAATAACGAGTCAGGAGAGCGAAGACGTAGAGTAAACGGCAGGAGGAGCGAGACTGGCTAGCGAAGACAAAGACTAACAGCGGAAACAGCGAGTTAGGAGAGCGAAGACGTAGAGTGAGCGACGAGAGGAGCGAACCGAAGAGTGAAGGCGAAGGGTAAACAGCTGGGGAGGGCGAGACCGAAGGGCGAAGACGAAGAGTAATAGCAGGAGGAGCAAGACAGGACGGATAGAGTGACATGGCAACACTGAAAAACAGTCTTGCATGTTCATACTTTCCCGTAGTAGTGTTTGTCCCCCAGTATTTCTTTGTACAATATATTATTTTGCTGTTGCACCAACCATAGATAATAGAGTCGACGTTACGACTCTATTATCTATGCACCAACACCCGCGAGTCGCACCACACGCGAGTCTACTGCGAGTACCCGCCACATCACACGCATGTTGATTACTCGTCACATGCGGATAAATCCCTCGCTACACGCGCAAATTTGTTACCTTACCTGTGACCTGTACTGTATAGTAACGTGCATTGCATATCTGCTGTACTGTAGAATGTAGTCTCGTCCCTAGACCTCATCCGGCGCATATATCACTTCCAGTATAACTGAAAGTGATCTGCGCTGGGGTTGGTTTTGGGTCTGGAACTGAGACTATGTAGAATGTTTAGGAGTTAAATCCAGTCTGACATACAAGATCTGAGGCCTTTTCTACAGGAAACCTGCTAAAACACATACCACCCTGTACCTAGTGCATACATGTACAATGTACATATGACCATGCATAGGTTCGCTGCCACAACTAACATGAATTACCCTGGTGTGCTAGTAGCACATTGATTGTACACCTACAGATGCCAGCAATCAAGAAAGTTTTTCTATTCGCTGCTTTGCTTCTCCATAGTTATGCCAACCAGCTAAAATTACTGTAGCTTCTCTGCTGCATGTTTCAACATTAGAATAGAATTAGAAAGACTTTCATTGATGGATGTGGAAATCCACCCACCATACTGCAGCATATGTTTACTGTACATGTATGTATGTGTAGATGTGTGACTTGTGATTGTTGGTATTTATGTTTTAGACAAGGGGAAGGTTGAGGTCTCATCTACTACCAACAAACTGAACAGTGAAAGTAACCCAACAGCTCCCACTAGTACGGCCGTAACCAACCATGTACCTTCAGAAGACACTTCTCATGCTGTGAGTTGAACCAACTAGTATAAAATAAGTTCAGTCGATCATTACAAGTTTATATACCGTACCTATAGTACTCAATTGGTATCAGTTGTAGGCATGCAAAAAGATGTATAATGCCTGCACAAAATATAATAAGCCTGTATGCAACTGCCGTAACATAATACAGCTTGTCATATTCGTTGAACAAATGGGGAATTCCCACATTCAAATCCAACATTGAAGAACTTTTGTTGGGTGGACGTGAGGTGGATGCAGAAGGGGAGGTGTCAACATTCAAATATAGTACTAGTGTTCATCCTTGAGCACTCCATCGCTAGGCAAAACTCCGGACATTCACAAGATCGAGAGCACTCAACTTAAACAGTACGAAACTCGCTCTCAGATTTATTGTGCACAAATTTGTTGATGGGCATCGCCCCACCCTACGTCCACCTCGTATCCACATCACATGGTAAGTGTTCCCAGGCCTTCCCCGTTTTTTTTTTTTTTTTTGCCGCTCTTCCGCTTCCGTGTATTATACTGAACGCAAACCAAAGAACAAAAAGCAGGGGGAGGCCTGGGAATAAGGCTACCGTTTGCCATCAAGTGTTTTATGGCTAGCACAATTCTTAGCGACCATGGATAGCAGTGCAGAAGTACCAGATCAGAGTCACAGAAAATGCCCTAAATGGTTTCCTTCTTTCACAATGCGTGACTTCAGATGAATAGACCTACTAACAGACATCACTGCCTACAATTAGCCCACACTGCTTATAAGTTGCTCACGCATGCCTTGCGTTTTGCAGTCAGAAGATTGCTAAAACTCTAAACTCTGTTTGCATTGGTCGTGAACATTCCACTTTGAATAATGGTTGGTACTTTCATCAGTGCTGTTAGTAGTCGGTCACTTGCATGTGGGTTGGAGTGGGCACATGCAATGTGTACATATAGAGTCACACTCTTCATTCCTGTCCTTTTCATTCTATAGACCAGACTTTTACATGTAGTCAACAATGTGGGTGTGCAGCAGAACACAGAACATCCTGAGAGTCTGATGTTCATGACAGCAGGCCCTCATGGTGGGGCACTTCCCATGACTTACTCCCCCTTCCCTACTGGTGATGGCTCATGGACACCCACATTTGACCCTTCCATTGTCCCTGCTGGCTTTGGGTTTGCAGGGCCCAACATGATGAACCCACAGCACTTACAAAACCAGTTCTACTTCCCTGGTGCTGATATGGGTATTTGGGGTCAGGATCCCCTCAATAATCCCCTCCTGATGAATTATCCCCTTTTGAGTCCCATGGCTATGGACCAAGGATCTGCCATGACATTGGATGGGAATGTCACAAATGCTGTAGATCCAGTCACTGGACTGGGACAGGGATTCAGTGGGATGGCTCTGAATGGATCCATGCCAGGTGTGATACCTGTGGGACAGGCGCCTCTTATTCCTAACACTCCTAGTACTCCTGGGGGTGTTGAAAGCTCTCCACAAGATCCTGGAACATCAACCAGTGTAGGACAAAGTAGTGCTCCTCAACCAGAGAAACCCAGGAGTTGGGCTGCTATTGCCAGCCAGCCTGCTAAACCACGTCCTCCTCCTCCTCCTAAACCCCAACCTCAGCTGGAAAGCCACAGTTTGGACAGTACAAGGAAAGGTCAAGGTGCGGGGAATCGTCCTAGTGGTGGTCAACAAGGGAAGATGCAGGGCACAGCTCAAGGAGTAGGTACAAGTATGGGAAGGGGAGGAGGAGCTCGGAGGACCGCACAGCAGCAGCCGCAGCAACCAACCCAGCCAGGACCTAAAGGGAACAAGGGAGCCCAGTCTGATTTGGTGGACCGATTGCACTCAGAGAACAAGTACAATCCCACTGAGTTGGGTCTGAACTTGACCAATGCACGCTACTTTGTGATCAAAAGTTATGCTGAAGATGACATCCATCGTTCCATCAAGTACAGCATCTGGACAAGTACAGAACACGGTAACCGGCGCCTAGACCAAGCCTTCAGAGAACAAGGGAAAGAGAGTGGACCAATCTACCTGTTCTTCAGTGTGAATGGCAGTGGACACTTTTGTGGAATGGCGCAAATGATGTCAGAGGTGGACTTCAACACAGTGACTGGAGTGTGGGCACAGGACAAGTGGAAGGGGAGGTTAGAGGTTAAGTGGATCTATGTGAAGGACGTTCCCAACAGTCAACTCCGCCACATTCGTCTGGAGAACAATGAGAACAAGCCTGTGACAAACTCACGGGACACTCAAGAAGTGCCTCCTGAAAAGGGGAAGCAGGTGGTGAAGATCGTGCACAATTACCACCATACCACCTCTATATTTGATGACTTTGAACACTATGAGAAGAAACAGGAGGAGGACTCAAGGAAGGTGAGCAGAAAACCTGTGTTCATGCATATAGATACAGTGGCAGTCCCGGGTAGAAATCGAACATGATTCCGTTGCATATTTTGACCACGTTACAGTGTTCAAAGCGCTGTAGCGCAGAACGTCCGTTAAGGGCAGGCTCATACACACTACATACGTAGACTTATCAGGTATTCATTGCATCTTTGCTGCGCATATGAGCCCGGCCCTTAACGGAAGTTTTGCTCTACAACGCTTCAAACGCAGTAATGCGGTCAAATTGCACAACGGAATAATGTTCGATTTCTACCCGAGACTGCCACATATATGTATATATATATATATATATATATATATATATATATATATATATATATAGGTGAATGTTATGCTAACCGAGGTCCACAACTTTGTCCAATCTGCATCTCTGTTCTCTTGGACATTTGTTCTAAATTTGTTTGTGTCATGATTTTTTACTTGTTTACATTTCACCCGCTTGCATGTATAGGACTTTACAACTTGCCAATTAAACCAATCACTTAATTGGACTATAATTAACCTCAAACATGAACGCTTTTGTGAGGCCAACCATCATAAAAGCTTTTATCTAAAATTATAATCATCAGATGTCAAATGAAGCTCTACAGAACGGGGGAAAAAACATTGGCCCTCGTTAAAACCCGGACCGGACCGGACCGGACCCGGAAGTACACCGGAAGTAGTTAACTATCAGCGTATGACAACGCTGACGCATCATGGAGCTGACACAAAAATAATGCCATGCTTCCGCGAGGAGCGCGAAACTAGTGTCGGAAGCTGCACATATATAGCCTTGTTCCAAGGCCCGCCCTCACCCAGCTTCCCATTGCTTGCAGTACGGTCCCGCTCGTACTGCAAGCGACGGGAAGCTGCCTGGAAACAAAGCTAGCATATCTACGTCCTGAGTCAAGGCCGCAGTACTGCTTCTAAGAAATTACAAGCTTAGTCTCGTGGCTCTCCAACTTCCACAGGATGGTTCGGAAACGAGAGCAATCTCTTGACTGCCCTTTTCTTCGTCGTCTTCACTGTCGGAAACGACTTCCCTGACGGGTGACGGTGCCACTGTCATCAGCAACCACCTAGTCGCTTCTTGGACGTCTCGCTCGAACTCGGAGTCTGAGTCAGAGATCACAATCGCGGCCATCATGCGCTCATGCAGGCGCGCATCAGCGAAAAGAGGGAAGATGATCAGAACCACCAGTACGGTATACGACTGCAGCACGGTATCTCCGCATATACACGTGTCGGCGGGACCAAGTAACTACTTCTGGTACACTTCCGGTACACTTCCGGTCCGATCCGGGTTTTAACGAGGGCCAAAAAACATTGAGCTATGAGAATGCCACCGTCACGTCCTCAAACTTGGGAGCACAGGTTAAGCACTCCTCTATTTCTATTTTGAGCCAGTAAACATGTGCATATGGCTAAATTTAATCAGTGGTGTGGCTAAGGTAGGGAACACTAGGGCATGTGCCCCAGCAACTAGGGGCTGGGCTCCTCCAGTGCTGATGTGCCTGTCAATTGTCGTCACCAATACTACCATGCGGGTCGGGTGACAAATAATCCTACATTGTAGTGTATAGCTATAGATAGAGTTTGACACAGTCTCCTCCATTCTGTTAACTTCGCCTCACCATTCACGTGTTTGCTGTCACTGGAGAGATGTACATGTATACCTAACTTAATGACATACATGTATTGGTCCTGAATACCTATATAAAAGGACTAAACCTAGATCATGAATCTCTAATAGAAATACCCACGTACATGTACATTTGTACATGTTATGAAATGGAGACTAAACTTTCATAAATAGAATTGATCAAACCAGCATTGAACTCGATTACACCCATGAGGTAGCCTCACTCCCAGGCTCTTCCTGCTCACAAGCCAAATTACACCCCAAGTGAAAAGAAAAAGAGAAATATAGTAATGAATGAAAAGCCACAAAGTGCATGTGTATGTTTTAGTCTTTCTTTCCAAGCCTGAGAGGACTTACTGAAGTTTGACACCAGAGCTGGATACAGTTATCATTGACGTAAAGCACTAAGCCTGAGAGGTAATGTTTGCGTTCTGCACTTTTCAAGCCAGTTGCGTATTTAATTATTGTGTTTGGTGCCAATTGGGGTGGGCTACTAATAGAATAATTCAGTACACAACATGTGACAGCACAGAGAGCTAGAGAAGATAGCAAGTCGAGTCATCATGCCCGAGATGTACTGCCTAGAGAGTGTTGTTCGTGGCCATCATATTTACAAACGAGTATGGACCCCTGTGGTAGGAGAAAAACTACCTGTAGATATCGAAGAAGACGATGCCAACGATTCAAGGGCAGTTGTTGTTATTGGCCACATACCGAAAGCTTGTTCACTGGCTTAAGGTATCGACAAAGACTCGTGACAGCAGGTTAACGTTCGTATGGCACGCTGTTCACAACATAAATGCTAGCCACGTGCTCGCTAGCCTCGTCCCCAGGCCCCTCCCCCCCGAGGAGAGGCCTGGTACACACCGTTTGCGCATGCGCGTAATATCCCCAGTTTTTAGGGGATTCGTAAAATAGCGTATACTTACCGTACATTAATTACATATATGAGCCGTGCATGTTCGTTTCACGCAAATAAAGGAGAGAGTGAGTGTAGCTCCAGGCAATTCGCTGCTTGCTAAGGCTGTATCGTGCGCCGTTTCTGTTGTAAAGGCCGATCGTGTTCAAGGCAGAGCCGCTACAAGCCATGTACGAAGGGAGATAAGTATTTCTGAACGGCCCTTTTTGGTAAATCGATTTGTTACCTTTCTGTTGGATTGTACGTTTGGAAAAATGATACTGCCACGTCTGAAAAGTAGTATCCCAGCAGGGTTCTATCATCGCTGGAGTCTATTTCAAAGAAAGCTCTGTATTCTTGGTTAGTATAATCTTCCGCATACGGACAAGGAAGTGCACGAAGCTTTTTACGGAAAATATAACGGAATATTTCGCGCATGCGCAAACAGTGTGTACCAGGCCTCTCCTCGGGGGGGGGAGGGGCCTGGGGACGAGGCTACGTGCTCGCGTGCCGGTATACCCGTATACTCATTGATTTACGTCGTTAATTTTTGCGTTCCAATTTTTGCAAACTAAACTAAAACTCACAATTCGCAATTATTAGACCATCACAATTAAAACCAGTCCAACGGTAATCCATGGGCCAAACATTTGCCACCACAAAATGCAACCTATGGTGACATAGGATTTTACAGTGGCCAAACTAGCTATCTTAGCATGAAGGTACTTACATTTGCTAAAGATGAGAAAATTATATTTTTTTCAAACCACTGCTAACCTGAGTTATGATCAAAAATGTTGGCACTTCAGTGACCACACAAATCTCATCCCAACTTGCAGCTCTGGAGCCTTGTAAAAAGGCTAAGGTCTGTACATTGCAAACAAGCTAGATCTATTAGCTACAAGTTTCTGGTAGCAGACTACCGATACAGTGCAGCCTCACTGAGCTACAAGTCACTTGGGCACTTCAGTGAAGTGCACACTTAGCTACTGGCTTGCTGCCAGCCTTTTGATGGCAACAGTGTTGCTTCTTTACAACACCAACTGACGTCTCTCAATAGGCTTTGCACAGTGTTCTTAGCACTTACACAACTCAGATACAGATACACAATAGTACCATGCCATCTTCTGCCCAGCTAGGCTGTCTTTGTATCATCTCGCCTCTACATGGCTTCAATTAGCACCAATTAGCACCAGTTGTAGGTCTTACACATCATGTTAGCAAGTAAGCTTCACTTCACTCGACATGCAATGGTATTGTTAGAAGCTGGATTGTGCACCTAACTCCCGATTCACTTTTGCCCTAATCTAGCCAGACTTCTACACCATGTGTAGCTAGTGGGTTAGCTTAGTGACTTATTTATGGAAAGACAAGCTGATTTGTCCACCTGCATTCAAGCCACCTGCATTCAAGCCACCTGCATTCATGTCACCTGCATTCATGTCACCGTTTTCTTTCCACTTGGGGTGTGGTTAGGCTTGATAAGAAAAAAATAAATAAAAATGCCAAGACAGCCCTTTTCCAGGCTAGCTGCTTAAGTGAAGAGAAGGTTATCTGTTATTAACTTGAGCTCGGGAAATAACTTGCCGACGTTTCGACTGAATGCTCCAGTCGTCATCAGGGCGATAGTGAAGAAGTGTGAACAAACGTTGCTATTTATAGCCATGCACTACTGAGGATATGCGTCACTGGAGGTCAAAGGTCGTGAGGATTGCTCCTCCCTCCCTGCCTCCTCATCACAGTCGTCCAGCAACCAGGGACTTCCAGTCCTCCATCTCGGTTGAAGCACTCCTCCGAGCGTGTCATCTGGATGTGCAGGGCCTCCTTCACCAACAGTTCCTTTCCTCTGCCATGGTCCAGCACTGTGGTCTCCTCCCAGTGGATCGGGTGGTAATACTCCCACACATGCTCCGCGAGACTGAAGGAACACTGAGATGCCTGCGAAAGGGGGATGATGGAGAAATCAGCTGTAGCGGAGGATGTGTGGGAAAATCACCACCCGATCCAGTGGGAGGAGACCACAGTGCTGGACCATGGCAGAGGAGAGGAACTGTTGGTGAAGGAGGCCCTGCACATCCAGATATAATAGCAACGTTTGTTCACACTTCTTCACTTTCGCCCTGATGACGACTGGAGCATTCAATCGAAATGTCGGCAAGTTATTTTCCAAGCTCAAGTTGGTAACAGATAACCTTCTCTTCATTTATGCAGAAGCCAACTGAGAAGCCACTGAAAGTTTATCTTTGTTTTTCTTTGTTTACACTTACGTTTGAAAAAAAACTGTCAGTACCAGCCCAGCCATTTGCTAGAACACAGCTATGTACATGTTAATTGTCAATTGCGTAAATATACCTTATTACACAAGTTAGCTTGCAATATCACACACGAGTGGGCGTGGTATTTTCACGAGCCGAAGGCGAGTGAGAATGCAGGCCAAGAGTGCAATAACCGCAGTATGCAAGCTAACGAGTGTAATAAAATATTTATTATCTATTACCACAACAGCGTTGTGTCTCTTCTCACACAAAAGACTAAGTAACTTGCCGTTTGAACACACGGGTTCTAATTAAAGTGCACTGTCGTTGCTAGGATACCGCATAGCCCCAGCCCGTGCAATAACACCCGTGCAATATCGTGTGATATTGCACGGCACAGGAATAAGAAAATACTGTTGTAGAAATATCAACTAACTGTTATCCACATTTATTGAGTCCTCTAAACCCATTCTACATCATTCATGTGATGAATTATTCCAAGACCCTTCCCGTTTTTCCATGCTGCAAGTAACGAAATGTTGGAAATGAGGCTACTCATATCCAGCTTTATCATGCCTCCAATGCCTCCAACTGAGGATACAAAGTGCCCAATGGCAGATCCTGATAGTATCATATCCTCACTCCCAGGCCTTCCCATGGTTCAGTTTTTGATCGCTTGTAGTATGCAAAAATGAAGAGGGAAGTCCTGATACCATTTATCATGTGAGTGGCGTCAATCTCTACCTAGGTAGACAGAGGGTGGGGAAAGGTCCTTGAACGAAATAGCTCATTTGTTTGTGGCCTTTTCTTGCAGCATCAATCATGTGTTGGAATTCCAAATGTTTGCGAAGTGAAAACGTTGCCGCTCATTGTACAGAAGAAAGAACACTTGTGCAAAACACACTCTTGCATTTGATGGTCCCTCCCCCTGTCCACCTAGGGACATCACTCATGTGATAATGATACCAGCTCTGTTGTTGCATACTGTAAGCAATCAAAATCTAGATGGTGGGAAGGCCTGGGAACGATGCTTATAGTGTTACACACTGCACTTTTTTCCCCCGGGTAAAACATGAAAGAGCCTCAAGATGCCAAGTGCGTGGTTAAAGCAGCCCATACTCTAAACCGCTAACCATGTGAACTGTGATACAAGAATCTCAAAAGATGCCAAATGCATGGCTAAAGCAGCCCACACTCGAAACCACATGCAACAGTGTGCTATCCTTGTACTGTAGACAGCAGAAACAGAAGTCATATGTGGTAGTTTGTACAAAACTCCCTTGGTCCTCACAGTTCAAAGAATGGTGCATACCAGAGGAGATTATATAGAAGCTAGTAATTAGTGATGCGCGCGGGATAGCAATTAGTGCTACGTGATGATGTAATCATACGGGCTACCATAGAGGCCCATAGTGAAATGTGAAATCGATTTACACAACAGCACCCTTGCTTGTTCGGAATGAAACTCGCTCAGTGGACACTGTCAGGTGAGTTATTGACCGCCCACTATAATCCTTTGTTATAAGTGAAGCATTTGAGCGGTTCCTTGGGAATCCCCTCAGACTCCTCTGCCCATCATCAAATGCCATAGCAGGCAATCTAGAGCTCACCTGGCAGTATCGTATCCACTGAGCGAGTTTCATATCCCACACGCATCACTAATTACTACCTCTGGTGCATGCACATGGTAATTTTATATTGCTAAGCACCTCACCATGAGACTAAGTAATAGTTATATAACCTGTTACCTAGGCAACATCACTGTACAAGAGAGATATGGGCAACATTCTTAGATGTTGCCTGGGTAACGGGTTATATCTGGTCTTGCTGCATAGGCTGAGATACTGTTTAGGATGAGATGTCAGCTATGTTGTGTTTGTATATGTGCACAGATTCACATGTAGGCAATTACCAATTAAGGTTAACACAAGTGTGCCATTGGATGTACATGTACATACAATCTCACATGAATCTAATTTCCACCCAGGAACACAATCTGTCCTAGTAGTGTTGAAACTTTGTCACAAAGGGGAGCAGGGTGTTAGGTACTGGATTTGAATATGCATAGCCTTTATTTGCTCCCTTTATTAGCCACCAATTGCCATCATCCAACTTGGACCACATGATGTTACTTGATGCATAATTTCTGCCCAATGTCTGTGATAAGCCTTATCTATCATTGTATAGTTCAGGTAGCTTACAAAAATGGGAAGTATAAGCTGCATGCATGCTTTAACTCATTGCACACGTAGTAGTGGCTTACACTGCAAGTAAGCTATTTCTGCTTGTTTGAGGCCATTTTCTGATTCTACAACTGGATACTTACAGCTCCGACTTATAAGCCGGTTTTCAAGTTATTTGAAGGAGAACTCATACCTCAAGGGAAAACTGGAGGCTGTTTGCTCACTGTGTTCGAGTAAAAGTGATTGCCTCGGCTAAACTCGTGATCACCCCGAACTAGTACCACCTCTTCCTGCCTTTCCAGAGGGATGATGTCAAGGGGCCTACCCCCAAGCTTTTTTGCTTCACGGTAAATGGTGAGTTATACTTGATGGGGTGGCCTTCCGCGTGGGCTAAGTGGCAATTATTGTTAAGTGGCCTCCCACGTGCAATGAGTTAACTTGCGTTTTCTTCGCTCCCAGGGTCTTTCACACTGACGCTATTCTTGCTGTCAACTAAACTGAACTGCATATGGAGTTGTGGACCTAAATTTTAATCTTCAAGAAATGTTTGATTGTATCCATTTAAAGTTGGTCCGTCCAAGCAATGCAGTCCCATTGGCATGGGACTTGCTCAGGCTCATCCCAATCATTAGTATTTAGTTATTAACAGATGAGCACTATGTGTACTGACTTGCCTATCACAAAGAGGAAGAAGGCATTATATGTCCTAATTATTATCCTGCTCCTCTCTTTTCTGGTATCTGTAGTTTGGACAGAAGTCTTGACACTTTGGAACTGCCCTTGCAGAAAACCATCTCCTGTTGGATCATTTTAATTGATACAGATTTATGTAACATTGAGTGCTTAAAAGTAATGTGAAAAATGAAAAAGAAGTGTAACTTACTACAGATTCTATTATTGAAAGTTCAGTTTTAGGTTTTTCCCAGTTCCATCTGGGTGTTTATATTATTAGGCATTCCTTATGCATTTTAGTATTCACATCCTTGATTGCTTGTATAACTATACTTTGTTGATAATGCTAATACATGTACAAAAAGAGAATGTTACATCTTTTTTTACTGGGAAGGCTGATAGCTATTCACCTATAAATTCTCCCTATGTACTGTAAAAAAAAATGGAGGTTGATTAACCCCCAAAAAGTCATCTCAGTTGCAGTCTAGGTTCATCCAGGTGGTAACCCACCTCCTTTCCCTTGTCCAGTCAAGGATTCCAGCAAAACATGAATTTGGTTGCAACTGAAATGTTTGTGCCAAAAAGGGGTGGAACTCGAGCTATATTCATGATTGTATTAGTGGGTGAACTCTGGAAATATTCGTGTACTATATGGGTCACCTCTGGACAGCATTGATGTATTGTTGCATGAATTCATGCCTTATATTGGAACTTTGAGTACACAAAAGCTGTAACTCTACACTGTGCTAAGGTGGGAGGTGGTAAGGACCAAGGTCCCACAACTCGGGTGACCTATCTTAGGTTAAATCAACCATTCAGTTTTTAAAGTGATATACTGCATGCAGCAATACGCTTATGACTGCACAAGTATAATGACTTATGGCATAGTTGTGATAACTTTGTACTGAGTTTACAATCACATGGGAGAACTATATGACCTTTCACGCATGTGGTTGAACCCAGTGCTGGGAACAAAAACTATATTGCATAATGTGCACATGCAAAGACCTAATTAGCGTTGTTTTAGTTAACTACCCTTCTAGTATGCAGTACGTAACTAAACTATTTGCTGAACTGGAGACTAACTAAATGTAAAAAGTAAACTACCCTTTCCATTGCATATAAACATGTAAACAACACTAATTGCATGCAGTGTTTTCCCACACACAGCTTGGGTGACCCTGCCCACTCCTCCTGTGCAAAGTATACATACCATAACCAAAAGTGCATAAATAATATAAGTTAAACATCGTGACTCAATCATATATAACATAAATATAGTACATGTCCATTTCATATATCGTTCTTATCCTGTAATTGTGAGTTAAAAATCTTGTGATTCTTCTGAGACAGACGCTCAAAGTTATCTGGCATACACACATGCTGAATGCATTGCTCTGAGGAAAGAGGATGATTTTCCAAATAGTCTTGGAAAGCAAGTTCCTGGAAATGTCCTCCACCCATCAAAATAAGACAGCTGGCTTTTCCTGCAATCGTTCTTTGTAGAGCAGCGACATACCCTCTGTCTCGGGCAACTCCTGTAAAGGTACCTTCCCACTCATCAAATGTCAAGTGATTATGATAAAGTTTCGCAACAAATGACTTCACCATAGACAAAATGGATATCTGGGTAGAGTTTGTGAATCTGGATAGAGTTGACTGCAAAGTGCTACTGCCATACTTACCAATGTCCAGGGTCAAAAAAGGCTGAATGTTGGAGTTTCTCTCTCTCAGATCATTGAAGAATGTAATGATAGATTGTAAACAATTACTTATGGTTTCTTCCAAAGTAGTGCTCCTACTATGCATAATGAGGTACCACTCAATGCGTACCATCACAGCGATAACAAGCACGTCAGACTTCATTGTTGATATCTTGTAGTTTTTAGCATCTCTTAACAGTTTTGGGCTTGGATGAAGTCGGTTCTGAATTACTGCAGCCCGCTTGCCCATACACATTGATGGTTCTTGACAGTTGGGTGTTATGTGCATTGAAAATCTCCATTGGTTGAATAGCACTGTTACTTCTGATGGCTTAAACTCACCAAAAATGTAATCTGTTACATGCTTTGGATAAAGGTAACGATCACTTAGCATTCCATCATGGCAATTTAAGCACGCATTTCTCACAACTTTGAAATTTCTCTTCTTCAGAAATTCCAACGCATTCATCACAATAGAACCATGTCCACACCCTGAGGTGAATGTCTCCACTACAGTTTTATTGTAGTTCACCATTGGTGAGCACATGTTCTCTGTGTAGGCAAGACAGCCTTTGTGGTGTATGTCATTAATGGTGACTACAATAACATTGCGAGGAGCACTGTGGAGAAACTCCTCCCATGACACTAACTGTGGATTTCTGCTCTTGTTTGAGTGCACATTAAAGTAGTCTTTGCTAAAATAATCGTTAAACCTCAATGTGCTCTGCCCGTGGTCCACTGCTTCCCACTGTTCACGTGAATGTACAAAGCAGGACTCATTGGAGAATGGTTCAACTATCTGCATAGGTAGGCCGAAGGAAGCAATCCAGCATTGCTGTGACAGCAAAGCTCTGATTCCTGCAATCTGTTGCCCAGTATAACGCATGGTTATCACGTATCCTGGTCTTTCTAATAGCATCTTGTTTGGTTTCGTCTTCCACTTTGAGTATGGGGGGATGCGTTGAAAGCCAATCTCTTGTAGCATAGTGGTAGGTGCTGCTGGGAAGTAAACTACGACCAGGGTAGAGCAGACCAGCAGCAGTCCTCCAAGGAGCCAGCATCTTCTGTGACGCATTCGACAGTCAGTTTCAATGAGGAACCTCTGCGCCTGTGAACATGTCATATTATGTATTTAGAGAAGGGGTCGTGCTGCGTCTCCTCCCTCCCCGCATTAAGATAGTCTGGGTTCGAGGCTATTAAACTAAATAGCACATGCAGCATGGCCTTCTTCAGTGGCGGATTTAGGGGGGGTAAGGGGGGTGCAAATGCACCCCCCTTTGGTAGTCTCGGAACCAGACCCTCGAAAAATCGAAAAGGAGGGTCTGGTAAATCGGCTGGGGTGGAAGTGTACACTGCGCCCGGTATGCAGGCGCACTTCCGATTGGCTTTTGATTAGCATTCTGATGTGCGTTTATTAGAAATGCTAACCGCACGAGAGCCGTCTTCGCGTTTAGCTTCGTTTCAGAAAGCTGTGAACACCAAGCGGAAAGATTAGAACACTTTTGCGAGTATCTGGTTCAGCAGAAAGCTCTAACTGGCTACGGAAGGTAAGCAATTAATAAAATTCCTAACATTCCGAAGTGTACACTTCCACCCCGCCCCGTTTACCAGACCCTCCTTTTCGATTTTTCGAGGGTCTGGTTCCGAGACTACCCCTTTGGCGGCTAGTAGTGTATTTTGCGTACATAACTGCACGAGTCCATCAAATGATTATGCAGCAGTGGCATGCAGCAACAACAACCAGGCACAGTTACACACTCACGTATCAGTTCCTTACTGATCTCCAGACGTTTGACTAGGCCTAGAGTTGCTTCGAGATATTCAGTTCGGACTTCCAGCTATATTTTAAACAACTCACAAGCTAGCAGTCAGGTCAGACAATAATTACGTGTCATGAATGCATTCACGTGACCAGAAGTGGGCGTGGCAACTCAACAATTTTCGGCTGCGCTTCCCAGGCCTTCACGGATCAATCGTACTTGACGGACCAAGCGATCCTTCGCCTTCACTGCCTCTAGTATTTGCCACAGTAAGCTTGTGTAAATACCTCTGTTTTTGCATACCTCTGTACTGCAAGCGAAGGCGGAAACGGTCTGAGAAGAACAGTGGCGGATTTACTGAAATTTAGAAAGGGGACGGAGTTCAGCCACTGGCGCGAACGGAGCTAAGCAGTCAGGCCCACTGAGAGTGGGCGAGACAAAGTAGTCTCGTACCCAGACGTAGCCTCGTTCCCAGGCCGCTCCCGCCTCCGGGGATTCTGGTCTAGTACATATAGTACCACACCAGTCATGCACTTGGCAGGAAACAGCTACTGGAATTTTGCCCCCATGCAGCTATCTTGTGATTGGCAGGATGATCTATCCTCTGAAACATGTGCTAGCCGCTATACCCAGCATGAATTTGCTCTAGTCATGTCTAGTCTCACACTATAAGTAACTGTGTGTATAGAGATTAGTTACTGAGATAGGCCAGAATACATACCAAGTTTGTTCCACATGCACTGGTGGTGGTCCAAGTGAGGTGATAACTTCCCAGCTTTGCAAGCATCAAAAGTAAGTTCTCCTGTCTTTCAGTATACTGGGTGATGGACAACTACATTTATAATTTGAAGAATTTGATGTGATGCCATATAACATACACAGTGTTGACATTCAAGAGTCATATCAATGGTTGCTTGTTTGTACATCCTGAGTGATAGGGTTGGTAAACTGCATGCCCCTTGACAATCCTAGGAATCCTTTCACTGGGTTGTACAGCTTGTGTCAATCAACATGTTCACAGCATGCCTTTCATATTTGTACAAGACTTAAAAAACATTAGAAATGTAAAAAGATGTAGGGATGGCATGCCAAAAAGTATGCAAACAAGGTAGGGATAATGCATGAAAGCAAAGGTCAACATATTGGCAAAGCCCCATCCCTACATCTTTTTCACACTATATACAGCTGATGCAATGCTGCTAGATCATATTAGCCTCGCTCCTGAGCTGACATGTGGGAGAAGGAAGGTGGCCTGGGGATGAGGCTAAAACCATGCCATGTACTTTAACGATCGACACTATCATAAGTCTGCAGTCTACTCTAACTCACTGCTTAAGTTGTTGAAGAGGTTCTGTATAACATAATGCTACCAAGGGGGTCATACTAGCCACGTGGAAGGAGGAAGTGGCCTGAAAATGAGGCTACAGCCATGAACTGGCAGTAAAGGTTGGAGTAAACTTGTGGTACGTTTTAGGAAGACCCCCATGCACTGTCTAACTGCAGTGTGAAAAAGATGTAGGGATGGGGCTTTGCCAATATGTTGACCTTTGCTTTCATGTATTATCCCTACCTTGTTTGCATACTTTTTGGCATGCCATCCCTACATCTTTTTACATTTCTAATGTTTTTTAAGTCTTGTTTCTGTACTTTTTTTGATGTTAATCTCAGTTACAGTTAGACCTAAGCCTAAGAAGAATATTTCAAGTGTAACCACAACACCAGAACTTGAAACGGCGTTGACAGTAGTTCCAGGCATGTAATAATAATGCGTAATATAGCCAGCTAGAACCTGATGAAGGGCCAACCGCTCTCCCTACCAAACTTTGTGAAACCAATTTCATGATTCAGTTGTCAATCACATGACGACTAACCTGCTGCAGCACAGAAAACTATCATACTGACAACTTACCATGCTAGCTTTACAGTTCACTAAAGCTGTGAGTAGGCTATTTTTAGTGTAGCTACAAGTAGGTAGCGCCTTCAGCCATGCGTACTGCCCGCTGGCCATTTCGCCTGTGTACTAGTCTCGCATCCAGACCAACGACCGTGGTCTTTGGTCTGGGAACGAGACTTCGTGTACGCATGCGTACAAAATTAAAAATGGCGTACAAAATTAAAAATGGCGTCCTAAGCAACGGACAGCAGCCTCAGAGTGTTGTGAATGGCTTTTGTTGACCAGGGTGAATTTTAGTCTCGCAAGCCACACCCTTCGCAGGAGAGAGGAAGGGTCTGGTCACGCTGCAACCATCGAGTTGTCGCCACGACAGAAACTTGTCGTGACCAATCAGATCCGCGCTCTTCGTAGATCGCATCCGTTGTCATGGAGTACAATTACGTCACAATGTGTTTAGCGGATGTCAGCATCTTATTACCTAACCACAATGTTCGATTGCGTTCCTCGGCGACAACTCGGTAGTTGCAGCGTGACCAGACCCTTCCTCTCTGCGAAGGGTATGGCTTGCGAGACTAGGTGAATTTGAAGCTATGAAGACGCTGAGTGGTCGTAGAGCTCTGCGCTGTGATAAGCATCAGTTTCGTGCTAAAATGACGGTGAGTACTTAAACCGTTTGCGAGATATCGTTGTTGAACATAGTGGTCTACGAAAAGTGGCACTTTCATGACAGACCGCACACTTTTGCGTTTAGCTGTCTTCCGCGTGGCTTTTGGCCACTTATATGAGTCTTGCTGATCACAAAGCCACTCAAAGAGGAAGCCTGGGCGCTTAAATAAGCTTTTAGCGTGTTTGTGGTGAAGTTATGCGTATTGCATATATTGCGCGTCGGCGCCATCCCCACATAGAGAGTCTACCGACTCTCTGATATATCCTGGGTGGCTATGCACCATATCACTACATAGATAGCCTATATACTGACTCACATGTAGAGCAGAGTATTCTCTTGGGTGTACAGAGTACTGACTTAGGCTCTCTTCGACTCTTGAGTGTGTGTAGAGCAATGAAAGTCCAGTAGAACGAGGTAGAGCCATGGTAGAGTGGGTAGAGTCTATAGTGGAACCAGTAGCATCATGTAGAACCAAGACTAGTAAAGTCATGGTAGTGTGGGATTGAGTCCATGCAGTAGAGTCTTGTACAACCAGATAGAGCCATGCATGGTGCAGAGAGGTATATATATACTCTTTCTTAACACTCTGCAATTTGCAGAAAAGTTTGAGTACCTAGGTATCTCAGGAGTTTATGAGCGCTGTGAGTGGCACAGCACCCAAGAGGGAATGAGTCAGTACTCTGCTCTAAACGCACCCAAGAGAGAATGAGTCAGTACTCTGCTCTACACACCTCAAGAGAGCATGAGTCAGTACTCTGCTCTACACACACCCAAGAGGGAATGAGTCAGTACTCTGCTCTACACCACGCACTCAAGAGAGAATGAGTCAGTACTCTGCTCTACACGCACTCAAGAGAGAATGAGTCAGTACTCTGCTCTACACCACGCACTCAAGAGAGAATGAGTCAGTACTCTGCTCTACACGCACTCAAGAGAATGAGTCATGCAGTACTCTGCTCTAAACGCACCCAAGAGGGAATGAGTCAGTACTCTGCTCTACACGCACTCAAGAGGGAATGAGTCAGTACTCTGCTCTACACGCACTCAAGAGAGAATGAGTCAGTACTCTGCTCTACATGCACCCAAGAGAGAATGAGTCAGTACACTGCTCTACACGCACTCAAGAGAGAATGAGTCAGTACACTGCTCTAAACGCACTCAAGAGAATGAGTCAGTACTCTGCTCTACACACACCCAAGAGAGAATGAGTCAGTACACTGCTCTACACGCACTCAAGAGAATGAGTCAGTACTCTGCTCTACACGCACTCAAGAGAATGAGTCAGTACTCTGCTCTACACGCACCCAAGAGAGAATGAGTCAGTACTCTGCTCTAACACACTCAAAGAATGAGTCAAACATGGAAAACATTGCTTATAGGATTTATAAGTATGTCACCTCTAGCATTGTCAAGGACTAACTAACTCATTATTTCTCACTCAATATGTTTTCAATGAAGTACTTTACCAAGGTTACGCTAACCAAAACCATGTGTGGCACACAGTTACATTACTCTGCCAAACAAGTTGTCTCTCACTCATAAAAGAAATTAGCTACGTAGCTATTACAAAATCAAACTTAATGCCCTTGAAAACAACTGTACTATATCTATCACGTTCAGAAGAAGCCTAGCATTGCAAACACTACCTATGAAAGTCTACTTGTTGTCCTCAAACCCAAAAGCTTCTTTCAAAAACCTATTTAGGAATATCCCTTTTGGATCCATCTCCTCTCTGACCTTTGCGAAGTCTGGAAACTTTTCGTACCAGCTCCTAACAGCAGATGGGTCAGGGGGGAAGTGCTTTCCCCAATGGATGCGACCTTCAAATTTCCTTGTGGCCAAGTAGTAGGCATCAAAGTAAGCTTTTGCAGTTAGCCTGGGAGCATACATGGTGAGAGTGATGGCACAAGCCCCATCATTCATTCCATAATATGGGCTCAGCAAGATGTCATCACCACTGACAAACCGGACCTGTATTGTTAGAAATTCAAGTTCACAAACAGAACCATGCCACTCCATGATACGTACATATCAACCTGCTATAAAGCACCCACTACCCCACTAAATGCACCTGCATACATGCAGTCCATCTCTACGAGTTCTAGAGGAATGACTGTCATCATGGGGAAGGCACAAGCTATTTCATTGCACAGTTAGCTTTACTCATGCAATAGGCACTAACATTTTGTCCATCTCTAGTGTACACATTTACAAACAAGAAATACACATACATATATATATATTAATTAAATATAGGGGCTTGCCCAACATTTCATATGTGCACAAATGTATACACACACTTATGCAACTATAAATTGTCAGCACAATGCTCACCTCTGTGATGTAGTTCACAGGATATTCATTTTCAACCACCAAATCACGTAAAGTCTGAACTGCTTCTACAGCATATTTATACTCCACAATAACCTCTGCTTCAGCATGTATGGGAAGGTCAAAGTAGTCATTGAAGATACGATAGCTGATGTCTGTACGATCAGTATTTATTCCAAATCCTACATAGTCAACCAGCCACATCATATAACGAGTAAGACACGGGCAGATATAGCAAACCCGGGTAGCAACTGCAAAAGTGTAGTACTAAACATAAAAAGAAGGGAGAGAGAAAAGCTGTCAGGAACACACGCATTGAAAAAAAAATCACCTCATTCATCATGGGAATGACATCAGGTGGACAGAGATGGACATAGAGGAGTGGGGACCAATATTTCATGTTAGTTGACTGCAAACACTCATGAAACTGCGATTTCTCAGCTTGACCATGAGACTAGGCAAGTGTCAGCTTAACCAAGCTATACTTAATTTCAACTAGTGTTCCAAAACCCCAGTACGCACTAGCCTGCACACTCACTGTCATTACAGTCCTCAGCTCTAGTGTTCAATCAATCTATTTGTACACATCAATATCCAATGTTCAGTGGGTGTGCATAACAAAGGTTTGCTTTTCAATCTATGTTCTACTCGCTCTGGTCTTAGCTAAGAGTGGCACTAAAATGCATCCAAGAAGTTACAAGCGTGCTTCCAGGTAGCTGAATGTTTTGTGTGATCAGCTGGTTTGCATCTTCTAGAACTAGATCCACCACTGCAACAGTGATGAGTATATTCTGTCAGCACAGTTTACTGCGTAGTACCCATGTTTCAATGTTATATTTTCACACTGTTTATGTTTTGACTTACTGTCAGGAAGCTTTGCAAGTATCCAGGGGTCTCCTGTTCTTCATCACTTGTCTTATTGGTCTGGTACAAGACACAGAAGTCATTATAGAACTCCGCCCACATCTTGACGTACGAATATCCATCTTCTTTTACCAACTTGTCCATGTTTTCAAGGCAGTACGTCAGACTATGGTGTGTCCGTATTTCCCGCAGGAAATACTTCTCTTCCACCCTCAAAGTGACTTTGCTAAGGATACCAAACATGCCAATGTTGACCTGGGCAGCTTTGAATTTGTCCCCATCACCTTCACTAACTGTCACAATCTGTAGAAGTATATAGGCACAATAATGCATAAGTAACATATTATATCCTGGAAACCACATTACATTGTTGCATATCATCTGTATTGCTATTCCAAACCCCAGCATCCTTATAGCTATAATGGTATAGCCAAGTGTGCATTGTGGGGAATTACTACTACTTGTAACTCGTACCTCTCCAGTTCCAGACACAAATCTCAGGCTTGTGGCCAGTGCTGCCAGGTTGCCAATGTCAATCCCTGTACCATGGGTAGCTAGAGAGGAATAGACTGTGTTAATATCCTCAAGTTCTGAGACTAAGCATTGACAAGAGATGTACTCAATATGCAAACATATTAATCCCAGAGTTTCAATCTAGTGTTTGAAATGATTACACAATATAGATTAGACAATACAGATGTCCTACTGCAGCAGATCAGCTAGGGTTTAAAAAAAAATTTCACCAGTCAGTAATATATAAATTGTTTTCACAAATCAGTGCACAATTCCCAAATGCTTACACATGTCCATAGTTCTCTGTCAGCATAATTTGCTGGTGACTAGGCGTAACCAAACCTATACACCAGCAGTCTAAACCACTACCTAAGGAACTACTTACATTTAACATCAAGCCTAAACTGTACCCAAGATGCTCACAGAACCTGGAGTCCCATGTAGCAAAACTGTCTGAAAATGAGGACAGCTGCATGTATGAAGAGAAACTCTCTTCAACATGTTTTTATAACAAGGTCAGCCATCTGTATTCATGAGATGGCAGTCCACATCTCCTGGTCACCCCAGCGCACCTGATGATGAGGCCGGTATAGTTTGCCAAAATGCGTCCTACATAGCATAGATGCTCACAGAACCTGGAGTCCCATGTAGCAAAACTGTCTGAAAATGAAAATCTATGCCTGCCTTCTTTCAGGGGGATGTGGTTTGCATAGCTACACTTGTTAGATAACACAATTATGTGTGTATGATAATGTCTACCTAAAATTAAACTCATCTTTAGTGTCGGCTGCATGCTTCACTGCAAAATTGTATCAATACAATAAGTACTTCAGAAAAAATCTGGTTATGAGGAAGAAATGAAACTTGGCCCTTACCTTAGTCTTGGAGGTGTATTTTGTAGGCATTTATTGTGTGTGCGTGTGTGCATCTATGTACACATGCAGAGACAACCAAGTAAGAAATGACTTCCCACTAGGGAATACCAAATGTGCTATACTTTGACCTACCAGTTGACATGGCTCCAGCAATTGACTGCCTTGCAACAGACCCAAGGTTGATCATTGCCAGGCCCTGTTCCTCCAGCAAACTGCTCAGATGATCCAGTCTAGTTCCAGCCCTCACAGTCACTAGTTTATTGACTTTGTCAACATTCTCAAGCCCAGAATAATTGTGCAGAGAGATCATTATGTCTTCAGTTTGGGCTATTTCTGACCAGGAATGCCCAGCAGCCACCACCCTGATCTTGCGGTTATTGTTGTAGGCATTTTTCACAATCTCCACAATCTCATCCTCTGTTGAAGGTGTTTCGCAGTTATGTAGGTTAAAGATGATCCTTCCATCTAGAGGGAAAATGTGACCATCTATGTACTCATGATTAAAATGCAGCAGTAAACATGTTATGAATGGCACACAAGTTGCAGCACACAAAGTTATTGGCAGTTACATTTTCAACCAATTTTGGCATAGACAAGAAGTTTCTTTCCCAATGCCACCTCACATTGTATGAGAGTTACTGAGAAACCATTGGTAATTTCATGAGAGATTGGCAATAGGTATACGTAGCCTTGTATACACTTGACAAGGAGAAAGTATAGATAACAGCCTGGTTTACTGTGGTATTTGGATACATGACATATTTGCTGTAAACTACGCAAACTTTGCTGTGTAGTAAACTGGACAGTGGTGAAGGCCTGAGAACGAGGCTGCCTATTTTGATTACGACAACCACACATAGCGTTTATAACTAAGCACCCATGAAATGTGTCACTGCATGAATGCCTGACCCACTTTGTAAAACAAGGTAGCTAGTCTTTAAAGGAAACCTTGACAAGGGCCTGAGAACGAGGCTAGGTAGTCACCAGCCTCTCTACTTTGTGCTACCCTCAGTGGATTTGTATTTGTACAATCTCTCAAATAGTATTTAGCATTGCTTGCAGGAGCTTATGAACTGTGGCCTTACCTGCAAATAAGGTGACCACAGTACATAATTACAATCATAGTGACTTCTTCACCGATCTTCATAAAACGGAACGCTGCACATCAGGAGTTTATCACAGTAAGAAACTCTCGTGTACATAGATCAAGATGATATACAGGTCAGGTTACACTTCAGTAGGCAAAGAGGACAAGAGAACCTACCATAACTGACATGTGGTGGATCATGTTCACGAACATGCCACTGCCATGGGTAGACTTGAAATAACCAGGCCAACACAAGCACACATACAGCACACCCAATCAGGGAGCGATGGCTACATATCTTCGACCTATATAGGGGATTACAGCATAAATTATCATGGGCACATGGGCAGTGGCAACACTGCAATAAGTACTTTGCTAGCTGGGAATCTGAGATTCTGTGATTCCAATTTGACAATTAATCGGCAGTGACTCCTCCAACTTGATGTTGATTGCTGTGTTGGTTTTCAGTGTCAATAATGCATTTCGTATTAAGTTGCCAACCCAAGTAGTTAGCAATAGCTAGCAGATATGCGGCAGTATCTGTAGTATACTATCTGATGAAAGCTTGATGGATTCCATGATGGAATGAAGTTTGACATAGGAAGCATGCTATGTATCTCAGTTATCTTCATTCCACCATAATGGGCTGCTAGCCTGCGCATTTGTAGTTTTTAATCTTACAAGCATACCTGGCAGTTGATGAACACATACGCCTACTGAATAATTTGTTACACCCCAAGTAAAGGATCCGCATAACTACCATCTATGGACTATTGCTAAAAAGATACAAAATGTTGCATGCATTGCTACGTGCAATGAGGTACTGAATATTGATTGCAACTTGGCATCAGTTGTTACAAGTGAAATCCCTTCAGCATTTTGATTTGATGGCAAGTGTACGAGCTTCACTCAGTTTTGCAGAACTGACATATGCAGTACGTGTACTCATAAGTGGATTGCAAACCGTCAAGACGAATTCTATAACACATCAAGCATTCGGTATGAGCATAACATACTCACATCATCTGATCTCTTGCTTGGCAATTGGGCAATCACTTCCGGGAGTCTGGCGACAGCCACGTGTCCAAATTTTTGCGCGCGCCCTGCGGGCCCGCGTATGGGTGGGGCTGAAGGACGTTGCGCTGTTTCCGGTGGAGTACAACTCACAAGTCTCGCAATTAAGCCACACCCTTCGCAGAGAGGAAGGTGCGGCTTGCGAGACTACTCGAGTCACTGACGACTCTGTCTCTCTGATCACCACGTATCCTGGAAATCACCACGACGACGACTGCAGACGATGCCACGAAACATCACTGTCACGAAGAGGTGGGTTTTGAGTGTATCAAGGGACGATTGGTTAAGTTTATGTATCCATAAGTACTGTAGAAGCATTGATAATATACAACCTTCGGAAGGTTATATAGTAGAAGCTTACTACTTAAATGATGGTAGTGTCTCGCATGTACGTCTGACATGCTGCCGTCTTGAAATGTAGCCTCTCCACCCTCTCACAAGAGGAAATGCGTCTGATGGCTAATTGAGCACTTTCTTGGCTGTGCTGAATAGCAGCATCAATTTTGAACAAGCCATCATGCAAGTGTTGATTGCTAGCCAATAAAATAGTGCTCCGTAGGCTTAAACCCAAAAGGGGCACTGTATGGCCATTATACCTATTTTTGGAGAGTGTCTTCTAATTGGGGCGAGTGTGAGCGACCCCCACACTAGTGAGTCGAATTGCGGATTTTTCATATTTATATGTACGTATATATATGCACCTCAATTAGAGCCTACAGTATTACATGCAATGCGACCTGTTCAAATAATGCTGATCCAGCACAAGAAGAAACCACTCAACAGTTATCAGATCTCTTACCCTTGAAAGGGTGTGGTCTGGGCCCAATACATGCAGTTTTCAATGAGACTTGTGTACTTGCAAAGCAATTTTCCACCCTAGAAGTGATGCGCTAGTCTATCAGATCATCTCTCACCCTCCAGAAAAAGTTTTCTTGAGGGTGAGAAATAGTTTAGCTCATGGACTATTGATGCAACTACAAGGAGGAGGAGGAAGGGAAGGAGGACCAGAAAGAGCAAAAGGGGGATAAGGAAGAGGAAAGGGAGAAACAGGGCAAGAGGAGTAGGAGGAGGAGGTGGAAATGTCTTGCTTGTATAGTTATGTTCTTACTAGCTCTCAGCATAATCTGAAGTCAAGAACTCCCTCTGCTGAAGCAAGCTCATAGAATAACCACTCCATAGAATTCACTTGCCTCTCAACATAGTAGTACTTACCCCAAATTATGCAGGAACATGGCAGGTGTGACATCAAATGTACCCATTCTACAAACTCTAGCTTCAGTAAACTTGGTATGCAGCTTTCTATAATAGCACTGTACAGTGAGTAGCCCCACCGTAGTAAGGACTGACCACTCACCACAGGTGATGATTACCTATGCAAGCCAACATGCACATTTTAAATGGCATAGGGCATAGTTTGTGCAGGGATTGATTCTGTAGGCCTATCTTAAGATCTGATCTTAGTCTCACAAACCAGACCCACTTCTGCAAAAAGGGAAACATCTGGTGAACTGTCATACAGTGAGTGACTTTACATAATATCTATGTAGGCCTATTTTTGAGGGAGAAGTGGTTCATTGATTGTTCATACATGTAGGTGTAGGAAATGGGGATGGGGGGGAGGGAGGGGGCTAGGGCACTATAGCCCCCCCAATTCTAGCACTGAAGGAGCTCAGCTCCCCCAATACCATATTTCTTTGATCACACACCGTGGCTACAATTTTTTTCGCTACTCGTTTTTGTGCGGCTACTATTTGAGGGCGGCGTTTTTTTCTTTGGAAAACCCGCAGACATCAACGACGGCTGGATAAGGTACATACGAGTGAGGAGACAGTGACGGTTGCTAGATGCTGTCAGTAGAATGTGCGGCTTCTCAGTCCTACTTTCAGCCATGGGAACGACTCGTACAACCCAAATAGCCCTAGCGCTAGCGTGGTAACCGTCATCAGAAATTATTCGTACACGCGTGCCACGTATACTAGACATGGCTACTCGAGGGCGGCGTTTATTTTGTTCAGAGCTTCAGATTGTGCGGCTACCATTCGAGGGCGGCGACTATTTGAGGGCGGCTTCTATTTGAGGTATTTGCTTGTGTGAGTACAGTAAGATTGTGCAACTCCCATAATTATGGTTTCTATACCTGCCATCTGGACAGTATGACGTAGCAATCAGCAGTGAATATGCTTAGCAGGTACTTAGTATGAACCCCATTCTCATGCTGCAAGTCCTGAAATAAGGAAAAAAACATAGTTATACACAAATATATTATATCAAGAGTTCATAACAGTAAGAGTGTTAAACTCCCATAATATGGTTTCTACACCCACCATCTGGACAGTGTGAGGTAGACAATCAGCAGTGAATATACTAAGACTGCAGCAAAGAGGCGGGCTTTTGCATGCTGCAGTGTTCACTGAGCTAATGTACAGTACCTGGATTTAGCCATTGGCTGGCATCATTCCAGTTTGGAATCGTTCAACGTAGCTACCCCGGTGTACCTACCCACAGAGTGTATACTCCAAAATTTGGGGGTGACAAGTGACATGAACGTTTATGCTTGGCCTGGCTTGCACGCTCTTGACTGGTTTTGAATCTGTGATTGCTATACTATTCAGGTGGCTATTTGGACCAAAAATGGCAACAAGAAGCAACCTCAGCACGGTGTATATACCATGGCTGGATGACGTAACCAGATTTCACACTCTTAAGATACCTCTTGTAAGGTGTGCATGCTTCCCAAAGTATAATGATGTGTTTTTGCAGCTCCTGCAGTAATGGGAAAGATGTCTTGGCTCTGACTTACTGTTTTTCATGCTGTTTTTGCTACTCAAACAGTGATGTAATGTGTCATGTGACAAAATGCTGCAGCGTGATTGGACCACGCTGTACAGTGCAGTACAACATGGCTCGTATACACAGTTTACCAGACCCTTTTGTTCAGGAAGTGGGTCTGGCTCGGGAGACTAGACCATCACACATGGGGAAGGAAGAGTCTTCATTAGTCTATGTAGGCATTTGACTGTAGCCAATCAGAATGTAGTTCTGATATTCCTTTAGATGCAAGACAAGCAGTAGATTAGTGACAGGCATAAGACTCTTGCTGTACATCAGCCTATGCTTTTGAAAGCCACCGAAAGTGTGAAGATGGTGAGAACAGCCTCCTGTTACAGCTCAACAAGACCACTTAGTGTTCCAAAGTACAATGTATCATAAGGCGTACATAATGATACATAATCACTATGGGATTCCTTTAGTGCACAGCCGTTGTCACCTTTCAAGTAGCTGTTGTTGGATCACCTCAGCATGTTGTTGCAACATTGCGAGTATAAAGCAGAACAAGCACTTAATTGCTTGTGTTTGCATGGGCACACGTTGTCACAGCATCATCTAATCTACTGTGATATGGTACACTGTTCCCTCTGCTGTTTGTGAAATGACTTCAATTTCTTCGTGTCTTCTGAAAAGGGTCCAGTATTTAGACACATATAGGAGTGTGGGCAGGACACATGTCTGGTATATCATCTGTACCAGCAAGCAATGCAATGCCTTGCGAGATGCCACTGTTGGTGGTATCTCCGTTTGGGGGGATAGGCACAAGGACTGCATCTGCCCAGTCATTTGGCACTCTCTTCTCATTTCATGCAGTGTGCACTAGATCTAGCAATAGGCCATTGAGGTCACCATTGCAGTCGTTTGACTTCTGACAGGATGCCAATGCTGCCTCCTGCCTTTCCCACTTGCCCACTATTCGTGTCAGCTCTTCTGTTTGTTCATTTATTGCCTAAGAGACTGTTGTCTAACCTCTTGTAGCTTCTCCTGGTTGAAGTGGGATTGAGTGTTGAGAATGGCTGCAAGCAATCTGGTTCCTCCTATGTTGTGCTGTAGTTGTGGTGCAGAGCCTGCCATCATCAACCATGACAGTGGCTGACTTGGTAAAGTCCAGTCCTTGTCGTCCTTTTTGGATGTCTCTGATACACCACCGCAGCTTTCCCCATCAACTCTCTACTTTTGGGGCTTCTTTTCAGTCTTTCTCTGCATTCATTGTGGCCCTTGTAGCTTGGAATGTAAGTCTGCATAGATCAGCAAACTTCCTTCAGTCTCTCTCAAGTCTGGTGCTTAGCCATGAGAAATGAGGTTGGTTTATCTTACAAAAGAGTGACTACTCCAGAGCCTCAGAGCTCTTCCGCAACCTGTCAGGTTGTCTACACTGTTGTGTACCAAGTGCAGATTTGGCTGCTTCTGTCATCACTGATCAGAGCACTGACCACTTCCCTTCTGTACAACCATCATATGCCCATACCTTACTGGCCTTTGTCCTCACTGCTTTTGGAAGAATGTGTTAGCTGTACTCTCACTGATGACACTCTTGCTTCTGCCTTGCAACCACACCTTGTTGCACTGTATTGTTCTCTGCTTCTTTCTAGTGACCACCTCCTTTTTATTGATGCAGAGAAGCTGGTGGTCTTTGTGGCACTACATGGCTCTGTTTTTCACACACACCTCATGCAATCTTTGTGCCGCACTATGGCAAAGATGGTACCACTTTTGTTTATAAGTGTCCCTTGGAACCAGTGTTGTTTCATTTAACTGAAGGAATTTGTCATGAGAAGGTTGCTACCAGCATCATTCACTGGCCTGCTTCATGTAGGCCTCAAACATCACCTCCTGACCAAACCCAGGCAAAGACCTGTGGCAAAGAAGTCTCCCGGTATCACGTACAGTTTCTCCAATTGTGCATCGCGTTTCTCTGATGGTAGTACATACTGGATGATGCCAGCATCACTCTGATCGACCTTGAACCCCAGGACTTGCACTGCTCTCCTCCCTTCTTTCAGGCACTTATGCCCATGCCTTGCAGCATCAGTGTATTGGTAACACCTCCTCTTTGCCGACTCATGCCTCAGATAGCTTGTTGGCTCTCAGAGTTCCAGCAGTGACCTAACATTCCAAATACTGAATTGCCACATTTTGCTCCTCTGTGTGCAGTGTTTATTACCTAAAGCTCCCAGCAAGCTCTCTGTGAGGAGAGATGAACTATGTGGCATCATCAGTTGACACTCAGCGTATACACACTTATCATTCAACCGAGGTAGGGGTTGAAATTGTGACTGGGATACACACAGACGCACACCCAGAACAAATACATGTACTCTGTACTGAATTTATGATAAGGCTTGAAGTGTTGCCATGATTATCCATGCAGAGAGATTTTGTGTTTGAATACTTAACTGTACCTCTGAAAAAGATTAAGTATGAATGAATATTGCTTGCCAATTTTCTGTCTTTTGTCCAAGATTCATTTACCAGAACAGTAAACATGACTTTCCTGCATATCATTATTGATTGTGAGAAATTGATCCATGTGTCTGTCATTGATTACCTCCTTGTAGGGAGTTGAAGAATATGGAGACTGGTATTGACATGTCAGTACCCAGCCATGAGCAGGCGAGCTCTCCAAAGAATGTGAAAGACTACCATGTGGTGGTGATCACTAGACTGCCTTTCTTCAAGCTCCCTGAACACAGTGACGACAGTGTGGTACAATTCATGGTGAGGAAGGAGTAAGACTCTCTGCTCTAGGGTACATGCATGCAGAAAACTTGGTTTGTCTGGTGCACCACTTGGTTAAGTTAACCCTCTTGGCGCGGCAGTAATATTATATAACTGTTGCATAATGAGTGTTACCACTCTGAGGTAAAAGTGTCAAGCGTTGCTTAGCAAGCCTTTGGCCTGATTTGTGTAGATAGTGTGTAAGTAGGCTGGACTAGTTTGATCCCTGCTAGGTAAGCTATTTGTAGCCATTCAATTTATGGCTATATTACCAGCACTTCAAAATGGTGCCGATTTCCCGCCAAATACCTACAGCCCTGACAGTTTTAGCTAATTTCCAACTTATTTGAAGGTAGTACTTCTGCCTTAAGTGAAAACTGGAGGCCGTTTGCTCCTTTCGTTCAAGAAAAAGCTTCACTTTTGGCAGCCCTTGTCAAAATTCACAATCACTCACACAAAAGTACCACCCCTTCCTGTCTTTTCTGAGTAGTGATGTAAGTGGAAAGGTGTGGCCTAGACTTAATACTACTCAATAGGCAGGGATTTACCCCACAGTCTTGTTTGGCTTTGTAGCTCAGTGCAGTAAGCACTTGTTAGTATTATGTGCATATATATATGCTCATCACAGTGAGCGGTAGGCACACAGTGCATATACATATACTCATCGTGCCCAGAGGGTTAAATACCAGCACACCACTTGGTTAAATACTTGGTTAAATACCAGCATACCACTTGGTTAAATACCAGCTTGCTTTGCTCAAACATTCTCTGCGCTTATTGTTCGAAAAAACTGCCAGGATGAGCTCCTACTAAAACACGTCTATGTGTACTGTCGATTTATCGATACGCAACTACATGCATGGGCACATCAATGATCCACCTACACTCAATTAAGTCCTCTCTACCTTCTCTCTACCCTCTACGTCACTCACGTGATAAATTATTCCAGGACCTCTACCGCTTTTCCATACTGTAAGCGATGGAAAGCTGGGCGGGGCCTGGGAACAAGGCTACTACCCCACTAGGTCTTCAATTTTTAGTGAGAACACTGGGATATATAATGTCCTCCCATTTGGGCTTTAACCATCAACTGATTAACGCTGCTCTTGGTTCCAGGAGCAAGCACTATTTCTATACTTACCTCCTAGTAACAGAGGAAAGGGAGCAGATGAAACATGAATTAAGGGACCACCTTTTTTGTTAGAACACTCATCTTGTGACTGGAAGAGTAAGTTACAGATGGACACCATGTATATTTGGACACCTGTACACTAAGCCTAAGTACTGAATCCGAGCAAAGAATGCATCAAATTAGAGTACAGGCTTACCAATCACAGTGCTAGGGAATGACGTTCAGGCACCATTAGCCTCACATTGGTGCCTCAAGTGTGAGTGAGCCTCACACCCGTAACATAACTGTGAGTGAGCCTCACACCTGTAGCAAACTCTGAGTGAGCCTTACACCTGTAACTGACAAAACAAGCTTCCAAACAATGACTATTGGTATCAGCAGAATCTATAAACACTAACAAATTCATTAGCACAAGCCTGGTATTTGTGTGATGTGCAGGTTTGGTGGCTGACAGTTCAACACATTGCTGAAGTCCGAACATAGTTATGTCCAAAATGCTAGCAAATTTGCTGCTAGCATAGACAGGAACAGTGTCTAACCATCGTTCTGTAGCACCATGATTGGCTAAGCCTGCACTATAATTTGATGCATTACTTGCCCAGTTTTAGCACTTAGACTTGGCATACAGATATACATGGTGTCCGAAGATCAGTAAGTTTCTCTACCTTGCAGGAAATGCTTGGGGAAGAGGCTACATTTCAAATGCATGCAGGTGTTCTTGGAGGAGTGTAGCTTGGGCGCGTGTTCATCTTGGGCACATGTTCACATTTAGTGTCATTACTGTGAAATGGCAGCTACTGCTGAAGGCAACAAGATCTCCATCACCTGGAGAGTTGCAAGTTGTAGATGGGAGTTCAACATGTTAATCTGAACTGGTCCCTTGGTCTCCTGTGATTCTATCTTATTCACATCTTGCCGCTGTCTCTTCATGTGTCTAGTGGATGCATCGATCTTTGTTGAGCACATTCAGGCTGGAGTCAGGATTCTCTGATCAGCTATGGAGTCTGGAGCTAGGCCTTTCCTTTGATGTTGACTACAAATTATTGCTGAAGTTGTGGTATGGAGTTTCAGAGATTCTTCTCTGATGGCAAGCAAAGCTCATTTGCTCGAGCAAGGCCTCTCTTTGGTAATGAGTCTCAGAAAGCTAATCAGTCTCTAAACTGAACACTCCTGTTGGTGGCTGACCACCAAAGCACGTCAAGTTCAATCCGTTTATAATTCTTGGTCTCACTAATCGCGCCTCCCTTTCCTCAGTGTTTTCGAGTCCCTATTGCATTGATTGCCATGGTTCAGCCTTTCTGTCCTCCTCCTATTGTTCCACTCTTTTCAGTGTTGAGCAAAGGTAGCTAGCCTGGCCAAACATACAATGTGAACATATTGCATCACGCACAAATAGGGTAGAATGTATATACATATATGTACATATACAGATAGTTTTTCCTTTGCACCACAAGTGTGGGGCCCACCCACACTCGCCCTAATTAACAAGTGGAGGCCCACTCTGTGTAGCCACTTGTTATAACAGTTTGAAGTCAGACAGCAGAGAAATTTAAGCTTGGTATAAGCTTAAGCGGCTTAATAATAGGCTTAATATAAGCTTATTATTGGCTTAGTATAGGCTATATTGTTGTACAAATGCATTCAAAACACTGGAAAACCTCCACATTCTACATGCCATTCATATACTGATTGTTTTGATGAGGCTGTCTGCAATTATTATGCTCCCTCTTAATGATTGTAGGGCCTGTGATAATGATGCCGAGTGATAGCCATTGTTCCAGAGTTCAACATTTCCTACTCCATCATCTTCATCTCTCTCCATCACATTTGTCTGCAGGTTCCAAAAGACTATGCTGCATTTGAAAAGCTTCAGAAGGATCTTGCTGATACCTTTCCAGAGCTCAACCTCCCAGATCTCCCAAGAAAGTTCCACCTCTTCATGACCGCAAGTGATGTTGAAGACAGACAGGTTGCATTTGACTGCCTTGTCAAGGTTGTGGCAAAGAACCGTGAGATGTGTACATCAGTTCCCGTTCTGCGGTTTCTGGGAGTTGATCTGCTGGCTGACAGGAACTATTACAAGTATCGAAGAGAGTTCTTGAAGCGCAATGAGGAAGAAGCAGCTAATGTGAAGGAAAAAGAGGACCGAATATTTGGTGATCGATCAGAAGAAATAGAGCAGGGGCTGTTTGAAACAGGAAGTAGTGAAGACATTGACCTGTTCAAGACCCACTCCAAAGGGAGACAACCCTTGGCTGGTAAGCTGGTTTGATAACGCATGTAAAGGTGAATGCAGTGTCAGTAAGGAGATATAAGTCAAATAGACTTACATGTACATCATCAAGAAGTTGGATGGCATGTACCTTAAGCTATAAGTATGTGACGACTGTGTATAAGAACATTTTCGAGGTACAAAAGTTTAGCAGATTCATCAAAACTAGTTTTCACAAAGTAAAATTTTCACCAACTGCTGTACATTAGATGACACACCCCTCAGTGAGTTTGCCGCTCCACAGCAGTCAAACAGGGAAGCAATTGATCATTTGTTTATAGGTACAAGGATACCATGCATATCAAGACAGCAAGGACACAACCATTTACAACAAGGAGCTAACCAGCAAAGCTAATCAGCAATTCTTGTGTCAACTTTGTCTACAGCCCATTGTTCAAAGGAAAAGCCTCATTTCGGAGTTGGCAGCAGTGATAGTGGACTTGTATAATAAGTGGAGCTCATGGAGCTGGTAGGTTTCCTGGAGCATCTGAAAGTAGCTACTGCTTCGTACACTATGCCACATGTCACTTGCAAAAACAAATTTCGCAGAGTAACATTTTTGCGGATCAAGCAAAATCAACAAAAACTGCAAAAATTTTATCTCGAAAATTATACGGTATTTACAGGACAATAAAAATAGTTATCAACTACTGTAGATCGGGAAATTTTCGCCATTAAAATATTTTTGTCGGTGCGCAGGAGCAACGAAAATTAAACGCGCGAAAATAAAAATATACGTATACGCGCTACATTGTGGAACCCACAAGCGACGAAATATTATTAACGCGAAAATTTAAAACGCGAATTATTTTTAACGTGAAAATTTCCCGATCTACAGTACATTTATACATCAGGTCCGTAGCCAGGATTTTCAGAAGGGGGGTTACATGGGTGTTTGATGTGCAAGTTAGATGCTCTGAGGTTGCTTTTGAGGCCATTTTGGGACAGAAGCAGAGCCGTAGTAGCTACATGGCCTGCATAGCATTGCATCCAGTTTTTGCCTGTCCATATATGGACATTTGCTAAGCCAGCTGACATCAAATTTCCATGAGAGAAGGTACTACGGTTGGCAGAACAGTAGGTGGAGTGACAAATGGTGAAACAGTATGCAGAGAATACTGAAAATATGTCAGAAGGAAGAGCATCAAGCTGATACGACAAGGTGTCTACAGACTATACCATATACCCTATGTCTCCACCCGTTTTCAGAAAGATGGTATGGCTCCAGGCTATTTAGTTGTCGCTTGCCGGCTGTGACTCACTAGAAGTACAACTGGTGAACTCTCGAGCACATGAAATGGCGATTTATTTACACACGTATTCACACTCGTCCTTTCTTCGCAGCGGCATAAGAAGTTACGTGTGCGTTCCGCATTCATCCGCCGGTCCTCCATAAACAAATGCGGTGCAGCAGCGCCAGCTTGTATGGACAGCGATGGCAATGAGGCTAGTGGACCAGCTACAAATGGTAGGACACTTAAAATGCATAGCTAGGCGGCACATATAAAATCTTTTGAAGGCCAACCCCCTCGAACCCCCCCCCCCCCCCCTCCCTGCCTACGGGCCTGTGCATCAGAAAGCGAGACTCCTCCTCCACAAGTGCTCCACACTGTTCACATTACTAACTTATTTGACTGTACTTGACCCTTTTGCTCCTCTTGAGTGTAAACTTCAAAGTTTTCACAATAGCTTCAGTTACAAGTGTAAATGTAGAACATTGTGGGGCGAGCCTGAGCGAGCAACGCAGAGCAGCATCATTTGGCTAACTAAGACTTCACCAGTTTTGTTGCCAGGTTACAGCATACAGATCATGCATGTCTGCAGCTAGCAGGGATTAAGTATGGCCTCCTGCTGACCTCTATTGACTCTGAACACGCTGCCTGGCTTGTCACACATAGTTCTTAGGCATCAAAAGTCACTATGCATGATAAATACACTTGTCGGCTACTCAACTTGGACCATCAAAGAATCTCTGCCCCCTTCTGCATTCTGTAAGTAGGGAGGTTTACCTTCACAACTTACAGCCCTCGTACAGTAAAGGTTCACACTCCAGCTACTCCTCCCAAGCATTTCCCCTCGCTGTCTTCGCCCACAATGCTCATGCTTTAAAAATTGGTTTGCAGATCGAAAATGTTATTTATTGTCCGTATACGGTGTGCGGCTGCATTACTAAACAGACATACGGAATATATATTATATTAATCATACGCCTAACTCACGCTGATGTATGGGAGTCAATGGGGAAGCCTTGCAGTTGCACACAGTTTATAAAAATCCGTATTTTTTAGTACAAGTCACACGAGAATCCGTATCAGGTACTACAAGTCACGTGCGTGTGTCTGAACGTGCAATGAAATCGAAGGTTCGTATGATAAAATCATTATCACCATAGTACCAAGCAAACTATCACTCATTTGTTGCTGTTCGCATTGTATTGTCTGTATTGTTACTCGTGCTGCGCACTCGTAACAATACAGACGGCAACAAACTCATGATATTTTCCGATATAGCTTTGTACTATGGTGATACTTATATAATATATATTATAAAAAATCCACCGTTTAACTCGCTAGTGTGGGGCTCACTTAGACTCACCCCAATAAAATACAAGCTACACATTGTACAACCATTCTCTGATAGTATGCCCAACAGTTGGTGTTTATTTGCTAGCTAAGCTACTTTTGCTTCTACTTCTATTGTTATGAATCATGAGGTAGATAGGTCATAGTGTACCCAAAATGCTTCCAGTTACTTAAATTGCTTGTCGGTTTTGCTACTGTTAAAGATCAAGCTCTAACAGGTGTGTGGTTGTAGTGGTGCAGGTACACATACAGTTGACGGCTTATCATCCACGATATCTATTTATATGTATACAGCAGCACCATTGTTCGAGGAGAGTGGTGGTGGGGGCCAAAAACCAAAGAGATCAGCTAAGATCTCCTTGTTGGAAGACGATGACGGGGAGCTGTTTGTCCCCAGTGGGGCAACAGGAGGCGAGGAGGAGGGGGAAAGGTTTGAGGCAGAGGACAATTCTGAGCTGCTAAAGTATGTCTTCTGTACTGTGTTTTTGTTTAAGTGTAGTTACACTGTATGTTTGTGTGTGTTAGCCTCATTCCCAGCCGTAATAACATACTAGACTTCATCATCAAGCGCTCCAACGATAGCCCGGACCCCAGACATTCACGAGAACGACAGTACTTGACTTCACCGGTAAGAAACTCGCTCTATGGTTTATTGCACACGAATTTGTAGTTGGGCACCGCCCCCCCTACGTCCACCTCACCAGATGTCATTCACGTGACAAGTGTTCCCAGGCCTTCCCCGTTTTTCGTGCTCTTCCGCCTCCGTGTATTATATTGAACGCAAACCGAAGAGCAAAAAACGGGGTAGGCCTGGGAACGAGGCTAGGTTTTTGGAGCTGTGCACCACTAAGTTCGAGGATATTCATAGCACTGTTCAAGACTTACCTTAGGGTTACTATTATTAACGGTTACAAATTTTAGCGGTTTCGAAAAATAGCGGATTTAGCGGGTATTCATTTTAGCGATTTTGAAATTTTAATCTAGCTATTGGGGAATGAATGTAGCAATGAATTTAATATCGGTGAGTACAATTTTTAGCGAAAAATGGGTTATTCGCTAAAATCGCTAAATTAAATACCCACAATCAATAGTGCCCTTAAGGTAACCCAAGGCATACGCATACTATACGAACTGCACACACTCTGTCTGGTGAGGAAACTGACCACCACTGTCTTCACTTTTGGATTTCCCAATTGGGCTGTGTGAAAACATGAAGTCACAATGTTGAGGCAACTACTTCTAACAAGAATGAAAGGATCTATATCCCTAAGAAAACTTCTCCAGATAGATTTATCACCTCTATGCTCATTTCCACTCAGTCTATATCAAATTGGCAGATGTCTGAATGACACATTTGTGATGTCATTGTAAACTGAAATGCTCAGACACATGCACTACCATAGATAGGGAAAATTTCGCTGCTAAAATAATTTTGCGGTCGAGACCAACCACAAAAATTTAACACGCAAAAAAACTTACACAGTGATGATTAATGAATAACCCTGCACGCAAGTCCACACCCCCCAATGTAAATGTCCGATCGATGACTATAGCCAGCGATACCTGGCTCTCCCGATACCTGGTAATAGACTAAGAACACCAGGAACTCTCCAGGCGCTCGTCTATATTATAAACATAAACCTGTAAAAAAAATTTCGTGGATTGAATGAAACCGCGAAAATTTAACACCATGAACATTTTTATGCGAATTTATTTTTAACATGAAAATTTCCCGATCTACGGTATAAGATATTTCTGTTGTCGTAAAGTCTGCTTCCCAAGTAACCTTGTGCAGCCATTCACAAACTTGTACATGAACTGCTTGGTTACTGCATTTAAGATGGCAAATAGCTCCTTGGATGTAAACATTATCATCATGTTCTTTTAGTGTTTCCGAAAATTTGGATGATGTTCTCCACATCATCAGTGACAAGACAAAGAAGACAGTTACCAAGAAACAGCCAACAAGTTCACAAACCACAGCTATGAAATCCAGAGGACTGTTTGATGATGGAGATGAAGGTTCAAGCATTCCTGACATGGGTAATGATGACATTATGAAATACATTGAGCAGAACCAGTCCACAACAGATGATTTAGAGCTATTTTAGTTGATGTTTATAACTACTTTTTTTGTCTAACGCTAGCTGCAAACTGTTTTAAACTGCTGCATTATTGGAAACTCTTGACAACTCTCCCTTCCTCAGTTTAGGAGAGTGACCATCTAATTGTAGAGTATATACAACAGAACAGTACTAGTGCATGTGCATCTGATCTATGGCTGAAACTTGCATACTATAGAAACAACAAAATAGAGGAAGTGGTCAAAAATGATGGTTTCGCATTGCAAGCTTGCAAGTAAAGCAATACCTACATGTATACATGTATCACAGCAAGAAAACGTAGAACAAAGGTTTATAAACTCTAGTCTCATTCCCAGGCCACTCCCAGATGCTACTTGGGAGAGGCCTAATTGGAACAAGGCTGGATAAAATGAACCAGTTGCAAGCTGGTATCCACAAGAGCGTCCATAGCAATGATGATTATCACAGAGATCCAGAAAGTAGCTATAATGTCAGCACAGACAATGCTAGAGTAAGTCATGTTTTTTTATTATAGATTAGTTTATTGCAAAATACTACATGCACTGTACATTAAATTTATCTGAACAATCATCATACGTAATTCTATAATAGTATAACAGTTACTCTGCAAAGAAGCTAGATAACTATGCAATCCACTTGCTAAACTGTGTTTATTAAGAAAAACAGTGTACAAGTCATTTCTGTTCACAGGCCAACATCCGCTACTTGAGCAGTTTTGGTAGGTTATACACTGCAACTGCAACTGTTGCTGTGGTCAGTGCTGCAATCGACACAACATGGAGATTAGTCCTGACCCACTTTGCTGAGTGATGAACCCATACAGCCATCTTCAGAGGACGCACATTTAATACTATCTGCTCAAACTGTTCTGTGTGGCCAGTCTGGATATGGATATGGGAGATATGGACAACATAACACATAATAGTAAACAGAACACACAGAACTGATCAGGTAGATGCTTCACCATTGTGGGGTAAGCCTGAGCAAGTAGCAGCCTTATTTAGGGAGATGTGGTTCGCTGAATCTCTTGCATAAGCACTCAAGCAGGGCCTGAGTTCCAGCTGTGTTCATGAGCAGTTCAGCTTGTCATGCATGTACAGCCTGCTGGAGGTAGCTTAGACCTAACTGAGCCACCCTCAGCTATCTGTGTGTGAGCAGTTGGGCTTGTCACTGCACAGGCCATACTTGAGGTATCTTACAGATACCAGAGGTAAGTTTATACCATGCAGGCGGCAAACAGAACCATTCAGCTTTAGTCTTGATGAGTGCCAGCTACCTGGTCGGCTATATTGTATAAGTTTGATGATACTTATATGAGCAAATCACCCTTTGACTCACTCATCAGGAGCTCACTCCAGGAGGATAATACATGTTAGCAGCATAACTAGGGCAAAATTTTTGCAGGTTTCAGGGATTTGTCTCAGACCACCGATGTTTTTCATGCCTCAGTGACCAGAGGTTAATTGCCATCACTTCACCGGTCCAAGTGGCAAGGAGTGGGTGTACCTTTCCAATGTTGAACTGCAACATCAACATTCTTTGCAAAATGTTTGTACACAGTTGATCTGCGAATTACTAGCCAATGGCGTATGGTACATACGAACTTACTTGGGTAGTAACCAAGTAGGATTGCTGTCTCCTTTGTATCACCAGCCTTGAAATCCGAAGCCTATCAAGTAACCTCAGCAGCCAGTTGCTGGTGATAATCCTCTGAATACTCCCTTGCAACATGTCACACATCACCAGCCTGGCAGGAGCTGAGTGATTATGATAATGATGGCTGCTGGTCATTGCAGGTACATGCAGTGAGTGAGTCTGTGGTATTTATTGTAACAGTACTAATAGGGTATCCAAGGGGTAGTCACTTATATGTCGCCTGTAGAAGCGTTTGTGACCGCGATCATATTTTTTGATCGGCAAAAAGTGTGCTTGATTGCTTGATCGTCCCCTCCAGAGGCTCTTGATCGCTTGATTTTCAAGGGTCAAAGGTCAAATTGCAGCCGTGCGCTCTTGATTGTTGATTTTTAGTAGTTTGGAGGTCACCTTGATCCCTTGATCGCCCCCCCGAAAGGGCTTTGATCGCTTGATTCAGTTTTGATCCCGGTCGCAAATGCTTCTACACGGGACATATAAGTGACTACCCCTTGGTATCTGCTAGCCAGTCACTCAACTGATCTGAGTACAAGTTTAATCACACCTTCATGCATTCCAGCTAGTGGACTTTGCTTGGCACAGTACCTACTGAAAGTAATACAGCCACATGTAGTACCTAAGCAGTGGCATAGGAACAGTAGCAGCTGTAGCGGCATTGGCCGCCACACTTTTAGCTCTTAAATTTAATGTTTATGGCTCAGCAGTCTCTTCAATTCAGCAGTCTCATTATGCAGATACATGACTGTGTATACTTCCCATTAATTAACCCTTTAAACCCAGATAGTGCACTTTTGGTTACATCATACTGTGCAATGCACAGAAAAGATTGTCTCTGTGGGGTTCTGCTAAGCAGAAATGGTGGGGGAGGGGGAAGTGAGTGGAGTCACCTGCAGGGTGACATGCACATGGTGGCTGTTGTGGCAGGCTGTATATAGAAATGCCTTGGTTGGGACTGGGTGGGCCAATTCTTGCCTTGGTTTCACAAATGTGGTGAGAAAATGCTACTCTCACCTTGTGGGGGCTTCATTTCTAGTAGTGAAGGGAGTTTGGGCTCAGAACGGGTGTTTGCTGGCTGTGAATGCGGACTATTGCAAGTTTGCTAATGAGTAGGTATGGTTAAGGTCATGAGTATGTGTATTGTAGCTGCCAGTGCACTTGGGTTCAGTTCTGGGCTCGGACAGAAATGAAACATGGTACGTTGAAGACATGTATATGCTAAAAGTAATCGATCAGTCTCAAATGAAAAATTTAGGGTTTAAAGGGTTAATTAACTTAATTAATTAACTGTAAAGTGGTGGGATGGCCTTGGCACAAGGCTAATGCACTTTGTCAAATGAGCATTGACCACTACTGCAAGCAATAAAACCCTGGATGGTGGAAAGGCCTGGGAACATGGGTAGATATAAATATTTGATGTACGCGGGCAACAGCAAAGAGTGTACACAAAAAGGCTACCTAAAGGTGTGCACTTTTTTTTTAATTTCTGCAAATTTTTCTCTGTGCCTCTACACTTCCAATTTGCTTCCTACGCCTATGTTAAGGTTGCTAATTGGAAGGTACATTCAATTAAGCTATTGACACAATGCCATTCCTAATTTGAAACACCTCTGGTCTCCCATTCTGCTGCAGGAAGTATTAAGGTCTTTTTGCTTACTAAGACACATACCAGTACAACTGCACCAAGACTCAGGAAATAAGGCTAGAACCATAAAGCATCACTCAAGACCCACATCACATCACACCATGCACACTTATCACTGCATGAACATGAAACTTGTTGACTCACCATGCTGCACTATTTCAAGGTACATCTGTACACCTAGATTCAGTGAGCGATACCTATTTAGAATTTAAATGGCATTCGTCACAGAGTGAAAACACATCTACCAACTTTCCAGTTATTGCTATAAAATTGAACTCAAAAGAACAGTAAGTGTAAATTATCCACTATAACTGCTAATGGTTACAATTACTAACCATACAAAATAAGATTTTTGTCTCAAGGAAATTCTCCCTCACCTTGGGTGTACCCAGGCAGTGACAATTTCATAGCAGTTAATGTTCATTCTCAGTTCTTCACTCCCGTCTTCTCCCTTATCCACTGGCTTAACCATCTCACCCAATGCATATGCAATCATTTGATCAACCTTTAAGCCAAAAGTTAAGTGTTACTATATAACAAGTGACATTTAAAGTAATAACAGAAGTTAATTGTTAACACCACCTACTTCATAGCTACTATAGGAAGATCAGCCTAACACTTACTCTAAAGGTAGTTGTATCATCAATGTTCATCCCACCCTCCAGTGCACAGGGTAAACAGAACACCACCACCCCTGCATATGGCTTCTGATATCTTTGTAGTGAGGTAGCTGCTGTAAGTACGATGGAGCAAACATTAGTCAAACACAGAACATTATGTATCACATGCTTTTAAACAAAAGACACCTGCTAGAGCTTCATGTTATTTGTGGGGTACATGTGTTACTGGACGAAATAAGCAACACTTGATGAGTTTAGCCTCATTCCCACCCAGGACCCACACAGCTTTCCATTGCTTGCACTACAGAAAAGTGGGAGAGGGCCTGGAATATTCTACCACATGACAAATGGTAGAAAGTAGGCAGAGAGGACTTAACTGAGCATAGGCGGATCATGGATGTGCCCACGAATGTAGTTGTGCAATTGACAGTACACATAGCTGTGTTTTGGTAGGAGCCCATTCAGGCAGAAGTAAGGCCCAGCTTGGTATTTAATATCAACTTGGAAGCCATTCTCCTGGGTGTATAGTGATCAGTTTGCCAGGTAAGCAAGCAAGTTAGCATGATTTTGAAATGTACGGGTCTGTGTACACTTACCATAGCTTGCCATACTGTCAGGTAATGTAGCATAGTGCCATCTAGTGCCATTCTGTCGGCCATAAAGCTTTCACAACTGAACGTGTATAGTCTGTCAATAAAGCGTGGGCAAGTTCATTCGTTTAAGTTCTGTCTACGTGTGATGTTTCTCACATGATAAATTTTTACCAGGCTCTCTCCCCTTTCCTTTTCGTTCGCACGTGGGAAGAGCCTGGGAAGACTGCAGAGCCTGGGAAGACTGCAGAGCCTGGGAAGACTGCAGAGCCTGGGAAGCACGTGGGAAGAGCCTGGGAAGACTGCAGTGATGGGGTAAGTGGTAAGGATCATGCAGTGGTAGACGAGACCTCTTTTTACTGGCATCATTGTGTGATTCAAAGGTACACATGACCAGAATATACCAAGGATGAGACATTTTCATCAATGTTGCTGAGGCTCACCAAAAGCATAAACTTAGTTCTTACTGGATACAATGTCGTTGTTCTCTTGCCCCCTCCCCAGGAAGTTCATGAACTGTTGCAGTGTTTCATGGCCATCCCTTCCTCCTCGATATCGCCATACCCTAAAAACAGTATACATACAGCGGTAAGTACACCTTATTTACAATTTGGGGTACTAAACTGGAATGCTACATGAAGAGAAGAATTGAATTAGGGATACACCCAGACCTAAACTACTCCAGTAAACAACCTACAGTCTTAATTAAGCTACTTCAAATTCATCAGTCTGAGTTCTGTTATTGTGAACAGTGCTGAATCCATGTATCTTGTACCAGACATATCTCACACAAGGTATATCTCGTGTGCAATAAACATACGTAACACCACATGCAGCTTTCCAGATGTTATGCTCACTACATATTTTATTGCATTGCATTCATTGCCTCTTCCAGTCATGTCAAAGCACTCACCAATTGATGTGAGGAGTGAAGTTCACACATGTATATTGATACTGTAATACTTTTTACACCCCCATTTTAGTAATTCTTTACAAGGTTATGCACATTATTATTGGGAATGCATTGTACATTCATGTGTGTATGCTAGACTGTTCATACACAGCAGAGATCCATCTATACTAGCTCATGATTGCGTACGTAGCTCATGCCTGTGTAACTGCCCTGGACAAATCACTGTATTGACTGCATGTGTGTTGACAGGCAGACCAACTAAGGACAATGAATGTTAAAAGGCAACAGAAGAGGGAGCTATAGTTGTGATCATCTTCATAATTTGAACCCTCTATTTATCTGAACATAATAGATCTCAGACAGCTGTTCTGCAGTTCGACTTGCAGACAAAATAGTCTAATACGCTGCTCCTTTCATTTCATGTTATAATCATACATACCTATCCTCATTCCCAAACACCCAGTGAATGATTTCTTCTTGTAAAGAATCAGGAAGTGAGAGAAGAGGCACAACTACTGAGCACTGATTCAACAGCTTGTGCACAGCTTTCAACTAATGTGGAGAGGTGAAAAATATACATCAACAGACCAGACCACTTTAGCTTGTTGCTCAGGTCACTACTGGCACAGTGATTCAACCTTAAGATAATGCATTACCTGTTTTCCAAGATGTGTTCCATCATGGAAGTATCTTGTCCTTTCTAAGAATCCCTAAAGAAAGGAGATGCAACTGTAACAGCAAAGAAAATTTCAAAAGCAGCCTCAACTGGGACAATAGCCACCCAGACAAATACAGGTACCTACTCTGGTATGTCCTGTAAGATGCACTCATGTGAAAAGTAAAGCAAACAAGAGGATACGCAAAGCTGATAATCACTGTGAAGGGAACCAAACTACTCCAGCTTGAGCTACCTGCATGGTTACACAATGGTCACAGACAAGAGTTTATTAAACATAAACTCTTGTCACAGGCAGTTGCAACAAAGTAGAGGAAGTAACCTGTAGCTGGATGAACATGCTCATGATACTGCAACCAATCTTACAGACAGACGGTGAGTAGTATGAGTACAATAACCAATTCATGATATGTTAAAAGGAATCTACAATTCTGGCAATTCTTAGTGTTTTGCTCTTGCAGTACAGCTACAAGTAAAGCAATATAGCATTATTCTAAATCTGAAATTCTTTGACCCACCTACACATCACCAACTCCTATAAGAGCAAGAGCATGCAATAAGCAGGCTAACCTTAAGTTCCAGTAGTTGTTTGTGGTTGTTGACACAGAGATGCACAAGATCGGCATTCATACACCAAGATATTATTCCATGGTCTATATATTCAAGGAGGTGCAGCACAATTTTCTCTTTGGTTGGTGGCAAGCCAGGTTCATCACTGAGAAAATTTGGAATGTCCAGGGGCTAAAGAAAGAATGATACATATTTATTCATGCTGGACTCTACAGTACATGGAAAAACTGTCCAAGTGATGATAAGTTGTCAGCCAACCACAGTCATGCAAGGACTGACATGCAAGGACTGAAATACAGATACGGTGTTGTTAGAAAGCAATTCTTTTTTCTGAATATTGTCAACAAGGATGTAGATACAAAATACACACAAGGCACTGAATCCATAACAACTTGAAAACATGCAAACTACTTGTTCTCATAAACTTAGCAATATACTAGTATTGTACACGTTCACCTTCTTCAGCATCTTTTTCCATCTATCATAATCAAATCCATTGAAGATAATGTCAGGCCTTCTTTCACCACTCTGCACACATTCACTAATGTACTGTGAAATCACCTTCCCAAGAAACCTGTACACAATCCACAGTGATGGTGATACAAGGTTGGAAAGCAGGAAATCAAATCAATGCACAAGCATTACCAGTATCATAAGAAAAAGATTACAAGTCACTCAAAAATGTAAAAATTTCATGAGTGAGCATGCCCCTAGACCATTTGCTCTGGACCATGTTGGCATCACTGGACCAGGTTGCCCCTGCTTCTTCTCCCTAAGATCGCCAGTACCTGGAAGTCTTGGGGATTTGTACCCAGGTAATCCGCAGTGGTATGAGCGCAAAGATTACATCTACAGCTATGATATACTTAGCACACCGGGTATGACAGGCTAAAAGAAGCAACAGACATTCAGCCAAAGTGCATATTTAGTGCGCCATTGTCCATTTACAAATAAATTATTTCCTAATCAATCATAGATGGCAAAAACCTAGCCAGTATATGATTTTGCTCTGTTTCCCATCTAGCATTAATCAGGGAACAAGGGTAAGGCTAGCTTGGCTGACATGCTTCCACTCATCCAATAAAGACTAGTGTGACTGCATTGCACACACACGTGTGTATGTTTGTTTCCGTACTTGCTTGTTTGTGTATGTTTGTTTCCTTACTTGCTTGTATGTGTATGTTTGTTTCCTTACTTGCTTGTTTGTGTATGTTTGTTTCCTTACTTGCTTGTTTGTGTATGTTTGTTCCCTTACTTGCTTGTTTGTGTATGTTTGTTTCCTTACTTGCTTGTTTGTGTATGTTTGTTTCCTTACTTGCTTGTTTGTGTATGTTTGTTTCCTTACTTGCTTGTTTGTGTATGTTTGTTTCCTTACTTGCTTGTTTGTGTATGTTTGTTTCCTTACTTGCTTGTTTGTGTATGTTTGTTTCCTTACTTGCTTGTATGTGTATGTTTGTTTCCTTACTTGCTTGTATGTGTATGTTTGTTTCCTTACTTGCTTGTTTGTGTATGTTTGTTTCCTTACTTGCTTGTTTGTGTATGTTTGTTTCCTTACTTGCTTGTTTGTGTATGTTTGTTTCCTTACTTGCTTGTTTGTGTATGTTTGTTTCCTTACTTGCTTGTTTGTGTATGTTTGTTTCCTTACTTGCTTGTATGTGTATGTTTGTTTCCTTACTTGCTTGTTTGTGTATGTTTGTTTCCTTACTTGCTTGTTTGTGTATGTTTGTTTCCTTACTTGCTTGTATGTGTATGTTTGTTTCCTTACTTGCTTGTATGTGTATGTTTGTTTCCTTACTTGCTTGTTTGTGTATGTTTGTTTCCTTACTTGCTTGTTTGTGTATGTTTGTTTCCTTACTTGCTTGTTTGTGTATGTTTGTTTCCTTACTTGCTTGTTTGTGTATGTTTGTTTCCTTACTTGCTTGTTTGTGTATGTTTGTTTCCTTACTTGCTTGTTTGTGGCCACTTACTATGAATTTCAAATGATCATGCACAATCGAATATTTCCTAGCTCCTACCAGTTGTCACACAGTGGCTGGTTACCAAGAGGTAAGCAGCTATCTGCTCACTGGCATCATGGTTCCAGCAGCTTTGTGTTTTTCAACACAAGTGAAATGTATTCCATCATGGAGTTTGACTCTACCTTGACTGTGGAGGTATTTCTGGGATGCTTCAGTTGTCTAAGCATACTCCAACTCAGTTAAACACAGCAACATTGTACAATAACACTAGCCACACTGTCGCCATTGATTCCAAAATTTTTTACCACAAACAAAAGCTACCCTAGACAGATATTCACATATGCACTATAAGTATTATGAGCCATAGTATAGGTGTATGTGGCAAATACACTATCAGCGACCCAATGTCAAAAGAGGTTTGCAGTAAATATATCCAAAGCCAAACAAATATGTATACAAATGTGTATACATAATTACAAACACCTGGTATAAATTACTGACAAATATACCTGAACTGTTTCAGCCAATGGTCTTCCAATAGCTCCTGCATAACCACTTCAAATATCAAACCTGCTAAATCCTGTAAGAAAGAACAAACAATTTAAGCATCAGAAGTTTACATTACAGTGTGATTGAAACAACAAACAATTTAAGCATCAGAGGTTTACATTACAGTGTGATTGAAACAACAAACAATTTAAGCATCAGAGGTTTACATTACAGTGTGATTGAAACAACAAACAATTTAAGCATCAGAGGTTTACATTACAGTATGATTGAAACAACAAACAATTTAAGCATCAGAAGTTTACATTACAGTGTGATTGAAACAACAAACAATTTAAGCATCAGAAGTTTACATTACAGTGTGATTGAAACAACAAACAATTTAAGCATCAGAAGTTTACATTACAGTGTGATTGAAACAACACAAAAAAATGGTGTAGCAAAGATAATTACACAGTGCCTTGCAGCTGATGTTTCAGTTCACAAACATTCTCAACTACAAAACACATTCCTCTGTGATCCTAAACAAAGAAAAGAACTCCCAATTGTGTGAGATGATGGGCTGGGTGCAAACTTGATGGTATTTGCTATTCTGCAAGCAACAAAGTTGTGTGTGCATACGTCCAGGGCGAAGTGGAGGAGTGGGGCAGTCATAGAGGAGCGGGGCAGTCATAGAAGAGTGGGGCAGGCATGGAAAATGGGGCAGGGCTCACCTTGATCATGTGTTGAAGAAACTCTGTTTAATTTTTTAATGACCAACTCTGTTGTTTCTTCCAAAACCTTTATGTCACTGCACTTTCACAAGTTTTTTTTATTTATATTTGCATACTTTACCAGCAATTGCTGTGTATATACTATATACATATCTATATATTTCTGGTACAGTACTCCCCGTCCAAACTGGTAGTACCCAGAATAGTACTTTCCTATTTGTCACAGTGAAACAGTATCCCATAGAAATAGAACTTCCCAGCTCACATTTATTTATATTAGGCCACACAAAGTTATTTTCCTGTTTCTGGTCCTATGTACAAGTCACTTACAAATGACCAGGCCACCAGGCTCTTTTTTTTTTCTAAGTGGAAAGAAATTGGTGTACAAACAGCAAAATGCATCATGGAGGGTGAGGTCTGGGCACAACAGTACAAAACGCAGACACTCGTGCATCTGGACAGCCAAAATGTAGAAGCTTGGATGGTGGAAACCACTGAGTGCAGGTTGTGAAAACACTGTGGTTGCATGCTGAATACTGATTACATCTGATTATGTAAGTCAGGTAACTCAGAGAAAATTGACCTGCACACAGACCAGAAACAGGAAGTCAACTTTGTGTGGCCTTAGCTGTCCATCTTGTTGGTCTTTCTGTCGCAGATAAATGTATTGATGCTTTTGCTCCCATCAAAAGATGCCTCAATTTTGTTTTCATTGGGTCGTGTTTTACCAGCTGTATGCAAATACCTAGACTCACTCTTTACCACCATCTTTAGATATAGCTACACGCCCCAAGCAATTATGAGACTTTTTTGAACAGATTAACACATTGAAGATGTATCATAACACTCTTTTCAACTCCTTAGCACTCTTTCCACATCTAACCCTGGCCATTTATGAGCATGATGAATTGTTTCACCTGTGTGTGTAAATTGTACCGTAGTCTCGCAAAAGAGTGCCCATGGGTGGAGCACCTTACAAGTCCGCCAAAGAGTGGGGTGGGCACTCTTTTGAGTGCTTCCGCATTTGACCACAAAAGAGAGCCCATGATCATGGACTGATCAGATGAAATCTTCCAGAGTTGGGTGACCACACATGCAGACAAGGCAACTAGTTATTCGTCCTGCCAGTGCAAATGCTAATATTCTCTGTTTGTAATTGAGGCTATATCATGAATGTAGAGATGCACCACACAATGCACCCATTTTCTTATCAGTATCATCATCAAAACAGGTTGGTTAAGGTTTGCTGAACAGGACTGTGCTGCCACATTGGTGACAATGAGCACCCAAATGACCTTCATGGTTAGCGTACGTAGATGCAGAGAGCTAAACTCGAGACTGCTAACTTAAACAAGCTACAACCAGGTACTGTTGTTTTAGTGAAGCCTTACAGGAAATATCAGTACCTTTGCACCAGGTGTGCAGAAGCACAATTTATTTGGCCCGTCCACAAATTTGTACGCATGCATGCTGAACCATTACGTGTAGTCATGTGAAAAAGAAACCGGTCATATCTAATCACTGGACTGGATTGTGGACTGGAATACTGGATCAAGATTTAAACTGAATTTGCTCATATCACCCAATCTCTACCCAATCAGAACAGTGGACAGGTCACATGTTTGTACCAGCAAGATTGTAACGCCGCTGTGGGCTAGCGTGCGTAACTGACTGTTATTCTTAGTTCAGCAAAACAGCAAGTACAAGACTCAACACAACTTTTCTGAGGGACTGACTACTGAGTATAAAACTCACATACTTAAGGTGGCGGGGAAGTCTTTCGGCGGAGGTTAACGAAAACATAAACTTGGGTTACAGTCAGGACCAGGGTTACTCCTAGTTTCAGGGTTAGGGTTTGCTTTAGGGCAGTCTTGCTTTGCCTAATTTTAAAAAGGGTTTTAGAGCTCATTAATATATTCATGACCCAAAATTGCCACTCGATGGACGCATCTACACACTCACTCTACGTAGCGTCCTAACCACCAATGTATCTCAAATCAATCTGTGCCAGCTTTTGTTCAGAGCTACTCTCAAAGTCAGGCTAGACTCATGTTTGTCACTACTCTTGGAATGGACAACTTTGACTGCACCAAAATGAATGCACATTTCAAAAAATTCACAGCTTGTCTACGGGAGGGGCTCATTCACGAGTGGAAGCAAGCATTACTAGCCCCACCTCTCCCCCTTATGTTGCTAAACAACTCACGGTTCTGTTCCACACACAAGTCCTCTGCAGCTTGCTTGTCTACGGCAGGTTAGTACCAACGATATATTGCGCATTCTAGTTAAAGCCCAGCCCAGCACTCGGAGCACCGGGCCACGGCCACCTACTAGGCTAGGCATACGATCGCAAGACCTGGGCCTACCCAGTGAGTACAGTCTTGGACACTGTGGTCTTTCTGCTGCTTCTAGACACAAGCTAGCTTTCACAAGCAGGCATTACACACTACTCACAGCTACTGACACTACAGCACTTACTAAAACTCCTCTGGTTTTGTTTTGTTTTTTTGTTTTGTTTTTTTTTAAGTCGATCTAAGCTTATCTTCAAAGTTCCGACCACCACATGAGGGGTTCCGCCAGGCCACATCTTAACTAACTTAATTATAAACTGATTATTGGATGTCAATGCCGACAGGAAATGGGGAAAATCCCCAATTTTACGGACAGTGAACGGATGAAGATTCCCAAAACGGACTGTGCACTATATGTTTACAAAGACAAAGAATTCTATCAGCTTGGATTCCAGGTTTGTTGACCTTGAAAACGCAGGGTTCCCTGCCACCTTAAGATGCCGCACATAACTGAACCAAGGATATTCCACATGTTACATTTGTCAAGTCAACCCTATCCAGTGCTACCACAGAACAAACATGACACCACTAATCATATTCTTGAGGACCAATGAACGGAATGTTGCCTAGGGGTGCCAAACAGAGCTAGCTAAATTCAACTTATTAATATGCATGAGGGGAGGGATTGCCTGACTTCCAGCTGGAATTACATGCCTTTAATGAGATTCATTGATCCCAATTTGGACATTAACGACATTCACAAGTATCCAAGGAGGGTTAATTGGATTCATAGCCCGGTTCTGTTCGGGTTTGAGTCCATGAAAGGCTTAGGGCATACTCATAAATATTCAACATCATTTACCCATTCCTTTCAACCCCAAGCCTAGCAGCCGATGCTTCAACAGAAGGTCAATAATGAGGTTCATGAGAGTCAACATACTCTAACCCTCCCATTGGACAGCTGACTGAACCCAGGGTTGTGTTGGGTAATGCTGAGGTCTAGTTAAAGCCAACTCATTAATATTCATAAGGTGGACAGAAACACTCCAGGTTTTAGAGCTCAGTCGGGCTTTAATTAGATTCATAGGCTCATTTAGGGTTAGGGAGATTAGGGTTAATCAGATTATGGTTAGGGATTTTAGGGTTAAGGCAAACTAGGGTTAGGGCTAGGGCTAGACTTAGGGTCTTAAACTAACTTCCAGATTACATCACATAATTACAAGTACAATGGCCTATTATACAATGTAATTGGCTTACAGTTATACTAGCTGCTCATTAGCATCATTTGTGCATGACATGGCTAGCTACTCATCAATTATTGCCTCTAGATAGGACAATAAGTAAGGTACAGTTCTTAAATGAAGGAAAGAAAGTGTCAAAGGCAAAATATTTTCAGGGGATATTAATGGGGATTTAGCCCACTTAGCAGGACCAGTACAAAGTACTAGGCTACATAACAGATTCATATCCTTGAATTGGGCATGTCTTCAATTTTATTCAGCAAACTCTACATGTTTAATAACATCAGTCAGACAATGTTATCTTTTTCAGTTGAAACCATAGGCATTAGGTGGAAAGGTAAGAACAGCACTCCCAGATAGACGAAGAATATCAGTGCCGTTGACAAGTTCTGTCTGAAAGAATCCTTGCTGTGACCCCTGAACCAGCGTAGGATGGGACAACTCATAAAACAAGACAAAGAGTCCAATTCGACCGGTCTCATTCGGTATTGGAGTATGCCGCTGAATCACAACTAGATCTTTACGAGCAGTTGAAATAGAAAGATGATCATACTGCAGAGATCTACTGCTAGTGACCTCGATTCCTTCCTCTCCACCATATGTTCCTTTTAGTAGTTGCTCTCCAGTAAAGTTGACAAAATATCCACCACGAACTGCATTAAAGCATCTCGACCGGGTGTTTCCAGTGAGAAGCCAGCGATTGAAGGTTGCAGATACACCACCAGATCGCCTAATTGGTTGAAAAATGGCATTTTGGAAAAAACGCAAGCCCAATTCATTAGGAGGAGAGAGAGAGAAGTCTAAGCCAAACCTTTCATCGAAGAACTGAAGTGCATTTTCAGTCTCTTGCTGAATTTCATCATCATCATATTCTAAAATTTCCCTGAAGAATGTCAGATTGGTATCCACAGCAGACACTCCAAGTACATCCAGAGGAACCATTCTGTCAGTAACAAGAACAATCTGAGCTTTAGGGTTGAGGTTTGCTGAACAGGACTGTGCTGCCACATTGGTGACAATGAGACCAATGAGCACCCAAATGACCTGCATGCTTAGTGTACGTAGATGCAGAGAGCTAAACTCGAGACTGCTAACTCAGACAAGCTACAACCAGGTACTGTTGTTTTAGTGAAGCCTTACAGGAAATATCAGTACCTTTGCACCAGGTGTGCAGAAGCACAATTTATTTGGCCCGTCCACAAATATGTACTACTCATGCATGCTAAACCATTACAATCATGTAGTAATGTCTAAAAGAAAACAGTCCTATCTAATCACTGGACTGGATTGTGGACTGGATTACTGGACTGGATTGTGGACTAGATTACTGGATCAACATTTAAACTGAAGTTGCTCATATCACCCGATCTCTACCCAATCAGAACAGTGGAAAGGTCACATGTTTGTACCAGCAAGTACAATGGCCTATTATACAATGTCAGGATGGATAAGCTAGTTTGACGCTCCTTCTCGCGTAGCGGTTCATAAGTTCCTGGCTGTAACCATCATGGTTGTCCCACTCAAAAAAGGAGGTTGCTCAGGCATGCTCTGCACAACATTCAGTACTTCTAAGATACAAACACATGCTGAAAGAGTCACTGGTTAAGTTTTCTAGTGGTTTTGAAGTGGCTACAATTGTCTAGGAATAGTGAGGCCATGGCCAGTTCATGCATAATAAGTAAGGGGTCTAGGGCATGTCCCCTTGCCCCCCCCCCCCCCCCACCCATAGCAACCTTTCCAGGGAAATTTTAAGCCACAGTTCTACCTAATGCCTTGCTGCATTTGAAAGCTGATCAACACTACTGTCACTAGTCTATTTCCAGGCATCTCAACACAAAACACAATTTCTAGCAGGCTGTGTGGTACCTGGCACCCTTTTACTCATTCAACTGTCCCTTGTGTGATATGAACAAACTAATACTAGTTCAACCTTTCATTCAACAATCCAGTCCAACAATCCAGTCCAGCAATCCAGTCCACAATCCAGTCCAGTGATTAGACACGACCACTGAGTTGCATGCCTGTTGGTGCATGACACACGAAGTTCAAGAATGCTTACAATTTGAATTGAGAAGCTTCTCCCATTTGTTAAATTAGTACAGCCTATAAATCAGCATTAATGGTGAGATTTGTTGTTTCCTTTTTGCATCTGCCTCTGGAGGAGTTCCTTGGTTGCATGGTTATGGTAGAAATGCCAGGATTGTAGCCAAATAGGTCTTCTAAAGAAGAGACTGATTAAACTAAAAAGCTCCTTAATGAGCTTTCAAGAAAACCTATTTGGTGGCATTCCAATCCTTGGGCAATAGTCACACTGATGCAAATGAGACAACCTAAAATGTGGTTGAACTAACCCAAGTGTTTTTGCAGTGATATATACATGCTGTATTTATGCATGAACTGGCCATGGCCTCACCACTCTTAGACCATTGCAGCCACTTCAAAAACAACGGAAAACTTCACCGGTGACTTTTTCAGCATGTGTTTGTATTTTTAAAGTACTGAATGTTGTGCAGGGCACACCTAAGCAGCACGGCAACCATGATGGTTGCAGCTGACAATGTATAACAGGCCATTGTACTTGCTAATTAAGTCATGTGACCTCTCCACTCTTCCGATTGGCCAGAGATCAGGTGATACGAACATATTCAGTTCAAATTTTAATCCAGTCCACAATCCAATCCAGTAATTAGATACGACCAAAGTCAAGCCTGCATTGGGGCTTAAGTGATCACTAAACATCAACACACCAATTCTCATCATCCGTTCAGAAACAAACCTTAGCCAGTTTTGATCGCTGCCTCAGCAGGAGTGGCCTGGATTGGTCTGTGGTAAGATTGAATCCTGGGTGGAGCACCATATCCATGTTCAGGCGAATCCTCTCAGGCCTGTCACAACCCAAGTAAAGAGAACCATAACAAACCATGGCAACATGTAAGATAAACAATGATTACTTTTAACCAGACATTCTCACTCAGTACTTGTCACCTGCAGCACTAATAAACACACTGTTGGTTTCATACCTTGCCAGAGCACACAGACCATGTATGTAGCTGTAGCAGCTCAGTTTATCTCTCTAATTAACCAAACTGTCTTATGTGCAAGTCTTACATGAGGCAGCTCCTGACAAAGATTGTTTGCATAATGCAGAGCATAGCTTGTCATATAGCAGTTGTCTTCTGTAGGTGGCTAACTATCAAGTACATGGATGACCAAGTGTTCTGACTACACACAGGCTAAGTCCAGCCTTCAGCTTGCCTCTGCTAGTCTGTAAGCATACAGCCCTGGCTATCCCAGACAGAGCTCTGAAAATGTAGCCTTGTGGCCCGAGTCATGCCTACGGGAAATATAAAGGCTCCAAAATGTGGACATCTCCCAACAGTGAACACACAGCAGTCGTCCTTAGAGAGGTTCCACTGCATGGTGACTTACCACTGCTTCTTCTGATCAGCTTCAAGTATGAATTATGTACAGAGTTGCATGGCATGTAGACTGGTAAGAAAGGCAAACAAGAGGCTATTTCTAGGATTAATAATTACTGCTAAAATACAGTCCAGTCATTTCATCCAGTAGCAATCTTGTGGGAGAGGTAGACAAGCATCAGCATGACAGAGGTCATTAATCGTTAGAGTACAATCAGGACAGATTTTAGTGTCTGTTATACGGAATGTGGAGGTGTCTGCATTTTGGAGGGACATAAAGTATTATGTTCAATGGAGAGTCAATCTGGACCGCAGATTTTTGTCCAATTTAATGAGGTGTCCGTTACTAGGAATGTCTGTTAAGAGAGGTTTCACTGTATAATATATGGATCTATAGACTGACTTGTCTAGTGATCAATTACTTTATTGTGGATGAAGAGAGACAGTCGGACAGATACCTAAAGCAAGAGCACCCACTATGCAAAGGACAAGCCAGGCTTCTCTCAGAACATAGATGGTGGCATAGAAGAGCTGCCCAGTATTTAGTACTAGTGTGTAGTACATACGTATATCACAATAAAAACATTTGGGTTACTTCAACCCTTATTTTTCGGTCAATTCTCAGAAGACCTGTAAATCAGCACTTCTGAAAGGGGCTTGCTGTTGCTCAAATAGCTCTGCCTTCTGGAAGAAGAGACTGATTAACTAAAGAAGCTCCTAGTATACTGCTCCAAAAACTTGCTCAAAATCTCCTTGAAAGAGTTTCAAGCAAACCTGTTCCTTCCATGCAGTATTGAGAAGTTTCTCCATTTACTGACCTATCAATCACAACTACTGACATTGCTTTGGCCTTGAACATCTGACCTTGGAGGATTGTCTTAAATTGGTAGCATAGATAGATCTGCCTTCTGGAAGAAGAGACTGATTAACTAAAGAAGCTCCTATAGTATACTGCTCCAAAAACCTTTGACCTTGAACATCTGACCTTGGAGGATTGTCTTGGTAGCATGCTTACAGTAAAGATACATAGCCAATTGCCTTGCCATGGTGAAGATGACAAACCGGTCTTCTGACACATGGAAGAAGCACACACCATTCAAGAAAACTTATTTGGTTGCATTCCTTGGGTGATATGTCATACAGATGCAACTGAAATGATTAACTAACACTGTACTTCAAATTTTGTCATGACATGAGTGCTCATCCTTTACGGTAGGATGTATTTACAATAAGAAGACATACACATATCATACGGACGTATAGTGTGCAGAAGTGAACTCCAATTAACAAGGATGACTGTTAGCAGTGTAAGGAGACAAGAGAGTCTCTACTGTTAGAGGTACACCTTCTACCTAGGTCTTGACAGTAAAATGGATAGTGTGAGAGAAAGTACCTGTTTAAGGTACCACCAGGAAACAGCTTGATTTCATATACCTAGTGTACAAAACGCCAGGGCTAGCTATGCATGGTACGTACCACTGTGCTAAGGGGTTGTGACTAGGCACTAGATTCCTGCTATGAGATCAAAGTTTAGCACCACGAACAGAGTCTGACTCTGCAACAACATGTAGGGAGAAGCATTGCATCCCAGGTTGGCAGTATGAGCCCAGTGTAAGCAGTTTTGATACATGAGGTCCACCTTGCACCACTCTTTGCATGTCTACTCAGGGTAGAGGCTTATTATGTATGTAATATGTATAGAAAATTGGATTTTGCTAATGCCTGCTGCCACTGTTTATGCATATATGCAAATACGAAGCACAATTTTTCACATGCAATTTCCTGGATTTATATAGTACTTGTAGCATGGTTCTATTGGTAAATCATGTGGCATGCTGGGTGTGGTAAATACAGAAATAACAGTGCTGTAAAATTGTTCTTATCCACTGGTCACTCATAGTGCAAACCAGTCTTGAAAACAAGTTGTTTTCCAGAATCACTAGTTAATACACAAAGACAGACAACAGACAGACAGACAATAGGCAGAGAAGCAAGTAGACAGACAACATACAGACAACAGCCAGGCAGACAACAGAGAGACAGACAGACAGACAATAGGCAGAGAAGCAAGCAGACAGACAACATACAGACAACAGCCAGGCAGACAACGGAGAGACAACAGGCAGAGAGGCAAGCAGACAGACAACATACAGACAACAGCCAGGCAGACAACAGAGAGACAACAGAGAAGCAAGCAGACAGACAACATACAGACAACAGCCAGGTGGATAACAGACAACAGGCAGGCAGACAGACAAATGTACCTGTGATCATAATAGGTCCTCCATTCAGGTGAGAAATCATGCCTACATGTCAGAATACTGCCTGTCATCTCTGTTGACACACACCTGCAAAAATGAACATCTCTATTCAAATTTATCTTACAGCAACAGAGAAAAATTATTATTGGGAGAAGGCCTCCTACATACGTCCTGGTCCAGAACGCTGGACACAATCACAACGTAATGATGGCAACATGTCCATGCAAAATTGCCAGTAATGCAGACTATCTCCTGGTGTCATAAGCAGATCCTTCCCATTCCTCAGCATCTGAAAATATTATCTTGCAAGCCAGACCCAGTGCAGATTGCTTGTATATGTGCATGTATGGCTAGGGGACAGAAGTGGCATAGGAAGTCACAAACACCCACTCTGAGGTCTACTGTCATTCTAACATAGCTTTTAGGCATTTTTATGACTCCCCATGCTGCTATCAACCCCTCTGACCTATGCACAGAAACATATAGCCAACTGGTGGCTGGGGCCTTGCTCAGCTTATCTAGCTTGAGGAAAGAAGAGATCAGTCATTCACATGAGAAAAGACACCAGGCTCTTTCCCGCGTTTCTACACTGCATGCAAGTGACAAAAGTCCGGTGAGGGCCTAGAAACAAGGCTATTGATGGGCACGGCCAATCACTTCTAGAGTGCAAATGTGGGATCAAGAGGAACCAGTACAGCTGAACTTTCACCTATAGAAGCTTCTTCATGTATCACTCTTATCACTAATTGTGGGGGGTCAATGTAACACTTGTTTGCCTGCATTCACCCCTCAGGTAGCATGTAGCTGTACTGCACACCAACCCACATGTTGCCCCCTGAAAGTGAATACTTAGTATATAGTCCAGTCATTTTATGGTTTGACCTTAAACAAATTACAACACAAATGCTCTCAACTGTTTCTGGTACAGAAAAATGTGCTCTATAACATACTAAAAGTCTCGAGGAATCTCATGGGTGGAAAGTATAGAAAATTGACCTCAACCGAATGCATTTTTTAGGTCAATTTGTATACATAATTAATGTATGCATGCATGGATCCTAGCTTACAAAACAAGATTCAGAGCATCAAAACCTCTTTTTTAAATATAATACTGGTCAAAATAATATACTTTCAATAATGAAATCATCTAGCAGTGATGTATTGTGATAAAAAATTACAATTACTCAGTATCGTCATCTATATCATCTTCATCCTCATGTATGGGGTTGTTTGAGTTAGTGCAGCCTGACCCTCTGCAGTTGCCACAAGCAGGAGAACATTTCACATTGTGTTTCTTGCATGTGCACCTCATACTGCTGTAGAAGAAAATACGAAGAAGCTCAAAGTGTGGAACATCAAGGCTGTCAAGGAGCAACTAGGCCCTGAAATATGCAGCAACATCCTCTTCTGCATGCAGTCCTTGGATATGATACTACCTCACACCTGTATGGCATTGGAAAGGGCACTTCTCTCAAGAAGTTCAAATCGAGTCGACACTTTCGAGAACAAGCCAAGGTGTTTGCTACAGAGTCAACTACCACCAAGGAAATCTCCACTGCAGGAGAACAAGCATTGGTAATTTTGTATAATGAGACACCCGGGGAATCACTCGACTCTCTGCACTATAAACGTTTCTATGAAAACGTTTCTACGAACGCTTCCTGATTTCAGCTGCTGCAAAATACCACAGCCTCTGAGTTTACTTCCAAATATTGGAGTGGAAAGGTAGTGGTGACAAAATTAGGCCTCTGGAATGGGGATGGAAGAAGAGTGATGGAAAACTTATGCCAATACTCACAGACTTGCCATCAGCTCCAGATGAACTCCTGAAAATGTAACTGTCACACTGACTGCAGCAGTATGAGGTGCACATGCAAGAAACACAATGTGAAATGTTCTCCTGCTTGTGGCAACTGCAGAGGGTCAGGCTGCACTATATAACTCAAACAACCCCATACATGAGGATGAAGATGGTATAGATGACGATACTGAGTAATTGTAATTTTTTATCACAATACATCACTGCTAGATGATTTCATTATTGAAAGTATATTATTTTGACCAGTATTATATTTAAAAAAAGAGGTTTTGATGCTCTGAATCTTGTTTTGTAAGCTAGGATCCATGCATGCATACATTAATTATGTATACAAATTGACCTAAAAAATGCATTCGGTTGAGGTCAATTTTCTATACTTTCCACCCATGAGATTCCTCGAGACTTTTAGTATGTTATAGAGCACATTTTTCTGTACCAGAAACAGTTGAGAGCATTTGTGTTGCAATTTGTTTAAGGTTGACCCCTAATTTTGGTTAAAATGACTGGACTAATACTAAGCCACGTCTCATAAAATGTATTCAATGCAATAGTTGCAACTCTACAGCCGTGCTATATTTCTGTGCCATTTTGGGCATAGTTCCTTTCTTTCTAACTTCTATGTTCTAGTGTATAGCACATATTAGTGCATGGGAGGTCACATATTGCAAGAAAAAGAGCCTTCATACCTCAAGTAAAATATGAGTGAGTTACCCTGTTGTAAATTTGAAACAGGCAGAATCTTCCATGGGTAATAATAATAATAACAGAACACACCTTCACAGTCCCACGATCTAAGACTTCCCAACACAACATCATCTTTGTAGTTAATAAGATGTGAGCAACTCAAAACTTACCTGGCAAGTTCCACCTACAAGAAAATAGTTCTTCACCCTTCCTGCTGCTTCCTGATTCAACAAATTCGGTTTTACAGTGCTACCCACACCTGACAATCAAAGAGGTCTGTGTAGCTTTTCGGTCAAACTCTTGAGCTTCTCTTTTGACACTGTGCATTCCAACTGATAAGCCTTCAAACTCAGCTGTCTTACAACTACTTTTACACACATTTTCACATGCACACAAGCTGCAACTTGACCAAATGTGCTATTTATAGTACACAAAGAAGATTCTGCTTTCACCACAGCAAGAATAACGTTACACACTTTTCCTCTTCCTTCTGTAATAAAGATTATGTCATCGTGCACTCTTGGTAGAATCAATACTGCAGACTGCATCAAGTCACTTCAGAGTCAGTAACTCTTCTTTTTATGACAAGTAGGCTAGCAAAACGCCACAGTATTCATAGCAGACCAATATTGTGTTCATGTATGACACAGACACAAGTGTGGATAGCTATGTACTTAAGAGATTAAGAGATCACCAAGCAAACCATGTATATCATAAAGTACCTCCTCAGTGCTTCCCATGTTCTGTGGTTGGGATATGAATTGGGTATGATGATTGCAGGTACTACAGCAGGTTCCTTCAACATGGCTATGAAAAGGGATATCCACACCTATACAGACCAGGGTAGCAGCAATAAACTACCAAGTCAGTACGTTGAAGAAGAGGATCAAATTCTTACCGGAGATGTATCATATGGATGTCCATTGCTATAGGACTTGAAGAGATAAGCACCTGCACAAATACACACAATATATCAGCACCAGACAGATCAACACATGCATGGGTAAAGTATACTATGAATAATGTATATCATACATACCTTCCTCTGTAAACAATACCTCCAGGTTCTCAATCTCTAGGCCTGACTCATCATAGACTGAAGCAATTGCACCATCACATCGCATGGCAATCTGTCGCGAATAGCAAATGTTTGAAAGTTGCTCCAATTCTAAAAACACTTGCCTACCTCCAATGGCTTCTCACAGTGCTCGCCAGTTAATGCATAGCATCCAATGATCTGAGATCCACAACATCTATTTCAAGACACATACATGCGATACTGTGTAACACACTACAGTTTCTTGGAATATTAGGTCTTAGAATAAGAACACATTCTGCTGTTTCAAAAATTACTATTATGTACAATAATAAATAAAGTTTCATCCATTAGCATGAGCATGAGTGCACATATGTGCAATATGACATGGAGGTATGAACACCTTCACATTCTCACAGAGAGCAACTTTCTTCAAAGTCCGGGTTTGAAGTTGCTACAATGGCATACCTCTAATGGCCTCGGTCCATAAGCACAAATTACTGATGGTGCTATCTGTTTACACATCACTGTTTGAGTCCAACTTCAAACAATAACTGCATATGAAGTATGAGCTTACCTTGCACAGTCAAAAAAACGGGTGTTTAATTTCACAGTAAAGGTTTTGGGTTTCACTGGAGCTCTTGCCTGCAAAACAGCAAATAAAAAACTAAATCCCCAGAAGGCAGCAACAGTTATGCTTAATATTATCATCATCAGCACAAAAGATTCGAAGATCTATTCAATTAGGAGCTACGCAAATGATCACAGCTCACAGAGCTGCTATTTGCAAGTTTTGTTGCGCCATAATGAAAGAAAAGACAGGGTACTATCAGAAGGAATACCACTGAGTGTGGTGAAAGCAGTTGCCATTTGGGAAAGTATGCACAGAAAAATAACTAAGAACTGTTTCAAGTGCATACTGAAATGGAGATAAGATGTTTGCAAATTACAAAATCTTTTTGAAGAGCAAAATTTACAGTTGTGGAAATAACTATCTCTCAATGAGACACTACATCAGACTCGATTTTGTCTCTACAGTCATTTTCACTCTTGAATCCATAATATACCAGGACCAATCTTAAAATGTTCTTCTCACTATCACAATGTCACCTATCATGACCATGCATTATAGCATCTGGGCAATGCATTATCTGAAACTGACTTGTTTCTCAAAATCAGCTTCAATTTCATCTTCTTTTGCCAGTAGAGCAACCTGAAAAACAGTACACACTTGTCAAAACTTACCCACTATTAACTAGCAATTTTTGCCTTTTCAGTATACTACATACATTAAAAGCCCTTTTAATTGCCAGATAAATATAGGGGAGAATGAGCAAAGTGCAGGTTTGTATAAGACAAAGGTGCATGATAAAATACAAAATCCAAGAATTCAAGAAAATCTTATGTAGTGTCATTACTAACCATACAAACAGCAGTTACAGTACAGACGCTCAAGATGTGCTATGCAGTTGTTGAAAACTAACACACTACCTTTCTCTCATAGAAATGACCCTCCTTAGCTCTTCCCAACCTCTGATCTATTGCTCTTACTGCAGTTGCTCTACGACCCTGTGCATGTAACAACCAAAACATAACAAACAAGTATAGAATACTGCGTTTCTCTTGTGGTTGGGCTCCAGTAAACATGATGTCCACAGCTTTTACCTAATCTTTATCTGTGCTACAGTGCTTACATGCACAACAATGAGCTGTACATGTGCAAAGACATAAAATAGCCAGATCACCAAACTTACTTTCCTCACATGAATACCATAAAATTTTTGTGTTGTAAATTTTTGCATTTTATTATTTCCCGTAAAAAGAGTCTAGGACACCCACGAAAATTTTTTAAATCGATTTTACGTTCCCAGGTAGTGATCTGGAAGGAGACTACGCATGGAGTACAAACATGGAGTATGAACATCTTGCTGCACTCATGTAGAGCTTGTGGCTACTACAAACTACTCGCATGTGAAAAAGTGCCAAGGAACGCTGCAGACACATACTGTAGCAGTTAAGACAGACAATTATCGGGCACTGAGAACGTTATCACGCATTTGCCGCACGGGTATCAAAGAAGAGCCATCTCGTACGAAATAACGTAACTAGCTAGCCACACTGAGAAACCCTGTGTCCAAAACGTGGCGTCCATAATGATTATTTGTTGTCAAATATATTTATTTTCGAGGCTTACACAAACCTAAAGAATATTATAACACAAATTTCCAGATCTACGGTAGTTATTTTTGCTGTTACATTGTTGATGGCCATGCAGGCAGTATATCTCAAGATATCTTCCTTGTATGAGTTTAGTAGTTGTGTAGTTAAATGTATTATAACACTGGATTACGACAAATACCAATGTTTATATGCAGAAGTTAGATGTATAATGTTGAAAAGAAAAAAAGCACTACAGAGATCGAGCTGAAAATTGAACCCAGGGCCTACTAAATATTAACTGAACACTCTTATGATTGAGCCACTGCACACTGCTTAAAGCAGCCAGACTAGAGGCCTCAGCTATCTTTCTCTTTATCACTTAGAAGATTTAATGTGGTCATTTTCCTATAAATATTTCACCAACTAAAAGTTTTTATCAAACCTTCTTATCCCCACTATTTGGCAAACAAAATTGCAACTGTCCAAACATGAATATGCTATTTACCTTTAATTCAGCAAGGGACAGTTCATCACTGAAGACTTCAGATGATTTCACCAGCTCTCCATCCACTGACAGCTATTAAGAGGAACAAAGCAGAGAGATATCTTTTAGGTTATTGATACAGTTTCACACACACTTGGCTGTGGGCTAGGTCTACAAGTTGGAAGCATAATGGCTTCTTATTCGTAGTTGTACACTAAAACAGCTCGAGACACTTCCATTTCTCTGGGACTTAGAGACTTATATAGAACAATTGGCCCATAGACAGCCTGTAGTGTAGACTCAAATGCAAAACAAACATTGGGCTCACATGAGTAATTGCCAGTTGCTTGAGAATGTCTGCAAACTCTGTGTAACATGCCAAGAGGGTTTGTCGCATATTCTCCTCCAGGCTATGTGAGCCATCTGTTTTAACCACCAGAGAAATATCCTAGCAGACAAGATACATATAACAACTATCAGTAGTATATCATATATGTGTTCAACACTCGATCCTTACAATTATATCATTGTCTTTAATATTCTAGCATTAGCTATACGCTATTTCATGCATCCTTTGCTTTTATGCATAAATGTCATATTACACCCCAAGAGGAAAGAAAGTGGAAAAAGATGAGGGAAAGAAAGTAAAGGCCACTCAAGTTCAGTGTACACAGTTGCATGACTTGTGTAAACTCTGTATTCTGGCATGTAACACAGTTCAGTGGCCCACTCACTTTCTCCCACAAGGAAACACTGTATCCACATTCAACTAGCTTCCTCCTGTCTTCAACATTTCGAGGAATAGCATCCAAATAGCAGTCCAACATCCTCATTCTGTCCTCCAAGGCATCAGCAACTCCACTGTCACTTACACCGTCCTGTCTCTGACCAGTTTCAAGAACTGGGATGCTGTTTGTTTCAGAAATCTCCAGTGTCAAGAAGTGTCGAAGATATCCAGAAATTGCACTTTTCAGTGAGTTAAATCTTGGGGTCTACACAGTGATGTAAAAACACACTGGCTACCAAAGTGAAACATTAATGAAGACAGTAGTGAAATATGGGACAGAATCTAAGTCTAACCTGCATATGTGCAATCCTGGTTGCACACAGTGCCAGAAGTTGCATCATGTCTTCACTCTGTAAAACTTCTGGTGGGAATTTACTGTGCGGATAAAGGGAATGTGAAGAGTGAATGCAAGCACTGACTGTTTGGATCAACATGCCAAACAACTGCAATGTCAGCAGTAGCAGAAGAATTTGAGTGACAAATTAAGCTTATCCAATAGATAAAAACAATGGTTAAGACAACCTTTTAAAGATTTCCAGGAGCTCATCTTTTGAGAGTTCACCACATGATGCAAGTTCAGATTGGAAAAGAGTTCTACATAGATTAAAGTGCATTCCAAATAAGATAAAAAACTACACAGGTAATGAGACTATGTACCGGAAGAGAGCAATCTGGGATAACTGAGTAGAGATGCTCTCCCAGACATCCTTCTTGAATCTGCACAAGAAATCAGAAAGTATTTCATTTTGTATTGCACATAATTACTCATGCGAATGTACAAAGTCATTTGGGAAGTGTTGCAGCTTCATGCAGTTGATAAAAAGCTGTATTTTTGGCTACAAGTCACATGAGAATTTATATCAAAACATGAAAACTTGTACCAGAACTGCAAGTCTCGCAAGGATTCTTATCAGGTACTACAAGTCACACACATTGTATCTGAACATACAATAAAATCAGAAAGTCATATGATAAAACCATTATCACCATAGCACCAAAGCTATGCTTGTAAAAAAATATCATTTGCGTCATTGTTACTCCTGCTGTGCACTTGTAACAATACAGACAGCAACAAACTCGTGATATTTTCTACTATAGCTTTGTACCACGGGTACTATTGGGGAAAATTAGATAGTATGGTAGTGCAGAGATACCTTTTCACCCGAAGAGCATCTTTCAATTCAGATAAACATGGTGCAGTCAACTTGGTTATAACTGCCATTTCCAGCTCCCTCTTCTGCTGCATGATATCCTCCTCCTCCTCCTCCACATTGCTCTGAAATTCCCTCAGTGACCGTTGTGGCTTCTCTACATCCATTGCTGCAATCAGGAGCTGTCATACGGTAGTGGGAACTGATATAACTAGACAGAATATTTTAGCAAGATCACATAGTGGTAAGAAGACATTATATATAAAGCTACAAAGTATATATACACTCAACCTCACTTCACACAGAGCCAGAAGTTGTCTATTTGAAAGGGCTCCAGTAGAGTAACCATAAATAAACTGGCGGAGTGGAGCATAGTGTTCATCCTTAAGCTGCTCTCTGCACACACGAAACACACCTCGGATTTCCTACACAAGATCAAGGAAGATGCTTTGCTACATGTATAGACAACAGTTAAACCATGTCGCTTAAGAAGTTAATTCCAAACCTACACTATCACAATAGCAACTGAATTGTCATGGAACAGAGAGGCAACTTCTTATGTGCATGGCTTACCATGCAGGAAACTACAAAACACTACTGCATGGTATATGTGTCCTTGGCTGTACATATGTTTGGTACAATACATATTGCAATGCAAGTATGGAATATATACTGCACTGTTGGCACCCCACACACTAAGCTACAGATAATGCTCAACAATGAAGAGTTTGCAATTAGCATTACATGTCATCTTACATCTCTTTTTCCTCTAACAATCAGTGCCCGAAAGAGGTCTTGAACATCTTCTATCTCTTCAGGAAAGTTAGCCTTCATAAACTGGCAGGAGGTCTGTCACAGAACCAAGAAGAGCCACACCTAATACACTTAAAAGCCATTCTAAAAGCTGATTACACACCTCATGACAATACCCCTTCCTGGTCAACAACATATATTGTTGCCCACACACAACTCAGTGGTACATTTACAAACATGTTGCATATACTGCATCTTCTAATCCTTCACAGGTAATGTACAACTGTTTGAAAGTGAAGAACTGAAAACTATGTACCTTGATAAGGACAAGTAGAGAGCTGTAGCTGGAACTGACAAGCTGTCTTGCCATTTGGGTAATAAACTGCCTACAGAAACCAGAATGAGACTCACTTGAATTGGTCCTGATGCACATGTACATACCTTCCCCACTGCAAACCATCAGGCGACAGCTATACATATGAGTATACCAGCCTTTCCTCCCTTCTCCCCCCTTCTGATCCTACTTAGGACATAGCCTCATGTGAGAGCTCACTACGAAACCTCACGCAAGCTAGGTGACAAACGCCAGTTATGTAGCCATGCATTCAAAGTTGCTGGATTCAAGTAGTTCATATGTACAATCTTACATTGCACAGGATCAGTGTGTAATAAAAAGGGTACAATTTTTCATGGTAAGCAGTCCGGCCAATGTAATTATGAAATAGCCAAGGTGTGAAATCTTCACACATTCATGACCTTTTCACTAAACCAAGCAACCGTTCTTACCTGAGTTCATCTCCACTTGAGGATGTTGGTAACAGATCAGAAAGCAAGTCAATTCCATTCGAGATCAACGGCTCTATGTTGTGACCAGCTTCAAGAGTCTCTATAAAGAAGAGATTGAGGTATGTAATAAACATACCAAACCATAATAGCATAAATACATGTAGGTGTCGCTACAGAATGGCAGTAGCCCTCCACTCTCCTGAGTGAGGTGTACCTGGCCATGGACATTCAACCTTCATATAATATTGGAATGTGCTCGTACACACACACACATGCACAATGCAGCCCAGCTAGTGTGGGGTCTGCCCAAGCTCTCCCAATAATTTGTCGCATCATAAGCAATGACTTACATACAGCACAGTGGGTTTTCAAAAATGGGCCTTCAAATCACAAATTAGGTGAATCACATCCATTTACAACGTGGGAATAGAAACATGTCACGAGAGGTACACAGTTGAGTTCACAGGAGTGTGTATGTATCCCCAGCAGGAGGGAGACAGCATCCATAACCTTTACCTCATCCCTGTTTTGAACAAGACAATACTATATGGTTGGTCATTCTTGCTGGTATCAGTACATGTTTGCAAAACATGTGGGTTTCTGAGTTTGTGTGATTTTGATTTTCACAGTCAATGATTCCCAGAAGATGTAGTGCAAGTACAGATGTTCATATTTGTGTGTCACTTCTTCCATAATATCCATACTACCTGTTACGAAAATGCCATTTTCATGCAATCAAAGTTGAGCAGATGGTACCAAAATAAGCTCTCCAGCATGGCTTTTCATCGCCTGAATGAAAATTGTAAAACTCTAATTCTTACAGGTAACAGGAAGAATGCGATAAACATCTGTATAGTGGTAGATAGGCCATATCTAAGGACTACCAGCAGGACCTTCTGCAAACATGTATATTTGTTACATACCCTGTGTGATTTTCAGAATATCAATAGTAAGTTCCAGTTTTTCTTCGTCAGAGAGATCTGTCCTCTCCACATTCTTCACCTGCAGGAACAACATGAACAGATCAACTATATTGCTTTTCGAATAAAGTATTTTCATCTGTTTGCAATGTGTGCATACCAGTTTAGGTACTACAATGCCACACAGCTGGAATGGAGATGCCACACCATTTTCAACAGAGAGAATTGAGAGATCCAACACCTGAAGTGCCAGCTAAGGAATCGATTGAGGAAAGCAAACACAATAGATATTGACAACCACTAACAACACCAACAACTTCAAACCTTTTTCTTGTCCACTTTCCAAGTTATGCTACCGGGGGGAGGGGGAGGATCTTCACCAAAGAATCTGAGTACAGACACATGAAAATAAAATAGAAGTACCCAGGTACATAGGCAAGTCATTGTTGGGGTCCGCTTGTTCAGTGTAACTTCCTGTGATAACTAGAACAGTTTTGACAAAAAATCAGGCATTAAGTGTACGACTGACAACCTGACAGCAAACGTTTCTAACAACTTTGACAGGGAAGTGTTTTCTGAGAAACTACACTTACTCTGTACTACAGTCATATTAACCATTGATGTCTCTTAACGAGTATGTTACTAGTTAATTGGGAGAGGCAGGTATCGTGATATCAGGCCAAGCTGAAGTGTAGGGCCAACAAACCGTTGAGAGTTTAGCAGTTTCACTGGTGTAGCTGGGATCGAGGGTTACCTTGCAATACTTGGCTTAGCATGAGTAGTAGCTACACGACAAAGCTAGTGGTTGTTCTCAGTTGCTCATCAGTTTATCAAATTGAAGATGATTTCACAGGAGAATACAGCTAGCACAAGTGTCATGAACACAGTGACCATACCTCTGGGTTGCCGTGGTGAATAAATGACAATGTTGGTTAGTGTTATTCTGTCTAGTATCATCACTCTTTTAGAAGCACTGTTACGGCTGGCAAGTACACTTCTTCATGATAGCAGTGTTATGTTTTAAGGAGACGTGTGGGTCTCATTACAGGGTTGAAGGGATTTTACTCCCATTGTCAATTGGTTGTGCATGCATGGTGTGTGTGTTGGTTGCACATACATGGTTGTAACAACTCAAGTGGTACGGTACTTGTGTGTGTGAGCAAGGGGTTCACTCAGGGTAGTGACACGCAGGCTTATGTACAGTCACTCAGTCAACTGAGTTTGCAGTTCAAATGTTCATGTGTAGGTGGCTAAGTATACGATAACCACGAATTTAAATTCATGTTCAAACAGAATGTGGTTCATCAGTCACGTTGAGGCTGTTGAAGATATGTTGTAAGCAGGCAAACCATTCAGTTTGTGCGAGGCATGATTATTGAGACGGAAAGTGAGTCTGTTGTACCTCACTGTCCTCCATCCAGAGATAACAGTGTCTTTAAATCAGGAGAGAAAGCAGGTAGCATATGAGACTCCAGAGCAGAGAGAGGCCCAATTTCAGCAATGATTCTCGCTCGATCAGCAGCAAGTGTTCATACTGATACTGAAGTCCACTTACCACAATTTATGCAGGTTTCTAAATGCCCACTTCTTGCCAACAACCTAAATGGTAATCTGCAGCTACGGTTTCAACACCATCCTTACACTACACTCAATGTGGCACCAGATAAACAGTTCCAGAAGGGCTTGTGGGTCAGACAGGGCACAGAACTCACTAGAGCAAAGGTCAGTCTATTCTTCAGAGCTTGGCAATGGGATTACACTGTAATGGTGATATGTACATACCATAGTCACTAGGAACACAGTTTGCTCTAATTCATGGAACAAATTGTTATATAATTTTAACAAGCATTCCAATCAATGGATGCTAGTTAGCGAAGTACAGTAGCTACGTGCTTCCCTTGTTAGTAAGCAAAATTGACTAGCTGCTTTGCAGCTCTGTGCTCCCAAAAACAGTACACAGGTACGCTAGTACAGTCCATTTCTATCTGCGGTTCTAAACACAGTCATGCTATATACCTTAAAAAGGTGATAGCATGAACTGAAACTTTACAAAGTAGCTTTCAAAGAGAAGACACCAGATGGCAGCATATGGACTCATCATAGCTACTATTTTTACAGTAGACTAATGCATAAGTTGTAAATGAACAAGCTACACAGCTCAGCCTCAGGCCTTGCATGACTCGTTTATAATAACAAGATAAACAGTACAGTGAGTACAGTTCTACGCTTGAGTGAATGCCTGATCATGAGTCTCCAGAAGTCTTGTCTATAACAAGACAGTCCATCTCAATCTTGACCTAGAACCATTCGCTAATATGTTTGAAGGGTACAGAGAATACTTTTTGGCACATTCTAATTAGTTGCAAAAACAATTATTTTTCCACATAACCGCACCCCAAGATGCTCATAAGAGGTTAGTGCTGCAGGTTTACCTTGGCTCGAACACTTTAGAGTTCAGTGCTATACTTACGTAAAATGTTTGTTAGTAGGCTTTAGGAAAACAAAGTTCACTGCTACTTAGCTACAAGACCTGAAGTAGAAGGCTTTAGAGATCAGGATTTGTGCTGCAAATTTACCTCAAGTAGAGTTCAGAGTTTTGCGGCTTCTGTGCCAGACATCAGTTTATCAATAGTGAATAGCAAGGCATCCCTTCACCTGCTTTATACTCGCGCATTACGTGCATAATATTAGCCCAAGGCACGGTAGCGCACTCAATACATGTAGTAATGATTTTATACGTAGGTATATTGAACGCGTGATGCCACGTAAGCAGATCGGGATAGACTAAGTTCACCCGGTTTGAAACGGTTACGTCATCTTATTAAATATTCATAAGAGGCTACTAAGACAAAGATGTTCAAGAAGTAGTGCATTCCCTGGCCCTAGCCCTAACCCTAACCCTAGCCCTAACCCTAACCCTTAACCATTTAGCCAATGACCCGCTTTGGATTGCCACCATGCTGTATGGTCTAATGTATTTAACCTACGGCAGCATGACGGAATATAAATATTTTAAATTAATAAGGAGCGCGACGGATTATAAACAGTTATTGTTGTGAAAGATGGTAGTGTTACAGTACAAGGTAGGGTTACATATAACACAAACACACTCATGCTCACCACCCTGGTAGAGAGCAGGTTCTATATGGGTAAGAGCAATTGCTTGGTGAGCATTTGAGTGGATGGAATTATGATTTAAAAACCCCCTCGATATCAGAGAAAATAATGAGAGAGAGAAAAGGGTGTCACGAGTCAATAGAACATAGAATGTGATCATTAAATGATTGTGTGGTCAGAACATTAGGACATACCCACAAGCCAAAACTTGGCCCAACTTCCAAATCAGTGTGTTTAAAATTTCTTGAACAAACTAGTCAAAACTGCTATACCAATGTGCATGCATTAGTTCATTGGCACCATTTAGAGAACTGCCTACGTCTATCATCCTCTCATACATACACATGAATGTGATCTTACTTGGACAGCTTTTTCTTGTTGAATCTCACTGGCACCTTAGACTCTCTGAAAAGCTTGGGTAGAATGCTTGCATACACAAATGAAATGTTGTCTCCATTTCGAATCTACGTACAAAATAAGAAGTTGACTCAGCAGTACAAAAAATACACATTAACCAGATGAACAAACAATGAACAGGCTTATGCTAACTACGTACACTGATTGCTCTGCATCTCTTGGTGACCACATGAGCAGTTTTGTAATTGTTGAGGTATTGCACCATTAAGATACGTAACTGTATGCTGTAATTGACACAAGTATTGTGTCCTCAGGATGTCTATGACACATGGGACATGGAAAAGGGAGGCCTTGCACATGCATAAACAAACATGCTTTGCTCACCATTGCACAGGCCAGTTGGAACAACTGCAACAGAATTTGCAATCTAGTTTTTCTGTCTAACTTCCTCTCCATGTCGGAGACAGGTTGAAAGACGTCACCACTTCCAAGGGTACCAGTACCATTGCTATCATCTTTTAGCATGGGTAGCTCCAGTACATTTTCTTCACCTGAAACTTCAACTCTTTCTTCAAACCCTGTCAGTAAATTCAAAGACATTCAATCCAGCTATATAATAAACATTTCAAAAGCAATGTTCTCCTTTCACTAACCAACTTCTTCTTGCAGTGGAAGTGAGCTTAGCAGATCCTCCAGTATCAGCCGACTCACGTGCATGGCTTCTAGATGCAAGGCATTGGCTTTGGCCTGAGCTCTGGGTACATTGTATAGTTGCTTCGTAAAATATCACATCATTTAAGAGATGTTGCAGAAGCCAGCTACTATTTGAACAGTTATAACTTGTCTAATCAAAGTTGTCTGTCTAAATAGTAAAATCACTTTTTGCAGTACGACTACATGTGAAGGAAAGTGCCAACTGACTTCAATTCATAAACAAAATCTATTCTGTAATGTTGTATACCCAGAATAAGAGCGGATGTGACCTACCATATTTCTTCGATCAAACACCGTGGCTACTATTTCCATTGCACGTTGCTGTGCAGCTACTATTCGAGGGCGGCTATTTCTTTGGAAAGCCCGCCGACATCAACGACTGCTGGATAAGGTACATACGAGCGATACAGTGACGACTGTTAGACGCTGTCAGTAGTAATCACAGCCTCACAGTTCTGCTGTCATGGAAACGAGTCATCCAACAAAAACAGCCCTAGTGCTAGCCCAGTGACCATCGTCAGAAAATATTTGCGTACGTGTGTGTGTGCCATGGCTACTATTTGAGGACAGCGTTTATATTACTTAGAGCTCCTGACTGTGCAGCTACTATTCGAGGGCGGTGACTATTCAAGGGCGGTGACTATTCAAGGGCAGTGACTATTCAAGGGCAGTGACTATTCAAGGGCAGTGACTATTCCAGGGCAGTGACTATTCAAGGGCAGTGACTATTCCAGGGCAGTGACTATTCGAGGGCAACGTCTATTCAAAGAAGTACGGTATGTACACATTTTTCAGACCCAAAATTTTGGTACTACAGAATAATGAAAATTTACTGTGAGCAGGACAACAAAGTGGACATGCTTGACACAGCATGTGACAATGGAATTTCCAATCAAACAAGCAGTTTCATTGATGCCTCTGCACAAAAATTTAGTGGCCAGACCAAATTAACCTACTGAATAAATATTCAAGTTTAGTTTTCTATGTGTACCACTGATGTATATCTATAGCCTCATACCTGGCTTATCATAATTTTCACTACCTGGGAATGAGGCATTGACATACTCATGCATCCAGTCAAATAGAATGGTAGAGATTGGAATCATGTGTTCAATAGAATCAAAAGATTACACAATTTAAACTTAGAAAGTGTGGTGATGGAGACCTACCTGACTTCATCAATGGGTGGAAAGAGGTGAAACACATCTATCAGAAACCTGAGGCCCTCTGTGAGAAGTGATTTCCTGTAAAGCAGAAAAGCTCCCTAAATGGAACGTATATGTACTATGTCCTTTACCCATTGGAAAAGTTAGATGCTATATGTAAATACATTTTAGTGGATCCACAAACCTAATATAAGAACACCTCCAACATAAAGCAATTTGGTATTGTAAAGTCGTAGTATTTAAGCAGAACTGTAATCTAATAGCTTGAGAGATACGGTAGTCTCGCGAAAGAGCGCCCATGGGCGGAACACCTTACAAGCCTGCCATAGAGGGGGTGGGCGCTCTTTCACATTTAACTACGTACGTTGCTTACAGTGACTCACAGTCCTCGAATTCGCTGAAGAATAGGACAAACAATAACGTACAATGGAGCCATCGGCTTGGAAGCTCAAGTTCTAACTGCACGCAACAGGCTCTGAACGGCAAATAATACCACGACACTACCGTGAGCATGGTGTAGCTAGCGAACACGGCCGTATTAGCTATGTACTTCTACGCAAAGCCACCCTTCAGTAAAGTGTACGTGAAGTTTCTCACCTCTAACGTGCATAGCACTTGAGGCCGCACTTCTCAACACTCGAAGAAAGCGCACCATTTAGCCACACAAAGCTCGCTTCAGGGTGGACGCACTTTCGAGTGTGGGCGCTCTTTTGTGAGACTACAGTACTAAGTACGTATAGCACATCCATTGCAAGAAAGATATAGCAACATTTAATGTGTAGATGAGATAAGACTGTGGGATGAAATTACTGGCTCACTTGTGTTGGGAATACACAGCTAGACAACCATACTCCAGCAGTTTGCAGGACACGGCATGGTTCTTGATGCCAAATGTTGGGCCAAAGAGGTTTGGCAAGCAGGTTTGGAGTACTTTTGCAGGTGGCTCTCCCTGTTCAACCAACGACATGACAAATTCTAGCAACTCCACAAAGAACTCATGGGGAGAGTCAGACAAGTAACCTGCAAAAAAAGCATCTGTCAAGTTACTGTAGAGAGAGTGGTGGCTAACTCCTCATTCACAAAAATTGCCTGGTTTATAGTTCATACAAAGATCACAATTGCAATGTGCTCCGGCCCAAACTTGGCTTGAAGTTAAATCTCGTGATAATCCAAAATTTTGGTATGTATACCAGGACAGAGATTCAGTTACACTGGGTACATAAAACTAGTACAAAAATGGCCAAATTCAACTCATGTAGCATAAAGCCTACTATTTCTTGATGAAGGTGTTAAGTCAGTTAGATGCTACAGTAAACTCCTCAGCAGTTCAAAATTGTTGCATACACACTCATCAATCACATCTCAGCATACTGGCTGCTCCCTGCTCTTCTACCTAAAGTACAATCCACCTTTGTCTTGTACAGCCACAACTTCCCACAGAGGTTAATGAATGAAGATATAAGTACATGCATGCTAGCTCCTTTTAAAATATTCAAGTATCTCACTTTTGGTAATTCTCATTCTACCAGCATAAACATAATACCAGAATTCCCTGGGGGTGAAATCAACACCATACAAATTGTCTCCCACTTGCCATGATGTCTGGATAGCAATACCTTCATTAGAGTAGGACATCAGTACAGTAACTGGCCACTGGAAGAAATCAGCTGCCTCTCGCAAAGCTTCTCTCAGTGATTTTGTAGCCAGCATGACTTCAGCTAAACCCAGGAGTTTGCAAGGAACATCTGATCGCATATCCTGCGTCTGCAAGCTACTCATCTCCTTCCACTAAACAATAAAATGATGACATTAGCCATACAATCAACATAATAATGTTGGTCTTAAATCTACTGTATATATTTCCGCTGGAAAAAATACTGTATATGAAGAGTACATTGTTCATTTCACGCTAGTCAAGCTGGCTCTACCCTGTCTGCTCACATATGGTCTTGCTGTACAATGGTCAATGCACACTATTTTGAGCCACAAACTGCTTTCAGCTATAGGTACGTATTCATAGTTACACATTTCCTATTCATAATGCGTTTATTGCCAAGGAATATTTTCACAGGAGGGTGATTTGTAGACAATGACAATACAAAGTAGCAATAGAGTACATAATTATAAGGGATGAGCTGAGCAAACCACATACCCAGTTAAACATTGATTTTTCATATTTTATATACATAGCACAATGTACCATAAGTCTTCACACTGTAATTTAATGCAACAGCAATGCACATGGCACAGATGGTAGAGAGTGCACCAACACAGATACTAGCTATGTTAGCCTCATACTCATGGTCCCACGATGAGGCTACTAGGTACGTACATTAGCACATATATGATCCACGCATTGGGATTTACAATTGCACAGATGAAGTTTTAGCAACCAACTCGTTGTCAAAACTCTTGATCTACACTGACACTATTCACTTGGGCTCACCCCACATGTATCAAAATAGTTAACCACTCACGCTCAGAGTGATAAAGAGTAATTTTACTACACTGTAGAATGAAGATTGACTTGTCAGCTTGGTAAGAATACGGCTTTACAAAAGCTCCTACAATTTTATGAGCTGCCTTCTTTTGTGCTGGTTTGGATGATATTAACCTACCTTTATCATTGCAGCAGCCAGAGCTGTAAAAAGGTCTCCAACTAACATTTCTGTAGATCCACCTTCATCGTCAACCATCTGAGACTCAGATTCAGCTGGATCGTGGCTCCTCACCATGACAAGCTGTGTGGGTTGATTACGTTTCTGACTTGGTGACAATCAAATAAGAACTAGATGCAGTACTGACAGATTAGAGTATGCTAGGTCCACAAAAGTAGGGACTTTAGGCACAGCAGGTGCTCATGCTTTGTGAGATTCAGGCCACTACACATGTACTTGTTATGCACCTTACATCATGTGCATTGCATTAACATAAAGTCAACACCACACAGACACGTGCACATCATCCCATTCCAAACTATATGTTGCCCCAATTATGGACTGGTCCACAATTTAGCCTTGTTCCCCAGGTCCAAATAAACTGAGGAGAGAAAGGGACCTGTTCACAAACGCAACAACTAGCATAGCACAAAGAGGGTACAGGTGATTTACGTACATCTTCCTAGCCGATGCTGTACTGAGCTATCTCTGCCAAACCCATAATGAACACTGTGACATTGTTTGGTCTAAATAAATAAATAAATAAAGCGTAGGTACGCCTAACGTCACACGCCATGGTGTACCAGTATATATAGTCCTGCACGTATGCATTGTGTACACTGCATGCACCTGACGAGGCCCAATCAGGCCGAAACCGTGGTCGTGCATTAGTGAAATGAAGAATTTGTGCCTGTACTGAGTGACTGGTCAATGTAATAGCGAAGCACTGTTCCGGAATCTTCTCCACGACTTATACACATGTTCATCACAGTCTTCGGACCGAGATACTGGCTGTTGAGGGTTTTGGACTTACAAAATAAGCCCAAGTTACCTATTGTAATGGTTCTACCTAATAGGTAGCCACATGAGATAATTGTTTTCACTAAGCCTCAAGTCAGTACCCCTCTGCTACGTTTCTGACTTCTGGCAAGATCATGAGCTTTTTTTCAAACAAAAGCAATATGCCTAATTTAATGCTGTGATCAGAATCTATTTGCCATCACAAGTGTGCAGAAGCAGATGCAGTAGCTATGGAAGTCTATAGCAATTAAATGCAACTGGGCCCTATGTATCTTCTAGGCATGGGTACAAGGCAAGTCCAGGAATATAACCTGAAATTGATTCACATAATCTGCCAATTATAGTATTCAGTATGCAAACTAGAACAGGAATGACAACGTAATTAACATGTGCTGGGTATCTTGAGTCGTACCTGTATAATGCTCAGCATGTTGAACACAGACGCTTTGGCATCACTTGAACACTCCTTGATAGCTGATAACAACTTCTGCAAGCTAAATAGATATATGTCTTCAATACCTCACCATAAAGAATGGAAAGCCAGCTATGGTCCCGATTCTTCTACTATTCAGAAAATTAAGCAGGGATAGGATCTATAGACCATTTAGATTGATGTGTAATATCTCAACACAAACTGCCCTTCTCCATCAATCATCTTCTCCCCAAATAAGAATAAGTTTCTCAGACAGTTGTTGGACATTGATAATGGAGAGATAACCGGACAGAGTTTAGGACTAATGCAGAGCTCGAAGTACTGTTGGCCAAGGCATTTGCATGCAGCATGGATAAATATGCAATACAGTGAATAATGGTTCTGCTTTTGCAGCAAGGTCTAAAACAGCTGGTGGCACTAGTTGTTCTTCTCTTAGTCTTAACCAGAAGCTACAGTAACATGGCCATGGTAGTTAAATTTGCTAGTACGTAGTCAATCACTTTGCATGTTTAGCTCATTTTGCTATGATGATACGTATAACTACCTATAGATATCAAGTTAAAACTAAGGTCTTCAATTGTAATCAGACACTTGCACTAGTCTATTAGTCTCTACCCAAGCTCCCGCGGACGGAAAGAGGAAATGAGCTTGTGAATGAGGCTATAAGTCTGCTCTCATGCAAAGTGTGGCAAAAACCAAGAGAACACTGAAACGTTTAGCATAAGTGGTAACTAACAATATTTCATAGACATTACAGATACCATGAGGTACTGCCGCTCTAGGCAATGATTCTCAGGTGTTACAGAGCTCAGTATCAGTACAAACATCAGTCCATAGTCTACTATGTATTTCCAAGGTCAAGGTTTTGCAGCAACCATTTTCAGACTGTGTTATTCACATTGTATTACCCATTTCAGATATCTTACTTGCTGTAATGAAGGGGAATGTCGCCACACTCCACTGCTTCAGAAAGCATGATGTGCAACTAGAGAAGTTAATAAAGTAGAGTACAATAAGAGTCCACTACATGATGTCTACAGCTACAAGTGTACCTGGATGCCAAGGGTCGGTACAACAAGGAATTCCTTCAATAGCGGCAATAACAGTGTAGTCAAAGTTGGCTTCCCAAGATGTTCTTCCGTGCTGGCAATATTCAGTAGATTCTCCAGTTCCTTTGCATTTAAACAAAGGCTCTCAACTTCAGTAAGCATTTGCTGCAACTCTAAACTGAAAGAAAACAAACACCAAATTGTCCCAGGCAGCAGTTTGGGAATGGGGATACCAGCTGTTACACCTAAGTCATCCCTTTGCTGCCAGGATCGTTGTTGCTGCTTGACTTTAGCTGATTAACTGTAGGAATTAATTGCCATTTTGGAGTAAATAGAGATCCGCTAATTTCAGTAAATTACAAGGATGCAATTTAATTTCATTACTATTTCACTGTAGATGTCAACTGCTGAGAAATTACTGGCTTAGCCACTTAATAAGCACACTGCAGATATCTGTCAACTACTTCTGTTTGAAGTCATTTAACTTGCCTATGCTTTGAATATTATCTAAATCTCTAACAACTCACCACTTTAACTGTGCTAGAAACACCACAACTATCCACTTTAATATAAATTACCATTGGAAACTATAATGATAATAGACAATGCAAAAAAATTACCTGGTAGATACTCTTCCTGTTTCAACTAAATGTCCCAATCTTTCTGCAACCCTCAGATCGATAATACACCAAGCACAACATGTAGACTGAAACCTAATATAATATGAAAATTTCAAGGCCTGATACAACAATAACACATATGACCATTCTCAATACGCTAGTATTACAGCTCACAAGCAAATAACTGGCACAATTTGCCAAAAGCAGGTCATAAGTTACTAGTATAAATCCCCCTCTCTGCATTGTCACTTCAAGTTCCACATACTAGCACAGCACAGTGAGGGTGTCACATGGAGTTAATGATCACCAGTACATGGTTACAAATCAACTAGGTAGCTACTCATAGGGCAAGCCTGACTACTGGTGAAATCAGTGTACAGGTGGGTACATAAATACTGCCGAAGAAAAGTATTGTTTTACACTGCACTCATGGCTCCACTGTTGTTTGCTAAAGAGATCAATTGCTCAAGCAAATCAGCCAAAATTATTTTGAGCTTCAACAGTTTAGTGGCAACTACAACATTTTAAGTTCTACGCAGCTTTCAATTGTTCACAGAAGTGAAGCAGGGTACATATGGGTGCATGAAAGATGTAGCATGTACACCAGATATCTAACTAGTGTGGTGTCTTACTCAGGCTTGCCCATTCAGTAATGATATTTAGATTAATTTACTCGGGGATTTCCTTCAAACAGCTCCAGATGCCACAAACTGCAGAACAGCACCTCTACAAAACACAAGAAGAAATGTACATACATTTTGGAAAAATGAAAATATTTAGGACTATGGATAACAGGGCTACATGTACATACATGGTACACAAGATTCTAAACTAGATATTTCCCTATTAAAACCTACAGGGAAGTGTGTCATGGGTGTAGCTAGCGTTGAGGCTTGGGAGGCAGCTGCCTCCTCATTTTTACTGTATTACGATCACACTTGGTCCATCACATGTGCATGGCAGGTTACCAGGATTTGATCTGAAGGCTATTATAGACAGTGCTAATACCAGTTGCAGGACTTTGATGCTTTGAGTTGGAAGGTACAAAATACTACGGAATTATTAGAGTATTTCATGTGAAGTGATAATTGGGTTAAAACAAATATTGCTACACACTTCACAGAAAGATACTATAGCCTTCTCATCTTCAAAATTCTGTGTGCATTCCATATGTTTGGTGTTAGTGAAAAGAAGCACACTTGTCAATTATTGAATTGCCATACTCACCACCTCAATCATGCTAGCTGGGACCCAAAATCAGAGCAACACTCATTGAACACATTGCATGTAATATATGCACATAATTTTACTGTCACTACATGTGTGTGCAAAAGTGCATATACTTACTAGCCAGAGTACAACGTACTTCAACTAATGAACAAACCTGTAGAACAACTGCTGGATTATTTCCCAGAAGAGTATGAGTTAGAACTGAGAAAATTTTCTTCCAGAATCGTGGTCTGGTTCTCATTTGGCCTCTGATGGGTTCCATCACAAGGAGCATGGTGCCATGCTAACAAAGAACAGATCGAACATCACTGCAGTCAGGTACCCTATAATCAGCACCCACTTAACTGGGGCAAACTAGAGCAAACCTCATACTAGTGAGTTGAACAGTAAATTTTTTGTACGTACATGTACTTTCAAACTCTAATTTGACAGTGTGTGCACCCTTTAATAGAAATGTAAAAATAGAACACACGGTTAACAAAAGTCCATTTTTAGTGAAAACAGCTATCTTGGGAGGGGCAGCTGGAGCATGAGTGAGGACTAACAGTAGTGCAGACAAACCAGGCTAATTGCAGAAGGTTGCACCGACTCTTCTGTGGTTTAACTGTCCACTGAGTTGAATAGCTCGGTTAGTATGCAAGGTGACTTCCAACATACATTTGTAATATCGGCATGATAAGCCAGGCATTGTGGGAGGCCAGAATTAGCCTGTGTGTGTACAGTTAGCTAGAGAAACTTGACAAATGTCTTCATCATGAATATCTCTGCATCATTTGCAAGCTATTCTCAGTATCCATGACAATTTTTATAAGCTGTGGCTGAGCATGCCATGGACACCAGACATTCAATAAACTGGACTGAAGTCTGCATACTTGATTCCCATCCAAGTCTCCAACAGAGATGCACCCTGGAATCCTTGCACATACTGCAGCAACCTCACCCCATTAACAGAGACCTAGGACAACTTCCATCAGTCTACCACCAGCTGATCCATACCCACACACTCGCCCCCTCTCAATTACACTGGAATGCATGTGCACCACACCTGCAATAAAACTCTCCTTCTTGTTTGATGTCTGCATATCTGTATCATTTGCCACTGAAGAAGACCACCATATGGTGGTCGAAGCGTTTGGCAATAACAATCTATGGCTAGTACAACACTTGAACCCTTCAATAAAACCATACATAATATGAGTTCAAAAAGTTCAACATATGCGCTAGTGTTAAACAAATGTGCAACTTTCCTTTAAACCTATAACAGATTGACACAGACAATGATCTTATGGAAACATGGAACAGCAACAATAGTTCCACAACTGATAACTCACATCTCTGCTAGCTGGAGCATTAGTGGTGAGAGACTGACAACCCAGTAGAACCATTTCAAGGGGATTGATACGAAACCAGTCCCTAACAGAATAAGATTAGCAACACCCACACTTCTACTTACAATTTTAGACAAGAAAGGACAATAATGTCTTCATCATCATTAAGGAAAGTTTAACAACTATCTCAAATCATCTTGGGAAGCACCTGTCAGCTTCTAGCATCTGGAAAACCTGTACAATTGAACTGTTAGGATAAAGCCTGCACTATACAACATCGTTGGTATTGTGATGCTAGCCATTAGCATATTTCAGCACTTTTGGGTTGTGTTGTACTTCAAAGGGGCAAGTGGAAAACACTGAAATGTGGAAACCAAAGTACAGAAACAAAAGTACGAAAATGGAATTAAACAAGTGAGAAGAAGAGCCGCTTGTTGGTGTCTAGTGCCTTACTGACTTACAACTGTGTGTGTTGAGGCAAAGGCTGACTGTCTCCTGGTGATCGGGGCCAAATCCTGGGATCCCGGAATGCAGCAAGTGTCGATACAATGCATAACTTTAAGTAGCCAGACCCAATGCAGATCCAATGCAAGACTAATGGTGAGTGGGGCAATGCAGACCCAATCCAAGACTAATGGTGACCTAATGGTGACCCAATGCAGACCCAATGCAGACCCAATGCAAGACTAATGGTGAGTGGGGGCATGCGGGCTCTATGTAGTCGGGTGTAACCCGACCTTCGCGAAAAACGGAAGGTCGGGTGCCAGCCCTTTACCCGGATTTGTTCTGAACTGTTATGTAATAGGTATGAATACTGGTATATGTTATGTAATTTGCGCATAGTGCATGCACGTGGCGGTTGAAATACTGCAATCTGATTGGACTGCAATATTTTTGCAGCAGAACAAATTCGGGTATAGGGCTGGCACCCAACCTTCCGTTTTTCGCGAAGGTCGGGTTACACCCGACTAGGCTCTATGCTCCTGATGTTCTTGTAACGGTAACAGGGATAGAGATGCGAGTGTCGTCATAGTTTCTCACTCACAACCTTCACCAGTGGCTCAACCAGTTACAGATCTACTCCTAAGATATTAGCATATAGTCACTGTATATAGTCTCGATCTGAACGAGACCAAGACAAGACTACTCTGTCACTGTGTCATGCTAAACAACTGTGTTAATGCTCACTGGAGACTGATGTCCCAGTATTCGGCTCTCACATTGCTTGGAGACCAGGGTTATTGTAGTAATTGAATTCTGGCATGGTTTTATTGATTACAATTACTTGAGCCGGAATCGTCAATTAATACCCATTACAAGGTTGCTTACGACTAATGATTACAATTACAGAAAAATGACAAAATTACAAATTACATTGTTAAATTACAGGTCGAAGTAGTCATGAATTGGTTTTAATGTAAATGTGCAGACAGAGCATGCTCTTGCCACATGTCTTGAACAGCACGTGGTCAGCTGAGTGTGCTGAGTGGTGGGGCATAGCTAGCAATTAATAAGCTGTCAATAACCACTGGACTGGAATGAACACAGAAATGGACTACCAGACTGAGTCGGACATATATATGCTGTAGTAAAAGTCATTTTATGTCCACCAACATTAACAGGTACATGGGTGAGCACCACGCCGGGGCACGGGAATAGTCCTAATGCGCGAGCGCGCGCGCGCATGTACAGCACATGCACATCACGTGATTGTGGCAAAGTCACGCTGTCCAGCCACCTGCAATTCTGTTGGTTCTTTTCTCAGTCGTTCGAAGTATCCACTAGCATCCTACGTCCCTGGACCCCTAAGATGGCAGAAGATGCTTCCAATTCGACGGAAGGCCAGGTGAAAGAAGGGGCAGAACAGCCACCCAGCGAAACAGCCTCTCTGATGCGCCAGCTCATTGACGCCTTCGCTAAACAAGTTCCGAGCGAAAAGCCGGGAAACTCGAGTCAGGGTGAGGAGTCTAAATAGCTTTCCCCCTCTCCGCTCGCTCAGGGTGTAAACTCAAGAAAATGCGCAAGGGTCCAGCTCGCACGGGACCTGGCGGACCACAAACAAGGTGATCATGCAGTGGCAGCCTCGGTAACCTCCGAGCGGCGGACAGGGCTAATTAGGTACGGCTGCAAGCAAGGACCACAACGGCAGCGTGGTCAATGCCGACAATGGCAGCCACGGTACCGGCCAAGCCACAAACACGATGGCAAGCAAGATGACAAGCACAGTGGTCAATGGCAGCCCTGGCACCGGCTGCCTGAGCCACAAGCACGGCGGCAGGCAAGGCCCACAAGGAAAGTGGTCAGTGGCAGTCCTGGTAATGGCCAAGCAGTGAGCACAACTGCAAGCAAGAATCACAAGCAGGGTGGTCACAGGCAGTCCTGGTACCAACCAAGCCACAGACACAGCTACAGGCAAGGACCACAAGCAGAGAGGTCAGTGCTGGGCCAAGCCATGCTACAGGCAAGGACCACAAGCAGGGTGGTCAATGGCAGCCGCATGCAAGAGCCACATGTAGAGTAAGCAAGGGTAGTTTTGGTAACTGTTGAGCGGCAATCAATGGCAGGTATATGGCTAGGACGCAGGAATTCATGCAGGGGGCAGATAGGTCTGGCACAGCAGTCATAATTATCAGGAGCAAAGGACTTCTATAGACACACATGGTCATGCTATCACACACATAGATATGCACACACTGGAATGCTCCATGCCATCTATACAGTCATGATTGCACACACAGACCTCCATGCATCCATATACACACATCCACCCCCACACAATCACCAATACTATAGCAAGCAAGTTTATTTACTGATGTATCTATCTGTTACAGACATTGAGCTGGGGGAATGTTCAGAACCAAGCCTCTTGGTAGCAAAGCTCTTGAGTCAGCTAAAATCAATGACCGAGGGTCAGAAACCTTCTCCATCTTCTCTGGTGGTGACTGGGGAAGGCCTGCCAGCCCTTACCTGGAAATGTGTCGACAAAATACTGGCAGGGGAGTACATAGACTTCACTGAACTCCCTCCAGCTAAAGGGAAATTCAAGTCCATTCCCAGCACGGTAGAAGGTCAAATGGGGGTAGTACAGGCAGCTGACCTCCTGGAGAGCCGGCAACTCATCCCAGACTTGGCAACATGGGTTCAATGCTTTGGTGTTTATACAGTGGTTATTACCTCCAAGGACCCAAGTTGCATGAAGAACATGCTAGCATATCTGGCACTGATTGCAAAATTTAGCCAGAAGTACCGGTGGCCGAGCTGGGTCATTTACGACCAAAACTTTGGTCAAGAGGCGGCAGAGAAGGGCTGTAAAGACTGGAGTAAGGTTGACCCCAGCATTCACGCTCAGTGTTTCACTGGGGCCTCCATAAGTCAAGAGAACTGGTGCAAGCGATGCTATTCGATTGATCATGCCTCCGACAACTGTCCTATCAAGCCGTATGCAGCTAGCCGCAAACGGGAGGGCCCACTCCAGGTGTCAGCTCCACCAAAGAAGAGGCCCGCTCCACACAGTAATCCAGCAGTATGCAGAAAGTATAACCTCTACAATGGGGACTGCAAGTTTGGGGAAGCATGCAAGTTTCAACACAAATGTGAAAAATGTGGGGAACATGGCCACCCTGTATCGAAGTGTACCAAGCTTACGTAAAAAAGAAAAAGGGGACACATACTGGAACTGAACCATTTAGACTAGAACTAATCACTATATAGCGTAATGAGGTGATGTGATGTGGTTATTGTGTGGTTTAGCACCACCACAGATGCCAGTTAGACATGATCACCAATTTAGTTACTCTTCCCTCCTCTCCCCCCCCCCCCCCCCCCCCCCCCCCCCACACACACACACCACCACGTTCACTCTTAATATTGTTACCAGTCCAAGCTATAAGTACACCACCCAGCATTTAGAACTGGACAAGTGCAGGCCAGCCAACACACTGGTCCTAACACCATCATTGCTGCACACTCAAACCCCAGCAAATATCACAGCATCAGAAAAAGCGCTGGTCCAACCACCCTGATCAGCAGTTCACAAGATTCATAGTCCAAGGATTGACACATGGTTTTCGCATAAGTTTCCAGTCCAGTCCGGGGTGGGGGGTGTCTTATATGTGGATCATTACTTCAATGACTTTATAACACTTGGGGGGTAGGGACACAAGAACGTGAAATCAACAAGCAGATGATACATGACACATGAAGATCCTGGTACACCCATAGAGGATGTGAAATATGAAGGGCTATGCCTCCAGATTTCCGTGCACTTGCACGATCCAAAAATTAGCGAAATACCTTAAAGAGTATACCAAGCACTGTCCAGGTCAAAGGGTAAGACTCCCAATAACACCTGAAATTCTGCTAAACATGAGACGGGTATGGGATCGCAAGAAATTGACTCAGTTGCCATGGAAATGAGGCTACCAGACACGAAGTTGGCAAGGCCTAGCCATGTGGCATGGTAAAAAGGCATGCACGAAAAAAGATCTGCTGTCTATTATAGGAAGCCTCCGACATGCCTGCGAAGTCATAAAGCATGGCCACTCATTTCTTCGCAGATTGATCAATTACCCACGCTAGCTAAGGAGACTAACCACTACTTACGCCTTAACAGAGGAGCTTGATCAGACATTGAGTGGTGGTTCCAGTTTGCAGCCAGATGGAAGGGAATCTCCATGATATATCAGACTGACACAAAAATTGCTTTAGTGTCAGATGCATCAGGAAGCTGGGGGTGTGGTGCATTTTGTGGTGAAGGCTGGTTCCAGCTCAGTGCCCAGAGTCCCTCCAAGACTACCAGATTAGGAGCTTATACCAATTGTCTTAGTGGCAGCTGCTTATTCTGAAGACAACCTACAGTACTCTATGTCCCATCACTCACAGGCTCAGGCAAGGCTAACACCAGTGCCGCCTCAACTCCTCGACCTACCAATCACAACAAAGCCAAACTGGACCTCCAAGCTTTGGACAGCTTTGTGGAAGGCTACTTTGGGTCAGGGTTAGCGTCATCAACTCGACACACTTACGACTTGGCAAAGAGAAGATTCATAACCTTTTTGTGAGCAAGCCCAGTGTAGCCCCCTACCTGTAAATGAACAACACCTAGGCAGATATGTATCTCACTTAGCGGCACAATCTATCTCCAAAATCAATTAAGTCATATTTATCTGCTGTTAGGGACCCAGTCACAGCAATGTTGACCTATTTAGCGAGACGAGGTCAGGAAGAAAGAATGTTTTTCAAGTTCGAAGATGGGAAGCTATTGACAAGAGAGAGATTTGTGACAAGGGTCAGAGCAGCCCTCACAGCAGCGCTGATTGATTGCAAACCATACTCTGGTCACAGTTTCTGCATTGGAGCAGCAACAGCAGCTGGGAAAAATGGCTTAACACTCGCAGTGATTAAAACTTGTTGCACATAAGGATGCCAAGGGAAGAACTAGTAGGAGTATCTAAACTCATTAGTCATTCATGATTTGGAAGTCAGGAGCAACCATCTCCTTCGTTTGGGTGCCCAAGTGGTTAAAACAAGGTGCTAGGGGCAAAAAGATACGAAGGTGAGGACCCTTGAATATCCAAGCTGGTTACTGCCCAATGCCAATCACTTCACTCCGGGTTCAACAAAGCTGGAATGCAGCTACCATTAAGCATGCAACATGTTGAATGTAGTTTAGTGTGTAGTATTAAAACAGGTGAGTGCTTAAGCCACACCAGGGCACAGGAGTAGTCCTAGTGCGCACACATATACAGCAGATCACGTGGTTGTGGCAAAGTCACACTGTCCAGCCAGCTGCATCTCTGTTGGTTCTTTCCTAGTCTCATACCCAGCCACCACACACCTCCCAGCGAGAAATGGTCTGGTGAACTAAGTCGAATTTCTTGGGCTTATTCCCCTAAAGTGGTAAGGACCAATGAGAGTGCGAGATTGGTAACTATTACGTAGCACTTCCCTTACAACAGTAAAAGTTTTTATCTCTACTCGAATATCCGTACCTTTTTTGAGCGGGCTTGGCATAAAATGTTTTGAACATTGCTAGGTTACACTGTTGCAAAAGTGTGCGCTAGCCCAAGAAATTCAACTTGGTTCACCAGACCATTTCTCCTCGTGAGAGGGTTGGGTCTGGGGATGAGACTAGTTCTTTCCCTCCACCCTCATTGGATCAATGGCTGGTTAATTCTCCATTGGGGTTATTTTCACTGTCAAGTACCTCGATGTGATAGGAGCAGAAACCACCTTGGAAGAGGGCAACCATCTCCTTTGGTTGGGTGCCCAAGCATTCATGAATATGGTTAAGTAGTCAAAACAAGCAAGGGTAAGGTGCTTGGGGGAGTTCTGTCACGAAGTAACTTGCCCCCCGAAGTAAAGTGTCCGGGGGGCAAGTTACTTCGAAGCAAACTGTCCCCCGGACACTTTACTTCGAAGCAAACTGTCCGCCCCGGACACTTTGCTTCGAAGGAAAGTGACCCCCCTCGAAGTAGATTGTCCCCCTTGTGAGGGGACAGTTTGCTTCGAAGTAAAGTGTCCGGGGGACAATTTACTTCGAAGTAGAGTGTCCTGGGGACAACTTATTTCGAAGTAAAGTGTCCCGGGGGACAACTTACTTCGAAGTAGAGTGTCTGGGGGACAACTCACTTCGAAGTAGAGTGTCTGGGGAACAACTCACTTCGAAGTAGAGTGTCCCGGGGACAACTCACTTCGAAGTAGAGTGTCCCGGGGACAACTCACTTCGAAGTAGAGTGTCCCGGGGACAACTCACTTCGAAGTAGAGTGTCTGGGGGACAACTCACTTCGAAGTAGAGTGTCCCGGGGACAACTCACTTCGAAGTAGAGTGTCCCGGGGACAACTCACTTCGAAGTAGAGTGTCCCGGGGACAACTCACTTCGAAGTAGAGTGTCTGGGGGGCAAATGACTTCAAAGGGGGACAGTTTACTTCGAAGTAACTTGCCCCTGGGGGATACTATACTTCGGGGGGCAAGTTACTTCGTGACAGTTCAACAAAGCTAGAATGCAGCTACCATTAAGCACACAACATATTAATAAGCTTTTCAACACACCTCTTCCCAGCCTTGCCTCTATTGCTGTCTTGTCTTTTTTGAATATGTAGTTAGTTAAATGACAATGTGCAATAGGAAACTGAAGCAAGTCCAGCATTCCTAAGCATCTTTACTTGGTCACAAGACAGTAACAGGCAAAGGTGGTCAGCTTAGCTCCTGCTTGAGAAGATCACTGCTGGTAGCTACTAAAGTCAAGTACATATGCTACACAATACACAAAGGAATGATGACAACTAATGAACAAACTGTATCACTGTAAAGACTTTGATTCTTAGAACCAGAGCATACGTGTCCCACTACACTACCATCTATGCTAGCACCTTCACACAAGTTGGACATACGCTTCCTCCCCTTTAACATCACACAAGATACAGCCCGGTAGCATAACATTATTCTTTTACGTATTTATTACGCTCATTCTAAATGAGTCTATGCAGCCAGGCTAAGTAGAAACATGATACAGTGATACATAAAAGGTGAGTCCAGAAGTCCATTCCAATACTCCAGACCAGTGATTATTGACAGCCTAATTAGGGCTGAGTAGTACTTTGTTTATTCGCTGAGAGCTGTAACGAACCTCTCTCTCATTTTCTTGTCATAGGGTTTGTTCCTGAGTCGCTCCAGTGACCACATAAACTCTGACCATTGCAAAGGGACCTCGGGCAAACGGGAAGAGCCTGCCATACCTGTGGTACCCCCAGGACTCTGCCCAGGACTTGTCGCTCCCAGAATACGTCTCTACCCAGGCCACACCCAGATAAATCTGGGAGTGGCCTGCACGGGTCGCATGATCTGTTCCTCCCGATCTGTTCCTGCCGACTTGAGCTCGTGGTATATAAAGGCTAAGCGCTACCTCGCTCACGATGGATCATCTGGATCAAAGGAGCCAAGAGCTATTTTCTCAACATCGGGCAATAGCAGCCAAACTAAGAAAGTGAGGATACAAATGGCAGGGGTTCATATATTAAGAAAATTGTACCATGAGTGCAATTGCGACCAGAATTAATTTTTTTTTTTGCACTTAATTGCTTGATAAGAGTGCATGATGATATAATCTTTATTGGGAGAAAAATAATGTCATCGTGTAATCTGGTAAAGGTATCACACCTATAGAGCTTTTTCATATCACAATTCCGTATTCTAGAAATACACTTGATCCAGTCGTGACGCAATGTACACCAGTGTTCCGGAAGTGTTCCGTTGCAGTGTTTTGGTTGCATGTGTCCGCCCATGCACAGGCTAGATCCGCTTCACTCCATGTGTAGTTTTGGTAACTTTATGGCCATATACTTTAAGTGAAAAGTACCAAATTCTGTACGCTAAATAAGACCACTCAGGGCTACCTAACAGTACTTGCCATGCGTGGGTGCTCAGCAGCTGTGTGGAACATTTGTGTCGTAACATATTTCTCTAGCACACTTTTGTTTTGCTATACCCTGGAGTTGCAAACCATGCTTAAAGTATAGAGGGCTTCAACAGCTATGGATTGACCCTAAATCATCGTTGCTCCATGCTGTAGAGAGCTGCCAAGATGTTTTGAAGTCATGCATACTGATTAATTGTGATTGATAACATACATTTATGCATAATACATAGCATAAAATCAGCTAAAAAGTTAAATGCCAGTAAATTAAGTTAAAAACCCTTTAAACACCAATGATGCTATTTGGCGTCGTCTGACTTTGGCCACATGTTATCAGTTGGCGCAATCTGTTTTAAAGATAGGTTTCACGCTAGCAAAACAGGTTGGATAGTGGGAGGTGGGCGGGCATATTCAAGACATGCCGTGCACATGGCGGCTGCAAACAGCCTTGGTCGGCACTGGCTGGACAATTTCTCACCTTCTTAACACAAATGGGCACAGAAACCACTCCTCTCCCCTTGTAGGGACACCATTTCCAGATCTGTAGGCAGTTTTTAGTCAGGCAGAGCGCTCGCTGGTCAGAGATCCCTGACCATTGAAAGCTCGCTAGTGAGTGGGTGTGGTTAGAGTCATGAACCCACAGAGAATGTGTCAAAGAAGCTTTGGCTCAATTTTCCATCACTATTTCCAAGCAGAAGTGGAAATACGGACCAAAGAAAGTATCCATAGCCTAAAATAGACCTCCAGCAAATAGCCTACAGTGGTTAAAGAGCTAATTAGCTGGCATAGATTTTTGAATTGCATTTAGCCAGTCAATTCAAGGTATTCAGATATCTGGGAGGTGAATTGTGGTATGAATCCTGTGACGATCTTCCTGGTAATCAGGGCAAGGAATGCTTCAGGTGTCCATTCTGATTCTGGTAGTGTTCACCTGGAGGTGGAATACAAACCTTGATGACTTCTTTAGGGTGCAAGAGATTGTATAGGTCGGCACAACACTATACTGTGTGTTTATATGTTCGGCATATTTGTTCGTATACCATGCATCAACAAACTTTGGTACTTTCAGTGGCTTCTCAGTTGGCTTCTGCATAAATGAAGAGAAGGTTATCTGTTTCCAACTTGAGCTTGGAAAATAACTTGCTGACGTTTCGACTGAATGCTCCAGTCGGCTGTAGCGGAGCATGCACGGAAGAACCACCACCCGATCAACTGGGAGGAGACCACAGTCCTGGACCATGGCAGAGGACAGGAGCTGTGAAGGAGGCCCTGCACATCCAGATGACACCCTCAGAGGAGCGCTTCAACCGAGATGGAGGTCTGGAAGTCCCTGGTTGCTGGACTGCTATGATGAGGAGACAAGTAGGGAGGAGCAATCCTCACCGACCTTTCACCTCCAATCACACGTATCCTCAGTAGTGCATAGCTATAAATAGCAGTGTTTGTTCACACTTCTTCACTTTCGCCCTGATGACGACTGGAGCATTCAGTCGAAATGTCAGGAAGTTATTTTCCAAGCTCAAATTGGTAACGGATAACCTTCTCTTCAAACTTTGGTATACCTGTTATGGACAACCTGTAATTCAGATCCAAGTCCAAGGGCTTTACTAATATGCCATACTATACATAGCTATCCCATGAGGCCTAATTATATCTGACTCCTGAACCTAAGCAGACCAATGTCGATCATGGCCTAGTATAGCTGGTATTTTCTCACATAAACCATGGTCCAGTCCAGGAATGTGTAACCTAACATCTGGAAACAGTGCAGATCAGCTCTATATCTAACCACTGAGAGATGCTGTTTCATTATTATAACCCACACTTCGCCTATAGCAGCTTATAACCTGCAATACTAATATACACACACCTCTGACCCCACTGTAAATGTTTAGAAGCAGCTCAGTTGTTCATATGTGCCACAGTGCTTGCCTATACCTAGGACAACAAATGTATCAAGGACACAACCTTTCGTCCGTTACAAGGACATAACTTTGTGATAGACCTTGGATCAATCCGTGAGGTCAGCCACTTCAGCCCCATTTTGGAAGTATGAACACAATAAAATCATGTTTCAGCAACTCAGGCGACGCTGCAACCTTTTTTCCAACGGATTAACATCCTAAAGCGATTAAAAACGGCCGTCAGAACCAGCAAACTTATATAAACAATCAAAGTTAGCCACTTTTTGCGGCATTTTATCTGTCACGCCTACTTCCGCTGCAACCAAAATTCTTCCGGTTTGTTACGGTGTTACAGTGATATGTGTGCCCCCGAACACATATCCCTAGTGGTACCTGTTTGGAGAATGTGTGCCCCCAAACACATATCCCTAGTGATATCTGTTTGGAGAATGTGTGCCCCCGAACACATATCCCTAGTGATATCTGTTTGGAGAATGTGTGCCCCCGAACACATATCCCTAGTGATATCTGTTTCTCCAAACAGATATCACTGCCATACTTGGCAACATTAACATCAGTGATATATGTTTTCCAAGGTTAACTGTTCCCCCATGATAAAGATAAGTGAAATCTCATGTCTGTGTTCATAGGTACAATATAGAATATTGATATGATTCCCAGTTCTCCCATGAATGATACAAAGGTAACAATGTATAAGATCTTATGTAATAACTATAGACACAGAACAAAAGCACACAACAGAGATGTTATAGATCGATGTAAATCTATAAGTAGATCTAACTATCCAATACTGTTCCGGGACTGCTTTCACCAGACAAGTATCATGAAACTACTCCCTGCATTTGAAGCACATTATCATCTTCTCACCACCTGACTCTCGCTCATTAAATGGCATTCTGCATGTGCAGTATACTGTTAGTTCTTCAATTTTGCTGGTAATGGGTCGACGGATTTTTGCAGTTGGGAATGCCTTCACTTCGCCGTTGTTGATGCATGCTAGGAAGTGGTGCCTCATGTTGGGTTGGCAGTAAATGCAGGTGGTTGGGTCAATGCCCTCACACAGTGAGGTAGCAAATGCTACTGCAAATAATCCACAGTCTGAGCTTCCATACTGCACATTCATGAAATTGTGCTCAGGTCTGTGAAGAGAAGCGATGCGACTTGCTCTGTACGAGATGTGTTTTCCTCCATCGCAGCCGTGAGGACGGAAACATATATCACTGCGTGCCACTGATGTGGAAACTCCTGGCCCTAGTGATAATTGTTCGGGGAACAGATATCACTAGGGAAATGTGTTCGGGGGGACACATTCCCCGGGGGAACACATATTACTGTAACAACGGTTGCGTCACAACTGGACCTAGCCGCCATCTTGGCGTACAACTTGTATGGTATGTCATTTGCAGTATATGCAACGTGGATTGGAATTAAACCCACAGGTAAGCGTTTACAATATCACTGCTTTCACTTACATAGCAGTGGTATTTTGTCTGATCAACACATAATAGAAGCGTTATAAATATATCGCTCTATTTGCAAAGGTCAACATAGAAGCTGCTATCTCGTTGTACACCAACATGGCGGCAGTTTTCCGTTTTCCTTTGTATGATGACATCACATGAAAAAACTCTATATTGATTGATACACCCAGAAGGGAATGCAGATGCATACATAAAGACACAGGACAATGAACAATGAAACTATAGTCCATTTAGAAGCCGCACACAGGTAGAAACATCCAAATAAGTAACATACATCCAGGGCAAGATTCTGGCAAGATTAGAGGGGCTGACAGCCTCAAGAGGCCAGTGAATATCCCACCATCACCAGCACACATCCACACCAAACAGACACACGTATGGATTCAGATGAGTACCAACCAAAGTGTTGCGTAGAGGCTCAGTCACTTCGTCCAAGGAGGCAGAATGAATCGTCAAGGTAGTTTCCTAGTCTCGCGTGGCCACACCCATTTCGGAAATGGGTGTGGCCACGCGAGACTAGTAGTTTCCATGCATGGCATTTTCTCACAAACATGTATCAAATGTCCTTTTCGGGTAGTACAAGTCCAGCCAGGGTTGACAGCTGTCTCAGAAGGACCTGGAGTGTCTTATATCTAGGCCAATACACATTCCAACCAGAAGTGAACCACGCACACTCTCATGTTGTGCTGCATCAATAGTCTTTTACTCGATGAGGCCCAAGGAGGTAGCTGTGATACACCATAGGTCAGTTCAGACTGAAGTCAGTTCTCACTGACAGTAGACTCGACACCAATGAAACCACAGGAGAGAAGTGGGCAGACAGACAGCAACAGGAACATATACCCGCATGGCTTCAGGAGCTGAGGCAGTTTACCACACCTTAGAGATACAACACCATTTTAGACCACCGATCCCTGACCTGTCCCTGTTACAAAAATATTGCAGCTTCAATCAGACAGCAGAAGGTACGAAAGAATGTAATTTAGGACATCTGGTTGAATACGTCATAGCTGTGAATGAAAGCTCAGTGACTTGAGGCTACCATAGTTTGAGAGAAGAACAGCTAAAGTTAGTAACCTACCTTCCCACATGAGAGTGATAGCATTGATGTTCTTCCCATGGGCTAAGAGAGAAATGTTTTCTGCCTGGCTTCCTTTCCCTTACATCTGGTAAGCTCAACCCCGCCTGTAGTCATTGCATAGCCGAGATAACATCATACTGCTTGTCATTTGCGCATTTCACATGCACGCAGAAAGGCTGTACATTGATTCGTTGTTATACTGACATTCATGTCATAAATAAGCCACATTCCAGGATGCACAGTCTGCGCACTCGGGTCTAAAGAGTCTGGGAACCAAACTACCTCACAGTTGTAAGTAACTTTACAAAGTGAGCATGGCATTCTTGTACACCAAGCTGTACAGTTTATTGTACCAGTACTTGACATGGGTGCTGAAACACCTACCTATATTTGGAAGAGTCAGGGAAGTATGTAATAGAAGGGGTAGCCACTTGCATGTACCAGTAGTAATGTTGATCCTTTGATTTTGGTGTTCGGAGATCACCTTGGAACTTTGATCAAGTACAAAAGCCGTTGATTGCTTGATTCCATTTGATCACAGTTGCAAATGCTTCTATTGGTGACATGCAAGTGACTACCCTATGTAAGCTTTTCCAGCACCCCTGTCAAGTACTGGTACAATAAACTGTACAGTTTGGTGTACAAGAATGCCATGCTCACTTTGTAAAGTTACTTACAACTTTGTAATCTGGTTCCCAGACTCTCCAGCAGAAGGGGTGGAATGAGTTCAAGTAAGGGAAAGGCTAGTCTCGTTCCCAGACCCTCAGCAAGACCCCCAGTAAGAAGGGAGGAGGGTCTGGTGATTCAGAACATAGTACAAACATGTAGCATTGTGACTATGCAGTCTATGAGAGTCCCAGATAGATTTTCCAACAACAGGTTTTGAGTACACACTAACGTCATCTCATCTGCATGAAATAATCCTTGCTTCTTTTTGGAAAGAGTGGCATGGTACTGTAGGCGAAAGCATTTATATTCAGGAAAACACTGTACAAAGTAGAGACTTTGGCTTTGTTCCTAGCACCTCTTTCTACAGACTGTTTCAGTTGATACAACCCTAACTTTCTCTCACTTCACTTCACCTATTAGGCGGTTCATGAAGAAACCAAATGCCGGTGAAGCAAGTGAAGATTACAGTAAGTATCTGCACAGTAATTAACACATTCATAAAGTTCAGAAATTGTGTAACAATCTTGAGAATGGCTGAGCAAACATGAGAATGCACAACACACAGAGCAAGCCCAACCTTGTTATCTTGAATGCAGTTCGTCTTTCTTGAACATTTCCATCTTCTCAAAATATTTGATGTAAAATTGTAACCTGCTGGAATGGATTGATATTTTAAAATATGAAAAGTATGTAACCATCAGAAACTCAAACCAGTCAGAGCTTACCAACTGGTACTACCGTAATTATTCTAATAGTTTGGTTGTGACCTTACGTCAGATTGGATTCGTCATAAATTCCTGAAATTGAATTTCTTACATAAAATTAGATTTTACGTTGCATAAGGATTACAATACGTGGAAACGCAAAGGCCTGCTCTCGTAAGCTAAGTAAGTATATAGGTATTTTTTCCTAGAATTGTGTGCAGAATCACAATACGTGGAAACACGAAGGTGTACTTTCGATGTAGGCAGTATCAAGCATCCTTTCACTAGTTTGACCTAGGGTATGGGAGTCCATACTAAGCTACCTAAGTGTATAGCTGTCTTTTCCTCGAATTGCGTGTGTACCTCGTCACACTCTGCAACCAATAATGGCAGTACTAAGTGTCCTTCGCTACCTAGGTAAGTGTACAGCTGGCTTTTCCTCGAATTGTGTACATACCTTGTCGATTATAGCCTCCTTCTCAGGCCACTTACAAAGACAAACAACCAGTATTCACTACTTGCGTATGCACAGCCAACCTCCTGCATATTTTGATAAAATTGTAATTAGTCCATGTGGGGTGACATTCGGACAAGTAGTATACATACATAGATAGCTAAAAAAATAGCCATAAAACCACATAAAGTGACAATATTGGCAATTGTATACGTTGCGGATCAATTAAAAAATTGACCAGTTTGCAAACAGGCCACCAGTTTATAAACCTGTCATCTAGTTATTAAACTGGTTGGCCCACTCGCTTATACAAAGTGAACTGTAAGCCATTCAGCCAGCTTCCAAGCAGTTTGGCCTGGTTTCTAAATGGGTTACAAGCACCCTGAATGGCATGAAAGCTGTGCAAGAAAGCTGGCCAAACAAACATCCCATAGCCTGAACGGCTTAAAAGCTGGCCAAACGATTTACAGAAGCATACAAGCATATAGTCTTGCAAGCGAGACCCAACCAACCCCACCGTGGATCGCTTTGATACTGAAAGCGATCTGCAGTGGCATTGGCTGTGTCTGGCGTGCAAGCCTAGCAAGTAAGGCTGAAACTAACATGTAAAAGAGCTGACTAGCCTCACCCCAGATTGAGTTTTGCAGCTTCTTTCCACGAGCTTTTATTACACATGAAAGGACCGTGGACCCTGAGTGCTAAGCCGTTTAGCGCATGTGCGGGCTCGCTTTTTGACCATGCACGCCGGCTTATTGACCCTCTTTTTGACTTACTGTACACTAAACCAGTTTTATATCCAACCAGTCAGCTTATAATCTGGTTGAATGGTTTACAAACCAGTTAAGGGTTTGAAATCTGGCTGTAACCAATGGTGAAATACCAAAGCAATGCTACAGTTATACCTTTCCTCAACCCAGGCTTTTCATTCTGGATTTTGCCTCCAAACCTGCAAGACAAAATCCAGAACGGAAAGCCTGGTTCAAGGCTACCCTATAACCAACTCGCTTCATTTGTGGTCAATCGCCTAAATGGCAGCACCTCATAGCACACTGATGTACCAAAACCAGTTGGTACATATAGTCACATAAAAAGCATCTCTTTGCCTTCGTATGCATGGCAAATAGCCTTCGCTCCTGGAGCTCACAAATGGCAATAGACTCTACAAGACATCCATCTTTCGATGATTTGAAAATATACATAGTGTTTACCAACAGTTTTGAAACGCGCAAAATTTCCCTGTGTTTCTGGGCATGGTCACACACGTGCAGGCTGTCCCATACAGCCTGGGATTGAGGCTAACTTGATTGCATGTGGGCAAATAACCCGCCTACACTGTGTTACAAGGGAATCATGGCGTACGGTAGTACACCATATGTAGGGATGACCCCGAAAAAAAATGGTGGCCACAATAAAAGTGCACAAATGACACGCTCGAAATGTCTACGTTAGATTAGTCAAAGGCCTCTATGAGCCATATCAGGCATTACCGAGTGCTTCCATGAGCAACGGGACCGTTAACTTTGCTGGAGGGTATCGCTGAAGTACCAGACCGGCGAGTCGCTAAAACAGGCAAATCGTCTATCTTCTGACTTTCTTCTTTCTTTCTTTCTTCTTTCTTTCTTTCTTCTTTCTTTCTTCTTTCTTCTTTCTTCTGTCAGTGTAACTGTCAGCCAGGCAAGCACGATAACAGCTGAAGCTATTACAACAATTCAAACGCGAAAAAACGACATAAATCACTGGGTATTGCACTCACTACTTATCGTTATCGTAGAACTCGAACTATTCCTCAGTGATTCTCAAGCACTCCAATGTTAATGCTTAGTGCAAATACGCCATTTTGCTAGAATAAGATTATTCATAGCAAGTACGCCCCCCGGAAGCTCAACTGAGCACGTGTTTAGATCCAGCTTACCGTGAAAGATGGGCAACAGCCAAAGTCAGGTATATAGTATAATGCAAAACATAGAGAGGGGATGTGCATGTTTCCAGGAGAAGGTATGTATTGCTAGAGCTGCTGTAAATGAAAGTGTATGTGTCATAATGTGAGGACTCCCATACTGCATGTTGTCATTCGACCATAAAAGTTGTGTTCTCCAGCTACAAGCTAGTAAGCTGTAGATACGAGATGAATGTGTATGTGGCTAAAACCTCTCAGTAAAACACATCCAACAATCAAGTGAAATAGTATCAGCAATTGCCTAGTTGCTTGAACCAACTTGCTCTTGCAATGTCTTACTTGAAGAGAACCATCACACGCTCCTGCTACTGCTCATTTAGCTATAAGGCTCTTTTGTGATTCATTTACTGTATTATGAGTGCAGTAGCAACTACTTCCAGTGCACTTCCAGTTGATCCATTCCAGTATGGTCCATGTTTTAATGAAGGCCAATAACACACTGGGTGGGTGAAGTGGAAGCCATTACATGGCAAGGAAGGCTTTCCACACATATGTATAAGCAGTTGTTAGCACAGTATATACTTCTGTGAGTGTTAATTAGGCACTCTTGCTCATTCTTGCGTACTCTTGACTGTACTGAATAGTCATCATTCCCAGACCCACCCAAATGGAGAGGATCTAGTAACATTCAGCTGATTCCTCAGACTTTATTATGAATTCATAGTCTACTGTATGTATAGTTGTGAACCTATAACTAATTTATGCGCCAAAAAGTGCTGTACCATCATGCAAGGATTCCAGTGTTGTAACTGCAGATTGAATTTTCTGCAGTGTGATTAGCAGTTAGAAAATTATCACCAGAAAGCAATCATTGTTGTGAACCTGGATGCAAAAATAAAACCAGTTATCTGTTTACCAGTACCTGTCAGTTAACCGGCCTGAGATCACATGCAATGAAGTCGGCTATGACGTCTGTCAGTTAAACTTGCATAACTTGCAGATTGCATGGCTTCCTTTGAGTGGCTTTCGCTGTCATCTTTTTCAAAACCTAAGTGTTTCGATGCAATAGAGACGGAGACACGACCAAAAGGGTATAGACTCATTGGTGTTCATCTTTGCACGTGGTTCATATAATTTGTGTGTGTGCACACTTGACTTAGTGGCAGCTGTTTGAAACCGGTACGTAAACCTACAAAATAGCTTATACTGGTTGATTAACCATTTATCTGCAACTGGTTCACAGCAATACAATGAATGTGAAGCTTGAGGAATTGGCCAGACCCTCTCCTCTTAAGTGGGGTCTGGGTACAAGAATGGAAGAGCTTATAAATATGTCCCCATCAATTTAGGTGTTTGCTGTATCAAAGGTGGAGCAGGATTATGAATTATTTCATAGAACATGTAATTATGTAGCACAGGTGACGACACTATGTATGATCACTTTTTGCTTCCTCACTAGACAAGCTGGCCAATGCTCTGAAGAACGAGGATGACCCACAGTATGCTGCCTTGTGCTTCACTGCCATGGCCAAGTATGTTACCCAGTTGCATCTTCAGAGTAGAAATATTCTGTCACCGGTGTTACTGTAGTTGTGAACAGTAAAGTGCAATGGCATTCACCTGCTTGGCAGGGTACACACACATGTATAACAAGTCACAAAAAAGTTTTCTGAATGAAAACAAGCGCATGTAGGGATGGAACCCTCAAAAACCAACCAAACTAGATGGGAATGACACCACAACAATTTCACACCATCCCTACATCTTGTGCCATTTTGCCAACTATGCTTTGTGTTTGTTAGTTGTGTGCATAGGAGGGTTGTGGAAGGCAGTGGGGTGGGTAGTGCTGGGTGTGGAGTGCATGTTAATGAGTATGGGGAGTGAGTTATGTTGTGGGTGGCTGCAATGTAGTTGCTATACTGAGCATGGCAGATGTGGTCTGTCTTGAAGTAGTCTCGCAAGCCAGACCCTTTCCGTGCAGCGCTGATCACTTTCAGTATGCGGCACGCGGAGGGAAGAAGTTTGATGTTTGAATTTACAATTTCACTTCGAAGCGTTTGAATTTATGACGATTCTTAGTTCCTCTGCGTGCCGATACTGAAAGCGATTGGTGCTGTGGAACAGAAAGGGTCTGGCTTCCGAGACTAGTCTTGAATGTAGAAACTGCATGTGGAGGGCATGAGCTGGGTCTGTATGGTATGTCATGTTGTGAAATCTTATTGCTGCTGAACATGGCAAATATGGATTGTCTTTTATGTAGAAGGGTGTATATTGTTCAGTGTTCTTTTAGTGGGTGTGAATAGACTAAGTGCATGTAGGGAGTTTTGTGGTGTACATAGCAAAATGGCACAAGATGTAGGGATGGTGTGAAATTGTTGTGGTGTCATTCCCATCTAGTTTGGTTGGTTTTTGAGGGTTCCATCCCTACATGCGCTTGTTTTCATTCAGAAAACTTTTTTGTGACTTGTTCCTGCTGTTTTGTTTTTTTTGTAATTTATTAGGGACGGTAACAGAGAAGAGACGTGGAAGGGTAGGCCGAGGGGAAGATGCATGGTGTGTACAGTATGATAGTACAGAACACTTTTGTTCACAAAGAACTAAGAATTGTCATAAAGTCAGATGCTTCCAAGTGAAATTGTCAATCCAAACATCAAACTTCTTTATCTGGGGGGTTTAGAACTCCAAGCAAAGCCTCAACCAAGTGCAAAGCACATGAGTTTTATGAGGCTTTGCACACAGGCTTATAAATCCATAGATCCCAACGCTGTGGTGTCAAAACGATAGATACTCACTGTAAAACTCTTGCTGTATTTGGTGTCTTACGACTCAATACTACATGTATGTGAGCTCTGTGGGCACGAAGTCTGCAGAGAGTTTTTGGTGAACCTGATAGTAGTCCACATGAAGTGAGCGAGAGCTGAACAACTGCCAGTTTCTGCGGCCGCCTCCTTTAGTGTGAAAGTTTTTGAATGAAGCCACCATTGACTCGGTGCTACTAGCTGCAATAGAGCAATTCGAAGACCAAACTACCAATAGGCTGCTAATTGCTGCGTTGGAGGAATATGAAGACTCAGGCACAAGACAAAAGGAGGATGTTAAGAAGACACCAGCCAAAATGCTACCATTAACTCTAAGTAAACTTGTATGTGTACTATATGCATTTTTGTTGTAAATGACTATAACAAGCAAATTTGAAATGTGAAAGTTGAAAATAAAAAATTGAATATCAGTGGCTAGTGTTCCAAGTCATATAATCCGCCTAGATACAAAGTACTTGATGGTTAAAACACTAGTTGGCAAGGCCGACCAGGTAGTGTTTTAACCATCAAGTATACCTAGTGTCTAGGTGGGTTATATGACTAGCAACTGACTAGATTACAAAATGACTTCAGCTATGGTCTAAATGGAAGTAGAAACCGCTGTACTTGCAAACTACATGTGCTTAGTGTGGGAGTCCTCATATTATGACACATATACACTTTCATTTACAGCAGCTCTAGCAATACATACCTTATAATACTTCTTCTGGAAACATGCACATCTCCCATGTTTTGCGTTATACTATATACCTGACTTTGGCTGTTGCCGTCCGAAGTTCATCTTTCACGCTATAAAGCTAGTTCTCTGAACACGTGGTCAGTTGAGCTTCGGGGAGGGGGGGGGGGGGGGGGGGGTAGGCCTAGTTTCTATGAATAATGTTATTGTAGCAAAATGGCATATAGCACTAAGCATTAACATCGGAGTGCTTGGGAATCGCTGAAAAATAGTTCGAGTTCTACGATAACGATAAGTAGTGAGTGCAATACCCGGTGATTTATGCTGTTTTTTCGCATTTGAATCGTTGTAATAGCTTCAGCCGCTATCGTGCTTGCCTGGCTGACAGTTACACTGACAGAAGAAAGGAGAAAGAAGAAAGAAAGAAAGAAGAAAGAAAGAAGAAAGTCAGAAGATAGACGATTTGCCCGTTTTAGCGACTCGCCGGTCTGGTACTTCAGCGATGCTCTCCAGCAAAGTTAACGATCCCGTTGCTCATGGAAGCACTCGGTAATGCCTGATATGGCTCATAGAGGCCTTTGACTAATCTAACGTAGACATTTCGAGCGTGTCATTTGTGCACTTTTAATGTGGCCGCCATTTTTTTTCGGGGTCATCCCTACATATGGCGTACTACCGTACGCCATGATTAATGATTGGAAACCTTCCTGACAATGGCAAGCGTATCATTCAGCCTAGCTGTGCCTCAGTGTGCAACAAAAGCCAACAAACAATTGCAGCCACTACTTTGCCATGACTTTGATCAGGCCTGTACACGGTTAACTCTGTTGCTAACTTTACACAGGTGTGATCAGCTGACAGGAGACACACCTGGAGAAGCTGAAGCTTGGGCCAGTGCAGGTCTGTTCCAAAAGCAGCATAATATGCAGATACATAAATGGTTGCAGCTTCACAGAAGCTTTAGTAGTATGTGTGTACCAAGGTAGTCTCTGAACCAGACCCTCGCACACAGAGAAGGAGGGTCTTGTAAACTTGTGTACATAAACTCTTCATGGAATATGGCCTCCTTACAGGCTTCCTAAGCAGTAATTGAAGGCATTGATTGAAATATGCATGTGCTCAATTAGCTACTGTAGACCTTGTAAGCTTTGTTGCTGCCAGTGAAGATACTAGTAACGAAGCAACCGTTTGACAGTACCTTGGAGAATGCCACTGCTACTTTCGGCAGACAAAATAAATGGCAAAGTAGCAGGGCAGCCCAGAACTGTGGTGTTGGCTACCAAAATAAGCCAATGCCGTAAATGCCTCAGCTACATCAAGCATGAGCACCTCCAGAGGGCCTTTACCTATTGTGCTACGTGTACGCCTTGCACACGCAAGGCGCATATGTATGTAGGTGTGGTCAAAGACCATAGACAATAGAGCTATATAGCTCTACTGTCTATGTGAAAGACTCAGGAGGACAGAGCTTAAGGCATGAACGAGGGGTGTCAAAGCGTGCGCTTTTAAAGAGTTCGCATACTTTAGCAATTCGGGTGTTGCAGCCTTCGCCTAGTGCCAAAATGGCATGGCGTAGTACGTAACTTCACTATTGCTGTCTGTTTGCTTCACTCTACTGACCCCTCGGGCTCCATTTCCTAGAGTTTCTGTTTTTTACTCTGTCTAGCTCTCTGCCTTCACTTTATTGGTGCTGGCATGCAGTGCATGGCTGCACTCCACTCACCCCAGTATGAAACAATGAGACTGCAGCGCTGGGGACGAATTGTATTCCTAAACATGACAGATGTTAGCATTCATAAATGGCCATTGTAGCACCGTCGAGCCAGTTGTACAGTGCATAGTGAGTGAGCAATAGCATACGGCTAGAGGAGCAGCCAGCAACGTATCGTGGGGTGAGTTTGAGCAAGGGGCACACTGCTGCATAGGTACACGACATGACACGCAGTCATGAGGCAAGCACAAATGTCCGTGTTTTTTGTGAGCACACAGCCTGTTTTTATCGGTCTCATGCATCATCCTACCTAGCTCAGAGATAAGTCATCATGCATTCTAGGATGCTGCTATTCAACCTGTTGGCAGTGCCATGACACAACTGTCGCTATAGGTAACAGAAAGGTCTGGCTTATCAGTCATGCTGTAGTAGAAGCTACCTCTGCTACCTGCTGCTTTTGTTGAGCAGGGGATTGTCCACGCTTGCAGTTGTCGACATGTATTACTTTTGCTACTTTCAACAGACTGTTTCCTACGCATGTAGCTTTGATATGTAAATTTTGCTAACATTTGATTGCAATGTTGATTACATTAACTATGTTTTCTTTACAGGTCGTCAGTTTTTTCAAGCTGAGGAAGTTCTCTACTCTGCAAGGCATGCCAGTTATGAGGAGAGTCTAGAAGCTGGCATTCAATGTTTTCTTCTGTCAATAGAAGTAAGTGTAGGGGCTGTGTTTCAGTATGATACTGTTTTGTTATTGAAGTATCACCCTGCTCAACAGCCTTTCTTAAAATTGATTAAATATAAACACAGCTCTATTCAATTAACCAATAAATTCAATTCTCTAGAAGTCTTTGTATTGCACTATGGATACCTTTAATCTGTATTTCAATGTCTGTTTTGCACTGGAAACTTGAGCCAAAGGCTCTGTAAGCCATTCTGGGTGGGTTCACACTGCTGACTGCACCCACTCATTAGTGAGCTTTCAATAGTTGGAGATCTCCATTTAGTAAACACTCGTCCTGACTAAAAACTCCCTATAGTGCCAAAAATGGAACCGTTACAAGGTGGGAGGAGCTTTTTTTTATGCCCATTTGTGCAAGCACCCCATGCCTAATCCCAGCCATCTCTCCCTATCTCCTCCTATTCTATTATTTCTGCTAGTGCAGCACCTATCTTCAAAATGGATTGCACCAACTGATAACATGTAACCAGATTAGGATGGCGTGTTTTCGAGTCATCGGTCATTAATACTCTGATTTCATTAATTGTCTTTACCCCCCCAAGTTTGTACATAGGTATTTTTCACTTTTTTAAATGCCCGATAGTGAGTGTTTTCTGGGTGTTCTTTCAGTGACTTTTGAATTATCAAGTGTTTTTGCAAACACATACACACGGACATACGGAATCACTAGCTTCATTAGCCAACCACTGCCTAGGTTTTCGTCACTTATGGTGCACGCTTACACAAGTCCCCTGCTGTCACCACTGACGATGCAAGTTCCTTCAATTCCTCTCCGGTTAGTATCAATGCAAGCACCGCTGATTTCCTGTAGTACACAACCAAAGAAGCTGCTGTTCTTCCAGAAAGCCACAACGGTCATCATGATTGTCGGCCTCACACACAGAACCATGGGGCACATGGTCAAACTAAATGAATGTCCCCTCTCTACTTTAAACTCAAAGAAGTGTGCAAAAAAGGGGCAGGACATATTATTGCGAGCTGACAGTATGTTTCTATCAACTTATTCCACTCCAGGTACATGAGAGACAGAACAATACTATTCTGGCTGCAATGTTTTGTTTGGAGGTGGCACACAGATTGAAGGTACATAGGTTCTTGCTGTACATGGCAAGCACATACCACAGGAGTTGAGTAGTGCTAGAGGGACCATGGCTGCTGCGGCCACTGCCATTCTGACGCCCCAGCTAGTGGTGCACTGTGGAAATGCTTAGTCTTCACAACTGTCAAACTGATCTGTTTCGAGGTGTTTAAGACTAATTTGGACCATCTTAGGATTCTCAACATTGTCTCCAGCAACATCTCTAACACCGAGGTGAAAAGTTGCTGTCGTATGTGCTGTCTAAGTCTGTAAAATTTATCAACACCACTGTCAAAATGAGCAGCCTTCTTGTTAGTTAAACTATACCGTATCTGGTCTTCAATTCAGCTCATGACTCCCAGTTGCTCCCCAAATCACTAGATATGTGGTTCTTTTCTACGAACCTGTAATCCACGAAAGTTAACAAAATTTCTAACTGCACCGTATGTCAAGTAACCCTCATTTGCAAGGTGTGGTGAATGTTGATAACATTACACTTTTGACAATTTTTACTCAAAATACACGTGCAGGAATCAACACATTTCTTGACGGCAAAAAGGCAGAGGATAATGATTATATAAATCAACCATACTGCCAAACAGCTTGCTGGTAGAGGACCTCTAGAGTGCCTCTCCCACTAATGATACAAATGGGCATGTGTGGTCCTGTCCAAAGTCCATTTCCCAATCTATTCCGCTGTCAATTCCACAGTCCCTTCCAAAGTCCAATCCATGTTCCAAAGCTCAGGCTTTAGCAAACAATGATCTAACATATACATACATGGTAAAGTTACATTTAGCTGTGATTTTTTTCTTCATCTTCTAACACAGCATTTCAGAAAGTTCCATGAGTCTGTGCGGTTTTTGGAGAGAGCTGCTGATCTACAAGCAATGGTACAAGCTCAGTTATTACTATGATGGTTATATACATGTAGGAATGCCTAACTAGTTACTGAACTGAGAGTTAAGGTGTGTTTTGTTTTACTGTACAGAAACCAGAATGTCAGTTACAAACTTTGGAAGAAGTAGCTTCATGCAAGATAAGACTACGTAAGTGATGTCTCTGAGCCAGATAAGTATCAAGCAGACACCATCACCTCCAGCATAGGAAACACCACACACTCACTCTCTTTTGTTTTACACTCTCAATCCAACATGTGCAAGGTTTAAGCACTCACTCAAGAATACTGCTCCACTCACTTTATAGCCAGGAGATGAGTAATGGCTATGCAAGCGTTCTTGATGCCTGTGTAAGACTGTACATGTGTCCCTGTCAATGCTTCAACAAGGCATAGCTAAATACCTTCCATACTGAAGTAAATCACTTTAGTTCAGACATGCTACGTAGGTAGATGTAACTGGTACAAGCTTGTAGCTCACACATTGAGTTGTCGATGATAAAATGTTGTGAGTACTTTACAGACAGCATGTTTGTTCACTGTTTGGTTTGACTCAAAAGTTGTCTGCAACCACCATACATGTAGGTACATAAGTGAGGTGATGGAGTAATTGAATGAAAACAGGAGTTCACAGATAGCTTGTTGCAGATATTACCATTCATTGCAACAATCGTTCTACCATGGTTCTTTTAGGAAGTACATACGTACGTATACCCTTGTTCAGGCCAGTAGCACCTCTACAGTTTGATCACTTAAGCAACCTAAGAGTGGGATTACCTTGAAATGGAAAAATCCTGCTTCAACTACGTATGTCATACATGTAAGCGTGCTGAAAAGTGGTGAAATGTCATTGCACTGTTTTACTCCTTTTTTTGTAATGAAATTGGAAGTTTCAATCGTAACTGGAAATTTATTTGTTCATTCTGTACTATTTAGGTGAATACGATAGTGCTTTATCAGTTCTGACAAAGATCACCAATGAAACTCAAGGAAAGAAAGGTTTGTGCTTGTGATTTTAGCATACAGATGAAATTCAACTGTCTAGTAACATGACATCAAATCACTGAATAAACAAGAAGCCATATCCTACATGCTATTTCAACATTAGTGAACCGAATTGTTTGTTATTTATGTGCACCCATTGAACAATAACTGCTCTGGTATACAGTTTACATCAGGTTTTTCTGTTAGCATGCAAATGCTAAGATGAGTGCTCCATATAAATCTTGTCCAGCTTGTGCCCTACCTGTCACATCCCCTTCTGGCTGTCTACATCTTGGAAGGTAGTTTCACTTCCTTGTCAAAACTCCAGTGCCCTTCAAGTAAACGTGTGTACTCATTTCCAGGCCCTAACCAGCTTTTTGTTGTTTGCCGTATCACATACTATACTGGGAATGAGGCTAGTAAACACCAACAAATGCTTGGAATCCGCATGTGACAGGTCTTGACTGGTCTCCACTGTATCCAAGCTGTTGACTGTATCAAAATGGTTGACAATACTAACGTTAAATTGAAAAGTTGCTGGAAATGCAGAGGATTGAACTGCTTTGGTCTTTATCAAGTACACATTTGTTATTTTATTTAGATTACCATGTTATTGCTGCATACAGCAACAGTTTAACCCAGTAAATGCACTGGCGTCAAAACTTTTCGCTACACTAGCAGACAGACAGGCGAACAAAACTGATTGCTTAACCTTGTCTTGTCTCTTTGTTACCTCCTTGATAGGAGAGTACTCCTGAAAGGTGAAGTGTTTACGATTGTTTGATGAGTTGTTTGTACCTTTTCTGTTTAAGCCTACTGGCTGAAAAACGCTTCAGCTTCCACATCATCGATCCAATCAAATCCGAGGATTATTTCAGTAAACACAGATGGGTCGATCATGTGCAGGGTCAAGTAGCTTGAGTGGGACGTGGCTGAGCAGAGCTTGATGCTCCGCCTGCTGAGCATTGCCGACAGCTAGAAAGCACTCCAGATCTTCCTCTCTGGGCTAGCAGAGTTTGTGTGTTGGGTTCCCTGTGGGACTACTGTCTCTTCAGCCAACACGAGGGAGGAGGATGTCTGCAGCCAAATACCATTACCTTGGCTTTGCCTGGATGGAAGCTATATATCTCAATTTCAGTAATCTGTGATTATAAGTCTGGAGAATGTCCAGCATGCTTTGTAGCTCTTCTGGGGATGTAGCAATCAGATCCAGATCATCAATCTACATGGAAGTACCATGTGTAGATGTCACCCACTCTAGCTCCCAGACCAGAGTTCTCCAACTTCACTGGTAGATCATTGACATAGAGGCTATAGAGGAGGAGTGAAAGAAACCCACCTTGTTTCACTCGTTGATTCTGTGAGAGGGTGTGCCCTTCCATAGGTAGAGCATGTTGAGTGGTCGTACCATTGCCTATGGAAATTCAAAGCTGCCCTGTAGCTCCTGCTTCCTGTAGCTTTTGGAAAAGGCTGCAACCGCACAGTATCAAAGGCTTATTTCACATCTAGTACTGTGACATATACATACATACCTTCTTGTTCTGTTCACACGAGTGAGAGATGGTTTCTTGAAAATAAATGCCGTGTGCAGGCAGCTGTACCCTGAAGTCAAAGAAAGAAGAGCTTGACAGGTTTTCCCATTTTTGGCTAGCCCAAGGCTTGCAAGCCACACTCTTTGTGGCTTACGAAACTAGAAAACATTATTTCTCCCACATGTAGAGCCCCACATATCTCATTGAAGACACAGTGGCTGCAAATACACTCTCTTTGAGAAGAATGGGATCTTCTCAATACTCACCAGATGAGCATTTAACAATCTACTGCACAGTGCTGCGTTTCACCTGCCAATGCCTGTTGGGCATCGCTTTATTGCACACTTCATATATCCACTATTAGACCCATGTTTGATTACTACTTTGCTTGGCTTCTAAATCCCGTACATAAAGCAGTTTGATGTTTGGATTTGCAATTTCGCTTGGAAGCATTTGAATTTATGATAATTCTTTGTTCTTTGTGAATAACAAAGTTCTATACTTTCGTACTTTACAGACCATGTATCTTCCCCTCGGCCTCCCCTTCCACCTTTCTTCTCTCTTACCATTCCTAAAAAACAAAATAAAGCAAAACAACAGGAACAAGTCACAAAAGAGTTTTCTAAATGAAAAACAAGTGCATGTAGGGATGGAAGCCTCAAAAACCAACCAAACTGTATGGGAATGACACCACAATACTTTCACACTATCCCTACATGTTAATTGTGCCTTTTGCCAACTACCGTAAATCAGAGAATATTCATGTTGCAAAAGTTATAAATTTTCGGGTTAAAAAAAATTCGTACAAGCGGACGGGCAACGTACAATTTTGTAACGCCGTTAATTTCCTACAATTGCATGTAGTAGCGTCATTCTAGAAGCTAAAGACTTCGAGCGGCATGGAAGAGTACGAAAGAGCTTGCTGCATCCGAGGCTACCATGTACATGAAGCTGACTGCACTTCTTACCAAGCAGAAATGGGTGAGCAGCAGAAATGGGTGCTTGCTCAGTGAATATGGCATTTTTCATGTACTAAAGTAACCAGTAATTGTTAAACTGTATTACAGTAAGTGATATTTCAGTAGTCAATAATGTAGTACACTTTGTATAGTTGTTTCAGCACCAGTACACTGACTTTGTTTGTGTCATCTCTCTAGCTGTCATGTATAGATCTGAGCATACATACCTAACTGTGCCTTTTTTATTCAGCTTTGAGGTGCAGAGGTAATGTTTATTCCTTCAGGTTGTTATGCACTCCTGAGGCACCACTGCGAGGTCACTCAACTTCTGCTTCTTCTTGTGTTAAAGGTAGGGTACACACCACTAATATTCTTTTTTGCTTTCTGTAAGTTTGTTGTACATAAAGCTAGCAGAGGGAATTACAGAAGGATGTATTACACTGCAAGAAGCATTAGACTAGTCAGCAAGATTCATGTAGTGCAGTGTGGACTAGTTGGCAGGCCAGAGAAAGTAATGGACATCTAATCTGTGTGCGTACTAGGTGTTAGTGCCATGATACACCGACCACACAACAGGGAGTGTTGCTCAGCAGCATAAATGTAGCTGTGTTTTCCATTATGATGCAGTGATGATGGAAGTCTCATCCTCATGATGGAAGTATAACAACTAAAGTTGCTCACTCACTCCTTGTATGTCCATGTTTAAGTTCTGAACGAAAACAAGTGGGTGTAGGGATGAAACCCTCAAAAACCAGCCAAACAAGATGGGAAGACACCACAATACTCTATGAGTGAGACTTTGGTATAAATCACACACAGAAATAGCTGTAGTGATTTATCCCAAATGTCACCAATGTCCATGCTATCACAAGTTAATCTCATAACAGCCTACTATCAAGGGAAGTAGTAAAACCTGGAATGGAACAGAACAAGTTGAACAAACAGAATGTAGCTGAGAGCCAAAAGTACAACCCTGCTTTCTGCTTTTTAGTACCTCAAACGGGTTGTCGGTAGAATGCAGAATGTGGAAGAACGAAATAACAGAACAACTTTATCATTGCCCTGTGGAAGAGTTCTCTCACCCTGTTGGAAGTCTGCCCCTTCGCTTGCGTCCTTGTGATGCAAAACTACTTGTAAGGCTGTTTTTCAACTAGAGTAGGTCGTCTGAGAGACTGAGTTGAAGAACTTGACGATCCTCTTCATGTTGGACAATGAGGTCATATGGGAGACCCGTACAACCAAACTGCTCTTTGCAACCATAACAAGTGTAGGGTCTAAAAGGCATACTCATCTCAGCCCCAGGAGTAGTTGGTGAACCAAATTCAAGTAATGGCATTTGGCGATAATTGATATGGAACATTCATGTTCTTAAAATAGACATGGAAGGGTGCGGTGCACATGATATGAATGGACTGGGTTGTTGACTGTGAGGAAAGGAGGAGTATGGTTGATCCCAACAAATGGACTGACTGGCATGGAAGGGTGTGGTCCACATTGACTCAGAGGTTGGCTGTGAGGTAAAAATGGCACACAATTAGGGAGGTCCAAACAAGGCTGCTTCTTTAATGGCCATTAACTTCTGCAGCAGCTAGAACATGTGAGCAAATCTGCATGCTGCCAAAGTTCAGACAGTTCCTGTCATATCTGTAACTGCATCCTTGACTTGTGCTGACTAAAACATAATGAAGAACAGAAGTGGACTCACTCAGCACTAAACAATCCTTTGTATATCTGGACTAGGTGGATTATCTGCTTCACTGTAAACACTCTCTTGGTATTCACAAGAATACATACGTTTGATTATTGGCAAGCCTCTGTCTTCTTCATAATACTCAGTACACTCCTAGGGATTAACAAGAGCTGCTGTCATACCAGAACACTACACACAAATACATGCAGTGATGTAACCACACCTGGGATTGACAGGGCACACACAAGAAACACTTTAAGATAACCTAAGATTTTCAAAACATCTACTAACCAAATACACTTGGCATACCTCCATTGCGAACAGGTTCTTCAGGGTGTCCAGCACTTCCTCATCACTTAGGACATCTGAAAAATAAGCCAACACATGAATAGCCAATTTAGTTCTTACGTGCACTGTGATGGACTGCTTCATTGGCTGGGCTATATTTCATTGTTAATTAAGGAATTGTGTATGTCTTTCCTTATTTGTTTATGTTACTGTATCGACTATGAAAGTGATTGAACTGGATTAATTAACTGTTGTACAGCCAGCGGTCCATTTTTAAAGCAAGAACAGGAAGTGCCCGGGAAACTTCATTCCAACGTGCAATTAGCATGCCACCTACTTCCTACCTTTTGCAACAGACAACTCACTCCAACCATGGCCGATTCAAGCCGGACTTGCACTCGTTTGTATATAATGGTACCTAACTTTACAGAAATGCACCTTTGGTCAGCGTCAGGCAAGGTTAGGCGGCGTACAAGCAACGTTTGTCAGCTTTGTCAAGCGCAACTCGATCGACATCCCCGCACAAAAGTTTGGGACATTTTGTTACGCCTGGACCGAGCTGCACCATCTAATATCGGAATAGCCATATAGCTAAGATAATGAAGTACCAGCCAGTAATTCACTAAACAAATGTGTGTACTTATACCTGGGTTATACTGCAGCATTCTCCCTACAAGTATCTTGTATGCACTGATGACTAATCTCTTACCCAGGAGCCTGAGTACAAGGTTATTCCAGTATACACCGAGACAAATGTGTAAACTGGCAAGCAGCAAAGCATTCTTTATCCACAAAGTAGATGGGTGACGTGAGCAAGGATAAAGAACAGTTAATGCTTGGAAGTACTTTTGGTATGACAAAGTACACCTCAGATTTTAGTTTCCCAAGCCAGTATTGTTTGGCATCGTATTTATCTTGTCGACATACCACGGAGGTATTGTATCAATTTGTGCCTTGCCAGTATCACTTCAATGCATCAATATGGCTCTGCTTGGCATATAGACATGTTGCACAGGCCATCACATACATTTACCTTTTCATAGCTTCATGCCCAGGCCACCACCCAGACGAAAATATGTGTGAACTGCCTAAGTTGTTTTGGTTCGGAACCAGTCACAGTCCTGTCGTACAGAAATGCGTCTTAAAAAACTGGCAATTCCTCTTTCTCCTTTTGAAGACTAGCCTTTGAGAACTCAATCAACAAGGCACTAAATGCTAACTTAAACAGCCTTCTGTTTATGCAGGCAGCCAGTAAGGGCAATCCATGTACGTGTACCTGTACAGTTTACAATGCTACTACTGGATGCAGTGCTGGTATGGGCAGTTGATGCACTAGTTCTGTGTTTTTTGCTGTGTCATGCTGCTATTTTTATAACAATTTACATGCTCTATTATTAAATTTTCCATGTATGGTCAAGGGGGGCTTAAATTGGAGATAAATATAAATTTTTGCAAAACGGAAGGGGAGGCTTATAATCGAAGGGGGTGTAATTTCGAGTGAGTACGATACATAAATTCCTATTTAAAACCATTCTGTTGGTTTCTCAAGATAGTGACATAGCCATGGTACAATGACGTAAATGCACACCCTGTAGCTATATGCCAGCGTTGTCTCACTCTGTCACTGTATCACCTACGTACCAGCTCAGCATCTGAAATTAGAATCACCATATTCAATAGCGTGGTATTTTCAGGTCTGTTCAGGCACACTAGTTCTGTTGAGGCACAGTAGCACAATGGTTGAAAGTACAGTGAGGGAATGAGACAACACTGCCATACTGAGTGACAGACACAGCAGCACACATGCTATGGTACAACTCTTCAGTGAATTACTGGCTGGTACTATTATAGATGGCATTATCTTAGACAGTAATCATATTCAGGGTGAACAAAGGTGCTGAACACCACGGCACATTGCCCAAGGCTTACTTGTAGTCACTCACAAACATGTAAAATGTGGCAGGGGTTGCTCAGATGTATTCAGCCATGGGAGCTCTGGCCTAGACCTTACAAAATACTAAATTGTTCACAGATGCCTAAGGCATACTGCTTTGTGTATGAAACTTGGTGAGAATTTTTTATGCACTACATTTAACATCCTTAATACCATGCTCACGCTAATTAATATTGTGTAAGCAGCATGTGCAAAATTTTGGAGGCAAAAGGCGGACGACTTCCTACTAACAAAACAATGCACAGTACATATACTAAGAAAAAAGAAGCAATCTGCTTTCAAATGACTTAGGTGGAAGTTGCTACTGTTTTTACAGCAACTGCCAGAACTATTTTAAGACGAGTTAGACTCTAAATAGACCTTTTGAAATGGTAGCATAACTTTTGATCCAAGCTACTGCTACTATTCTACCTGGGCCAATGGTTGATTCAGTGCTTACCTTTGCGTTTGAAAGTGGAGGTGGACCAAGCCCACCTTGCAACAAGTAGTTTTCCAACGCTTTCAGTTTTCAGACTTGTTCTCAGACCACAATAAGCACCAAAATGGGAGTTGGATGTCACACTGCGAATGCAATTGGCCAGTTTTCCAGTGAACTGGGATCTAGGCAACTCCGCACTTCTGGTCAACTACGTTTGGGCATGGTTTAATGCACACATTGAGCTGTGCGGACATGCCTTAAATCACACAAGTGGAGCTTCTTTACACTCGACGATAACTATTTATATGTTAATGCCAGCAGAATGAAGTGTTCATTCGAGTGTCTCCTAGATCCTCATCTCTTCTCTACACACGCAGCACTCACTGACAGTTAATGAACCATTGCCAACCAAAAACAGTTGAATTACGTTCTTGTTGGTCAGTAACTGTGAAATATAATCACACTACAGTGTAATACCCAGTACTAAATATGCATCGCAGTGTTTAAATAGCTGTAGCTGTAAGATTAGCACTTAGATTTAGTATACATTGCTTCCTCTGTTCTAGCTGTATACTATGTTATTATATCAGGTTGAAACTGCAGCCCAAAATGCTTACAGAACTAGGGTTTAGTGCTGCCTTCACTAAAATCTATACAGGTATAGCTGTACAAAAAGCTGAAGTGACAAGTACAAGTAGACTCATCGCTGGCAGATTTGTTCCCACAGGTTTATGCAGCAAGTGCAGTGAGAGTTAAGAAGCTGAAAAACTAGAAAACACCCTGTGGCACTCATGCATGCAATTCAGCCGTTTATCATGGTGCTTGAATCGTATCAATCAAAACAACTGTTGCTAGCCGACAAAACCATTCAAAAGTCTGCCCACTAGCTTATCTCATCACCAGCTCTGTAGAGCAATACCCTGTGCGCCACGTAGCTATCCATGTCCTTTCATGCGTAGTCTCACAAAACACACTGTATAGTGAACCCTAGGAACACTGAAACAAGCACTGAACCACAACAGCCGTACAACCACTACCCCTGAATATCAAGACACGTCCTACCTCATTTGTCATTACTGCAAACTGGCTTTGCTTGCATATGACTGCACACAAGCAGATAAATTTCTTCTGAATTCACTGTAGGGTGGGATGATACATTATGGTGTTAGATGTCCATTGCTTCATCTGACCTGGTATTTACACTCATCTCCAATTCGTTTTATTGCGAGTCAAAATCATTCTCCAAGATGCTCACCGAAGTTAGATGTCAGTGGTTTTTGCCTTAGGTATTACTGTTGTTAAAGCATAATGCTACCTCCTTAGCTAAAGAGCTTATCATTAGCTTTTACCATAACAAGGTTCCCCTTGGGAGTAGCCTGACATGAGCTTACTTAACGTTTAAGTCATGAGCAGAAAGGCATATCTTGACCATATTTATTGAAGCTCACACTCGACATTGATCTGGAGCAGCATACGTTCATTGCACTTGGTATTTTAAATATAAGTGTATTTGGAGCATGTGATGTCACATAAGTGGAGAAATCCCTTGTGGAGTCACAAGGGCTAGTGCAGTGTAGAATGTGAATGGAGACAAGTAGTTGAACGAAAGTTCTATTTCAGGGAAAGATGCACTGTTGCACAAAAAATATGTACTCAAATTGGGTGTCCATTTTTGTTTCTCTTTCTGCATGTTTGATTTGTTAGTTCATTGTGTAAATTATTTTCATTGGGTCCTCAGCTGCAACATGAAGTCACATCTTATACCATTGTTTTATGTACATCTTAGGTGTGATGTTTTGCCATACTTACATTTGCCACTTTCCTTGCTTCAGATTCCTGGTAGATTCATGAGAGCTGAACATATACAACTTCTAAAAAAGTATTCAAGGGATGTGACAGAAGCACAAATGATGAGTAAGTTTCTTGGAGGCTAATGATAGTTTTAGGTGACCACTTAGTTTACACCTATAGCTAGTATACTTTTCAGTGACTCCAGTGTGCTTTATCTTACATCAGGGGTAAGGTATCTCTGAAGTGAGTTTAACCAAAGTAAGGAGTCTCCCTTTTAGCCATTTGCAAGGGAAATACCCCCAATAGATGTTTATATACTGGGAGGTGCACCTGTGCACTATGATGCATTACCATTAGTCATAATTTAAACTATAAGTTAGTAACAGCTGATAGCGAATCAGATTAGTGCTAATTGTCATGTATGTTTCAAGGCTGAACTGCATCCATATAGTAAACTCTATTCCTCCCCTTTGCTTGAACGTACTTTTAAACATGGATAATTTAGTGCATGTGCGAACAGTGAATCCCAGGCTCTTTTTTCCTGCCCCCGAGTGTCTCAGTAGTGGAGTTAGTGGAGTAACTCATTGACAACAGCATTGGATATGCAGCACCTATGATGTTCACTGTGTCTACGCTGAGCTAGAACAATTTAGCAATTGCTCAGGGTATGGATCAATGTCTCCTCAATGTAATACGCTCTGTAATGATTAATTCTTCCTCACTCTACCATTGCTCTACTTGTAGTTACAGCACTCTACCATGCTCTACTGTGCTTCTATGTGACACTATACTATTGCTTTTCTTTCTTTATGCATGAAAGTTTGCATACGTGGATGGTGGGTTAATAACAGCAGTCAATGCAAACCTTATCTGTGATCCTTGAAGAGACTACACAGCCTTTTCACAATGGATTGTCACAATCTAGGATAGCTGTTCTCTTTTTCTGACTCAACTAGCCTTTCTTCTGGAATGACCCTGCCTGCTGGATAGTTCTAGCAGCAGCCAGTGACTTTCTGTGATATCCTGGATCATACTAAGGTATCTTTAACCACTACAGTGGTTTTATGAGAGATTGAGATCATGCTACAGGCTATTCTGTAGACCTGTACAGAGATGCAAGAGAGCAACAGTTCTTAGCTTCCTTTTCTGGGGAAAATACAGCAGGATGATGTTTGCAGCCCTGTCCATGTCATCAGGTATGCTGTGGCCATTGCTTCCAGCTGTCCCTCAACCCTGATTATGGGGTTGTGTATAACCATGAAAATTGGGGGACAGGTACCGTATAGTGGGAAATTTTTGCTGGGTGCAAATTTTCACGATTTTCACGGACAGACCTGCTTCCGCAAAAATAAAAACTGCGAAAAAATGAACTAAGCTGGATGGAAATTGATGATGTCATTATGTGCATATACATCGATACGAACTAGTGCCTGTGTGAACGAGATGGTTCTCTACTGTCTTTCTACCCTGTAGAGAAGAATCAACCTGCTAGTATACAAAATGCCAACGAACCCATAAGAGACGCGCTGAAGTTGTCGAAGTCGAGATCAGCGGTGCTGAATCCTTCTGTTCAACAAGCCAGTTTCTCGCTTACAGCGGCAGTCCTGATACTTTCGTAGTTGCGAAGGCCTCCACACAAAAGAAAGACTAGGCCGTTGTTGCACAAGCTTCTTCACTTCGTCGTTCAGCGTCGTTTCTTCGGTTCGCATGTTGGGCGTGGCCATTAACTGGTAGGGGTGTGGTCAGAGCGTCACGCATTCGTATCGCGAAAATAAAAACCGCGAAAATTTCTTCTGAAGAGTCTGGAAAAAAATCTGGAGGCATTTTCATGAAAACAATCACATGTAGGAATGGAGCCCTCAAATACCAACCGAACAAGATAGGAATGACACCATGATCCTTTACACTATTCTTACATTTTATGCCATACTGCCAACTATGCCTTGCGTATGCTGCTATTGTGCACAAGAGGATTGTCTTGCACGTGGAAGGCTGTGGAGTAGGTCTCTAGTGCATGTTGTGCGAGAAGAGTGAGTCATGCTGTAGGTGACTACAACTTTATTGCAGCCTCTCACTTCGTGTTTGTTGCATCACGATACTCTACCCAGTCTTGCCAACCTACAAGCAAACTCTGGACACCACACAGACATAGCAACTTCTCTCAGGTCTGCCATTGGCCTATTACATAGATTACGTCATGTAAGCTTCTGGATTGAGTAAAACCCCTGTCATTAATTTTGTCTCGTTGTTGGTTAAGTTCTCAAACGTCGTTCAAAACAGAAATTTACATGGACAGGTGGTATCCTCCAATGCCTGAATTGAAAGGCCTGCTACTTATTGTTTCCTTTAGGAGGCGTCTGATTAATGATGGTGTCTGAACACCAGTGGCTTAGTCTAGTTGCTTACTAGCTGATACTACATAGCTTGCCAATCCTGCACCTTTTTGAACTGCTAAGAGTAAAATGCCCTTGCTTGAATTCACCACCCGACAGCAAGTACACCAGGTGGACAACAGCAGGATGAAGCTACCAGCCTCTCGAATGAAATTGTCAATCCTTCCTGAGGCATACAATGGCATTTGCAAACTCTAACCTCATTCCTGACCACTGTTTCCACATACCAAAGAAAGGCTGATATTTAGCTGTGGAATCAACAAAGAGAGAGGTGTCATCTGGTACTGCAACCTGTTGATTGGTGCATAAGGTATATCCAAATCTAATTGGACCTGAACATCTCAACTAAGGTGTTTATGACGATCATCACAGATAATGGGTCACCATGATAGATTCCAATGTCAAGGAGGATAGTAGAAGTTTTTCACTCATTAATGTCAACTTTTTTCTTTGTACTCTGTCTCCCATGTAGCAACCGAGATGAATGCAGGCCTCTACGTACTGCTACAGTCTCTTGTTGTAAGTTAATATAGAGTAAACATTCCTACTGTCACCACCTTCCAGTCATTCCAGGGTACTACTAGTAGGAAACACTACAAAATTCAATTACGTGGACTAACATTGCGACCAAGAGAATCTCCCCATCTAAGATCACACAATTTTCCTTTTAGAAAGCTCCCTCCTGTGTATGGCTACAGAGGTCATTGTTTTGCTATGTAGACTTAGAAATAGGAACCTTCAAAGTGAGTAATATAGATAGTGTTTTTGTAACAGTGTAGTAACATGTTCAGATGCAAAACAAAGTGTGAGAAGACTCCTAAAAGCCAAGTGCCTCAAAGGCATGTATAAATCCTGGACTCCGGATTAATGGACTGGACTAATGGACTCAATTCGTGTCCTTTTATCTTTGTCAAACAGTAAATTAACATTAAACAAAGAGGCAAAGCCATGTGGACAATCAACCTTTGTACATATACCAAAACATTGTAGACAACTTGTTTTACAAGACCATGTGGTTAAAAGCACTCAACTGCATGTGGACCTCCAATTCGAGGTTTGGGATCAGGTAATGTGTTTTATCTTCCTTTATGAGAGGAGATTAGAGGTCAAAATACACACAATTTTTGTAACAGAAATAGCTTGAAGGTAAAAATGGACGCACTTGATTTTCGATGTTTTTGTTGAGAGAGTGAGAAATAAATCCACGGAAAAAAATCCAGGATCCAGCTGGGATTCGAACCTCAGTAGTAGTCAGACACCAGCCACTTAGACCTCTGGCAGAGGAGCAGAAGACAAGCTACATAAGCAGCATTGCCTAGGCCTCAGCCGAATTCCAACTGATTCTCACTCTCTCAGAGCTGGACTGAACTGGAACTTGGCTGAACTTTGCAACCTTTAAAGGTCCAGTCGTGACACATAGTCCTCCTACCAGTCCTAGTAGCCATGACCAAGGCTGGTGGACCTTTAAACTGTACTAACTCCTATTCACATTTTACATCAACCCTCACCTTGCTGTACCAGGGAACAATATGCTTTCCTTCTCATTAAGGGAGTGCATTCTCTGTAAGTCCTGCATCAAATTATCATCACTTGCCAATATTTCAAGTACAGTGCTCTGGTGTTTTTCACTCACAGCCATTATCGACTGGATCTTTGGCTTTTCCTGCTTGTTTATGACAAAAGTTACTTCATACCAACTGATGTGAAGTTCCATACAGTCCCAAGCAAACGCCCATTTCCAAACAAGCGCTCAACCCCCAATTTTGACAGTTCTGTGCTATATCAAAGTCCTCCATGCAACCACTTACCATGCAAAATGTTTTGCGTAGTGAATCAAAAGTAGGTTCACTGAGCTTACTGCAATCATTCTGATGTGCTTCAGGTGCTGTATGACAATGGTCTGTAGTTTCGTCCACAGTGTTCCTTGCTTGCCGTACAAAATTTATACACTGCAAGCAGCAACTTCATAGGCTTAGCAATGAGTCTATGCAACAAGTTCTGCTTTCTAGTGCTATACAGCTTCCTCTACTGTGGAGCTGGCCTCATTTGGCTTATAAACAAAGCATAGGTGATGTGATGAGCAGGTCAGTTCGGTAGTCCCTACCAGTTAACATGCTTGCACAGCGATAGTTGAACCATCTAAGCACATCTCTGTGCAACTGCCCAACAACAAATTTTAGGGCTTGAGCTACAAGCGCCCAGGGGCACTTGTTTGGGACAATATGGTAATCATCTACTGTCGTTACACGTAGCTCCACCCTTAATGTGACATCATTGGCCACTCCCACTAACAGGTTAGCTGTACCAAGCCCCTCCTGTGGGATATATTTTGAATTATGAGTCTGTGTACACTTACCATAGCTTGCTGTACTGCCAGGTAACAGAGTGTAGTGCCATCTAGTCCTGTCAGCCACAAAGCTTTTATAACTGAACCAGTAAATTCCATCAATAAGCAGTGCATGTGATTGTACTTGTGTGTTAACTAGAATCGATCACTGTCTCGTGAACAATAGTATCATGACGTTTGCTCTCGAGTTGATATGGCACGCCTTTCGATATAAATTCATTCCTAACTGTCTGTCCTTCATAGCTTTCTCTCGCAAATTACACTCTGCCTTTCGTTTGGATCGAAAGACATGATCACAGCATTCACATGTCTTCCGTCTTACAGGTACAGCAGCTTTACACTGCGGGCATACCTTTGTTGGAGGCATACTTACTGCCAATGGCCAAGAATCGAACTTACAATGAACGTCTCTCCCAAGAACAAAATGGCCGCTAGCCACGTGGTCCAGATTCATACGCATGCGCGTTTTCCGCGGAGTACAAAAATGGCCGACTTATCATGTCAGTAGCCGTATATACCAACAGGAAACGCTCTAGCTTCGCAACAAAGCATTTTCAGAGAAAATCGCTTAAAATTTCCGACCTTCATCCGCCATTGAGAAGGTTAGTATCGTTGTGGCACGAACAATCACGTGAAAAGTGAGATGTTGAGTAACAGACACACAGACACACAGACCAAGTACTGTAACCCTCGCTGCGCATGCGCGCCGAGGGTTAATAAGCACCCCATGAATATAGGCACCCATTCTGATTACAACAACCACATTGCATTTTATAAGCACCCATACAAAATAGGCATCCCACACTAGTAAAAAGGCACTTGTTACCACAGAAGTGGAATTGCTAATCTGGCTTTTCAAACGTAGCGGCTAAATTTCACCAGTTGCTATCTTCAATTATAAGCAAGTTATCAACACAGGATAAAAACCAAATGTTAGGCAAGACTCCTTGATAGAACATATCCATGTACTACCACAAACTTCTCATGGATCCATTAGTTCCAAGTGCTTTACATTGATGGGTGGGGGTTGGCAATCTGTGGTTCTAGAAAAGTGGGACAGGAATCAGCAAGAAAAATAACCTCTGAGCCTAAAATACATCACAGTTAATGTGTTCCCACATCCTTAACCCTTTATATCTCATACATAGACGTCTACACGTGTCCTAAATTTTGTACAGTTACCGTAGACGTGTGCATACATCATAGTGTTATGCAGCTGTTTATACAGGAACAAGGTGGTGCAGCCATATTCATGCATGAGGGTGTGGTGACCACTATAACCGGACTGTGTGAGTACAGGGCTCAATATCAAACATACCTACCATTTTGACAGGCCATGAACTGAAATAGCAGATCTGCCTGCAGGTCCACATGCATCTAGACGTTCTGAACCTGCTCCCCGTGCAGAGTTTCACAATATGTCACTCCTCCTCTCTTGGCCAATATGGTTTTCTAGGGCCTTGATTGACCCTCCTAGTGGTGCAGCAGTCATGCCACTGGTAATTATGTAGAAGTTGGATCATGGCTTCAATTATCACCAATTAGCATCTGCACAACCAGGCTTTTACATAGCTCCACTCAACATGAATGGTTATGCTTATTGCTAAGAGCTAAATTGTGCACATGGATCTGATTCCACTTTCATATGTTTCTCATAGTCAAGAGTGTGTTCTTGCTGCTTACTCTCACCACCTGAAGTATGTACATGTAGTAGCTCTACTTACATGGGCAGAATAAGATGGGCTGTCCATGCACCTCCATTTGATTCTTTCCACATCGGATCCAGTTATCACCTACATTCAATTCACCATGTTGTTTCCACTTTGGGTGCGGTTGGTCTTAAAAAATTACGCCCAATTGGAAAGAACGTAAACAAGCTGAGGAAAGAAAGACCTTTGAGAAGCACCATAAAGTGTTTGCATATGCCTATTTTTTGCCCTTCTTTCCCAGCCTGAGAGGACTTACTAGAGTTTGATGCTACAGCTGGAAGCTATTGTCATTGAAGTATCTACAGTGCAAATCAGTGTTAGATCATTGATGTCTGTAGCTGGATGTCTTTTAAAAGCTATCTGCGGAACTAGGCCACACTATAGTAAAGTCGACAGGTCAAGTGAGGATTACCTGAGCTCTGCTGAAGTTATTTAGACAACTACTTTAACACGTTAACTTTACACTTATTGATTATAATATTTTCGCAAACCACTTTGATGATCTTGTGCTACCGTAGGACCGGTTTTAATTGCGATGGTCTAATAATTGCGAATTGCGAGTTTTAGTTCAGTTTGCAAAAATTGGAACGCAAAAATTAACTGACGTAATCAATGGGTATACGGGGGTATAGATCACCAGAGGAGGTAGTGCAGGTATACGGATTTTGTATACGTACGTTACATCTTCCGGTAATATACGTTATGATAATCGGAGTTATGCGGTTGTCGTACAACGAAAGAGCTGTGCTAACGTACAACACCGCATGTTCGAACTGCAACTGCCCTTGGATCGTTGGCACCGTCTTATTCGATATCTACAGGTAGTTCTTCTCCCACCAAAGGTGTCCATACTCGTTTGCAAATATGATGGCCACGAACAACACTCTCTAGGCAGTACATCTCGGGTACGATGACTCGACTACCATCTTCTCTAGCTCTCTGTGCTGTCACATGTCGCATACGGAATTATTCTATTAGTAGCCCATCCCAATTGGTATCGATCACAATAATTAAATACGCAATTGGCTTGAAAAGTGCAGAACGCAAACATTAAATGCCGCAATTAAAACTGGTCCTACGGTATTTTACATGGTGAATGCTCCACCACTCTGTAAGTAGGATCCTTGTAGCTCAGTGTAGCTTCCGAGTATTGTGGAAGGACAAACAAGTTGATATACAGGTCACATTTGATCCCCAAGAGAACCTCACAATCTCAGGGTGATCTCATCACATTGTTGTGTCTTTTATTATTATATATGACACACACCAATAAATAGGTGCAGTAAATTAAATTAGAGGAATACTATTGAAACGATAAATCTCTGAACTGATACATCCTAGTTGAGTCTGACCCAGACACTTTTACTTCAGCCTTAGCAGTTGCAAAGAAGTAACAGCAGTCAAAAGAAAGTTTAGAAATGAAGTGTGTCCTCTCAACAACAGCATCAACACATTTATCCATTATTTTAACTTTGACTCTACATCCTGGCTTCACGAACTCTGACCACTGTTGCTGCATTAACTCCTTTGCTGTATTGGCTGTATCTATATCGTCACACCTTATGAAGTCCACGTGATGTTGAGTTACTCCTTGGAGACTAGCTGGCAAGACCAGTTCTAAAATGTTCCTTGGTTCAACACTAGCATTAGACACTGAAGACTTAGGATTATTGCCAAGATCTTGATCTGACTGGTGTTGCTTGACTTTACTCCTTGTGCGACCCGAAACAGGACAATCAATTTGTAACACCTTTGATGTAGGAAGAGCCTGAGAAGCACTGACTTCATCTGAACTAGCCAGGGTAGAAGGTCCTGATTCATGGCCACCAGTAGAGCTAGCATCAACTTGAGTGAATTTAAGAGTGGTTCCAGAATTAGTGATAGTGTCAAAGGTATCACTTGCAGGTTCCTTCAATGAGGTAGATTCAACCATGGTACAAGACTGATCATGAGAAGAAGATTCAGAGTCATGGCCTCTAGTAAGGCAAACTTGAGCATCAGAGGATGTCTTAGGAACACCTGGAAATTCACAGGTTCCAGGAGACTCGCTTGGATTATGCTGTGTGGAGGATTCAGCTCTTTTCTTGACAAGAAATGCTTCCAACCTACGCCTGTTTCGGTTGCTTCTTCCAGAAAAGGTAGGGTGGGCACTAATAGGAGATTTTAGGGCAGACTTCTGCTCAATACCCCAGAAGAGCTTCAGACTGTAGCCACTTCTGTGCTTGGCAAGCGTCCATACAGCTTTACTGTAAGGTTTGCCATCAATAGCAGCCAAGATAGCAAGTACTTCCTTAGGAATTCCTAGGGTACTGTCAGACAACATCATCATTTCTTCTTCATTTTCTTCTCCATGCAGATTGCTCTAGATAGGAAGACAGGAATTTCAAAAATAAAGCAGGACCTTTGGTGAGCTTTCCTCTCACACTGCTACCCAGTTTGATTGCATACCAACCTGTGCTGAAATTCAAAAATTGTTTTTCTCGTAAATCTCTGCTGGTTCATTGTTTTAAGAGGCAAAGCAAACTCTTGTGTACCAGGTTTTGTTTGTTCAATTCTATTGTTGTATAAGCAGTGTGTGCCCGGCCCTAGTTTACAGACAGGTATTTCAAAAATAAAGCAGGATCTTTGGTCTTTGGGCTCTGTGGTTCACAATGGAATGTTTAACTGGTTCTGACTATAGAAAGCTAGGTGCATGTGTTTAGGGAAGACTGAACTTCCACTCGACTCAAGTCAAAATTGAGTATGATGAAAGTACCATTATGCTAGTAGTGAATTTTATTGAATTATATAAAATTGAGCAGTTATGGCTTTCCTAGCAGAAAAAACCCTGTCCATAGATTTAAAATTGTCTACAGCGCCACAAGGTGAGAAAAGCAATTTTTATAGGCATGTATGCAAAGGAAAGAAGTGGCCAACCCAGTGCCAACAAACTAAGTAGCTAATGCACAAATGATCTGATTCAGTTCGGATAAATTAAAACCACTAGCAACGACCAATCTTTTATTTCTCTTACAAGGTTTACACAAACAAAACTAATGTTACTATAATCACGGATATAATTAATACCAAACTGATAATGAAATCCTATGAAATTATAACATGAAAGACTGGCAGACAGGAACACAGTGTGTACAAGAAGATTATCACTATTACTAGCTGAACAAGACAGATTACATACTGAAACGTTTATAACAAGTATTAAACACACTACTACAACCAGATACTGAGTGAAGGATACTAGTGGTAAAGACCAGATACATCGCAAACAGTTATTTATACACACATCCAGATGCTTAATAGCGCAAGAGTGAAGTGGCCGTAGAGCACAACCATAGAAAGACATACAGAAACAGGTAACTTATTCAGAACAAAAGTGTCACAAAAACCAAACTTGACCACAATGCCTTTCGCCTTCCTTATAAAATTGCGAGAACACCTAAAGATGTCATCCCTATCCAACACATTAGCAGTGAGCGTGTGTCCAAGATGAGTGACAGAACAGCAACATTCAATAGGTGGTCCACCAAACATGAAATGACACAAAGCTATTGTCCTTGAAGTCTGGGGAATCTGATGCATTGTGGATTGAACTTCAGGGAGTTAGCAGCACCGAAACATTCACAGATACCCAATAGCATCCTGAGCGCTGAGGAACTGGGTTCCAATAAGGTAAGATCGTCAGCGTAAGCTAATGCACCAACGAACAATCCGTCCCAATGACAGCCAACACCAGACTCAACAAGTCATCAGTATATGGAATAGGTGAGACCAAACCTCCTTGTCGGACTCCTCATGTGGCTGAGAATGCCTCAGACAGTATAGCCTTTCAGCGAACCTGGACCTGTTGAGATTGGTACTACGAAAGTATAAATCTTGTGACTCCAATGGGTAGGTCCCTTGCAATGAGTTTCTCAAGGAGGAGGGTGTGATCCACAGTATCGAAGGCTTAGAGACATCAATCAAGCAGCCATAAACAGCTGAACCACTACAAGGATACCGTAGCCTTTAAATCCCAGTGCACATTGTCATGAAGAGACCAGGCTTAAACCCAAACTGCAATTTAGAAGAGAGCAGATTGTTTCCAAAAACCTCCAAAATCTTGTTCTCACCCTTTGGGATTGACTGGATAACTTACATCTGTAAACACAAGAGGCATGTGACCATGACGTAACAGACCTGTGAAAACAGGAGCAAGAACTCTGCCAGAAGAAGCTTGAGTAAAAATCAAGTGATCAGATGACAGAGAACCTCCTTCTGACTTACCCTGCTTCAACTTTCCAACAGCAGCCAACACAACATACTCGGAAATACCGTACTCTCACGAAAGAGCACCCATGGGTGGAGCACCTTACAAGTCCATCAAAGAGGGGGGTGGGCACTCTTTTGAGTGTTTCCGCATTAAACCACGAAAGAGTTCCCATGTTATGTTTACAGTGACTCGATGCCCTCAAAGCAAATAATTGGACAAACAGTAACATACAAAGGAGCCACCAGCTGCTTCAAGGTCAAGACCTGACAGCACACAACACTCTGAACGGCACCATGTCACCCTGAGTATGGTGTAGCTCGTGGTGTGCGCCATATTAGCTACGTCTGTCTACGCAAGGCTGCCTTGTAATAACCTTCATTTACATACTAGTGAGATGATTCATCATCATGGGGCGAGCCTGAGCAAGCAGCAAACTGCTGATTTACTACTTTGTCATGGCACACAGCAGGATTTGTCACTGTCGACTGTTAAGCCAAATTTTTTTTTTTTTTTTTTTTTTTTTTTTTAAGCCATTTTTTTTTTCGTGGCTACACATGCATGGACTAAGCTTTACACCGAAATCATGAGCTAAATTTCTGGCGTTTATGAGTGCCATTTATGCATGGCCCGCTACCTGAAGCGACCCCAGCAGTCAACCATCGTCCATATTAAATTTGTACCGCCTGTGAGCGGCCTGCCGTCATCGGTAGAAGCACAAACCAGTGCCACGCGTGCTTCAACTTCAGTCGTCTTCGCTCCGGGTCCCCGACGCTGGACTCTGACAGTAGCCTTCCACTGGCCTTCACAACGCTTCACGCACGATATCGGTCTTCGTGAAATATTTGAATGCGCTCATTTAAAATTTACGGTAAGTGGTCGGTCCAAGCAAGCAAACATACACACATGCGTGCGCAATGCAGTCACGCTATCGGGGGGCGAATATTATACACACCGAGCATTGAATGCATAGCTGGTTAAACAACGCATTAAATCTTGCCTTTCTGTTCTACATGTATGATGTATAAACTCTGGTCCTTTTTCGATTACGTCATGCTCACATGAGAAAACTAGTGTGGGGCTCTCTCAGGCTCACCCCAATAACATGAAACATGAAGTTCTTACCTCAGATGTGCATGGCGCTTGTGGCTGTGGTTCTCAAACTCCACGAGTACACTCCATTAGCCACGCAAAGCTCGCTCAAGGGTGAGCGCTCATTCGAGTAAAGTTAGACCCCTATATCGAAAATTGGGCCAAAAGTAGGGGGTGGGCACTCTTTCAAGGGTGGGCACTCTTTCAAGGGTGGGCACTCTTTCATCAGACTACAGTAACAAGAAACTCTACGTATGTCCTTAGAAGACACATCTAGGGAAGTTAGTGTGTTTGCCAGCTGTAGCACACAATTTGGGTTTGGGGAAGATAGTACACTCCTAAATTTGGAAGACCATAATTTTAACAAGGTTCTCGTCATCAGTAATCCCATTGACTGTGTGAGAACGGTTTTGCTTCCCAGCTTTAAACCATTTCACCTCCTGCCAATAGTTTCTGGATTTATCTTCCAGAAGAGTATCTGCCAGCTTCTTGCATCTAACCTTGTCTTGATTTCTGAACACCCCCCTCACTGCATACCTATACCGTGTCTTAGTGTGCTTCCGTACCTGAAACAGAATACCAAGTTGAGGACAGTCATTTTCCTTCCAAAGTTGATTCTAGAACAAGGATTTCTAAGTGGATGGGTTTCATCATTCCATCCGGCAAGTTTTTTAAATCTAACCTGAACCAGCTTGTGACAAATAGAATTTAGAAGTTCACAGTGCGACAGACAGTGTGGATTAGAACACCGCACCACTTCATCAGGAATTACTAACTGCTCACACAACACCCTCACACGAGACAGGTAAACTGCAGTATGCCCTGCAGAAGCCCTATGCCAAGCAAGGCATCTGCCTGAGCTCAGGAGAGGGTCATGTTGTACACTTGCTGGAGGCATCAGCGGATGACAATCCAGTACAACAGAAAAGGAAATTGATGAGACAGTTTAGCATCAGAGTGCAAGACTACAACATTCTTGCCCATGGAAGAAGCCTCAGCAGAGAACAAGGAATGGTCCACCCAGGAGCGAGCCATGCCACTGTCACTCTCATAGGTAAACTGGACAGAGGGGAAGAGAAGATCAAGGCCTCCAGGTCTGTAAACTGCATGAAATGATGTAATTCTCTGTCACAACTGAGATAAAAACATGGTGCACCAACATTAATTATATACTGAATGAACAAAACCACATATCCGACCATCATCCAATTTCACTTTCACTATATTCTTTCCTCCCTCCAACACATTCCCAGGAGGCCACTTTGGTCTATCAGCAAAGTTTCGGCCCATGACTCAGTCATCTGGGTTAAACTGCCATGTGTGTGCGTTTGTATCACTACTTTATTTCTGCTGCATCTGGTGTTTTCTAACTCTTTGTCAGGTGGTCGGATACAGCAAATCTAAATGCGTATGGATTCTGCGACCCATCAAGAGCTCTGTAGGCACTATTCCTTTGGTAGCCTGACGTGTGACATGATACTTAAGCAGGAATCTAGGAAGTCTTGTTTCTAGCGGTCCTGTCCTCCTCTTTAAACCCTCTATTACGGTTTGGACAGCTCTCTCTGCCAGACCATTTGATGAAGGGTGGTATGGCGCTGTTGTCAAATGTTTGATGCCATTTCGTCGCATGAACTCCTCAAATTCCCTTGATACCCATTGGTTACCCATGTGTTGCGAAGGTCACTCATAGCTTTTCAATGGCCACTGACGATGTAGTGGATGGGACAATGTGCACTTCGATCCACTTTGAGTACGCATCAACAATAATGAGTAGTGTCTTGCCCAGAAATGGTCCAGCGTGATCCACGTGGATACGACTTCATGGCTTCTCTGGCCAGTCCCAGGGCTGCATTAGGACCTTTGGTGGCTTCTTCCGGCTTCTCTGGCATATAAGACAGTGCTTGACCTTGTTCTCTAAGTCTGCATCCATTTGCGGCCACCAAATGTAGCTCCTTGCGAAGCTCTTCATCTGTTCAATACCTGGGTGCCCTTTGTGGATCTCTTCAACCACTTTTGCCCGGAGCTGTGTTGGCACTACCACTCTCGCATCCCAGAGGATGCAGCCATCTTCTATGCTCAGTTCTTCTCTTCTTCCTCTGATCTGTCTGACCAGCCCTGCAGCACCGACTTGCGAACCTTGGCTAGTGTTGGGGCTCTGTCTATCCAGGAGCGAATCTGGGCAGTGGTTACCAAGGAGGCATTTAGTCGTTCCATGAGTAGGATAGTTTTAGCTGGCTGTGGTACCTCCCTGAGTGTGGTTGGCAGTGGTAGGCAGCTGAGCCCATCTGCATTACCTTGCTTGGAACCCGGTCGGTGTGCAATTGAGTACTGATACCCACTCAAGGTCAAGGCCCATCGCTGCACTCAAGCAGAGGCTGTTAGTGAAATGGCTCGGTGCTCACCAAAAAGATACATCAGGGGTTTATGGTCAGAATAGATGACGAACTTTCTGCCATAAAGGTATTGGTAATATCGCTTCACCCCAAAAATGATGGCAAGTACTTCTTTATCGATGTGTGCATACTTGTGTTCTGCCTGTGTCAGAGTTCGGGAAGCATACACTATGGGCGTTCAGTTCCATCTTCCATCCGGTGTGCCAGTACTGCTCCCAGTCCCACTGGCGAGGCATCACATGTTCATGTTAGGATCAACTCCTTGCGTCCGTCATAGTGGACCAATAGTTTCGGAGACTTGAGAAGTGCTTTAGCTTCATTAAAAGCTTTCTCTTGATCTGCCTGCCATCTCCAGGGGGTCTTCTTTTTCAACAGGGTATAGAGGGGGTCTAGCAGTGTGCATAAGTTCTGCATGAACTTCCCATAATGGTTTTTGAGTCCCAAGAATGCCTTGAGCTCAAACACATTGGTCGGCTGCGGTGCTTCTGTGATTGCTCTCACTTTCTCAGCAGTTGGTTGTAGCCCTTCCTTCCTAACGCTATGGCCTAAGTACTCCACGCTGGGGACCATGAAAACACACTTCTCTTTCTTGAGGCACATTCCGACCTCCTCCAGAATCTGTAACACCTTACACGGTGTGTGGAGGTGCTCCTCTTCTGTAAGTCCTGTTATCAGGATGTCATCAATGTAGACAACTACATGTTCAAGGCCATGTAGGAGGTTGTCCATTGTTCTTTGAATTTTTGTTTTAGTTCCCCTGCCAGCTCTGCTGGGCATGAGAGCAATAAGGGGAGGTAGCGCCCCCTTCCTTAACTCCACCACAGGCCACCTATGGGTGGGGCCAGGCTGACGGATGGTTAGCAAGATATCCAGCAGACAAGCCACTACTGCAGGCAACCCACCTCTCTGTCAGGGGACTATTGCATTACCTCACGTACAATTGTTTAGCATAACATTTCATTCAAACACCACCCTCAAATAGTAGCCAGACAAACCAGAGCATTGAGTGAAATAAATCCCACCCTCAAGTCCAGTGCATGACTAAACCATGCTGTCAAAAAGCACACTTAATGCTATAACCCTAACTTGTGATGCAATTTCCTGCATAGGGTGAAAGAAATGAATGCATACCTGTGATGTTGTCGAGTTTGTTATAGTAGTCGGCTATGCACGCAGTCACTCAACAACTCATTTAATGTCACATACAGGCAGCTATACATAAGTCACAACTGAGATAAAAACATGGTGCACCAACATTATTATACTGATTGAACAAAACCACATTAAAGCACACACGCATGCGCAGTTGTGATACAAAAACCATACAGCTTACACAACAGCTGACTACACTAGTTCAACAGTACATCACAAATCCCTTCTGCTAGTCTTGTGTTGGTAGATCAGCACATTTTCTAGAAATGTTACACATTTGAGTTATTTTCTATAGATTGTATTGCCGAATCCGATGTTGCAGTTCCCCATGATAGACTTCTAGTGGCACAATACCGTGCATGCTGCTGTCATTCATGGCATTGAGTTTAGCTGTAACTTCATTCAAGCAAGGGCATTTCCTTTTCACGGTTCAGAGTGACATTATTGTAGACCTGGCTCAATATAGGAGGAAGCAGGATTTTTAAGATGCTGCAATAACTGGTTTTCATGGTTATCATGGTTATCAAGCAAACCAAATTTCTACTGATTTGTGTATAGGGAACTTATCAGTTGTTTTGCATGGTAGTCAGTGTTTTTTTGTGGTTTTTACGGTTATAATGCATGGTTACCAGAGACTGTAGATGGTTACCAGTGGTTTTTATGGTTATCATGGTTATCAGTGGTTATCAGTGGTTTTCTATGGTTATCACTTTTACTTGCATCGCATGGTACAAAGAAGAAACATGTATATTTCAAAGTGCTATGCAGAAGGATTAGTTGTAATATATCCTACAATTTACTAGTAACTGATGAGTTTATTAGGTGTTCATTATGTAACTCTGCATCACGCATACTGTAGAAAACATCTGATAAAGCTTGATACCACCAACCTTAACAACTACTAATCATGCACTAACCATGCATAACCACTGATAACCACCGATAACCACAATAACTATAAGAAGCACTGATAACCACTGATAACCATGCATAACCACTGATAACCATGCTTGTCACATGGGAAGCCATAAGATGAAAGGCGCCGACAGTGGGATATATCATGTAGCAAGACAGCTGAGCGATATGGCTAATATCACCTATGTGATATTAGCCATATCACCCTCGTAGGCATTCCTAGACAAATTATACGCGCAGCTCGCCAAAGTCCAGCAAGAAGTTGGTTAATCGCAGCAGCGGGGTATCGTTTGCCACCCTCTCGACGAGCTTTGACAACAAACGCAGGTAGCCACTTGTTCAAAACTGACATCGTCGGGTTCTCAAGCAAGTCGTCTGGCCTGACTTCTCGCACGTCTATTTTGATTCGTCTGCTTTCTCCCAAGCGTCGAACTTGCTTTCTCCAAGCACCAAACACACGTAACGCCCACTGGGTACTTCGCTCGCTATTTTTCGGCGTATAAGTTATCCCTTACACGCAGTCTCCAGTTTGCTCGCACTGCACGTACTGAAACGGCGTTCCGCGGTAACTTTCTCCTTCCCTTTACCAAGCGTTAGCTTCAGCTTCTTTGCGGCGGTGGGTTCTTGAAGTCAGCGTCGTCGTTTGCCTGCGGGTCCGCCGGTGCACAACACTGCCATTCGGAGCACCACGGTTCTCCTATATAGACAGCTTGGACTACCGCAGAATCCGGATCTTAGCGTCTCACGCGTTCCTGCCATCGCCTTGCAGGCTCTTCACAACTAGTCGCAACTGGTTTGAATCGCAGTTTGAATTGGTTGCTACGATACGTGCACAGCTACGTCACTGGTTGCTATGGAAGCCTTTCATCTTATGGCTTCCCATAGTGACAAGCCAATTAACACACAGTATTCGCCCCGATGGCGCTATCAAAACTGCTGAGGGTGTAACCCATATCGCAGACACTACTGTGTGTTAACTAATACATAACCACTGATAACCATACACAACCACTGATAACCACCGATAACCACAATAACCATAACAGAAAACCATGTACAACCACTGATAACCACAATAACCACAATAACCATGAACCATGACAGAAAACCATGTACAACCACTGATAACCACCGATAACCACAATAACCATGAACCATGACAGAAAACCATATACAACCACTGATAACCACAATAACCATGAACCATGACAGAAAACCATGTACAACCACTGATAACCACAATAACCATGAACCATGACAGAAAACCATGTACAACCACCGATAACCACAATAGCCATGAACCATAACAGAAAACCATGTACAACCACCGATAACCACAATAACCATAATAACCTGCAGCTACTCATTCTTTCATTGATATGTCAAATTCATTTTAGTACAAAAAGCACTAGTGTAGACAGCTAAACATTCTAATCTTGGTTGATAAACATCACAAGCTAGTTAAATTCATTTTTTCCCACCAAGATATGGATTGAATACTGCTCTCTTCTGCAGGAAAATGCTAAAGGCTGAACAGCAGCATTTACTGTGCATACTAATTGAAGTTCACACTTCACATATGCACACAGTAGTATGAAGCTATACATCACAAGCTTAGTGTTTTACTTATTTCTGAACTGTTGTAGTTAAGTTACTTCAGTATTGACAATTTCCCATTCAAATTAAAGTTTGTATGCAATATAGGACATCTTTACATTGTGCGCCATTATTGAAACTAAGATTCCTTCTGTCATTATTACTCACGATCCTGACAGATTGTTTATACAGTACAGTAGAGTATGAAACATGAAGCTCGTGCAAGCCTGTTTAAGTGCCAGGAAGGATTGAGAAAGCAGTTTTGATCACTGTGGAGGTGCTGGGTAACGCATGCAAGCCTGTTTAAGTGCCGGGAAGGTCCGACAAAGCCATTTTCACCGCTGTAGAGGCCTTGTGAAGCTCGTGCAAGCACATTTCAGTGCCAGGAAAGATCGAGAAAGCAGGTTTAAACACTCTGGAGGTGCTGAGTAACTCATACAGGGCTGTTTAAGTGCCGGGAAGGTCCGGCAAAGCCATTTTCACCATGCTAGAGGTTCTGTGAAGCACGTGCAGGCTTGTAAGTGCCAGGAAAGACGTAGAAAGCAGTTTCTAGAGCTAAATTGAAGTGGGTGACATTGGAGCAGCGTAGAGCTCTACAACAGCTGAGAGCTGTACATCGATGTGTACATGGAACTGCTCCAAGGTACCTATACAGTCACTGTTCAAACAGCAGCCTGGAACAGTTGGTACACGTGGCCAGCTCAAGCTCTCCTTAAAATTGCACAATACTGAGCTGTATAGGAAATCATTCCAACACAGTGGAGCCCGAAGCTGGAATCTTTTGCCAGACCATATCAAGACCACTCAAGACTATCATAAATTCTCAAAACTAACAAAGAATTTTATTACTCATTACTCAGTACATGTAGCACATTCTCTTTACTGTTTTGTATGACTTTTGCACTTCCTTCTTATTCTGTTATAGTTTGCTCCGTGTTTTATCTGTACTCAGGGCCTCCTGGTAGATCAGCGAAATATGCTGAAGGAGCTACCCTGTGAAAATAAAGTTTCATCATCATCATCATCTTCCAGTTTATATCAGTGTCAGAGCTACTACATAAACCTACACACTAAAATGGAACCAAGTGCTACAGCCTTCACACTGCGCTTTGGTTGTAGTCAATGTACGTTGCGGGGGTTCTCACCCATTGCCACACTATATGCAGTTGCAATCCCGAAGAGTCCGCAGTCTCGAGTTCCTGTTGCTGTACTGGAAGTAAGGTCACCATCAGCATCCCATTTCGTATGGCTGGGCGATATAACTTCACCAGCTGCTATGATAGGCTGTCTGAAACTGAAAGCCTGTCACACACAGACACCTCGGATAGCTCCGCTTGCTAAGGTAGCTGTGGATAACGCTGAAACCGTTTGCAGTCGATGATGATCCTAGATGCTCGTCGTCGGAAGCGAGTGACGCATCTGGCTTGTCCGTGGTAACACTTTCCATAGTGAGTTCCTGAGTAGAAACACTGCTCTACCCTTCTTCCTTCTATACTATGCTTGGCAGATTCTGACAATCAATCAATCAATCAAATTTTATTTATGTGTCACTTGTGCATATACACAACCAGCCTAGTAAGGCTTACGAGACACAACGCTTATACATAAAGATGGTAGGTATAGTGCTACTGGTAGAAAGGTATACAATATAAAAGGGGGGGAGTGTGGTAAGGTGCAGTAAGGATTACAAGGAAATAAAAGAGATTAAAATATGGTGGAGGTTGAATGGTCATACAGGGAAAGTAAATAGGGGGGAGGGGGAGGAGGGATGGTTAGGACAACGATAATTTGGATGTTTGAGTCAACTTTTGCATTGTTGTAAGTTGTTACTTTCACCCCATACACGAGACAAACTACACTGACATGCCTTCCCCTGGAGCCTCTCTAAGTACACCAGGAGACAGACAACATGTAGACAAACAAGCCTTCCGCTGGCACTCCAGTACCAGGGGACAGACTACACAGAGGACGGACAAGCCTTCCCCTGGGACTCTTTTCAGAGTACACCAGAGGACAGACTAACACAGGGACATAGAAGCCTTCTCCTGGCACCCATTTCAGTTTGCCAGGAGACAGACTACATGAGGACAAACGAGTCTTCCCCTGGAGCCCCTCTCGGTGGACCAGGGGACAGACTACACAAAGACAGACAAATCTTCCCCCGGAGCCCCTCTCAGAGCACCGGGAGACAGACTACATATAGAAAGACTAGCCTTCCTCTGGGACCCTTCTCAGGGTGTATACCAGAGGACAGACCACATATATAAGCACAAACAAGTCTTCCCCTGGAACCCTTCTCAGAGTACACCAGGGGACAGACTACAAAAAGACATAAAAGCCTTCCCCTGATGCCCTTGAGACATAAGCACCAGGAGACAGACTACATAAGGACAAACAAGTCTTCCCCTGGCATACCTTTCAGAACACCAGGAGACAGACTACATAAACACAGCAGGACAAGCCTTCCCCTGGGACCCTTTTCAGAGTGCATCAGGGGACAGACTACATATAAAACAGACAAGTTTTCCCCTGGAACCCTTCTCAGAGTAAGCCAGGGGACAGACTACACAAAGACAAAAGCCTTCCCCTGGGACCCCTCTCGAAGTATACCAAGGGACAGACTACACAAACACATAAGGGTCTTCCCATGGCACCTGTCAAAGAGCCATGAGACAGACTCCACAGACAAAACAGCACATGGCACTACACAGTACATGTACACGTTGGGGTCATCTTAGCACTTCAGTAACAGGGACTGTCTCCTTATATACATAGTAGCCAACATGTGGCAGAGTCCAGAGGAGCTGACTTGTGGAGACAGGAGGTAAGACAGTTTCTCTGTAGTTGGTGCAGCAAGAAAATCAGGGTGCAGCCTTGAGACCTTGTTGAATAAAATAGTTCTTAGGTCAGCTAATGCTGGACATATCAAGAGGAAGTGTTCTTGGTCTTCCGGGGCAGATTTACAGAGTTTGCAGATCCTTTGTTCATATGGGGTCCCCGTGTATCTCCCAGTCTCCACCTCAAGAGGTAGACATCCCATCCTGAGACCTGCCACAACTCTCCGAACATTGATTGGAAGGTGTTCCATTACATAGCTCTCTGTACCTGGGTTGGGCTTAAGAACTCTGTATACAGATAAACGCCCCCCACTGGTAGATTGTACTGCCTTGATGTCCCACACTTCCTTGTTCCATTTACCAGTGTATATTGCAGCTAATGAGTCCCATGCCAAGTCAGCTATGTCTCTTCTATTGTTACAATTTATTGCATTCATTGGGAGGTCAATATTATGTAGTAACTGGTGAGTTCTAGAAACCCAGTTTCCCTTCCCTATGGATACCCTGCTGCTTAGCCAGTCAAAAACTTTCCTAGTTAACCTAGTTGCTGGAAGGGTACAGATTCGATGCCAAAGTTTCACTACTTCACACTTAGTATAGATGGCTATAGGGGCCCAACCAAGGTCACCCTCTAGAGCACAAATTGGAGTGTTTCTACCTAACCCCATGAAGGCCCGCATGGCCTGGTTCCGTACCTGCTGCAGGCCAGGATACTCTTTTTGTCCCCATACACCTGCACTATAGCAAATTATTGGAAGTACTAGAGTTCTGTACAGGTGAGTGTACACATTAAATGTGAATCCCCCGAAAGTTTTGGATTTGCCTATAAGGGTTCCAACTGCTTTCTTTGCTGAAATAACAACATGGTCAAGTGACTGGGAGAAGTCAAGGTGTTCATTTAACCAAAAACCAAGGTACTTATACTCCTTAGTGTAGGTAAGTGAGTGAGGACCACAAGAGAAACTGTGCAATGACCTGGGCTTTCGCTTTTTACGGAAATGTACTACTTGTGTTTTCTTAGGGTTTATTTCCACCTCCCACTTGACACACCATTCATGGAGAACATCCAAGAGGCACTGAAGCTTGAACTCATTCTCAGCAATTAACCCAATGTCGTCTGCAAACATGAGTGTAGCCAACAAGAAAACTCCACAGGGCAGTCCAACATCTAGTTTGTTGATATGATGAGCTAGGTCATTAATGAAGAGTCCAAACAATATGGGGGATAAAATGCATCCCTGCTTTACTCCACTTTCAACAGTAAACCAATCTGATAGTTCCCTGTTCACCCTAACACAGCTCAGGACCTCTTCGTACATGCCTTGAAGGATGGCGAGAAATTTACCTTCAATTCCATAGAAGTGCTTCAATTTATGCCAAAGGAGATCTCTATTCACGCTGTCGAAAGCCTTTCTTAAATCAACAAAACACACAAGAGTATCATTTCCATGATTTAGACGCTCTTCAACTACCCCACAAAGTGCAAAGATATGGTCAATACAATTTCTGTCTTTTCTAAACCCATTTTGCTCATCTACTAAAAGATTGTGGGTCTCACAAAAGTCAGTAAGCCGGTTACCTAGAATAGAACAGAAGGCTTTGAGTACGGTAGACTGCAGAGATATACCTCTGTAATCTTGTGGGTTCTTGGACAACTGAGTACTCTTGGGGATAGGTTTTATGATGCTCTTGGCCCATTGGAAAGGTACCCTTCCAATGTCAAAACAGAGGTTAAACAGTTTATGCAGGAAAGATATACAGTAATTGTTCTTTATAAAATCAGCTCGGATTTCATCTGCACCTGGAGATTTACTGTTGTTCAAACTCATTACAGCATGGCTAACTTCTTCAAATGATAGACAGTTAAGTAATTCACAGTTGGTTGCTACTACAGGGTGGGGAAATGTAGCTATTGGGAGTGACACTAAGGGCTGTGATATACAACATGATTGCATGGGATAGACATACGCTACTTCCCACCTCGCCAAAAGCGCAAGTTCAAAGGGGGCCCCAAAATCCCGATGGGAGCCCCATAATATTAATAAAATGGGGCCCCATGGGGCCCCATTCTAACGGGGGCCACAAAATTTTATGACACCGGGAAAGTCTGACAAAGCCATTTTCACCACAGTGGAGGTCCTGTGAAGCACGTGCTGGCCTTTTTAAGTGCCAGGAAAGACGGAGAAAGCAGTTTTCACAACTGTGAAAGTTTTGTGAAGCTCGTGCAAGCCTGTTTTTTAGTGCCTGGAAAGATCGCGAAAGCAGTTTTCATCACTGTGGAGGGGCTGAGTAACGCGTGCAGACCTGTTTATGTTCCGGGAAGGTCCGACAATTAACCACTGTGGAGGTCCTGTGATGATCATGCAAGCCTGTTTAAGTGCCAGGAAAGATCAAGTAAGCGATTTTAAACACTCTGGAGGTGCTGAGTAACGCGTACAGGCCTGTTTAAGTGCCGGGAAAGTCCGACAAAGCCATTTTCACCACAGTGGAGGTCCTGTGAAGCACGTGCACGCCTTTTTAAGTGCCAGGAAAGACGGAGAAAGCAGTTTTCACAACTGTGGAAGTTTTGTGAAGCTCGTGCAAGCCTGTTTAAGTGCCTGGAAAGATCGCGAAAGCGATCTTCTTCACTGTGGAGGTGATGAGTAACGCGTGCATGCTTCTATAAGTGCCGGTGTCACAGGAAATTTGGCTTCCCCAGTTTACGGCACCCCCGAGTCAAATATACTAGGAAAAATTAACACCCCCGTTCAATTTTTCCTAGTATCTACTGTACTCTCCAAATTCTCGCACCAGGAAATTTTGTACCCCCCTCATGCAGCAGCTGCTCCATGGCGGGAAAACAGATAGACAGGTGCCAACCTTGTGGTGCCTGTAAAACGGTAAACAGCGCAGTTAGTAGTACGTTTCAAAGGCGATCATGGAGGGCTATGAAGGAGAGGATTACAGCGAGATCGAGACCTACCTAACCCGTAACGAGTATCCCGAGGGAGCAACGAAGGGAGAGAAAGGATCTATTCGGAAGCGATCAAAAAAGTTTCGGATGGTGGACGGGCTACTTCACTACACTGGAGGAAAAGATGGAGTGTTAAGACAAGTAAGTGTATGGAGAAACTTTTGCATGCACATGTTAGTTTAAAGCAAGGTACTCAGTCTAGAAAAAAAACACATCCTCACAGTCTTTCTTCATTGTTAGGTAATCACTGACAAAGCTAAGAAAGCTAAAATCCTTGAAGCTTGCCACGACAATCGAGTTGGTGGGTGCCACTTTGGTCGAGATCGCACCTACGACAAAGTTTGCACCCGATTCTACTGGAAAGGGATGATGAAGGATGTAGATGACTGGGTAAGCTAACTACATAATTTTGTATATTTACACCCCGGGTAGAAAGAAAAAAAGATCTGGGATAAAAAAGCCGTAAGAGTGCTCGAACCTACCTACTATTTTCTCTACGAGCCTAATGGGACCCCACTAATTCATTTCATTACTTTCTACTTGATAGAGCTAAGCATAGTCTGTACTTCATGTTAACAATTTGGTTGCTACGGACTAAATGGGTCAATTGGGGACATTTTGGTCTGAATACTTCTCCATCACACAGGTAAAGCACTGCGACGCCTGCCAGCGCACCAAGCGAAAGTTCGATCGACCTGCTCCGACCCTACATCCCATTCCTGTGTCGGACACCTGGAAGAAAGTTGGCATTGACATCATTGAACTTCCCCTCAGTAGCCAAGGGAACCGATATTGTGTCACACTCACTGATTACTTTTCAAAATGGTCAGAAGCCGAACCATTCCCGACCAAGGAAGCCATTAACGTTGCTGAGTTTCTATACCGCACCTTTCTCCGACATGGTTGCCCAGCCGACATCATCTCAGATCAGGGGCGAGAATTCTGCAACCAAGTGGTTAACCGCCTTCAAGAACTTACCGGCTTTCGGCACAATGTTACAAGCGCATACCACCCGCAAGCAAACGGCCTCGATGAGCGATTCAATCAAACACTCAAAGCTCAGCTCCAGAGGATGGTCAATGAGCATCAGGATGATTGGGACACCATTCTTGATGAGATCCTTTTTGCTTATCGCACAAGTCGACACGCATCCAGCAAGTTCACTCCATTTTTTCTCATGTATGGTCGTGAAGCATGTCTCCCTATAGAGCTAGCTACTAAAGTGAACAGTTCCGATAGCTCTGACGAAAGCATGGAATCGTTTGAAGAAAAGATCCAGCAGCTCCTTGACATCAGGAAGCAGGTGCATGACAAAGCTCGTGCCAATATCAAGAAGGCACAGGATAATCAGAAACGCCAATATGATGCCAAGCATAACACCAACACCCATCTAAAAGTCGGAGACAAAGTTCTTGTTGAGAACAAACGAAACGATGGGAGGAAAGGGGGAAAGCTGGATGTACGATTTCCAGGTGGGCCATATGAGATCATTGAAGATCTGGGTAAAGGCCGCTTTCGTCTACGGGGTTCTGATGGTCTAATTCGAAAGCAGGTTGTCAACAACCACCGCCTCAAAACGTGGAGAGATCCCTCCAAAGGGAGGTTGAACAAGGTAAGCTTTAAGCATCACTAATACTATTATGGATGGGAATAGCAGTTACCCTGCTTCATCTTCTTACTTCTAGAAGGTGGAAGAGAAGGACAAGGTCAGAGAGGACAACGATGGAGAAAAGGACAGGGATAAAGAGGATGCCAAGGTCGTGTGAATGGCTTCATTGTTAACAACATGACTGACCGGTGATGTGTGTTTGCTCTCTTGTGTATCACTTTCAGACGGAGAGGAGGGGTGACAGGAAGTGGATGCGGGTATTGGGCCTGACTAAATCTGACATCAAGGTTCTAAATGAGGGAAAAATGCTCTTGGACACCCACATTTTCGCTGCTCACAAACTGGTTCAGAAGCAGTTTCATCTGGATGGATGTCAGAGCACTCTGCTATGCCAAAACAGTGGGTTTTCTACTGTCTATGGAAGAGGTATATATCTTATTTGATCTGGAAGGTATAATACTACTGTGTAGTACTATACCTTGCAGGTTCACGGATGCATGTATACATAACCCATTTACAATATCTCTCTACCCTCCCTTACCCTCAGCCATCCAGATCTTCTACAATGGCTATGCCCATTGGGTGACTACCTTCTCTGACGGGAATGAAATTTTTCTCTTTGACAGCCTCACACATGATGACCTCCCATCCACACTGGAAGAGCAGATTGCAGCTGTGTATGCTAGTTTTTGCAGTAAGGATGGCTTGTTGACGATCACCAAGGTTGGTGTTCAGCAGCAAAAGGGTATGACAGACTGTGGGCTGTTTGCGATTGCCTTTGCCTATCACTCTGCACGAGGTGATGATGTCTCAAAGCTTGAATTCGACCAATCAATTATGCGACAACACCTTCTGGACTGCTTCCAGTCAGAGGAGCTTAAGCCTTTTCCGATGACCACTGCCAAGCCAAAGAAACGAAAATCCAAGCACATATTCATACATTTATACTGCACTTGCCTAATGCCTGCAAGTTATGATGTGCAGATGATAGAATGTGACGTATGTGCCAAATGGTTCCATTTTAAGTGTGTAGGTTTGAGAGGGAAGTGCCCAAAGAGATGGGTTTGTAGGTGTTGTCGTTATGATACATTGTAGCAGTTTTTACTTTTCTGTACATATTTCAGCTATTTGTGTATTTAGGTTTGGTTATAGCAGTTACTGGTGCATTATATTTAACCATTTAATTGTTATGGTGCATGGGGATGCCAGATTTACTAGACATGATGGGGGTGCCTTTTTCTCCGGAGGGGTGCCATTTTTCCTAGAAAATTTGGCATGGGGGTTCCAAATTTCCGGGGGTGCCAAATTTACTATGACACCGGGTAGGTCCGACAAAGCCATTTTAACCACTGTAGAGTTCTTGTGAATCTCGTGCAAGCACATTTCAGTGCCAGCAAAGATCGAGAAAGCAGTTTTCAGCACTGTGGAAGTTTTGTGAAGCTCGTGCAAGCCTGTTTAAGTGCCTGGGAAGATCGCGAAAGCAGTTTTCATCTCTGTGGGGGGGGGGCTGAGTAACGCGTGCAGACCTGTTTATGTTCCGGGAAGGTCCGACAAATCCATTTTAACCACTGTGGAGGTCCTGTGATGATCATGCGAGAGTGCCAGGAAAGATCGAGAAAGCAATTATCAACACTGTGGAGGTAATGAGTAACGCGTGCAAGATTGTGTAAGTGCCGGGATCATCCGACAAAGCCATTTTAACCACTGTAGAGGTCTTGTGAAGCTCTTGCAAGCACATTTCAGTGTCAGGAAAGATCCAGAAAGCACTACAGAGGTGCTGAGTAACTCGTACAGGCCTGCCGGGAAGGTCCGACAAAGCCATTTTCACCACAGTGGAGTTCCTGTGAAGCACTTGCAGCCCTGTTTAAGTGCCCGGAAAGACAGTGAAATCAGTTTTCACCACTCTGAAAGTCTTGTGAAGCTCGTGCAAGCCAGTTTAAATGCTCGGAAAGATGGAGAAAGCAGTTTTCATCACTGTGGAGGTGCTGAGTAACGCGTGCAGGCCTGTTTAAGTGTCGGGATGGTCTGACAAAGTCATTTTAACCACTGTGGAGGTCCTGTGAAGCTCGTGCAAGCCTGTTTAAGTGTCAGGAAAGACGGAGAAAGCATTTCTCACCACCCTGGAAGTCTTGTGAAGCACGTCCAAGCCTGTTTAAGTGTTCGGAAAGATGGAGAAAGCAGTTTTCATCACTGTGGAGGTGCTGAGTAACACGTGGAGGCCTGTTTAAGTGCCGAGAAGGTCCGACAAAGTCATTTTAACCACTCTCGAGGTCCTGTGAAGCTCGTGCAAGCCTGTTTAAGTGCCAGGAAAGATCGCGAAAGCAATTTTCATCACTGTGGAGGTGCTGAGTAACGCGTGTAAGTCTGTTTAAGTGCCGGGACGGTCCGACTAAGCCATTTTAACCACTGTAGAGGTCTTGAGAAGCTCGTGCACTCAGTGCAGTTAAGGCTGGCTCAACTTTTTTTCTAGCTCAAAAAGTGTGCATGCATGGTGTTTTAAAGCCATTCTGATTGCAAACAGCTACACCCCTGGGTCTAGCAAAGGTAATATTTGTGTCCTACATACCCCAAAGAATAACCACAAACACTCCGTTTCCATGGCAATGACCCCGCCCACTGTAAACAAAACGATAATTATTGCACACCGTTTGCAACTATTTCTCAAAATGCGGATTGTAAACACCAAGTAAATTGCAGCAATTTTGGCACCGTTGGAAAGCTTACCATCTGAAGAACACGAATGTGCCTGGAAACTGGGTACAGCACCCTTCATAAACTAAATAAAAGCCGAAAAGTGCCGATATTTAGCCTAAAATGGACAGACAGTTGCTCATTACCACTTACCTTGCCTTGTACGATTTATCTATGCGCTGTTTCCAACCGGATTCTAGTAAAACAACTACTGCAGAGAAATTGTTGAAAATTTCAGCTCAAAATAGCTTTATTCTACCTTCCGCAAAATGGCACAAAGTTACACTGTTCACTACCAGCCGGCTCTGTGCGGCTCGCATATGAATCTAATTATGCCTAAAGCTGCCTGAGTACGCCAATAGTGAACTATTAGCGAGCCCTCAGGTCCACTTCAGGAAATTCGGTGCTGAATCAAGCCGAGAGAGAGGGTACGAGGTCAGCTCGTCAATCTTCAGGCTGTCCGACCTGTTACAGGATAGTAGTTGGACTCTGTACCGTCGCTAGCATATAGATAGTAGCACTAAAAAAAAAAAAGCTACCGCCACGTGCATGTTATCCTTTCCACTGTACTCCAGGCATTTAGATTTAGACACGAGACACTCGCTGAGGCTGGCTATGGCGACGCCACAGCTTACACTGGTAAGTTACACAGCCTACTTCCCACGATCTACGTGGCAAACACAGAACCACACCTAAGGCTTCTACACTAATTGCAAATGTAATTGAATTAAGCGGTTAAGTAATTAGATCAACGCAGAGGCGCGCGTAGAGGCGTGCGCAAACTTGTACAGATTCGCCAAAAAAACTGAGCCAGCCTTAACTGCACTGAGCAAGCACATTTCAGTGTCAGGAGAGATCGAGAAAGCACTTTTCAACACTGTGGAGGTGCTTAGTAACTCGTGCAGACTTGTTTAAGTGTCGGGATGGTCCGACAAAGTCATTTTAACCACTCTGGAGGTCCTGTGAAGCTCGTGCAAGCCTGTTTAAGTGTCAGGAAAGATCGCGAAAGCAGTTTTCATCACGGTGGGGCTGAGTAACGCGTACAAGCGCCTGGAAGGTCCGAGAAAAGCCTTTTTAACCACTGTAGAGGACTTGTGAAGCTCGTGCAAGCACATTTCAGTGTCAGGAAAGTTCGACAAAGCCATTTTAACCACAGTGGAGGTCCTGTGAAGCACGTGCAGTCATGATTAAGTGACATGAAAGACAGTGAAAGCAGTTTTCACAACTGTGGAAGTCATGTGAAGCTCGTGGAAGCCTGTTTAAGTGCGAGGAATGATCGCTAAAGCACTTTTCATCACTGTGGAGGTGCTGAGTAACGCGTGCAAGCCTGTTTAAGTGCCGGGAAGGTCCGACAAAGCCATTTTAACCACTGTAGAGGCCTTGTGAAGCTCGTACAAGCATTTTCAGAGCCAGCAAAGATCGAGAAAGCAGTTTTCGACACTGTGGAGGTGCTGAGTAACTCGTACAGGCCTGTTTAACCGCCGGGACGGTCCGACAAAGCCATTTTCACCACAGTGGAGGTCCTGTGAAGCACGTGCAGGCCTGTTTAAGTGCCATGGAAGATGGAGAATGCAGTTTTCACCACCTTTGAAGTCTTGTGAAGCTCGTGCAGGAAGTGCGAGGAAAAATCAAGAAAGCGGTTTTCATCACTGTGGAGCGGCTGAGTAACGCGTGCAAGCCTGTTTAAGTCCCGGGAAAGTAAGACAAAGCCATTTCAACCACTGTAGCGATCTTGTGAAGCACGTGCAAGCACATTTCAGTGTCAGGAAAGATCGAGAAAGCAGTTTTCCGTGTAGGTGATGAGTAACTCGTGCAGACCAGTTTAAGTGTCGGAAAGGTCCGACAAAACCATGTTAACCACACTGGAGGTCCTGTGAAGCTCGTGCAAGCCTGTTTAAGTGTCAGGAAAGATCGTGAAAGCTGTTTTCACAACTGTGGAAGTCATGTGAAGCTCGTGGAAGCCTGTTTAAGTGCGAGGAATGATCGCTAAAGCACTTTTCATCACTGTGGAGGTGCTGAGTAACGCGTGCAAGCCTGTTTAAGTGCCGGGAAGGTCCGACAAAGCCATTTTAACCACTGTAGAGGTCCTGTGAAGCACGTGCAGGCCTGTTTAAGTGCCATGGAAGATGGAGAATGCAGTTTTCACCACCTTTGAAGTCTTGTGAAGCTCGTGCAGGAAGTGCGAGGAAAAATCAAGAAAGCGGTTTTCATCACTGTGGAGCGGCTGAGTAACGCGTGCAAGCCTGTTTAAGTCCCGGGAAAGTAAGACAAAGCCATTTCAACCACTGTAGCGATCTTGTGAAGCACGTGCAAGCACATTTCAGTGTCAGGAAAGATCGAGAAAGCAGTTTTCCGTGTAGGTGATGAGTTAGTTAGTTAGTTAAATTTTCATTTTTAACAGGAAAAGTCCCTTCAGCCTGAAGGCTGGTCCACCAGGGAGTCCTGCATGACAAGTACACACAACAACAATTTAGACTATAATAATATTACAAGTTATAAAAAAATATATATCTACTATAAATCCTGTATAATTAGTCATTGTTCTAACTATAACTTGTCCAGGAGGTATTTCTTCAAACATCTCTTGAAATTGTCCACCGAGCCCAGTTCCTTTAGTTCAACTGGCAGTTTGTTCCACTCCCATGCTCCTTTAAATGTAAATGACCTCCTGAAGAACTCAGTTTTTACCAAAGTCAGAAACAAGTTGTTGCTGCCACGTGTTTTGAAGTTCCCAATCTCCGCATTTGTTTTAAATCCATCACTCAAACATTGAGGGGCCTGCTTTCTTAAACACCTGTGCACCAATACCATGCGGAACATCTCTCTTCTAGTGCTTAGAGGCATCCAGTTCAGTCTTTTCCTAAGACCTTCACTCGGAGTTCTGGGAGGCTGTAACAGGATGAGTCTCATGCCATAATTTTGAATCCTGTCAAGTCTGAGTTGCAACGCTAATGAGCACTCCTGCCAAACAACAGAGCAGTAGTCTAGGTGCGGCTGCACGAGTGCACAAAATATTCTCTTCTTTGTCGAACTTGGAAGGACATTTCTCAATCGCTTCAACTTTGCAAGCCCTGCAAAGCACTTCCTCCTCACTGCCTCCACCTGGTCCTGCCATGTTAGCCCGTCATCAATCCAGACTCCCAAGTATTTCACCTTCTTACTTCTTGCAACTTTCGTTCCTCCCATTCTTACATCCACCTGCTCCAATTCTTGTAACCTCCGCCTTCTACTCAGCAGCAACATCTGGGTCTTTTCTTCATTGAGCCTGAGTTTGTTATCAATCACCCACTTTGCCACTCCCTCTAAGTCACTAGTAAGACCATCTTCCAAGCCACGTACATCCTTACTCACAAGGGAGAGTGTTGTATCATCAGCATACTGTTGAACAAAACAGTGTTGCACAGCTTGAGGGAGATCATTTGCATAGATTATGAACAGCAGTGGCCCCAAAATTGAGCCCTGTGGTACCCCTCTTCTGATGGTAGCCCAGTCAGACTTAGCATTCTCAACACATACTCTCTGCCTTCTTTCGTACAAATAATCTGTAAACCACTTCAGCTCCTTTCCTCTAACACCATATTTTGCCATTTTCAACAACAGTAATGAGTGGTCCACCATGTCGAAAGCCTTACTAAAATCCAAATAAACAGCCCCCACCACTTTGTCCTCATCCATTGCCTTTCTCCATCCATCAACCATATTTACTAGCACATCCTGTGTAGAGTGCCCTGGTCTGAAACCAAATTGATTTGGCTCTAAAATGTTGTTAAGGTGAAGGAAAGTATACAGCTGTTTGTGTATCAACCTCTCAAATACCTTGGCAACAACTGGTAATACAGAAACCGGTCTATAGTTCACTACAATCTCGCTATCACCCCCTTTAGGCACAGGTGTAATATGTGCCGACTTCCATTCATCAGGCAGCTCACCACTTTCCAAACTATAGTTGAACAATGATGTCAAGCTACCAGAAATGCCAGCTGCAGCAACACGAAGAATCTTAGCGCTTACTTCATCTGAGCTCACTGCTTTGTTAGGATCAAGACTTCTCAGCAGTGCTAAAACTCGTGCAGACCAGTTTAAGTGTCGGAAAGGTCCGACAAAACCATGTTAACCACACTGGAGGTCCTGTGAAGCTCGTGCAAGCCTGTTTAAGTGTCATGAAAGACAGTGAAAGCAGTTTTCACAACTGTGGAAGTCATGTGAAGCTCGTGGAAGCCTGTTTAAGTGCGAGGAATGATCGCTAAAGCACTTTTCATCACTGTGGAGGTGCTGAGTAATGCGTGCAAGCCTGTTTAAGTGCCGGGAAGGTCCGACAAAGCCATTTTAACCACTGTAGAGGCCTTGTGAAGCTCGTACAAGCATTTTCAGAGCCAGCAAAGATCGAGAAAGCAGTTTTCGACACTGTGGAGGTGCTGAGTAACTCGTACAGGCCTGTTTAACCGCCGGGACGGTCCGACAAAGCCATTTTCACCACAGTGGAGGTCCTGTGAAGCACGTGCAGGCCTGTTTAAGTGCCATGGAAGATGGAGAATGCAGTTTTCACAACCTTTGAAGTCTTGTGAAGCTCGTGCAGGAAGTGCGAGGAAAAATCAAGAAAGCGGTTTTCATCACTGTGGAGCGGCTGAGTAACGCGTGCAAGCCTGTTTAAGTCCCGGGAAAGTAAGACAAAGCCATTTCAACCACTGTAGCGATCTTGTGAAGCACGTGCAAGCACAAATCAGTGTCAGGAAAGATCGAGAAAGCAGTTTTCCGTGTAGGTGATGAGTAACTCGTGCAGACCAGTTTAAGTGTCGGAAAGGTCCGACAAAACCATGTTAACCACACTGGAGGTCCTGTGAAGCTCGTGCAAGCCTGTTTAAGTGTCAGGAAAGATCGTGAAAGCTGTTTTCATCACTGTTTAAGTGCCGGGAAGATCCAACAAAGCCATTTCAACCACTGTAGAGGTCTTGTGAAGCTCATGCAAGCACATTTCAGTACCAGGAAAGTTCGAGAAAGCAGTTTTCAACACTGTGGAGGTGCTGCACTTGAGGCACAATATAAGACCACTTGGTTAACACTACTTGCAGTAGCAGGGTAGTGAGGTAGTATTAGTACTCACCGTAAACTGTATACTCGCCACCGTAGAGTAATGCGGTAGTGAGGTAGTAGCTTGGGTAGTATAGTCATCGTCAACTAAATTTACCCTGTATTTCGCTCTCTTTTTCACAGGTGCCGTGTACTTCCACAATTACGACCTATAACTTGTGCAGCAGTGACTTCATCCAGACGCAAAGCGCCTCGCACTGTTCTACGAGCCATTCGGACTTTGTCTTAGATAACAGCAGAATTAATAATTATTAATAACTATTAACGGTCATGTGATGTAAACAATGTGGTGAAAAACAGTTACTGCAATTAAGGGCTGTATGAGACAAAGTGGACACAGGTACTTGTTAACAATGTTTATTCTACAATGCAACCTGTAGTATTAGTGCAGCATAATAACAGCAATGTGTTTATGTTTTCCTCAGCCAGACTCTCAATGCAGCTGACAGTCCAGTCAAATTCCCATCATGCTAGGGTGTAACTTGCACAAACAGCGGTAGAGTAGCAAACGAAGTGATATCAACATACTTAAGATGTCCAGCCAATTAGATTCATCAAAATTCCACAGAGGTGGCAGGAAGTGCATGCTTTGAGGAATACTGAGAAGGCAACTGCAAGCATTTTTTGATATCACATTTGTTAATCACCCAATCAATACACTAAGAAATTGTTGGCATGTTAAGCATGATATGATGATAGATTGACCAGACTCCCCTCATTGAGAGTCTGGCCCATGAGACTAACACTGCATATAGATAATAAACATGACACTAGTCCAAGATAAGATAAGAGATAAGAAGATGACTGTATGGATCTACCTACTATACAACTAACATATCAGTTCCTTCATGTGCATGATCCAGGGCATGCAAACTCGATCTTGGCTGCTTCGTCAGCATTTGTGCCCACACACTCATAGTGGTACCACTGGTCGCATAAGTCGCATTGAATCATCTGATTTTGCCACTTCCGAACTATCTTTTTGCAACTTCCACACACTTCATTAGGCTTTATCTTGTTGCGTTTACGCTTTGGTTCAGGCTCAGAATTTGACACAACTGTCAGCGCCCTCTTCAGTTGGGCTGTTACTACACCTGTATGTGGCGAGAGTGTGATAGCATGGGTATGGGAAATGCACATTGTTTAGTGGTAGTCGTTGCCTAGCACCATGTCCTTCTGTTTTAAGTGTTATGGCAAAGATATAGGGCACATTAGATGGCAGGCTTTTAGTAAATTAGCATAACCATGCTGACTGCATGTTCCAACCATACAAAAACTTGTATTCTGAATTCTAAAGCGGTGGACCATCTATAAAAATTGATGATGAATTCAGAGTCTTGATTAAAATACTTGACTAAGTCAGGATTTTAGCTCGCTTACCTGTAGTTTTAAGATTTGTCCGTCGTGTTGTAGCTGAAAAACAGAAGGAAACATTTACCATGAAGCAGCATTTTTCTTACTTTGATTGCTAAATGTTTGCTAAATGTTTTAACCTATGAATACTGTGTAATTATTGGATGGCTTCATAGCAACCACATGGTATCTGATTGCAGAATGATAGCCTACATGTTCCAGAAATGACTTGCACTAGCTGCACATGCTGAACAAGTTTGTCTGAAGTTACATATGTACCTAAAGGTTGGCGATTTGATGCTGTAGACCACACATAAGACAACCTTGACTGAGGTGTCTTCAACTGAGGAGCATTAGACACTTTGCTACCTGTTGCCGCCACTCTGAGATCTGTCATACCACAGTCGGTCAGACTGGGATCAGCCAGATTGGAAATGGAATTGGAAATGGTCGCACCACAGTTGGTCTGACTGGAATCAGTCGGGTTGGAATTGGAATTGGAATTGGTTACACCACAGTTGGTCGAACTGGAATCAGTTGGGTTGGAATTGGAATCGGTTACACCGCAGTTGGTCAGACTGGAATCAGTTGGGTTGGAATTGGAATCGGTTACACCGCAGTTGGTCAGACTGGAATCAGTCGGGTTGGAATTAGTAGTCAGATTGTAAATGGAATTGGTCGAACCAGAGTCGGTCAGATTAGAATTGGTCATGCTGGAGTTGTTCAGATTGGAATTGGTCATGGATGAGTCGGTCAGACTGGAATGTATCCCACCGGAATCGGCGTTGGTTACAGTTGTGCTGGAATCCGTCTCACTCATGCTGGAGTCAGTGAGCTCATCACAGTGTCCTGTGGCTGATTAAGATGAATGATTACTTAATGTACTTACTAATTTCTGCCCAGTGGTGGAAGCCCATAGCCTCCCTGCTTGTCAAATCCATGTCTGGTGGTTAGTAACAAGTCACAAAAAAGTTTTCTCAATGAAAACAAGCACATGTAGGGATGGAACCCTCAAAAACCAACCAAACAAGATAGGAACAACACCACAATACTTTTACACCATCCCTACATCTTGTGCCATTTTGCCGACTATGCATTGTGTTTGTTACTTGTGTGCACAGAAGGGTTGTCTTGGGCATGGAAGCCTGTGGAACGAGCAGTACTGGGTGTGTAGTGCACGTTGTTGTGTATGGAGAGTGCGTTGTGTTGTGGGTGGCTGTAACTTTGTTACGGTTGAGTGTGGCATGCAGGCATGGTTAGCTAGTTTAATATGTACAAGCTGTGGGGTGCAAGATCAGTGCTGAGTCTGTGTGGCATGTTGGAGTGGGTTGCGTATGTTGTGGGCTTTTGTAGCTGCTGGGCATGGCAGGTAAGGGTTGTCTTGTAAGTGAAGGCTGTGGTGTGAGCAGTACTGGGTCGGTCCGTAGTTAACGACATGGTGGTGTGTTTGAAGGGTTTGTGGGGTAGGTAGCTAGTTCTAGGGAGAAAGGTTGTTTGTTGGTTTGTGGGTGTAGCTGGTGTGCAGTGTTGTTTTAGTTAACTATAACTTTAACTAAATATATTTTAGTATGGCCTTTTTAAAATTTAGTTAACCAAAAGTTCAACTTAAATTTCTTGCTAACTTGGGGGCTGTAACTAAAACGTCCAAGGACGTACAAGAAGAAACCGTAACTGTACTAAAACAGAATACAGCCTGTTTTCAACAATAAGTGTAACTAAATACCTTTTAGTAAGGGGTTTAGAGTTTCAGTGGTTGAAACTATAACTAACTAAAAATTTTGTAAAACCGGGAAACTAGAACTAAACTAAACCAAAAGTATTTTCTAAATAAAAACTAACTATAACTAAACTAAAAGCACAAACCCTAAAAACTTAAATTTGAAGGGTTTTGTGGTGTACGTGGTTGGCAAAATGGCACAAGATGTAGGGATGGTGTAAAAGTATTGTGGTGTTGTTCCTATCTTGTTTGGTTGGTTTTTGAGGGTTCCATCCCTACATGTGCTTGTTTTCATTGAGAAAACTTTTTTGTGACTTGTTTGCTTTGCTTTTTTTTTTGGTTTAGGAATGGTAAGAGAGAAGTGACATGGGAGGGTAGGCCGAGGGGAAGATGCATGGTGTGTACAGTATGATAGTAGAAAGAGCTAAGAATTGTCATAAATTCAAACGCTTTGAAGTGAAATCGTCATTCCAAACATCAAACTTCAGGGGGTTTAGAAGTACAGTCCAAGCAAAGCCTCATAAAAACCAAGTGAAAAGCAGATGAGTTTAATAAGGCTTTGCATGCAAGCTTATAAATCCTGTGCTCATTTCACGTGGACTACTAATGGGGCCGAAAAACTCTCCATAGACTGTCACCAGAGTATTGAGTCGTAAGACCCCATTACAGAACTGTTTGATGGTGAGTAGCTATAGTCTAAATGGGTTTGAAACGAACGCACAGGGGTCTGTGGAGCTGAACAACCGCCAGTTCTGTGGCCACCTCTAGTGCAGAAGTTTGGAATGAAGCCATGCACTGTTGACTCAGTGCTACTAGAGTTTGAGTATACCAAGCTACCAATAGGCTGCATGCCACTTGCTTCGTTGGAGGAATATGAAGACTCAGGCACAACACAAAGGGAGGATGTTAAGAAGACACCAGCCAAAGTGCTACCATCAACTCGCAGTAAACATTGTATGTGTACTATATGCATGTAAATGACTATAACAAGCAAATTTGAAATGTGAAAGTTGACAATAAAACTTGAAATTGAATATCAGTGGCTAGTGTTCTAAGTCATATGAAGTACTTGATGGTTAAAACACTAGCTGGCATAGTACCGTCTATACCACTTGAGCTTGGCTTTTGCAGCCTTCAAATTAGTCATACGAGCTGCTGCCCTTTTTTTGTCAGGGTTCCTCCAATAACTACTATGGGAGGATACGCGGGAAGCTGCCCTTCCTTTCTCAGGGTCCTCCCAATAACGGGTATGGGAGGATGCCCTGGAAGATGCCCTTTTGGTCTCAGGGTCCTCCCAATAACGGGCATGGGAGGACGCCCTTTTCGTCTCAGGGTCCTTCCAATAACAGGCATGGGAGGACGCCCTTTTCGTCTCAGGGTCCTTCCAATAACAGGCATGGGAGGACGCCCGGGAAGATGCCCTGTGTTTCTCCGGGTCCTTCCAGTAATTATTACGGGACGCTTGCCTTTTTTTCCCCTTTGTTTCGCAGGTAGTTCTGCTTGTACTTCGCTCGTTTCTTGCGGACATTACGCATATTGCGTTCGATGTAAAGTGCAGCACAACTACGTCAACTGATCCACGAAATCAGATTTGCAAACTGCAACGCTCAATGCAATTCTCACCTTCTCTACGAAGTACTGAACCACGTGCTCAGTTGAACCCTGGTGACGTAATTATGAGTAATATTTAATTCGAGCAAAATGGCGTGTAGCAGCTAGCGTAAGTGTGAGATTACCTGAGAATCGCCGACAAGTTTGAGTTCTTTCTTTTAGACCGATAAGTGGCAGGTGCAATACCTAGTGATTTATCCTGTTGTTTTGCGTTTGAATCGTTGTAAAAGCTCCAGCCGTTATCGTGCTATCGCGGTGAGAGGCAGAAGAAGAAGAAGAAAGAAAGTCAGAAGATAGACGATTTGTCCGTTTTGGCGACTTGCCGGTCTGGTGCTTAGCGATACTTTCCAGCAAACTTAACAGTCTCTTTGCTCATGAAAATACTCGATAATGCCTGATATGGCTCATACAGGCCTTTGACTAATCTAACGAAGACATTTCGAGCGTGTTATTTGTGCACTTTTAATGTGGCGGCCATTTTTTTTCGGGGTCATCCCTACATATGGCGTACTACCGTACGCCATGATTGAGATCTGGCTACAAATTGCAACAAATTAAGAATGTACATTTAACTTGAAATAAAGACTTTATAGGTAGGTTTAAAGGGAATGGGAGGGGAGAAAACTATCTTGAAATAACCCATGATTGCAGAAAATGAAAAACCATGAGTCCAGTTAATTAATAACACTCACCCCTATCCAATTTCTCCAGCACTTGATCTGGCAGGGAAGTGCGATAGATGTGGATTGCCTTGTGCTGAGTGCAATGCACGCTTTGCAAGGTTTTCGAACTGGGAATAAATGTGAGGTCACTCAGATTTGTGAGAAACCACTGAGGCATACCAGCCTTGGCTCGAAACGAGCACAGCATACTCTCTCGAAAAGCTGCTTCGGTTATGTTTTTCCCTTTGTCATTCAGGATGCGACAAATGAGGGGGACTACTACCAAGACACACGGTTTCGGACTTGAGTCGCCAGGTGCAGTGCATGAGCGATCGGTCCTCATAAACTGTAGAACCTACATGTATAAAGATCATGAAGGTGCAGTACTGACATGATTATTTATTCTTTTTCACAAAAACACAGTCACTTGTTTCAAGGGCTAGTGTTGTTGTAAACCTTATAGCTGCACAGGATTCCATACAGATTGCAAGACTGTAGTGCACCTCAATGTGCATGTGTACCTTGGTCACATTTTCTCCCTGCACAGCTGCCACAAGCATATCTGCGACTTCTTTTGCTGACATCTTTTCTCGTAATCCACGAAGACGATTGGCAGTCTCAGTCTGGTAGTTGAGGACAGACTGGTGAACGGTAGTCTCCACAAACTCCCAAACAGTCTTCTCATGTTGGGATCTCCTGTTGACACTTTCCAACATCTTTAAGTGGAAGAAGTATTTTACTTAAAGTCAAAGTGAACTATCGTATTTCTTCGAATAGACGCCGCCCTTGAATAGTGGCCGCCCTCAAATAGTAGCCACACAATCCGAAGCTCTTGAACAAAATAAACGCCGCCCTCGAATAGTAGCCGCGGCTAGTAAACACAGCACACGCACACGTGTGCAAATGATTTCTGACGGCGGTCACCATGCTGGCGCTAGGACTGTTTGTGTTGTACGAGTCGTTCCCATGGCTTACAGCAGGACTGAGAGGCTGTGCGTACTACTAACAGTGTCTAGTAACTGTCACTGTCTCACTCGTTCGTAGCCTATCCAGCCGTCGTTGATGTCTCCAGGCTTTCCAAAGAAATAAACGTCGCCCTCAAATAGTAGCCGCACAAAATGAGCAGCAGAATAAATAGTAGCTGCGGCGTCTGATCGAAGAAATACAGTATGTGACTGGCATGCAAAATCTTTTGCCTAATGTTACTTGAGTAACCAACTTGGAGAGTCATTCTACAGTTAAGTACAATCAGTAAGCTGGACTACTTGAATAGCCACTGGAATGGACTGTTGCATTGATCTTTTTGCACTAAATCCAATGAAGCCATGGTAAGGTTGGATCCCACCCTCCAAGTAGCTGTGCAGACTATTGAGCTGAGCAACTAAGGCTTTAGTAGGTGTAAGGTGATATTAGCACTACATTACTAGCTTGTTCCTAGGCTCCCACCACTGCAAAAAAGCGGGCTGGTACATTTCAGCATGGAAGAAACATCAATTCTGGACCTGGAGCCTGAGACAACAAGAAAAATCTGGTAGCCTACCCCCTGGATGTAGCTAGTTGGGGGCAAGTCACATCTGCTTATGTAGCTTGATTTCACACTTGTGGTAATCACACCACATCTGGTGGAAGCCTGGGAAGAGGTGACTGTGATTTGCTCACACTGAAGTATTATTTGCTGGCATAAAAATGATTTTTAGTGCCAAAGCATTGGACAATCAGTCATGCTACATTAGTGGGCTCATATCAGTGAAATGCAGGGCAAGCAGTGAGTGCATATACAAAACGTGTATCCACAACCATTCTTCCTAGGAAGCTAGTCTATACTAGTAAGATGATATCATCATCATGGGGCGAGCCTGAGCGAGCAATACATTGCTGTTTTGTCATGGCACACAAACCATGCATAACAGCAGGGTTTGTCCTGTCTGTTGTTCCATGAGCATGGTAAGCAAAACTTCATGAAGCCAAGCAGTATAGTGGTCACCAGATATAGATGATCTACATGCTGACAAATTGCAGTCATTACTCCTGTCAAGGAAGCTACTAAGGCTACACACAAACTTGAATTAAGCTTCACGCTGAAGTCATGAACTGAATCTCTGGCGCTTAACGATTATGCATGGCGCTTACCTCAAGCGACCTCAACTATACCGTGTGCGTAATTTGTACCGTCTTAGGCCCGAGTGGTACACGGGGACGAGGCTAGTACCGTCTCTGTGTAGCCTGCCCTTGTCAGGCTGTCACGGTCCGTAGTTGCCATGCGTGCGTTAACTTGAGTCGTCTTCGCTCCGAGTTTCTTTCACGCCGACGCTGCGTTCTGGCAGTAGCTGACGGTAGTCCTTCATCCACAGCGCGCTAGGCACAAGACTATCCGTCTTCGTGAAATATTTAAATGCGCTCATTTAAAATTTACGATATATGGCCGCAAGCAAGCAAGCAAGCATACACACACAGTTTCGCAATGCAGTCATGCTAGTGTGGGGCTCGCTCAGGCTCGCCCCAACTATGCTTATTGCTGAAGCAGCTACTAAAGATTTAACAGTCTAAGTACGAAGCTAGAGGGGACCCTCTACCATCCTCTGTTGTCTGCGACCATGAGCAAGCTGTGGTGGCTATGACATGGCAGGCACTTGCTAGTGGCTACTTTTTTTTCAAGTTTTACAAGCGGAGACTTCTCCGTTGGAAGTATGTCACTCCACTTACGGTCTGAGATCTCTCTTACAACTGACGTCACAATGATTTGTATGTTACTAAAATTGATGCTGTAAAATTATTGCACTGTTCCACATAAATTGAGTTTGAACATACAGTAAGTGATCTGTTCAAACAAACAAGTATACACACACACAAACACACGTGTGCAATGCAGTTCCACTAGTGTGGGACTAGTCTCATGCCCAGACCCTCTTGCACGTGCGAAGAGGGTCTGGTGTTCTGAGCGACTTTTCTTGTCACAGAGGGCGGAGTCACTCCAAGGATCTGAGAACTCGAATCAGATTGCAGAAGTCGCCATGCATTATGTCTGTGACGTAAGCGATCATATTTTGAACCTAATCATATACTTATTGATTTTATATGCAGTTTCCCCTATAGAAAAGAGTGCAATTATTTCCAAATTGCACTCTTATTGAGCCAGTAATTGCACTCTTATTCACCCAATCAGAAGCGCGCACGTTTCAAATCTGACGAATCACGTTATCGCTATAATTATCCCTCGTGACTCACCCTGGCAACAATAATTTGAAAATGGCTACTGTTGTCACAGTTGTCGCTATTTGCTGTAGCTGTAAAGATACCTACCCTAGATGCTAGAAACGCTGTAAAAACGGAACGAAAATACACCAAAATACGGCATACAAGCGGTGGTGTGTTGGAAAAGTTGAAACTTATAGTCAATGCCGCTCCGCCGGTGCCAAGTTGGGCATGGCTAGCTACTCATGACTGAACGGACCCGCTGTGCTCTCCTCTTGTGCTAATCTAAACCTGGACGACATTTCACTGTCTCCGGTTTCTGACCTTACGCCTACTGTCATGAGCTTCGTAGCTAGCAAAAGCGATACCGTTCAGCTCGCTCGTTTGAGGCGTGGCTTACTCGCTTGTTTTGCAAAGCGCGGTGTTAAAAGATGAGAAGTATATGATTAATATGCAATCACATGGATTCTTGTACAATTTGGAAATAATTGCACTCACAACAGACATAAATTGCACTCGCTATCGCTCGTGCAATTACTTTGCCCGTTGCTCGTGCAATTATTCCCAAATTGCACTCGAATCCATGTGATTACCTATACAAATTGGCTGCAGAGAGAGCTTGTCTCGTAGCTTGTTTGTAGCTGTCCTAAGACACTTCATAGCTTTCTTGAGCTTTTGTAAATCGCTTTGTGCAGCAGCCTATTGACACTGAAATGGCAGAAACTCAAACCCTGATATTATTTTCCATTATGGCCATGCCCCTTTTTGTGACAAAATTTTTGTGACAAAAAATGTTGCTCAGAACACCAGACCCTCTTTCCACTTTTAGCATGTGAGGAGGGGTTTGGGCATGAGACTAGCGTGGGATTAGCTCAGGCTTGCCCCAAGCATGTGACAAAATTACAAGGGGTATTGGCTTTCTTGGTATAGCAACTCACTTTCAATGTTGCAAACACAATCAGAGCATAGGAGAAGTGGACCCGATGTATGGCTTCTGGTAGTGCATTCTGTACCCTTGGTAGGATGATACTTATCAGCTCCGTCCTGTTAGCAATTAGCTGCTTGCCAATGCTGATCATCACTCCAGCTGCACCATGTGCATTGGCCATTGCTGCGTCCATTGTTTGGTCACAGTAGTCTTGTTCCTCCGCTGAGCGATCTTCGACTCGCTGCAGGTGTATAATTGCAGCTCTGGTAATCAGCCTGTTAATAAAGAAAGGAAAGATTTATGTGATAAAAGGACATGTAAATAATTTCCAATTTCTTTTTCCAATTGAGCTGAATTACTGATCTAACTTACAAAAGTTACCTTGAGTGCTTTGCAAGGCCTTTTAGGGTAGGTTCATTCATCGAAGTAATAAAGGTTGTTCTTGGGCTGTACTCATACGACATTGTTGCTGCTACCAATTTCTGAAAGTGATGCGTCAATTTGTTGGAAACTTGCTTTAAATCACAAGGGTCATCTAGCACCATGCCAAGAGTTGTCTGTGATGAAAATGCAAATGTTTTGACGTCAGACATTGAGGAGAAGAAGTTTGCCTGTTGCACACCCATGGTTGAGAGGGCTGCTCTTGTGATTGCGGACTTCCCACACTGAACCTCACCATAAACTAGAGTTGCAGGGACTTTGTTGTAGATGTCAATTAAAGCCTCATAGTGTATGGCTAGTATGTAACTGCCCAATACAAGCAAGGCTCCTGGGAAGTTAGTACCATAGTTGGCTTCAAGTGCATCAAGAAGCTGGGACAGGGGCGCAGCGCTAAAGATAGGTGAAGCCAATGACTTTTTCCTGGGGTCTGCAATAGCACAATCTCCGTGTTTGTCTGGAAGGAACAGATCCTTTCTTTTCTGACAAATGTCTCCGAGCCATATGTATGGAGAATCTTGGCATTGGACTCCATCTTCATCAAACTGAACTTGTTCGTTTAAGACCCAAATCTTCCTTGCATCCTGAGCGGTTTTTGCAGGTTTTTGGAGGCCCGTTACCTGTGCTGCTATCTTGCATCTCGTATTTGGATCGCGATTTGTAGCACTAAACTCATCGATCTTCATCATGAAATAGTCGCTGATATCCTTGTCTGATAGTCGAGAACACTGGGGTTTTGTCGTGTTAAGTGACAGCTGAATGGCCTGAACCCACTTCTTCCGACCTCCGTTTATATCGTCTTGGGTGATAAATGCATTCCTAGACAATGATACCAGTGTGAAAAATGAAACATCACCGTGCAACTGGGAAACAAGGTTCCGTTACACTGACACACACAGCACACTTAATACTGTAGCTACATATATGATAACGTACCCGAGTGACTCTCCTGTAAAGAAGACAACTTCGCACAAGTACCCAAATTTTGGCCCCGCTTCAACTTCATAAAGAATTTTGAGGACAAAGTTGCTACCTTCTCGAATTTCTCGTTCTTCGTCGTACACGACGACAACGCAATTGTCCTTCTCGCCTATTCTGGACATGATCCACAGCCAGCTTGACGACTAACGAGCAAAACGATTAGCTACACCTGTCTTCTATGAAGGTTACGACGTCGTACCCCGCTTAAGTACTAGTAGTACGTAGTAGACCTCGCAAATCCCGTGCCCGCGCAACCTGCGTATGCACAACGCGCGCGAGAATGAACTTAATTGCAACATATTTCGAAATAGAGATGAACACACAAAAATTAATATCAAATGCAGGGGAACTTAAATAACATCCTTAGACTTTACTTTAGGAAGTAGTGGCTTTCTGTTCATGGCCACACACAATGCAGTATAGTTGTTTCTTCTTGTTACAGTACGATGAAGAAAGGGTGGTGGCTATTTCACGGAACGGAACGGAACGGAACGGAACGGAACTAAGGTCTATAATGCGGAACGGAGCTGGTCTAAAATACGGAACGCGACTGATGTGCTTATTACATCGCTTCACTGTCGTTTTGTGTACTGAATTATTTTTGTCGCTTTGGGATGTGTTCCTCACAACTTTCTATATAATCCTAACTAACTAGTAAGTATACTTTAGTTAATAGATTCAGTACAGGTTGTTTACTTTTGAATTGTCTTCACCCTTTCAGGCTCATAATAGCAGGAAGATACTTCAATCACTGCCTGTTTTCAGCCAGGCACCATGGTTTAGCAGCCAAGTGTGTTTTTTCTAGGCCTGTTTGTGTACATTGTGTGATGTACCTCGAAGCAAAGAAGTTTGATACATAAGTACGTACTGAAATGGAAGGAAAAAAGATTGAGTATAAACAAAAATTGAGTAGATGAAATGGGAGTAGAATGTTTGCTGTCCTTGTTCCCTGAATGAACTGGAATGCTATGTACCTTATGACACTGCTGATGAAACCAAGGGTTAAACTAGGTCAAACACAAAACAGTATAAACACTTAGAGTATGTGGTTTAACATGTTAAATGAAGATGGAAAGTGTTCTTGTGCACAATGTAAGTAAAGTACAGGAAAGTTCAAGTACAAATACGGCAAAACCACTTGGCTTTAGAATTCCAGCATTCCTCCTCAACCTTCTCACATGTGTCGTGGTACCACTCCTTACAGTGACCACACTGAATCATTGGCTCCTCTGGCTTGTGAGGAAGGCGGCAATGGCAGTAAATGCTAATTCCTTCAACCTTCTTGGGCTTTGAACTTGCCCTCCGCTGTTTAAGTATTGGAAAAGGTGTCAATACTCTGGAAGCCATTATGCATTTGAAAAAATGTGGTCGCATTTCTTCCTGATCAAAGATGCATGCGGTAGGGTCGATTCCATTGCAGAGTGCAGTTGCGTATGCCAGGCTATATAGACCACAATCATTTGATCCAACTTGGCGATGCACATTCATGAACTGAAGTGTGATAGATTTTTCGGGTGTGCACAGAAGTGCTGCAATTTCTTCCTTATTTCTGAATGAGACAAACATATTTGCACTGTCAAAAACTTTCACAGTTGTTCTTTGCTTGCCCACTGTTGAGATTGTGAACCAGTGGTTGGCACAACCATTTAGAATTTGAACAAATTCACCTGACTGTACCTCCATTGCAAGTATTTGAGCTAAGTTGACAGATTGAAACCCTTGAATCACGTCTCCAAACTGCAATTTAAGCATTCTCTGCCCAGCATTTATCAGGTTGTCAGTAAGCCACTTTCCATTCACTAAAATTTCTCTGTCTGCAAGTGTCAAGCCTAAGTCTTCTATCCAGAACTTGGGGGGAGGCTGTATGGGCACATGTGTTTCAACATCATATACTTCAGGTGTCTCGGCATTTGTGTTTACAGTGCTGTGTTGTGCTCTTCTCCTCTTGTCTCGGATGAATGCTGCTGTATGCCGCAGTTTCAGTGGTTTTTCAACTGGAATAGATAACAGTGAAAAGGGTGCACCACTGTTCACTCACACCAAGAGGCAGAGTGGCTGCATGCTAGAAGTTGTAATAAGTATAGTAACTGGCATTACTCACCTTTCACCTCAGAGTCAGTATATGCTCTGCTTTGTGTGCAAGGTTCCCAACTTGCTCAAAGTTTGGAATGTCACCACCAGCCTGCATATGTCATTATGAGAAGTGTTTTTACAGTCCATTCTAAGGTCTGGTAATTAACCAGTATGTACAACAGCTCTGGTTGCTTGTGGACATGAAATTTAACATCAATTATACCTCAAGGCAATCTTTTTCTGTTTGCGAGGTTACTTTGTTCTTGGCGAGGATTTTCTGAAGCTCTTCCATAGAAGGCATTGGTGGGGGCAGAGGGGGTATCTCTTCATCTGAAAATGAAAGTTTTCATGTATTATCTCCTCACTGTAGCTATACTAGGGCAGATTTAGCTGAAATATATTTACAGTTTGTGGGCCAACTAGATCAATGCAGGAAACTTCAATTTGATGGCCAAAAGAGATGAAAATATGCAACCCCCAAAACAACTCTAGATACCAATTGGAGTAGTTACTCTAGTACAAAATACTTACCAGTATTGTCTATAACTTCAACTAAATACCCTATTGGTATGGCTAACTGGTCGAACTGGAAACTACAGTTATAGACACTACTATAAATCTCCCAAAACCCTTACTAAAAGATATCTACTTATAGTTATGAGTGGAAAGGATATATAATTTTAAGGCAAAACCATAACTATACTAAAACAGAAAATATCTTTTTCCAAGATAACTTTTAGTAAGGGTTTTGGGAGATTTAGTAGTGCCATATATAAATATAATAGCAGAAACCCTAAAAACTAAATCAAGAGCACAACTAAAACTAGTATTACAAATAAGTTTCCTCACCATTGTAGTGAAAAGGACTGTCCTCCTCTTCAATGGCAGCTAGGAGTCTTGGATCAACCTCTGAAAAAATATCCTCCTCCTTGATGGGAGACTGATCATCATCTGTATCGCAAAAACAGCAATGTTGGTGCTACTCCTTGCAGCAGGTGGAATCTTACTGTTATGACATATACTTGGAATGATTAGTTGTTGTCAAGATCTATATACAAATGTATATATATGCACTAATCGATTCTAATGTACAAGTAGCACCTGTAATTTACCTTCGGGATCTAGTGCAGCATCAGGGTGTGTTTGCTGCTTGTCTGGCTTGACTGCAGTGTCCGAACGCGACCCATTGTCATCGCATAGCATGTCCCAAAGAAGATCAAGAGCATCTCCAGGGTTGGAAAACAAGTCATCTTCAACTTTAGTGCCTGCATTTTATAAACACATAGCATGCATGGAATAAAAGTCACACTAGAATAAGATTTTAGCACCAACTGAAATTTCCTGCAGTGTGCTACACATATTTTTGCTAGCAGTCCTTTCCTTTGTTATGAAGTTAGTGCATACTCACCATCATCTGTTGCTAATTTCGGTTCTTTCAGTTTGTTTGCAGCATCAGGTGCAGCAGTAACATCACAGTCGCCTGGCCTTGGACGCTTTCTGCCAGACCTCTTTTGACTTCGGGGGCGAGAGTTCTTTCGAAGCTGTGAGAGGTTTATCTGCCTTTTTCCATCTTCACTGTGTTGGCCAATTGACATTTTCGCTGCCAGAATATGATAGCATTGTGTGGTAGAAGGGCATGAGCAAGTTTCCTTCGGGAAAAGCGTGACAACATGAGGGCATGTTGAGCCCATCACAGTAAATGTATGAAGTTTCAAATCCACACTGATTTGATTCTCATTGAGTACACGCCTTGCACGTTCATGTTGAGACAGGTGTTGACGTGCTGGCTTAGAGGTACTCGTGCTGGGAACAGTTGGTTCAATTGCAGAGGGTGGATTTAGGCTCTCCTTAATCCGCTCTACTATCTTTTCTGGACAGTAGACATTTTCCTCTGAAATGAGCAATGGCGGTGTTGTGAGTAAGGTGGAAAACTGAGGGTGAAGATGGTAATTCCCCAGACCTTGATGACCACGAGCTATCTCCACTCGGTAGTACCCCTGTAAATAATGCAGGGCCAGGATCATGCAATCAACTGGCACTTCTTTCCACTCCTGCAGTTGTTTGAGCACGTAGTTGAGCCCCTCGGCCTGATTGTTGGTCACTCCACTGTATGGATCATACACCCCATATGGCTCAATTGCCCACCGTGCAATAGACGTGATGTCTGGGTGTATGTTGTTCTTGTAGTAGTTAAAAAAAGGAGCGCTCCATTTTTGAGCCATCTCATCCAAGTTTTCTGAATACTCTTTTTCTGTTGGTAGATGGAAGAGCCTCCTCATATCAGTGAGATATACAGACACATCCTGCGCTGGAGCTCCGTGGCTTTGAAGCCATCTTTTTGCATCTCTTAGCACATGGTTCCAGCATCTGAGGTGAGCTGCTGCTGGTAGGTACTGACCAATGGTGTTTACGTAGGCCTGTTCCTCATCAGTAACTATGGGCTTCTTCATTTTCTTCAGGGCGGGCACAAGCTTGCAGCAAATGCCAAACAACTCATCATGGCATGCCTGCAACTTTCTTTCATGTATAAGGAAGGCAACTGGAATAACAGGGGCTTCCTTGAACAGAGTGTGTCGGAAAGCAAGTGTTGATACATAAAAATCACCCAGTTGAAAAGTTGTGTCGTATGACAACAACTGGGGTGAAGGGGACTGTACCAGAAGCACTCGATCCAACTCATCGAGCAGCTCTTTGTTGCTGCAAATGCATATCAGATCAGGATGTATGCGTATCGCATGTACAAAATCTGGCAAGTCAACAGCCAGTTCATGGAGATTGTAAAGTGCATCATGTGACAAACGTTGCTTCTGCAACTGCTTTGATCTGATGTTTTTCACTTGCTTTGAGTTTCGTGGCTGCAGGACTGGCATGTGTGTTGGAGGTGGTACTTTAGTAACATGACTTTTGTATGCCTTTGCTGTTGTGGTGTGCTTACATACATCTTGTAGACTTTTTAGGACTGATGGGCATGTCCTGACGTGAGGTCTTCCAGTTTGATTTGAAGCATTGCCATGGGGAAAATCAACAACTTCTCTTTCATCTCCAATGTAATGTATGAGAACTGTGCTGGTGTTGCTTGGGGCTACTAGTTGGTAAGCATGCTTCACGAAGTTGGATGAGGGCCCCTTTGGTGTGTCAATGTAAAAGTATGACTTCTTTACTTGTGGCTCCCTTTTTGGAAGCCGACGAACCCCCTGATTTGCCCACCTATACTGGTCACAACGCCAGTCATCTGTTAGGGATGAGCAAATTACATAAAAAGTTAATATCATAGCCTTGTTCCTTCTGCACAAGAATAGGGGGGGTTGGACTGTATTTAGCATCACAGGTAGAGGTAATTGTAGGCTGGAACCTATGCTGGAACTAGCTATCCTGAATGGCATGAAGAATCATCAGTGAGTAAGCAATCAGTTAACATCACACTCCGGTAAGCACTCATGTACTCTTCCCATTTAAGTATTCATCACCCACACACAAGGAATGATAAAGGCTTTACGTAAGAGCAAGACCTTTCCCACACCATGCATTAGCAGTTGTTTACCATTTGCACTGTTATCGTTCTTGTAAATGTAGATCTCCCCAGCCTTTGGCTTTGCTGGTGGCAGAGTGGATATCCCATCTTCTGGGGGGTTCTTAAGAAGCTGAACGACTTCCGATACGGCCAAGGGGGTAGCGGAAACGCGGAACACCACCAACTTGCTCATCTTCCGACTTCACATCACACATGCTGTGCTTCGTACTTTACCGCCAAAACCCGCGCCTCTCATGCGCATGCGCAGTTTGGCTGTTCCGTGTTTTAGACCAGCTCCGTTCCGCATTTTAGACCTTAGTTCCGTTCCGTTCCGTTCCGTTCCGTTCCGTGAAATAGCCACCACCGAAGAAAGAAACAATGATGTGTCTTCGGCATAGCTGATAATATTTTCTTAAATCGAGATAGCCAAGCAAATGTCTGCTCAGCGCATATTAAGTTAAATTTTGGATTGGATTCCTTTACAGGACTTGGATCATACTGAACAAGGCACCTTGGATCTTTATGGTTCTTTATATGTAAATTGTCGATAATTTTGGTGACAGACTTCCACATGGTGTGGAAGGGTGGAGAAAGTGGTAGATTTTCTTGAGCTGCCTTCAGTTGATCAAGGTGGCACATATTGTCATAACACACCACTACATTCTTCCATTCATCTGTAGGGATCGTGCTGAGAGTATGCAGCAGCCACCTTATGGTTATTATAAACACCTGGGAGGGTGATTCCGATCTGTAAATGATAAAGTGCAAAATCTGTCATCTGCTATAGAAGTATTTACTACTGAGCTTCAACAAAACTAGGTATGACTTAGCCATGTTCCCAGGCTACACAAGTGCATTGCTTAGTAGTACAGCAGGTTATAGGTCACTGCACACTAAATTGCTTGGTTACTGCCAAAAATTTATCTGGGAGGCCCAAGTGCTTTTAAATATCTTTTTGTAGGGTTTCAAGGCCCCCTGCAAGCCAGAACTCAAATCACATGTTAATCACACAACTGTATGTGTGGGAACTATCAACAGTTCACCTACATTTAATTAAGTTCTCTCTACCTTCTGTCTACACATATCACATGGCCTTTTTATGCTTTTATATATTGCAACGTACAGAAGGCTGGGTGGGGGATAGGAACAAGGCTAGGATGGCTACAAGTTCTTGACTTGTATATAATCAGGATGTACAGAGTCAAAAAACTGAACTGTATTCTCAATCAGGCAGTACAGCCAGGTGCCAAGTCATCAGCAACAGTCAAATATGTACTTTATGTACCTGTAAAGGGGATGCCAGGCATCAATATGCCCGCATGACCTCACAATAAAGAGGTGCCCCCTACTCCAACACTGCAGCTTTGATCCTTCTCCTGTATCCTTGTTACAAGTGATGTCGTTAGTAGACACAGTGATGCAGTTTCTAAGGATCTCTGGGTTCTTCCTTATGAACTCCTCAGTTCCTGCCATGTATAGGAACAGTTATGACCAGAGGTACAACATATGTCTCAGTAGTGCAACTCTTCACTGTTTAAGTTGGGCTTTTGACTCACACCTTCTAGAATATCACCTAGCCTCATTCCCAGGGTCTTGTACGGGGGGAGGAGGAAAGAGAGCCTGGTACACACTGTTCGCGCATGCGCCAAGTTCCCTTGGTAACCTGCATACTACTCCGCTACAATAAAATTACAGTTTACCTGCTGAAAAGCCGCACTGAATGGTTATACTCTCTGTGGGACACATACGGGCGGTTTTGAAGTCAAAAGCAATATTGCTTTGACGGTAATGGTCTGCATTGCTTCATTCGAGGCGATCGGTGAACTTCAAAGGGAAAGATTGCGTCATTCACGTGCCACAGCGTTTAGCTGGAATGGACGAGAGCGTGGATAACTCCTGCAAGCGAAGAGCTGAGTACCTTTGTCGCTCCCTCGTCATCGTCTACACAGAGCGTAGTCAGTGGCAGGCATCTTTTATACGGGATAAATCAGCGTGCCTCGTGGAGGTTAGTGTAATAATGGGACATATTTTATGGAAATTTCCAAATTCCCAGAAATCCTGGGGAACTGAGCATTCGCAAACAGTGTGTACCAGGCTCTTCTTCCTCCGCCCATGCACAAGAGCCTGGGAACAAGGCTAGAATATCACCCTGAAGTGGTCCAGATGTTGCCATGGAAACCATTGTGTAAACAAGGGCTTCCTTTGAAAAGGATCTGCCATTATGACAAGTTGCCATGAAAACAATCACTGGGTTAAGAGAGAAACGTTTTCTGTAGAACCCTAGCCTCGTTCCCAGGCCCCACCCAGCTTTCCGTCGCTTGCAGTACAAAAAAGTGGGGAGAGCCCAGTATCTTTTCTCACATGAGCATGACGTAATTGGAAAATAGCGAAAATTTTCAGAACAAACAGGCTGTGTTTCATGTATTGTTCAACCGACTACACGCTCAACGCTCGGTGTATACGACAAACGCCCTCCGCTAGCTAGATATGAGCGGTAAGTTACCTGCCACATGTACGTTGGCTCTTTTTGCTATTCTGGGCCCTGTGCACCCACACACAATTAAACCCTTTCTATCCTGACATCACTCACGTGAGAAAAGATACCAGGCCCTCTCCCGCTTTTCCATACTGACAGCGATGGAAAGCTGGGCGGGGCCTGGGAACGAGGCTAGTGGAACCCTATATACTAAGGTTTCCATGGCAAACACTGAAACTCCCCAGGGTGCTATTTTAAAGCATATGAATGAACCTCACAGTTATAACAGTGTAACATTGTGTCCTAAGCAGGCGCTCATGGGTGCTTACAGATCATGCAAGCATCACTAACCATGGGTACTTACAGCTCATGCTGTATCAATAACAGATCTGTAAAATAGCTGCTGTCATAATATACATGAGCTCAGTGACAATATTGAAACCACTAGCTACTGTTTCAATATGCGATTACAGGGAGGGTTCTATGAGTATAACACTGTCAAAATTGTGGGGTAGGTACTTGCCCAGCACAATACAGTATATTGGATACCTGTATATCACATACCCTGATCACTTGCAACGGGATGTTTAGTAGACATAACTGTATGTGCAGTTATCTCCCCTGCAAGTACAGAGTCAAGTTACACATACTGTCATCTTCCATGTGCATATGCGAATTAGGATTAACCACTAAATTAGCGATTAGAGACAGCATACTTTACATACAAATGGATAAAAGCAAAATTGGTTAACACTTAGGATGTGAAGCACCAATTTATTCCCACACAGGCTGTACACGTGTAGCGCGATGGAGCTTACGCGGTAAGTAGCGAAGCCAACCGAGGTTTTAGGTGAAATCTGGAAGCCACTTGCTTCCTATGTTGAAGAAAAAGTTTCACGTTTGATGGCCCTTCTCATAATTCACGAACGATCACGAACTAGCACCGCCCCTTCCTACCTTCCCGCGTGTGATGTAAGTGGAAAGGTGTGGTCTACACTTAGTACTACTCACCGGGCAGGGATTTACCATAAGGCAGGAATACTAGCTTCAAATAACTTGGAAAAGGACTTAGTCAGTCAGAGCTGTACGTAGCAAATGAGAAGCGCCGTTTCAAATTGCTGGTAAGCTACAAGATGTACACCTACAGATAATGATTTCAAACACGTACAAATCGCTTACCTAGCAGTGATCAGCAACTTAGATAAACTATAGTCCAGCCTAGTTACACGCTATGTGTGCAAGCCAGCAGGCCTAAGCAACGCTTAAGCTGGGTGAAAATACGATTGTTGACTTGGACAATGGGATAGCATCGACAATGGTAGCATGGCCATGAAAAAGAAACAACGCAGGGTAACGTGCTTAGCTATAATTATGGTGCACTAGACCACAGACTGTATTCGGGCGTCTCTAATCACTGGACTGGAATATGGAATGGAACGATGGAATGGAAAATGGAATGGAACAGTGAACGTACACAGTTATAAGTAACTCGTGTAACTGGCACTGCTCAGTCTAGGTTGAACTACCTAGTGTATCTCTAGGGCTGTTATCTCACCGCAGAAAATGAGCAAGTACGGTCATGCTTCTATATCCAAGCATGGTACTGTTGCTAGCTCATCGTAGGGTGCTTTGTTATTGTAGTCTTGCAAAGCCAGACTCTCGAACGAAAAACAAGGGTCTGGCTTCACAAGACTATAGTTATAGTCTTCGTAGACAAACTTGAATGTGCTTGATGGCAGAAATTAGTGCTCGTTCCTCAGTTTCTTCGCTTCGGTTCTTTGTCTGTGCACCTCAATCCTTGGTCACTCCTAGGTCTCACAATCTTAGTATAGCGGCCTTCCTTAACAGTAGTAAGCGTGGCTCCTATGCATGGTACTGGTCTCCGGGGACCCTGAGTTCTGACCGTGACATCATGATACCAGACAAGGAAGAATGCTGGCAACATGCACTGGACTTGCTCATACAGCCTCTGTGGTGAGATAAGAGCCCTAGACACATAGTAGCTAGCTGAACCTTGAAGAACAGCGCCAGCTACACGAGTTAGCTGTAACTATGTACATTCACCGTTCCATTCCATTTTCCATTCCACTGTTCCATTCCATATTCCATTCAAATACTCTATATATTCGTACACTGTTTCTCGGAATATTCGGTATTTTTCATACTCTATTCAAATCGTAGAGCTAAAATTGAAATTATTTAATTTTGTATGAATTATTAGAAATTATACGGTAATTCTGTAAGCTTTTTTCACTCCACAAAACTGTGATTACCAGTATAAGCCTACGTCAAGGGTGTAAAAATAAGAACACATACACATACCGTTCTTTTCTTTGTACTGCAGATAACCTCTCAATGATGTTGGGACGTTCTTCTCTGTAGCAAGTTGGCAATGTTGGAGACAAAATGCTTTCGATGGTTGTGGTTCATTTGTACAGACATCAGGAAAATTCAGTCGTGGGAAGCCTTCAACGGTGGTTTTCACTGGGTACATACAGTGGGTGAATCCCAATTTCCAATTTCCATCCAAGGTACAGCAGTGACCACAACCTGATGATCATTTATTGCAGGTAGTTAAGTAACACCTTACAGTTTTCAATCTTGTATACACTTACCACAAACACAATGTTTTTAACAAACATTCTCCTTAATTCATAAATATATTGATGCCATGTTTTATTTTCCTTACCCTACCCCCAACTTTTCCTAACCCTAACCTTTCTCACTGCAAGATATGTTCGGTGTATGGGGATATGAACTCCCAGCCCTCTCCACTTCATGTTTCTGCATAACAAGTTCTCGATCTGCATCATTTCGAAAGGTATACAGACGCTGCTTGTTGCTCTCCTGTAACTCACACTCAAGTTCAGCATTGAAGTATGCATCTGATACATGCTTACGGCTTAGTCCAGTGCAAAATCCATATCCTACACAGTATGAAAAGGGATAAAAGTAAATTTCTCAATGTGTGCAGATGATGTTGGCTACAATTTTGTTATGAGTTACACTAAAGGCTTATTGAGCTGCCATAGGCAGATACTGTAGGCGCTCTAAATATGTGTTGCTCTAATTCCACGTCAAAATTAACAATATAGAAGCTGCATTTTCTAATTTTGTGTCAATTGGCAAAAAAATTCAACACAGGTACTTTCTAATGTTGCATCGTTGACATCGTTCCACAAACTGTCATTGTAAGCTGTCTACTGGCAGGTTTAATAGATGGTCACAACGCACAGTTATCACAAGTGCAAGAAGTGACAACAATGGCTTCTTGCAGTGCATCTCTTTAAGTGGAAAGTTACATTCGGGGATAGCATGGGCAAATTCTCTATTAACGTGCGGGAAGGAGAGAACTTGCGTGACGGCTACACTGTAGCTATTTTAGCAGCCATGGGTTTCTTGCTCTCACAAGTACCGTTTCAACGTTCATGGTTCGATTTTAACACTCTAATATTGACTCACATTCGAACCTTGCGTCACATTAAGCAAAATTTTTGTGAGCAATTTTCTATTCGTGCGTCATTCGGCGATAATAATGTCTCCTTTTTTGATATATGCTGCAGGCATCGCTTGCAGGCAATGTATGCTTCACTCATAAGTAACATTTTCGCTCTGACTTTCCAGAACGAGCACAGTTTTCGAAGACGGCGAAGAGAGAAGCTTGAGAGGAGTAGCTGGAGCATGAAAGTTTACTGTATGAGTGCTGCAAGTTGTGAAGACAAACCTGGCTACTTACAGAACGCAGATGGCGGCTGAGATTCCTTGACAGTTAAATAGTTGACGGTGTATTGAATATCCCGTGTAGCAACTTTTCGACACCTCTCCTATTTGTGTAAGAACTATGCATGACAGTGTGTTCCGAATCAATAGAAGTCAGCAGGAGTCGCAGATAGCGGCTAAGATCCTTTGACAGTTGAGTAGTTGACGGTGTATTGATCATCTGTAGCGACTTTTCGAGGCCTCTCCTATTTGTGTAAGATTCAAATCTTTTGCCCACCATACTTGGAATGCAACTAACCTTTCATCACATTAACCTTGCTCTCTTCCATCTGTTGTTGATACATTTCAAAGAGAACCTCACTAAAACCAGCAAAGGACACCCAACAGTGAAGGCTGTAGAGGAGATACACAAAGGAAAGTAAAATAGACTGTATGTCAGTTCTTAACGGAAAAACAGACACTTTCTGACCAGTTCTTACATTTGTCCAAGTAAAGTAACTTTAGTCAGAAAACTGTCTGAATGCATGTGAGTTCAAGGATTAACTTTTTTGGACCATTACCACATACTAGACTGACAAAATCTTGAAGCTGCATGCAATATATTTTTTAACAACAAGCCATCTCGGCTACAATTTTACCCATACCTTAATAATGTGAATAGCTGCTGGAGCTGGGCACTTACAAACACCATGTCTGATGCTTCCACAAACATACATTGCTGATCATAGAACCTTTCCCCAGAGCTCATTTTCTTACCGAACTTAGAGTAGTTATAGATAGTTCCACAAGTTGCATATTTCAATGACTGCTTTGAAGCAGGTTTTAAACCATTAATGTCAAACACTGTGACATTGCAAACAGGGTTGTGCTGGCACAGCTTGGCCATCTCACACTCGGGTTTCAAGCATCGTATCACAGGCGGTGCCAGAAAGGCATTATATCCCACACCACTTTCTTTGGTTAGGTCCCACATCTCCTTTTCATATGAAGTATATTCCATCTTTCTGCTAGTGTAGGAGTGTAATTTGTGACCAGCAAAGAATTTAATCAATTCGCGGCATTCTTCCTGCGACAGTGGAACCGTAGAGATTTTGTTCACCATATCGCTGATGAACTTTTCACGAGTCGTAAGGAAGCCTTCAGGAACAGTATGAATAACGTGCCGCAAACAATCAACACCTTCGAGCCCCAACCTAGCGACAAGAAGGAGTTCTACGGTTGAAACATCACACTTGTCCAACAATTTAAACAGGTTGCTACCGTTGCCCCAAATGTCGGTCGCAGTCACGCGAAATACATTTGCATCATCCTGTACTTTCTCCACAGAATCTAGCAGTGACTGCGATGATGCGGAATAGGCACGAAAGTCGACTTTGACTTTTTTTCTCGACATAACGCTCCACAGCTGCAGTACAGGTGCATGTGCTTGCTAGGTATATAACACGTGACAGCGCTAGAAATTTGTACCCCCTCCCCTAATCTTGACCACATAATCGTGGCCTATTAGGGCACGGTTATACTTCACTTTATTTTAATACTCCAGAGACACTGAATAAAAATACATAACTGCTTTGGAATTTCACATCAAATCTCACTTCAAAACTCAAATCTCACTCTGCAGCCTTTGGCATAGTTCAGACCAAACTGATGCAGCTACTGAGCTAGCTGTTCTTCCATTGTTGCCTGCTGAAGGCTGGGGAGAAAAATTAATACACTACCCTGCTACCTCTACTACGTGACCCCTGCTACCTCACTACCTCACTACCTCACTACCCCTGCTACCTCACTACCCCTGCTACCTCACTACCTCCCTACCCCTGCTACCTCACTACCTCACTACCCCTGCTACCTCACTATACCTCACTACCCTGCTACCTCACTATACCTCACTACCCCTGCTACCTCACTACCTCACTACCCCTGCTACCTCACTACCCCTGCTACCTCACTACCTCACTACCTCACTACCCCTGCTACCTCACTATACCTCACTACCCCTGCTACCTCACTACCTCACTACCCCTGCTACCTCACTATACCTCACTACCCCTGCTACCTCACTACCTCACTACCCCTGCTACCTCACTACCCCTGCTACCTCACTACCTCACTACCTCACTACCCCTGCTACCTCACTATACCTCACTACCCCTGCTACCTCACTACCCCTGCTACCTCACTACCTCAGTACCCCTGCTACCTCACTACCTCAGTACCCCTGCTACCTCACTACCTCAGTACCCCTGCTACCTTACTACCTCACTACCTCAGTACCCCTGCTACCTCACTACCTCAGTACCCCTGCTACCTCACTACCCCTGCCACCTCACTACCTCAGTACCCCTGCTACCTCACTACCTCAGTACCCCTCTACCTCACTACCCCTGCTACCTCACTACCTCACTACCCCTGCCACCTCACTACCTCAGTACTCCTGCTACCTCACTACCTCAGTACCCCTGCTACCTCACTACCTCAGTACCCCTCTACCTCACTACCCCTGCTACCTCACTACCTCACTACCCCTGCCACCTCACTACCTCAGTACTATTCAAATTCATTTTTCCCCTCTTGTACTAGTTTGTGGAATAGTTTACCTTCAGATGTTAGTGCTATTTCTACCTTACCTGTTTTTAAGCGTGCCATTGTAAATTTGTTTTAGTTTTGTCTTTTGTCTTTGTAGGTTATCAGTTTATATTAGCTTACTAGCTACTTCTGATGGCCTGATATAACAAATTTGTTCAGTAAAAAAAAAAAAAAAAAAAAAAAAAAAAAAAGTACTCCTGCTACCTCACTACCTCAGTACCCCTGCTACGTCACTACCTCTCTACCCATGGTACCTCACTACCCCTGCTGCCTCATTACCTCACCACCTCGGCTACCTCACTACCAACCCTCCGCCAACTTCCTCAGTACATGCATATGTTCTGCCTAACCACACAATCCAAAATCCTGCCTAAACTTAAAATTTAATTTAATACATTAAAAAATTGGACTACAAGTAATGCATGTGATTTTCACACAATCAAACGAAACTTTGGAAAAAATTTATGCTACTTTTACCATATTAATGCAGGTAGTACATCGTTACTTTATCTTAAATCATGCCTTATCTAACTCTGGAAGTCTTGTGAAGCTCGTGCAGGCCTGTTTAAGTGCCGGGAAGGTCAGACAAAGCTATTTCAACCACTGTGGTGGTCCTGTGAAGCACGTGCAGGCCTGTTTAAGTGCCAGGAAAGGCGGAGAATGCAGTTTTTAACGCTCTTGAGGTCTTGTGAAGCTCGTGCAGGCCTGTTTAAGTGCGAGGAAAGATCGAGAAAGCAGTTTTCATCACTATGGAGTGGCTGACTAACGCCTGCAAGCCTGTTTAAGTGCCGGGAAGGTCAGTCAAAGCCATTCAACCACAGTAGCGGTCAGGCTTGTGAAGCTCGTGCAAGCACATTTCAGTGTCAGGAAAGATCGAGAAAGCAGTTTTCAACACAGTGGTGGTGCTGAGCAACGCGTCCAAGCCTGTTTAAGTGCGGGGAAGGTCTAAGGAAGCCATGTTCACCACAGTAGAGGTCCTGTGCAGCACGTGGAGGTCTGTTTAAGTGCCAGGAATGACAGAGAAAGCAGTTTTCACAACCCTGGAAGCCTTGTGTAGTTCGTGCAAGCCTGTTTAAGTGCGAGGAAAGATCGCCAAAGCAGTTTTTATGACTGTGGAGTGGCTGAGTAACGCGTACAAGGCTGTTTAAGTGCCTGGATGGTCAGACAAAGCCATTTCAACCACTGTAGAGGCCTTGTGAAGCTCGTACAATCACATTTCAGAGCCAGCAAAGATCAAGAAAGCAGTTTTGGACGCAGTGGAGGTGCTGAGTAGCTTGTACTGGCCTGTTTAAGTGCAGGGACAAAATCATTTTCACCACAGTGGAGGTCCTGTGAAGCACCTGCAGGCCTGTTTAAGCGCCACGAAAGACGGAGAATGCAGTTTTCACCACTCTGGAAGTCTTGTGAAGCACGTGCAGACCTGTTTAAGTGCCGGGAAGGTCAGACAAAGCTATTTCAACCACTGTGGTGGTCCTGTGAAGCACGTGCAGGCCTGTTTAAGTGCCTGGAAAGGCGGAGAATGCAGTTTTTAACGCTCTTGAGGTCTTGTGAAGCTCGTGCAGGCCTGTTTAAGTGCGAGGAAATATCGAGAAAGCAGTTTTCATCACTATGGAGTGGCTGACTAACGCCTGCAAGCCTGTTTAAGTGCCGGGAAGGTCAGACAAAGCCATTTCAACCACTGTAGCGGTCTTGTGAAGCTCGTGCAAGCACATTTCAGTGTCAGGAAAGATCGAGAAAGCAGTTTTCAACACAGTGGTGGTGCTGAGTAACGCGTCCAAGCCTGTTTAAGTACGGGGAAGGTCCAAGAAAGCCATGTTCACCACAGTGGAGGTCCTGTGCAGCACGTGGAGATCTGTTTAAGTGCCAGGAATGACAGAGAAAGCAGTTTTCACAACCCTGGAAGCCTTGTGTAGTTCGTGCAAGCCTGTTTAAGTGCCAGGAAAGGCGGGGAATGTAGCTTTCAACGCTCTTGAGGTCTTTTGAAGCTCGTGCAGCCTTTTTAAGTGCGAGGAAAGATCGAGAAAGCAGTTTTCCTCACTGTGGAGTGGCTGATTAACGCGTGCAAGCCTGTTTAAGTGCCGGGAAGGTCAGACAAAGCCATTTCACCCACTGTAGCTGTCTTGTGAACCTCGTGCAAGCACATTTCAGTGTCAGGAAAGATCGAGAAGGCAGTTTTCAGCACAGTGGTGGTGCTGAGTATCGCTTGCAAGCCTGTTTAAGTGCCGGGAAGGTCCCACAAACCCTTTTAACCACTGTAGAGGCCTTGTGAAGCACGTGCAAGCACATTTGAGAGCCAACAAAGATCGAGAAAGCATCTTTCGGCGCTGTGGAGGTGCTGAGTAACTCGTATAGGCCTGTTTAACTGCCGGGACGGTCCGACAAAGCCATTTTCACCACAGTGGTGGTCCTGTGAAGCACGTGCAGGCCTGTTTAAGTGCCAGGAAAGGCGGAGAATGCAGTTTTAAACGCTCGTGAGGTCTTGTGAAGCTCGTGCAGGCCTGTTTAAGTGCGAGGAAAGATCGAGAAAGCAGTTTTCATCACTATGGAGTGGCTGACTAACGCCTGCAAGCCTGTTTAAGTGCAGGGAAGGTCAGACAAAGCAATTTCAACCACAGTAGCGGTCTTGTGAAGCTCGTGCAATCACATTTCAGTGTCAGGAAAGATCGAGACAGCAGTTTTCAACACAGTGGTGGTGCTGAGTAACGCGTCCAAGCCTGTTTAAGTGCGGGGAAGGTCCAAGAAAGCCATGTTCACCACAGTAGAGGTCCTGTGCAGCACGTGGAGGTCTGTTTAAGTGCCAGGAATGACAGAGAAAGCAGTTTTCACAACCCTGGAAGCCTTGTGTAGTTCGTGCAAGCCTGTTTAAGTGCGAGGAAAGATCGACAAAGCAGTTTTTATGACTGTGGAGTGGCTGAGTAACGCGTACAAGGCTGTTTAAGTGCCTGGATGGTCAGACAAAGCCATTTCAACCACTGTATATAGAGGCCTTGTGAAGCTCGTGCAATCACATTTCAGAGCCAGCAAAGATCAAGAAAGCAGTTTTGGACGCAGTGGATGTGCTGAGTAGCTCGTACTGGCCTGTTTAAGTGCAGGGACAAAACCATTTTCACCACAGTGGAGGTCCTGTGAAGCACCTGCAGGCCTGTTTAAGCGCCACAAAAGACGGAGAATGCAGTTTTCACCACTCTGGAAGACTTGTGAAGCTCGTGCAGGCCTGTTTAAGTGCGAGGAAAGATCGACAAAGCAGTTTTTAAGACTGTGGAGTGGCTGACTAACGCGTACAAGGCTGTTTAAGTGCCTGGATGGTCAGACAAAGCCATTTCAACCACTGTAGAGGCCTTGTGAAGCTCGTGCAAACACATTTCAGAGCCAGCGAAGATCAAGAAAGCAGTTTTGGTCGCAGTGGATATGCTGAGTAACTCGTACTGGCCTGTTTAAGTGCAGGGACAAAGACATTTTCACCACAGTGGAGGTCCTGTGAAGCACCTGCAGGCCTGTTTAAGGGCTCGAAAAACGGAGAATGCAGTTTTCACCACTCTGGAAGTCTTGTGAAGCTCGTGCAGGCCTGTTTAAGTGCCGGGAAGGTCAGACAAAGCTATTTCAACCACTGTGGTGGTCCTGTGAAGCACGTGCAGGCCTGTTTAAGTGCAAGGAAAGGCGGAGAATGCAGTTTTTAACGCTCTTGAGGTCTTGTGAAGCTCGTGCAGGCCTGTTTAAGTGCGAGGAAAGATCGAGAAAGCAGTTTTCATCACTATGGAGTGGCTGACTAACGCCTGCAAGCCTGTTTAAGTGCCGGTGTAAGCGCGATATGGGGACCCCCGTGATATGGGGACCCCCGTCCCCATATCCCTAGTGATATGGGGACCCCCCAGCCCCATTTCCCTAGTGATATAGGGACCCCCTCAGCGTTTTGGGGACCCCGGAAGACACGGACCTACCTGTTCGTAAACATCGGGCGCTGGACCTTGACGATCATTGATCAGAAGGGTACGCCATCAGTGATAATTATAAAACGAGAAGCAGAGCACAACAACACCTAAAGTTGTTAGCATGGCGAAGGAAGACGTGAAAGTTGAGGAAGATGCTGCAAAAGCGAAATATACGTTCAGCGAAATTTATGACTACGTTGTCCACAAGACATACCCATCTCATGCTGATAAACTCTACAAGCATGGGCTAAGGAAGCGTAGCAAATTCTTCACAGCGGACGGAGAACGTTTATACTACATTGGCGGAAAAGGGAGTAAGAAACCTCGCTTGGTGGTCGAAAGTGCGGAGGAGAGGAGGAGAATAATCGGCAGCATACTAATATTCTTTAATGATAACATTGTTGTTCTTTACTTGTACATACTATTGCATAAGCATATTTTTACTCTTGCATATATACGACTTGTTAATTTGTTCTTATATGTCTTTTCCAATTGCGTATAGAACACAAATCTTAGGGGTCCCTAAATCACTGAAGGATCCCCATATCACCAGAGTTCTGGGGACCCCCGGTCCCCATATCCCTAGTGATATGGGGCCCCCCCGTCCCCATATCACTAGGGATATGGGGACCGGGGTCCCCAAATTGGGGGGTCCCCATTTCACGCAGACACCGGGAAGGTCAGACAAAGCCATTTCAACCACTGTAGCGGTCTTGTGAAGCTCGTGCAAGCACATTTCAGTGTCAGGAAAGATCGAGAAAGCAGTTTTCAGCACAGTGGTGGTGCTGAGTATCGCGTGCAAGCCTGTTTAAGTGCCGAGAAGGTCCCACAAACCATTTTAACCACTGTAGAGGCCTTGTGAAGCTCGTGCAAGCACATTTGAGAGCCAGCAAAGATCGAGAAAGCATCTTTCGGCGCTGTGGAGGTGCTGTGTAACTGTTATAGGCCTGTTTAACTGCCGGGACGGTCCGACAAAGCCATTTTCACCACAGTGGTGGTCCTGTGAAGTACGTGCAGGCCTGTTTAAGTGCCAGGAAAGGCGGAGAATGCAGTTTTAAACGCTCGTGAGGTCTTGTGAAGCTCGTGCAGGCCTGTTTAAGAGCGAGGAAAGATCGAAAAAGCAGTTTTCATCACTATTGAGTAGCTGACTAACGCCTGCAAGACTCTTTAAGTGCCGGGAAGGTCAGACAAAGCCATTTCAACCACAGTAGCAGTCTTGTGAAGCTCGTGCAATCACATTTCAGTGTCAGGAAAGATCGAGAAAGCAGTTTTCAACACAGTGGTGGTGCTGAGCAACGCGTCCAAGCCTGTTTAAGTGCGGGGAAGGTCCAAGAAAGCCATGTTCACCACAGTGGAGGTCCTGTGCAGCACGTAGAGGTCTGTTTAAGTGCCAGGAATGACAGAGAAGGCAGTTTTCACAACCCTGGAAGCCTTGTGTAGTTCGTGCAAGCCTGTTTAAGTGCGAGGAAAGATCGACAAAGCAGTTTTTATGACTGTGGAGTGGCTGAGTAACGCGTACAAGGCTGTTTAAGTGCCTGGATGGTCAGACAAAGCCATTTCAACCACTGTATATAGAGGCCTTGTGAAGCTCGTGCAATCACATTTCAGAGCCAGCAAAGATCAAGAAAGCAGTTTTGGACGCAGTGGATGTGCTGAGTAGCTCGTACTGGCCTGTTTAAGTGCAGGGACAAAACCATTTTCACCACAGTGGAGGTCCTGTGAAGCACCTGCAGGCCTGTTTAAGGGCTCGAAAAACGGAGAATGCAGTTTTCACCACTCTGGAAGACTTGTGAAGCTCGTGCAGGCCTGTTTAAGTGCGAGGAAAGATCGACAAAGCAGTTTTTAAGACTGTGGAGTGGCTGACTAACGCGTACAAGGCTGTTTAAGTGCCTGGATGGTCAGACAAAGCCATTTCAACCACTGTAGAGGCCTTGTGAAGCTCGTGCAAACACATTTCAGAGCCAGCGAAGATCAAGAAAGCAGTTTTGGTCGCAGTGGATGTGCTGAGTAACTCGTACTGGCCTGTTTAAGTGCAGGGACAAAGCCATTTTCACCACAGTGGAGGTCCTGTGAAGCACCTGCAGGCCTGTTTAAGGGCCACGAAAGACGGAGAATGCAGTTTTAACCACTCTGGAAGTCTTGTGAAGCTCGTGCAGGCCTGTTTAAGTGACGGGAAGGTCAGACAAAGCTATTTCAACCACTGTGGTGGTCCTGTGAAGCACGTGCAGGCCTGTTTAAGTGCCAGGAAAGGCGGAGAATGCAGTTTTAAACGCTCGTGAGGTCTTGTGAAGCTCGTGCAGGCCTGTTTAAGTGCGAGGAAAGATCGAGAAAGCAGTTTTCATCACTATGGAGTAGCTTACTAACGCCTGCAAGCCTGTTTAAGTGCTGGGAAGGTCAGACAAAGCCATTTCAACCACAGTAGCAGTCTTGTGAAGCTCGTGCAAGCACATTTCAGTGTCAGGAAAGATCAAGAAAGCAGTTTTCAACACAGTGGTGGCGCTGAGCAACGCGTCCAAGCCTGTTTAAGTGCGGGGAAGGTCCAAGAAAGCCATGTTCACCACAGTGGAGGTCCTGTGCAGCACGTGGAGGTCTGTTTAAGTGCCAGGAATGACAGAGAAAGCAGTTTTCACAACCCTGGAAGCCTTGTGTAGTTCGTGCAAGCCTGTTTAAGTGCGAGGAAAGATCGACAAAGCAGTTTTTATGACTGTGGAGTGGCTGAGTAACGCGTACAAGGCTGTTTAAGTGCCTGGATAGTCACACAAAGCCATTTCAACCACTGTATATAGAGGCCTTGTGAAGCTCGTGCAATCACATTTCAGAGCCAGCAGAGATCAACAAAGCAGTTTTAGACGCAGTGGAGGTGCTGAGTAGCTCGTACTGGCCTGTTTAAGTGCAGGGACAAAACCATTTTCACCACAGTGGAGGTCCTGTGCAGCACGTGGAGGTCTGTTTAAGTGCCAGGAATGACAGAGAAAGCAGTTTTCACAACCCTGGAAGCCTTGTGTAGTTCGTGCAAGCCTGTTTAAGTGCGAGGAAAGATCGACAAAGCAGTTTTTAAGACTGTGGAGTGGCTGACTAACGCGTACAAGGCTGTTTAAGTGCCTGGATGGTCAGACAAAGCCATTTCAACCACTGTAGAGGCCTTGTGAAGCTCGTGCAAACACATTTCAGAGCCAGCGAAGATCAAGAAAGCAGTTTTGGTCGCAGTGGATGTGCTGAGTAACTCGTACTGGCCTGTTTAAGTGCAGGGACAAAGCCATTTTCACCACAGTGGAGGTCCTGTGAAGCACCTGCAGGCCTGTTTAAGGGCTCGAAAAACGGAGAATGCAGTTTTCACCACTCTGGAAGTCTTGTGAAGCTCGTGCAGGCCTGTTTAAGTGCCGGGAAGGTCAGACAAAGCTATTTCAACCACTGCGGTGGTCCTGTGAAGCACGTGCAGGCCTGTTTGAGTGCCAGGAAAGGCGGAGAATGCAGTTTTTAACGCTCTTGAGGTCTTGTGAAGCTCGTGCAGGCCTGTTTAAGTGCGAGGAAAGATCGAGAAAGCAGTTTTCATCACTATGGAGTGGCTGACTAACGCCTGCAAGCCTGTTTAAGTGCCGGGAAGGTCAGACAAAGCCATTTCAACCACTGTAGCGGTCTTGTGAAGCTCGTGCAAGCACATTTCAGTGTCAGGAAAGATCGAGAAAGCAGTTTTCAACACAGTGGTGGTGCTGAGTAACGCGTCCAAGCCTGTTTAAGTGCGGGGAAGGTCCAAGAAAGCCATGTTCACCACAGTGGAGGTCCTGTGCAGCACGTGGAGATCTGTTTAAGTGCCAGAAATGACAGAGAAAGCAGTTTTCACAACCCTGGAAGCCTTGTGTAGTTCGTGCAAGCCTGTTTAAGTGCCAGGAAAGGCGGGGAATGTAGCTTTCAACGCTCTTGAGGTCTTTTGAAGCTCGTGCAGCCTTTTTAAGTGCGAGGAAAGATCGAGAAAGCAGTTTTCCTCACTGTGGAGTGGCTGACTAACGCGTGCAAGCCTGTTTAAGTGCCGGGAAGGTCAGACAAAGCCATTTCACCCACTGTAGCTGTCTTGTGAAGCTCGTGCAAGCACATTTCAGTGTCAGGAAAGATCGAGAAGGCAGTTTTCAGCACAGTGGTGGTGCTGAGTATCGCGTGCAAGCCTGTTTAAGTGCCGAGAAGGTCCCACAAACCATTTTAACCACTGTAGAGGCTTTGTGAAGCTCGTGCAAGCATATTTGAGAGCCAGCAAAGATCGAGAAAGCATCTTTCGGCGCTGTGGAGGTGCTGTGTAACTGTTATAGGCCTGTCTAACTGCCGGGACGGTCCGACAAAGCCATTTTCACCACAGTGGTGGTCCTGTGAAGCACGTGCAGGCCTGTTTAAGTGCCAGGAAAGGCGGAGAATGCAGTTTTAAACGCTCGTGAGGTCTTGTGAAGCTCGTGCAGGCCTGTTTAAGAGCGAGGAAAGATCGAGAAAGCAGTTTTCATCACTATGGAGTGGCTGACTAACGCCTGCAAGCCTGTTTAAGTGCCGGGAAGGTCAGACAAAGCCATTTCAACCACAGTAGCGGTCTTGTGAAGCTCGTGCAAGCACATTTCAGTGTCAGGAAAGATCAAGAAAGCGGTTTACAACACAGTGGTGGTACTGAGCAACGCGTCCAAGCCTGTTTAAGTGCGGGGAAGGGCCAAGAAAGCCATGTTCACCATAGTGGAGGTCCTGTGCTGCACGTGGAGGTCTGTTTAAGTGCCAGGAATGACAGAGAAAGCAGTTTTCACAACTCTGGAAGCCTTGTGTAGTTTGTGCAAGCCTGTTTAAGTGCAAGGAAAGATCGACAAAGCAGTTTTTATGACTGTGGAGTGGCTGAGTAACGCGTATAAGGCTGTTTAAGTGCCTGGATGATCAGACAAAGCCATTTCAACTACTGTAGAGGCCTTGTGAAGCTCGTGCAATCACATTTCAGAGCCAGCAAAGATCAAGAAAGCAGTTTTGGACGCAGTGGAGGTGCTGAGTAGCTCGTACTGGCCTGTTTAAGTGCAGGGACAAAACCATTTTCACCACAGTGGAGGTCCTGTGAAGCATCTGCAGGCCTGTTTAAGCGCCACGAAAGACGGAGAATGCAGTTTTCACCACTCTGGAAGTCTTGTGAAGCTCCTGCAGGCCTGTTTAAGTGCCGGGAAGGTCAGACAAAGCTATTTCAACCACTGTGGTGGTCCTGTGAAGCACGTGCAGGCCTGTTTAAGTGCCAGGAAAGGCGGAGAATGCAGTTTTTAACGCTCTTGAGGTCTTGTGAAGCTCGTGCAGGCCTGTTTAAGTGCGAGGAAAGATCGAGAAAGCAGTTTTCATCACTATGTAGTGGCTGACTAACGCCTGCAAGCCTGTTTAAGTGCCGGGATGGTCAGACAAAGCCATTTCAACCACTGTAGCGGTCTTGTGAAGCTCGTGCAAGCACATTTCAGTGTCAGGAAAGATCGAGAAAGCAGTTTTCAGCACAGTGGTGGTGCTGAGTAACGCGTGCAAGCCTGTTTAAGTGCGGGGAAGGTCCAAGAAAGCCATGTTCACCACAGTGGAGATCCTGTGCAGCACGTAGAGGTCTGTTTAAGTGCCAGGAATGACAGAGAAGGCAGTTTTCACAACCCTGGAAGCCTTGTGTAGTTCGTGCAAGCCTGTTTAAGTGCCAGGAAAGGCGGGGAATGTAGCTTTCAACGCTCTTGAGGTCTTTTGAAGCTCGTGCAGCCTTTTTAAGTGCGAGGAAAGATCGAGAAAGCAGTTTTCCTCACTGTGGAGTGGCTGATTAACGCGTGCAAGCCTGTTTAAGTGCCGGGAAGGTCAGACAAAGCCATTTCACCCACTGTAGCTGTCTTGTGAAGCTCGTGCAAGCACATTTCAGTGTCAGGAAAGATCGAGAAGGCAGTTTTCAGCACAGTGGTAGTGCTGAGTATCGCGTGCAAGCCTGTTTAAGTGCCAGGAAGGTCCGACAAACCATTTTAACCACTGTAGAGGCCTTGTGAAGCTCGTGCAAGCACATTTGAGAGCCAGCAAAGATCGAGAAAGCATCTTTCGGCGCTGTGGAGGTGCTGAGTAACTCGTATAGGCCTGTTTAACTGCCGGGACGGTCCGACAAAGCCATTTTCACCACAGTGGTGGTCCTGTGAAGCACGTGCAGGCCTGTTTAAGTGCCAGGAAAGGCGGAGAATGCAGTTTTAAACGCTCGTGAGGTCTTGTGAAGCTCGTGCATGTCTGTTTAAGTGCCAGGAAAGGCGGAGAATGCAGTTTTAAACGCTCGTGATGTCTTGTGAAGCTCGTGGAGGCCTGTTTAAGTGCGAGGAAAGATCGAGAAAGCAGTTTTCATCACTATGGAGTGGCTGACTAACGCCTGCAAGCCTGTTTAAGTGCCGGGAAGGTCAGACAAAGCCATTTCAACCACAGTAGCGGTCTTGTGAAGCTCGTGCAAGCACATTTCAGTGTCAGGAAAGATCGAGAAAGCAGTTTTCAACACAGTGGTGGTGCTGAACAACGCGTCCAAGCCTGTTTAAGTGCGGGGAAGGTCCAAGAAAGCCATGTTCACCACAGTGGAGGTCCTGTGCAGCACGTGGAGGTATGTTTAAGTGCCAGGAATGACAGAGAATGCAGTTTTCACAACCCTGGAAGCCTTGTGTAGTTCGTGCAAGCCTGTTTAAGTGCGAGGAAAGATCGATAAAGCAGTTTTAATGACTGTGGAGTGGCTGAGTAACGCGTACAAGGCTGTTTAAATGCCTGGATGGTCAGACAAAGCCATTTCAACCACTGTAGAGGCTTTGTGAAGCTCGTGCAATCACATTTCAGAGCCAGCAAAGATCAAGAAGCAGTTTTCATCACTATGGAGTGGCTGACTAACGCCTGCAAGCCTGTTTAAGTGCCGGGAAGGTCAGACAAAGCCATTTCAACCACAGTAGCGGTGTTGTGAAGCTCGTGCAAGCACATTTCAGTGTCAGGAAAGATCGAGAAAGCAGTTTTCAACACAGTGGTGGTACTGAGCAACGCGTCCAAGCCTATTTAAGTGCGGGGAAGGTCCAAGAAAGCCATGTTCACCACAGTGGAGGTCCTGTGCAGCACGTGGAGGTCTGTTTAAGTGCCAGGAATGACAGAGAAAGCAGTTTTCTCAACCCTGGAAGCCTTGTGTAGTTCGTGCAAGCCTGTTTAAGTGCGAGGAAAGATCGACAAAGCAGTTTTTATGACTGTGGAGTGGCTGAGTAACGCGTACAAGGCTGTTTAAATGCCTGGATGGTCAGACAAAGCCATTTCAACCACTGTAGAGGCCTTGTGAAGCTCGTGCAATCACATTTCAGAGCCAGCAAAGATCAAGAAAGCAGTTTTCATCACTATGGAGTGGCTGACTAACGCCTGCAAGCCTGTTTAAGTGCCGGGAAGGTCAGACAAAGCCATTTCAACCACAGTAGCGGTGTTGTGAAGCTCGTGCAAGCACATTTCAGTGTCAGGAAAGATCGAGAAGGCAGTTTTCAGCACAGTGGTAGTGCTGAGTATCACGTACAAGCCTGTTTAAGTGCCGGGAAGGTCCGACAAACCATTTTAACCACTGTAGAGGCCTTATGAAGCTCGTGCAAGCACATTTGAGAGCCAGCAAAGATCGAGAAAGCATCTTTCGGCACTGTGGAGGTGCTGAGTAACTCGTATAGGCCTGTTTAACTGCCGGGACGGTCCGACAAAGCCATTTTCACCACAGTGGTGGTCCTGTGAAGCACGTGCAGGCCTGTTTAAGTGCCAGGAAAGGCGGAGAATGCAGTTTTAAACGCTCGTGAGGTCTTGGGAAGCTCGTGCAGACCTGTTTAAGTGCCAGGAAAGGCGGAGAATGCAGTTTTAAACGCTCGTGAGGTCTTGTGAAGCTCGTGCAGGCCTGTTTAAGTGCGAGGAAAGATCGAGAAAGCAGTTTTCATCACTATGAATGAATGAATGAAATATTTTATTAGAGTGACACGCGAGATGCCCGGCCTGATTAGGCCTATGAGTCACTACAAACGGGTACAAAATAATGGTTAAGTATACAGATATTACAGATTTAAAACCTGGATTCTAGTTTTATACAGGTTATACAAATGTTTCCCAATTATTCTACAATGATTATTTGCACTAAGGATGTACTTAAAATTTATCAATAAGGGTAAGGGAGGTAAAAGAGTTATCTAAGTCGGATAGGCAACTGAAAAAGGTAGAACGTAAATGATCTAAAGCTGGACACAACATAACAAAATGAAATTCAGTTTCAACAGTGTCTGATGAACACAATCTGCAGGTCCGGAGGTGGTATGGTGTTTTTGGTGCCCTATATCGGCCTGTCTCAATGTGAAGTGGGAGACAACCCCCTCGGAGGGCAGCCATGACCCACCGGTGACCCCTGCACAGAATACCACTAATGTAGCACTCTGGCCTAGGTTGTTGTTTTATAACTCTATAGTTATGTAGCCTACCCCCTGAGTCTGTACGGTAGGTGTTATGGTCCCAGATTCGCATTCTCCATTTGTGGTTTGCTTTATCAGTTAATTTAGTGATGACTATGGTTTGAAATTCCTTAGGAGACAAGCTAGTTACATTATTTGGATTTAAGTGTCCTAGGTTGATCTGAGTGAGCAATTTATTTGCATGAAAACACCAGGTAGGTTTGCCCTTATTGGCTAGTTCTAGTGACCATTTAAAAATCTTTTTAGTAAGACGACTATCGTCCATAGTAGCAAGACGGAACCAGAGTTTGAGCATCTCAAACTGGTGTCTACTCCAGACTGGCATCCATCCTGAGTCACCTTCTAGTAGATCTACTGGGCAGTTTTTACCCACACCCAAAATATGTCTAATTGCCTTGTTCTGAATGGTTTGTAACTTGGGGAAGGTTCTGTAACCCCAGACACCAGCCCCATAGTCCATTCTAGATATTACTAGTGAGTCATAAAGTGAGCTGAATGCTTCAAAGGGAAAATTACCAAATTGTTTTGATTTAGCTATAAGAAGGCCCAAAGCTTTTCTGGCAGATTCACTAAGTGCATTAACACAGTTTTGGTAGTCTAAGTGTTCATCAAGCCAAACACCGAGGTATTTATATGAAGGCACAACTTCTAATTCTGAGGGGCCACATTTAAAATTGAACGAGGTCCTAGGCTGGGATTTATGCCTAAAATGGACAATTTTTGTTTTGCTGGTGTTAATGTGAAGTCGCCAGGATTCACACCAGGTGTGTAGTGTACTAAGCATACACTGCAGATCTTCCTCTGTTTCCGCCATTATAGCAATGTCATCAGCAAACATCAGGAGAGCTAAGAGAATTTCACCACATTTTACTCCTAAGTTAAGCTGTTTTATTTCTTCAATTAAACCATTGATGAAGAGATTGAATAATGTAGGGGAAAGCAGACATCCTTGTTTGACTCCAGATGTTACAGGGAATGGTTCAGTGACGGTATCATTGACTCTAACACAGTACTCAGTATCTCTGTACAGGCATTTTATAAGATCTAGGAATTTCCCACTAATTCCATAGTGACCTAATCTGTGCCATAGGAGGTCTCTATCTACACTGTCGAAAGCTTTTTTGAGGTCTACAAAGGCAACAAATGTTGGTGACTTGTTCAATTTTCTAGTGCTAATAATACTACAGATTACAAAAAGATCGTCCAGACATGAGCGGTTGGGCCTAAAACCATTTTGTTCATCTGATAGAATGCAGTTTGTCTCTGACCAGTCAGAGAGTCTAGCATTGAGAACTTTGCAAAAGACTTTCAGGACAACACTCTGGAGTGCAATACCACGGTAGTTAATGGGGTTTCTAGGGTCTGTGGTGTTGGGTTTCAAGATGGGGTGGATTAGTGCAGAGCACCAATCTGAGGGTACTAGGGCTGAGTCAAAGCAAACTGAGAATAATCTATGTAACAGAGGGGTCAGGGCAGGGTGATTTAGGTATGAACCTTGAATCTTATCAAGGCCGGGAGCTTTACCGAGGTTGAGTCTGGCAATAGCTAGTTCTACTTCATCAATTGAAATGGGGAGATTGAGTTCCTGGCAGTTGGATGAATTAGCAGGCATATGTGTTGAGCTAAGAAGGCTGTAAATTGTACTGGGAACAGAAAGGGAGCTTTGGTTGTACAGAGAATCAAAGTAACTTTTCCAAACCTGTAACAAAGCACTAGGTTCAGACAACACCTCACCCTCAGCATTGATGACTTGGATGGGGATTGTTTTCCTTTCAGCATGTATACCTATTAGTTTGAAATTTCTCCAGAAGCTTTTGGAGTCGTGCTTGCATTGATGGAGCAATTCAATTTGTTTATGTGTTCTGTGATCTGCCTTGGCTTTCTTTATCGCTTTGTCGAAGGTTTTCTGGGAAGATTGATAGGCCAGTTTTAGTTGGGAGTTATCCTTTTGCTTTAACCATGCTCTTTGTTTAAGGCGTAAACTTTGTTTGAGGAGATTAAGTCTAGGGTTCCACCAAGGGTGGCAGCACTTTTTATGCTTGGAGGGATTAGAAGGGATCAATTCAGAGAATATCAGGTCACGAGTGTCTTTATAGCATGTTTGTAGAGAAAGGGGGGTGGTGTTATCGATTATATCCTGTATTCTGCTAAGTGCTAGATCGGACTGCATGTAATTTTGTGGGATTTTAAACTTGCACTTTGGGTTTGGGGAGTATGGGTTGTGAGATCGGTTAAAGGTGGCCTGAGAATCTAACTTAGTGGACCATAGGAGGATAGAGTGGTCTGGGAGGTTACAATCAACTGGGATGTGGAATCTGTGAGAAACGTCAAGAGGTGATACAACTGAGAATGGCCCAATAAGGTTCCATTGTTCAATGGGGATGAGACAGTAGTCAACAACTGAGGAACCATTTGTACTAATGAACGTAAAAGAATCATTGTTACTGGATCCTCTACCATTGAGGACAACCATTCCTACATCTCTGACAAACTCAATGAGTTCTTTACCATGGGTATTAGGGGGAGCTGTGTCTAGAGTTACTCTCTTTGGTACAGAGTCAGCAACTGCTTCTAGATCAATATCCGCTAGAGAGCCTATGCGGGCATTGAAGTCACCACAAATGCATAACAGACCTGTGTCTTGGTATTTTGAAACTTGTAGCCTTAGGTTGCTGAAAAACTCAAGTGACATGTCACCTCTTGATGAATTACTGGGAGGTAAATAGCAGACACATAGAGAGATAGAGTGTTGGGAGGCTTGGTCTAGTAGTAGAGCCCATAGAATACCTTCTGATTTATTATCTAAGACACTTACGGTAAACTTATGAAAGACTGTATCCTTCACCAAAAGCCCCACCCCCCCTGAGCCACGAATTGCTCTTTTGGATATTTGTTTACGGTTATTGCCTAACCAAGTATAGCCTTCTAGATGTATTTCATTATTCTCTCGTAAGAATGTTTCACAGATACCTAATAAGTCTAGATCCAGAGAATGTATTACTCTACTTCTAAATTGACTGTCTAAAGGCCAACCCCTAGTATTCCAGCAACCAAGCTTTAATGGGCAGTGCGAATCTGAGACCAAAGACCTAGGTTTTAGCGATGGTAATTCAAATGTGGTAGGGGACTGTAGGTAAAAGGGTGTGGTCTTATCTGGACAGGGGGACACCATTGGATCATACCTGTTTGAATAGGTGGCCTCCGGGGGAGATGTTCCAGAAAAGGGAGACCTTGCTGGTAGTTGTCAGGACTGGGCTTTGGGCTTGCAGGACATTGTAGCTTCCACCATTTTGGCATCTTCTTCCAGTTATCTTCTAGGTAGGCAATCTCTTGTTCTTCCCCAAGAATCACAAATCTCCAAGTTCCTCGCCTATGTGGAGTGCTTTTGGAGGTCCGTCTTTCAATTTGAAGATTGTTGCAGCCTATTTGTCTAATCGCTTGGGACACCTCAAGCTCAGTGGTCGATCTACGTGTTCCCCACATGGTGACTACCCTAGGATGTTTGAGGGGAGAGCGAGCTGTAGGAAGTTTTTCTTTCACTGGGGTGGATGGGGGTACTGGTATATGTTGAGGATCCTTGAGAGGGGGTTGCAATTGAGTAGAGGTGATGTATGTGGTGACTGGGGGGTTGAGAGGAACAGCACTTGCATAACTTCCCTCTTTGTTGTGAGGATTTGATGCTGTAGAGTTGGAGCAGGGAGAAGTGGTATTGGCTGCCGGTTCTAGAGATGGGGCGTTTGAAAGAGCCATCACGGTGTTGTACAGGATTTTCAGCTGTTCATGTCCATGAGTTCTTGTCGAAGCTGAGAGAGTTCAAATGCACAAGTGCATGAACAGGTGTTGGCAGAGACAACAGTTTGGGAGGACTGGTATGTTAGAGTAGGGTCAGATTGTGTTGATACATCACACTTGCACCGATGACAGAAGAATGTCGATTTAGCAGCAGCGTCAGGGGAGGAGAAAGTGCAGGAAATGTGTTCCCAAGCAGCACACCTCAAACACTGCACCATAGGATAACCATTATCTACAGTGGTCCCGCAACGGCAATCAACAACATCTGTGGAGGTCTTGGTCTTCCTTGCTGGCATTTTTACAGAAAACAGCACAGATTGGAATGGGGACAATGTCTTAGAAACAAATGTATAAAATGTAGTCAAATAAAAATGGGGTTCAAATAAAAGGCCGGAAAAAAAAGGAGATTTTTACAAAGTTTTAGGGACGCACACACACCAATGTGGAACAGGTAAGACAGACAGGGATCACAAACAGATAATAAAAGGGGGTCACAATAACTACTTACTTAAAACAGGGTAAAAGGAGGGGTTGAGGAGGGATGTAGTCTCTCCACAGTATTGGGAGGACAGAAAACCTAGCTAGCTAATATTAAACTGGTAAGGAGAGTCCGGTGGGTCTGTAAACAGCTCACAGTAGTGGAGCGATTACAGATAGCGCTTCACAAGGGAGAGGGAGGGGCTCGTTGCTGTATACTGTCCTCGCGCTCAGTTGACGAACGACGAACTTCACACCTAATTTTCTGATAAGTAGTTAACTTGTTTTGTAGTTGTAGGTTGTCCTGTGTTACGATATCTTCACTTGCACTTCACTTCCACTGCAGCGATTGTATAGAGTTCTTGGTCTGGGTGATGACGATTGATAGTGACGATCTGTCGGGCGAGGTGCGAAAATACTTCAACTGCGGCTAGAGATATAAAAATACGACAAATTTTGTATCCACTGGTTGCGCCAAGGGAGCTGCATTCAATGACACACAGGGCAAATAGATAACGTCAGGGATACGGCGAGAATATTCGTGAAAGACGAGAGCACAAAAAAATCGAACTTATACCAGCGTACCGGAACAATTGAAGACCATATATCATATGGAGTGGCTGACTAACGCGTGCAAACCTGTTTAAGTGCCGGGAAGGTCAGACAAAGCCATTTCACCCACTGTAGCTGTCTTGTGAAGCTCGTGCAAGCACATTTCAGTGTCAGGAAAGATCGAGAAGGCAGTTTTCAGCACAGTGGTAGTGCGGAGTATCGCGTGCAAGCCTGTTTAAGTGCCGGGAAGGTCCGACAAACCATTTTAACCACTGTAGAGGCCTTGTGAAGCTCGTGCAAGCACATTTGAGAGTCAGCAAAGATCGAGAAAGCATCTTTCGGCGCTGTGGAGGTGCTGAGTAACTCGTATAGGCCTGTTTAACTGCCGGGACGGTCCGACAAAGCCATTTTCACCACAGTGGTGGTCCTGTGAAGCACGTGCAGGCCTCTTTAAGTGCCAGGAAAGGCGGAGAATGCAGTTTTAAACGCTCGTGAGGTCTTGTGAAGCTCGTGCAGGCCTGTTTAAGTGCCAGGAAGGGCGGAGAATGCAGTTTTAAACGCACGTGAAGTCTTGTGAAGCTCGTGCAGGCCTGTTTAAATACGAGGAAAGATCTAGAAAGCAGTTTTCATCACTATGGAGTGGCTGACTAACGCCTGCAAGCCTGTTTAAGTGCCGGGAAGGTCAGACAAAGCCATTTCAACCACAGTAGCGGTCTTGTGAAGCTCGTGCAAGCACATTTCAGTGTCAGGAAAGATCGAGAAAGCAGTTTTCAACACAGTGGTGGTGCTGAGCAACGCGTCCAAGCCTGTTTAAGTGCGGGGAAGGTCCAAGAAAGCCATGTTCACCACGGTGGAGGTCCTGTGCAGCACGTGGAGGTATGTTTAAGTGCCAGGAATGACAGAGAAAGCAGTTTTCACAACCCTGGAAGCCTTGTGTAGTTCGTGCAAGCCTGTTTAAGTGCGAGGAAAGATCGACAAAGCAGTTTTAATGCCTGTGGAGTGGCTGAGTAACGCGTACAAGGCTGTTTAAGTGCCTGGATGGTCAGACAAAGCCATTTCAACCACTGTAGAGGCCTTGTGAAGCTCGTGCAATCACATTTCAGAGCCAGCAAAGATCAAGGAAGCAGTTTTGGACGCAGTGGAGGTGCTGAGTAGCTTGTACTGGCCTGTTTAAGTGCAGGAACAAAACCATTTTCACCACAGTGGAGGTCCTGTGAAGCACCTGCAGGCCTGTTTAAGCGCCACGAAAGACGGAGAATGCAGTTTTCACCACTGTGGAAGTCTTGTGAAGCTCGTGCAGGCCTGTTTAAGTGCCGGGAAGGTCAGACAAAGCTATTTCAACCACTGTGGTGGTCCTGTGAAGCACGTGCAGGCCTGTTTAAGTGCCAGGAAAGGCGGAGAATGCAGTTTTTAACGCTCTTGAGGTCTTGTGAAGCTCGTGCAGGCCTGTTTAAGTGCGAGGAAAGATCGAGAAAGCAGTTTTCATCACTATGGAGTGGCTGACTAACGCCTGCAAGCCTGTTTAAGTGCCGGGAAGGTCAGACAAAGCCATTTCACCCACTGTACCTGTCTTGTCAAGCTCGTGCAAGCACATTTCAGTGTCAAGAAAGATCGAGAAGGCAGTTTTCAGCACAGTGGTAGTGCTGAGTATCGCGTGCAAGCCTGTTTAAGTGCCGGGAATGTCCGACAAACCATTTTAACCACTGTAGAGACCTTGTGAAGCTCGTGCAAGCACATTTGAGAGCCAGCAAAGATCGAGAGAGCATCTTTCGGCGCTGTGGAGGTGCTGAGTAACTCGTATAGGCCTGTTTAACTGCCGGGACGGTCCGACAAAGCCATTTTCACCACAGTGGTTGTCCTGTGAAGCACGTGCGGCCTCTTTAAGTGCCAGGAAAGGCGGAGAATGCAGTTTTAAACGCTCGTGAGGTCTTGTGAAGCTCGTGCAGGCCTGTTTAAGTGCCAGGAAAGGCGGAGAATGCAGTTTTAAACGCTCGTGAGGTCTTGTGAAGCTCGTGCAGGCCTGTTTAAGTGCGAGGAAAGATCGAGAAAGCAGTTTTCATCACTATGGATAGTGATTCCGGAGGGTTTTCCAAACTTTTACATAAACTATTGTAGTAATACTTATCGGATTCAGCATTCAATTTTGAGTACAACGGTTTTTGTTTCACGCGAATCGGTGCAGTAGAAGCCGAGATGTGCATCATTATTGCAAAGTGGTCGGTACAAAATTTTGGGTTACTTTTAAATAGACAAAGTGGTACATACGGGAATCATCACGTGCGTGCACGGAAAATCCAAACTTGCACATATCTCGGGAACGGTTAGGCGTACAAAGATGGAACTTGCACCAAACTGTTGCGCACGGAGTGGTCTATCTCATGAGAGTGTCATCGTGTACAGAGCTCTATGGCCTTCAGGAAAAGCATGCAGAAATCTGAAGATATGAGATCCAAATAAAGCCTGAGAATGTATAAATCAGTCTGAAGCAACAGCAGTGATCAGCAACGGAGTATGGGTATGTTATTGCAAACTCTTTTCACCAATGTACCCCGGGTAGGGTAGGCAACAATGAAGTATAGTTGCCTGTCTCCCCCCGGGTCTGTTTGGATGGCATAGTTCAATGAATCCAAAGTACCTACACTAACCTACAACTGTATGACAGGATACGGTAAATGAGCCTCATTCCCAGAGTTTTGTAGCTGGAGAGAAGAGGCCTCAGGTGCACATTTATTTTGTGCATGTGCGAGGTCTCTTTTGTACTTGCATATTAGTGTGAGGTACTCTGGATGGTTTTGAAGTCAGAACTAATGTCCCTTTGATGATGGCAAGTCTTAATTTTCTTATAATTTTTTGAGGAAATTGTTAGACACTCGAAAGTTATTAGCCTCGTAACCAGGCTTTCTCACCCTAGTGTTTTCCATCTGTAGCACCTACTAACCTTCGTGGTACGGCAAATGGTGTGGCGATAAAACCTGAGTATGAGGCTAAACACGCAAGCACAAGCGGAATGCAGCAACACAGCGCTTGCCAACCACTAAATTTGACTGCTGAATATTGAACATGTGTATACCAGGACAGCCTGGGAATTAGGCATGTGTGCATGTTTGAGAGGGATTGGATGATCTGATTATGATGGGATTTCATGTCTGTCATTTCTGCAAGTCATAGTAGAGATTATTGTGTTGTTCTGCTATTTACTGTTTTGTTCAGCAATTCAAACCTATATGTATATATAGAAGACGGGAATACTCTAACTCAGAAGAGTCGAACCCTGTGCAAGTTGCCTTTTGCAATTGAGGTAGCCACAAAGGGGCACAATCAGGCTTTTTACAAAGCACACCACAGGGCTATTCCTGCTTAGCAATAACAAATGATGTTGTCCACAACACTTTTCACCTCCTCTTCATTGAGGCTGAAGATTGCACTTGAAATCTGCGTTAGAAGCCATTGATATTTGTATAGGAATGAAAATGGGTAGCTATTCACATTACGTTGTGTGTTTATCCTTCCTTACAGGTGATGGTCATCCTACATCTATGTAAAGTTGCTGCTTTTGACTGGATGTGTTCACATTGCATGCCTTAATTTTCCGAAAGCTTGATTGTGTAAGAACAGAACATTATTCTCACTAATTACTCTATGATTGGAATTGCAAGCATTACAGTTCACATACACTGTATTACCGCTCCTGTACTGTGAAATATTTAGTTTCAGCAGCAGTGGTAGAAGGGGGTTCTTGGTGCAAGGAATGCGATTATGTCACTTTCGAAGTCGGGCATCTCACCGATCAGCTGGTACACGGAAGTTTTCTCCGGTTTTCACAAAGAAGCACTTCAAAGTTACAGTAAAGTGAACGAAAGACCAACCAATCGATTCTCCGATCAAAGAGGATTCGAGAAATATATATTTTGTCGGGGTATGTAGCTACCGTGAGAAGCGCCGAGGTGAAAATGTAAACATGCACGCGATACCATTTCCGCAGTTTAAATTTTGCCAGCGGAAATTACGTATGAATACTGAACTTCCGGAATCACTACTATGGAGTGGCTGACTAACGCCTGCAAGCCTGTTTAAGTGCCGGGAAGGTCAGACAAAGCCATTTCACCCACTGTAGCTGTCTTGTGAAGCTCGTGCAAGCACATTTCAGTGTCAGGAAAGATCGAGAAGGCAGTTTTCAGCACAGTGGTAGTGCTGAGTATCGCGTGCAAGCCTGTTTAAGTGCAGGGAAGGTCCGACAAACCATTTTAACCACTGTAGAGGCCTTGTGAAGCTCGTGCAAGCACATTTGAGAGTCAGCAAAGATCGAGAAAGCATCTTTCGGCGCTGTGGAGGTGCTGAGTAACTCGTATAGGCCTGTTTAACTGCCGGGACGGTGCGACAAAGCCATTTTCACCACAGTGGTGGTCCTGTGAAGCACGTGCAGGCCTGTTTAAGTGCCAGGAAAGGCGGAGAATGCAGTTTTAAACGTTCGTGAGGTCTTGTGAAGCTCGTGCAGGCCTGTTTAAGTACCTGGAAAGGCGGAGAATGCAGTTTTAAACGCTCGTGAGGTCTTGTGAAGCTAGTGCAAGCCTGTTTAAGTGCGAGGAAAGATCGACAAAGCAGTTTTAATCACTGTGGAGTGGCTGAGTAACGCGTACAAGGCTGTTTAAGTGCCTGGATGGTCAGACAAAGCCATTTCAACCACTGTAGAGGCCTTGTGAAGCTCGTGCAATCACATTTCAGAGCCAGCAAAGATCAAGAAAGCAGTTTTGGACGCAGTGCAGGTGCTGAGTAGCTCGTACTTGCCTGTTTAAGTGCAGGGACAAAGCCATTTTCACCACAGTGGAGGCCCTGTGAAGCACCTGCAGACCTGTTTAAGGGCCACGAAAGACGGAGAATGCAGTTTCACAACTCTGGAAGTCTTGTGAAGCTCGTGCAGGCCTGTTTAAGTGCCGGGAAGGTCAGACAAAGCCATTTCAACCACTGTAGCGGTCTTGTGAAGCTCGTGCAAGCACATTTCAGTGTCAGGAAAGATCGAGAAAGCAGTTTTCAACGCAGTGCATGGTGGTGCTGAGCAACGCGTCCAAGCCTGTTTAAGTGCGGGGAAGGTCCAAGAAAGCCATGTTCACCACAGTGGAGGTCCTGTGCAGCACGTGGAGATCTGTTTAAGTGCCAGGAATGACAGAGAAAGCAGTTTTCACAACCCTGGAAGCCCTGTGTAGTTCGTGCAAGCCTGTTTAAGTGCGAGGAAAGATCAACAAAGCAGTTTTAATGACTGTGGAGTGGCTGAGTAACGCGTACAAGGCTGTTTAAATGCATGGATGGTCAGACAAAGCCATTTCAACCACTGTAGAGGCCTTGTGAAGCTCGTGCAATCACATTTCAGAGCCAGCAAAGATCAAGAAAGCAGTTTTGGACGCAGTGGAGGTGCTGAGTAGCTCGTACTGGCCTGTTTAAGTGCAGGGACAAAGCCATTTTCACCACAGTGGAGGTCCTGTGAAGCACCTGCAGACCTGTTTAAGGGCCACGAAAGACGGAGAATGCAGTGTTGACCACTCTGGAAGTCTTGTGAAGCTCGTGCAGGCCTGTTTAACTGCCGGGACGGTCCGACAAAGCCATTTTCACCACAGTGGTGGTCCTGTGAAGCACGTGCAGGCCTGTTTAAGTGCCAGGAAAGGCGGATAATGCAGTTTTTAACGCTCTTGAGGTCTTGTGAAGCTCGTGCAGGCCTGTTTAAGTGCGAGGAAAGATCGAGAAAGCAGTTTTCATCACTATGGAGTGGCTGACTAACGCCTGCAAGCCTGTTTAAGTGCCGGGAAGGTCAGACAAAGCCATTTCAACCACAGTAGCGGTCTTGTGAAGCTCGTGCAAGCACATTTCAGTGTCAGGAAAGATCGAGAAAGCAGTTTTCAACACAGTGGTGGTGCTGAGCAACGCGTCCAAGCCTGTTTAAGTGCGGGGAAGGTCCAAGGAAGCCATGTTCACCACAGTGGAGGTCCTGTGCAGCACGTGGAGGTATGTTTAAGTGCCAGGAATGACAGAGAATGCAGTTTTCACAACCCTGGAAGCCTTGTGTAGTTCGTGCAAGCCTGTTTAAGTGCGAGGAAAGATCGATAAAGCAGTTTTAATGACTGTGGAGTGGCTGAGTAACGCGTACAAGGCTGTTTAAATGCCTGGATGGTCAGACAAAGCCATTTCAACCACTGTAGAGGCTTTGTGAAGCTCGTGCAATCACATTTCAGAGCCAGCAAAGATCAAGAAAGCAGTTTTCATCACTATGGAGTGGCTGACTAACGCCTGCAAGCCTGTTTAAGTGCCGGGAAGGTCAGACAAAGCCATTTCAACCACAGTAGCGGTGTTGTGAAGCTCGTGCAAGCACATTTCAGTGTCAGGAAAGATCGAGAAAGCAGTTTTCAACACAGTGGTGGTACTGAGCAACGCGTCCAAGCCTATTTAAGTGCGGGGAAGGTCCAAGAAAGCCATGTTCACCACAGTGGAGGTCCTGTGCAGCACGTGGAGGTCTGTTTAAGTGCCAGGAATGACAGAGAAAGCAGTTTTCTCAACCCTGGAAGCCTTGTGTAGTTCGTGCAAGCCTGTTTAAGTGCGAGGAAAGATCGACAAAGCAGTTTTTATGACTGTGGAGTGGCTGAGTAACGCGTACAAGGCTGTTTAAGTGCATGGATGGTCAGACAAAGCCATTTCAACCACTGTAGAGGCCTTGTGAAGCTCGTGCAATCACATTTCAGAGCCAGCAAAGATCAAGAAAGCAGTTTTGGACGCAGTGGAGGTGCTGAGTAGCTCGTACTGGCCTGTTTAAGTGCAGGGACAAAACCATTTTCACCACAGTGGAGGTCCTGTGAAGCACCTGCAGGCCTGTTTAAGCGCCACGAAAGATAAAGAATGCAGTTTTCACCACTCTGGAAGTCTTGTGAAGCTCGTGCAGGCCTGTTTAAGTGCCGGGAAGGTCAGACAAAGCTATTTCAACCACTCTGGAAGACTTGTGAAGCTCGTGCAGGCCTGTTTAAGTGCGAGGAAAGATCGAGAAAGCAGTTTTCATCACTATGGAGTAGCTGACTAACGCCTGCAAGCCTGTTTAAGTACCGGGAAGGTCAGACAAAGCCATTTGAACCACTGTAGCGGTCTTGTGAAGCTCGTGCAAGCACATTTCAGTGTCAGGAAAGATCGAGAAAGCAGTTTTCAACGCAGTGCATGGTGGTGCTGAGCAACGCGTCCAAGCCTGTTTAAGTGCGGGGAAGGTCCAAGAAAGCCATGTTCACCACAGTGGAGGTCCTGTGCAGCACGTGGAGATCTGTTTAAGTGCCAGGAATGACAGAGAAAGCAGTTTTCACAACCCTGGAAGCCTTGTGTAGTTCGTGCAAGCCTGTTTAAGTGCGAGGAAAGATCGACAAAGCAGTTTTAATAACTGTGGAGTGGCTGAGTAACGCGTACAAGGCTGTTTAAGTACCTGGTTGGTCAGACAAAGCCATTTCAACCACTGTAGAGGCCTTGTGAAGCTCGTGCAATCACATTTCAGACCCAGCAAAGATCAAGAAAGCAGTTTTGGACGCGGTGGAGGTGCTGAGTAGCTCGTACTGGCCTGTTTAAGTGCAGGGACAAAGCCATTTTCATCACAGTGGAGGTCCTGTGAAGCACCTGCAGACCTGTTTAAGGGCCACGAAAGACGGAGAATGCAGTTTTGACCAATCTGGAAGTCTTGTGAAGCTCGTGCAGGCCTGTTTAACTGCCGGGACGGTACGACAAAGCCATTTTCACCACAGTGGTGTTCCTGTGAAGCACGTGCAGGCCTGTTTAAGTGCCAGGAAAGGCGGATAATGCAGTTTTTAACGCTCTTGAGGTCTTGTGAAGCTCGTGCAGGCCTGTTTAAGTGCGAGGAAAGATCGAGAAAGCAGTTTTCATCACTATGGAGTGGCTGACTAACGCCTGCAAGCCTGTTTAAGTGCCGGGAAGGTCAGACAAAGCCATTTCAACCACTGTAGCGGTCTTGTGAAGCTCGTGCAAGCACATTTCAGTGTCAGGAAAGATCGAGAAAGCAGTTTTCAACACAGTGGTGGTGCTGAGCAACGCGTCCAAGCCTGTTTAAGTGCGGGGAAGGTCCAAGAAAGCCATGATCACCACAGTGGAGGTCCTGTGCAGCACGTGGAGATCTGTTTAAGTGCCAGGAATGACAGAGAAAGCAGTTTTCACAACCCTGGAAGCCTTGTGTAGTTCGTGCAAGCCTGTTTAAGTGCGAGGAAAGATCGACAAAGCAGTTTTAATGACTGTGGAGTGGCTGAGTACCGCGTACAAGGCTGTTTAAGTGCCTGGATGGTCAGACAAAGCCATTTCAACCACTGTAGAGGCCTTGTGAAGCTCGTGCAATCACATTTCAGAGCCAGTAAAGATCAAGAAAGCAGTTTTGGACGCAGTGGAGGTGCTGAGTAGCTCGTACTGGCCTGTTTAAGTGCAGGGACAAAGCCATTTTCACCACAGTGGAGGTGCTGTGAAGCACCTGCAGACCTGTTTAAGGGCCACGAAAGACGGAGAATGCAGTTTTGACCACTCTGGAAGTCTTGTGAAGCTCGTGCAGGCCTGTTAAACTGCCGGGACGGTCCGACAAAGCCATTTTCACCACAGTGCTTGGTGGTCCTGTGAAGCACGTGCAGGCCTGTTTAAGTGCCAGGAAAGGCGGATAATGCAGTTTTTAACGCTCTTGAGGTCTTGTGAAGCTCGTGCAGGCCAGTTTAAGTGCGAGGAAAGATCGAGAAAGCAGTTTTCATCACTATGGAGTGGCTGACTAACGCCTACAAGCCTGTTTAAGTGCCGGGATGGTCAGACAAAGCCATTTCAACCACTGTAAAGGACTTGTGAAGCTCGTGCAATCACATTTCAGAGCCAGCAAAGATCAAGAAAGCAGTTTTGGACGCAGTGGAGGTGCTGAGTAGCTCGTACTGGCCTGTTTAAGTGCAGGGACAAAACCATTTTCACCACAGTGGAGGTCCTGTGAAGCACCTGCAGGCCTGTTTAAGCGCCACGAAAGACGGAGAATGCAGTTTTCACCACTCTGGAAGTCTTGTGAAGCTCGTGCAGGCCTGTTTAAGTGCCGGGAAGGTCAGACAAAGCTATTTCAAACATTGTGGTGGTCCTGTGAAGCACGTGCAGGCCTGTTTAAGTGCCAGGAAAGGCGGAGAATGCAGTTTTTAACGCTCTTGAAGTCTTGTGAAGCTCGTGCAGGCCTGTTTAAGTGCGAGGAAAGATCGAGAAAGCAGTTTTCATCACTATGGAGTGGCTGACTAACGCCTGCAAGCCTGTTTAAGTACCGGGAAGGTCAGACAAAGCCATTTCAACCACTGTAGCGGTCTTGTGAAGCTCGTGCAAGCACATTTCAATGTCAGGAAAGATCGAGAAAGCAGTTTTCAACACAGTGGTGGTGCTGAGTAACGCGTCCAAGCCTGTTTAAGTGCGGGGAAGGTCCAAGAAAGCCATGTTCACCACAGTGGAGGTCCTGTGCAGCACGTGGAGATCTGTTTAAGTGCCAGGAATGACAGAGAAAGCAGTTTTCACAACCCTGGAAGCCTTGTGTAGTTCGTGCAAGCCTGTTTAAGTGCCAGGAAAGGCGGGGAATGTAGCTTTCAACGCTCTTGAGGTCTTTTGAAGCTCGTGCAGCCTTTTTAAGTGCGAGGAAAGATCGAGAAAGCAGTTTTCCTCACTGTGGAGTGGCTGACTAAAGCGTGCAAGCCTGTTTAAGTGCCGGGAAGGTCAGACAAAGCCATTTCACCCACTGTAGCTGTCTTGTGAAGCTCGTGCAAGCACATTTCAGTGTCAGGAAAGATTGAGAAGGCAGTTTTCAGCACAGTGGTGGTGCTGAGTATCGCGTGCAAGCCTGTTTAAGTGCCGGGAAGGTCCCACAAACCATTTTAACCACTGTAGAGGCATTGTGAAGCTCTTGCAAGCACATTTGAGAGCCAGCAAAGATCGAGAAAGCATCTTTCGGCGCTGTGGAGGTGCTGAGTAACTCTTATTGGCCTGTTTAACTGCCGGGACGGTCCGGCAAAGCCATTTTCACCACAGTGGTGGTCCTGTGAAGCACGTGCAGTCCTGTTTAAGTGCGAGGAAAGATCGAGAAAGCAGTTTTCATCACTATGGAGTGGCTGACTAATGCCTGCAAGCCTGTTTAAGTGCCAGGAAGGTCAGACAAAGCTATTTCAACCACAGTAGCGGTCTTGTGAAGCTCGTGCAAGCACATTTCAGTGTCAGGAAAGATCGAGAAAGCAGTTTTCAACACGGTGGTGCTGAGCAACGCGTCCAAGCCTGTTTAAGTGCGGGGAAGGTCCAAGAAAGCCATGTTCACCACAGTGGAGTTCCTGTGCAGCACGTGGAGGTCTGTTTAAGTGCCAGGAATGACAGAAAAAGCAGTTTTCACAACCCTGGAAACCTTGTGTAGTTCGTGCAAGCCTGTTTAAGTGCGAGGAAAGATCGACAAAGCAGTTTTAATGACTGTGGAGTGGCTGAGTACAGCGTACAAGGCTGTTTAAGTGCCTGGATGGTCAGACAAAGCCATTTCAACCACTGTAGAGGCCTTGTGAAGCTCGTGCAATCACATTTCAGAGCCAGCAAAGATCAAGAAAGCAGTTTTGGACGCAGTGGAGGTGCTGAGTAGCTCGTACTGGCCTGTTTAAGTGCAGGGACAAAGCCATTTTCACCACAGTGGAGGTGCTGTGAAGCACCTGCAGACCTGTTTAAGGTCCACGAAAGACGGAGAATGCAGTTTTCACCACTCTGGAAGTCTTGTGAAGCTCGTGCAGGCCTGTTTAACTGCCGGGTCGGTCCGACAAAGCCATTTTCACCACAGTGCATGGTGGTCCTGTAAAGCACGTGCAGGCCTGTTTAAGTGCCAGGAAAGGCGGATAATGCAGTTTTTAACGCTCTTGAGGTCTTGTGAAGCTCGTGCAGGCCTGTTTAAGTGCGAGGAAAGATCGAGAAAGCAGTTTTCATCACTATGGAGTACCTGACTAACGCCTGCAAGCCTGTTTAAGTGCCGGGATGGTCAGACAAAGCCATTTCAACCACTGTAGAGGCCTTGTGAAGCTCGTGCAATCACATTTCAGAGTCAGCAAAGATCAAGAAAGCAGTTTTGGACGCAGTGGAGGTGCTGAGTAGCTCGTACTGGCCTGTTTAAGTGCAGGGACAAAACCATTTTCACCACAGTGGAGGTCCTGTGAAGCACCTGCTGGCCTGTTTAAGGGCCACGAAAGACGGAGAATGCAGTTTTCACCACTCTGGAAGACTTGTGAAGCTCGTGCAGGCCTGTTTAAGTGCCGGGATGGTCAGACAAAGCTATTTCAACCACTCTGGAAGACTTGTGAAGCTCGTGTAGGCCTGTTTAAGTGCGAGGAAAGATCGAGAAAGCAGTTTTTATGACTGTGGAGTGGCTGACTAACCCGTACAAGGCTGTTTAAGTGCCTGCATGGTCAGGCAAAGCCATTTCAACCACTGTAGAGGCCTTGTGAAGCTCGTGCAAACACATTTCAGAGCCAGAAATGATCAAGAAAGCAGTTTTGGTCGCAGTGGAGGTGCTGAGTAACTCGTACTGGCCTGTTTAAGTGCAGGGACAAAGCTATTGTCACCGCAGTGGAGGTCCTGTGAAGCACCTGCAGACCTGTTTAAGCGCCACGAAAGACGGAGAATGCCGTTTGCACCACTCTGGAAGTCTTGTGAAGCTCGTGCAGGCCTGTTTAAGTGCCGGGAAGGTCAGACAAAGCTATTTCAACCACTGTGGTGGTCCTCTGAAGCACGTGCAGGCCTGTTTAAGTGCCAGGAAAGGCGGAGAATGCAGTTTTTAACGCTCTTGAGGTCTTGTGAAGCTCGTGCAGGCCTGTTTAAGTGCGAGGAAAGATCGAGAAAGCAGTTTTCATCACTATGGAGTGGCTGACTAACGCCTGCAAGCCTGTTTAAGTGCCGGGAAGGTCAGACAAAGCTATTTCAACCACTGTAGCGGTCTTGTGAAGCTCGTGCAAGCACATTTCAGTGCTAGAAAAGATCGAGAAAGTAGTTTTCAACACAGTGGTGGTGCTGAGTAACGCGTCCAAGCCTGTTTAAGTGCGGGGAAGGTCCAAGAAAGCCATGTTCACCACAATGGAGGTCCTGTGCAGCACGTGGAGATCAGTTTAAGTGCCAGGAATGACAGAGAAATCAGTTTTCACAACCCTGGAAGCCTTGTGTAGTTCGTGCTAGCCTGTTTAAGTGCCAGGAAAGGCGGGGAATGTAGTTTTCAACGATCTTGAGGTCTTTGAAGCTCGTGCAGCCTTTTTAAGTGCGAGGAAAGATCGAGAAAGCAGTTTTCCTCACTGTGGAGTGGCTGACTAACGCGTGTAAGCCTGTTTAAGTGCCGGGAAGGTCAGACAAAGCCATTTCACCCACTGTAGCTGTCTTGTGAAGCTCGTGCAAGCACATTTCAGTGTCAGGAAAGATCGAGAATGCAGTTTTCAGCACAGTGGTGGTGCTGAGTATCGCGTGCAAGCCTGTTTTAGTGCCTGGAAAGTCAGACAAAGCCATTTCACCCACTCTAGCTGTCTTGTGAAGCACGTGCAAGCACATTTCAGTATCAGGAAAGATCGAGAAAGCATCTTTCGGCGCTGTGGAGGTGCTGAGTAACTCGTATAGGCCTGTTTAACTGCCGGGACGGTCCGACAAAGCCATTTTCACCACAGTGGTGGTCCTGTGAAGCACGTGCAGGCCTGTTTAAGTGCCAGGAAAGGCGGAGAATGCAGTTTTAAACCCTCGTGAGGTCTTGTGAAGCTCGTGCAGGCCTGTTTAAGTGCGAGGAAAGATCGAGAAAGCAGTTTTCATCACTATGGAGTGGCTGACTAACGCCTGCAAGCCTGTTTAAGTACCGGGAAGGTCAGACAAAGCCATTTCAACCACAGTAGCGGTCTTGTGAAGCTCGTGCAAGCACATTTCAGTGTCAGGAAAGATCGAGAAAGCAGTTTTCAACACAGTGGTGGTGCTGAGCAACGCGTCCAAGCCTGTTTAAGTGCGGGGAAGGTCCAAGAAAGCCATGTTCACCACAGTGGAGGTCCTATGCAGCACGTGGAGGTCTGTTTAAGTGCCAGGAATGACAGAGAAAGCAGTTTTCACATCCCTGGAAGCCTTGCGTAGTTCGTGCAAGCCTGTTTAAGTGTGAGGAGTGATCGGCAAAGCAGTTTTTATGACTGTGAAGTGGCTGAGTAACGCGTACAAGGCTGTTTAAGTGCCTGGATGGTCAGACAAAGCCATTTCAACCACTGTATATAGTGGCCTTGTGAAGCTCGTGCAATCACATTTCAGAGCCAGCAAAGATCAAGAAAGCAGATTTGGACGCAGTGGAGGTGCTGAGTAGCTCGTACTGTCCTGTTTAAGTGCAGGGACAAAACCATTTTCACCACAGTGGAGGTCCTGTGAAGCACCTGCAGGCCTGTTTAAGCGCCACGAAAGACGGAGAATGCAGTCATATGAAGAAGTTTTATGTAGTTTTGGAAATTGTGTTGAGAGGATGTAAATTGTTGAAAATGTCATTAATACTAGCACACATCAAACGGACTTGTTAACTACATAAATTTACACCTTTCTACCTCCCATATAGCTACACACTGTTGCAAGCAACAATTGTAGCTCAATTTGACGTGGCTAAACAGCTTGTGAATGATGTTACACCCATTTCAACAGCATTTATGAAGCTTCAAGTTTTGCCTCTTGACCTGGCAAATTCGATTACAATAATTGAATTGCCTACATAGACAAGTTGATTTTCTCACCATATGTAAACCATGGGGATTGTTCAAAATATTCATTGTCCAAATGACGCATCCAAATTTTAAGCAATAGTGTCAATACTGATATCAGAAGAGAGGTATTCATGAGTAGAAAGTGGTTTTCAAATGGAAAATTTGATTCAGAGCTACTGAAAGGAGTTATTCCAAATACAAGATAATTTTGTTTGATATTTATAAGTGAAATCACACCTACAGCAGGAAAACTTGTGCTAATTGTAGCACAATTGTAGGCAAATTTCCTCAAACTTCCTGATATGTTTCACCACTCTGGAAGACTTGTGAAGCTCGTGCAGGCCTGTTTAAGTGCGAGGAAAGATCGACAAAGCAGTTTTTATGACTGTGGAGTGGCTGACTAACGCGTACAAGGCTGTTTAAGTGCCTGGATGGTCAGACAAAGCCATTTCAACCACTGTAGAAGCCTTGTGAAGCTCGTGCAAACACATTTCAGAGCCAGCAAAGATCAAGAAAGCAGTTTTGGTCGCAGTGGAGGTGCTGAGTAACTCGTACTGGCCTGTTTAAGTGCAGGGACAAAGCCATTTTCACCACAGTGGAGGTCCTGTGAAGCACCTGCAGGCCTGTTTAAGGGCCACGAAAGACGGAGAATGCAGTTTTCACCACTCTGGAAGTCTTGTGAAGCTCGTGCAGGCCTGTTTAAGTGACGGGAAGGTCAGACAAAGCTATTTCAACCATTGTGGTGGTCCTGTTAAGCACGTGCAGGCCTGTTTAAGTGCCAGGAAAGGCGGAGAATGCAGTTTTTAACGCTCTTGAGGTCTTGTGAAGCTCGTGCAGGCCTGTTTAAGTGCGAGGAAAGATCGAGAAAGCAGTTTTCATCACTATGGAGTGGCTGACTAACGCCTGCAAGCCTGTTTAAGTGCCGGGAAGGTCAGACAAAGCCATTTCAACCACTGTAGCGGTCTTGTGAAGCTCGTGCAAGCACATATCAGGAAGTTTGAGGAAATTTGCCTCCAATTGCGCTACAATTAGCACAATTTTTCCTGCTATAGGTGTGATTTCGCTTATAAATATCAAACAAAATTATCTTATATTTGGAATTACTCCTTTCAGTAGCTCTGAATCAAATTTTCCATTTGAAAACCACTTTCTACTCATGAATACCTCTCTTCTGATATCAGTATTGACACTATTGCTTAAAATTTAGATGCGTCATTTGGACAATGAATATTTTGAACAATCCCCATGGTTTACATATGGTGAGAAAATCCACTTGTCTATGTAGGCAATTCAATTATTGTAATCGAATTTGCCAGGTCAAGAGGCAAAACTTGAAGCTTCATAAATGCTGCTAAAATGAGTGTAACATCATTCACAAGCTGTTTAGCCACGTCAAATTGAGCTACAATTGTTGCTTGCAACAGTGTGTAGCTATACGGGAGGGAGAAAGGTGTAAATTTATGTCGTTCACAAGTCTGTTTGATGTGTGCTAGTATTAATGACATTTTCAATAATTTACACCCTGTCATCACAATTTCCAAAACTACATAAAACTTCTTCATATGACATTTCAGTGTCAGGAAAGATCGAGAAAGCAGTTTTCAACACAGTGGTGGTGCTGAGTAACGCGTCCAAGCCTGTTTAAGTACGGGGAAGGTCCAAGAATGCCATGTTCACCACAGTGGAGGTCTTGTGCAGCACGTGGAGATCTGTTTAAGTGCCAGGAATGACAGAGAAAGCAGTTTTCACAACCCTGGAAGCCTTGTGTAGTTCGTGCAAGCCTGTTTAAGTGCCAGGAAAGGCGGGGAATGTAGCTTTCAACGCTCTTGAGGTCTTTTGAAGCTCGTGCAGCCTTTTTAAGTGCGAGGAAAGATCGAGAAAGCAGTTTTCCTCACTGTGGAGTTGCTGACTAACGCGTGCAAGCCTGTTTAAGTGCCGGGAAGGTCAGACAAAGCCATTTCACCCACTGTAGCTGTCTTGTGAAGCTCGTGCAAGCACATTTCAGTGTCAGGAAAGATTGAGAAGGCAGTTTTCAGCACAGTGGTGGTGCTGAGTATCGCGTGCAAGCCTGTTTAAGTGCCGGGAAGGTCCCACAAACCATTTTAACCACTGTAGAGGCCTTGTAAAGCTTGTGCAAGCACATTTGAGAGCCAGCAAAGATCGAGAAAGCATCTTTCGGCGCTGTGGAGGTGCTGAGTAACTCGTATACGCCTGTTTAACTGCCGGGACGGTGCGACAAAGCCATTTTCACCACAGTGGTGGTCCTGTGAAGCACGTGCAGGCCTGTTTAAGTGCCAGGAAAGGCGGAGAATGCAGTTTTAAACGCTCGTGAGGTCTTGTGAAGCTCGTGCAGGCCTGTTTAAGTGCGAGGAAAGATCGAGAAAGCAGTTTTCATCACTATGGAGTGGCTGACTAACGCCTGCAAGCCTGTTTAAGTGCCGGGAAGGTCAGACAAAGCCATTTCAACCACAGTAGCGGTCTTGTGAAGCTCGTGCAAGCACATTTCAGTGTCAGGAAAGATCGAGAAAGCAGTTTACAACACAGTGGTGGTACTGAGCAACGCGTCCAAGCCTGTTTAAGTGCGGGGAAGATCAAAGAAAGCCATGTTCACCACAGTGGAGGTCCTGTGCAGCACGTGGAGGTCTGTTTAAGTGCCAGGAATGACAGAGAAAGCAGTTTTCACAACCCTGGAAGCCTTGTGTAGTTCGTGCAAGCCTGTTTAAGTGCGAGGAAAGATCAACAAAGCAGTTTTTATGACTGTGGAGTGGCTGAGTAACGCGTACAAGGCTGTTTAAGTGCCTGGATGGTCAGACAAAGCCATTTCAACCACTGTAGAGGCCTTGTGAAGCTCGTGCAATCACATTTCAGAGCCAGCAAAGATCATGCAAGAAAGCAGTTTTAGACGCAGCGGAGGTGGTGAGTAGCTCGTACTGTCCTGTTTAAGTGCAGGGACAAAACCATTTTCACCACAGTGGAGGTCCTGTGAAGCACCTGCAGGCCTGTTTAAGCGCCACGAAAGACGGAGAATGCAGTTTTCACCACTCTGGAAGTCTTGTGAAGCTCGTGCAGGCCTGTTTAAGTGCCGGGAAGGTCAGACAAAGCTATTTCAACCACTGTGGTTGTCCTGTGAAGCACGTGCAGGCCTGTTTAAGTGCCAGGAAAGGCGGAGAATGCAGTTTTTAACGCTCTTGAGGTCTTGTGAAGCTCGTGCAGTCCTGTTTAAGTGCGACGAAAGATCGAGAAAGCAGTTTTCAGCACAGTGGTAGTGCTGAGTATCGCGTGCAAGCCTGTTTCAGTGCCGGGAAGGTCCGACAAACCATTTTAACCACTGTAGAGGCCTTGTGAAGCTCGTGCAAGCACATATGAGAGCCAGCAAAGATCGAGAAAGCATCTTTCGGCGCTGTGGATGTGCTGAGTAACTCGTATAGGCCTGTTTAACTGCCGAGACGGTCCGACAAAGCCGTTTTCACCACAGTGGTGGTCCTGTGAAGCACGTGCAGGCCTGTTTAAGTGCCAGGAAAGGCGAAGAATGCAGTTTTAAACGCTCGTGAGTTCTTGTGAAGCTCGTGCAGGCCTGTTTAAGTGCGAGGAAAGATCGAGAAAGCAGTTTTCATCACTATGGAGTGGCTGACTAACGCCTGCAAGCCTGTTTAAGTGCCGGTAAGGTCAGACAAAGCCATTTCAACCACAGTAGCGGTCTTGTGAAGCTCGTGCAAGCACATTTCAGTGTCAGGAAAGATCGAGAAAGCAGTTTTCAACACAGTGGTGGTGCTTAGCAACGCGTCCAAGCCTGTTTAAGTGCGGGTAAGGTCCAAGAAAGCCATGTTCACCACAGTGGAGGTCCTGTGCAGCACGTGGAGGTCTGTTTAAGTGCCAGAAATGACAGAGAAAGCAGTTTTCACAATCCTGGAAGCCTTGTGTAGTTCGTGCAATCCTGTTTAAGTGCGAGGAAAGATCGACAAAGCAGTTTTTATGACTGTGGAGTGTCTGAGTAACACGTACAAGGCTGTTTAAGTGCCTGGATGGTCAAACAAAGCCATTTCAACCACTGTAGAGGCCTTGTGAAGCTCGTGCAATCACATTTCAGAGCCAGCAAAGATCAAGAAAGCAGTTTTGGACGCAGTGGAGGTGCTGAGTAGCTCGTATTGGCCTGTTTAAGTGCAGGGACAAAGCCATTTTCACCACAGTGGAGGTCCTGTGAAGCACCTGCAGGCCTGTTTAAGCGACACGAAAGACGGAGTATGCAGTTTTCACCACTCTGGAAGTCTTGTGATACTCGTGCAGGCCTGTTTAAGTGCCGGGAAGGTCAGACAAAGCTATTTCAACCACTGTGGTGGTCCTGTGATGCACGTGCAGGCCTGTTTATGTGCCAGGAAAGGCGGGGAATGCAGTTTTTAACGCTCTTGAGGTCTCATGAAGCTCGTGCAGGCCTGTTTAAGTGCGAGGAATGATCGAGAAAGCAGTTTACCTCACTGTGGAGTGGCTGACTAACGCGTGCAAGCCTGTTTAAGTGCCGGGAAGGTCAGACAAAGCCATTTCACCCACTGTAGCTGTCTTGTGAAGCTCGTGCAAGCACATTTCAGTGTTAGGAAAGATCGAGAAGGCAGTTTTCAGCACAGTGGTGGTGCTGAGTATCGCGTGCAAGCCTGTTTATGTGCCGGGAAGGTCCCACAAACCATTTTAACCACTGTAGAGGCCTTGTAAAGTTCGTGCAAGCACATTTGAGAGCCAGCAAAGATCGAGAAATCATCTTTCGGCGCTGTGGAGGTGCTGAGTAACTCGTATAGGCCTGTTTAACTGCCGGGACGGTCCGACAAAGCCATTTTCACCACAGTGGTGGTGCTGTGAAGCACGTGCAGGCCTCTTTAAGTGCCAGGAAAGGCGGAGAATGCAGTTTTAAACCCTCGTGAGGTCTTGTGAAGCTCGTGCAGGCCTTTTTAAGTGCTAGGAAAGATCGAGAAAGCAGTTTTCATCACTATGGAGTGGCTGACTAACGCCTGCAAGCCTGTTGAAGTGCCGGGAAGGTCAGACAAAGCCATTTCAACCACAGTAGCGGTCTTGTGAAGCTCGTGCAAGCACATTTCAGTGTCAGGAAAGATCGAGAAAGCAGTTTTCAACACAGTGGTGGTGCTGAGCAACGCGTCCAAGCCTGTTTAAGTGCGGGGAAGGTCCAAGAAAGCCATGTTCACCACAGTGGAGGTCCTGTACAGCACGTGGAGATCTGTTTAAGTGCCAGGAATGACAGAGAAAGCAGTTTTCACAACCCTGGAAGCCTTGTGTAGTTCGTGCAAGCCTGTTTAAGTGCGAGGAGAGATCGACAAAGCAGTTTTAATGACTGTGGAGTGGCTGAGTAACGCGTACAAGGCTGTTTAAGTGCCTGGATGGTCAGACAAAGCCATTTCAACCACTGTAGGGGCCTTGTGAAGCTCGTGCAAACATATTTCAGAGCCAGCAAAGATCGAGAAAGCAGTTTTGGACACAGTGGAGGTGCTGAGTAACTCGTACTGGCCTATTTAAGTGCAGGGACAGTCCGACAAAGCCATTTTCACCACAGTGGAGGTCCTGTGAAGCGCCTGCAGGCCTGTTTAAGGTCCACGAAAGACGGAGAATGCAGTTTTCACCACTCTGGAAGTGTTATGAAGCTCGTGCAGGCCTGTTTAAATGCCGGGAAGGTCAGACAAACCCATTTCAACCACTGTAGAGGTCTTGTTATGCTCGTGCAAGCACATTTCAGTGTCAGGAAAGATCGAGAAAGCTGCTTAGTAATTCGTGCACACCTGTTTAAGTGTCAGGAAGGTCCGACAAAGCCATTTTAACCACTCTGGAGCTCCTGTGAACCTCGTGCAAGCCTGTTTAAGAGTCAGGAATGATCGCGAAAGCAGTTTTCATGACTGTGGAGTGGTTGAGTAACTCTTGCAGACCTGTTTAAGTTCCGGGGAGGTCGGACAAACCCATTTCACCTACTATACAGGACTTGTGAAGCTCGTGCAAGCACATTTCAGTGTCAGGATAGATCGAGTAAGCAGTTTTCAACACTGTGGAGGTCTTGTGAAGCTCGTGCAAGCCTGTTTAATTGCCAATAAAGATCTAGAAAGCGGTTTTCATGACTGTGGAGTTGCTGAGTAACTCGTGCAAGCCTGTTTAAGTTGCGGGAAGGTCCAACAATGCCATTTCCACACCTGTAGAGGTCTTGTGAAGCTCGTACAAGCACATTTCAGAGTCAGGAAAGATCGTGAAAGCAGTTTTCAATGCTCTGGAGGTGCTGAGTAACTCCTACAGGCCAGTTTAAGTGCGGGGAAGGTCCAACAAAGCCATGTTCACCACAGTAGAGGTCCTGTGAAGCACGTGGAGGTCTGTTTAATGTGCCAGGAATGACAGAGAAAGCAGTTTTCACAACTCTGGAAGTCTTGTGTAGTTCGTGCAAGACTGTTTAAGTGCGAGGAAGGATAGACAAAGCAGTTTTCATGACTGGAGTGCCTGAGTAACGCATACAAGGCTGTTTAAGTGCCTGGATGGTCAGACAAAGACACTTCAACCACTGTAGAGGCCTTGTGAAGCTCGTGCAAGCTCATATGAGAGCCAGCAAAGACCGAGAAAGCATCTTTCGGCGCTGTGGAGGTGCTGAGTAACTCGTATAGGCCTGTTTAACTACCGGGACGGTCCGACAAAGCCATTTTCACCAGAGTGGTGGTCCTGTGAAGCACGTTGAGGCCTGTTTAAGTGCCAGGAAACGCGGAGAATGCAGTTTTCAACGCTCTTGAGGTCTTGTGAAGCCCGTGCAGGCCTGTTTAAGTGCGAGGAAAAATCCAGAAAGCAGTTTTCATCACTATGGAGTGGCTGACTAACGCGTGCAAGCCTGTTTAAGTGCCAGAAAGGCCAGACAAAGCCATTTCAACTACTGAAGCGGTCTTGTGAAGCTCGTGCAAGCACATTTCATTGTCAGGAAAGATCGAGAAAGCAGTGTTCAACACAGTGGTGGGACTGAGTAACGCGTGCAAGCCTATTTAAGTGCGGGAAAGGTCCAAGAAAGCCATGTTCACCACAGTGGAGGTCATGTGAAGCACGTGGAGGTCTGTTTAAGTGCCAGGAATGACAGAGAAAGCAGTTTTCACAACTCTGGAAGCCTTGTGTAGTTCATGCAAGCCTATTTAAGTGTCAGGAAAGATCGAGAAAGCAGTTTTCAACACAGTGGTGGTGCTGAGTAACTCGTACTGGCCTGTTTAAGTGCAGGTACGGTCCGACAAAGCCATTTTCACCACAGTGGAGGTCCTGTGAAGCACCTGCAGGCCTGTTTAAGGGCCAAGAAAGACGGAGAATGCAGTTTTCACCACTCTGGAAGTCTTGTGAAGTTCGTGCAGGCCTGTTTAAGTGCGAGGAAAGATCGAGAAAGTGGTTTTCATCACTGTGGCGGTGCTGAGTAACTCGTGCAAGCCTGTTTAACTGCCGGGAAGGTCCGACAATGCCATTTCCACACCTGTAGAGGTCTTGTGAATCTCGTACAAGCACATTTCAGTGTCAGGAAAGATCGAGAAAGCAGTTTTCAACACTCTCGAGGTGCTTTGGAACTCGTACAGGCCTGTTTAAGTGCGGGGAAGGTCCAACAACGCCATGTTCACCACAGTGGAGGTCCTGTGAAGCACGTGGAGGTCTGTTTAAGTGCCAGAAATGACAGAGAAAGCAGTTTTCACAACTCTGGAAGCCTTGTGTAGTTCGTGCAAGCCTGTTTAAGTGCGAGGAAGGATCGACAAAGCAGTTTTTATAACTGTGGAGAGGCTGAGTAACGCGTACATGGCTGTTTAAGTGCCTGGATGGTCAGACAAAGCCATTTCAACCACTGTAGAGGCCTTGTGAAACTCGTGCAAACAGATTTCAGAGCCAGCAAAGATCAAGAAAGCAATTTTGGACGCAGTGGAGGTCGTACTGGCCTGCTTAAGTGCAGGGACAAAGCCATTTTCACCACAGTGGAGGTCCTGTGAAGCACCTGCAGGCCTGTTTAAGCGCTACGAAAGACGGAGAATGCAGTTTTCACCACTCTGGAAGTCTTGTGAAGCTCGTGCAGGCCTGTTTAAGTGCGAGGAAAGATCGCGAAAGCAGTTTTCATCACTGTGCAGTTGCTGACTAACGCGTGCAAGCCTGTTTAAGTGCCGGGAAGGTCAGACAAAGCCATTTCACCCACTGTAGTGGTGTTGTGAAGCTCGTGCAGGCACATTTCAGTGTCAGGAAAGATCGAGAAAGCAGTTTTCAATACTGTGGTGGTGCTGAATAACGCGTGCAAGCCTGTTTAAGTGCCGGGAAGGTCCGACAAACTATTTTAACCACTGTAGAGGCCTTGTGAAGCGCGTGCAAGCACATTTGAGAGCCAGCAAAGATCGAGAAAGCATCTTTCTGCGCTGTGGAGGTGCTGCGTAACTCGTATAGACCTGTTTAACTGCCGGGACGGTCCGACAAAGCCATTTTCACCACAGTGGTGGTCCTGTTAAGCACGTGCATGCCTGTTTAAGTGCCAGGAAGGGCGGAGAATGCAGTTTTAAACGCTCTTGAGGTCTTGTGAAGCAAGTGCCGGTGTAAGCGCGATATGGGGACCCCCGTTATATGGGGACCCCCGTCCCCATATCCCTAGTGACATGGGGACCCCCCCCAGCCCCATTTCGCTAGTGATATAGGGACCCCCTCAGCGTTTTGGGGACCCCGGAAGACACGGTCCTACCTGTTCGTAAACATCCGGCGCTGGACCTTGACGATCATTGATCAGAAGGGTACGTCATCAGTGATAATTATAAAACGAGAAGCAGAGCACAACAACAAGAAGTTGTTAGTATGGCGAAGGAAGGCGAAAAAGACGTGAAAGTTGAGGAAGATGCGGCAAAAGTGAAATATACGTTCAGCGAAATTTATGACTACATTGTCCGTAAGACATATACCCATCTCATGCTGATAAACTCTACAAGCATGGGCTAAGGAAGCGTAGCAAATTCTTACCAGCGGACGGAGGGCGTTTATACTACATTGCCAGAAAAGGGAGTTAGAAACCTCGCTTGGTGGTTGAAAGTGCGGAGGAGAGGAGAATAATCGGCAGCATACTAATATTCTTTAATAATAATATTGTTGTTCTTTACTTGTACATACTATTGCATAAGCATATTTTTACTCTTGCATATATACAACTTGTTAATTTGTTCTTATATGTCTTTTCCAATTGCGTATAGAACACAAACTTTAGGGGTCCCTAAATCACCGAAGGATCCCCATATCACCAGAGTTCTGGGGACCCCCGTCTCCATATCCCTAGTGATATGGGGACCGGGGTCCCCAAATTGGGGGGTCCCCATTTCACGCAGACACCGATGTCACAGCGGATCCGATCCCCCCGAAAATCCGATCCGGGCCGGATCAGATATGCTAGCGGTTTCGATCCTACCTCAGCGGATTCGATCCGGGGTATCAACGGGTGCCATAGGGTTCCTACTGTTGACTTCTCATAATAAACTATAGTGTATTCTGGCATGCGGACCTGACATAGATACTATATAGGTTACGAGTCTACTTTGTCAGAGTATTCCTTGACTCAGAGTCTGACTTGACTAACGGGTATAACGAATATCCATGTCAAATGGTTTGGTCTGAAACAAATACAACAGTTATATAATGACTGTATAGAGCAATTGTTACAGTTCCATTGCTCTTGTTTGATGGTGGTCTTTCAAGTCCTACACACTCCATGTGGTACAAGACCCAACACTTGTCGATCCCTATAAGAGGGAAGTAACTCTGGTGATGCGGGGCTGTCCGGGTTCAGTGGGAATGGCTGCCTTTCCTTCTTCTGAAAGCAACTCGGTAACGGTGCTGAGTAGCTCGTACTGGCCTGTTTAAGTGCAGGGACAAAACCATTTTCACCACAGTGGAGGTCCTGTGAAGCACCTGCAGGCCTGTTTAAGTGCCAGGAAAGACGGAGAATGCAGTTTTTAACGCTCTTGAGGTCTTGTGAAGCTCGTGCAGGCCTGTTTAAGTGCGAGGAAAGATCGACAAAGCAGTTTTTATGACTGTGGAGTAGCTGAGTAACGCGTACAAGGCTGTTTAAGTGCCTGGATGGTCAGACAAAGCCATTTCAACCACTGTAGAGGCCTTGTGAAGCTCGTGCAAACAAATTTCAGAGCCAGCAAAGATCGAGAAAGCAGTTTTGGACACAGTAGAGGTGCTGAGTAACTCGTACTGGCCTATTTAAGTGCAGGGACGGTCCGACAAAGCCATTTTCCCCACAGTGGAGGTCCTGTGAAGCACCTGTAGGCCTGTTTAAGCGCCACGACAGACGGAGAATGCAGTTTTCACCACTCTGGAAGTCTTGTGAAGCTCGTGCAGGCCTGTTTAAGTGCCGGGAAGGTCAGACAAAGCCATTTCAACCACTATAGAGGTCTTGTTAAGCTCGTGCAAGCACATTTCAGTGTCAGGAAAGATCGAGAAAGCAGTTTTCGACACTCTGGAGGTGCTGAGTAAGTCGTGCAAGCCTGTTTAAGTTCCGGGGAGGTCGGACAAACCCATTTCAACTACTATACAGGACTTGTGAAGCTCGTGCAAGCTCATTTCAGTGTGAGGATAGATCGAGTAAGCAGTTTTCAACACTGTGGAGGTCTTGTGAAGCTCGTGCAAGCCTGTTTAATTTCCAGGAAAGATCGAGAAAGAAGTTTTCATCACTGTGGAGTGGCTGACTAACGCGTGCAAGCCTGTTTAAGTGCCGGGAAGGTCCGACAATGCCATTTCCACACCTGTAGAGGTATTGTGAAGCTCATGCAAGCACATTTCAGTGTCAGGAAAGATCGAGAAAGCAGATTTCAACACTCTAGAGGTGCTGAGTAACCCCTACAGGCCTGTTTAAGTGCGGGAAAGGTCCAACAAAGCCATGTTCACCACAGTGGAGGTCCTGTGAAGAACGTGGAGGTCCGTTTAAGTGCCAGGAATAACAGAGAAAGCAGTTTTCACAACTCTGGAAGCCTTGTAGTTCGTGCAAGCCTGTTTAAGTGCGAGGAAAGATCGACAAAGCAGTTTTAATGACTGTGGAGTGCCTGAGTAACGCGTACAAGGCTGTTTAAGTGCCTGGATGGTCAGACAAAGCCATTTCAACCACTGTAGAGGCCTTGTGAAGCTCGTGCAATCACATTTCAGAGCCAGCAATGATCAAGAAAGCAGTTTTGGACGCAGTGGAGGTGCTGAGTAGCTTGTACTGGCCTGTTTAAGTGCAGGGACAAAACCATTTTCACCACAGTGGAGGTCCTGTGAAGCACCTGCAGGCCTGTTTAAGGGCCACGAAAGACGGAGAATGCAGTTTTCACCACTCTGGAAGTCTTGTGAAGCTCGTGCAGGCCTGTTTAAGTGCCGGGAAGGTAGGACAAAGCTATTTCAACCACTGTGGTTGTCCTGTGAAGCACGTGCAGGCCTGTTTAAGTGCCAGGAAAGGCGGAGAATACAGTTTTTAACGCTCTTGAGGTCTTGTGAAGCTCGTGCTGGCCTATTTAAGTGCGAGGAAAGATCGAGAAAGCAGTTTTCATCACTATGGAGTGGCTGACTAAAGCCTGCAAGCCTGTTTAAGTGCCGGGAAGGTCAGACAAAGCCATTTCAACCACAGTAGCGGTCTTATGAAGCTCGTGCAAGCACATTTCAGTGTCAGGAAAGATCGAGAAAGCAGTTTTCAACACAGTGGTGGTGCTGAGCAACGCGTCCAAGCCTGTTTAAGTGCGGGGAAGGTCCAAGAAAGCCATGTTCACCACAGTGGAGGTCCTGTGCAGCACGTGGAGGTCTGTTTAAGTGCCAGGAATGACAGAGAAAGCAGTTTTCACAACCCTGGAAGCCTTGTGTAGTTCGTGCAAGCCTGTTTAAGTGCGAGGAAAGATCGACATAGCAGTTTTTATGACTGTGGAGTGGCTGAGTAACACGTACAAGGCTGTTTAAGTGCCTGGATGGTCAGACAAAGCCATTTCAACCACTGTAGAGGCCTTGTGAAGCTCGTGCAATCACATTTCAGAGCCAGCAAAGATCAAGAAAGCAGTTTTGGACGCAGTGGAGGTGCTGAGTAGCTCGTACTGGCCTGTTTAAGTGCAGGGACAAAACCATTTTCACCACAGTGGAGGTCCTGTGAAGCACCTGCAGGCCTGTTTAAGGGCCACGAAAGACGGAGAATGCAGTTTTCACCACTCTGGAAGTCTTGTGAAGCTCGTGCAGGCCTGTTTAAGTGCCGGGAAGGTCAGACAAAGCTATTTCAACCACTCTGGAAGACTTGTGAAGCTCGTGCAGGCCTGTTTAAGTGCGAGGAAAGATCGACAAAGCAGTTTTTATGACTGTGGAGTGGCTGACTAACGCGTACAAGGCTGTTTAAGTGCCTGGATGGTCAGACAAAGCCATTTCAACCACTGTAGAGGCCTTGTGAAGCTCTTGCAAACGCATTTCAGAGCCAGCAAAGATCAAGAAAGCAGTTTTGGTCGCAGTGGAGGTGCTGAGTAACTCGTACTGGCCTGTTTAAGTGCAGGGACAAAGCCATTTTCACCACAGTGGAGGTCCTGTGAAGCACCTGCAGACATGTTTAAGCGCCACGAAAGACGGAGAATGCAGTTTTCACCACTCTGGAAGTCTTGTGAAGCTCGTGCAGGTCTGTTTAAGTGCCAGGAAGGTTAGACAAAGCTATTTCAACCATTGTGGTGGTCCTGTGAAGCACGTGCAGGCCTGTTTAAGTGCCAGGAAAGATCGAGAAAGCAGTTTTCATCACTATGGAGTGGCTGACTAACGCCTGCAAGCCTGTTTAAGTGCCGGGAAGGTCAGACAAAGCCATTTCAACCACTGTAGCGGTCTTGTGAAGCTCGTGCAAGCACATTTCAGTGTCAGGAAATATCGAGAAAGCAGTTTTCAACACAGTGGTGGTGCTGAGTAACGCGTCCAAGCCTGTTTAAGTGCGGGGAAGGTCCAAGAAAGCCATGTTCACCACAGTGGAGGTCCTGTGCAGCACGTGGAGATCTGTTTAAGTGCCAGGAATGACAGAGAAAGCAGTTTTCACAACCACTGTAGAGGCCTTGTGAAGCTCGTGCAAGCACATTTGAGAGCCAGCAAAGATCGAGAAAGCATCTTTCGGCGCTGTGGAGGTGCTGAGTAACTCGTATAGGCCTGTTTAACTGCCGGGACGGTCCGACAAAGCCATTTTGACCACAGTGATGGTCCTGTGAAGCACGTGCAGGCCTGTTTAAGTGCCAGGAAAGGCGGAGAATGCAGTTTTAAACGCTCGTGAGGTCTTGTGAAGCTCGTGCAGGCCTGTTTAAGTGCGAGGAAAGATCGAGAAAGCAGTTTTCATCACTATGGAGTGGCTGACTAACGTCTGCAAGCCTGTTTGAGTGCCGGGAAGGTCAGACAAAGCCATTTCAACCACAGTAGCGGTCTTGTGAAGCTCGTGCAAGCACATTTCAGTGTCAGGAAAGATCGAGAAAGCAGTTTTCAACGCAGTGGTGGTGCTGAGCAACGCGTCCAAGCCTGTTTAAGTGCGGGGAAGGTCCAAGAAAGCCATGTTCACCACAGTGGAGGTCCTGTGCAGCACGTGGAGGTCTGTTTAATTGCCAGGAATGACAGAGAAAGCAGTTTTCACAACCCTGGAAGCCTTGTGTAGTTCGTGCAAGCCTGTTTAAGTGCGAGGAAAGATCGACAAAGCAGTTTTTATGACTGTGGAGTGGCTGAGTAACGCGTACAAGGCTGTTTAAGTGCCTGGATGGTCAGACAAAGCCATTTCAACCACTGTATATAGAGGGCCTTGCGAAGCTCGTGCAATCACATTTCAGAGCCAGCAAAGATCAACAAAGCAGTTTTGGACGCAGTGGAGGTGCTGAGTAGCTCGTCCTGGCCTGTTTAAGTGCAGAGACAAAACCATTTTCACCACAGTGGAGGTCATGTGAAGCACCTGCAGGCCTGTTTAAGCGCCACGAAAGACGGAGAATGCAGTTTTCACCACTCTGGAAGACTTGTGAAGCTCGTGCAGGCCTGTTTAAGTGCGAGGAAAGATCGACAAAGCAGTTTGTATGACTGTGGAGTGGCTGACTAACGAGTACAAGGCTGTTTAAGTGCCTGGATGGTCAGACAAAGCCATTTCAACCACTGTAGAGGCCTTGTGAAGCTCGTGCAACCACATCTGAGAGCCAGCAAAGATCGAGAAAGCATCTTTCGGCGCTGTGGAGGTGCTGAGTAACTCGTACAGGCCTGTTCAACTGCCGGGATGGTCCGACAAAGCCATTTTCACCACAGTGGTGGTCCTGTGAAGCACGTGCAGGCCTGTTTAAGTGCCAGGAAAGGCGGAGAATGCAGTTTTAAACGCTCGTGAGGTCTTGTGAAGCTCGTGCAGGCCTGTTTAAGTGCGAGGAAAGATCGAGAAAGCAGTTTTCATCACTGTGGAGTGGCTGAATAACGCCTGCAAGCCTGTTTAAGTGCCGGGAAGGTCAGACAAAGCCATTTCAACCACTGTAGCGGTCTTGTGAAGCTCGTGCAAGCACATTTCAGTGTCAGGAAAGATGGAGAAAGCAGTTTTCAACACAGTGGTGGTGCATGCTGAGTAACGCGTCCAAGCCTGTTTAAGTGCGGGGAAGGTCCAAGAAAGCCATGTTCACCACAGTGGAAGTCCTGTGCAGCACGTGGAGATCTGTTTAAGTGCCAGGAATGACAGAGAAAGCAGTTTTCACAACCCTGGAAGCCTTGTGTAGTTCGTGCAAGCCTGTTTAAGTGCCAGGAAAGGCGGGGAATGTAGCTTTCAACGCTCTTGAGGTCTTTTGAAGCTCGTGCAGCCTTTTTAAGTGCGAGGAAAGATCGAGAAAGCAGTTTTCCTCACTGTGGAGTGGCTGACTAACGCGTGCAAGCCTGTTTAAGTGCCGGGAAGGTCAGACAAAGCCATTTCACCCACTGTAGCTGTCTTGTGAAGCTCGTGCAAGCACATTTCAGTGTCAGGAAAGATCGAGAAGGCAGTTTTCAGCACAGTGGTGGTGCTGAGTATCGCGTGCAAGCCTGTTTAAGTGCCGGGAAGGTCCCACAAACCATTTTAACCACTGTAGAGGCCTTGTGAAGCTCGTGCAAGCACATTTGAGAGCCAGCAAAGATCGAGAAAGCATCTTTCGGGGCTGTGGAGGTGCTGAGTAACTCGTATAGGCCTGTTTAACTGCCGAAACGGTCCGACAAAGCCATTTTCACCACAGTGGTGGTCCTGTGAAGCACGTGCAGGCCTCTTTAAGTGCCAGGAAAGGCGGAGAATGCAGTTTTAAACGCTCGTGAAGTCTTGTGAAGCTCGTGCAGGCCTGTTTAAGTGCGAGGAAAGATCGAGAAAGCAGTTTTCATCACTATGGAGTGGCTGACTAAAGCCTGCAAGCCTGTTTAAGTGCCGGGAAGGTCAGACAAAGCCATTTCAACCACTGTAGCGGTCTTGTGAAGCTCGTGCAAGCACATTTCAGTGTCAGGAAAGATCGAGAAAGCAGTTTTCAACACAGTGGTGGTGCTGAGTAACGCGTCCAAGACTGTTTAAGTGCGGGGAAGGTCCAAGAAAGCCATGTTCACCACAGTGGAGGTCCTGTGCAGCACGTGGAGGTCTGTTTAATTGCCAGGAATGACAGAGAAAGCAGTTTTCACAACCCTGGAAGCCTTGTGTAGTTCGTGCAAGCCTGTTTAAGTGCGAGGAAAGATCGACAAAGCAGTTTTTATGACTGTGGAGTGGCTGAGTAACACGTACAAGGCTGTTTAAGTGCCTGGATGGTCAGACAAAGCCATTTCAACCACTGTAGAGGCCTTGTGAAGCTCGTGCAATCACATTTCAGAGCCAGCAAAGATCAAGAAAGCAGTTTTGGACGCAGTGGAGGTGCTGAGTAGCTTGTACTGGCCTGTTTAAGTGCAGGAACAAAACCATTTTCACCACAGTGGAGGTCCTGTGAAGCACCTGCAGGCCTGTTTAAGCGCCACGAAAGTCGGAGAATGAAGTTTTCACCACTCTGGAAGACTTGTGAAGCTCGTGCAGGCCTGTTTAAGTGCGAGGAAAGATCGACAAAGCAGTTTTTATGACTGTGGAGTTGCTGACTAACGCGTACAAGGCTGTTTAAGTGCCTGGATGGTCAGACAAAGCCATTTCAACCACTGTAGAGGCCTTGTGAAGCTCGTGCAAACACATTTCAGAGCCAGCAAAGATCAAGAAAGCAGTTTTGGTCGCAGTGGAGGTGCTGAGTAACTCGTACTGGCCTGTTTAAGTGCAGGGACAAAGCCATTTTCACCACAGTGGAGGTCCTGTGAAGCACCTACAGACCTGTTTAAGGGCCACGAAAGACGGAGAATGCAGTTTTCACCACTCTGGAAGTCTTGTGAAGCTCGTGCAGGCCTGTTTAAGTGCCAGGAAGGTTAGACAAAGCTATTTCAACCACTGTGGTGGTCCTGTGAAGCACGTGCAGGCCCGTTTAAGTGCCAGGAAAGGCGGAGAATGCAGTTTTTAACGCTCTTGAGGTCTTGTGAAGCTCGTGCAGGCCTGTTTAAGTGCGAGGAAAGATCGAGAAAGCAGTTTTCATCACTATGGAGTGGCTGACTAACGCCTGCAAGCCTGCTTAAGTGCCGGGAAGGTCAGACAAAGCCATTTTAACCACTGTAGCGGTCTTGTGAAGCTCGTGCAAGCACATTTCAGTGTCAGGAAAGATCGAGAAAGCAGTTTTCAACACAGTGGTGGTGCTGAGTAACGCGTCCAAGCCTGTTTAAGTGCGGGGAAGGTCCAAGAAAGCCATGTTCACCACAGTAGAGTTCCTGTGCAGCACGTGGAGGTCTGTTTAAGTGCCAGGAATGACAGAGAAAGCAGTTTTCACAACCCTGGAAGCCTTGTGTAGTTCGTGCAAGCCTGTTTAAGTGCGAGGAGTGATCGACAAAGCAGTTTTTATGACTGTGGAGTGGCTGAGTAACGCGTACAAGGCTGTTTAAGTACCTGGATGGTCAGACAAAGCCATTTCAACCACTGTATATAGAGGGCCTTGCGAAGCTCGTGCAATCACATTTCAGAGCCAGCAAAGATCAACAAAGCAGTTTTGGACGCAGTGGAGGTGCTGAGTAGCTCGTCCTGGCCTGTTTAAGTGCGGAGACAAAACCATTTTCACCACAGTGGAGGTCCTGTGAAGCACCTGCAGGCCTGTTTAAGCGCCACGAAAGACGGAGAATGCAGTTTTCACCACTCTGGAAGACTTGTGAAGCTCGTGCAGGCCTGTTTAAGTGCGAGGAAAGATCGACAAAGCAGTTTTTATGAATGTGGAGTGGCTGACTAACGCGTACAAGGCTGTTTAAATGCCTGGATGGTCAGACAAAGCCATTTAAACCACTGTAGAGGCCTTGTGTAGCTCGTGCAAGCACATTTGAGAGCCAGCAAAGATCGAGAAAGCATCTTTCGGCGCTGTGGAGGTGCTGAGTAACTCGTAGAGGCCTATTCAACTGCCGGGACGGTCCGACAAAGCCATTTTCACCACAGTGGTGGTCCTGTGAAGCACGTGCAGGCCTGTTTAAGTGCCAGGAAAGGCGGAGAATGCAGTTTTAAACGCTCGTGAGGTCTTGTGAAGCTCGTGCAGGCCTGTTTAAGTGCGAGGAAAGATCGAGAAAGCAGTTTTCATCACTATGGAGTGGCTGACTAACGCCTGCAAGCCTGTTTAAGTGCCGGGAAGGTCAGACAAAGCCATTTCAATCACTGTAGCGGTCTTGTGAAGCTCGTGCAAGCACATTTCAGTGTCAGGAAAGATGGAGAAAGCAGTTTTCAACACAGTGGTGGTGCATGCTGAGTAACGCGTCCAAGCCTGTTTAAGTGCGAGGAAGGTCCAAGAAAGCCATGTTCACCACAGTGGAAGCCCTGTGCAGCACGTGGAGATCTGTTTAAGTGCCAGGAATGACAGAGAAAGCAGTTTTCACAACCCTGGAAGCCTTGTGTAGTTCGTGCAAGCCTGTTTAAGTGCCAGGAAAGGCGGGGAATGTAGCTTTCAACGCTCTTGAGGTCTTTTGAAGCTCGTGCAGCCTTTTTAAGTGCGAGGAAAGATCGAGAAAGCAGTTTTCCTCACTGTGCAGTGGCTGACTAACGCGTGCAAGCCTGTTTAAGTGCCGGGAAGGTCAGACAAAGCCATTTCACCCACTGTAGCTGTCTTGTGAAGCTCGTGCAAGCACATTTCAGTGTCAGGAAAGATCGAGAAGGCAGTTTTCAGCACAGTGGTGGTGCTGAGTATCGCGTGCAAGCCTGTTTAAGTGCCGGGAAGGTCCCACAAACCATTTTAACCACTGTAGAGGCCTTGTGAAGCTCGTGCAAGCACATTTGAGAGCCAGCAAAGATCGAGAAAGCATCTTTCGGCGCTGTGGAGGTGCTTAGTAACTCGTATAGGCCTGTTTAACTGCCGGGACGGTCCGACAAAGCCATTTTCACCACAGTGGTGGTCCTGTGAAGCACGTGCAGGCCTCTTTAAGTGCCAGGAAAGGCGGAGAATGCAGTTTTAAACGCTCGTGAAGTCTTGTGAAGCTCGTGCAGGCCTGTTTAAGTGCGAGGAAAGATCGAGAAAGCAGTTTTCATCACTATGGAGTGACTGACTAACGCCTGCAAGCCTGTTTAAGTGCCGGGAAGGTCAGACAAAGCCATTTCAACCACAGTAGCGGTCTTGTGAAGCTCGTGCAAGCACATTTCAGTGTCAGGAAAGATGGAGAAAGCAGTTTTCAACACAGTGGTGGTGCTGAGCAACACGTCCAAGCCTGTTTAAGTGCGGGGAAGGTCCAAGAAAGCCATGTTCACCACAGTGGAGGTCCTGTGCAGCACGTGGAGGTCTGTTTAATTGCCAGGAATGACAGAGAAAGCAGTTTTCACAACCCTGGAAGCCTTGTGTAGTTCGTGCAAGCCTGTTTAAGTGCGAGGAAAGATCGACAAAGCAGTTTTTATGACTGTGGAGTGGCTGAGTAACACGTACAAGGCTGTTTATGTGCCTGGATGGTCAGACAAAGCCATTTCAACCACTGTAGAGGCCTTGTGAAGCTCGTGCAATCACATTTCAGAGCCAGCAAAGATCAAGAAAGCAGTTTTGGACGCAGTGGAGGTGCTGGGTAGCTCGTACTGGCCTGTTTAAGTGCAGGGACAAAGCCATTTTCACCACAGTGGAGGTCCTGTGAAGCACCTGCAGGCCTGTTTAAGCGCCACGAAAGTCGGAGAATGAAGTTTTCACCACTCTGGAAGTCTTGTGAAGCTCGTGCAGGCCTGTTTAAGTGCGAGGAAAGATCGACAAAGCAGTTTTTATGACTGTGGAGTTGCTGACTAACGCGTACAAGGCTGTTTAAGTGCCTGGATGGTCAGACAAAGCCATTTCAACCACTGTAGAGGCCTTGTGAAGCTCGTGCAATCACATTTCAGAGCCAGCAAAGATCAAGAAAGCAGTTTTGGACGCAGTGGAGGTGCTGAGTAGCTCGTACTGGCCTGTTTAAGTGCAGGGACAAAGCCATTTTCACCACAGTGGAGGTCCTGTGAAGCACCTGCAGACCTGTTTAAGCGCCACGAAAGACGGAGAATGCAGTTTTCACCACTCTGGAAGTCTTGTGAAGCTCGTGCAGGCCTGTTTAAGTGCCAGGAAGGTTAGACAAAGCTATTTCAACCACTGTGGTGGTCCTGTGAAGCACGTGCAGGCCTGTTTAAGTGCCAGGAAAGACGGAGAATGCAGTTTTTAACGCTCTTGAGGTCTTGTGAAGCTCGTGCAGGCCTGTTTAAGTGCGAGGAAAGATCGAGAAAGCAGTTTTCATCACTATGGAGTGGCTGACTAACGCCTGCAAGCCTGCTTACGTGCCGGGAAGGTCAGACAAAGCCATTTCAACCACTGTAGCGGTCTTGTGAAGCTCGTGCAAGCACATTTCAGTGTCAGGAAAGATGGAGAAAGCAGTTTTCAACACAGTGGTGGTGCTGAGTAACGCGTCCAAGCCTGTTTAAGTGCGGGGAAGGTCCAAGAAAGCCATGTTCACCACAGTGGAGGTCCTGTGCAGCACGTGGAGATCTGTTTAAGTGCCAGGAATGACAGCGAAAGCAGTTTTCACAACCACTGTAGAGGCCTTGTGAAGCTCGTGCAAGCACATTTGAGAGCCAGCAAAGATCGAGAAAGCATCTTTCCGCGCTGTGGAGGTGCTGAGTAACTCGTATAGGCCTGTTTAACTGCCGGGACGGTCCGACAAAGCCATTTTCACCACAGTGGTGGTCCTGTGAAGCACGTGCAGGCCTGTTTAAGTGCCAGGAAAGGCGGAGAATGCAGTTTTAAACGCTCGTGAGGTCTTATGAAGCTCGTGCAGGCCTGTTTAAGTGCGAGGAAAGATCGAGAAAGCAGTTTTCATCACTATAGAGTGGCTGACTAACGTCTGCAAGCCTGTTTGAGTGCCGGGAAGGTCAGACAAAGCCATTTCAACCACAGTAGCGGTCTTGTGAAGGTCGTGCAAGCACGTTTCAGTGTCAGGAAAGATGGAGAAAGCAGTTTTCAACACAGTGGTGGTGCTGAGCAACGCGTCCAAGCCTGTTTAAGTGCGGGGAAGGTCCAAGAAAGCCATGTTCACCACAGTGGAGGTCCTGTGCAGCACGTGGAGGTCTGTTTAATTGCCAGGAATGACAGAGAAAGCAGTTTTCACAACCCTGGAAGCCTTGTGTAGTTCGTGCAAGCCTGTTTAAGTGCGAGGAAAGATCGACAAAGCAGTTTTTATGACTGTGGAGTGGCTGAGTAACGCGTACAAGGCTGTTTAAGTACCTGGATGGTCAGACAAAGCCATTTCAACCACTGTATATAGAGGGCCTTGCGAAGCTCGTGCAATCACATTTCAGAGCCAGCAAAGATCAACAAAGCAGTTTTCGACGCAGTGGAGGTGCTGAGTAGCTCGTACTTGCCTGTTTAAGTGCAGGGACAAAACCATTTTCACCACAGTGGAGGTCCTGTGAAGCACCTGCAGGCCTGTTTAAGCGCCACGAAAGACGGAGAATGCAGTTTTCACCACTCTGGAAGACTTGTGAAGCTCGTGCAGGCCTGTTTAAGTGCGAGGAAAGATCAACAAAGCAGTTTTAATGACTGTGGGGTGGCTGACTAACGCGTACAAGGCTGTTTAAGTGCCTGGATGGTCAGACAAAGCCATTTCAACCACTGTAGAGGCCTTGTGAAGCTCGTGTAAACAGATTTCAGAGCCAGCAAAGATCAAGAAAGCAGTTTTGGTCGCAGTGGAGGTGCTGAGTAACTCGTACTGGCCTGTTTAAATGCAGGGACAAAGCCATTTTCACCACAGTGGAGGTCCTGTGATGCACCTGCAGACCTGTTTAAGGGCCACGAAAAACGGAGAATGCAGTTTTCACCACTCTGGAAGTCTTGTGAAGCTCGTGCAGGCCTGTTTAAGTGCGAGGAAAGATCGAGAAAGCAGTTTTCATCACTATGGAGTGGCTGAATAAAGCCTGCAAGCCTGTTTAAGTGCCGGGAAGGTCAGACAAAGCCATTTCAACCACTGTAGCGGTCTTGTGAAGCTCGTGCAAGCACACTTCAGTGTCAGGAAAGATGGAGAAAGCAGTTTTCAACACAGTGGTGGTGCATGCTGAGTAACGCGTCCAAGCCTGTTTAAGTGCGGGGAAGGTCCAAGAAAGCCATGTTCACCACAGTGGAAGTCCTGTGCAGCACGTGGAGATCTGTTTAAGTGCCAGGAATGACAGAGAAAGCAGTTTTCACAACCCTGGAAGCCTTGTGTATTTCGTGCAAGCCTGTTTAAGTGCCAGGAAAGGCGGGGAATGTAGCTTTCAACGCTCTTGAGGTCTTTTGAAGCTCGTGCACCCTTTTTAAGCGCGAGGAAAGATCGAGAAAGCAGTTTTCCTCACTGTGGAGTGGCTGACTAACGCCTGCAAGCCTGTTTAAGTGCCGGGAAGGTCAGACAAAGCCATTTCACCCACTGTAGCTGTCTTGTGAAGCTCGTGCAAGCACATTTCAGTGTCAGGAAAGATCGAGAAGGCAGTTTTCAGCACAGTGGGGGTGCTGAGTATCGCGTGCAAGCCTGTTTAAGTGCCGGGAAGGTACCACAAACCATTTTAACCACTGTAGAGGCCTTGTGAAGCTCGTGCAAGCACATTTGAGAGCCAGCAAAGATCGAGAAAGCATCTTTCGACGCTGTGGAGGTGCTGAGTTACTCGTATAGGCCTGTTTAACTGCCGGGACGGTCCGACAAAGCCATTTTCACCACAGTGGTGGTCCTGTGAAGCACGTGCAGGCCTGTTTAAGTGCCAGGAAAGGCGGAGACTGCAGTTTTAAACGCTCGTGAGGTCTTGTCGAAGCTCGTGCAGGCCTGTTTAAGTGCGAGGAAAGATCGAGAAAGCAGTTTTCATCACTATGGAGTGGCTGACTAAAGCCTGCAAGCCTGTTTAAGTGCCGGGAAGGTCAGACAAAGCCATTTCAACCACTGTAGCGGTCTTGTGAAGCTCGTGCAAGCACATTTCAGTGTCAGGAAAGATCGAGAAAGCAGTTTTCAACACAGTGGTGGTGCATGCTGAGTAACGCGTCCAAGCCTGTTTAAGTGCGGGGAAGGTCCAAGAAAGCCATGTTCACCACAGTGGAGGTCCTGTGCAGCACGTGGAGATCTGTTTAAGTGCCAGGAATGACAGAGAAATCAGTTTTCACAACCCTGGAAGCCTTGTGTAGTTCGTGCAAGCCTGTTTAAGTGCCAGGAAAGGCGGGGAATGTAGCTTTCAACGCTCTTGAGGTCTTTTGAAGCTCGTGCAGCCTTTTTAAGTGCGAGGAAAGATCGAGAAAGCAGTTTTCCTCACTGTGGAGTGGCTGACTAACGCGTGCAAGCCTGTTTAAGTGCCGGGAAGGTCAGACAAAGCCATTTCACCCACTGTAGCTGTCTTGTGAAGCTCGTGCAAGCACATTTCAGTGTCAGGAAAGATCGAGAAGGCAGTTTTCAGCACAGTGGTGGTGCTGAGTATCGCGTGCAAGCCTGTTTAAGTGCCGGGAAGGTCCCACAAACCATTTTAACCACTGTAGAGGCCTTGTGAAGCTCGTGCAAGCACATTTGAGAGCCAGAAAAATCGAGAAAGCATCTTTCGGCGCTGTGGAGGTGCTGAGTAACTCGTATAGGCCTGTTTAACTGCCGAAACGGTCCGACAAAGCCATTTTCACCACAGTGGTGGTCCTGTGAAGCACGTGCAGGCCTGTTTAAGTGCCAGGAAAAGCGGAGAATGCAGTTTTAAACGCTCGTGAGGTCTTGTCAACCTCGTGCAGGCCTGTTTAAGTGCGAGGAAAGATCGAGAAAGCAGTTTTCATCACTATGGAGTGGCTGACTAACGCCTGCAAGCCTGTTTAAGTGCCGGGAAGGTCAGACAAAGCCATTTCAACCACAGTAGCGGTCTTGTGAAGCTCGTGCAAGCACATTTCAGTGTCAGGAAAGATCGAGAAAGCAGTTTTCAACACAGTGGTGGTGCTGAGCAACGCGTCCAAGCCTGTTTAAGTGCGGGGAAGGTCCAAGAAAGCCATGTTCACCACAGTGGAGGTCCTGTGCAGCACGTGGAGGTCTGTTTAAGTGCCAGGAATGACAGAGAAAGCAGTTTTCACAACCCTGGAAGCCTTTTGTAGTTCGTGCAAGCCTGTTTAAGTGCGAGGAAAGATCGACAAAGCAGTTTTAATGACTGTGGAGTGGCTGAGTAACGCGTACAAGGCTGTTTAAGTGCCAGGATGGTCAGACAAAGCCATTTCAACCACTGTAGAGGCCTTGTGAAGCTCGTGCAGTCACATTTCAGAGCCAGCAAAGATCAAGAAAGCAGTTTTGGACGCAGTGGAGGTGCTGAGTAGCTCGTACTGGCCCGTTTAAGTGCAGGGACAAAACCATTTTCACCACAGTGGAGGTCCTGTGAAGCACCTGCAGGCCTGTTTAAGGGCCACGAAAGACGGAGAATGCAGTTTTCACCACTCTGAAAGTCTTGTGAAGCTCGTGCAGGCCTGTTTAAGTGCCGGAAGGTCAGACAAAGCTATTTCAACCACTGTGGTGGTCCTGTGAAGCACGTGCAGGCCTGTTTATGTGCCAGGAAAGGCGGAGAATGCAGTTTTTAACGCTCTTGAGGTTTTGTCAAGCTCGTGCAGTCCGGTTTAAGTGCGAGGAAAGATCGAGAAAGCAGTTTTCATCACTATGGAGTGGCTGACTAACGCCTGCAAGCCTGTTTAACTCTTTACCCCCGACGCGCATGCGCAGAAATCAATCTCGTAGCCACGAGACAAGATATTGAAAAATGGCGATTTTGTATCATGACGATTGATAGCGTTATATCTTGTAAACTAGCTGAGTTCACAGGTTGATAGTTAGGCTTAGTTTAATCAAAAACTAACCTGCTTTACTCAGGAAGTAGTCATACGAGTTGATAGTGAAGTTCGACTAAGCCAGAACGGATGAAAAGCGGGTACTCGCTATCCATTGGAAATGACTGGAAATCCGTGGCCAAACTCCCAGCGAAGGTACGTTTTCATTGTTGTTTAGATGATTAGCTAGAAACAATTCTGTAGAACCAGTTGCGCGTAGGATACAAGCTGTTCTGTGACAATGCTAGGTTCAACACGGTCGGCAGCCAAACTTCGAACGCGATTTCCGGGGAAAGTCCCTATGGGACACCCCGCCTAATTATGCTTCGCTCGACTCCCTGTGGCTTATAATAACTATGTACTAATTCAAAAATACGCAGCTGTGACGATAAATAGCCGGAAGCTAACTCGGGCGCATACGGGCGCTATCGGGTTTAAAGGTTGTCAAAATTCCGGGCGCATACGGGCGTTATCGGGGGTAAAGAGTTAAGTGCCGGGAAGGTCAGACAAAGCCATTTCAACCACTGTAGCGGTCTTGTGAAGCTCGTGCAAGCACATTTCAGTGTCAGGAAAGATCGAGAAAGCAGTTTTCAACACAGTGGTGGTGCTGAGTAACGCGTCCAAGCCTGTTTAAGTGCGGGGAAGGTCCAAGAAAGCCATGTTCACCACAGTGGAGGTCCTGTGCAGCACGTGGAGATCTGTTTAAGTGCCAGGAATGACAGAGAAAGCAGTTTTCACAACCCTGGAAGCCTTGTGTAGTTCGTGCAAGCCTGTTTAAGTACCAGGAAAGGCGGAGAATGTAGCTTTCAACGCTCTTGAGGTCTTTGGAAGCTCGTGCAGCCTTTTTAAGTGCGAGGAAAGATCGAGAAAGCAGTTTTCCTCTCTGTGGAGTGGCTGACTAACGCATGCATGCCTGTTTAAGTGCCGGGAAGGTCAGACAAAGCCATTTCACCCACTGTAGCTGTCTTGTGAAGCTCGTGCAAGCACATTTCAGTGTCAGGAAAGATCGAGAAGGCAGTTTTCAGCACAGTGGTGGTACTGAGTATCGCGTGCAAGCCTGTTTTAGTGCCGGGAAGGTCCCACAAACCATTTTAACCACTGCAGAGGCCTTGTGAAGCTCGTGCAAGCACATTTGAGAGCCAGCAAAGATCGAGAAAGCATCTTTCGGCGCTGTGGAGGTGCTGAGTAACTCGTATAGGCTTGTTCAACTGCCGGGACGGTCCGACAAAGCCATTTTCACCACAGTGGTGGTCCTGTGAAGCACGTGCAGGCCTGTTTAAGTTCCAGGAAAGGCGGAGAATGCAGTTTTAAACGCTCGTGAGGTCTTGTGAAGCTCGTGCAGGCCTGTTTAAGTGCGAGGAAAGATCGAGAAAGCAGTTTTCATCACTATGGAGTGGCTGACTAACGCCTGCAAGCCTGTTTAAGTGCCGGGAAGGTCAGACAAAGCCATTTCAACCACATGCAGTAGCAGTCTTGTGAAGCTCGTGCAAGCACATTTCAGTGTCAGGAAAGATCGAGAAAGCAGTTTTCAACACAGTGGTGGTGCTGAGCAACGCGTCCAAGCCTGTTTAAATGCGGGGAAGGTCCAAGAAAGCCATGTTCACCACAGTGGAGGTCCTGTGCAGCACGTGGAGTTCTGTTTAAGTGCCAGGAATGACAGAGAAAGCAGTTTTCACAACCCTGGAAGCCTTGTGTAGTTCGTGCAAGCCTGTTTAAGTGCGAGGAAAGATCGACAAAGCAGTTTTTATGACTGTGAAGTGGCTGAGTAACGCGTATACAAGGCTGTTTAAGTGCCTGGATGGTCAGACAAAGCCATTTCAACCACTGTAGAGGCCTTGTGAAGCTCGTGCAATCACATTTCAGAGCCAGCAAAGATCAAGAAAGCAGTTTTGGACGCAGTGGAGGTGCTGAGTAGCTCGTACTGGCCTGTTTAAGTGGAGGGACAAAATCATTTTCACCACAGTGGAGGTCCTGTGAAGCACCTGCAGGACTGTTTAAGCACCACGAAAGACGGAGAATGCAGTTTTCACCACTCTGGAAGTCTTGTGAAGCTCCTGCAGGCGTGTTTAAGTGCCGGGAAGGTCAGACAAAGCTATTTCAACCACTGTGGTGGTCCTGTGAAGCACGTGCAGGCCTGTTTAAGTGCCAGGAAAGGCGGAGAATGCAGTTTTTAACGCTCTTGAGGTCTTGTGAAGCTCGTGCAGGCCTGTTTAAGTGCGAGGAAAGTTCGACAAAGCAGTTTTTATGACTGTGGAGTGGCTGACTAACGCGTACAAGGCTGTTTAAGTGCCTGGATGGTCAGACAAAGCCATTTCAACCACTGTAGAGGCCTTGTGAAGCTCGTGCAAACACATTTCAGAGCCAGCAAAGATCAAGAAAGCAGTTTTGGACACAGTGGAGGTGCTGAGTAACTCGTACTGGCCTATTTAAGTGCAGGGACGGTCCGACAAAGCCATTTTCACCACAGTGGAGGTCCTGTGAAGCACCTGCAGGCCTGTTTAAGCACTACGACAGACGGAGAATGTAGTTTTCACCACTCTGGAAGTCTTGTGAAGCTCGTGCAGGCCTGTTTAAGTGCCGGGAAGGTCAGACAAAGCCATTTCAACCACTATAGAGGTCTTGTTAAGCTCGTGCAAGCACATTTCAGTGTCAGGAAAGATCGAGAAAGCAGTTTGCGACACTCTGGAGGTGCTGAGTAAGTCGTGCAAGCCTGTTTAAGTTCCGGGGAGGTCGGTCAAACCCATTTCAACTACTATACAGGACTTGTGAAGCTCGTGCAAGCTCATTTCAGTGTCAGGATAGATCGAGTGAGCAGTTTTCAACACTGTGGAGGTCTTGTGAAGCTCGTGCAAGCCTGTTTAATTTCCAGGAAAGATCGAGAAAGCAGTTTTCATCATTGTGGAGTGGCTGACTAACGCGTGCAAGCCTGTTTAAGTGCCGGGAAGGTCCGACAATGCCATTTCCACACCTGTAGAGGTATTGTAAAGCTCGTGCAAGCACATTTCAGTGTCAGGAAAGATCGAGAAAGCAGATTTCAACACTCTGGAGGTGCTGAGTAACCCCTACAGGCCTGTTTAAGTGCGGGAAAGGTCCAACAAAGCCATGTTCACCACAGTGGAGGTCCTGTGAAGAACGTGGAGGTCTGTTTAAGTGCCAGCTAGGAATAACAGAGAAAGCAGTTTTCACAACTCTGGAAGCCTTGTGTAGTTCGTGCAAGCCTGTTTAAGTGCGAGGAAGGATCGACAAAGCACTTTTTATGACTGTGCAGTGGCTGAGTAACGCGTACAAGGCTGTTTAAGTGCCTGGATGGTCAGACAAAGCCATTTCAACCACTGTAGAGGCCTTGTGCAGCTCGTGCAAACAGATTTCAGAGCCAGCAAAGATCAAGAAAGCAGTTTTGGATGCAGTGGAGGTCGTACTGGCCTGTTTAAGTGCAGGGAAAAAGCCAAACAGATTTCAGAGCCAGCAAAGATCAAGAAAGCAGTTTTGGACGCAGTGGAGGTCGTATAGGCCTGTTTAACTGCCGGGACGGTCCGACAAAGCCATTTTCACAACAGTGGTGGTCCTGTGAAGCACGTGCAGGCCAGTTTAAGTGCCAGGAAAGGCGGAGAATGCAGTTTTCAACGCTCTTGAGGTGTTGTGCAGGCCTGTTTAAGTGCGAGGAAAGATCGAGAAAGCAGTTTTCAACACAGTGGTGGTGCTGAGTTACGCGTGCAAGCCTGTTTAAGTGCGGGGAATGACCAAGGAAGCCATGTTCACCACAGTAGAGGTCCTGTGAAGCACCTGCAGGCCTGTTTAAGGGCCACGAAAGACGGAGAATGCACTTTTCACCACTCTGGAAGTCTTGTGAAGCTCGTGCAGGCCTGATTAAGTGCCGGGAAGTTCAGACAAAGCCATTTCAACCCACTGTTGAGGTCTTGTTAAGGTCGTGCAAGCACACTTCAGTGTCAGGAAAGATCGAGAAAGCTGCTTAGTAACTCGTGCAGACCTGTTTAAGTGTCAGGAAGGTCCGACAAAGCCATTTTAATCACTCTGGAGCTCCTGTGAAGCTCGTGCAAGCCTGTTTAAGAGTCAGGAAAGATCGCGAAAGCAGTTTTCATGACTGTGGAGTGGCTGAGTAACTCGTGGAGACCTGTTTAAGTTCCGAGGAGGTCGGACAAACCCATTTCAACTACTATACAGGACTTGTGAAGCTCGTGCAAGCACATTTCAGTGTCAGGATAGATCTAGTAAGCAGTTTTCAACACTGTGGAGGTCTTGTGAAGCTCGTGCAAGCCTGTTTAATTGCCAGTAAAGATCGATAAAGCGGTTTTCATGACTGTGGAGTTGCTGAGTAACTCGTGCAAGCCTGTTTAAGTGCCGGGAAGGTCCGACAATGCCATTTCCACACCTGTAGAGGTCTTGTGAAGCTCGTACAAGCACATTTCAGTGTCAGGAAACATCGTGAAAGCAGTTTTCACTGCTCTGGAGGTGCTGAGTAACTCCTACAGGCCTGTTTAAGTGCGGGAAAGGTCCAACAAAGCCATGTTCACCACAGTGGAGGTCCTGTGAAACACGTGGAGGTCTGTTTAAGTGCCAGGAATGACAGAGAAAGCAGTTTTCACAACTCTGGAAGTCTTGTGTAGTTCGTGCAAGCCTGTTTAAGTGCGAGGAAGGATCGACAAATCAGTTTTCATGACTGTGGAGTCGCTGAGTAACGCGTACAAGGCTGTTTATGTGCCTGGATGGTCAGACTAAGCCATTTCAACCACAGTGGAGGTCCTGTGAAGCACCTGCCGGCCTGTTTAAGCGCCACGACAGACGGAGAATGCAGTTTTCCCCACTCTGGAAGTCTTGTGAAGCTCGTGCAGGCCTGTTTAAGTACCGGGAAGGTCAGACAAAGCCATTTCAACCACTGTAGAGGTCTTATGAAGCTCGTGCAAGCACATTTCAGTGTCAGGAAAGATCGAGAAAGCAGTTTTCCACACAGTGGTGGTGCTGAGTAACGCGTGCAAGCCTGTTTAAGTGCGGGGAAGGTCCAAGAAAGCCATGTTCACCACAGTGGAGGTCCTATGAAGCACCTGCTGGCCTGTTTAAGGGCCACGAAAGACGGAGAATGCAGTTTTCACCACTCTGGAAGTCTTGTGAAGCTCGTGCAGGCCTGTTTAAGTGCCGGGAAGGTCAGACAAAGCCATTTCAACCACTGTAGAGGTCTTGTTAAGCTCGTGCAAGCACATTTCAGTGTCAGGAAAGATCGAGAAAGCAGTTTTCAACACTCTGGAGGTGATGTGCAACTCGTGCAGACCTGTTAAGTGTCAGGAAAGTCCGACAAAGCCATTTTAACCACTCTGGAGCTCCTGTGAAGCTCGTGCAAGCCTGTTTAAGAGTCAGGAATGATCGTGAAAGCAGTTTTCATGACTGTGGAGTGGCTGAATACCGTGTGCAAGCCTGTTTAAGTTCCGGGCAGGTCGGACAAACCCATTTCAACTACTATACAGGACTTGTGAAGCTCGTGCAAGCACATTTCAGTGTCAGGATAGATCGAGTAAGCAGTTTTCAACACTGTGGAGGTCTTGTGAAGCTCGTGCAAGCCTGTTTAATTGCCAGGAAAGATCGAGAAAGCAATTTTCATCACTGTGGAGTTGCTGAGTAACTCGTGCAAGCCTGTTTAAGTGCCGGGAAGGTCCGACAATGCCATTTCTACACCTGTAGAGGTCTTGTGAAGCTCGTACAAGCACATTTCAGTGTCAGGAAAGATCGAGAAAGCAGTTTTCAACACTCTGGAGGTGCTGAGGAACTCGTACAGGCCTGTTTAAGTGCGGGGATGGTCCAACAAAGCCAGGTTCTGTGAAGCACGTGGAGGTCTGTTTAAGTGCCAGAAATGACAGAGAAAGCAGTTTTCACAACTCTGGAAGCCTTGTGTAGTTCGTGCAAGCCTGTTTAAGTGCGAGGAAGGATCGACAAAGCAGTTTTTATGACTGTGGAGTGGCTGAGTGAGAGTATCCGCTCAGGCAAAGTGCTTGTACAGTCAACCCACCCAGGCCCGCAACCCCGTCAGCAGGGGATCTCCACCTAGCTACCACAGTGTATTTAATTGCGAGAGGAAGGACAGCTGTAGTCAAAAAGACCCCGTCTTTATCCATCTCCACATAGATACATGTATATAAAGTATAAAGCCCTTATCCTAACACAGCCCCTGACCCAGCCCGTAGAGAAACCTACAGCATGCACACAGAGAGGTTTTAGTATCTGGGCTTACTGTTGTAACCAGGTCACAAGCAAGCCTTCCACAGCTTAGTCGAATACATATTTACAAACCCTAGCCCCATTCCCATTTCCAAAGTTAACCATAGGATACCCCCTTGGTGAAGAGATAATTGAGCCAGAGACTGAGGTGGTGGATAGTGAGAGTATCCGCTCAGGCAAAGAGCTTGTACAGTCAACCCACCCAGGCCCGCAACCCCGTCCGCAGGGGATCGCCACTTAACTACCACAGTGTATTTAATTGCGAGAGGTCTTTATCCATCTCCACACTCGTAACATAACAGTGAGTGAGCCTCACAGTAGTAACTCAAGTGTGAATGAGCTTCACACCCGTAGCATAACTGTGAGTGAGCCTCACAGTAGTAATGTTAATTTTAGTAAGCCTCAGACGCATAGCGTAACTGTGAGTGAGCCTCACAGTGATAAATCAAGTGTGAGAGAGCCTCTATTCGTAATGTTAATTCTAGTGAGCCTCACATGCACCTATAGCGCAACTGTGAGAGAGCCTCACAGTGGTTAGTCAAGTGTGAGAGAGCCTCACACTCGTAATGCCAATATGAGTGAGCCTCAAAGATAACACCGAACAGCCCCCAGCCCAACCCTAGCAACAGCTCAGCCTTACGGAACCGACTATAACCCTAGGCGTACCGTTACTATAGCAAAGCACACGCTATAACCAGCGTAAAGATGCCGTTACTAGGGTAAGTATCCCATTACTAAAAGAAGCACGCTCCCATTTAAAGCCCCCCGACCGCGTCTCACACACAAACTAGTATAGTACTCACCGCGAAAAAGTCGCCACAGCACAGACCCGAGTGTCCAGCGAAAGAGTCTTCAGTACAGAAACGCCTACCGCCGAACAAGCCTCCCAGACGCACGGAACGACAGCGAGTAAGTGGAGAGACAGTACGTTGGTTCGCCCATCCCCCTAGTTAGTGTTATGATAACTCCACCCATTTAGTCCCACCCCCAATTTGCTTAGTAATTAGAATATTCTTAGGAAGGATAGACAAAGCAGTTTTCATGACTGTGGAGTGGCTGAGTAACGCGTACAAGGCTGTTTAAGTGCATGGATGGTCAGACAAAGCCATTTCAACCACTGTAGAGGCCTTGTGAAGCTCGTGCAAACACATTTCAGAGCCAGCAAAGATCAAGAAAGCAGTTTTGGACGCAGTGGAGGTGCTGAGTAACTCGTACTGGCCTGTTTAAGTGCAGGAACAAAGCCATTTTTACCACAGTGGAGGTCCTGTGAAGCACCTGCAGGCCTGTTTAAGGGCCACGACTGACGGAGAATGCAGTTTTCACCACTCTGGAAGTCTTGTGAAGCTCGTGCAGGCCTGTTTAAGTGCGAGGAAAGATCGCGAAAGCAGTTTTCATCACTGTGGAGTGGCTGACTAACGCGTGCAAGCCTGTTTAAGTGCCGGGAAGGTCAGACAAAGCCATTTCACACCACTGTAGAGGTCTTGTGAAGCTCGTGCAAGCACATTTCAGTGTCAGGAAAGATCGAGAAAGCAGTTTTCAAAGATTTCAATTGATGGCAGAACATTAGCATCCGTAAGCTATACAGTGATTTATATGGTTAGGGTGGGGCTAGTGTTGGGTTAGGGCTGGTATAAATACCGTATAGCATACGGGTGCTAACGTTCTGTCGTTAACGGCTTGTCTGCAGAGGCCTTGTGAAGCTCGTGCTAGCACATTTGAGAGCCAGCAAAGATCGAGAAAGCACCTTTCGGCGCTGTGGAGGTACTGAGTAACTCGTATAGGCCTGTTTAACTGCCGGGACGGTCGGACAAAGCCATTTTCACCACAGTGGTGGTCCTGTGAAGCACGTGCAGGCCTGTTTAGGTGCCAGGAAAGGCGGAGAATGCAGTTTTCAACGATCTTGAGGTCTTGTGAAGCCCGTGCAGGCCTGTTTAAGTGCGAGGAAAAATCCAGAAAGCAGTTTTCATCACTATGGAGTGGCTGACTAACGCGTGCAAGCCTGTTTAAGTGCCAGGAAGGTCAGACAAAGCCATTTCAACTACTGAAGCGGTCTTGTGAAGCTCGTGCGAGCACATTTCAGTGTCAGGAAAGATCGAGAAAGCAGTTTTCAACACAGTGGTGGGGCTGAGTAACACGTGCAAGCCTATTTAAGTGCGGGGAAGGTCCAAGAAAGCCATGTTCACCACAATGGAGGTCATGTGAAGCACGTGGAGGTCTGTTTAAGTGCCAGGAATGACAGAGAAAGCAGTTTTCACAACTCTGGAAGCCTTGTGTAGTTCGTGCAAGCCTATTTAAGTGTCAGGAAAGATCGAGAAAGCAGTTTTAAACACAGTGGTGGTGCTGAGTAACTCGTACTGGCCTGTTTCAGTGCAGGGACGGTCCGACAAAGCCATTTTCACCACAGTGGAGGTCCTGTGAAGCACCTGCAGGCCTGTTTAAGGGCCACGAAAGACGGAGAATGCAGTTTTAACCACTCTGGAACTCTTGTGAAGCTCGTGCAGGCCTGTTTAAGCGCGAGGAAAGATCGAGAAAGCGATGACTGTGGCGGTGCTGAGTAACTCGTGCTAGCCTGTTTAAGTGCCGGGAAGGTCCGACAATGCCATTTCCACACCTGTAGAGGTCTTGTGAAGCTCGTACAAGCACATTTCAGTGTCAGGAAAGATCGAGAAAGCAGTTTTCAACACTCTGGAGGTGCTGAGGAACTCGTACAGGCGTGTTTAAGTGCGGGGAAGGTCCAACAAAGCCATGTTCACCACAGTGGAGGGCCTGTGAAGCACGTGGAAGTCTGTTTAAGTGCCAGAAATGACAGAGAAAGCAGTTTTCACAACTCTGGAAGCCTTGTGTAGTTCGTGCAAGCATGTTTAAGTGCGAGGAAGGATCGACAAAGCAGTTTTTATGACTGTGGAGTGGCTGAGTAACGCGTACAAGGCTGTTTAAGTGGCTGGATGGTCAGACAAAGCCATTTCAACCACTGTAGAGGCCTTGTGAAGCTCGTGCAAACAGATTTCAGAGCCGGCAAAGATCAAGAAAGCAGTTTTGGACGCAGTGGAGGTCGTACTGGCCTGTTTAAGTGCAGGGACAAAGCCATTTTCACCACAATGGAGGTCCTGTGAAGCACCTGCAGGCCTGTTTAAGCGCCACGACAGACGGAGAATGCAGTTTTCACCAATCTGGAAGTCTTGTGAAACTCGTGCAGGCCTGTTTAAGTGCGAGGAAAGATCGCAAAAGCAGTTTTCATCACTGTGGAGTGGCTGACTAACGCGTGCAAGCCTGTTTAAGTACCGGGAAGGTCAGACAAAGCCATTTCACCCACTGTAGATGTCTTGTGAAGCTCGTGCAAACACATTTCAGTGTCAGGAAAGATCGAGAAAGCAGTTTTCAACACAGTGGTGTTGCTGAGTAACGCGTACAAGTCTGTTCAAGTGCCGGGAAGGTCCGACAAACCATTTTAACCGCTGTAGAGGCCTTGTGAAGCTCGTGCAAGCACATTTGAGAGCCAGCAAAGATCGAGAAAGCATCTTTCGGCGCTGTGGAGGTGCTGAGTAACTCGTATAGGCCTGTTTAACTGCCGGGACGGTCGGACAAAGCCATTTTCACCACAGTGGTGGTCCTGTGAAGCACGTGCAGGCCTGTTTAAGGCGGCTAGGAAAGGCGGAGAATGCAGTTTTAAACGCTCTTGAGGTCTTGTGAAGCCAGTGCAGGCCTGTTTAAGTGCGAGGAATGATCGATAAAGCAGTTTTCAGCACAGTGGTGGTGCTGAGTAACGCGTGCAATCCTGTTTAAGTGCGGGGAATGTCCAACGAAGCCATGTTCACCACAGTGGAGGTCCTGTGAAGCACCTGCAGGCCTGTTTAAGGGCCACGAAAGACGGAGAATGCAGTTTTCACCACTCTGGAAGTCTCTGTGAAGCTCGTGCAGGCCTGTTTAAGTGCCGGGAAGGTCAGACAAAGCCATTTCAACCACTGTAGAGGTCTTGTTAAGCTCGTGCAAGCACATTTCAGTGTCACGAAAGATCGAGAAAGCTGCTTAGTAATTCGTGCACACCTGTTTAAGTGTCCGGAAGGTCCGACAAAGCCATTTTAACCACTCTGGAGCTCCTGTGAAGCTCATGCAAGCCTGTTTAAGAGTCAGGAATGATCGCGAAAGCAGTTTTCATGACTGTGGAGTGGCTGAGTAACTCTTGCAGACCTGTTTAAGTTCCAGGGAGGTCGGACAAACCCATTTCACCTACTATACAGGACTTGTGAAGCTCGTGCAAGCACATTTCAGTGTCAGGATAGATCGAGTAAGCAGTTTTCAACACTGTGGTGGTCTTGTGAAGCTCGTGCAAGCCTGTTTAATTGCCAATAAAGATCGAGAAAACGATTTTCATGACTGTGGAGTTGCTGAGTAACTCGTGCAAGCCTGTTTAATTTGCGGGAAGGTCCAACAATGCCATTTCCACACCTGTAGAGGTCTTGTGAAGCTCGTACAAGCACATTTCAGAGTCAGGAAAGATCGTGAAAGCAGTTTTCAATGCTCTGGAGATGCTGAGTAACTCCTACAGGCCTGTTTAAGTGCGGGGAAGGTCCAACAAAGCCATGTTCACCACAGTAGAGGTCCTGTGAAGCACGTGGAGGTCTGTTTAATGTGCCAGGAATGACAGAGAAAGCAGTTTTCACAACTCTGGAAGTCTTGTGTAGTTCGTACAAGCCTGTTTCAGTGCGAGGAAGGATAGACAAAGCAGTTTTCATGACTGGAGTGGCTGAGTAACGCGTACAAGGCTGTTTAAGTGCCTGGATGGTCAGACAAAGACATTTCAACCACTGTAGAGGCCTTGTGAAGCTCGTTCAATCTCATTTGTGAGCCAGCAAAGACCGAGAAAGCATCTTTCGGCGCTGTGGAGGTGCTGAGTAACTCGTATAGGCCTGTTTAAATGCCGGGACGGTCCGACAAAGCCATTTTCACCAGAGTGGTGGTCCTGTGAAGCACGTGGAGGCCTGTTTAAGTGCCGGGAAACGCGGAGAATGCAGTTTTCAACGCTCTTGAGGTCTTGTGAAGCCCGTGCAGGCCTGTTTAAGTGCGAGGAAAAATCCAGAAAGCAGTTTTCATCACTGTGGAGTGGCTGACTAACGCGTGCAAGCCTGTTTAAGTGTCAGGAAGGTCAGACAAAGCCATTTGAACCACTGAAGCGGTCTTGTGAAGTTCGTGCAAGCACATTTCAGTGTCAGGAAAGATCGAGAAAGCAGTTTTCAACACAGTGGTGGGGCTGAGTAACGCGTGCAAGCCTGTTTAAGTGCGGGGAAGGTCCAAGAAAGCCATGTTCACCACAGTGGAGGTCCTGTGAAGCACGTGGAGGTCTGTTTAAGTGCCAGGAATGATAGAGAAAGCAGTTTTCACATATCTGGAAGCCTTGTGTAGTTCGTGCAAGCCTATTTAAGTGTCAGGAAAGATTGAGAAAGAAGTTTTCAACACAGTGGTGGTGCTGAGTAACTCGTACTGGCCTGTTTAAGTGCTGGGACGGTCCGACAAAGCCATTTTCACCACAGTGGAGGTCCTGTGAAGCACCTGCAGGCCTGTTTAAGGGCCACGAAAGACGGAGAATGCAGTTTTCACCACTCTGGAAGTCTTGTGAAGCTCGTGCATGCCTGTTTAAGTGCGAGGAAAGATCGAGAAAGCGGATTTCATCACTGTGGCGGTGCTGACTAACTCGTGCAAGCCTGTTTAAGTGCCGGGAAGGTCCGACAATGCAATTTCCACACCTGTAGAGGTCTTGTGAAGCTCGTACAAGCACATTTCAGTGTCAGGAAAGTTCAAGAAAGCAGTTTTCAACACTCTGGAGGTGCTGAGGAACTCGTACTGGCCTGTTTAAGTGCGGGTAAGGTCCAACAAAGCCATGTTGACCACAGTGGAGGGCCTGTGAAGCACGTGGAGGTCTGTTTAAGTGCCAGAAATGACAGAGAAAGCAGTTTTCACAACTCTGGAAGCCTTGCGTAGTTCGTGCAAGCCTGTTTAAGTGCGAGGAAGGATCGACAAAGCAGTTTTTATGACTGTGGAGTGGCTGAGTAACGCGTACAAGGCTGTTTATGTGGCTGGATGGTCAGACAAAGCCATTTCAACCACTGTAGAGGCCTTGTGAAGCTCGTGCAAACACATTTCAGAGCCGGCAAAGATCAAGAAAGCAGTTTTGGACGCAGTGGAGGTCGTATTGGCCTGTTTAAGTGCAGGGAATGTCCAACGAAGCCATGTTCTCCACAGTGGAGGTCCTGTGAAGCACCTGCAGTCCTGTTTAAGGGCCACGAAAGACGGAGAATGCAGTTTTCATCACTCTGGAAGTCTTGTGAAGCACGTGCAGGCCTGTTTAAGTGCCGGGAAGGTCAGACAAAGCCATTTCAACCACTGTAGAGGGCTTGTTAAGCTCGTGCAAGCACATTTCAGTGTCAGGAAAGATCGAGAAAGCTGCTTAGTAATTCGTGCAGACCTGTTTAAGTGTCAGGAAGGTCCGACAAAGCCATTTTAACCACTCTGGAGCTCCTGTGAAGCTCGTGCAAGCCTGTTTAAGAGTCAGGAAAGATCGCGAAAGCAGTTTTCATGACTGTGGATTGGCTGAGTAACTCGTGCAGACCTGTTTAAGTTCCGGGGAGGTCGGAAAAACCCATTTCACCTACTATACAGGACTTGTGAAGCTCGTGCAAGCACATTTCAGTGTCAGGATAGATCGAGTAAGCAGTTTTCAACACTATGGAGGTCTTGTGAAGCTCGTGCAAGCCTGTTTAATTGCCAATAAAGATCTAGAAAGCGGTTTTCATGACTGTGGAGTTGCTGAGTAACTCGTGCAAGCCTGTTTAAGTGCCTGTAAGGTCCGACAATGCCATTTCCACACCTGTAGAGGTCTTGTGAAGCTCGTACAAGCACATTTCAGAGTCAGGAAAGATCGTGAAAGCAGTTTTCAATGCTCTGGAGGTGTTGAGTAACTCGTACAGGCCTGATTAAGTGCGGGGAAGGTCCAACAAAGCCAAGTTGACCACAGTAGAGGTCCTGTGAAGCACGTGGAGGTCTGTTTAAGTGCCAGGAATGACAGAGAAAGCAGTTTTCACAAGTCTGGAAGTCTTGTGTAGTTCGTGAAAGCCTGTTTAAGTGCGAGGATGGATAGACAAAGCAGTTTTCATGACTGGAGTGGCTGATTAACGCGTACAAGGCTGTTTAAGTGCCTGAATGGTCAGACAAAGCCATTTCAACCACTGTAGAGGCCTTGTGAAGCTCGTGCAAGCACATTTGAGAGTCAGCAAAAATCGAGGAAGCATCTTTCGGTGCTATGGAGGTGCTGAGTGGCTCGTATAGGCCTGTTTAACTGCAAGGACGGTCCGACAAAGCCATTTTCACCACAGTGGTGGTCCTGTGAAGCACGTGCAGGCCTGTTTAAGTGCCAGGAAAGGCGGAGAATGCAGTTTGCAACGCTCTTGAGGTCTTGTGAAGCCCGTGCAGGCCTGTTTAAGTGCGAGGAAAAATCCAGAAAGCAGTTTTCATCACTGTGGAGTGGCTGACTGACGCGTGCAAGCCTGTTTAAATGCCAGGAAGGTCAGACAAAGCCATTTCAACCACTGAAGCGGTCTTGTGAAGCTCGTGCAAGCACATTTCAGTGTCAGGAAAGATCGAGAAAGCAGTTTTCAACACAGTGGTGGGGCTGAGTAACGCGTGCAAGCCTATTTAAGTGCGGGGAAGGTCCAAGAAAGCCATGTTCACCACAGTGGAGGTCCTGTGAAGCACGTGGAGGTCTGTTTAAGTGCAAGGAATGACGGAGAAAGCAGTTTTGACAACTCTGGAAGCCTGGTGTAGTTCGTGCAAGCCTATTTAAGTGTCAGGAAAGATTGAGAAAGAAGTTTTCAACACAGTGGTGGTGCTGAGTAACTCGTACTGGCCTGTTTAAGTGCTAGGACGGTCCGACAAAGCCATTTTCACCACAGTGGAGGTCCTGTGAAGCACCTACAGGCCTGTTTAAGGGCCACGAAAGACGGAGAATGCAGTTTTCACCACTCTGGAAGTCTTGTGAAGCTCGTACATGCCTGTTTAAGTGCGAGGAAAGACCGAGAAAGCGGTTTTCATCACTGTGGCGGTGCTGAGTAACTCGTGCAAGCCTGTTTAAGTGCCGTGAAGGTCCGACAATGCCATTTCCACACCTGTAGAGGTCTTGTGAAGCTCGTACAAGCACATTTCAGTGTCAGGAAAGATCGAGAAAGCAGTTTTCAACACTCTGGAGGTGCTGAGGAACTCGTACAGGCCTGTTTAAGTGCGGGGAAGGTCCAACAAAGCCATGTTGACCACAGTGGAGGGCCTGTGAAGCAAGTGGAGGTCTGTTTAAGTGCCAGAAATGACAGAGAAAGCAGTTTTCACAACTCTGGAAGCCTTGTGTAGTTCGTGCAAGCCTGTTTAAGTGCGAGGAAAGATCGACAAAGCAATTTTTATGACTGAGGAGTGGCTGAGTAACGCGTACAAGGCTGTTTAAGTGGCTGGATGGTCACACAAAGCCATTTCAACCACTGTAGGGGCCTTGTGAAGCTCGTGCAAACACATTTCAGAGCCAGCAAAGATCAAGAAAGCAGTTTTGGACGCAGTGGAGGTCGTACTGGCCTGTTTAAGTGCAGGGACAAAGCCATTTTCACCACAGTGGAGGTCCTTTGAAGCACCTGCAGGCCTGTTTAAGCGCCACGACAGACGAAGAATGCAGTTTTCACCACTCTGGAAGTCTTGTGATGCACGTGCAGGCCTGTTTAATTGCCAGGAAAGGCGGAGAATGCAGTTTTAAACGCTCTTGAGGTCTTGTGAAGACAGTGCAGGCCTGTTTAAGTGCGAGGAATGATCGAGAAAGCAGTTTTCAACACAGTGGTGGTGCTGAGTAACGCGTGCAAGCCTGTTTAAGTGCGGGGAATGTCCAACGAAGCCATGTTCACCACAGTGGAGGTCCTGTGAAGCACCTGCAGGCCTGTTTAAGGGCCACGAAAGACGGAGAATGCAGTTTTCACCACTCTGGAAGTCTTGTGAAGCTCGTGCAGGCCTGTTTAAGTGCCGGGAAGGTCAGACAAAGCCATTTCAACCACTGTATAGGTCTTGTTAAGCTCGTGCAAGCAAATTTCAGTATCAGGAAAGATCGAGAAAGCTGCTTAGTAATTCGTGCAGACCTGTTTAAGTGTCAGGAAGGACCGACAAAGCCATTTTAACCACCCTGGAGCTCCTGTGAAGCTCGTGAAAGCCTGTTTAATAGTCAGGAAAGATCGCGAAAGCAGTTTTCATGACTGTGGAGTGGCTGAGGAACTCGTGCAGACCTGTTTAAGTTCCGGGGAGGTCGGAAAAACCCATTTAACCTACTGTACAGGACTTGTGAAGCTCGTGCAAGCACATTTCAGTGTCAGGATAGATCGAGTAAGCAGTTTTCAACACTGTGGAGGTCTTGTGAAGCTCGTGCAAGCCTGTTTAATTGCCAATGAAGATCGAGAAAGCGGTTTTCATGACTGTGGAGTTGCTGAGTAACTCGTGCAAGCCTGTATAAGTGCCGGGAAGGTCCGACAATGCCATTTCTACACCTGTAGAGGTCTTGTGAAGCTCGTACAAGCACATTTCAGAGTCAGGAAAGATCGTGAAAGTAGTTTTCATTGCTCTGGAGGAGCTTAGTAACTCCTAGAGGCCTGTTTAAGTGCGGGGAAGGTCCAACAATGCCATGTTCACCACAGTAGAGGTCCTGTGTAGCACGTGGAGGTCTGTTTAAGTGCCAGGAATGACAGAGAAAGCAGTTTTCACAACTCTGGAAGTCTTGTGTAGTTCGTGCAAGCCTGTTTAAGTGCGAGGAAGGGTCGACAAAGCAGTTTTCATGACTGTGGAGTCGCTGAGTAACGCGTACAAGCCTGTTTAAGTGCCGGGAAGGTCCGACAATGCCATTTCCACACCTGTAGAGGTCTTGTGAAGCTCGTGCAACCACATTTGAGTGTCAGGAAACATCGAGAAAGCAGTTTTCAACACTCTGGAGGTGCTGAGTAACTCATACAGGCCTGTTTAAGTGCGGTGAAGGTCCAACAAAGCCATGTTCACCACAGTGGAGGTCCTGTGAAGCACGTGGAGGTCCGTTTAAGTGCCAGGAATGACAGAGAAAGCAGTTTTCACAAGTCTGGAAGCCTTGTCTAGTTCGTGCAAGTCTGTTTGAGTGCGAGGAAGGATCGACAAAGCATTTTTTATGACTGTGGAGTGGCTGAGTAACGCGTACAAGGCTGTTTAAGTGCCTGGATGGTCAGACAAAGCCATTTCAACCACTGTAGAGGCCTTGTGCAGCTCGTGCAAACACATTTCAGAGCCATCAAAGATCGAGGAAGCATCTTTCGGCGCTGTGGAGGTGCTGAGTGACTCGTATAGACCTGTTTAACTGCCGGGATAACGCCGTTTTCACCACAGTGGAGGTCCTGTGAAGCACGTGAAGGCCTGTTTAAGAACCACGACAGATGGAGAATGCAGTTCTCACCACTCTGGAAGTCTTGTGAAGCTCGTGCAGTCCTGTTAAGTGCCGGGTAGGTTAGACAAAGCCATTTCACCCACTGTAGAGGTCTTGTACGAGTTACTCAGCACATCCAGAGTGTTGAAAACTGCTTTCTCGATCTTTCCTGAAATTGAAATGTGCTTGCACGAGCTTAACAGACCTGTTTAAGTGTCAGGAAGGTCCAACAAAGACATTTTAATCACTCTAGAGCTCCTGTGAAGCTCGTGCAAGCCTGTTTAAGAGTTAGGAAAGATCGCGAAAGCAGTTTTCATGACTGTGGAGTGGCTGAGTACCGCGTGCAAGCCTGTTTAAGTTCCGGGGAGGTCGGATAAACCCATTTCAACTACTGTACAGGACTTGTGAAATTCGTGCAAGCACATTTCAGTGTCAGGATAGATCGAGTGAGCAGTTTTCAACACTGTGGAGGTCTTGTGAAGCTCGTGCAAGCCTGTTTAATTTCCAGGAAAGACCGAGAAAGCAGTTTTCATCACTGTGGAGTTGCTGAGTAACTCGTGCAAGCCTGTTTAAGTGCCGGGAAGGTCCGACAATGCCATTTCCACACCTGTAGAGGTCTTGTGAAGCTCGTACAAGCACATTTCAGAGTCAGGAAACATCGTGAAAGCAGTTTTCAATGCTCTGGAGGTGCTGAGTAACTCCTACAGGCCTGTTTAAGTGCGGGGAAGGTCCAACAAAGCCATGTTCACCACAGTAGAGGTCCTGTGAAGCACGTGGAGGTCTGTTTAAGTGCCAGGAATGACAGAGAAAGCAGTTTTCACAACTCTGGAAGTCTTGTGTAGTTCGTGCAAGCCTGTTTAAGTGCGAGGAAGGTTAGACAAAGCAGTTTTCATGACTGTGGAGTGGCTGAGTTACGCGTACAAGGCTGTTTAAGTGCCTGGATGGTCAGACAAAGCCATTTCAACCACTGTAGAGGCCTTGCGAAGCTCCTGCAAACGCATTTAAGAGCCAGCAAAGATCAAGAAAGCAGTTTTGGACGCAGTGGAGGTGCTGAGTAACTGCTACTGGCCTGTTTAAGTGCAGGGACTGTCCGACAAAGTCATTTTCACCACAGTGGAGGTCCTGTGAGGCACCTGCAGGCCTGTTTAAGGGCCACGACTGACGGAGAATGCAGTTTTCACCACTCTGGAAGTCTTGTGAAGCTCGTGCAGGCCTGTTTAAGTGCGAGGAAAGATCGCGAAAGCAGTTTTCATCACTGTGAAGTGGCTGACTAACGCGTGCAAGCCTGTTTAAGTGCCGGGAAGATCAGACAAAGCCATTTCACACCACTGTAGAGGTCTTGTGAAGCTCGTGCAAGCACATTTCAGTGTCAGGAAAGATCGAAAAAGCAGTTTTCAACGATTTCAATTGATGGCAGAACATTAGCATCCGTAAGCTGTACAGTGATTTGTATGGTTAGGGTGGGGCTAGTGTTGGGTTAGTGCTTGTATAAATACCGTATAGCATACGGGTGCTAACCTTCTGTCGTTAACGGCTTGTCTGTAGAGGCCTTGTGAAGCTCGTGCTGGCACATTTGAGAGCCAGCAAAGATCGAGAAAGCATCTTTCGGCGCTGTGGAGGTACTGAGTAACTCGTATAGGCCTGTTTAACTGCCGGGACGGTCCGACAAAGCCATTTTCACCAAAGTGGTGGTCCTGTGAAGCACGTGCAGGCCTGTTTAAGTGCCAGGAAAGGCGGAGAATGCAGTTTTCAACGCTCTTGAGGTCTTGTGAAGCCCGTGCAGGCCTGTTTAAGTGCGAGGAAAAATCCAGAAAGCAGTTTTCATCACTGTGCAGTGGCTGACTAACGCGTGCAAGCCTGTTTAAGTGCCACGAAGGTCAGAGAAAGCCATTTCAACTACTGAAGCGGTCTTGTAAATCTCGTGCAAGCACATTTCAGTGTCAGGAAAGATCGAGAAAGCAGTTTTCAACACAGTGGTGGGGCTGAGTAACGCGTGCATGCCTATTTAAGTGCGGGGAAGGTCCAAGAAAGCCATGTTCACCGCAGTGGAGGTCATGTGAAGCACGTGGAGGTCTGTTTAAATGCCAGGAATGACAGAGAAAGCAGTTTTGACAACTCTGGAAGCCTTGTGTAGTTCGTGCAAGCCTATTTAAGTGTCAGGAAAGATCGAGAAAGCAGTTTTCAACACAGTGGTGGTGCTGAGTAACTCGTACTGGCCTGTTTAAGTGCAGGGACGGTCCGACAAAGCCATTTTCACCACAGTGGAGGTCCTGTGAAGCACCTGCAGGCCTGCTTAAGCGCCACGACAGACGAAGAATGCAGTTTTCACCACTCTGGAAGTCTTGTGAAACTCGTGCAGGCCTGTTTAAGTGCGAGGAAAGATCGCAAAAGCAGTTTTCATCATTGTGGAGTGGCTGACTAACGCGTGCAAGCCTGTTTAAGTGCCGGGAAGGTCAGACAAAGCCATTTCACCCACTGTAGTGGTCTTGTGAAGCTCGTGTAAGCACATTACAGTGTCAGGAAAGATCGAGAAAGCAGTTTTCAACACAGTGGTGGTGCTGAGTAATGCGTGCAAGCCTGTTTAAGTGCCGGGAAGGTCCGACAAACCATTTTAACCGCTGTAGAGGCTTTGTGAAGCTCGTGCAAGCACATTTGAGAGCCAGCAAAGATCGAGAAAGCATCTTTCGGCGCTGTGGAGGTGCTGCGTAACTCGTATAGGCCTGTTTAACTGCCGGGGCGGTCCGACAAAGCCATTTTCACCACAGTGGTGGTCCTGTGAAGCACGTGCAGGCCTGTTTAAGTGCCAGGAAAGGCGTAGAATGCAGGTTTAAACGCTCTTGAGGTCTTGGAAAGCCAGTACAGACCTGTTTAAGTGCGAGGAATGATCGAGAAAGCAGTTTTCAGCACAGTGGTGGTGCTGAGTAACGCGTGCAACCCTGTTTAAGTGCGGGGAATGTCCAACGAAGCCATGCTCACCACAGTGGAGGTCCTGTGAAGCACCTGCAGGCCTGTTTAAGGGCCACGAAAGACGGAGAATGCAGTTTTCACCACTCTGGAAGTCTTGTGAAGCTCGTGCAGGCCTGTTTAAGTGCCGGGAAGGTCAGACAAAGCCATTTCAACCACTGTAGAGGGCTTGTTAAGCTCGTGCAAGCACATTTCAGTGTCAGGAAAGACCGATAAAGCTGCTTAGGAATTCGTGCAGACCTGTTTAAGTGTCAGGAAGGTTCGACAAAGCCATTTTGACCACTCTGGTGCTCCTGTGAAGCTCGTGCAAGCCTGTTTAAGAGTCAGGAATGATCGCGAAAGCAGTTTTCATGACTGTGGAGTGGCTGAGTAACTCGTGCAGACCTGTTTCAGTTCCGGGGAGGTCGGACAAACCCATTTCACCTACTATACAGGACTTGTGAAGCTCGTGCAAGCACATTTCAGTATCAGGATAGATCGAGTAAACAGTTTTCAACACTGTGGAGGTCTTGTGACGCTCGTACAAGCCTGTTTAGTTGCCAATAAACATCGAGAAAGCTATTTTCATGACTGTGGAGTTGCTGAGTAACTCGTGCAACCCTGTTTAAGTGCCGGGAAGGTCCGACAATGCCATTTCCACACCTGTAGAGGTCTTGTGAAGCTCGTACAAGCACATTTCAGAGTCAGGAAAGATCGTGAAAGCAGTTTTCAATGCTCTGGAGGTGCTGAGAAACTCGTACAGGCCTGTTTAAGTGCGGGGAAGATTCAACAAAGCCATGTTCACCACAGTAGAGGTCCTGTGAAGCACGTGGAGGTCTGTTTAAGTGCCAGGAATGACAGAGAAAGCAGTTTTCACAAGTCTTGAAGTCTTGTGTAGTTCGTGCAAGCCCGTTTAAGTGCGAGGAAGGATAGACAAAACAGTTTTCATGACTGGAGTGGCTGAGTAACGCGTACAAGTCTGTTTAAGTGCCTGGATGGTCAGACAAAGCCATTTCAACCACTGTAGAGGCCTTGTGAAGCTCGTGCAAGCTTATTTGAGAGCTAGCAAAGATCGAGAAAGCAATTTTGGACGAAGTGGAGGTCGTACTGGCCTGTTTAAGTGCAGGGACAAAGCCATTTTCACCACAGTGGAGGTCCTGTGAAGCACTTGCAGGCCTGTTTAAGGGCCACGAAAGACGGAGAATGCAGTTTTCACCACTCTGGAAGTGTTGTGAAGCTCGTGCAGGCCTGTTTAACTGCGAGGAAAGATCGAGAAAGCGATTTTCATCACTATGGCGGTGCTGAGTAACTCGTGCAAGCCTGTTTAAGTGCCGGGAAGGTCCGACAATGCCATTTCCACACCTGTTGAAGTCTTGTGAAGCTCGTGCAAGCACATTTCAGTGTCAAGAAAGTTCGAAAAATCAGTTTTCAACACTCTGGAAGTGCTGAGGTGCTCGTGCAGGCCTGTTTAAGTGCGGGGAAGGTCCAACAAAGCCATGTTCACCACAGTGGAGGTCCTGTGAGGCACATGGAGGTCTGTTTAAGTTTCAGGAATGACAGAGAAAGCAGTTTTCACAACTCTGGAAGCCTTGTGTAGTTCGTGCAAGCCTGTTTAAGTGCGAGGAAGGATCGACAAAGCAGTTTTTATGACTGTGGAGTGGCTGAGTAACGCGTACAAGGCTGTTTAAGTGCCTGGATGGTCAGACAAAGCCATTTCAACCACTGTAGAGGCCTTGTGAAGCTCGTGCAAACCCATTTCAGAGCCAGCAAAGATCAAGAAAGCAGTTTTGGACGGCGCAGTGGAGGTGCTGAGTAACTCGTACTGGCCTGTTTAAGTGCAGGGACAAAGCCATTTTCACCACAGTGGAGGTCCTGTGAAGCACCTGCAGGCCTGTTTAAGCGCCACGACAGACGGAGAATGCAGTTTTCACCACTCTGGAAGTCTTGTGAAGCTCGTGCAGGCCTATTTAAGTGCGAGGAAAGATCGCGAAAGCAGTTTTCATCACTGTGGAGTTGCTGACTAACGCGTGCAAACCTGTTTAAGTGCCGGGAAGGTCAGACAAAGCCATTTCACCCACTGTAATGGTCTTGTGAAGCTCGTGCAAGCACATTTCAGTGTCAAGAAAGATCGAGAAAGCAGTTTTCAACACAGTGGTGGTGCTGAGTAACGCGTGCAAGCCTGTTTAAGTGCCGGGAAGGTCCGACAAACTATTTTAACCACTGTAGAGGCCTTGTGAAGCTCGTGCAGTCACATTTCAGTGTCAGGAAAGATCGAGAAAGCTGCTTAGTAATTCGTGCATACCTGTTTAAGTGTCAGGAAGGTCCGACAAAGCCATTTTATCCACTCTGGAGCTCCTGTGAAGCTCGTGCAAGCCTGAACGAGTTACTCAGCACCACCACTGTGTTGAAAACCGCTTTCTAGATCTTTATTGGCAATTAAACAGGCTTGCACGAGCTTCACAAGACCTCCACAGTGTTGAAAACTGCTTACTCGATCTATCCTGACACTGAAATGTGCTTGCACGAGCTTCACAAGTCCAGTATTGTAGGTGAAATGGGTTTTTCCGACCTCCCCGGTGTCACAGGATATTTTGTATCCCCCGAAATATTGTATCCCCATGCAAAATATCCTGGGATATATTGCACCCCCCTAGGATATTTGGTATCCCCCTCACACTCAGTATTTTTTGTACCCCTTCTATGTTAATGATTACCATATTGCATGTTACACTGTTTCCATGTGGCATTGTTGGTTACCATGTTCAAAGATTGAAGAATGTGAAAAATGTCAAACAAGCTTAAGTATAGTAATAATTGCATATCTGCTTACAAGTATATTAACAGCATGTCTACTTAGTACAAGTACAATAAGAGCACGTCTACTTCACAAGCATCACATTGAATCATCTCATCTAGAGAGTCTGGTCTACCATAGTGGCAGTATACAGGAATGAGAATGTTTGCAAGCATACTTCGCTTGACTTTCTTTTTTGTCTGTGGAAAAGGTGTCATCTCGAAACACTGCACGAGGTGGCTTCGCATAATTATATTCATGTCCACAGCTTCATATTTTGGTAAACAGCATGTAATTAGCTGAGTGAACACTGTTGCAAAAGCCAGCTGTCATAGGATATTTGGCATGTCCACAGCTTCATATTTTGGCGTACGTTTCGGCTTCCTTCTCTCCTCCGTCCTTGCCGTCCTGAGTGTCAGCGTTAGCTGACTCGGGCTCCGAGATGATGGTAGGTAGCTGACTCATGATACTGAGCTGAATTTGAGTTTATCGGGCGACACAGCTCCTTAAATACAGATGGCATCTTTCCAGAAACTTCTACCGGAGGTGTCAAGGTTCAAAAACGGTACAGCAAGCTCTCATTGGCTAGCTTCTTCGTTTGTTCAATTTAGTCCGTACCGCCACGGGATACAAAATTTCCTAGGGGATACATTTGGGAGTACCGTATATCCTGAGGATATTTCGTGCGGGGGTACGTAATATCCTAGGATATTATGTACGGGGATACAAAAAACCGGGGATGCCAAATATCCTATGACACCGGAACTTAAACAGGTCTGCACGAGTTACTCAGCCAATCCACAGTCATGAAAACTGCTTTCGCGATCTTTCCTGACCCTTATCGATCAGGATAGATCGAGTAAGCACTTTTCAACACTGTGGAGGTCTTGCGAAGCTCGTGCAAGCCTGTTTAATTGCCAGGAAAGATCTAGAAAGCGGTTTTCATGACTGTGGAGTTGCTGAGTAACTCGTGCAAGCCTGTTTAAGTGCCGGGAAGGTCCGACAATGCCATTTTCACCACAGTGGTGGTCCTGTGAAGCAAGTGCAGGCCTGTTTAAGTGCCAGGAAAGGCGGAGAATGCAGTTTTCAACGCTCTTGAGGTCTTATGAAGCCCGTGCGGGCCTGTTTAAGTGCGAGGAAAAATCCAGAAAGCAGTTTTCATCACTGTGGAGTGGCTGACTAACGCGTGCAAGCCTGTTTAAGTGCCAGGAAGGTCAGCCAAAGCCATTTCAACTACTGAAGCGGTCTTGTGAAGCTCGTGAAAGCACATTTCAGTGTCAGGAAAGATCGAGAAAGCAGTTTTCAACACAGTGGTGGGGCTGAGTAACGAGTGCAAGCCTATTTAAGTGCGGGGAAGGTCCTAGAAAGCCATGTTCACCACAGTGGAGGTCCTGTGAAGCACGTGGAGGTCTGTTTAAGTGCCAGGAATGACAGAGAAAGCAGTTTTCACAACTCTGGAATCCTTGTGTAGTTTGTGCAAGCCTATTTAAGTGTCAGGAAAGATTGAGAAAGCAGTTTTCAACACAGTGGTGGTGCTGAGTAACTCGTACTGGCCTGTTTAAGTGCAGGGACGGTCCGACAAAGCCATTTTCACCACAGTGGAGGTCCTGTGAAGCACCTGCAGGCCTGTTTAAGGGCCACGAAAGACGGAGAATGCAGTTTTCACAACTCTGGAAGTCTTGTGAAGCTCGTGCATGCCTGTTTAAGTGCGAGGAAAGATCGAGAAAGCGGTTTTCATCACTGTGGCGGTGCTGAGTAACTCGTGCAAGCCTGTTTAAGTGCCGGGAAGGTCCGACAATGCCATTTCCACACCTGTAGAGGTCTTGTGAAGCTCGTACAAGCACATTTCAGTGTCAGGAAAGATCGAGAAAGCAGTTTACAACACTCTGGAGGTGCTGAGGAACTCGTACAGGCCTGTTTAAGTGCGGGGAAGGTCCAACAAAGCCATGTTCACCACAGTGGAGGTCCTGTGAAGCCCGTGGAGGTCGGTTTAAGTGCCAGAAATAACAGAGAAAGCAGTTTTCACAACTCTGGAAGCCTTGTGTAGTTCGTGCAAGCCTGTTTAAGTGCGAGGAAGGATGGACAAAGCAGTTTTTATGACTGTGGAGTGGCTGAGTAACGCGTACAAGGCTGTTTAAGTGGCTGGATGGTCAGACAAAGCCATTTCAACCACTGTAGCGGACTTGTGAAGCTCGTGCAAACACATTTCAGAGCCAGCAAAGATCAACAAAGCAGTTTTGGACGCAGTGGAGGTCGTACTGGCCTGTTTAAGTGCAGGGACAAAGCCATTTTCACCACAGTGGAGGTCCTGTGAAGCACCTACAGGCCTGTTTAAGGGCCACGAAAGATGGAGAATGCAGTTTTCACCACTGGAAGTCTTGCGAAGCTCGTGCATGCCTGTTTAAGTGCGAGGAAAGATCGAGAAAGCGGTTTTCATCACTGTGGCGGTGCTGAGTAACTCGTGCAAGCCTGTTTAAGTGCCGGGAAGGTCCGACAATGCCATTTCAACACCTGTAGAGGTCTTGTGAAGCTCGTACAAGCACATTTCAGTGTCAGGAAAGATCGAGAAAGCAGTTTTCAACACTCTGGAGGTGCTTAGGAACTCGTACAGGCCTGTTTAAGTGCGGGGAAGGTCCAACAAATCCATTTTCACCACAGTGGAGGTCCTGTAAAGCACCTGCAGGCCTGTTTAAGCGCCACGACAGACGGAGAATGCAGTTTTCACCTCTCTGGAAGTCTTGTGAAACTCGTGCAGGCCTGTTTAAGTGCGATGAAAGATCGCGAAAGCAGTTTTCATCATTGTGGAGTGGCTGACTAACGCGTACAAGCCTGTTTAAGTGCCGGGAAGGTCAGACAAAGCCATTTCACCCACTGTAGTGGTCTTGTGAAGCTCGTGCAAGCACATTACAGTGTTAGGAAAGATCGAGAAAGCAGTTTTCAACACAGTGGTGGTGCTGAGTAATGCGTGCAAGCCTGTTTAAGTGCCGGGAAGGTCCGACAAACCATTTTAACCGCTGTAGAGGCTTTGTGAAGCTCGTGCAAGCACATTTGAGAGCCAGCAAAGATCGAGAAAGCATCTTTCGGCGCTGTGGAGGTGCTGCGTAACTCGTATAGGCCTGTTTAACTGCCGGGGCGGTCCGACAAAGCCATTTTCACCACAGTGGTGGTCCTGTGAAGCACGTGCAGGCCTGTTTAAGTGCCATGAAAGGCGGAGAATGAAGGTTTAAACGCTCTTGAGGTCTTGGAAAGCCAGTGCAGGCCTGTTTAAGTGCGAGGAATGATCGAGAAAGCAGTTTTCAGCACAGTGGTGGTGCTGAGTAACGCGTGCAAGCCTGTTTAAGTGCGGGGAATGTCCAACGAAGCCATGTTCACCACAGTGGAGGTCCTGTGAAGCACCTGCAGGCCTGTTTAAGGGCCACGAAAGACGGAGAATGCAGTTTTCACCACTCTGGAAGTCTTGTGAAGCTCGTGCAGGCCTGTTTAAGTGCCGGGAAGGTCAGACAAAGCCATTTCAACCACTGTAGAGGTCTTGTTAAGCTCGTGCAAGCACATTTCAGTGTCAGGAAAGATCGAGAAAGCTGCTTAGTAATTCGTGCAGACCTGTTTAAGTGTCAGGAAGGTCCGACAAAGCCATTTTAACCACTCTGGAGCTCCTGTAAAGCTCGTGAAAGCCTGTTTAAGAGTCAGGAAAGATCGCGAAAGCAGTTTTCATGACTGTGGAGTGGCTGAGTAAATCGTGCAGATCTGTTTAAGTTCCGGGGAGGTCGGACAAACCCTTTTCACCTACTATACAGGACTTGTGAAGCTCGTGCAAGCACATTTCAGTGTCAGGATAGATCGAGTAAACAGTTTTCAACACTGTGGAGGTCTTGTGAAGCTCGTGCAAGCCTGTTTAATTGCCAATGAAGATCGAGAAAGCGGTTTTCATGACTGGAGTTGCTGAGTAACTCGTGCAAGCCTGTTTAAGTGCCGGGAAGGTCCGACAATGCCATTTCCACACCTGTAGAGGTCTTGTGAAGCTCGTACAAGCACATTTCAGAGTCAGGAAAGATCGTGAAAGTAGTTTTCAATGCTCTGGAGGAGCTGAGTAACTTCTACAGGCCTGTTTAAGTGCGGGGAAGGTCCAACAAAGCCATGTTCACCACAGTAGAGGTCCTGTGAAGCACGTGGAGGTCTGTTTAAGTGCCAGGAATGACAGAGAAAGCAGTTTTCACAACTCTGGAAGTCTTGTGTAGTTCGTGCAAGCCTGTTTAAGTGCGAGGAAGGATAGACATAGCAGTTTTCATGACTGGAGTGGCTGAGTAAAGCGTACAAGGCTGTTTAAGTGCCTGGATGGTCAAACAAATCCATTTCAACCACTGTAGAGACCTTGTGAAGCTCGTGCGAACACATTTCAGAGCCATCAGAGATCGAGGAAGCATCTTTCGGCGCTGTGGCGGTGCTGAGTGACTCGTATAGGCCTGTTTAACTGCCGGGACAAAGCCATTTTCACCACAGTGGAGGTCCTGTGAAGCACGTGAAGGCCTGTTTAAGCACCACGACAGACGCAGAATGCTGTTCTCACCACTCTGGAAGTCTTGTGAAGCTCGTTCCGTCCTGTTTAAGTGCCGGGAAGGTTAGTCAAAGCCATTTCACCCACTGTAGATGTCTTGTTAATCTCGTGCAAGCACATTTCAATTTCAGGAAAGATCGAGAAAGCAGTTTTCAACACTCTGGACGTGCTTGAGTAACTCGTGCAGACCTGTTTAAGTGTCAGGAAGGTCCAACAAAGACATTTTAATCACTCTTGAGCTCCTGTGAAGCTCGTGCAAGACTGTTTAAGAGTCAGGAAAGATCGCGAAAGCAGTTTTCATGACTGTGAAGTGGCTGAGTACCGCGTGCAAGCCTGTTTAAGTTCCGGGGAGGTCGGACAAACCCATTTCAACTACTATACAGGACTTGTGAAGCTCGTGCAAGCACATTTCAGTGTCAGGATAGATCGAGTAAGCAGTTTTCAACACTGTGGAGGTCTTGTGAAACTCGTGCAAGCCTGTTTAATTGCCAGGAAAGACCGAGAAAGCAGTTTTCATCACTGTGGAGTTGCTGAGTAACTCGTGCAAGCCTGTTTAAGTGCCGGGAAGGTCCGACAATGCCATTTCCACACCTGTAGAGGTCTTGTGAAGCTCGTACAAGCACATTTCAGAGTCAGGAAACATCGTGAAAGCAGTTTTCAATGCTCTGGAGGTGCTGAGTAACTCCTACAGGCCTGTTTAAGTGCGGGGAAGGTCCAACAAAGCCATGTTCACCACAGTAGAGGTCCTGTGAAGCACGTGGAGGTCTGTTTAAGTGCCAGGAATGACAGTGAAAGCAGTTTTCACAACTCTGGAAGTCTTGTGTAGTTCGTGCAAGCCTGTTTAAGTGCGAGGAAGGGTAGACAAAGCAGTTTTCATGACTGTGGAGTGGCTGAGTTACGCGTACAAGGCTGTTTAAGTGCCTGGATGGTCAGACAAAGTCATTTCAACCACTGTAGAGGCCTTGCGAAGCTCGTGCAAACGCATTTAAGAGCCAGCAAAGATCAAGAAAGCAGTTTTGGACGCAGTGGAGGTGCTGAGTAACTCGTACTGGCCTGTTTAAGTGCAGGGACGGTCCGACATAGTCATTTTCACAACAGTGGAGGTCCTGTGAAGCACCTGCAGGCCTGTTTAAGGGCCACGACAGATGGAGAATGCAGTTTTTTCAGCACTCTGGAAATCTTGTGAAGCACGTACAGGCCTGTTTAAGTGCGAGGAAAGATCGAGAAAGCAGTTTTCATCACTGTGCAGTGCTGAGTAACTCGTGCAAGCCTGTTTAAGTGCCGGGAAGGTCCGACAATGCCATTTCCACACCTGTACAGTTCTTGTGAAGCTCGTGCAAGCACATTTCAGTGTCAGGAAAGATCGAGAAAGCAGTTTTCAACACAGTGGTGGTGCTGAGTAACGCGTGCAAGCCTGTTTAAGTGCCGGGAAGGTAAGACAAAGACATTTCACCAACTTTAGAGGTCTTGTCAAACTCGTGCAAGCACATTTCAGTGTCAGGAAAGATCGAGAAAGCAGTTTTCAACACAGTGGTGGTGCTGAGTAACGCGTGCAAGCCTGTTTAACTGCCGGGAAGGTCCGACAAGCTATTTTCACCACTGTAGAGGCCTTGTGAAGCTCGTGCAAGCACATTTGAGAGCCAGCAAAGATGGAGAAAGCATCTTTCGGCGCTGTGGAGGTGCTGAGTAACTCGTATAGGCCTGTTTAATTGCCGGGACGGTCTGACAAAGCCATTTTCACCACAGTGGTGGTCCTGTTAAGCACGTGCAGGCCTGTTTAAGTGCAAGGAAAGATCGAGAAATCAGTTTTCATCACTGTGGAGTGGCTTAGTAACTCCTACAAGCCTGTTTAAGTGCGGGGAAGGACCAACAAAGCCATGTTCACCACAGTAGAGGTCCTGTGAAGCACGTGGGCGTCTCTTAGTAAATGCCAGGAATGACAGAGAAAGCAGTTTTCACAACTCAGGAAGTCTTGCGTAATTCGTGCAAGGCTGTTTAAGTGCGAGGAAGGGTAGACAAAGCAGTTTTCATGAGTGTGGAGTGGCTGAGTAACGCGTACAAGGCCCTTTAAGTGCCTGGATGGTCAGACAAAGCCATTTCAACCACTGTAGAGGCCTTGTGAAGCTCGTGCAAACGCATTTCAGAGCCAGAAAGATCAAGAAAGCACTTTTGGACACAGTGGAGGTTCCGAGTAAATCGTACTGGCCTGTTTAAGTGCAGGGACGGTCCGACAAAGCCATTTTCACCACAGTGGAGGTCCTGTCAAGCACCTGCAGGCCTTGTTTAAGGGCAACGAAAGACGGAGAATGCAGTTTTCACCACTCTGGAAGTCTTGTGAAGGTCGTGCAGGCCTGTTTAAGTGCCAGGAAAGATCGAGAAAGCGATTTTCATCACTGTGGCGGTCGTGCAAGCCTGTTAAAGTGCCGGGAAGGTCCGCCAATGCCATTCCCATACCTGTAGAGGTCTTGTGAAGCTCGTGCAAGCACATTTCAGTGTCAGGAAAGATCGAGAAAGCAGTTTTCAACACAGTGGTGGTGCTGAGTAACGAGTGCAAGCCTGTTTAAGTGCCGGGAAGGTCAGAGAAAGCAGTTTTCACAACTGTTGAAGCCTTGTGTAGTTCGTGCAAGCCTGTTTAAGTGCGAGGAAGGATCGACAAAGTCATGTTCACCACAGTGGCGGTCCTATGAAGCACGTGGAGGTCTGTTTAAGTGCCAGAAGTGACAGAGAAATCATTTTTCACAACTCTGGAAGCCTTGTATAGTTCGTGCAAGCCTGTTTAAGTTGGAGGAAAGATCGACAAAGCAGTTTTTATGACTGTGGAGTGGCTGAGTAACAAGTACAAGGCTGTTTAAGTGCCTGGATGGTCAGACAATGCCATTTCAACCACTGTAGAGGCCTTGTGAAGCTCGTGCAAACACATTTCAGAGCCAGCAAAGATCAAGAAAGCAGTTTTGGAAGCAGTGGAGGTGCTGAGTAACTCGTACTGGCCTGTTTAAGTGCAGGGACAAAGCCATTTTCACCACAGTGGAGGTCCTGTGAAGCACCTGCAGGCCTGTTTAAGGGCTACGAAAGACGGAGAATGCAGTTTTCACCACTCTGAAAGTCTTGTGGAGCTCGTGCAGGCCTGTTTAAGTGCGAGGAAAGATCGCGAAAGCAGTTTTCATCACTGTGGAGTGGCTGACTAACGCGTGCAAGCCTGTTTAAGTGCAGGAAAAGTCAGACAAAGCCATTTCACCCACTGTAGTGGTCTTGTGAAGCTCGTGTAAGCACATTTCAGTGTCAGGAAAGATCGAGAAAGCAGTTTTCAACACAGTGGTGGTGCTGAGTAACGCGTGCAAGCCTGTTTAAGTGCCGGGAAGGTCAGACAAAGCCATTTCAACCACTGTAGAGGTCTTGTTAAGCTCGTGCTAGCACATTTCAGTGTCAGGTAAGATCGAGAAAGCTGCTTAGTATTTCGTGCAGACCTGTTTAAGTGTCAGGAAGGTCCGACAAAGCCATTTTAACCACTCTGGAGCTCCTGTGAAGCTCGTGCAAGCCTGTTTAAGAGTCAGGAAAGATCGCGAAAGCAGTTTTCATGACTGTGGAGTGGCTTAGTAACTTGTGCAGACCTGTTTAATTTCCGGTTAGATCAGACAACCCCATTTCACCTACTATACAGGACTTGTGAAGCTCGTGCATGCACATTTCAGTGTCAGGATAGATCGAGTAAGCAGTTTTCAACACTGTGGAGGTCTTGTGAAGCTCGTGCAAGCCTGTTTAATTGCCAAGAAAGATCGAGAAAGCTATTTTCATCACTGTGGAGTTGCTGAGTAACTCGAGCAAGCCTGTTTAAGTGCCGGGAAGGCCCGACAATGCCATTTCCACACCTGTAGAGGACTAGTGAAGCTCGTACAAGCACATTTCAGAGTCAGGAAACATCGTGAAAGCAGTTTTCAATGCTCTGGAGGAGCTGAGTAACTCCTACAGGCCTATTTAAGTGCGGGGAAGGTCCAACAAAGCCATCTTCACCACAGTAGAGGTCCTGTGAAGAACGTGGAGGTCTGTTTATGTGCCAGGAATGACAGAGAAAGCAGTTTTCACAACGCTGGAAGTCTTGTGTAGTACGTGCAAGCCTGTTTAAGTGCGAGGAAGGATAGACAAAGCAGTTTTCATGACTGTGGAGTGGCTGAGTAACGCGTACAAGGCTGTTTAAGTGCCTGGATGGTCAGACAAAGCCATTTCAACCACTGTAGAGGCCTTGTGAAGCTCGTACAAACGCATTTCAGAGCCAGAAAGATCAAGAAAGCAGTTTTGGACGCAGTGGAGGTGCTGAGTAACTCGTACTGGCCTGTTTAAGTGCAGGGACGGTCCGACAAAGCCATTTTCACCACAGTGGAGGTCCTGTGAAGCACCTGCAGGCCTTGTTTAAGGGTCACGAAAGACGGAGAATGCAGTTTTCACCACTCTGGAAGTCTTGTGAAGGTCGTTCAGGTCTATTTAAGTGCGCGGAAAGATCGAGAAAGCGGTTTTCATTACTGTGGCGGTCGTGCAAGTCTCTTTAAGGCCCGGGAAGGTCCGATAATGCCATTTCCACACCTGTAGAGGTCTTGTGAAGCTCGTGCAAGCGCATTTCAGTGGCAGGAAAGATCGAGAAAGCAGTTTTCATCACTCTGGAAGTGCTGAGTAACTCGTACAACCTGTTTAAGTGAGGGGAATGTCCAACAAAGCCATGTTCACCACAGTGGAGGTCCTGTGAAGCACGTGGAGGTCTGTTTAAGTGCCAGGAATGACAGAGAAAGCAGTTTTCACAAATCTGGAAGCCTTGTGTAGTTCGTGCAAGCCTATTTAAGTGTCAGGAAAGATCGAGAAAGCAGTTTTCAACACAGTGGTGGTGCTGGGTAACTCGTACTGGCCTGTTTAAGTGCAGGGACGGTCCGAGAAAGCCATTTTCACCACAGTGGAAGTCCTGTGAAGCACCTGCAGGCCTGTTTAAGGGCCACGAAAGGCGGAGAATGCAGTTTTTTCACCATTCTGGAAATCTTGTGAAGCACGTACAGGCCTGTTAAAGTGCGAGGAAAGATCGTGAAAGCGGTTTTCATCACTGTGGCGGTGCTGAGCAACTCGTGCAAGATTGTTTAAGTGCCGGGAAAGTCCGACAATGCCATTTCCACACCTGTAGAGGTCTTGTGAAGCTCGTGCAAGCGCATTTCAGTGGCAGGAAAGATCGAGAAAGCAGTTTTCATCACTCTGGAAGTGCTGAGTAACTCGTACAACCTGTTTAAGTGAGGGGAATGTCCAACAAAGCCATGTTCACCACAGTGGAGGTCCTGTGAAGCACGTGGAGGTCTGTTTAAGTGCCAGGAATGACAGAGACAGCAGTTTTCACAAATCTGGAAGCCTTGTGTAGTTCGTGCAAGCCTATTTAAGTGTCAGGAAAGATCGAGAAAGCAGTTTTCAACACAGTGTTGGTGCTGAGTAACTCGTACTGGCCTGTTTAAGTGCAGGGACGGTCCGAGAAAGCCATTTTCACCACAGTGGAAGTCCTGTGAAGCACCTGCAGGCCTGTTTAAGGGCCACGAAAGATGGAGAATGCAGTTTTTTCACCACTCTGGAAATCTTGTGAAGCACGTACAGGCCTGTTTAAGTGCGAGGAAAGATCGAGAAAGCGGTTTTCATCACTGTGGCGGTGCTGAGTAACTCGTGCAAGCCTGTTTAAGTGCCGAGAAGGTCCGACAATGCCATTTCCACACCTGTAGAGGTCTTGTGGAGCTCGTGCAAGCACATTTCAGTGTCAGGAAAGATCGAGAAAGCAGTTTTCAACACAGTGGTTGTGCTGAGTAACGCGTGCAAGCCTGTTTAAGTGCCGGGAAGGTCAGAGAAAGCAGTTTTCACAACTCTGGAAGCCTTGTGTAGTACGTGCAAGCTTGTTTAAGTGGGAGGAAGGATCTACAAAGCAGTTTTTATGACTGTGGAGTGGCTGAGTAACGCGAACAAGGCTGTTTAAGTGCCTGGATGGTCAGACAAAGCCATTTCAACCACTGTAGAGGCCTTGTGAAGCTCATGCAAGCACATTTGAGAGCCAGCAAAGATCGAGGAAGCATCTTTCGGCGCTGTGGAGGTGCTGAGTAACTCGTATAGGCCTATTTAACTGCCGGGACGGTCCTACAAAGCCATTTTCACCACAGTGGTGGTCCTGTGAAGCACGTGCAGGCCTGTTTAAGTGCTAGGAAAGGCGGAGAATGCAGTTTTCAACGCTCTTGAGGTCTTGTGAAGCCCGTGCAGGCCTGTTTAAGTGCGAGGAAAAATCCAGAAAGCAGTTTTCATCACTGTGGAGTGGCTGACTAACGCGTGCAAGCCTGTTTAAGTGCCAGGAAGGTCAGACAAAGCCATTTCAACTGCTGAAGCGGTCTTGTGAAGCTCGTGCAAGCACATTTCAGTGTCAGGAAAGATCGAGAAAGCAGTTTTCAACATAGTGGTGGGGCTGAGTAACGCGTGCAAGCCTATTTAAGTGCGGGGAAGGTCCAAGAAAGCCATGTTCACCACAGTGGAGGTCCTGTGCAGCACCTGGAGGTCTGTTTAAGTGCCAGGAATGACAGAGAAAGCAGTTTTCAATACAGTGGTGGTGCTGAGTAACGCGTGCAAGCCTGTTTAAGTGCCGGGAAGGTACGACACAGCATTTTAATCACTGTAGAGGCCTTGTGTAGCCCGTGCAAACATATTTCAGAGGCAGCAAAGATCAAGAAAGCAGTTTTGGACACAGTGGAGGTGCTGAGTAATTCGCACTTCCCTGTTTAAGTGCTGGGACGGTCCGACAAAGCCATTTTCACCACAGTGGAGGTCCTGTGAAGCAACTGCAGGCCTGTTTAAGGGCCACCAAAGACGGAGAATGCAGTTTTTACCACTCGGGAAGTCTTGTGAAGCTCGTGCAGGCCTGTTTAAGTGCGAGGGAAGATCGCGAAAGCAGTTTTCATCACTGTGGAGTGGCTGACTAACGCGTGCAAGCCTGTTTAAGTACCGGGAAGGTCAGACAAAGCCATTTCACCCACTGTAGTGGTCTTGTGAAGCTAGTGGAAGCACATTTCAGTGTCAGGAAAGATCGAGAAAGCAGTTTTCAACACAGTGGTGGTGCTGAGTAACGCGTGCAAGCCTGTTTAATTCCGGGAAGGTCCGACAAACCATTTTAACCACTGTAGAGGCCTTGTAAAGCTCGTGCAAGCACATTTGAGAGCCAGCAAAGATTGAGAAAACATCTTTCGGCGCTGTGGAGGTGCTGAGTAACTCGTATAGGCCTGTTTAACTGCCGGGACGGTCCGACAGAGCCATTTTCACCACAGTGGTGGTCCTGTGAAGCACGTGCAGTCCAGTTTTAGTGCCAGGAAAGGCGGAGAATGCAGTTTTAAACGCTCTTGAGGTCTTGTGAAGCCAGTGCAGGCCTGTTTAAGTGGGAGGAAAGATCGAGAAAGCTGTTTTCAGCACAGTGGTGATGCTGAGTAACGCGTGCAAGCCTGTTTAAGTGCGGGGAATGTCCAACGAAGCCATGTTCACCACAGTGGAGGTCCTGTGAAGCACCTGCAGGCCTGTTTAAGGGCCACAAAAGACGGAGAATGCAGTTTTCACCACTCTGGAAGTCTTGTGAAGCTCGTGCAGGCCTGTTTAAGTGCCGGGAAGGTCAGACAAAGCCATTTCAACCACTGTAGAGTTCTTGTTAAGCTCGTGCAAGCACATTTCAGTGTCAGGAAAGATCGAGAAAGCTGCTTAGTAATTCGTGCAGACCTGTTTAAGTGCCGGGAAGGTCCAACAATGCCATTTCCACACCTGTAGAGGTCTTGTGAAGCTCGTACAAGCACATTTCAGAGTCAGGAAAGATCGTGAAATCAGTTTTCAATGCTCTGGAGGTGCTGAGTAACTCCTACAGGCCTGTTTAAGTGCGGGGAAGATCCAACAAAGCCATGTTCACCACAGTAGAGGTCCTGTGAAGCACGTGGAGGTCTGTTTAAGTGCCAGAAATGACAGAGAAAGCAATTTTCACAACTCTGGAAGTCTTGTGTAGTTCGTGCAAGCCTGTTTAAGTGCGAGGAAGGGTAGACAAAGCAGTTTTCATGACTGTGGAGTGGCTGAGTAACGCGTACAAGGCTGTTTAAGTGCCTTGATGGTCAGACAAAGCCATTTCAACCACTGTAGAGACCTTGTGAAGCTCGTGCAAACACATTTCAGAACCAGCAAAGATCAAGAAAGCAGTTTTGGACACTGTGGAGGTACTTAGTAACTCGTACTGGCCTGTTTAAGTGCAGGGACAAAGCCATTTTCACCACAGTGGAGGTGCTGTGAAGCACCTTCCGGCCTGTTTAATCGCCGCACCAGACGGAGAATGCAGTTTGCACCACCTTGGTAGTCTTGTGAAGCTCGTGCAGGCCTGTTTAAGGGCCCCGAAAGACGGAAAATGCAGTTTTTTCACCATTCTGGAAATCTTGTGAAGCACCTACAGGCCTGTTTAAGTGCGAGGAAAGATCGAGAAAGCGGTTTTCATCACTGTGGCGGTGCTCAGTAACTCGTGCAAGCCCGTTTAAGTGCCGGGAAGGTCCGACAATGCCATTTCCACACCTGTAGAGGTCTTGTGGAGCTCGTTCAAGCACATTTCAGTGTCAGGAAAGATCGAGAAAGCAGTTTTCGACATAGTGGTGGTGCTGAGTAACGCGTGGAAGCCTGTTTAAGTGCCGGGAAGGTCCAACAAACTATTTTAACCACTGTAGAGACCTTGTGAAGCTCGTGCAAGCACATTTGAGAGCCAGCAAAGATCGAGAAAGCATCTTTCGGCGCTGTGGAGGTGCTGAGTAACTCTTATAGGCCTGTTTAACTGCCGGGACGGTCCGACAAAGCCATTTTCACAAAAGTGGTGGTCCTGTGAAGCACGTGCAGGCCTGTTTAAGTGCCAGGAAAGGCGGAGAATGCAGTTTTCAACGCTCTTGAGGTCTTGTGAAGCCAGTGCAGGCCTGTTTAACCGTTTAACAGCGATTGACGCCTATACATGTACGCGTCATCGAAATTCGGCCGCATGTTATCAGTTGGCGCAATCCGTTTTGAAGATAGGTTCTGCGCTAGCAGAAAGGGTGGGACAGGGGGAGGTGGGTGGGACAGGGGGAGGTGGGTGGGGGCACCGCTCTGGCTGGCAGTGCATGGCGGCTGTTGCAGCTGGCTATGGAAAAGGCCTGGTCAGTGCTGGGTGTCCTGCTCCTCCACTTTCTTGTACAAACGAGCACAGAAAACGGTCCTTTCACCTTGTAGGGACTCCATTTCTGTTTTTTGTAGGCAGCTTTCAGTCTGGAGGAGCGTTCCCTGGTCGGAGGGCCCAGACTATTGAACGCTCGGTAATGAGTGGGTGTGGTCAAGGTCATGAACCTGCAAAAAACTTCTGAAGGAAGCTGTGGATCAAGTTTCTTGGGTTAACTCCTGGCAGAAGTGGAAATACAGGTGAAAGAAGGTGGGACTAGTCTACACAAGACCTTTAGGGGAATTAATTTAGCATTTAAAGGGCTAATGGTGGGTAAAGGGGCTAGAATATGAGGCCAGAAGTTCAGAAGTAGCAGGCAAACTAAAATTGAATCAAGCCCTTAGCATTCGTCTAACCCCTTGTGGGACACAATCCTGGTCAGGTAGATCATGAGTATCATTACAGGTTCGTGAATCTCATTAGCAATGTCTAAGGTTGAGGTCCAGTGTGTTTCGGAGTCGTAAATCTCTATAAGAGCCATCCAAGGACAAGCAGTAGCCAGTTCTGTGTGGTAAGCTTTTACTTGACACACTCTGATTCCATCTGTCAGCAGAGCTCTCATGAATATCATTAAATGGCTGTTTTAAGGGCTATTTTGTTCTCCCATTAATAACCCTAACCCTTAGGGCTATTTTGTTCTCCCATTAACCACTCTGATGGAGCTCCTGTGAAGCTCGTGCAAGCCTGTTTAAAGGTCAGGAAAGATCGCGAAAGCAGTTTTCATGACTGTGGAGTGTCTGAGTACCGCGTGCAAGCTTATTTAAGTTCCGGGGAGGTCGGACAAACCCATTTCAACTACTATACAGGACTTGTGAAGCTCGTGCAAGCACATTTCAGTGTCAGGATAGATCGAGTAAGCAGTTTTCAACACTGTGGAAGTCTTGTGAAGCTCGTGCAAGCCTGTTTAATTGCCAAGAAAGATCGAGAAAGCAGTTTCCATCACTGTGGAGTTGCTGAGTAACTTGTGCAAGCCTGTTTAAGTGTCGGAAAGGTCCGACAATGCCATTTCCGCACTTGTAGAGGTCTTGTGATGCTCGTGCAAGCACATTTCAGTGTCAGGAAAGATCGAGAAAACAGTTTTCAACACAGTGGTGGTGCTGAGTAACGCGTGCAAGCCTGTTTAAGTGCCGTGAAGGTCCGAGTAACCATTTTAACCATTGTAGAGGCCTTGTGAAGCTCGTGCAAGCACATTTGAGAGCCAGTAAAGATCGAGAAAGCATCTTTCGGCGCTGTGGAGGTGCTGAGTAACTCGTATTGGCCTGTTTACCTGCCGGGACGGTCCGACAAAGCCATTTTCACCACAGTGGTGGTCCTATAAAGCACGTGCAGGCCTGTTTAAGTGCCAGGAATGGCGAAGAATGCAGTTTTCAACGCTCTTGAGGTCTTGTGAAGCTGGTGCAGGCCTGTTTAAGTGCGAGGAAAGATCGAGAAAGCAGTTTTCATCACTGTGGAGTGGCTAACTAACGCGTGCAAGCCTGTTTAAGTGCCGGGAAAGTCAGACAATGCCATTTCCACACCTGTAGAGGTCTTGTGAAGCTCGTACAAGCACATTTCAGTGTCAGGAAAGATCGAGAAAGCAGTTTTCAATACTCTGGAGGTGCTGAGTAACTCCTACAGGCCTGTTTAAGTGCGGGGAAGGTCCAACAAAGCCATGTTCACCACAGTAGAGGTCCTGTGAAGCACGTGGAGGTCTGTTTAAGTGCCAGGAATGACAGAGAGTGCAGTTTTCACAACTCTGGAAGTCTTGTGTAGTTCGTGCAAGCCTGTTTATGAACGAGGAAGGATCGACAAAGCAGTTTTAATGACTGTGGAGTGGCTGAGTAACGCGTACAAGGCTGTTTAAGTGCCTGGATGGTCAGACAAAGCCATTTCAACAACTGTAGAGGCCTTGTGAAGCTCGTGCAAACACATATCAGAGCCAGCAAAGATCAGGAAAGCAGTTTTGGACACAGTGGAGGTGCTGAGTAACTCGTACTGGCCTGGTTAAGTGCAGGGACGGTCCGACAAAGCCATTTTCACCACAGTGGAGGTCCTGTGAAGCACTTGCAGGCCTGTTTAAGGGCCACGAAAGACGGAGAATGCAGTTTTCACCACTCTGGAAGTGTTGTGAAGCTCGTGCAGGCCTGTTTAACTGCGAGGAAAGATCGAGAAAGCGATTTTCATCACTATGGCGGTGCTGAGTAACTCGTGCAAGCCTGTTTAAGTGCCGGGAAGGTCCGACAATGCCATTTCCACACCTGTTGAAGTCTTGTGAAGCTCGTGCAAGCACATTTCAGTGTCAAGAAAGTTCGAAAAATCAGTTTTCAACACTCTGGAAGTGCTGAGGTGCTCGTGCAGGCCTGTTTAAGTGCGGGGAAGGTCCAACAAAGCCATGTTCACCACAGTGGAGGTCCTGTGAGGCACATGGAGGTCTGTTTAAGTTTCAGGAATGACAGAGAAAGCAGTTTTCACAACTCTGGAAGCCTTGTGTAGTTCGTGCAAGCCTGTTTAAGTGCGAGGAAGGATCGACAAAGCAGTTTTTATGACTGTGGAGTGGCTGAGTAACGCGTACAAGGCTGTTTAAGTGCCTGGATGGTCAGACAAAGCCATTTCAACCACTGTAGAGGCCTTGTGAAGCTCGTGCAAACACATTTCAGAGCCAGCAAAGATCAAGAAAGCAGTTTTGGACGGCGCAGTAGAGGTGCTGAGTAACTCGTACTGGCCTGTTTAAGTGCAGGGACAAAGCCATTTTCACCACAGTGGAGGTCCTGTGAAGCACCTGCAGGCCTGTTTAAGCGCCACGACAGACGGAGAATGCAGTTTTCACCACTCTGGAAGTCTTGTGAAGCTCGTGCAGGCCTGTTTAAGTGCGAGGAAAGATTGTGAAAGCAGTTTTTCAGGGAAGATCGAGAAAGCAGTTTTCAACACAGTGGTGGTGCTGAGTAACGCGTGCAAGCCTGTTTAAGTGCGGGGAAGGTCCAAGAAAGCCATGTTCACCACAGTGGAGGTCCTGTGAAGCACCTGCAGGCCTGTTTAAGGGCCACGAAAGACGGAGAATGCAGTTTTCACCACTCTGGAAGTGTTGTCAAGCTCGTGCAGGCCTGTTTAAGTGCCTGGAAGGTCAGACAAAGCCATTTCAACCACTGTAGAGGTCTTGTTAAGCTCGTGCAAGCACATTTCACTGTCAGGAAATATCGAGAAAGCAGTTTTCAACACTCTGAAGGTGCTGAGTAACTCATGCAGACCTGTTTAAGTGTCAGGAAGGTCCGATAAAGTCATTTTAACCACTTTGGAGATCCTGTGAAGCTCGTGCAAGCCTGTTTAAGAGTCAGGAAAGATCGCGAAAGCAGTTTTCATGACTGTGGAGTGGCTGAGTACCGCGTACAAGCCTGTTTAAGTTCCGGGGAGGTCGGACAAGCCCATTTCAACTACTATACAGGACTTGTGAAGCTCGTGCAAGCAAATTTCAGTGTCAGGATAGATCGAGTAAGCGGTTTTCAACACTATGGAGGTCTTGTGAAGCTCTTGCAAGCCTGTTTAATTGCCTGGAAAGATCGAGATAGCAGTTTTCATCACTGTGGAGTTGCTGAGTAACTGGTGCAAGCCAGTTTAAGTGCGGGGAAGGTCAGACAAAGCCATTTCACCCACTGTAGAGGTCTTGTTAAGCTCGTGCAAGCACACTTCAGTGTCAGGAAAGATCGAGAAAGCAGTTTTCAACACTCTGGAGGTGCTGAGTAACTCGTGCAGACCTGTTTAAGTGTCAGGAAGGTTCGACAATGCCATTTTAACCATTCTGATGGAGCTCCTGTGAAGGTCGTGCAAGCCTGTTTAAGGGTCAGGAAAGATCGCGAAAGCAGTTTTCATGACTGTGGAGTGTCTGAGGACCGCGTGCAAGCTTGTTTAAGTTCCGGAGAAGTCGGACAAACCCATTTCAACTACTATACAGGACTTGTGAAGCTCGTGCAAGCACATTTCAGTGTCAGGATAGATCGAGTAAGCAGTTTTCAACACTGTGGAAGTCTTGTGAAGCTCGTGCAAGCCTGTTTAATTGCCAAGAAAGATCGAGAAAGCAGTTTCCATCACTGTGGAGTTGCTGAGTATCTTGTGCAAGCCTGTTTAAGTGTCGGGAAGGTCTGACAATGCCATTTCCACACTTCTAGCGGTCTTGTGATGCTCGTGCAAGCACATTTCAGTGTCAGGAAAGATCGAGAAAGCAGTTTTCAACACTCTGGAGGTGCTTCGTAACTCCTACAGGCCTGTTTAAGTGCGGGGAAGGTCCAACAAAGCCATGTTCACCACAGTGGAGGTCCTGTGAAGCACGTGGACGTCTGTTTAAGTGCCAGGAATGACGGTGAAAGCAGTTTTCACACCTCTGGAAGCCTTGTGTAGTTCGTGCAAGCCTGTTTAAGTGCGAGGAAGGATCGACAAAGCAGTTTTTATGACTGTGGAGTGGCTGAGAAACGCGTACAAGGCTGTTTAAGTGCCTGGATGGTCAGACAAAGCCATTTCAACCACTGTAGAGGCCTTGTGAAGCTCGTGCAAACACACTTCAGAGCCAGCAGAGATCAAGAAAGCAGTTTTGGACGCAGTGGAGGTGCTGAGGAACTCGTACTGGCCTGTTTAAGTGCAGGGACAAAGCCATTTTCAGCACAGTGGAAGTCCTGTGAAGCACCTGCAGGCCTGTTTAAGCGCCACGACAGACGGAGAATGCAGTTTTCACCACTCTGGAAGTCTTGTGAAGCTCGTGCAGGCCTGTTTAAGTGCGAGGAAAGATCGCGAAAGCAGTTTTCATCACTGTTGAGTGGCTGACTAACGCGTGCAAGCCTGTTTAAGTGCCGGGAAGGTCAGACAAAGCCATTTCACCCACTGTAGTGGTCTTTTGAAGCTCGTGCAAGCACATTTCAGTGTCAGGAAAGATCGAGAGAGCAGTTTTCAACACAGTGGTGGTGCTGAGTAACGCGTGCAAGCCTGTTTAAGTGCCGGGAAGGTCCGAGTAACCATTTTAACCATTGTAGAGGCCTTGTGAAGCTCGTGCAAGCACATTTGAGAGCCAGTAAAGATCGAGAAAGCATCTTTCGGCGCTGTGGAGGTGCTGAGTAACTCGTATAGGCCTGTTTAACTGCCGGGACGGTCCGACAAAGCCATTTTCACCACAGTGGTGGTCCTATAAAGCACGTGCAGGCCTGTTTAAGTGCCAGGAATGGCGAAGAATGCAGTTTTCAACGATCTTGAGGTCTTGTGAAGCTGGTGCAGGCCTGTTTAAGTGCGAGGAAAGATCGAGAAAGCAGTTTTCATCACTGTGGAGTGGCTGACTAACGCGTGCAAGCCTGTTTAAGTGCCGGGAAAGTCAGACAATGCCATTTCCACACCTGTAGAGGTCTTGTGAAGCTCGTACAAGCACATTTCAGTGTCAGGAAAGATCGAGAAAGCAGTTTTCAATACTCTGGAGGTGCTGAGTAACTCCTACAAGCCTGTTTAAGTGCGGAGAAGGTCCAACAAAGCCATGTTCACCACAGTAGAGGTCCTGTGAAGCACGTGGAGGTCTGTTTAAGTGCCAGGAATGACAGAGAGTGCAGTTTTCACAACTCTGGAAGTCTTGTGTAGTTCGTGCAAGCCTGTTTATGAACCAGGAAGGATCGACAAAGCAGTTTTACTGACTGTGGAGTGGCTGAGTAACGCGTACAAGGCTGTTTAAGTGCCTGGATGGTCAGACAAAGCCATTTCAACAACTGTAGAGGCCTTGTGAAGCTCGTGCAAACACATTTCAGATCCAGCAAAGATCAAGAAAGCAGTTTTGGACACAGTGGAGGTGCTGAGTAACTCGTACTGGCCTGGTTAAGTGCAGGGACGGTCCGACAAAGCCATTTTCGCCACAGTGGAGGTCCTGTGAAGCACCTGCAGGCCTGTTTAAGGGCCACGAAAGACGGAGAATGCAGTTTTCACCACTCTGGAAGTGTTGTGAAGCTCGTGCAGGCCTGTTTAACTGCCAGGAAAGATCGAGAAAGCGATTTTCATCACTATGGCGGTGCTGAGTAACTCGTGCAAGCCTGTTTAAGTGCCGGGAAGGTCCGACAATGCCATTTCCACACCTGTTGAAGTCTTGTGAAGCTCGTGCAGGCACATTTCAGTGTGAAGAAAGTTCTAAAAAGCAGTTTTCAACACTCTGGAGGTGCTGAGGAACTCGTGCAGGCCTGTTTAAGTGCGGGGAAGGTCCAACAAAGCAGTTTTTATGACTGTGGAGTGGCTGAGTAACGCGTACAAGGCTGTTTAAGTGCCTGGATGGTCAGACAAAGCCATTTCAACCACTGTAGAGGCCTTGTGAAGCTCGTGCAAACACATTTCAGAGCCAGCAAAGATCAAGAAAGCAGTTTTGGACACAGTGGAGGTGCTGAGTAACTCGTACTGGCCTGTTTAAATGCAATGACAAAGCCATTTTCACCACAGTGGAGGTCCTGTTAAGCACCTGCAGGCCTGTTTAAGCGCCACGACAGACGGAGAAAGCAGTTTTCAACACAGTGGTGGTGCTGAGTAACGCATGCAAGCCTGTTTAAGTGCCGTGAAGGTCCGACAAACCATTTTTACCACTGTAGAGGCCTTGTGAAGCTCGTGCAAGCACATTTGAGAGCCAGCAAAAATCGAGAAAGCATCTTTCGGCGCTGTGGAGGTGCTGAGTAACTCGTATAGGCCTGTTTAACTGCCGGGACGGTCCGACAAAGCCATTTTCACCACAGTGGTGGTCCTGTGAAGCACGTGCAGGCCTGTTTAAGGGCCAGGAAAGGCGGAGAATGCAGTTTTCAACGCTCTTGAGGTCTTGTGAAGCCCGTGCAGGCCTGTTTAAGTGCGAGGAAAGATCGAGAAAGCAGTTTTCATCACTGTGGAGTGGCTGACTAACGCGTACAACCCGGTTTACGTGCCGGGAAGGTCAGACAAACCCATTTCACACACTGTAGCGGTCTTGTTAAGCTCGTTCAAGCACATTTCAGTGTCAGGAAAGATCGAGAAAGCAGTTTTCAACACTCTGAAGGTGCTGAGTAATTCGTGCAGACCTGTTTAAGTGTCAGGAAGGTCCGACAAAGTCATTTTAACCACTCTGGAGCTCCTGTGAAGATCGTGCAAGACTGTTTAAGAGTCAGGAAAGATCGCGAAAGCAGTTTTCATGACTGTGGAGAGGCTGAGTACCGTGTGCAAGTCTGTTTAAGTTCCGGGGAGGTCGGTCAAGCCCATTTCAACTACTATACAGGACATGTGAAGCTCGTGCAAGCACATTTCAGTGTCAGGATAGATCGAGTAAGCAGTTTTCAACACTGTGGAGGTCTTGTGAAGCTCGTGCAAGCCTGTTTAATTGCCAGGAAAGATCGAGCAAGCAGTTTTCATCACTGTGGAGTTGCTGAGTAACTCGTGCAAGCCTATTTAAGTGCCGGGAAGGTCAAACAAAGCCATTTCACCCACTATATAGAGGTCTTGTGAAGCTCGTGCAAGCACATTTAAGTGTCAGGAAAGATCGAGAAAGCAGTTTTCAATACAGTTCTGGTGCTGAGTAACTCCTACAGGCCTGTTTAAGTACGGGGAATGTCCAACGAAGCCATGTTCACCACAGTAGAAGTACTGTGAAGCACGTGGAGGTCTGTTTAAGTGCCAGGAATGACAGAGAAAGCAGTTCTCACAACTCTTGAAGCCTTTTGTAGATCGTTCAAGCCTGTTTAAGTGCGAGGAAGGATCGACAAAGCAGTTTTTATGACTGTGGAGTGGCTGAGTAACGCGTACAAGGCTGTTTAAGTGCTTGGATGGTCAGAGAAAGCCATTTCAACCACTGTAGAGGCCTTGTGAAGCTCGTGCAAACACATTTCAGAGCCAGCAAAGATCAAGAAAGCAGTTTTGCACGCAGTGGAGGTGCTGAGTAACTCGTACTGGCCTGTTTAAGTGCAGGGACGAAGCCATTTTCTCCACAGTGGAGGTCCTGTGAAGCACCTGCAGGCCTGTTTAAGCGCCACGACAGACGGAGAATGCAGTTTTCACCACTCTGTAAGACTTGTGAAGCTTGTGCAGGCCTGTTTAAGTGCGAGGAAGGATCGAGAAAGCAGTGTTCATGACTGTGGAGTGGCTGAGTAACGCGTACAAGGCTGTTTAAGAGCCTGGATGGTCAGACAAAGCCATTTCAACCACTGTAGAGGCCTTGTGAAGCTCGTGCAAACACATTTCAGAGCCAGCAAAGATCAAGAAAGCAGTTTAGGACGCAGTGGAGGTGCTGAGTAACTCGTACTGGCCTGTTTAAGTGCAGGGACAAAGCCATTTTCACCACAGTGGTGGTCCTGTGAAGCACCTGCAGGCCTGGTTAAGCGCCACGACAGACGGAGAATGCAGTTTTCTCCACTCTGGAAGTCTTGTGAAGCTCGTGCAGGCCTGTTTAAGTGCGAGGAATGTTCGAGAAAGCAGTTTTCAACACAGAGGTGGTGCTGAGTAACGCGTGCAAGCCTGTTTAAGTGCCGGGAATGTCCGACAAACCATTTTAATCACTGTAGAGGTCTTGTTAAGCTCGTGCAAGCACATTTCAGTGTCAGGAAAGATCGAGAAAGCACTTTTCAACACTCTGGAGGTGCTGAGTAACTCGTGCAGACCTGTTTAAGTGCAGGGACAAAGCCATTTTCACCACAGTGGTGGTCCTGTGAAGCACGTGCAAGCCTGTTTAAGGGCCACGAAAGGCGGTGAATGCAGTTTTCAACGCTCTTGAGGTCTTGTGAAGCCCGTGCAGGCCTGTTTAAGTGCGAGGAAAGATCGAGAAAGCAGTTTTCATCACTGTGGAGAGGCTGACTAACGCGTTCAAGCCTGTTTACGTGCCGGGAAGGTCAGACAAAGCCATTTCACACACTGTAGCGGTCTTGTTAAGCTCGTGCAAGCACATTTCAGTGTCAGGAAAGATCGAGAAAGCAGTTTTCAACACAGTGGTGGTGCTGAGTAACGCGTGCAAGGCTGTTTAAGTGCGGGGAAGGTCCAAGAAAGCCATGTTCACCGCAGTGAAGGTCCTGTGAAGCACCTGCAGGCCTGTTTAAGGGCCACGAAAGACGTAGAATGCAGTTTTCACCACTGTGAAAGTCTTATGAAGCTCGTGCAGGCCTGTTTAAGTACCGGGAAGGTCAAACAAAGCCATTTCAACCACGGTAAAAGTCTTGTGAAGCTCGTGCAAGCACATTTCAGTGTCAGGAAAGATCGAGAAAGCAGTTTTCAACACAGTGGTGGCGCTGAGTAAATCCTACAGGCCTGTTTACGTGCGGGGAAGGTCCAACAAAGCCATGTTGACCGCAGTAGAGGTCCTGTGAAGCACGTGGTGGTCTGTTTAAGTGCCAGGAATGACAGAGAAAGCAGTTTTCACAACTCTGGAAGTCTTGTGTAGTTCGTGCAAGCCTGTTTAAGTGCGAGGAAGGATCGACAAAGCAGTTTTCATGACTGTGGTGTGGCTGAGTAACGCGTACAAGGCAGTTTAAGTGCCTGGATGGTCAGACAAAGTCATTTCAACCACTGTAGAGGCCTTGTGAAGCTCGCGCAAGCACATTTCAGAGCCAGCAAAGATCAAGAAAGCTGTTTTGGACACAGTGGAGGTGCTGAGTAACTCGTACTGGCCTGTTTAAGTGCAGGGACGGTCCGTCAAAGCCATTTGCACCACAGTGGAGGTCCTGTGAAGCACCTGCAGGCCTGTTTAAGGGCCACGAAAGACGGAGAATGCAGGTTTCACCACTCTGGAAGTCTTGTGAAACTCGTGCAGGCCTGTTTAAGTGCGAGGAAAGATCGAGAATGCGTTTTACATCACTGTGGCGGTGCTGAGTAACTGGTGAAACCCTCTTTAAGTGCCGGGAAGGTCCGACAATGCCATTTCCACACTTGTAGAGGTCTCGTGAAGCTCGTGCAAGCACATTTCAGTGTCAGGAATGATCGAGAAAGCAGTTTTCAACACTCTGGAGGTGCTGACTAACTCCTACAGGTCTGTTTAAGTGCCAGGAATGACAGAGAAAGCAGTTTTCACAACTCTGGAAGCCTTGTGTAGTTCGTGCAAGCCTGTTTCAGTGCGAGGAAGGATCGACAAAGCAGTGTTCATGACTGTGGAGTGGCTGAGTAACGCGTACAAGGCTGTTTAAGTGCCTGGATGGTCAGACAAAGCCATTTCAACCACTGTAGAGGCCTTGTGAAGCTCGTGCAAACACATTTCAGAGCCAGCAAAGATCAAGAAAGCAGTTTTGGACGCAGTGGAGGTGCTGAGTAACTCGTACTGGCCTGTTTAAGTGCAGGGACAAAGCCATTTTCACCACAGTGGAGGTCCTGTGAAGCACCTGCAGGCCTGTTTAAGCGCAACGACAGACGGAGAACGCAGTTTTCACCACTCTGGAAGTCTTGTGAAGCTCGTGCAGGCCTGTTTAAGTGCGAGGAAAGATCGACAAAGCAGTTTTCATGACTGTGGAGTGGCTGAGTAACGCTTACAAGGCTGTTCAAGTGCCTGGATGGTCAGAAAAAGTCATTTCAACCACTGTAGAGGCATTGTGAAGCTCGTGCAAACACATTTCAGAAACAGCAAAGATCAAGAAAGCAGTTTTGGACACAGTGGAGGAGCTGAGTAACTCGTACTGGCCTGTTTAAGTGTTGGGACGGTCGGTTAAAGCCGTTTTCACCACAGTGGAGGTCCTGTGAAGCACCTGCAGGCCTGTTTAAGGACCACGAAAGAAGGAGAATGCATTTTTCACCACTCTGGAAGTCTTGTGAAGCTTGTGCAGGTCTGTTTAAGTGCGAGGAAAGATCGAGAAAGCGGTTTTCATCACTGTGGCGGTGCTAAGTAACTGGTGCAAGCCTGTTTAAGTGCCGGGAGGGTCCGACAATGCCATTTCCGCACTTGTAGCGGTCTTGTGAAGCTCGTGCAAGCACATTTCAGTGTCAGGAAAGATCGAGAAAGCACTTTTTCAACTCTCTGGAGGTGCTGACTAACTCCTACAGGCCTGTTGAAGTGCGGGGAAGGTCCAACAAACCCATGTTCACCACAGTAGAGGTCCTGTGAAGCACGTGGAGTTCTGTTTAAGTGCCAGGAATGACAGAGAAAGCAGTTTTCACAACTCTGGAAGTCTTGTGTAGTTCGTGCAAGCCTGTTTAAGTGCGAGGAAGCATCGAAAAAGCAGTTTTAATGAGTGTGGAGTGGCTGACCAACGCGTACAAGGCTGTTTAAGTGCCTGGATGGTCAGACAAAGCCATTTCAACCACTGTAGAGGCCTTGTGAAGCTCGTGCAAACACATTTCAGAGCCAGCAAAGATCAAGAAAGCAGTTTTGGATACAGTGGAGGTGCAGGGACGGTCCGACGAAGCCATTTTCACCACAGTGGAGGTCCTGTGAAGCACCTGCAGACCTGTTTAAGTGCCACGAAAGACGGAGGATGCATTTTTCACCACTCTGGAAGTCTTGTGAAGCTCATCCAGGCCTGTTTAAGTGCGAGAAAAGATCGACAAAGCAGTTTTTATGACTGTGGAGTGGCTGAGTAACGCGTACAAGGCTGTTTAAGTGCCTGGATGGTCAGACAAAGCCATTTCAACCACTGTAGAGTCCTTGTGAAGCTCGTGCAAACACATTTCAGAGCCAGCAAAGATCAAGAAAGCAGTTTTGGACGCAGTGGAGGTGCTGAGTAACTCGTACTGGCCTGTTTAAGTGCAGGGACAAAGCCATTTTCACCACAGTGGAGGTCCTGTGAAGCACCTGCATGCCTGTTTAAGGGCCACGAAAGATGGAGAATGCATTTTTCACCACTCTGGAAGTGTTGTGAAGCTCATGCAGGCCTGTTTAAGTGCGAGGAAAGATCGAGAAAGCGGTTTTCATCACTGTGGCGGTGCTGAGTAACTGGTGCAAGCCTGTTTAAGTGCCGGGAAGGTCCGACAATGCCATTTCCACACTTGTAGAGGTCTTGTGAAGCTCGTGCAAGCACATTTCAGTGTCAGGAAAGATCGAGAAAGCAGTTTTCAACTCTCTGGAGGTGCTGAGTAACTCCTACATGTCTGTTTAAGTGCCAGGAATGACAGAGAAAGCAGTTTTCACAACTCTGGAAGCCTTGTGTAGTTCGTGCAAGCCTGTTTCAGTGCGAGGAAGGATCGACAAAGCAGTGTTCATGACTGTGGAGTGGCTGAGTAACGCGTACAAGGCTGTTTAAGTGCCTGGATGGTCAGACAAAGCCATTTCAACCACTGTAGAGGCCTTGTGAAGCTCGTGCAAACACATTTCAGAGCCAGCAAAGATCAAGAAAGCAGTTTTTGACGCAGTGGAAGTGCTGAGTAACTCGTACTGGCCTGTTTAAGTGCAGGGACAAAGCCATTTTCACCACAGTGGAGGTCCTGTGAAGCACCTGCAGGCCTGTTTAAGCGCAACGACAGACGGAGAATGCAATTTTCACCACTCTGGAAGTCTTGTGAAGCTCGTGCAGGCCTGTTTAAGTGCGAGTAAAGATCGCGAAAGCAGTTTTCATCACTGTGGAGTGGCTGACTAACGCCTGCAAGCCTGTTTAAGTGCCGGGAAGGTCAGACAAAGCCATTTCACCCACTGTAGAGGTCTTGGGAAGCTCGTACAAACAGATTTCAGTGTCAGGAACGATCGAGAAAGCAGTTTTCAATACTCTGGAGGTGCTGAGTAACTCCTACAGGCCTGTTGAAGTGCGGGGAAGGTCCAACAAACCCATGTTCACCACAGTAGAGTTCCTGTGAAGCACGTGGAGTTCTGTTTAAGTGCCAGGAATGACCGAGAAAGCATTTTTAACAACTCTGGAAGACTTGTGTAGTTCGTGCAAGCCTGTTTAAGTGCGAGGAAGGATCGAAAAAGCAGTTTTAATAAGTGTGGAGTGGCTGAGCAATGCGTACAAGGCTGTTTAAGTGCCTGGATTGTCAGACAAAGCCATTTCAACCACTGTAGAGGCCTTGTGAAGCTCGTGCAAACACATTTCAGAGCCAGCAAAGATCAAGAAAGCAGTTTTGGATACGGTGGAGGTGCAGGGACGGTCCGACAAAGCCATTTTCACCACAGTGGAGGTCCTGTGAAGCACCTGCAGACCTGTTTAAGTGCCACGAAAGACGGAGAATGCATTTTTCACCATTCTGGAAGTCTTGTGAAGCTCATGCAGGCCTGTTGGAGTGCGAGGAAAGATCGACAAAGCAGTTTTTATGACTGTGGAGTGACTGAGTAACGCATACAAGGCTGTTTAAGTGCCTGGATGGTCAGACAAAGCCATTTAAACCAATGTAGAGGCCTTGTGAAGCTCGTGCAAACACATTTCAGAGCCAGCAATGATCAAGAAAGCAGTTTTGGACGTAGTGGAGGTGCTGAGTAACTCGTACTGGCCTGTTTAAGTGCAGGGACAAAGCCATTTTCACCACAGTGGAAGTCCTGTGAAGCACCTGCAGGCCTGTTTAAGCGCCACGACAGACGGAGAATGCAGTTTTCACCAATCTGGAAGTCTTGTGAAGCTCGTGCAGGTCTGTTTAAGTGCGAGGAAAGATCGCGAAAGCAGTTTTTCAGGGAAGATCGAGAAAGCAGTTTTCAACACAGTGGTGGTGCTGAGTAACGCGTGAAAGCCTGTTTAAGTGCCGGGAAGGTCCGACAAACCATTTTAACCACTGTTGAGGTCTTGTTAAACTCGTGCAAGCACATTTCAGTGTCAGGAAAGATCGAGAAAGCAGTTTTCAACACTCTGGAGGTGCTGAGTAACTCGTGCAGACCTGTTTAAGTGTCAGGAAGGTCCGACTAAGTCATTTTAACCACTCTGGAGCTCCTGTGAAGCTCGTGCAAGCCTGTTTAAGAGTCAGGTGTCATAGGGGATCCAACACCCCCGAGAATTTGGCACCCCCGAGCCAAATCCCCTAAGGATTTTGAAAGCCCCTCAGTGCTTTTGGTATCCCCCACCGAACAGGGATATGGCATCCCCGTGCAAAGTTGCCTAGAGAATTTGGCATCCCCATGCAAAGATTCCATACTATTAATATATTAGCTTTCAAATCAATCAATTCTGTTATGGCACCTTATGTAACAATACAATACTACAATCACTTGAAACATTTATTACAGTTTCACTGTTCGCTTTCTGCTGGAAATTGCTGGAGACCGACAGACTTGAGGTGGTACCAGTCCCCACACAGGTACCGTTGGCTAGGTAGTCCTGTACTTCGTCGTAGTTCGTTAGCTCTTCACGCTCCGCCTCACCGTCCGACCGAACTTCAATCTCCGCTGCATAGTCCGCCATGGTTCTGATTGTCGGTAAATGTGACATGTAGAGCACCACACGCTCTTCAAGTAGTCACGCAAGTTCACCATGACTGACACCTTTTGATAAGCTCAGCAATCCGATTCGTTAATGAGCTGTACCGTCGCGGGATGCCAAATTCCCCAAGGGGTGTACCGCAGGGTGCCAGAATCCCTCAGCGTATTTTACTCGGGGGTTCCAAAATCCCTAGGGGATTTGGCTCGGGGGTGCCAAAAACAGGGGAAGACAACTGGTACCACCTCAAGTCTGTCGGTCTCCAGCAATTTCCAGCAGAAAGCGAACAGTGAAACTGTAATAAATGTTTCAAGTGATTGTAGTATTGTATTGTTACATAAGGTGCCATAACAGAAGTGATTGATTTGAAAGCTAATATATTAATAGAATGGAATCTTTGCATGGGGATGCCAAATTCTCTAGGGAACTTTGCGCGGGGATGCCAAATTCTCTGTTAGGTGGGGGATACCAAAAGCACTGAGGGGCTTTCAAAATCCTTAGGGGATTTGGCTCGGGGGTGGAAAATTCTCGGGGGTGTTGGATCACCTATGACACAGGAAAGATCGAGTAAGCAGTTTTCAACACTGTGGCGGTCTTGTGAAGCTCGTGCAAGCCTGTTTAATTGTCAGGAAAGATCGAGAAAGCAGTTTTCATCACTGTGGAGTTGCTGCGTAACTCGTGCAAGCCTGTTTAAGTGCCGGGAAGGTCCGACAATGCCATTTCCACACCTGTAGAGGTCTTGTGAAGCTCGTACAAGCACATTTCAGTGTCAGGAAAGATCGAGAAAGCAGTTTTCAATACTCTGGAGGTGCTGAGTAACTCCTACAGGTCTGTTTAAGTGCGGGGAAGGTCCAAAAAGCCATGTTCACCACAGTAGAGGTCCTGTGAAGCACGTGGAGGTCGGTTTAAGTGCCAGGAATGACAGAGAAAGCAGTTTTCACAACTCTGGAAGTCTTGTGTAGTTCGTGCAAGCCTGTTTAAGTGCGAGGAAGGAACGACAAAGCAGTTTTCATTACTGTGGAGTGGCTGAGTAACGCCTACAAGGCTGTTTATGTGCCTGGATGGTCAGACAAAGCCATTTCAACCACTGTAGAGGCCTTGTGAAGCTCGTGCAAACACATTTCAGAGCCAGCAAAGATCAAGAAAGCAGTTTTGGACACAGTGGAGGTGCTGAGTAACTCGTACTGGCCTGTTTAAGTGCAGGGACAAAGCCATTTGCACCACAGTGGAGGTCCTGTGAAGCACCTTCAGGCCTGTTTAAGCGCCACGACAGACGGAGAATGCAGTTTTCACCACTCTGGAAGTGTTCTGAAGCCAGTGCAGGCCTGTTTAAGTGCGAGGAAAGATCGCGAAAGCAGTTTTCATCACTGTGGAGTGGCTGACTAACGCGTGCAAGCCTGTTTAAGTGCCGGGAAGGTCAGACAAAGCCATTTCACCCACTGTAGAGGTCTTGTCAAGCTCGTGCAAGCAGATTTCAGTGTCAGGAAAGATCGAGAAAGCAGTTTTCAACACAGTGGTGGTGCTGAGTAACGCGTGCAAGCCTGTTTAAGTGCCGGGGAGGTCCGACAAACCATTTTAACCACTGTAGAGGCCTTGTGAAGCTCGTGCAAGCACATTTGACAGCCAGCAAAAATCGAGAAAGCATCTTTTGTCGCTGTGGAGGTGCTGGGTAACTCGTATAGGCCTGTTTAACTGCCGGGACGGCCCAACAAAGCCATTTTCACCACAGTGGTGGTCCTGTGAAGCACGTGCAAGCCTGATTAAGGGCCAGGAAAGGCGGAGAATTCAGTTTTCAACGCTCTTGAGGTCTTGTGAAGCCCGTGCAGGCCTGTTTAAGTGCGAGGAAAGATCGGGAAAGCAGTTTTCATCACTGTGGAGTGGCTGACTAACGCGTTCAAGCCTGTTTACGTTCCGGGAAGGTCAGACAAAGCCATTTCACACACTGTAGCGGTCTTGTTAAGCTCGTGCAAGCACATTTCAGTGTCAGGAAAGATCGAGAAAGCAGTTTTCAACACAGTGGTGGTGCTGAGTAACGCGTGCAAGGCTGTTTAAGTGCGGGGAAGGTCCAAGAAAGCCATGTTCACTACAGTGGAGGTCCTGTGAAGCACCTGCATGCCTGTTTAAGGGCCACGAAAGAAGGAGAATGCAGTTTTCACCACTCTGGAAGTCTTGTGAAGCTCGTGCAGGCCTGTTTAAGTTCCGGGAAGGTCAGACAAAGCCATTTCAACCACTGTAGAATTCTTGTTAAGCTCTTGCAAGCACACTTCAGTGTCAGGAAAGATCGAGAATGCAGTTTTCAACACTCTGAAGGTGCTGAGTAACTCGAGCAGACCTGTTTAAGTGTCAGGAAGGGCCGACAAAGTCATTTTAACCACTCTGGATCTCCTGTGAAGCTCGTGCAAGGCAGTTTAAGAGTCAGGAAAGATCGCGAAAGCAGTTTTCATGACTGTGGAGTGGCTGAGTACCGCGTGCAACCTGTTTAAGTGCCGGGAAAGTCAGACAAAGCCATTTCACCCACTGTAGAGGTCTTGTCAAGCTCGTGCAAGCACATTTCAGTATCAGGAAGGATCGAGAAAGCAGTTTTCAACACAGTGGTGGTGCTGAGTAACTCCTACAGGCCTGTTGAAGTGCGGGGAAGGTCCAACGAAGCCATGTTCACCACAGTAGTGGTCCTGTGAAGCACGTGGAGGCCTGTTTAAGTGCCAGGAATGACAGAGAAAGCAGTTTTCACAACTCTGGAAGTCTTGTGTAGTTCGTGCAAGCCTGTTTAAGTGCGAGGAAGGATCGAAAAAGCAGTTTTCATGACTGTGGAGTGGCTGAGTAACGCGTACACGGCTGTTTAAGTGCCTGGATGGTCAGACAAAGCAATTTCAACCACTGTAGAGGCCTTGTGAAGCTCGTGCGAACACAATTCAGAGCCAGCAAAGATCAAGAAAGCAGTTTTGGACACAGTGGAGGTGCTGAGTAACTGGTACTGGCCTGTTTAAGTGCAGTGACGGTCCGACAAAGCCATTTTCACCACAGTGGAGGTCCTGTGAAGCACCTGCAGGCCTGTTTAACGGCCACGAAAGACGGAGAATGCATTTTTCACCTCTCTGGAAGTCTTGTGAAGCTCGTGCAGGCCAGTTTAAGTGCCGGGAAGGTCAGACAAAGCCATTTCAACCACTGTAGAGGTCTTGTTAAGCTCGTTCAAGCACATTTCAGTGTCAGGAAAGATCGAGAAAGCAGTTTACAACGCTCTGGAGGTGCTGAGTAACTCGTGCAGACCTGTTTATGTGTCAGGAAGGTCCGACAAAGCAATTTTAATCACTCTGGAGCTCCTGTGAAGCTCGTGCAAGCCTGTTTAAGAGTCAGGAAAGATCACGAAAGCAGTTTTCATGCCTGTGGAGTGGCTCAGTACCGCGTGCAAGCCTGTTTAAGTTCCGGGGTGGTCGGACAAACCCATTTGAACTACTATACACGACTTGTGTAGCTCGTGCAAGCACATTTCAGTGTGAGGATAGATCGAGTAAGCCGTTTTCAACACTGTGGAGGTCTTGTGAAGCTCGTGCAAGCCTGTTTAATTGCCAGAAAAGATCGAGAAAGCAGTTTTCATCACTGTGGAGTTGCTGAGTAACTCGTGCAAACCTGTTTATGCGCCGGGAAGGTCCGACAATGCCATTTTCACACCTGCAGATGTCTTGTGTAGGTCGTACAAGCACATTTCAGTGTCAGGAAAGATCGAGAAAGCAGTTTTCAATACTCTGGAGGTGCTGAGTAACTCCTACAGGCCTGTTTAAGTGCGGGGAAGGTCCAACAAAGCCATGTTGACCACAGTAGAGGTCCTGTGAAGCACGTGGAGGCCTGTTTAAGTGCCAGGAATGACAGAGAAAGCAGTTTTCTCAACTCTGGAAGTCTTGTGTAGTTCGTGCAAGCCTGTTTAAGTGCGAGGAAGGTTCGACAAAGCAGTTTCCATGAGTGTGGAGTGGCTGAGTAACGCGTACAAGGCTGTTTAAGTGCCTGGATGGTCAGACAAAGCCATTTCAACCACTGTAGAGGCCTTGTGAAGCTCGTGCAAACACAATTCAGAGCCAGCAAAGATCAAGAAAGCAGTTTTGGACACAGTGGAGGTGCTGAGTAACTGGTACTGGCCTGTTTAAGTGCAGTGACGGTCCGACAAAGCCATTTTCACCACAGTGGAGGTCCTGTGAAGCACCTGCAGGCCTGTTTAAGGGCCACGAAAGACGGAGAATGCATTTTTCACCACTCTGGAAGTCTTGTGAACCTCGTGCAGGCCTGTTTACGTGCCGGGAAGGTCAGACAAAGCCATTTCAACCACTGTAGAGATCTTGTTAAGCTCGTTCAAGCACATTTCAGTGTCAGGAAAGATCGAGAAAGCAGTTTTCAACGCTCTGGAGGTGCTGAGTAACTCGTGCAGACCTGTTTAAGTGTCAGGAAGGTCCGACAAAGTCATTTTAACCACTCTGGAGCTCCTGTGAAGCTCGTGCAAGCCTGTTTAAGAGTCAGGAAAGATCGCGAAAGCAGTTTTCATGAGTGTGGAGTGGCTGAGTAGCGCGTGCAAGCCTGTTTATGTTCCGGGGAGGTCGGACAAACCCATTTGAACTACTATACAGGACTTGTGGAGCTCGTGCAAGCACATTTCAGTGTGAGTATAGATCGAGTAGGCAGTTTTCAACACTGTGGAGGTCTTGTGAAGCTCGTGCAAGCATGTTTAATTACCAGAAAAGATCGAGAAAGCAGTTTTCATCACTATGGAGTTGCTGAGTAACTCGTGCAAGCCTGTTTATGTGCCGGGAAGGTCCGACAATGCCATTTTCACACCTGTAAAGGTCTTGTGAAGCTCGTACAAGCACATTTCAGTGTCAGGAAAGATCGAGAAAGCAGTTTTCAATACTCTGGAGGTGCTGAGTAACTCCTACAGGCCTGTTTAAGTGCGGGAGAGGTCCAACAAAGTCATGTTGACCACAGTAGAGGGCCTGTGAAGCACGTGGAGGTCTGTTTAAGTGCCAGGAATGACAGAGAAAGCAGTTTTCACATCTCTGGAAGTCTTGTATAGTTCGTGCAAGCCTGTTTAGGTGCGAGAAAGGATCGACAAAGCAGTTTTAATGACTGTGGAGTGGCTGAGTAACGCGTACAAGGCTGTTTAAGTGCCTGGATGGTCAGACAAAGTTATTTCAACCACTGTAGAGGCCTTGTGAAGCTAGTGCAAACACATTTCAGAGCCAGCAAAGATCAAGAAAGCAGTTTTGGACACAGTGGAGGTGCTGAGTAACTCGTACTGGCCTGTTTAAGTGCAGGGACGGTCCAACAAAGCCATTTTCACCACAGTGGAGGTCCTGTGAAGCACCTGCAGCCCACGAAAGACGGAGAATGCAGTTTTCACCACTCTGGTAGTCTTGTGAGGCTCGTGCAGGCCTGTTTAAGTGCGAGGAAAGATCGTGAAAGCGGTTTTCATCACTGTGGCGGTGCTGAGGAACTCGTGGAAGCCTGCTTAAGTACCGGGAAGGTCCGACAATGCCATTTCCAAACTTGTAGAAGTCTTGTGAAGCTCGTGCAAGCACATTTCAGTGTCAGGAATGATCGAGAAATCAGTTTTCAACTCTCTGGAGGTGCTGCGTAACTCCTACAGGCCTGTTTATGTGCGGGGAAGGTCCAACAAAGCTATGTTCACCACAGGGGAGGTCCTGTGAAGCACGTGGAGGTCTGTTTAAGTGCCAGGAATGACAGAGAAAGCAGTTTTCACAACTCTGGAAGTCTTGTGTAGTTCGTGCAAGCCTGTTTAAGTGCGAGGAAGGATCGACAAAGCAGTTTTTATGACTGGAGTGGCTGAGTAACGCGTACAAGGCTGTTTATGTGCCTGGATGGTCAGACAAAGCCATTTCAACCACTGTAGAGGCCTTGTGAAGCTCGTGCAAACAAATTTCAGATCCAGCAAAGATCAATAAAGCAGTTTTGGACGCAGTGGAGGTGCTGAGTAACTGGTACTGGCCTGTTTAAGTGCAGGGACAAAGCCATTTTCGCCACAGTGGAGGTCCTGTTAAGCACCTTCAGGCCTGTTTAAGCGCCACGACAGACGGAGAATGCAGTTTTCACCACTCTGAAGGTCTTGTGAAGCTCGTGCAGGCCTGTTTAAGTTCGAGGAAAGATCGCGAAAGTAGTTTTAATCACTGTGGAGTGGCTGACTAACGCGTACAAGGCTGTTTAAGTGCCTGGATGGTCAGACAAAGCCATTTCAACCACTGTAGAGGCCTTGTGAAGCTCGTGCAAACACATTTCAGAGCCAGCAAAGATCAAGAAAGCAGTTTTGGACACAGTGGGGGTGCTGAGTAACTCGTACTGGCCTGTTTAAGTGCAGGGACAAAGCCATTTTCACCACAGTGGAGGTCCTGTGAAGCACCTGCAGGCCTGTTGAAGCCCCACGACAGACGGAGAATGCAGTTTTCACCACTCTGGAAGTGTTCTGAAGCTCGTGCAGGCCTGTTTAAGTGCGAGGAAAGATCGCGAAAGCAGTTTTCATCACTGTGGAGTGGCTGACTAACGCGTGCAAGCCTGTTTAAGTACCGGGAAGGTCAGACAAAGCCATTTCACCCACTGTAGATGTCTTGTGAAGCTCGTGCAAACACATTTCAGTGTCAGGAAAGATCGAGAAAGCAGTTTTCAATACTCTGGAGGTGCTGAGTAACTCCTACAGGCCTGTTGAAGTGCGGGGAAGGTCCAACAAACCCATGTTCACCACAGTAGAGGTCCTGTGAAGCACGTGGAAGTCCGTTTAAGTACCAGGAATGACAGAGAAAGCAGTTTGCACAACTCTGGAAGTCTTGTGTAGTTCGTGCATGCCTGTTTAAGTGCGAGGAAGGATCGATAAAGCAGTTTTAATGAGAGTGGAGTGGCTGAGCACCGCGTACAAGGCTGTTTAAGTGCCTAGATGGTCAGACAAAGCCATTTCAACCACTGTAGAGGCCTTGTGAAGCTCGTGCAAACACATTTCAGAGCCAGCAAAGATCAGGAAAGCAGGTTTGGACGCAGTGGAGGTGCTGAGTAACTCGTACTGGCCTGTTTAAGTGCAGGGACAAAGCCATGTTCACCACAGTGGAGGTCTTGTGAAGCACCTGCAGGCCTGTTTAAGCGCCACGACAGACGGAGAATGCAGTTTTCACCACTCTGGAAGTCTTGTGAAGCTCGTGCAGGCCTGTTTAAGGGCGAGGAAAGATCGAGAAAGCAGTTTTCAACACAGTGGTTGTGCTGAGTAACGCGTGCCAGCCTGTTTAACTGCCGGGACGGTCCGGCAAAGCCATTTTCACCACAGTGGTGGTCCTGTGAAGCACCTGCAGGCCTGTTTAAGTGACAGGAAAGGCGGAGAATGCAGTTTGCAACGCTCTTGAGGTCTTGTGAAGCTCGTGCAGGCCTGTTTAGGTGCGAGGAAAGATCGAGGAAGCAGTTTTCATCACTGTGGAGTGGCTGACTAACGCGTGCAAGCCTGTTTAAGTGCCGTGAAGGTCAGACAAAGCCGTTTCAACCACTGTAGAGGTCTTGTGATGCTCGTGCAAGCACATTTTGGTGTCAGGAAAGATCGAGAAAGCAGTTTTCAACCCAGTGGAGGTGCTGAATAACCCGTACAGGCCTGTTTAAGTTCCGGGAAGGTCCGACAAAGCCATTTACACCACAGTGGAGGTCCTGTGAAGCACTTGCATGCCTGTTTGGGTACCAGGAAAGACGGAGAATGCAGTTCTCACCACTCTGAAAGTCTTTTGAAACTCTTGCAAGCCTGTTTAAGTACGAGGAAAGATGGAGAAAGCAGTTTTCATCACTGTGGAGGTGCTGAGTAGCTCGTACAATCCTGTTTAAGTGCCGGGACGGTCCTACAAGAACCATTTTAACCACAGTAGAGGCCTTGTGAAACACGTGTAGGCCTGTTTACGTGTCAGGAAAGACAAGAAAAACAGTTTTCACAACTCTGAAACTATTGAGAAGCTCGTGCAACCCTGTTTATATTAATTGCCATGAAAGATTGAGAAAGCAGTTTTCATCACTGTGGAGGTGCTGAGTAACTCGTGCAAGCCTTTTTAAGTGCCAGGAAGGTCCGGCAAAGCCATTTTAACCACTGTAAATGCCTTGTGAAGCCCGTGCAAACGCATTTCAGTGCCAGCAAAGATCGAGAAAGCAGTTTTCAACACTGTGGAGGTGCTGAGTAACTCGTACAGGCCTGTTTAAGGTGGCAGAGAACCCTATTACTTTCAAGGTCGTCAACCTGGAATCCAAGCTGATAAACTTCTTTGTCTTGTTAAAATTGTAGCGAATAGTCAGTTTTGGGAGTCTTCATCCGTTCACTGTCTGTAAAATTGGGGATTTTTCCCATTTCCTGTCGGCATTGACATCCAATAATCAGTTTATAGAAGAAGAAGGAGATGAGGAGAAAGACCTTGAAGAAAATTAGGGAACAGGGGGGAGCCAGCAGTAAACTATTCTGGTCAGACCTTGTTAGAAGAAAAAGGAAGAGAAGGGGCATACCAAGATTGACGAGCAAGATGGGACGAGTAGTGGAAAACCAGGAGGAAGTGGTAGAGGAACTAGCCAAGCATTGGGAGGAGTTGGGAAGAAGGAAAGAGAGTGAAAGTACTATGGAAGAAGACAGAATGGAGGGTAGTGAAGTACGGTCAGACATATGTGAGATGGTGACATTTGATGAAGTGGTTGGAATCCTGAAACCGTTGAAGAGGGATAAAGCCACTGGACCAGATGGTATTCCCAATGAGATGATGATGTATGGTGGTACGAGGATGGTGGTGACTATGGTGCAGTTGTTCAACCTTGTTGTACAGCAAGCATGTTGCCCGAAGGACTGGAGGAGGAGCTACGTAGTGCCACTTTACAAGGATGGGGACCCAGAGACAGCGAGCAATTATAGAGGAATTGCATTGGGAAGTTGTGTGGCTAAGGTGTTGGCAAAGCTGCTTTCAAGGAGGCTGGGCACATTTGCTGAAGAAGAGATCTTAACAGAGGCCCAGGGAGGATTTAGATCTGAGAGGAGGTGTGCTGACCAGATATTGATTCTGAGGGGTGTGTGTGAGCTGAGGAGGAAAGAAAAGAAGGGGACATACATGGCATTTCTGGATGTAAGCAAGGCGTATGATACAGTCTGGCGTGATGGGTTGTGGAGGAAAATGCAGCAGTACGGGGTAGAGGAGAAGTTTGTCCGCATCTGTAGAGGATTGTATAAAGGGGTTGAAGCAAGTGTGGTGTTGGAAGGGGAACAGTCAAGATGGTTTCCGGTTGAAACAGGGTTACGCCAAGGTTGCCCATTGTCACCGCTGTTATACAGCATATACGTAATGGACATGATGAAGCAGTTGGAAGAAAAGGGGTTGGGAGTGATAATGGATGGAATTTGGTGTGGAGGTCTGATGTATGCGGATGACATTGTACTGTTAGCAGAGACAGGTGATGAATTGCAGGAAATGCTGGATGTGGTGGGTCACTATGCACAGGAGTGGAGGTTTCGTTTCAATGCACGGAAGAGCAAAACGATGGTAGTTGGAGCAAATAGTGAAGAGAGCTGGTCGATTAACGGAGAGCAAATGGAAGAAGTGATAACATTCAAATACCTAGGTGTTTGGCTGGATCGGAAGATGAGAGGGAATGTGCAAATGGAGAGAATGAGGGAGAAGGCTGAGGAGTGGGCAGGAAGGACCGAGTGGATGAGTCGAGTTAATGGCCAGATAGAGGTAGAACGAGGAAGGTTGGTATGGGAACTTCTGGCTCGTCCAAGCATTGAACATGCAGCAAGTGTATGGTGGACAGGAGGAAAGGTAGCCAGCAAGCGGTTAGAAGCTGTCCAAGACAGGGTTGGCAGGAAGCTACTTGGAGCAAGCAGGTCTGTGGCAGGAGTAGCAGTACGAGGAGACCTAGGGTGGAAGAAGCTAGAGGAAAGGAGGGAAGAGAAGAAGGTGCTCTATGGAAGGAGGGTGGAGAGGCTTGATGACAGTAGGTTGGTCAAAATGATAATGGAGAAGATGCAGGATTGTGGAAGTGTTAGCTGGCAGAGTGAGTATGATCTGTTGTTAAGGAAGTATGGGTTGGAAGGTAGTGAGACAGGGTCAGCAAAGGAATGGAAAGAGAGGGTTCATGAGAAAAACTGCAGGGACTGGATGGAAGAAATAGAAGGAAAAAGTAGCCTAAAGTGGTATCAGATGGTGAAGGAAGAGGCAGGATTGGAGGAGTACACAAGGTCTTTGGTAGGTCAGGAAGGGGTAAGGCTCCGGTTTAGGCTGAGAACAGGATCAGCAGGCCTCTTCGAGGACAAAAAGCGGTGTAGGATGTGTGATGATGAAAGGTGCGTGTTGTGTAACAGTTGCGAAGTAGAGGATGTGGAACACTTTCTGGTGAGATGCGAGGAGTTTAGGTGGGAGAGGCAGGACTTGCTAGAGAAGATAAGGCAGATGGAAGGAACACAAGAGTGGATAGATGAGTATGGAAGGGTGGGGGATGAGGGAAAGATGGCACTGCTGTTGGGGAGGAGTGTAAATAGTTTGGAGAGGGAAGTGGGAGATAGAGTGGATGAGTGTGTTATGGAGGAATTGAGGAAGTGGTGGCAGAGGAGGAAGGAACTGGTTTACGGTGGAAGTCCCCATGAACCTGGACCCCTATAACCCCCAAACTCGGCCCCCCTTAACCATCAATAACCATGTCATGGTAGTCATAATTATTCAATTACCCAGTTTGTATCGAGTGCTGTATCTGTACTACATCTGTGCTGTACTAGTATAGCTACTACCATGCTCATGTACCTGTGATGGCCCAAACGGGCTCAACTATTCCAATTAAATCATTAAGTTAGTTAAGATGTGGCCTGGCGGAACCCCTCATGCGGTGATCGGAACTTTGAAGACAAGCTTAGATCCACTAAAAACAAAAAAAAAAATCATATGTTGCGGCCGTATGCCTAGCCTAGTTGGTGACCGTGGCCAGGTGCTTCGAGTGCTGGGCTGGGCTACTGTTTAAGTGCCGAGAAGGTCCGACAAATCCATTTTAACCACAGTGGAGGTCCTGTGAAGCACGTTCAGGCCTGTTTAAGTGCCAGGAAAGACGGAGAAAGCAGCTTTCACCATTGTGGAGGTCTTGTGAATCTCGTGCAAGCCTGTTTAAGCGGGAGGAATGATCGCGAAAACAGTTTTCATCACTGTGGAGTGGCTGAGTAACATGGGCAAGCCTGTTTAAGTGCCAGGAAGGTCAGACAAAGCCATTTCAACCACCGTAGAGGTCTTGTGAAGCTCGTGCAAGCACATTTCAGTGTCAGGAAAGATCGAGAAAGCAGTTTTCAACACTGTGGAGGTGCTGAGTAACTCGTGTACACCTGTTTAAGTGTCGGGATTGTCTGACAAAGTCATTTTAACCACTGTGGAGGTCCTGTGAAGCTCGTGCAAGCCTGTTTAAGTGTCAGGAAAGATCGAGAAAGCAGCTTTCATCACTGTGGGTGGGCTGAGTAACGCGTACAAGCTTGTGTAAGTGCCAGGAAGGTCCGAGAAGAGCCATTTTAACCACTGTAGAGGTCTTGTGAAGCTGGTGCAAGCACATTTCAGTGTCAGCAAAGTCCGACAAAGCCATTTTCACCACAGTGGAGGTCCTGTGAAGCACGTACAGGCCTGATTAAGTGAAAAGAAAGACAGTGAAAGCAGTTTTCACTACTTTGGAGGTCATGTGATGCTCGTGCAAGCCTCTGGAAAGATCGCGAAAGCAGTTTTATTCTCTGTGGATAGGCTAAGTAATGCGTGCAAACCTGTTTAAGTGCCGGGAAGGTCCGACAAAGTCATTTTAACCACTGTGGAGGTCGTGTGAGCCTGTTTAAATGTCAGGAAAAATCGAGAAAGCAGCTTTAATCACTGTGGTTGGGCTGAGTAACGCGTACAAGCTTGTGTAAGTGCCAGGAAGGTCCGAGAAGAGCCATTTTAACCACTGTAGAGGTCTTGTAAAGCTGGTGCAAGCACATTTCAGTATCAGCAAAGTCCGACAATGCCATTTTCACCACAGGTGAGGTCCTGTGAAGCACGTGCAGGCCTGATTAAGTGACAAGAAAGTCAGTGAAAGGAGTTTTCACTACTCTGGAAGTCTTGTGAAGCTCGTGCAGGCCTGTTTAAGTGCTAGGAATCATCGAGAAAGCAGTTTTCATTACTGTGCAGTGGCTGACTAACGTGTGCAAGCCTGTTTAAGTGCCGGGAAGGTCATACAAAGCCATTTCAACCACTGTAGCGATCTTGTGAAGCTCGTGCAAGCACATTTCAGTGTCAGGAAAGATCGACAAAGCAGTTTTCAACACAGTGGTGGTGCTGAGTAACGCGTCCAAGCCTGTTTAAGTGCCTGGAAGGTCCGAAAAAACCATTTTAACCACTGTAGAGGCCTTGGGAAGCTCGTGCAAGCACATTTGAGAGCCAGCAAAGATCGAGAAAGCATCTTTCGGCGCTGTGGAGGTACTGAGTAACTCGTATAGGCCTGTTAAACTGCCGGGACGGTCCGGCAAAGCCATTTTCACCACAGTTGTGGTCCTGTGAAGCACGTGCAGGCCTGTTTAAGTGCTAGGAAAGACAGAGAATGGAATTTTCACCACTCTGGAAGTCTTGTTATGCTCGGAAGGCCTGTTTAAGTGCCGGGAATGTCAGACAAAGCCATTTCACCCACTGTAGAGGTCTTGTGAAGCTCGTGCAAGCACATTTCAGTGTCAGGAAAGAACGAGAAAGCAGTTTTCATCACAGTGGTGGTTCTGAGTAACGCGTGCAAGCCTGTTTAAGTGCGGGGAAGTTCCAAGAAAGCCATGTTCACCACAGTGGAGGTCCTGTGAAGCACCTGCAGGCCTATTAAGGGCCACGAAAGACGGAGAATGCAGTTTTCACCACTCTGGAAGTCTTGTGAAGCTCGGCAGGCCTGTTTATGTGCCGGGATGGTCAGACAAAGCCATTTCAACAACTGTAGAGGTCTTGTTAAGCTCGTGCAAGCACATTTCAGTGTCAGGAAAGATCGAGAAGGCAGTTTTCAACACTCTCGAGGTGCTGAGTAACTCGTGCAGTCCTGTTTAAGTGTCAGGAAGGTCCGACAAAGCCATTTTAACCATTCTGGAGCACCTGTGAAGCTCGTGCAAGCCTGTTTAAGAGTCAGGAAAGATCGAGAAAGCAGTTTTCATCACTGTGGAGTGGCTCACTAACGCGTGCAACCCTTCTTAAGTGCCGGGAAGGTCAGACAAAGCCATTTCACCCACTGTACAGGTCTTGTGAAGCTCGCGCAAGCACATTTCAGTGTCAGGAAAGAACGAGGAAGCAGTTTTCAACACAGTGGAGGTGCTGAGTAACGCGTGCAAGCCTGTTTAAGTGCGGGGAAGGTCCATGAAAGCCATGTTCACCACAGTGGAGGTCCTGTGAAGCACCTGCTGGCCTGTTTAAGGGCCACGAAATACGGAGAATGGAGTTTTCACCACTCTGGAAGTCTTGTGAAGCTCGGCAAGCCTGTTTAAGTACCGGGAAGGTCAGAGAAAGCCATTTCAACCACTGTCGAGGTCTTGTTAAGCTCGTGCAAGCACATTTCAGTGTCAGGAAAGATCGAGAAAGCAGTTTTCAACACTCTGGAGGTGCTGAGTAAATCGTGCAGACCTGTTTAAGTGTCAGGAAGGTTCCACAAAGCCATTTTAACCACTCTGGAGCACCTGTGAAGCTCGTGCAAGCCTGTTTAAGAGTCAGGAAAGATCGCGAAAGCAGTTTTCATGACTGTGGAGTGGCTGAGTACAGCGTGTAAGCCTGTTTAAGTTCCGGGGTGGTCGGACAAACCCATTTCAACTACTATGCAGGACTTGTGAAGCTCGTGCAAGCATATTTCACTGTCAGGATATATCGAGAAACAAGTTTCCATCACTGTGGAGTTGCTGAGTAACTCGTGCAAGCATGTTTAAGTGCCGGGAAGGTCCGACTATGCCATTTCCACACCTGTAGAGGTCTTATGAAGCTCGTACAAGCACATTTCAGTGTCAGGAAAGATCGAGAAAGCAGTTTTCAATACTCTGGAGGTGCTGAGTAACTCCTACAGGCCTGTTTATGTGCGGGGAAGGTCCAACAAAGCCAAGTTCACCACAGTAGCGGTCCTGTGAAGCACGTGGAGGTCTGTTTAAGTGCCAGGAATGACAGAGAAAGCAGTTTTCACAAATCTGGAAGTCTTGTGTAGTTGGTGCAAGCCTGTTTAAGTGCGGGGAAGGATAGAAAAAGCAGTTTTCACGACTGTGGAGTGGCTGAGTAACGCGTACAAGGCTGTTTAAGTGCCTGGATGGTCAGACAAAGCCATTTCAACCGCTGTAGAGGCCTTGTGAAGCTCGTGCAAACACATTTCAGAGCCAGCAAAGATCAAGAAAGCAGTTTTTGACACAGTGGAAGTGCTGAGTAACTCGTACTGGCCTGTTTAAGTGCAGGGTCGGTCCGACAAAGCCATTTTCACCACAGTGGAGGTCCTGTGAAGCACCTGCAGGCCTGTTTAAGGGCCACGAAAGACGGAGAATGACCACTCTGGAAGTCTTGTGAAGCTCGTGCAGGCCTGTTTAAGTGCGAGGAAAATCGCGAAAGCAGTTTTCATCACTGTGGAGTGGCTGACTAACGCGTGCAACCCTGTTTAATTTCCGGGGAGGTCAGACAAAGCCATTTCACCCACTGTAGAGGTCTTGTGAAGCTCGTGCAAGCACATTTCAGTGTCAGGAAAGAACGAGAAAGCAGTTTTCATCACAGTGGTGGTCCTGAGTAACGCGTGCAAGCCTGTTTAAGTGCGGGGAAGGTCCAAGAAAGCCATGTTCACCACAGTGGAGGTCCTGTGAAGCTCGTTCAAGTCTGTTTAAGAGTCAGGAAAGATCGAGAAAGCAGTTTTCATCACTGTGGAGTGGCTGACTAACGCGTGCAACCCTGTTTAATTGCCGGGTAGGTCAGACAAACCCATTTCACCCACTGTAGTGGTCTTGTGAAGCTCGTGCAAGCACATTTCAGTGTCAGGAAAGATCGAGAAAGCAGTTTTAAACACAGTTGTGGTGCTAAGTAACGCGTGCAAGCCTGTTTACGTGCGGGGAAGGTCAGACAAACAATTTTAACCACTGCAGAGGCCTTGTGAAGCTCGTGCAAGCTCATTTGAGAGCCAGCAAAGATCGAGAAAGCATCTTTCGACGCTGTGGAGGTGCTGAGTAAATGGTATAGGCCTGTTTAACTGCCGGGACGGTCCGTGAAAGCCATTTTCACCACAGTGGTGGTCCTGTGAAGCATGTGCAGGCCTGTGTAAGTACCAGGAAAGGCGGAGAATGCAGTTTTCAACGTTCTTGAGGTCTTGTGAAGCTCGTGCAGCCCTGTTTAAGTGCGAGGAATGATCGAGAAAGCAGTTTGCATCACTGTGGAGTGGCTGACTAACGCGTGCAAGCCTGTGTAAGTGCCGGGAAAGTCAGACAAAGCCATTTCAACCGCTGTAGCGGTCTTGTGAAACTCGTGCAAGCACATTTCACTGTCAGGAAAGATCGAGAAAGCAGTTTTCAACACAGTGGTGGTGCTGAGTAACGCGTCCAAGCCTGTTTAAGTGCGGGGAAGGTCCAAGAAAGCCATGTTCACCACAGTGGAAGTCCTGTGATGCACGTGGAGGTCTGTTTAAGTGCCAGGAATGACAGAGAAAGCAGTTTTCACAACTCTGGAAGCCTTGTATAGTTCGTGCAAGCCTATTTAAGTGCGAGGAAAGATCGACAAAGCAGTTTTTATGGCTGTGGAGTGGCTGAGTAACGCGTACAAGGCTGTTTAAGTGCCTGGATGGTCAGACAAAGCCATTTCAACCACTGTAGAGGCTTTGTGAAGCACGTGCAAACACATTTCATAGCCAACAAAGATCAAGAAAGCAGTTTTGGACACAGTGGAGGTGCTGAGTAACTGGTACTGGCCTGTTTAAGTGCAGTGACGGTCCGACAAAGCCATTTTCACCACAGTGGAGGTCCTGTGAAGCACCTGCAGGCCTGTTTAAGCGGCACGAAAGACGGAGAAAGCAGTTTTCACATCTCTGGAAGTGTTGTGAAGCTCGTGCAGGCCTGTTTAAGTTCCGGGAAGGTGGAGTATTCAGTTTTCAACGCTCTTGAGGTCTTGTGAAGCTCGTTCAGGCCGGTTTAAGTGCGAGGAAAGATCGAGAAAGCAGTTTTCATCACTGTGGAGTGGCTGACTAACGCGTGCAACCCTGTTTAAGTGCTGGGAAGGTCAGACAAAACCATTTCAACCACTGTAGCAGTCTTGTGAAGCTCGTGCAAGAACATTTCAGTGTCAGGAAAGATTGAGAAAGCGGTTTTCAACACAGTGTTGGTGCTGAGTAACGCGTGCAAGCCTGTTTAAGTGCGGAGAAGGTCCAAAAAGCCATGTTCCCCACAGTGGAGGTGCTGTGAAGCACCTGCAGGCCTGTTTAACGGCCACGAAAGACGGAGAACGCAGTTTTCACCTCTCTGGAAGTCTTGTGAAGCTCGTGTAGGCCTGTTTAAGTGCCGGGAAGGTCAGACACAGCCATTTCAACCACTGTAGAGGTCTTGTTAAGTTCGTGCAAGCACATTTCAGTGTCAGGTAAGATCGAGAAAGCAGTTTTCAACGCTCTGGAGGTGCTGAGTAACTCGTGCAGACCTGTTCAAGTGTCAGGAAGGTCCGACAATGCCATTTTAACCACTCTGGAGCTCCTGTGAAGCTCGTACAAACCTGTTTAAGTGTCAGGAAAGATCGCGAAAGCGGTTTTCATGACTGTGGATTGACTGAGTAACTTGTGCAAGCCTTTTTAAGTGCCAGGGAGGTCCGACAATTCCATTTCCACACCTGTAGAGGTCTTGTGAAGCTCGTACAAGCACATTTCAGTGGCAGGAAAGATCGAGAAAGCAGTTTTCAACACTCTGGAGGTGCTGAGTAACTCGTACAGGCCTGTGTGCTGGGAAGGTCCGAGAAAGGCATTTTCACAACAGTGGAGTAAGCACTGTTTAAGTGCAAGAAAAGACGGAGAAATCAGTTTTCACCACTCAGCTTGTACAAGCTTGTTTAAGTGCTCGGAAAGAAAGAGAAAGCAGTTTTCATCACTGTTGGAGGTGCTGAGTAACTCGTACAGGCATGTTTAACTGCCTGGACGGTCGGACAAAGCCATTTGCACCAGAGTGGCGGTCCTGTGAAGCACGTGCAGGCCTGTTTAAGTGACAGGAATGGCGGACAATGCGGTTTTCAACGTTCTTGAAGTCTTGTGAAGCTTGTGCATGCCTATTTAAGTGTGAGGAAAGATGGAGAAAGCTGTTTTCATCACTGTGGAGGTGCTGAGTAACTCGTACAGGCATGTTTAACTGCCTGGACGGTCCGACAAAGCCATTTGCACCACAGTGGAGATCCTGTGAAGCACGTGCAGGCCTGTTTAAGTGCCAGGAATGGCGGAGAATGCGGTTTTCAACGCTCTTGAAGTCTTGTGAAGCTCGTGCATGCCTATTTAAGTGCGAGGAAAGATGGAGAAAGCAGTTTTCATCACATTGGAGGTGCTGAGTAACGCGTGCAAGCCAGTTCAAGTGCCGGGAAGGTCCGACAAATCCATTTCAACCACTGTTGCAGTCTTGTGAAGCTCGTGCAAGCACATTTCAGTGTCAGGAAAGATCGAGAAAGGAGTTTTTAACAAAGTGTTGGTGCTGACTAACGTGTGCAAGCCTGTTTAAGTGCGGAGAAGGTCCAAGAAAGCCATGTTCACCACAGTGGAGGTCCTGTGAAGCACCTGCAGGCCTGTTTAAGGGCCACGAAAGACGGAGAATGCAGTTTTCACCACTCTGGAAGTCTTGTGAAGCTCGTGCAGGCCTGTTTAAGTGCTGGGAAGGTCAGACACAGCCATTTCAACCACTGTAGAGGTCTTGTTAAGCTCGTGCAAGCAAATTTCAGTGTCAGGAAAGATCGAGAAAGCAGTTTTCAACACTGTGGAGGTGCTGAGTAACACGTGCAGACCTGTTTAAGTGTCAGGAAGGTCCGACAAAGCCATTTTAACCACTCAGGAGCTCCTGTGAAGCTCGTGCAAGCCTGTTTAAGAGTCAGGAAAGATCGCGAAAGCAGTTTTAATGACTGTGGAGTGGCTGAGTACCGCGTGCAGCCTGTTTAAGTTCTGGGGTGGTCGGACAAACCCATTTCAACTACTATACAGTACTTGTCAAGCTGGTGCAAGCATATTTCAGTGTCAGGATAGATCGAGTAAGCAGTTTTCAACACTGTGGAGGTCTTGTGAAGCTCGTGCAAGCCTGTTTAATTACCAGGAAAGATCGAGAAAGCAGTTTTCATCACTGTGGAGTTGCTGAGTAACTCGTGCAAGCCTGTTTAAGTGCCGGGATGGTCCGACAATTCCATTTGCACACCTGTAGAGGTCTTGTGAAGCTCGTACAAGCACATTTCAGTGTCAGGAAAGATCGAGAAAGCAGTTTTCAACACTCTGGAGATACTGAGTAACTCGTACAGGCCAGTTTAAGTGCCGGGAAGGTCCGACAAAGCCATTTGCACCACAGTGGAGGTCCTGTGAAGCACGTGCAGGCCTGTTTAAGTGCCAGGAATGGCGGAGAATGCGGTTTTCAACGCTCTTGAAGTCTTGTTAAGCTGGTGCATGCCTATTTAAGTGCGAGGAAAGATGGAGAAAGCAATTTTCATCACTGTGGAGGTGCTGACTAACGCGTGCAAGCCTGTTTAAGTGCTGGGAAGGTCCGACAAAGCAATTTCAACCACTGTTGCAGTCTTGTGAAGCTCGTGCAAGCACATTTCAGTGTCAGGAAAGATCGAGAAAGGAGTTTTTACCACAGTGTTGGTGCTGACTAACGCGTGCAAGCCTATTTAAGTGCGGAGAAGGTCCAAGAAAGTCATGTTCACCACAGTGGAGGTCCTGTGAAGCACCTGCAGGCCTGTTTAAGGGCCACGAAAGACGGAGAGTGCAGTTTTCACCACTCTGGAAGTCTTGTGAAGCTCGTGCAGGCCTGTTTAAGTGCCGGGAAGGTCAGACACAGCCACTTCAACCACTGTAGAGGTCTTGTTAACCTCGTGCAAGCACATTTCAGTGTCAGGAAAGTTCGAGAAAGCAGTTTTCAACAATGTGGAGGTGCTGAGTAACTCGTGCAGACCTGTTTAAGTGTCAGGAAGGTCCGACAAAGCCATTTTAACCACTCAGGAGATCCTGTGAAGCTCGTGCAAGCCTGTTTAAGAGTCAGGAAAGATCGCGAAAGCAGTTTTCATGACTGTGGAGTGGCTGAGTACCGCGTGCAAGCCTGTTTAAGTTCCGGGGTGGTCGAACAAACCCATTTCAACTGCTATACAGGACTTGTGTAGCTCGTGCAAGCACATTTCAGTGTCAGGGTAAATCGAGTAAGCAGTTTTCAACACTGTGGAGGTCTTGTGAAGCTCGTGCAAGCCTGTTTAATTGCCAGGAAAGATTGAGAAAGCAGTTTTCATCACTGTGGAGTTGCTGAGTAACTCGTGCAAGCCTGTTTAAGTGCCGGGAAGGTCCGACAAAGCCATTTACACCACAGTGGAGGTCCTGTGAAGCACGTGCAGGCCTGTTTAAGTGCCGGGAAGGTCCGACAAAGCCATTTCACCCACTGTAGAGTTCTTGTGAAGCTCGTGCAAGCACATTTCAGTGTCAGGAACGAACGAGAAGGCAGTTTTCAACACACTAGTGGTGCTGAGTAACGCGTGCAAGCCTGTTTAAGTGCGGGGAAGGTCCAAGAAACCCATGTTCACCACAGTGGAGGTCCTGTGAAGCACCTGCAGTCCTGTTTAAGGGCCACGAAAGACGGAGAATGGAGTTTTCACCACTCTGGAAGTCTGATGAAGCTCGGCAGGCCTGTTTAAGTGCCGGGAAGGTCAGACAAAACCATTTCAACCACTGTAGAGGTCTTGTTAAGCTCGTGCAAGCAAATTTCAGTGTCAGGAAAGATCGAGAAAGCAGTTTTCAACACTCTGGAGGTGCTGAGTAACTCGTACAGACCTATTTGAGTGTCAGGAAGGTCCGACAAAACCATTTTCACCACTCTGGAGCACCTGTGAAGGTCGTGCAATCCTGTTTACGAGTCAGGAAAGATCGAGAAAGCAGTTTTCATCACTGTGGTGTGGCTGACTAACGCGTGCAGCCCTGTTTAAGTGCCGGGAAGGTCAGACAAAGCCATTTCACCCACTGTAGTGGTCTTGTGAAGCTCATGCAAGCACATTTCATTTTCAGGAAAGAACGAGAAGGCAGTTTTCAATACAGTAGTGGTGCTGAGTAACGCGTGCAAGCATGTCTAAGTGCGGGGAAGGTCCAAGATAGCCATGTTCACCACAGTGGAGGTCCTGTGAAGCACCTGCAGGCCTGTTTAAGGGCCACGAAAGACGGAGAATGGAGTTTTCACCACTCTGGAAGTCTGGTGAAGCTCTGCAGGCCTGTTTAAGTGCCGGGAAGGTTAGACAAAGCCATTTCAACCACTGTAGAGGTCTTGTTAAGCTCGTTCAAGCACATTTCAGTGTCAGGAAAGATCGAGAAAGCAGTTTTCAACACTCTGGAGGTGCTGAGTAACTCGTACAGACCTGTTTAAGTGTAAGGAAGGTCCGACAAAGCCATTTTAACCACTCTGGATAACCTGTGAAGCTCGTGCAATCCTGTTTACGAGTCAGGAAAGATCGAGAAAGCAGTTTTCATCACTGTGGAGTGGCTAACTAACGCGTGCAACCCTGTTTAAGTGCCGGGAAGGTCAGACAAAGCCATTTCATACACTGTAGAGGTCTTGTGAAGCTCGTGCAAGCGCAATTCAGTGTCAGGAAAGAATGAGAAAGAGGTTTTCAACACAGTGGTGGTGCTGAGTAACGCGTGCAAGCCTGTTTAAGTACGGGGAAGGTCCAAGAAAGCCATGTTCACCACAGTGGAGGTCCTGTGAAGCACCTGCAGGCCTGTTTAAGGGCCACGAAAGACGGAGAATGGAGTTTTCACCACTCTGGAAGACTTGTGAAGCTCGGCAGGCCTGTTTAAGTGCCGGGAAGGTCAAGGAAAGCCATTTCAACCACTGTAGAGGTCTTGTTAAGCTCGTGCAAGCACATTTCAGTGTCAGGAAAGATCGAGAAAGCAGTTTTCAACACTCTGGAGGTGCTGTAGTAACTCGTGCAGACCTGTTTAAGTGTCAGGAAGGTCCGACAAAGCCATTTTAACCACTCTGGAGAACCTGTGAAGCTCGTTCAAACCTGTTTAAGAGTCAGGAAATATCGCGAAAGCAGTTTTCATGACTGTGGAGTGGCTGAGAACCGCGTGCAAGCCTGTTTAAGTTCCGGGGTGGTCGGACAAATCCATTTCAACTACTATACAGGACTTGTGAAGCTCGTGCAAGCATATTTCAGTGTCAGGATAGATCGAGAAAACAGTTTCCATCACTGTGGAGTTGCTGAGTAACTCGTGCAAGCATGTTTAAGTGCCAGGAAGGTCCGACAATGCCATTTCCACACCTGTAGAGGTCTTGTGAAGCTCGCACAAGCACAATTCAGTGTCAGGAAAGATCGAGAAAGCAGTTTTCAATACTCTGGAGGTGCTGAGTAACTCCTACAGGCCTGTTTATGTGCGGGGAAGGTCCAGCAAAGCCAAGTTCACCACAGTAGCGGTCCTGTGAAGCACGTGGAGGTCTGTTTAAGTGCCAGGAATGACAGAGAAAGCAGTTTTCACAAATCTGGAAGTCTTGTGTCGTTGGTGCAAGCCTGTTTAAGTGCGAGGGAGGATAGACAAAGCAGTTTTCACGACTGTGGAGTGGCTGAGTAACGCGTACAAGGCTGTTTAAGTGCCTGGATGGTCAGACAAAGCCATATCAACCACTGTAGATGCCTTGTGAAGCTCGTGCAAACACATTTCAGAGCCAGCAAAGATCAAGAAAGCAGTTTTGGACACAGTGGAAGTGCTGAGTAACTCGTACTGGCCTGTTTAAGTGCAGGGTTGGTCCGACAAAGCCATTTTCACCACAGTGGAGGTCCTGTGAAGCACCTGCAGGCCTGTTTAAGGGCCACGAAAGACGGAGAATGTCCACTCTGGAAGTCTTGTGAAGCTGGTGCAGGCCTGTTTAAGTGTGAGGAAAATCGCGAAAGCAGTTTTAAACACTGTGGAGTGGCTGACTGACGCGTGCAAGCCTGTTTAAGTGCCGGGAAGGTCTGACAAACCATTTTAACCACTGTAGAGGTCTTGTTAAGCTCGTACAAGCACATTTCAGTGTCAGGAAAGATCGAGAAAAGAGTTTTCAACACTCTCGAGGTACTGAGTAACTCGTGCAGACTTGTTTAATTGTCAGGAAGGTCCGACAAAGCCATTTTAACCACTCTGGAGCACCTGTGAAGCTCGTTCAAGCCTGTTTAAGAGTCAGGAAAGATCGAGAAAGCAGTTTTCATCACTGTGGAGTGGCTGACTAACGCGTGCAAACCTGTTTAATTGCCGGGAAGGTCCGAAAAAGCCATTTCACCCACTGTAGAGGTCTTGTGAAACTAGTTCAAGCACATTTCAGTGTCAGGAAAGATCGAGAAAGCAGTTTTCAACACAGTGGTGGTGCTGAGTAACGCGTCCAATCCTGTTTAAGTGCGGGGAAGGTCCAAGAAAGCCATGTTCACCACAGTGGAGGTCCTGTGCAGCACGTGGAGGTCTGTTTAAGTGCCAGGAATGACAGAGAAAGCAGTTTTCACAACTCTGGAAGCCTTCTGTAGTTCGTGCAAGCCTATTTAAGTGCGAGGAAAGATCGACAAAGCAGTTTTTATAACTGTGGAGTGGCTGATTAATGCGTACAAGGCTGTTTAAGTGCCTGGATGGTCAGACAAAGCCATTTCAACCACTGTAGAGGCTTTGTGAAGCTCGTGCAAACACATTTCATAGCCAACAAAGATCAAGAAAGCAGTTTTGGACACAGTGGAACTAGGTGCTGAGTAACTCGTTCTGGCCTATTTAAGTGTAGGGACGGTCCGACAAAGCCATTTTCACCACAGTGGAGGTCCTGTGAAGCACCTGCAGGCCTGTTTAAGTGGCATGAAGGACGGATAAAGCAGTTTACACCTCTCTGGAAGTGTTGTGAAGCTCGTGCAGGCCTGTTTAAGTTCCGGGAAGGTGGAGTATGCAGTTTTCAACGCTCTTTAGGTCTTGTGAAGCTCGTTCAGGCCTGTTTAAGTGCGAGGAAAGATCGAGAAAGCAGTTTTCATCACTGTGGAGTGGCTAACTAACGTGTGCAACCCTGTTTAAGTGCCGGGAAGGTCAGACAAAGCCATTTCATCCACTGTAGAGGTCTTATGAAGCTCGTGCAAGCACATTTCAGTGTCAGGAAAGATCGAGAAAGCGGTTTTCATCACAGTGGTGGTGCTGAGTAACGCGTGCAAGCCTGTTTAAGTGCGGAGAAGGTCCAAAAAGCCATGTTCCCCACAGTGGAGGTGCTATGAAGCACCTGCAGGCCTGTTTAAGGGCCACGAAAGACGGAGAACGCAGTTTTCACCACTCTGGAAGTAGTGATTCCGGAGGGTTTTCCAAACTTTTACATAAACTATTGTAGTAATACGTATCGGATTCAGCATTCAATTTTGAGTACAACGGTTTTTGTTTCACGCGAATCGGTGCAGTAGAAGCCGAGATGTGCATCATTATTGCAAAGTGGTCGGTACAAAATTTTGGGTTACTTTTAAATAGAGAAAATGGTACAGTCGGTAATCATCACGTGCGTGCACGGAAATATAAACTTGTACATATCTCGGAAACGGTTAGGCGTACGAAGATGAAACTTTCACCAAACTGTTGCGCATGGAGTGGTCTATCTCATAAGAGTGTCATCGTGTGCAGAGCTCTATGGCCTTCAGGAACAACATGCAGAAATCTGAAGATATGAGATCCAAAAAGCGCCTGAGAATGTATCAATCAGTCTGAAGCAACAGCAGTGATCAGCAACGGAGTATGGGTATGTTATTGCAAACTGTTTTCATCAATATACCCGGGGTAGGGTAGGCAACAATGAAGTATAGTTGCCTGTCTCTCCCCGGGTCTATTTGGATGGCATAGTTCAATGAATCCAAAATACCTATGCTAACCTGCAACTGTATGACAGGATACCGTAAATGAGCCTCATTCTCAAGGTTTTGTAGCTGGAGAGAAGAGGCCTCAGGTGCACATTTATTTTGTGTGTGTACGAGGTCTCTTGTACTTGCATATTAGTGTGAGGTACTCTGGATGGTTTTGAAGTCTGAACTAATGTCCCTTCGCTGATCGTAAGTCTGCATTTTCTTATAATTTTTTAAGGAAATTGTTAGACACTCGAAAGTTATTAGCCTCGTAACCAGGCTTTCTCACCCTAGCGTTTGCCGTCTGTAGCACCTACTAACCTTAGTGGTTCGGCAACGGTGTTGCTGAATAATTATGAGGCAAGCACAAGCCGAAAGCAGTAACACAGCGCTTGCCAACCACTAAATTTGACTGCTGAAAATTGACATGTGTATACCAGGACAGCCTGGGAACTAGGCATGTGTGCATGTTTGAGAGGGATTGAATGATCTGATTATGATAGGATTTCATGCAGCCTCTGGCCTAGTGCCTGTCATTTCTGTGAGTCATAGTAGACAATATTGTGTTGTTCCGCTATTTACTGCTTTGTTTAGCAATTCAAACCTATAATTATGTGTATACAAGACGGGAATACTCTAACTCAGAAGAGTCTAACCCTACATGTGCAAGTTGCCTTTTGCGAATGAGGTAGCCACAAAGGGCACAATCAGGCTTTTTACAAAGCACACCACAAGGCTATTCCTGCTTAGCAATAACGAATGATGTGGTCCACAACACTTTTTACCTCCTCTTCGTTGAAGCTGAAAATGGCACTAGAAATCTGTGTTGGAAGCCGTTGATATTTGTATAGGAATGAAAATGGGTAGCTATTCACATTACGTTGTGTGTTTATCCTTCCTCACAGGTAATGGTCATCCTGCACCTATGTAAAGTTGTTGCTTTTCAATGGATGTATTCACATTGCATGCCTTAATTTTCTGAAAGCTTGATTGTGTAAGAACAGAACATTATTCTCACTAATTACTGTATGATTGGATTTGCAAGCATTACAGTTCACATACACTGTATTACCGCTCCTGTACTGTGAAATATTTAGTTTCAGCTGGAGTGGTAGAAGGGGTTTCTTGGTGCAAGGAACGCGATTATGTCACTTTCGAAGTCGTGCATCTCACCGATCAGCTGGTACACGGAAGTTTTCTCCGGTTTTCACAACGAAGCACTTCAAAGTTACAGTAAAGTAAACGAAAGACCAACCACTCGATTCTCTGATCAAAGAGGATTCGAGAAATATATACTTTGTCGGGGTATGTAGCTGCCGTGAGAAGCGCCGAGGTGAAAATGTAAACATGCACGCGATCCCATTTCCGTAGTTTAAATTTTGCCAGCGGAAATTACGTACGAATACTGAACTTCCGGAATCACTACTGGAAGTCTTGAGAAGCTCGTGCAGGCCTGTTTAAGCGCCGTGAAGGTCAGACACAGCCATTTCAACCACTGTAGAGGTCTTGTTAAGCTCGTGCAAGCACATTTCAGTGTCAGGAAAGATCGAGAAAGCAGTTTTCAACATTCTGGGGGTGCTGAGTAACTCGTGCAGACCTGTTTAAGTGTCAGGAAGGTCCGACAAAGCCATGTTAACCACTCTGGAGCACCTGTGAAGCTCGTGCAATCCTGTTTAAGAGTCAGGAAAGATCGAGAAAGCAGTTTTCATCACTGTGGAGTGGCTAACTAACGCGTGCTGCCCTGTTTAAGTGCCGGGAAGGTCAGACAAAGCCATTTCACCCACTGTAGAGGTCTTGTGAAGTTCGTGCAAGTCCATTTCAGTGTCAGGAAAGAACGAGAAAGCAGTTTTCAACACAGTGTTGGTGCTGACTAACGCGTGCAAGCCTGTTTAAGTGCGAAGAAGGTCCAAGAAAGCCATGTTCCCCACAGTGGAGGTCCTGTGAGGGCCTGTTTAAGGGACACGAAAGACGGAGAATGCAGTTTTTACCACTCTGGAAATCTTGTGAAGATCGTGCAGGCCTGTTTAAGTGCCGGGAAGGTCAGTCACAGCCATTTCAACCACTGTAGAGGTCTTGTTAAGTTCGTGCAAGCACATTTCAGTGTGAGGAATGATCGAGAAAGCAGTTTTCAACGCTGTGGAGGTGCTGAGTAACTCGTGCAGACCTGTTCAAGTGTCAGGAAGGTCCGATAATGCCATTTTAACCACTCTGGAGCTCCTGTGAAGCTCGTGCAAACTTGTTTAAGAGTCAGGAAAGATCTCGAAAGCGGTTTTCATGACTGTGGATTGGCTGAGTAACTTGTGCAAGCCTTGTTAAGTGCCGGGGAGGTCCGACAATTCCATTTCCACACCTGTAGAGGTCTTGTGAAGCTCGTACAAGCACATTTCAGTGGCAGGAAAGATCGATAAAGCAGTTTTCAACAGGCTGGAGGTGCTGAGTAACTCGTGCAGGCCTGTTTAAGTGCCGGGAAGGTCCGAGAAAGGCATTTTCACAACAGTGGAGTTCCTGTGAAGCACTGTTTAAGTGCCAGAAAAGACGGAGAAATCAGTTTGCACCACTCAGCTTGTACAAGCTTGTTTAAGAGCTCGGAAAGAAAGAGAAAGCAGTTTTCATCACCGTTGGAGGTGCTGAGTAACTCGTACAGGCATGTTTAACTGCCTGGACGGTCGGACAAAGCCATTTGCACCACAGTGGAGGTCCTGTGAAGCACGTGCAGGCCTGTTTATGTGCCAGGTATGGCGGAGAATGCGGTTTTCAACGCTCTTGAAGTGTTGTGAAGCTCGTGCATGCCTATTTAAGTGCGAGGAAAGATGGAGAAAGCTGTTTTCATCATCTGGCACTGTGGAGGTGCTGAGTAACTCGTACAGGCATGTTTAACTGCCTGGACTGTTCGACAAAGCCATTTGCACCACAGTGGCGGTCCTGTGAAGCACGTGCAGGTCTGTTTAAGTGCCAGGATTGGCGGAGAATGCGGTTTTCAGCGCACTTGAAGTCTTGTGAAGCTCGTGCATGCCTATTTAAGTGCGAGGAAAGATGGAGAAAGCAGTTTTCATCACTGTGGAGGTGCTGAGTAACGCGTGTAAGCTAGTTGAAGTGCCGGGAAGGTCCGACAAAGCCATTTCAACCACTGTTGCAGTCTTGTGAAGATCGTGCAAGCACATTTCAGTGTCAGGAAAGATCGAGAAAGGAGTTTTCAACACAGTGTTGGTGCTGACTAACGCGTGCAAGCCTGTTTAAGTGCGGAGAAGGTCCAAGAAAGCCATGTTCACCACAGTGGAGGTCCTGTGAAGCACCTGCAGAACTGTTTAAGGACCACGAAAGACGGAGAATGCAGTTTTAACCACTCTGGAAGTCTTGTGAAGCTCGTGCAGGCCTGTTTAAGTGCAGGGAAGGTCAGACACAGCCATTTCAACCACTGTAGAGGTCTTGTTAAGCTCGTGCAAGTACATTTCAGTGTCAGGAAAGATCGAGAAAGCAGTTTTCAACACTGTGGAGGTGCTGAGTAACTCGTGCAGACCTGTTTAAGTGTCATGAAGGTCCGACAAAGCCATTTTAACCAATCTGGAGCTCCTGTGATGCTCGTGCAAGCCTGTTTAAGAGTCAGGAAAGATCGCGAAAGCAGTTTTCATGACTGTGGAGTGGCTGAGTACCGTGTGCAAGTCTGTTTAAGTCCCGGGGTGGTCGGACAAACCCATTTCAACTACTATACAGTACTTGTGAAGCTCGTGCAAGCACATTTCATTGTCTGGATAGATCGAGTAAGCAGTTTTCAACACAGTGGAGGTCTTGTGAAGCTCGTGCAAGCCTGTTTAAGTGCCGGGAAGGTCCGACAATTCCATTTGCACACCTGTAGAGGTCTTGTGAAGCTCGTACAAGCACATTTCAGTGTCAGGAAGCATCGACAAAAAAAGTTTTCAACACTCTGGAGGTGCTGAGTAACTCGTACAAGCTTGTTGAAGTGCCGGGAAGGTCCGAGAAAGGCATTTTCACAACATTGTAATTCCTGTGAAGCACTGTTTAAGTGCCAGAAAAGACCGAGAAATCCGTTTTCACCGCTCAGCTTGTACAAGCTTGTTTGAGTGCTCGGAAAGAGAGAGAAAGCAGTTTTCATCACTGCTGGAGGTGCTGAGTAACTCGTACAGTCATGTTTAACTGCCTGGACTGTCCACAGTGGTGGTCCTGTGAAGCACGTGCAAGCCTGTGGAAGTGCCAGGAAAGGCGGAGAATGCAGTTTTCAACGCTCTTGAGGTCTTGTGAAGCTCGTTGAGGCCTCTTTAAGTGCGAGGAAAGATCGAAAAAGCAGAGTCTGTTTAATTGCCAGGAAAGATCGATAAAGCAGTTTTCATCACTGTGGTGTTGCTGAGTAACTCGTGCAAGCCTGTTTAAGTGCGGGGAAGGTCCGACAATTCCATTTCCACACCTGTAGAGGTCTTGTGCAGCTCGTAGGAAAGATCGAAAGAAAGCAGATCGAGAAAGCAGTTTTCAACACTCTTGAGATGCTGAGTAACTCGTACAGGCCTGTTTAAGTGGCGGGAAGGTCCGAGAAAGGCATTTTCACAAAAACAGAGAAATCAGTTTGCACCACTCAGCTTGTACAAGCTTGTTTAAGTGCTCGGAAAGAAAGAGAAAGCAGTTTTCATCACCGTTGGAGCTCCGTGCTGAGTAACTCGTACAGGCATGTTTAACTGCCTGGACGGTCGGACAAAGCCATTTGAACCACAGTGGAGGTCCTGTGAAGCACGTGCAGGCCTGTTTAAGTGCCAGGAATGGCGGAGAATGCGGTTTTCAACGCTCTTGAAGTCTTGTGAAGCTCGTGCATGCCTATTTAAGTGCGAGGAAAGATGGAGAAAGCAGTTTTCATCACATTGGAGGTGCTGAGTAACGCGTGCAAGCCAGTTCAAGTGCCGGGAAGGTCCGACAAAGCCATTTCAACCACTGTTGCAGTCTTGTGAAGCTCGTGCAAGCACATTTCAGTGTCAGGAAAGATTGAGAAAGGAGTTTTTAACAAAGTGTTGGTGCTGACTAACGTGTGCAAGCCTGTTTAAGTGCGGAGAAGGTCCAAGAAAGCCATTTTCACCACAGTGGAGGTCCTGTGAAGCACCTGCAAGGCCCACGAAAGACGGAGAATGCAGTTTTCACCACTCTGGAAGTCTTGTGAAGCTCGTGCAAACCTGTTTAATTCCCAGGAAAGATCGAGAAAGCAGTTTTCAACACTCCGAAGGTGCTGAGTAACTCGTGCAGACCTGTTTAAGTGTCAGGAAGGTCCGACAAAGCCATTTTAACCACGCTGGAGCTCCTGTGATCTCGTGCAAGCCTGCTTAAGAGTCAGGAAATATCGCGAAATCAGTTTTCATGACTGTGGAGTGGCTGAGTATCGCGTGCAAGCCGGTTTAAGTTGCGGGGAGGTCGGACAAACCCATTTCAACTACTATACAGGACTTGTGAAGCTCGTGCAAGCCTGTTTAATTGCCAGGAAAGATCGAGAAAGCAGTTTTCATCACTGTGGAGTTGCTGACTAACGCGTGCAAGCCTGTTTAAGTGCCGTGAAGGTCCGATCAATGCCATTTCCACACCTGTAGAGGTCTTGTGAAGCTCGTACAAGCACATTTCAGTGGCAGGAAAGATCGAGAAAGCAGTTTTCAACACTCTGGAGGTGCTGAGTAACTCGTACAGGCCTGTTTAAGTGCTGGGAAGGTCCGAGAAAGGCATTTTCACAACAGTGGAGTAAGCACTGTTTAAGTGCAAGAAAAGACGGAGAAATCAGTTTTCACCACTCAGCTTGTACAAGCTTGTTTAAGTGCTCGGAAAGAAAGAGAAAGCAGTTTTCATCACTGTTGGAGGTGCTGAGTAACTCGTACAGGCATGTTTAACTGCCTGGACGGTCGGACAAAGCCATTTGCACCAGAGTGGCGGTCCTGTGAAGCACGTGCAGGCCTGTTTAAGTGCCAGGAATGGCGGACAATGCGGTTTTCAACGTTCTTGAAGTCTTGTGAAGCTTGTGCATGCCTATTTAAGTGTGAGGAAAGATGGAGAAAGCTGTTTTCATCACTGTGGAGGTGCTGAGTAACTCGTACAGGCATGTTTAACTGCCTGGAAGGTCCGACAAAGCCATTTGCACCACAGTGGAGATCCTGTGAAGCACGTGCAGGCCTGTTTAAGTGCCAGGAATGGCGGAGAATGCGGTTTTCAACGCTCTTGAAGTCTTGTGAAGCTCGTGCATGCCTATTTAAGTGCGAGGAAAGATGGAGAAAGCTGTTTTCATCACTGTGGAGTTGCTGAGTAACTCGTACAGGCATGTTTAACTGCCTGGACGGTCCGACAAAGCCATTTGCACCACAGTGGAGGTCCTGTGAAGCACGTGCAGACCTGTTTAAGTGCCAGGAATGGCGGAGAATGCGGTTTCCAACGCTCTTGAAGTTTTGTGAAGCTTGTGCATGCCTGTTTAAATGCGAGGAAAGATGGAGAAAGCAGTTTTCATCACTGTGAAGGTGCTGAGTAACGCGTGCAAGCTAGTTTAAGTGCCGGGAAGGTCCGATAATGCCATTTCCACCCCTGTAGAGGTCTTGTGAAGCTCGTGCAAGCGCATGTTAGAGTCAAGACAGATCGAGAAGCAGTTTTCAACACTGTGGAGGTTCTGCGTAACTCGTGCAGACCAGTTTAAGTGTGGCGATGGTCCCACAGTCGTTTTGACCACTCTGAAGGTCCTGTGAAGCTCGTGAAAGCCTGTTTAAGTGTCAGGAAGGATCGAGAAAGCAGTTTTCATCATTGTGGTGGGCTGAGTAATGCGTGAAAGCTCGTGTAAGTGGCAGGAAGGTCCACTGTAGAGGTGTTGTGAAGCACGTACAAGCACATTTCAGTATCAGGAATGTCCGACAAAGCCTTTTTCACCACAGTGGAGGTCCTGTGAAGCACGTACAGTCCTGATTAAGTGACAGAGAAAGCAGTTTTCTCAACTGTGGAAGTCTTGTAAAGCTAGTTCAGGCCAGTTTAAGTGCGAGGAAGGATCGAGAAAGCTGTTTTGGTGACTCTGAGTACCCGTGCAGACCTGTTTAAAGCGTCGGGAAGGTCTGACAAAGCCATTTAAATTACTCTGGATGTCCTGTGAAGCTTGTGCAAGCCTGTTGAAGTGTCAGAAAAGATCGAGATAGTGTGGCTGAGTAACACGTGCAAGCCTGTTTAAGTGCCGGTAAGGTCCGACAAAGCCGTTTCAACTACTGTAGAGCTCTTGTAAAGTTCGTGGTAGCACATTTCAGTGGCAAGATAGCTCGTGAAAGCAGTTTTCAAGGTGCTTGAGTATCTCGTACATGCCTGTTTAAGTGCCGGGAAGGTCTTGCAACCCTGTTTAAGTGTCAGGAAAGACGGAGAAATCAGTTTTAACCACTCTGAAAGTCTTGTGAGCTCGTGCGAGCACATTTCAGTTACAGGAAAGCTCCTGTGGAGGTGCTGAGTATCTCGTACTGGACTGTTTAAGTGCCGGGAAGGTCTGAGAAAGCCATTTTTACCACAATAGAAGTCCTGTGAAGCACGTGCAGGCCTGTTTGAGTGCCAGGAAAGACGGAGAAAGCAGTTTTCATCACAGTGGAGGTCTTGTGAAGCTCGTGCAAGCCAGTTTAATTGCGCGAAAGCAGTTCAACACACCGCCACCATAGTTTCAGGGGCGTCCCGAGTGCTTACTAATGCCACACATCAACCGCCGCTAGTTGGGGGAACTTGGATTTACCGCGGCACATAATCTGGGTCAAAGTTCAAGCAATTGTGCGCATGCGTATTCGGTATTGGACAACAAACCCTCGTTCTAGGATGAGACTGAACCATTTCACTCGAGTATCAAGCTTACCCAAAAAGCAGGTTGCAAACATAATGGAGCTTGAACAAATGTATTGTTGGCATAACTTAATTAGTACAACATGTACGTTAACTTGTAAAGTGCGCAGCATTTCCAGCTGTCGTCATAGAAACAGTATTTGTTGTGGACTCTGCATGCAGGTTGGCCATAGGAAATGGGAACGGGGCAAGCAGACTTTCAATAAACCTCGGATTTCAGAAAGTTGGAGCTTCAGTTCTTGCCTCACAGGATTTTACTCTATAATGCCATCGTCATATGCTGACTCAGCACATACGAGAAAGTTTGCAAGTGACAACAGGTCCCTTTCCCGATTTTTGGGTAGGGCCTGGGGACGAGGCTAGACCGTAGGGGTCTTCGAGTTCTATACTACTGAATTCAGAATTCAGTTGGCCACTTTGGTCTAATGGTGCATTTTGAATTTCTGAGTAGCAGATATCGTAAAATATACACAAGATTCACTGAAATGAAATCATGCTAAATTTTAGATGAAGATAAGAACAGTGACACATGCAATGTGCTACTGTGTCTGGAAATTTGGTAGAGAACTGTGACAGTCTTGGAAACTTGGATCTTTGTATTTTGCATCTAAAGAGAACAATGGGAATAGTAAACATCACATTAATGGAATGAAATTCCTAGCATTCCGCAATGACGTAATACGCACTGCCACACTGGCCCATGGTGATCATGTGACATCGACAATGTACTGTATGATAGCAACAACCACGAATATAAGCTACGGACGAAGTCAATGCGGGCGTCAACAAAACTGAAGCCGTCTGGCTATAGTCAAAATTGCTTTTCATGAACAAGGGTAGCCTCGTACCCAGGCTCCTCCCCGTGCAGAAAAACGGGGGGAGAGCCTGGATGATTTGATCACGTGCCCCGAGACGTACCGTGCGTGGTTTTGTGCGTGGTTTTGATAATCGAATTATTGCCCACGTACTCTGACTCGAAATATTGCCCAGTATTGTAAAATGCTAGACCGTCGTTGCTGTTTGAGTTGTGGATGTTGCTGGGACTTACGGATCCGCTGTTTTACCGTTCACGAGCTAGCTTGTAGGCTACAATAAGTGTAGCTTCTACCGAGGCTTTTACATAGCCGCGGGTCGTTCGGTTCAAAGGACACTCGAGACGGTCGCCTTGTTGATGGTCACATCGCTGGTTGCCGCTCATTGTGACAACAAAGAGTCCTAGTCCTAGGAGTCAAAGGCCGCTACGAGTAACTGTGAGTTCTAAAAACTAGTTCCCAGGATTGGTCACATAACTAACATGCAACAAACCAGCTGGGGAACGAGCTTTGTAGAAGCTACACAGCTTATAGCTTTATTGAACTTGTTTTTAGAACTCACAGTTGTTCATAGAGGCCTTCGAAGGACCCCTTGCTGTCACGGTGAGCGGCAACCAGCGCTGTGACCATCAACAAGGGGACCGTCTCGAGCGCCCGTTGAACCGAACGACCCGCGTCTATGTAAAAACCTCGGTAGAAGCTACACTTATTGTAGCCTACAAGCTAGCTTGTGAACAGTAAAACAGCGGATCAGTACAACTCCAACAACAACGACGGTCTAGCATTTTATAATACTGGGCAATATTTCGAGTCAGAGTGCGTGGGCAATAATTCGATTATCAAAACCACGCACAAAACCACGCACGGTACGTCACGGGGCACGTGATCAAATCTTCCAGGCTCTCTCCCCGTTTTTCTGCACGGGGAGGAGCCTGGGTACGAGGCTAAACAAGGGACCATTAAACCAGGTATAGCCTGTCAGATGGCTTCAGCACAGTTATAGATTGAATGCACTCTTATGACTTCATAAAACCACTCTTCACTTGGAATGTCATCACGGTGTGAATAGCAAGAAACGTCGTGATTTGTTGTGTTGTAAGCTAGCGTCATTGTTCGAGTTGTTGCCACTGACTCAAGAAATCGACTATATATCACTGATTGCAAAAACGAAAGTAACACACTAAAGCCAGAAAAGTACTGTTGATTTCACCTCACTTCGAATGAGCGTGGCGTGAGCGTATCAGCGTGCGTATATTTGTACAAGTATAGGCGTGTACTTGTAAGCCGGTAACGCTCCACACGCTCACGCTCATTCGAAGTGAGGTGAAATCAACGGTAGTCGGGTGCTTGAACGTGCGTGGGCGTCTGGCTTAGTCCACCCTCGTGTAATTAAGTAGTGTCTACCCTTGACGTCCTTGACGTCACGCACGTGATGAAATGTACCCTCCATAGCTCGGAGAGCCTGGGAACGAGGCCACATCAGTACATCACTTGTGTGTGCTACTGGCAGGCCATGATGATACCCCAGCTTTGAAGTGCTCAACTATCCTTGCTATGTAAACTTTAGGTCAGCAGAATTGAATCAATTTTTTCCATTCATCGCTGTTTGGGATGGTTACTTATCAAACTACGCAAGTGCCAAATGCAAAGTCCACTTGTTTAAACTAACCCACTAATTAAATTATTACACAAGGAAGCTTTAGTGAAGTGTTAAATGTGATTAGTGGTTAGTTTAAACAAGTACACTTGCAGCTTGTCCAGTTTGACAAGAAAACTTCTGTAGCCAATTTTTTTATCAATAAACTATGCGGAGTTGGTTGGGTGGTGGGTGCACTCATAAGCCAGACCTATTCTCGTCCCCAGACACCAACCTCTCATGGTGGGTGTCATTTAACCTTATGCCATGGCTGATGATCACAGACCACACCCTCTCAAGAGGAGAAACGGTCTGGTGACCAATATGAATATCTTGGGCTATTGGGTCAATGCAACCTAGCAACAATCAATACATTTTGCGGCCAACCCGCTCAAAAAAGGTACGGATACTCCAATGGAGATGAACAAATTTTACTGAAGTGCTATTACGATTAGGTTCAAGTTAAAATTGGTATCTTTAGACCCCACTCTTTCATGAGCCATGGAATGAAAAAACCTACGGGTGAAATTTGTGGTCAAAAAATCTAAATTCTGCCAAACACTTCAAAACTGGTAGTAGAATATTTTATGCACTGTTTGCTTTGCAGAAGTAAGGTGAGACATTGTATCACAATACATACTGCAACTTCGGTAAAAATTGATACTAAATCAACATCAATTTGTATGGGTCCCAAACATGTTCGCGGTCAGTGGACCAAATTGGCCAATTGATTTTGGAGAAGCATGCCAGGCGAGGGCAATCCAGATTATTCGCCATCGCAAATCGAGGGAGTACGGAATATGCATGACTAAAGATCCTACAAAGACATGTTCACCACAGTGGAGATTCTGTGAAGCACGTGGAGGTCTGTTTAAGTGCCAGGAATGACAGAGAAAGCAGTTTTACAACCCTGGAAGTCTTGTGTGGTTTGTGCAAGCCTGTTTGAGTGCGAGGAAGGATCGAGGAAGCTGTTTCTGAGTAACGCGTACCTGGACGGTCAGACAAATCCATTTCAACCACTGTAGAGGCTTTGTTAAGCACATGTAAACACATTTCAGAGCTAGCAAAGATCAAGAAGGCAGTTTTGGACACTGTGGAGGTGTTGAATAACTCGTACTGGCCTGTTTATTCACCAAGCACCAGGAAAGACGGCACTCTGAAAGTCTTGTGAAACTCGTGCAAGCCTGTTTAAGCGCGAGGATAGCAGTTTTCATCACATGGACCGTCCCGGCAGTTAAACATTCCTGTACCACAGAGTCGAAACCTGCTTTCTCGATCATTGCTGTCTCTTACAAATGCTTGCTCGAACTTCACAAGGCCTCTACTGTGGTTGGTGCGCGCACTTTTCGTCCAACTAAAAAATCAATTTTCTAGAAAAAGAATTTCAGCTGATTTCATCGTACTTTGACCTACCAGGAAATGAAAAATCAAACTCGCGTGGAATATTTCCTTTTTCCTTCCGCGGCAAAAAGAAAAACAGAATTCAGAAACGCGCGTTCCTTTTTGAAGAAAGCAAAAAAGGAATTCAGAATGATTTGTTCCTTTTTTCTTTTTCTGAAGGAAAGAAAACAAAGGAATTCAAAATCATGCATTCCTTTTTCCTTTTTCTGAAGGAAACAAAGAAATTCTAAACCTTGCATACCTTTTTCATTTACCTGAAGAAAGATTAAAAGGAATTCAGAATGATGAATGCCATTTTCCTTTTTTTTTGGCAGGAAATTGGATTTGCCTGACCCTCCTGGTAGCCCTGTTCCCAGGCTTCCACCACCCCCCCCACACGTGAATGGGGATTGGGAACGAAGCTACCATCCAGGAGTATCAAGTTGCACTTCAAGATCTTCCCATGTATGATTAGTGATAGCCTCTTGGTGGGGGAGAAGGGGGTCTGGGAGATCTCGTCACATGCAGTGAATGATGTCACGTCACATGGAATGAAGGTAGACTGATCAATGGAAAATTATTGGTGGGGAACCACCCACCACGTCTACCTTCAGTCCATGTGCTGTGACATTGAGATTTAACAGACCCCCATTCTCCCCCACCAAGAGGCTAATCACTAATGCGGAAGATCTTGAGGTCAAAGATCACTAATGCAGATACTATACGTGTGCGGGGGAGAGCCTGGGAACAGGGCTACTTGGAGGGTGCAGGCAAATCTCAGATAAAAGGAAAAAAGGATTCATCATTCTGAACGGCGCGTTTCTGAATTCTGTTTTTCTTTTTGCCGCGGAAGGAAAAAGGAAATATGCCACGCGAGTGGCAATCTTTCATTTCCTGGTAGGTCAAAGTACGATGAAATCAGCTGAAATTCTTTTTCTAGAAATTGATTTTTTAGCTGGACATAAAGTGCATGCACCGTAGAGGTGCATATGGGTCCGTGTACTTTTGCGCCATTCCGTCGTCGACAGCCCAAAACGAATTGTCATTAGCCACAACCGACTTTTCACTATTCGTTTTGGAAATTCCATGCCCAAATCGAAAAGCGGAAGTTAAGTTTCACTATCTGTTTTGGAACTTCCGCTCCCAGATTGAAAAGAGAAAGCTGATTGGCCAAAACAAATTGTCGTTAGCGGTCCGGTGTACTTTTGCGCCATTCCGTCTTCGTCGCCAGTCCAAAACGAATTGTCATTAGCCACACCCCACTTTGCACTATTGGTTTTGGAACTTCCGCTCCCAAATCGAAAAGAGAAAGTTCTAGAACAAATCGAAAAAGCAGGGCACTATTGGTTTTGGAACTTCCGCTCCCAAATCGAAGGGCACCATTCGTTTTGGAACTCGCCTTCCAAATAAAGCGGAAATTGGATTCACAATTCGATACGGAACTTGGTCTTGAAGTCGAAAAAGTCAACGTCACTATTCCATAATTCACCTTCCGATCCGAATCGAAACCCGGAGCGAAAATCCTGGCTTCAAGTTGGATAAAGCAAGCCGTGGTGAAACAGAGGGACTACACACGCTAATCTCAACGGATTCTCTCACCTGGTTGACAAACGCAATGGTGGGTGGGCGTGTCGGGGGCGGGGCATTGCGTTAAGCACAATAAAGTATGTAGGACGGTGTAGTGGGCGGAGCATCACGCTGCAAAGTATAGTGGAACGTGGGTGGAAGGGGGTTTACCGGGACGGAATCTAGTCCCCTCAGCTCCGAAGTGTCTTACAAGCCGTTAACGACAGTACGTCAGCATCCGCATGCTATGCTGTATTTATGCCAGCCCTAACCATATAAATCACAGTACAGCATACGGGTGCTAACGTACTGTCGTATTTACTAATTCTTACCATTGTCTACATTCACTCTATCTTTAGAAATACGAGAAAATGATGCACAAAGTTTTCATTAATTCAAAGTTTAAGAATGACAATTATTAACTTTGATTTGTAGAACCTCCTTATTCTTCAGTTTGGTTCCAAGGCATGTGATTGGCTAGATATGCTATACCACAAAAGCTGGAAAAAAGCTACTATTGTGAAATGTGGACGTAATGCTACTGCAGGAGCTGTAAAGGTATTTTGATTACACTTCATCGGTAGCAAGCACACTTCCCACATGTATTTCAGGAGTCCCATGAGACACGGCTTGCATGCGGAGGTCACCAAACCATTCCTTATACTACTCGTCTGGCACAGACTTTTGACATGAGTTATATCCAGTTGAGCATCTTGAATTGCCCTCCCGGCAAACCCCCTCCCACCCACGTTCCACTACTAGTTGGCTCACAGCGTGATGCTCCGCCCACTACACCGTCATACATACTTTATTGTGCTTAACGCAATGCCCCGCCCCCGATACGCCCCACCCACCATTGCGTTTTTCAACCAGATGAGAGAATCCGTTGAGATTAGCGTGTGTAGCCCCTCTGTTTCACCACGGCTTGCTTCATCCAACTTGAAGCCAGGATTTTCGTTCCGGGTTTCGATTCGGATCGGAAGGTGAATTATGGAATAGTGACATTTCAAGACCAAGTTCCGTATCGAATTGTGAATCCAATTTCCGGTTTAGCGTCCTCTCTTCGATTTGGAAGGCGAGTTCCAAAACGAATGGTGCCCTGCTTTTTCGATTTGTTCCAGAACAGATTGCGGCAAATCAACTTTCTCCTTTCGATTTGGGAGCGGAAGTTCCAAAACGAATAGTGAAATTTAACTTCCGCTTTTCGATTTGGGAACGGAAGTCCCAAAACGAATAGTGAAAAGTGGGGTGTGGCTAATGACAGTTCGTTTTGGACTGGCGACGACGACGGAATGGCGCAAAAGTACACCGGACCGCTAACGACAATTTGTTTTGGCCAATCAGCTTTCTCTTTTCGATTTGGGAACGGAAGTCCCAAAACGAATAGTGAAAAGTGGGGTGTGGCTAATGACAGTTCGTTTTGGACTGGCGACGACGACGGAATGGCGCAAAAGTACACCGGACCGCTAACGACAATTTGTTTTGGCCAATCAGCTTTCTCTTTTCGATTTGGGAACGGAAGTCCCAAAACGAATAGTGAAAAGTGGGGTGTGGCTAATGACAATTCGTTTTGGACTGGCGACGACGACGGAATGGCGCAAAAGTACACCGGACCGCTAACGACAATTTGTTTTGGCCAATCAGCTTTCTCTTTTCAATCTGGGAGCGGCAGTTCCAAAACAGATAGTGAAATATAACTTCCGCTTTTCGATTTGGGAACGGAAGTTCCAAAACGAATAGTGAAAAGTCGGGTGTGGCTAATGACAATTTGTTTTGGACTGTCGACGACGACGGAATGGCGCAAAAGTACACGGACCCTACATACTTTATTGTGCTTAACGCAATGCTCCGCCCCCGACACGCCCACCCACCATTGCGTTTGTCAACCAGGTGAGAGAATCCGTTGAGATTAGCGTGTGTAGCCCCTCTGTTTCACCACGGCTTGCTTCATTCAACTTGAAGCCAGGATTTTCGTTCCGGGTTTCGATTCGGATCGGAAGGTGAATTATGGAATAGTGACGTTGACTTTTTCGACTTCAAGACCAAGTTCCGTATCGAATTGTGAATCCAATTTCCGGTTTAGCGTCCTCTCTTCGATTTGGAAGGCGAGTTCCAAAACGAATGGTGCCCTGCTTTTTCGATTTGTTCCAGAACAAATTGCGGCAAATCAACTTTCTCTTTTCGATTTGGGAGCGGAAGTTCCAAAACGAATAGTGAAAAGTCGGGTGTGGCTAATGACAATTCGTTTTGGGCTGTCGACGACGACGGAATGGCGCAAAAGTACACGGACCTTGGTAGAGTGTCCCAGTCAGCATGGCATGAAACAATGTACGTTTAGAACGGTGCTAGCTTTAGATGCCATGGCTAATTCAACTGCTAAATTATACATCATGTTATCAGCATGTGGAATGTATTAACAAAGTCACGAGATAGTTTGCTACTTGTTCAAGTCATCATTTCTGACTCGAAGTCTCGAAGTCGAAGTGTGGCAGTAACTGAGCAATTTACTTCAGCGAAATGAACCTGGTATAATAATTATCATTCAACTGGCCACATTCAACTCCTAACATAGCTCACAAAACATACCAAGCACTAGTCTCATGCCCAACCCACATTTGCCTCCAAGTGAGAAGCGGTCTCGTGAACAAAGATGGGCCTATTCCCAATTAGATAACTATTACATAGTATTTTTGAGTGGATGTTGTGCAAAATGTTTTGATTGTTACCCTAGTTGCAAAAGTGTATACTACCCCAAGAGGGTTGACTTGGTTCACCAGACCATTTTCTTTGTGTGAGCCTAAAGAAAAATACGGCTGGCTCGCGAGACTAGTTTGAGGGTAGGATGAGCACAAAACAAAATTTAATGCATCAATGACGTACCTAACAAAACGCCATTGACTTCATGCACCTTTGGTAATGGATGTCACGTTTGTCAGCTTGGAAGTGTTAGTTGCGTAGCACGAGTTCCTAGATCAACTAAGCCTTGTCCCCAAGCTCTCCTGCACGACCATCATATTCTGGTAGACTTGTCTTGCATGGGAGTAGTCTTGTGCTACAGTGGTGTAAGCAAAAGCAGTTTACGATAAGTCTGCATGTATTAGGATACATACCTCCACACAAAAAGCTTACCTTGACCTCCGATGGAGAGGAACACTTGGAGTGAGTACACTTTTGATATATAAGAGAGCGTTCAGTAGAACACCGTATAGCGGGAAATTTTCGCTGGTGCAAATTTTCGCGGTTTTTATTTTCTGACCACACCCCTACCGGTTGATGCGACACCTGGGATTCACTTTGCTCACCGATTCTGAGGTCAGGCACGTGCGCTGTGATTACGTAATGCATTACTCGAGTGTGCGAAGTTGGCATGTCCGCAACACAGGTGAGGGCGAAAATTATGTTAAGCTCATCTAAAATGCCCCTGCAGAGGTATAAATATGGGATCTGTGCCTACCTGTGGCACTAGAATGATTTATATAATTATAAGTTACATGTGTGCCACTGGCAGGCTACATCTTGAAGTGTTCAAGCATCTTGGCCTTGCAAACTTTGATGACAACAGGTCAGAAGAATTGAAGCGATTTTACAATTTATCGCTTATTAGTCTCGCGGAGCCAGGCTCTCGCACACTTTTCGTGTGAGTCTGGCTCAGCGAGACTAATGAAGTATGGCCTTAGTTTAGATCAGCAGAAGCTTACATGGAAGCCACCAAATTGTTTACAACAATGCAGAGTTTGTTGGGATTGCCATTTTCTCCCATGGTGGGTCTCATTAACTTTATGCCTTGGCCGATGATCACGTAAACCAGACCAAACCAACCACAGCACAGATTGCGTTCAGTATCATGGCTTCTCAGGAATGCACTCAGAGGAAAAGCTGATCGCTAGAGAACTCCAATTTTAAAATTGATAACTGCTCACTCTTTAGTTGAACTCACCCTTTCACCAAAAAGTGTCTTCTGACACAAGCCAAATACCTAATTAGGCTTACTCCAGATTTTTAATCAGTAATATAATGTAGTCTCGCAGGCCCGACCCACTTCCGCAAAAGAAGGGAAGGGTCTGGTGAACTGCGTATACAAGCCATGTTCCACTGGAATGCGATTAGTTGGATGACGTAACCAGATATCTGTTGCAGAGTAAGCATGCTCCCTGATAAGTGGGTTGGTGTATACCTGGACTCTGGACTGGACTATGGACTGAGTTTTGGACTGAGTTTTGGACTGAGACGCTTGATATTACCTGATGTAAGTGGCTAAACTGTTGTTTAAAGGGCCCTTGGCCTTGGCAAAGGCAACTTTAGACCATGTGACAACATGCATGCAGCAAGAGAGTGGCTGTGCATGTGGAATAATATCAGCATTGCAAGGTCCAAGACCCATGTTGGTACGCCTACTGTAGCCAAGGCACATTTGACAATTAGTGTAGTCTGTGGCTGTTGGTGTGGCAAGATATTTGCTTAGAAGCATTGAAGGTTATGGTATGCGTTTCTTATAGCGTGGTCCGTGAGTGGTATAGTCACAGTTCAGCCTTTGACCATCAGCCCATAGAAGTCCTCATGCAGAGATCTCGATGAATGTACTAACACCGCTCTTGTAAAATACCAAGAGATACTCATGCATGTCGTGTGCTCACTCTGCCCTCTTGAATCGTTTTCTTGGGTTAGAACCTAAGTCTCAGGTAACCTGTTGTCAATTACAAAGTACATTTACATTATGTCAACACACACAGACAGCAACAGAACCAGCTTAGATAACTGATTCGGAGTGGAAAATAGTCGTTGTGGAGCTCCGCAAGGGTCCAAAACTCAGTCCAAAACTCAGTCCATAGTCCAGTCCAGAGTCCAGAGTCCAGGTTTTACACCAACCCTTGATAAGTATAGTCAAAGTATTTACAGCTTCTGCAGTAGTGGAAAAGATGCCCTAGCTCTCTTTCACCATTTTCAAGACTGCTATTGCTGCTCATGTGATTGTACCAGTGCGGCGGGACACAGCTTGTATACGCATTTCACCTTTTTGCGGACGTGCTATAAACTTGCAATTCTTCAACGCAAATTATTTATTTATCCTTCATCTAAACTTTTGTCACAAGACCCTTTCTCTGTTGGTTGGGTTTGGGCATGAGACTGGTAGACAATAAAATTAAGTAGCTGAGTGATTTACAGCCATCTGTCTGATTGACCACACTCAACACACAAAAGCTCATCAAGTCACCAGACCCTCATCTATGGACAGGAGGGAGACATGACGTCACATCATATATAGTGGCAATTAATGTGCTGTGACGACATTCTAAGGGCAAGAATTGTGAATTAGTGCTACAAACAAGAGTGGTTCTATGAATGAAGTCATGAGTTCATTCAGTTTTCAACTATGCTGAAGCCATCTGACAGGCTAGACCTGTACATTGCTAGTTCAATGGTCGGTTGTTCATGAGAAGCAATTTTGTCTAGCCAGGCAGCTTCAGTTCTGTTGAAAAATCCATGTGCCCACATAGACTTGTAGCTTGTTGGTGTATCGTACAGCACATTGACAATGCAGTGTGGAAGTGCGTATTATGTCATTGTTGAATGCTAGGAATTTCAAATCCATTAATGTGATGTTTACTATTCCCATCGGATGCAAAACACAAAGATCCAAGTTTCCGAGACAGTCACAGATCTCTACCAAATTTTCAGCACTTTGCTTGTTTATAAAATTTTGCATGATTTCATTTCAGTGAAACTTGTACTTTATCAGAGAGTTGGCTGTGATTTTTCCATTTGTTTTTGAAGACATCATTCTGTAAAGCTAAGCCCTACATATTGTCATGCGTAGCTTGTACACTGCGCGTGCCAGCATCAGTTCGGTTCGGCGCGCGAATCACGTAGTAATCATGTGCCTTCTGTCCTCAGAGTCGGTGAACAAAGTGAATCCCGCGCATCGTACCGTCTCTTACGGTTTTATAGATCAATGAGTCTACTATCGAGTTCAAGAGGGGTGTGGTTTTTTGTTGCACGTTTTTGTTCGCCCCCCCTGAGCAGCAATGAAACAGGTACCATTCGAAAGCGTTGGAATAGGGCTACAAAATATGCAAAAACTAGGCGTGTACACGAACTAGGGTCTGGGAAATACGCGCTGGTATGTGGACCTAAAAATTGTAAAAATACCACGTGGGTGGGGTCTGTCGGCCAACGAAGCCAGCGTTCGCAAAAGAGTCGCTGCTAAGAGCATCTGAAGGACGTACAAAGCCATCCTGGGCAGTGGTTGCAGCAGTTATTTTAGCGGTAAGCCTCTGAGCCTAGAACGATGACTTAGAGAGAATTACGCCGAGTTGGGAGTCTGTAAAGCTGGGAAACATAAAGACCAAGTTTATTTATAAGCAAAAGCCTAATGATTTTGTGTGTTACTTTTTATTTTGCTATTTCCTGGTACTTGAAACATACCGCCATGTTCTGAGGCTTCCAGCTTTTGTCACATTTGAGTACAAGTTAAGGAAAAGGCCTGGGAACAGAACCACTTGTTCTTTATCCCAAACAATAATTTTTTGTAAATGCTTCATCATCTAGTCTTTGGATGAACATTGCCAATCCATGCCTCACACTTGAACATGCATGCGATAAAAATTTCCAGGAATTTCCCCTCCGTTGGGTACATTTTGCATATCTAGGAAAAGAATTTGTGATTCTGTGACTGAAAATGTGGTGGTGCAAGATCCTTTCAATGCTCTGTCATACTGTAGGAGCTTGCTGTGGACAGAGTAGCTACAAGTCATGAACAGAAGTATAAACATCCCCCCTCCCCCCACCCACACACACACACACGCACACACACATGCACACACACAGCATTCTATTTTCACTTCTACCCTCAGACGGTTTCCATATTAAAAGTATCTTTGCTCATGCCCTGGTGCTCTACAAAAGGCTACGATGATTCTTTAGACTCCAGCATCTTTGTCTTACCTTTTTATGGAGTATGAAGGGTATGTGCAGTGGTAGTCTCGTGCCCAGACCCCACCCAGCTCACGCGAGGAGAAGGGGTCTGGTGTCACAAGTCCAAATCCTTGGGCTAGCTCCAGAAGCTTGGAGCGGCCAATCAAATCGCAGAGCGGCGTTTATTGGAATAACGCGAAAGCGAGAACTAGTACTTCAATCGTACCGCTCAAAGCATGTTATGAGATTCATTATCTAACACTGAGCAATTTGTAATTCTACACTAACAATTACGAGGCTTCAACACTTCCGCAAGCCCAAGGATTCAGGCTTGTGACACCAGACCCTTTCCTCGTGAGAGGGTTGGGTCTGGGCACGAGACTAGTGCAGTGGTATGTGTGTTGTATTTTAGAAGACGTTACTGCAATAATATTATTTTTCAGTCCGCATACCAGCGCGTATAATCCCAGACCTTAGTTCGTGTACACGCCTAGCTTTTGCATATTTTGTAGCCCTATTCCAGCGCTTTCGAAGCTCAGAACAAAAACGTGCAACAAAACACCGCACCCCACTTTTTGCAAGGGGTGCGATCGAACAGTTCTTGTACAACGGCTTCCCTACACGAAGCGGTAAGAGGCTACAACTTGAAACGTTGGATCTCGATAGTAGACTCATTGATCTATTAAACCTCTGCCAGAGTGAGCGCCTACAGCTTCGCCCTTGTTGGTAGGAGTCCTAAACTTACCGGAAGACAAGTGGCGTTAATTAAACATTGGAATTTCTGTACGTATACACTTTCCGTTTTTCAATACTTGTTCGTATATTGTCACTGGCGGAACGACTGCTGGCACTGAAATGTGTCGGACCTTCCTGGCTCTTAAACAGGCTTGCACGAGTTACTCAGCACCTCCACAGTGATGAAAACAGCTATCTCGATATTACTAGCAATTAAACAGGCTTCACAAGACATCCACAGTGTTGAAACCTACTTAGTCGATGTGCTTGCACGAGCTTCACAAGCCCTGTACAGTAGTTCAAATGGGTTTGTCCGACCTTCCCGGAGCATAAACAGGCTTGCACCCGTACGGCACCCAGCCATTCCACAGACATGCAAACTGCTTTCGCGATCTTTGAGGTGCTAAGTGCGGGGAAAGTCCAACAAAGCCATTTTCACCACAGTGGAAGTCCTGTGAAGCGCGTGAATGTCTGTTTAATTTCCGAGAGAGCAGTTTTCGCAACTCTGGAAGTCCTGAGTAACGCGTACTAGCCTTTTTAAGTGCCTGGACGGTCAGACAAAGTCATTTTAGCCACTGTAGAGGACCGGTGAAGCTCGTGTAAGCCCATTTCGGAGTCAGGAAAGATCAAGAAAGCTGTTTTCAACACAGTTGTGGTGCTGAGTAATGCGTGCAAGTTCCGGGAAAGTCCGAGAAAGCATTTTAACCAATCTGGAGGTCCTGTGAAGCTCGTACAAGCCAAAACTACTTTCTTGATTTTTGCTAGCTCTGAAATGTGTTTGCACGAGCTTCACAAGGCCTCTACAGTGGTTGAAATGGCTTTGTCTGACCATCCAGGCACCTTAACAGCCTTGTACGCGTTACTCAGCCACTCCACAGTCATGAAAACTGCTTTGTCGATCTTTCCTCGCACTTAAACGGGCTTGCACGAACTACACAAGACCTCCAGAGTGTCATTCCTGGCACTTAAACAGACTTCCAGGTGCTTCACAGGACCACTACTCTGGTGAACATGGCTTTGTTGGATCTTCCACGCACTTAAACAGGCTTGTACGAGCTACTCAGCACCTCCACAGTGTCGAAACCTCCGTTATCGGTCATTCCTGTCTCTTAAAAAAGGCCTCTAGAGGGTTTGATGTAGCATTGCCGGATTTTCAACAGGCTTGCATGCGTTACTCAGCACATCCACAGTGATGAAAACAGATTTCTCCATCTTTCCTCGCGCTTAAACAAACTTGCACGAGTTTCACAAGATTTCCAGAGTAGTGAGAACTGCTTTCTCCGTCTTTCAAACAGGCTTGCAAATGCTTCACAGGACCTCCACTGTGGTGAAAATGGCTTTCTCGGACCAGTTACTCAGCATCACCAAAACTACTTTCTTGATCTTTGCTGGTTCTGAAATGCGTTTGCACGACCTTCACAAGGCCTCTACAGTGGTTAAAATGGTTTTGTCTGATAATCCAAGCATTTAAACAGCCTTACTCAGCCACTCCACAGTCATTAAAACCGTTTTGTCAATCCTTCCTCGCACTTAAACAGGCTTGCTCGAACTCCACAAGACTTCCAGAGTCGTGAAAACTGCTTTCTCTGTCATTCCTGGCACTTAAACAGACCTCCACGTGCTTCACAGGACCTCTACTCTGGTGAACATCGCTTTGTTGGACCATCCACGCACTTAAACAGACCTGTAGGAGTTACTCAGCACCTCCAGAGTATTGAAAACTACTTTCTCGATATTTCCTGACAATGAAATATGCTTGCACGAGCTTAACAACACCTCTACAGTGTTTGAAAAGGCTTTGTCTGACCATCCAGGTACTTAAACAGCCTTGTGCACGTTGCTCAGCCACTCTACAGTCATAAAAACTGCTTTGTCGATCCTTCCTCGCACTTAAACAGGCTTGCACGAACTACACAAGACTTCCAGAGTTGTGAAAACTGCTTTCTCTGTCATTCCTGGCACTTAAACAGACCTCCACGTGCTTCACAGGTCCTCTACTCTGGTGAACATGGCTTTGTTGGACCTTCCCCGCACTTAAACAGGCCTGTAGGAGTTACTCAGCACCTCCAGAGTATTGAAAACTGCTTTCTCGATCTTTCCTGACCCTGAAATGTGCTTGCACGAGCTTCACAAGACCTCTACAGGTGTAGAAATGGCATTGTCGGACCTTCCCGGCATTTAAACAGGCTTGCACGAGTTACTCAGCAACTCCACAGTGATGAAAACAGCTTTCTCGATCTTTCCTGGCAATTAAACAGGCTTTCACGAGCTTCACAGGACCTCCACAGTGTTGAAAACTGCTTACTCGATCTATCCTGACACTGAAATGTGCTTGCACGACCTTCACAAGTCCTGTATAGTAGTTGAAATGGGTTTGTCCGACCTCCCCGGAACTTAAACAGGCTTGCACGCGGTACTCAGCCACTCCACAGTCATGAAAACCGTTTTCGCGATCTTTCCTGACCCTTGAACAGGCTTGCCCGAGCTTCACAGGAGCTCCAGAATGGTTAAAATGGCTATGTCGGACCTTCTTGACACTTAAACAGGTCTGCACGAGTTACTCAGCACCTCCAGAGTGTTGAAAACTGCTTTCTCGATCTTTCCTGACACTGAAATGTGCTTCCACGAGCTTAACAAGACCTCTACAGTGGTTGACACGGCTTAGTCTGACCTTCCCGGCACTTAAACAGGCCTGCACGAGCTTCACAAGTGGTGAAAACTGCATTCTCCGTCTTCCGTGGCCCTCAAACTCGGCTGCAGGTGCTTCACAGGACCTCCTCTGTGGTGAACATGGATTTGTTGGACCTTCCCCGCACTTTAAACAGGCCTGTAGGAGTTACTCAGCACCACCAGAGTATTGAAAACTACTTTCTCGATCTTTCCTGACACTGAAATGTGCTTGCACGAGCTTCACAAGACCTCTACAGTGAAATGGCTATGTCTGCACTTAAACAGCCTTGTACGTGTTACTCAGCCACTCCACAGTCATAAAAACTGCTTTGTCAATCTTTCCTGGCAATTAAACTGGCTTGCACGAGCTTCACAAGTCCTGTATAGTAGTTGAAATGGGTTTGTCCGACCTCCCCGCAAATTAAAACGGCTTGCACGCGGTACTCAGCCACTCCACTGTCATGAAAACTGATTTCGCGATCTTTCCTGACTCTTAAACAGGCTTGAACGAGATCACAGGAGCTCCAGAGTGGTTAAAATGGCTTTGTCGTACCTTCCTGACACTTAAACAGGTCTACACTAGTTACTCAGCACCTCCAGAGTGTTGAAAACTGCTTTCTCGATCTTTCCTGACACTGAAATGTGCTCCCACAAATTTAACAAGGACTCTACAGTGGTTGACATGGCTTAGTCTGACCTTCCCGGCACTTAAACAGGCCTGCATGAGCTTCACAAGACTACCAGAGTGGTGAAAACTGCATTCTCCGTCTTCCGTGGCCCTTAAACTCGGCTGCAGGTGCTTAACAAGACCTCCTCTGTGGTGAACATGGATTTGTTGGACCTTCCCCGCACTTAAACAGGCCTGTAGGAGTTACTGAGCACCACCAGAGTATTGAAAACTACTTTCTCGATCTTTCCTGACACTGAAATGTGCTTGCACGAGCTTCACAAGACCTCTACAGTGGGTGAAATGGCTATGTCTGCACTTAAACAGCCTTGAACGTGTTACTCAGCCAATCCACAGTCATAAAAACTGCTTTGTCAATCTTTCCTGGCAATTAAACTGGCTTGCACGAGCTTCACAAGTCCTGTATAGTAGTTGAAATGGGATTGTCCGACCTCCCCGCAACTTAAACCGGCTTGCACGCGGTACTCAGCCACTCCACAGTCATGAAAACTGATTTCGCGATCTTTCCTGACTCTTAAACAGGCTTGCACGAGATCACAGGAGCTCCATAGTGGTTAAAATGGCTTTGTCGGACCTTCCTGACACTTAAACAGGTCTGCACGAGTTACTCAGCACCTCCGGAGTGTTGAAAACTGCTTTCTCGATCTTTCCTGACACTGAAATGTGCTCGCACGAGCTTAACAAGGACTCTACAGTGGTTGAATTGGTTTTGTCTGACAATCCAAGCACTTAAATAGCCTTGTACGCGTTACTCAGCCACTCCACAGTCATTAAAACTGTTTTGTCAATCCTTCCTCGCACTTAAACAGGCTTGCACGAACTACACAAGACTTCCAGAGTTGTGAAAACTGCTTTCTCTGTCATTCCTGGCACTTAAACAGACCTCCACGTGCTTCACAGGACCTCCACTCTGGTGAACATGGCTTTGTTGGATCTTCCCCGCACTTAAACAGGCCTGTAGGAGTTACTCAGCACCTCCAGAGTATTGAAAACTGCTTTCTCGATCTTTCCTGACACTGAAATGTGCTTGCACGAGCTTCGCAAGACCTCTACAGGTGTGGAAATGGCATTGTCGGATCTTCCCGGCCCTTAAACAGGCTTCCACGAGTTACTCAGCACAGCCACAGTGATGAAAACCGCTTTGTCGATCTTTCCTGGCACTTAAACAGGCCTGCACGAGCTTCACAAGACTTCCAGAGTGGTGAAAACTGCATTCTCCGTCTTTCGTGGGCCTTAAACAGGCCTGCAGGTGCTTCACAGGACCTCCACTGTGGTGAAAATGGCTTAGTCGGACCGTCCCTGCACTTAAATAGGCCAGTACGAGTTACTCAGCACCTCTACTGCGTCCAAAACTGTTTTGTTGATCTTTGCTGGCTCTGAAATGTGTTTGCACGGGATTTACAAGGCCTCTACAGTGGTTGAAATGGCTTTGTCTGACCATCCAGGCACTTAAACAGCCTTGTACGCGTTACTCAGCCACTCCACAGTCATGAAAACTGCTTTGTCGATCCTTCCTCGCGCTTAAACAGGCTTGCACGAATTACGTAAGACTTCCAGATGTGTTAAAACTGCTTTGTCAGTCATTCCTGGCACTTAAACAGACCTCCACGTGCTTCACAGGACCTCTACTCTGGTGAACATGGCTTTGTTTGACACTCAGCACCTCCAGAGTATTGAAAACTGCTTTCTCGATCTTTCCTGACACTGAAATGTGCTTGCACGAGCTTAACAAGACCTCTACAGTGGTTGAAATGGCTTTCTCTGACCATCCAGGCACTTTAGCAGCCTTGTGCGCGTTACTCAGCCACTCCGCAGTCATGAAAACTGCTTTGTCGATCCTTCCTCGCACTTAAACAGGCTTGCACGAACTACATAAGACTTCCAGAGGTGTTAAAACTGCTTTCTCAGTCAATCCTCGCACTTAAACAGGCTTGCACGAACTACATAAGACTTCCAGAGGTGTTAAAACTGCTTCCTCAGTCATTCCTGGCACTTAAACAGACCTCCACGTGCTTCACAGGACCTCTACTCTGGTGAACTTGGCTTTGTTTGACATTCCCCGCACTTAAACAGGACTGTAGGAGTTACTCAGCACCTCCGGAGTGTTGAAAACTGCTTTCTCGATCTTTCCTGACACTGAAATGTGCTCGCACGAGCTTAACAAGGACTCTACAGTGGTTGAATTGGTTTTGTTTGACAATCCAAGCACTTAAACAGCCTTGTACGCGTTACTCAGCCACTCCACAGTCATTAAAACTGTTTTGTCAATCCTTCCTCGCACTTAAACAGGCTTGCACGAACTACACAAGACTTCCAGAGTTGTGAAACTGCTTTCTCTGTCATTCCTGGCACTTAAACAGACCTCCACGTGCTTCACAGGACTTCTACTCTGGTGAACATGGCTTTGTTGGACCTTCCCCGCACTTAAATAAGCCTGTAGGAGTTACTCAGCACCTCCAGAGTATTGAAAACTGCTTTCTCGATCTTTCCTGACACTGAAATATGCTTGCACGAGCTTCACAAGACCTCTACAGGTGTGGAAATGGCATTGTCGGATCTTCCCGGCCCTTAAACAGGCTTCCACGAGTTACTCAGCAACTCCACAGTCATCTGATGAAAACAGCTTTCTCGATCTTTCCTGGCAATTAAACAGGCTTTCACGAGCTTCACAGGACCTCCACAGTGTTGAAAACTGCTTACTCGATCTATCCTGACACTGAAATGTGCTTGCACGTGCTTCACAAGTCCTGTATAGTAGTTGAAATGGGTTTGTCCGACCTCCCCTGAATTTAAACAGGCTTTCACGCGGTACTCAGCCACTCCACAGTCATGAAAAACGCTATCGCGATCTTTCCTGACCCTTGAACAGACTTGCCCGAGCTTCACATGAGCTCCAGAGTGGTTAAAATGGCTATGTCGGACCTTCTTGACACTTAAAAAGGTCTGCACGATTTACTTAGCACCGCCAGAGTGTTGAAAACTGCTTTCTCGATCTTTCCTGACACTTAAATGTGCTTCCACGAGCTTAACAAGACCTCTACAGTGGTTGACATGGCTTAGTCTGACCTACCCGTAACTTAAACAGGCTTGCACACGGTGCTCAGCCACTCCACAGTCATGAAAACCGCTTTCGGGATCTTTCCTCACCCTTGAGCAGGCTTGCACGAGCTTCACATGAGCTCCAGAGTGGTTAAAATGGATATGTCGGACATTCTTGACACTTAAACAGGTCTGCACGAGTTACTCAGTACCTCCAGAGTGTTGAAAACTGCTTTCTCGATCTTTCCTGACACTGAAATGTGCTTCCACGAGCTTAACAAGACCTCTACAGTGGTTGACATGGTTTAGTCTGACCTTCCCGGCACTTAAACAGGCCTGCACGAGCTTCACAAGACTTCCAGAGTGGTGAAAACTGCATTATCCGTCTTCCGTGGCCCTTAAACTCGGCTGCAAGTGCTTCACAGGACTTCCTCTGTGGTGAACATGGATTTGTTGGACCTTCCCCGCGCTTAAACAGGCCTGTAGGAGTTACTCAGCACTACCAGAGTATTGAAAACTACTTTCTCGAACTTTCCTGACACTGAAATGTGCTTGCACGAGCTTCACAAGACCTCTACAGAGGGTTAAATGGCTATGTCTGACCTTCCCGGCTCTTAAACAGCCTTGTACGCGTTACTCAGCCACTCCACAGTCATAAAAACTGCTTTGTCGATCCTTCCTCGCACTCGAACAGACTTGCACGAACTACACAAGGCTTCCAGACTTGTGAAAACTGCTTTCTCTGTCATTCCTTGCACTTAAACAGACCTCCACGTGCTTCACAGGACCTCCACTGTGGAGAACATGGCTTCGTTGGACCTTCCCCGCACTTAAACAGGCCTGTACGAGTTACTCAGCACCTCCAGAGTGTTGAAAACTGCTTTCTCGATCTTTCCTGACACTCAAATGTGTTTGCACGAGCTTCACAAGACCTCTACAGGTGTGGAAATGGCATTGTCGGACCTTCCCGGCACTTAAACAGGCTTGCACGAGTTACTCAGCACCGCCACAGTGATGAAAACCGCTTTCTCGATCTTTCCTCGCACTTAAACAGGACTGCACGAGCTTCACAAGACTTCCAGAGTGGTGAAAACTGCATTCTCCGTCTTTCGTGGCGCTTAAACACACCTGCAGGTGCTTCACAGGACCTCCACTGTGGTGAAAATGGCTTTGTAGGACCGTCCCTGCACATAAACAGGCCAGTACGAGTTACTCAGCACCTCCACTACGTCCAAAACTGCTTTCTTGTTCTTTGCTGGTTCTGAAATGTGTTTGCACGAGCTTCACAAGTCCTCTACAGTGGTTGAAATGGCTTTGTATGACCATCCAGGCACTTAAACAGCCTTGTACGTGTTATTCAGCCACTCCACAGTCATTAAAACTGCTTTGTCGATCCTTCCTCGCACTTAAACAGGCTTGCACGAACTACACAAGATTTCCAGAGTTGTGAAAACTGCTTTCTCTGTCATTCCTGGCACTTAAACAGACTTCCACGTGCTTCACAGGACCTCTACTCAGGTGAACATGGATTTGTTGGACCTTCCCCGCACTTAAACAGGCCTGTAGGAGTTACTCAGCACCTCCAGAGTATTGAAAACTGCTTTCTCGACCTTTCTTGACACTGAAATGTGCTTGTACGAGCTTCACAAGACCTCTACAGGTGTTGAAATGGCATTGATCGGACCTTCACGGCACTTAAACAGGCTTGCACGTGTTAGTCAGCAACTCCACAGTGATGAAAACTGCTTTCTCGATCTTTCCTGGCAATTAAACAGGCCTGCACGAGCTTCACAAGACTTCCAGAGTGGTGAAAACTGCATTCTCCGTCTTTCGTGGCCCTTAAACAGGCCTGCAGGTGCTTCACAGGACCTCCACTGTGGTGAAAATGGCTTAGTCGGACCATCCCTGCACTTAAATAGGCCAGTACGAGTTACTCAGCACCTCCACTGCGTCCAAAACTGCTTTCTTGATCTTTGCTGGCTCTGAAATGTGTTTGCACGAGATTTACAAGGCCTCTACAGTGGTTGAAATGGCTTTGTCTGACCATCCAGGCACTTAAACAGCCTTGTACGCCTTTCTCAGCCACTCCACAGTCATGAAAACTGCTTTGTCGATCCTTCCTCGCACTTAAACAGGCTTGCACGAATTACTTAAGACTTCCAGAGGTGTTAAAACTGCTTTCTCAGTCATTCCTGGCACTTAAACAGACCTCCACGTGCTTCACAGGACCTCTACTCTGGTGAACGTGGCTTTGTTGGACCTTCCCCGCACTTAAACAGGCCTGTAGGAGTTACTCAGCACCTCCAGAGTATTGAAAACTGCTTTCTCGATCTTTCCTGACCCTGAAATGTGCTTGCACGAGCTTCACAAGACCTCTACAGGTGTGGAAATGGCATTGTCGGACCTTCCCGGCACTTAAACAGGCTTGCACGAGTTACTCAGCAACTCCACAGAGATGAAAACAGCTTTCTCGATCTTTCCTGGCAATTAAACAGGCTTTCACGAGCTTCACAGGACCTCCACAGTGTTGAAAACTGCTTACTCGATCTATCCTGACAATGAAATGTGCTTCCACGAGCTTAACAAGACCTGAATAGTAGTTGAAATGGGTTTGTCCGACCTCCCCGGAACTTAAACAGGCTTGCACGCGGTACTCAGCCACTCCACAGTCATGAAAACCGCTTTCGCGATCTTTCCTGACCCTTGAACAGGCTTGCACGAGCTTCACAGGAGCTCCAGAGTGGTTAAAATGGCTATATCGGACCTTCTTGACACTTAAACAGGTCTGCACGAGTTACTCAGCACCTCCAGAGTGTTGAAAACTGCTTTCTCGATCTTTCCTGACACTGAAATGTGCTTCCACGAGCTTAACAAGACCTCTACAGTGGTTGACATGGCTTAGTCTGACCTTCCCGGCACTTAAACAGGCCTGCACGAGCTTCACAAGACTTCCAGAGTGGTGAAAACTGCATTATCCGTCTTCCGTGGCCCTTAAACTCGGCTGCAAGTGCTTCACAGGACCTCCTCTGTGGTGAACATGGATTTGTTGGACCTTCCTCGCGCTTAAACAGGCCTGTAGGAGTTACTCAGCACTACCAGAGTATTGAAAACTACTTTCTCGACCTTTCCTGAAACTGAAATGTGCTTGCACGAGCTTCACAAGACCTCTACAGTGGGTGAAATGGCTATGTCTGATCTTCCCGGCACTTAAACAGCCTTGTACGCGTTACTCAGCCACTCAACAGTCATAAAAACTGCTTTTTCGATCCTTCCTCGCACTCAAACAGTCTTGCACGAACTACACAAGGCTTCCAGACTTGTGAAAACTGCTTTCTCTGTCATTCCTGGCACTTAAACAGACCTCCACGTGCTTCACAGGACCTCCACTGTGGAGAACATGGCTTCGTTGGACCTTCCCCGCACTTAAACAGGCCTGTACGAGTTACTCAGCACCTCCAGGGTATTGAAAACTGCTTTCTCGACCTTTCCTGACACTCAAATGTGCTTGTACGAGCTTCACAAGACCTCTACAGGTGTGGAAATGGCATTGATCGGACCTTCACGGTACTTAAACAGGCTTGCACGAGTTACTCAGCACCGCCACAGTGATGAAAACCGCTTTCTCGATCTTTCCTCGCACGGACTGCACGAGCTTCACAAACCTTCCAGAGTGGTGAAAACTGCATTCTCCGTCTTTCGTGGCGTTTAAACAGGCCTGCAGGTGCTTCACAGGACCTCCACTGTGGTGAAAATGTCTTTGTCGGACCGTCCCTGCACATAAACAGGCCAGTACGAGTTACTCAGCACCTCCACTGCGTCCAAAACTGCTTTGTTGTTCTTTGCTGGTTCTGAAATGTGTGTGAACAAGCTTCACAAGACCTCTACAGTGGTTGAAATGGCTTTGTCTGACCATCCAGGCACTTAAACAGCCTTGTACGGGTTATTCAGCCACTCCACAGTCATTAAAACTGATTTGTCGATCCTTCCTCGCACTTAAACAGGCTTGCACGAACTACACAAGACTTCCAGAGTTGTGAAAACTGCTTTCTCTGTCATTCCTGGCACATAAACACACCTCCACGTGCTTCACTGGACCTCTACTCTGGTGAACATGGATTTGTTGGACCTTCCCCGCACTTAAACAGGCCTGTACGAGTTACTCAGCACCTCCAGCGTATTGAAAACTGCTTTCTCGACCTTTCCTGACACTGAAATGTGCTTGTACGAGCTTCACAAGACCTCTACAGGTGTGGAAATGGCATTGATCGGACCTTCACGGCACTTAAACAGGCTTGCACGTGTTAGTCAGCAACTCCACAGTGATGAAAACTGCTTTCTCGATCTTTCCTGGCAATTAAACAGGCTTGCACGAGCTTCACAAGACTTCCAGAGTGGTGAAAACTGCATTCTCCGTCTTTCGTGGGCCTTAAACAGGCTTGCAGGTGCTTCACAGGACCTCCACTGTGGTGAAAATGGCTTAGTCGGACCGTCCCTGCACTTAAATAGGCCAGTACGAGTTACTCAGCACCTCCACTGCGTCCAAAACTGCTTTCTTGTTCTTTGCTGGTTCTGAAATGTGTGTGAACAAGCTTCACAAGGCCTCTACAGTGGTTGAAATGGCTTTGTCTGACCATCCAGGCACTTAAACAGCCTTGTACGCGTTACTCATCCACTCCGCAGTCATGAAAACTGCTTTGTCGATCCTTCCTCGCACTTAAACAGGCTTGCACGAACTACATAAGACTTCCAGAGGTGTTAAAACTGCTTTCTCAGTCATTCCTGGCACTTAAACAGACCTCCACGTGCTTCACAGGACCTCTACTCTGGTGAACATGGCTTTGTTTGACCTTCCCCGCACTTAAACAGGCCTGTAGGAGTTACTCAGCACCTCCAGAGTATTGAAAACTGCTTTCTCGATCTTTCCTGACCCTGAAATGTGCTTGCACGAGCTTCACAAGACCTCTACAGGTGTGGAAATAGCATTGTCGGAACTTCCCGGCACTTAAACAGGCTTGCACGAGTTACTCAGCAACTCCACAGTCATCTGATGAAAACAGCTTTCTCGATCTTTCCTGGCAATTAAACAGGCTTTGACGAGCTTCGTAGGACCTCCACAGTGTTGTAAACTGCTTACTCGATCTATTCTGACACTGAAATGTGCTTGCACGAGCTTCACAAGTCCTGTATAGTAGTTGAAATGGGTTTGTCCGACCTCCCCGGAACTTAAACAGGCTTGCACGCGGTACTCAGCCACTCCACAGTCATGAAAACCGCTTTCGCGATCTTTCCTGACCCTTGAACAGGCTTGCACGAGCTTCACAGGAGCTCCAGAGTGGTTAAAATGGCTATGTCGGACCTTCTTGACACTTAAACAGGTCTGCACGAGTTACTCAGCACCACCAGAGTGTTGAAAACTGCTTTCTCGATCGTTCCTGACACTGAAATGTGATTCCACGAGCTTAACATGACCTCTACAGTGGTTGAAATGGCTTAGTCTGACCTTCCCGGCACTTAAACAGGCTTGCACGAGCTTCACAAGACTTCCAGAGTGGTGAAAACTACATTCTCCGTCTTCCGTGGCCCTTAAACTCGGCTGCAGGTGCGTCACTGGACCTCCTCTGTGGTGAACATGGATTTGTTGGACCTTCCCCGCACTTAAACAGGCCTGTAGGAGTTACTCAGCACCACCAGAGTATTGAGAACAACTTTCTCGATCTTTCCTGACACTGAAATGTGCTTGCACGAGCTTCACAAGACCTCTACAGTGGGTGAAATGGCTATATCTGACCTTCCCGTCACATAAACAGCCTTGTACGCGTTACTCAGCCACTCCACAGTTATAAAAACTGCTTTGTCAATCTTTCCTGGCAATTAAACTGGCTTGCACGAGCTTCACAAGTCATGTATAGTAGTTGAAATGAGTTTGTCCGACCTCCCCGCAACTTAAACCGGCTTGCACGCGGTACTCAGCCACTCCACCGTCATGAAAACTGATTTCGCGATCTTTCCTGACTCTTAAACAGGCTTGCACGAGATCACAGGAGCTCCAGAGTGGTTAAAATGGCTTTGTCGGACCTTCCTGACACTTAAACAGGTCTGCACGAGTTACTCAGCACCTCCGGAGTGTTGAAAACTGCTTTCTCGATCTTTCCTGACACTGAAATGTGCTCGCACGAGCTTAACAAGGACTCTACAGTGGTTGAAATGGTTTTGTCTTACAATCCAAGCACTTAAACAGCCTTGTACGCGTTACTCAGCTACTCCACAGTCATTAAAACTGTTTTGTCAATCCTTCCTCGCACTTAAACAGGCTTGCACGAACTACACAAGACTTCCAGAGTTGTGAAAACTGCTTTCTCTGTCATTCCTGGCACTTAAACAGACCTCCACGTGCTTCACAGGACCTCCACTCTGGTGAACATGGCTTTGTTGGACCTTCCCCGCACTTAAACAGGCCTGTACACAGCAAAAACAACGGTATGAAGTTCATACCAAAAGAGTATGATCTTCATCCCAACGAGTTTCATACCTATGGTATGAATTGAGCGAGTATGACATTCATACTTTCTGCGGTACGTAGTTCATACCGCAGATGTGAGAAGACGTTCGTCATACCGAAGCTGCGTGTGAAGTTCATACCGCGCTGCCCGCTATCGCGCGCAAACGGTGTTATTAGGTCAAAGGTCAAGACCGTCGGTGGATGAGAAATCTATTTATGCGTTTGAGAAATTTTATATTCTGCATGATCGAAGCAGCATGACAATGGAGCAGTGATCCCCATGTCTCAAGACAGATTTCATATGCAGGTAAGTCGATAGCTGAGGAGACATTCTGTTGAAAATTTGGATTTATCTGTGTACCTACTTAGGGATGGATGGGAATTGTGCCAAAGTTCCGTGGTTCTACAAACTAGGTTAGCTACACACTAGCAAATGCAATCTGATGCAATGAATGTTCCCATCCTTGCATCCTCCCACAAGGGTTGTCATTTTCATGGGCACCATAGTCACAGTAGCAACTGAGGTCAGACTAGAAACTGTATGTAAACTAGATTTTTCCATTCCAGTCTGACAAAAAGTGCACCAGGGTCACAAAACAATTTGATATTCTTAATAATTATATGGGTAGATCGAGTCGAATACAGTAGTACCCAGTTTGTTCTATCTGAGCTGGTTTTGGTATCTTATTTCCCCGTTCTAGTCCAGCACAGAGTGTACCAGAGTCACAAACCAATTTGATATTCTGAATGTAGAGGTAGAGTGGAGTTGATTGATATCTAGTTTGTCCTATTTGAAGTAGTTTTGGTCTCGTAGGTTTGAAAAAGCTAAGGCGATTGACCATCGAGTTGATATTCGGTTGGGTGTAAAGTAGATTTTCCCGTTCTAGTCCAGCACAGAGTGTACCAGAGTCACAAACCAATTTGATATTCTGAATGTAGAGGTAGAGTGGAGTTGATTGATACCTAGTTTGTAGTCTCGTGCCCAGACCCAACCCTCTCACGAGGAAAGGGTCTGGTGTCACAAGCCTGAATCCTTGGGCTTGAAGCCTTGTAATTGTTAGTGTAGAATTACAAATTGCTCAGTGTTGGATAATGAATCTCATAACATCACTTTGAGCGGTACGATTGAAGTACTTGTTCTCGCTTCCGCATTATTCCAATAAACGCCGCTCTGTGATTTGATTGGCCGCTCCACGTTTCTGGAGCTAGCCCAAGGATTTCGACTTGTGACACCAGACCCCTTCTGCTCGCGTCAGCTGGGTGGGGTCTGGGCACGAGACTACCTAGTTTGCCCTATTTGAAGTAGTTTCGGTCTCGTAGGTTTGAAAAAGCTTAGGCGATTGACCATGGAGTTGATACTCGCTTGGGTGTAAAGTACATTTTCACATTCTAGTCCAGCACAGAGTGTACCAGAGTCACAAACCAATTTGATATTCTGAATGTAGAGGTAGAGTGGAGTTGATTGATACCTAGTTTGCCCTATTTGAATTAGTTTCGGTCTCGTAGGTTTGAAAAAGCTAAGGAGATTGACCATCGAGTTGATATTCGGTTGGGTGTAAAGTAGATTTTCCCGTTCCAGTCCAGCACAGAGTAGACCCGAGTCACAAACCAATTTGATATTCTGAATGTACATGTAGAGTGGAGTTGATTGATACCTAATTTGCCCTATTTGAAGTAGTTTTGGTCTCGTAGCTTTGAAAAGGCTAAGGCGATTGACCATCGAGTTGATATTCGGTTGGGTGTAAAGTAGATTTTCCCGTTCTAGTCCGGCACAGAGTGTACCAGAGTCACAAACCAATTTGATATTCTGAATGTAGAGGTAGAGTGGAGTTGATTGATACCTAGTTTGTCCTATTTGAATTAGTTTCGGTCTCGTAGGTTTGAAAAAGCTAAGGCAATTGACCATCAAGTTGATATTCGCTTGGGTGTAAAGTACATTTTCCCGTTCTAGTCCAGCACAGAGTGTACCAGAGTCACAAACCAATTTGATATTCTGAATGTAGAGGTAGAGTGGAGTTGATTGATACCTAGTTTGTCCTATTTGAAGTAGTTTTGGTCTCGTAGGTTTGAAAAAGCTAAGGCGATTGACCATCAAGTTGATATTCGCTTGGGTGTAAAGTACATTTTCCCGTTCTAGTCCAGCACAGAGTGTACCAGAGTCACAAACCAATTTGATATTCTGAATGTAGAGGTAGAGTGGAGTTGATTGATACCTAGTTTGCCCTATTTGAAGTAGTTTTGGTCTCGTAGGTTTGAAAAAGCTAAGGAGATTGACCATCGAGTTGATATTCGGTTGGGTGTAAAGTAGATTTTCCCGTTCTAGTGCAGCACAGAGTGTACCCGAGTCACAAACCAATTTGATATTCTGAATGTACAGGTAGAGTGGAGTTGATTGATACCTAGTTTGTCCTATTTGAAGTAGTTTTGGTCTCGTAGTTTTGAAAAAGCTAAGGCGATTGACCATCAAGTTGATATTCGCTTGGGTGTAAAGTAGATTTTCCCGTTCTAGTCCAGCACAGAGTGTACCAGAGTCACAAACCAATTTGATATTCTGAATGTAGAGGTAGAGTGGAGTTGATTGATACCTAGTTTGCCCTATTTGAATTAGTTTCGGTCTCGTAGGTTTGAAAAAGCTAAGACGATTGACCATCGAGTTGATATTCAGTTGGGTGTAAAGTAGATTTTCCCATTCTAGTGCAGCACAGAGTGTATCACTGCAAAAACAAGTTAGTTGTTTTAACCTCAGAGTGGTTACCATGGTTGCAGACAAGCTGAAGAGACAGTGGTTATGATAGGTTTGCTTAGGTATGGAAGACTATTTGCCATAAGGCAACTCAATAGGCAGCTGCCCAGTTCATCTTACAACCACAACACCCTGACAACCCTCAGAACATCTGTGAAGGAGTCATTACAAATGCACTTCAAAGTTGCAGTAAGGAACTTTCATGTAACCAGATGAGGGAATCATGGATGTTATGAGGGTTTTCAGTGTATTGTGGTTGTAAGATGAACTGGGAAGCTGTCCCTTGGGTTGCCTTATTCAATTACTCTTCAATACCAAAGTAAAGCTCTCATAACCACTGTTTCTTCAGTTTGTCTGCAACCAGGGTAACCACTCTATGGTTAAAACAACCAACTTGTTTTTGCAGTGTATACCAGAGTCACAAACCAATTTGATATTCTGAATGTAAAGGCAGAGTGGAGTTGATTGATACCTAGTTTGTCCTATTTGAAGTAGTTTTGGTCTCATAGGTTTGAAAAAGCTTAGGCGATTGACCATCGAGTTGATATTCGGTTGGGTGTAAAGTAGATTTTCCCGTTCTAGTGCAGCACAGAGTGTACCCGAGTCACAAACCAATTTGATATTCTGAATGTAGAGGTAGAGTGGAGTTGATTGATACCTAGTTTGCCCTATTTGAATTAGTTTCGGTCTCGTAGGTTTGAAAAAGCTAAGGCGATTGACCATCGAGTTGATATTCGCTTGGGTGTAAAGTACATGTTCCCGTTCTAGTCCAGCACAGAGTGTACCAGAGTCACAAACCAATTTGATATTCTGAATGTAGAGGTAGAGTGGAGTTGATTGATACCTAGTTTGCCCTATTTGAATTAGTTTCGGTCTCGTAGGTTTGAAAAAGCTAAGGAGATTGACCATCGAATTGATATTCGGTTGGGTGTAAAGTACATTTTCCCGTTCCAGTCCAGCACAGAGTAGACCCGAGTCACAAACCAATTTGATATTCTGAATGTAGAGGTAGAGTGGAGTTGATTGATACCTAGTTTGTCCTATTTGAAGTAGGTTTGGTCTCGTAGGTTTGAAAAAGCTAAGGCGATTGACCATCAAGTTGATATTCGCTTGGGTGTAAAGTACATTTTCCCGTTCTAGTCCAGCACAGAGTGTACCAGAGTCACAAACCAATTTGATATTCTGAATGTAGAGGTAGAGTGGAGTTGATTGATACCTAGTTTGCCCTATTTGAAGTAGTTTTGGTCTCGTAGGTTTGAAAAAGCTAAGGAGATTGACCATCGAGTTGATATTCGGTTGGGTGTAAAGTAGATTTTCCCGTTCTAGTGCAGCACAGAGTGTACCAGAGTCACAAACCAATTTGATATTCTGAATGTAGAGGTAGAGTGGAGTTGATTGATACCTAGTTTACCCTATTTGAATTAGTTTCGGTCTTGTAGGTTTGAAAAAGCTAAGACGATTGACCATCGAGTTGATATTCAGTTGGGTGTAAAGTAGATTTTCCCATTCTAGTGCAGCACAGAGTGTATATACCAGAGTCAGAAACCAATTTGAGTTTCAGGAATCACAGAGAAAGCAGTTTTCACAACTCTGGAAGCCTTGTATAGTTCGTGCAAGCCTGTTTAAGTGCGAGGAAGGATCGACAAAGCAGTTTTTATGACTGTGGAGTGGCTGAGTAACGCGTACAAAGCTGTTTAAGTGCCTGGATGGTCAGACAAAGCCATTTCAACCACTGTAGAGGCCTTGTGAAGCTCGTGCAAACACATTTCAGAGCCAGCAAAGATCAAGAAAGCAGTTTTGGACGGCGCAGTGGAGGTGCTGAGTAACTCGTACTGGCCTGTTTAAGTGCAGGGACAAAGCCATTTTCACCACAGTGGAGGTCCTGTGAAGCACCTGCAGGCCTGTTTAAGCGCCACGACAGACGGAGAATGCAGTTTTCACCACTCTGGAAGTCTTGTGAAGCTCGTGCAGGCCTGTTTAAGTGCGAGGAAAGATCGCGAAAGCAGTTTTTCAGGGAAGATCGAGAAAGCAGTTTTCAACTCAGTGGTGGTGCTGAGTAACGCGTGAAAGCCCGTTTAAGTGCCGGGAAGGTCCGACAAACCATTTTAACCACTGTATACGTCTTGTTAAGCTCGTGGAAGCACATTTCAGTGTCAGGAAAGATCGAGAAAGCAGTTTTCAACTACCATACAGGACTTCTGAAGCTCGTGCAAGCACATTTCATTGTCAGGATAGATCGAGTAAGCGGTTTTCAACACTGTGGAGGTCTTGTGAAGCTCTTGCAAGCCTGTTTAATTGCCAGGAAAGATAGAGATAGCAGTTTTCATCACTGGGGAGTTGCTGAGTAACTGGTGCAAGCCTGTTTAAGTGCGGGGAAGGTCAGACAAAGCCATTGCACCAACTGTAGAGGTCTTGTGAAGCTCGTGCAAGCACATTTCAGTGTCAGGAAAGATAGAGAAAGCAGTTTTCAACACAGTGGAGGTGCTGAGTAACTTGTACTGGCCTGTTTAAGTGCAGGGACGGTCCGACAAAGCCATTTTCACCACAGTGGAGGTCCTGTGAAGCACCTGCAGACCTGTTTAAGGGCCACGAAAGACGGAGAATGCAGTTTTCACCACTCTGGAAGTCTTGTGAAGCTCGTGCAGGCCAGTTTAAGTGCCAGGAAGGATCGAGAAAGCGGTTTTCATCACTGTGGCTGTGCTCAGTAACTCGTGCAAGCCTGTTTAAGGGCCGGGAAGATCCGACAATGCCATTTCCACACCTGTAGAGGTCTTGTGAAGATCGTGCAAGCACATTTCAGTGTCAGGAAAGATCGAGAAAGCAGTTTTCAACACTCTGGAGGTACTGAGTAACTCGTACAGTCCTGTTTAAATGCGGGGAAGGTCCAACAAAGCCATGTTCACCACATTGGAGGGCCTGTGAAGCACGTGGAGGTCTGTTTAAGTGCCAGGAATGACAGAGAAAGCAGTTTTCACAACTCTGGAAGCCTTGTGTAGTTCGTGCAATCCTGTGTAAGTGCGAGGAAGGATCGACAAAGCTGTTTCCATCACTGAGGAGTTGCTGAGTAACTCGTGCAAGCCTGTTTAAGTGCCGGGAAGATCCGACAATGCCCTTTCCTCACCTGTAGAGGTCTTGTGAAGTTCGTGCAAGAACATTTCAGTGTCAGGAAAGATCGAGAAAGCAGTTTTCAATACTCTGGAGGTGCTGAGTAACTCCTACAGGCCTGTTTAAGTGCGGGGAAGGTCCAACCAAGCCATGTTCACCAGAGTAGAGGTCCTGTGAAGCACGTGGAGGTCTGTTTAAGTGCCAGGAATGACTGAGAAAGCAGTTTTAACACCTCTGGAAGTCTTACGTAATTCGTGCAAGCCTGTTTAAGTGCGAGGAAGGATCGACAAAGCAGTTTTAATGACTGTGGAGTGGCTGAGAAACGCGTACAAGGCTGTTTAAGTGCCTGGATGGTCAGACAAAGCCATTTCAACCACTGTAGAGGCCTTGTAAATCTCGTGCAAACACATTTCAGAGCCAGCAAAGATCAAGAAAGCAGTTTTGGACGCAGTGGAGGTGCTGAGTAACTCGTACTGGCCTATTTAAGTGCAGGGACGGTCCGACTAAGCCATTTTCACCACAGTGGAGGTCCTGTGAAGCACCTGCAGGCCTGTTCAAGGCCCACGAAAGACGGAGAATGCAGTTTTCACCACTCTGGAAGTCTTGTGAAGCTCGTGCAAGCCTGTTTAATTGCCAGGAATGATCGAGAAAGCAGTTTTCATCACTGTGGAGTTGCTGACTAACACGTGCAAGCCTGTTTAAGTGCCGTGAAGGTCCGATCAATGCCATTTCCACACCTGTAGAGGTCTTGTGAAGCTCGTACAAGCACATTTCAGTGTCAGGAAAGATCGAGAAAGCAGTTTTCAATACTCTGGAGGTGCTGAGCAACTCGTACAGGCCTATTTAAGTGCAGGGACGGTCCGACAAAGCCATTTTCACCACAGTGGAGGTCCTGTGAAGCACCTGCAGGCCTGTTTAAGCGCCACGAAAGACGGAAAATGCAGTTTTCACCACTCTGGAAGTCTTGTGAAGCTCGTGCAGTCCGTGCGAGGAAAGATCGAGAAAGCGGTTTTCATTACTGTGGCGGTGCTGAGTAACTCGTGCAAGCCTGTTTAAGTGCCGGGAAGGTCCGACAATGCCAGTTCCACACCTGTAGAGGTCTTGTGAAGCTCGTGCAAGCACATTTGAGTGTCAGCAAAGATCGAGAAAGCAGTTTTCAACACTCTGGAGGTGCTGAGTAATTCGTACAGGCCTGTTTAAGTGCGGGGAAGGTCCAACAAAGCCATGTTCACCACAGTGGAGGTCCTGTGAAGCACGTGGAGATCTGTTTAAGTGCCAGGAATGACAGAGAAAGCGGTTTTCACAAGTCTGGAAGCCTTGTGTAGTTCGTGCAAGCCAGTTTAAGTGCGAGGAAGGATCGACAAAGCAGTTTTCATGACTGTGGAGTAGCTGAGTAACGCGTACAAGGCTGTTTAAGTGCCGGGAAGGTCAGACATAGCCATTTCACCCACTGTAGAGGTCTTGTGAAGCTCGTGCAAGCACATTTCAGTGTCAGGAAAGATCGAGAAAGCAGTTTTCAATACTCTGGAGGTGCTGAGTAACTCCTACAGGCCTGTTTAAGTGCGGGGAGGGTCCAACAAAGCCATGTTCACCAGAGTAGAGGTCCTGTGAAGCACGTGGAGATCTGTGTAAGTGCCAGGAATGACAAAGAAAGCAGTTTTCACAACTCTGGAAGTATTGTGTAGTTCGTGCAAGCCTGTTTAAGTGGGATGAAGGATTGACAAAACAGTTTTAATGACTGTGGAGTGGCTGAGTAACGCGTACAAGGCTGTTTAAGTGCTTGGATTGTCAGACAAAACCATTTCAACCACTGTAGAGGCCTTGTTAAGCTCGTGCAGGCACATTTCGGTGTAAGGAAAGATCGAGAAAGCAGTTTTCAACACCCCGAAGGTGCTGAGTAACTCGTGCAGACCTGTTTAAGTTTCAGGAAGGTCCGACAAAGCCATTTAAGCCACTCTGGAGCTCCTGTGATCTCGTGCAACATGTTTAAGAGTCAGGAAATATCGCGAAATCAGTTTTCATGACTGTGGAGTGGCTGAGTACCGCGTGCAAGCCGGTTTAAGTTGCGGGGAGGTCGGACAAACCGATTTCAACTACTATACAGGACTTGTGAAGCTCGTGCAAGCCTGTTTAATTGCCAGGAAAGATCGAGAAAGCAGTTTTCTTCACTGTGGAATTGCTGACTAACACGTGCAAGCCTGTTTAAGTGCCGTGAAGGTCCGATCAATGCCATTTCCACACCTGTAGAGGTCTTGTGAAGCTCGTACAAGCACATTTCAGTGTCAGGAAAGGTCGAAAAAGCAGTTTTCAATACTCTGGAGGTGCTGAGTAACTCCTACAGGCCTGTTTAAGTGCGGGGAAGGTCCAACAAATCCATGTTCACCAGAGTAGAGGTCATGTGAAGCACGTGGAGGTCTGTTTAAGTGCCAGGAATGACAGAGAAAGCAGTTTTCACAACTCTGGAAGTCTTGTGTAGTTCGTGCAAGCCTGTTTAAGTCCGAGGAAGGATCGACAAAGCAGTTTTCATGACTGTGGAGTGGCTGAGTAACGCGTACAAGGCTGTTTAAGTGCCTGGATGATCAGACAAAGCCATTTCAACCACTGTAGAGGCCTTGTGAAGCTCGTGCAAATGCATTTCAGAACCAGCAAAGAACAAGAAAGCAGTTTTGGACGCAGTGGAGGTGCTGAGTAACTCGTACTGGCCTGTTTATGTGCAGGGACGGTCCGACAAAGCCATTTTCACCACAGTGGAGGTCCTGTGAAGCACCTGCAGGCCTATTTAAGCGCCACGAAAGACGGAAAATGCAGTTTTCACCACTCTGGAAGTCTTGTGAAGCTCGTGCAGTCCTGTTTAAGTGCGAGGAAAGATCGAGAAAGCGGTTTTCATCACTGTGGCGGTGCTGAGTAACTCGTGCAAGCCTGTTTAAGTGCCGGGAAGGTCCGACAATGCCATTTCCACACCTGTAGAGGTCTTGTGAAGCTCGTGCAAACACATTTGAGTGTCAGGAAACATCGAGAAAGCAGTTTGCAACACTCTGGAGGTGCTGAGTAACTCGTACAGGCCTGTTTAAGTGCGGGGAAGGTCCAACAAAGCCATGTTCACCACAGTGGAGGTCCTGTGAAGCACGTGGAGGTCCGTTTAAGTGCCAGGAATGACAGAGAAAGCAGTTTTCACAAGTCTGGAAGCCTTGTGTAGTTCGTGCAAGTCTGTTTGAGTGCGAGGAAGGATCGACAAAGCAGTTTTTATGACTGTGGAGTGGCTGAGTAACGCGTACAAGGCTGTTTAAGTGCCGGGAAGGTCAGACATAGCCTTTTCACCCACTGTAGAGGTCTTGTGAAGCTCGTGCAAGCACATTTCAGTGTCAGGAATGGTCGAGAAAGTAGTTTTCAATACTCTGGTAGAGCTGAGTAACTCCTACAGGCCTGTTTAAGCGTGGGGAAGGTCCAACAAATCAATGTTCACCACAGAGGAGGTCCTGTGAAGCACTTGCAGCCGAGTTTAAGGGCCACGGCAGACGGAGAATGCAGTTTTCACCACTCTGGAAGTCTTGTGAGGCTCGTGCAGGCCTGTTTAAGAGCCGGGAAGGTCAGACTAAGCCATGTCAACCACTGTAGAGGTCTTGTTAAGGTCGTGGAAGCACATTTCAGTGTCAGGAAAGATCGAGAAAGCAGTTTTCAACACTCTGGAGGTGCTGAGTAACTCGTGCAGACCTGTTTAAGTGTCAATAAGGTCCGACATAGCCATTTTAACCACTCTGGAGCTCCTGTGAAGCTCGTGCAAGCCTGTTCAAGGGTCAGGAAAGATCGCGAAAGCGGTTTTCATGACTGTGGAATGGCTGAGCACCGCGTGCAAGCCTGTTTAAGTTCTGGGTAGGTCAGACTAAGCCATGTCAACCACTGTAGAGGTCTTGTTAAGCTCGTGGAAGCACATTTCAGTGTCAGGAAAGATCGAGAAAGCAGTTTTCAACACTCTGGCGGTGCTGAGTAAATCGTGCAGACCTTTTTAAGTGTCAAGAAGGTCCGACATAGCCATTCTAACCACTCTGGAGCTCATGTGAAGCTCGGGCAAGCCTGTTCAATGGTCAGGAAAGATCGCGAAAGCGGTTTTCATGACTGTGGAGTGGCTGAGTACCGCGTGCAAGCCTGTTTAAGTTCCGGGGAGGTCGGACAAACCCATTTCAACTACTATACAGGACTTGTGAAGGTCGTGCAAGCACATTTCAGTGTCAGGATAGATCGAGTCAGCAGTTTTCAACACTGTGGAGGTCCTGTGAAGCTCGTGAAAGCCTGTTTACTTGCCAGGAAAGATCGAGAAAGCTGTTTTCATCACTGTGGAGTTGCTGAGTAACTCGTGCAAGCCTGTTTAAGTGCGAGGAAGGAACGACAAAGCAGTTTTCATGACTGCGGAGTGGCTGAGGAACGCGCACAAGGCTGTTAAAGTCCCTGGATGGTCAGAGAAAGCCATTTCAACCACTGTAGAGTTCTTGTTAAGCTCGTGCAAGCACATTTCAGTGTCAGTAATGATCGAGAAAGCAGTTTTCAATACTCTGGAGATGCTGAGTAACTCCTACAAGCCTGTTTAAGTGCGGGGAAGGTCCAACAAAGCCATGTTCACCAGAGTAGAGGTCCTGTGAAGCACGTGGAGGTCTGTTTAAGTGCCAGGAATGACAGAGAAAGCAGTTTTAACACCTCTGGAAGTCTTACGTAGTTCGTGCAAGCCTGGTTAAGTGCGAGGAAGGATCGACAAAGCAGTTTTCATGACTGTGGAGTGGCTGAGTAACGCGTACAAGGCTGTTTAAGTGCCTGGATGGTCAGACAAAGCCATTTCAACCACTGTAGAGGCCTTGTAAATCCCGTGCAAACACATTTCAGAGCCAGCAAAGATGAACAAAACAGTTTTGGACGCAGTAGAGGTGCTGAGTAACTCGTACTGGCCTATTTAAGTGCAGTGACGGTCCGACTTAGCCATTTTCACCACAGTGGAGGTCCTGTGAAGCACCTGCAGGCCTATATAAGCGCCACGAAAGACGGAGAATGCAGTTTTTACCACTCTGGAAGTCTTGTGAAGCTCGTGCAGGCCTGTTTAAGTGCGAGGAATGATCGAGAAAGCGGTTTTCATCACTGTGGCGGTGCTGAGTAACTCGTGCAAGCCTGTTTAAGTGCCGGGAAGGTCAGACATAGCCATTGCACCCACTGTAGAGGTCTTGTGAAGCTCGTGGAAGCACATTTCAGTGTCAGGAAAGATCGAGAAAGCAGTTTTCAATGCTCTATTGCTGCTGAGTAACTCCTACTGGCCAGTTTAAGTGCGGGGAAGGTCCAACAAAGCCATGTTCACCACAGAGGAGGTCCTGCGAAGCACCTGCAGCCGTGTTTAAGGGCCACGGAAGACGGAGAATGCAGTTTTCACCACTCTGGAAGTCTTGTGAGGCTCGTGCAGGCCTGTTTAAGAGCCGGGAAGGTCAGACTAAGCCATGTCAACCACTGTAGAGGTCTTGTTAAGCTCGTGGAAGCACATTTCAGTGTCAGGAAAGATCGAGAAAGCAGTTTTCAACACTCTGGAGGTGCTGAGTAACTCGTGCAGACCTGTTTAAGTGTCAAGAAGGTCCGACATAGCCATTTTAACCACTCTGGAGCTCCTGTGAATCTCGTGCAAGCCTGTTCAAGGGTCAGGAATGATCGCGAAAGCGTTTTTCATGACTGTGGAGTGGCTGAGTACCGCGTGCAAGCCTGTTTAAGTGCCGGGAATGTCCGACAATGCCATTTCCACACCTGTAGAGATCTTGTGAAGCTCGTGCAAGCACATTTCAGGGTCAGGAAAGATCGAGAAAGCAGTTTTCAATACTCTGGAGGTGCTGAGTAACTCCTACAGGCCTGTTTAAGTGCGGGGAAGGTCAAACAAAGCCATGTTCACCAGAGTAGAGGTCCTGTGAAGCACGTGGAGATCTGTTTAAGTGCCAGGAATGACTGAGAAAGCAGTTTTAACACCTCTTGAAGTCTTATGTAGTTCGTGCAAGCCTGTTTAAGTACGAGGAATGACTGAGAAAGCAGTTTTAACACCTCTGGAAGTCTTATGTAGTTCGTGCAAGCCTGTTTAAGTGCGAGGAAGGATCGACAAAGCAGTTTTCATGACTGCGGAGTGGCTGAGTAACGCGCACAAGGCTGTTAAAGTGCCTGGATGGTCAGAGAAAGCCATTTCAACCACTGTAGAGGTCTTGTTAAGCTCGTGCAAGCACATTTCAGTGTCAGGAAAGATCGAGAAAGCAGTTTTCAATACTCTGGAGGTGCTGAGTAACTCCTACAGGCCTGTTTAAGTGCGGGGAAGGTCAAACAAAGCCATGTTCACCAGAGTAGAGGTCCTGTGAAGCGCGTGGAGATCTGTTTAAGTGCCAGGAATGACTGAGAAAGCAGTTTTAACACCTCTTGAAGTCTTATGTAGTTCTTGCAAGCCTGTTTAAGTACGAGGAATGACTGAGAAAGCAGTTTTAACACCTCTGGAAGTCTTATGTAGTTCGTGCAAACCTGTTTAAGTGCGAGGAAGGATCGACAAAGCAGTTTTCATGACTGCGGAGTGGCTGAGTAACGCGCACAAGGCTGTTAAAGTGCCTGGATGGTCAGAGAAAGCCATTTCAACCACTGTAGAGGTCTTGTTAAGCTCGTGCAAGCACATTTCAGTGTCAGGAAAGATCGAGAAAGCAGTTTTCAATACTCTGGAGGTGCTGAGTAACTCCTACAGGCCTGTTTAAGTGCGGGGAAGGTCAAACAAAGCCATGTTCACCAGAGTAGAGGTCCTGTGAAGCACGTGGAGATCTGTTTAAGTGCCAGGAATGACTGAGAAAGCAGTTTTAACACCTCTTGAAGTCTTATGTAGTTCGTGCAAGCCTGTTTAAGTACGAGGAATGACTGAGAAAGCAGTTTTAACACCTCTGGAAGTCTTATGTAGTTCGTGCAAGCCTGTTTAAGTGCGAGGAAGGATCGACAAAGCAGTTTTCATGACTGCGGAGTGGCTGAGTAACGCGCACAAGGCTGTTAAAGTGCCTGGATGGTCAGAGAAAGCCATTTCAACCACTGTAGAGGTCTTGTTAAGCTCGTGCAAGCACATTTCAGTGCCAGGAAAGATCGAGAAAGCAGTTTTCAATACTCTGGAGGTGCTGAGTAACTCCTACAGGCCTGTTTAAGTGCGGGGAAGGTCCAACAAAGCCATGTTCACCAGAGTAGAGGTCCTGTGAAGCACGTGGAGGTCTGTTTAAGTGCCAGGTATGACTGAGAAAGCAGTTTTAACACCTCTGGAAGTCTTACGTAGTTCGTGCAAGCCTGTTTAAGTGCGAGGAAGGATCGACAAAGCAGTTTTCATGACTGTGGAGTGGCTGAGTAACGCGTACAAGGCTTTTTAAGTGCATGGATGGTCAGACAAAGCCATTTCAACCCCTGTAGAGGCCTTGTAAATCTCGTGCAAACACATTTCAGAGCAAGCAAAGATCAAGAAAGCAGTTTTGGACGCAGTGGAGGTGCTGAGTAACTCGTACTGGCCTATTTAAGTGCAGGGACGGTCCGACTAAACCATTTTCACCACAGTGGAGGTCCTGTGTAGCACCTGCAGGCCTGTTTAAGGCCCACGAAAGACGGAGAATGCAGTTTTCACCACTCTGGAAGTCGTGTGTAGCTCGTGCAGGCCTGTTTAAGTGCCAGGAAAGATCGAGAAAGCGGTTTTCATCACTGTGGCTGTGCTGAGTAACTCGTGCAAGCCTGTTTAAGGGCCGGGAAGATCCGACAATGCCATTTCCACACCTGTAGAGGTCTTGTGAAGCTCGTGCAAGCACATTTCAGTGTCAGGAAAGATCGAGAATGCAGTTTTCAATACTCTGGAGGTGCTGAGTAACTCCTACAGGCCTGTTTATGTGCGGGGAAGGTCCAACAAAGCCATGTTCACCAGAGTGGAGGTCCTGTGAAGCACGTGGAGGTCTGTTTAAGTGCCAGGAATGACTGAGAAAGCAGTTTTCACAACTCTGGAAGTCTTATGTAGTTCGTACAAGCCTGTTTAAGTGCGAGGAAGGATTGACAAAACAGTTTTAATGACTGTGGAGTGGCTGAGTAATGCGTACAAGGCTGTTTAAGTGCTTGGATTGTCAGACAAAACCATTTCAACCACTGTAGAGTCCTTGTTAAGCTCGTGTGAGCACATTTCAGTGTCAGGAAAGATCGAGAAAGCAGTTTTCAACACTCCGAAGGTGCTGAGTAACTCGTGCAGACCTGTTTAAGTGTCAGGATGGTCCGACAAAGCCATTTTAACCACTCTGGAGCTCCTGTGATCTCGTGCAAGCCTGTTTAAGAGTCAGGAAAGATCGCGAAATCAGTTTTCATGACTGTGGAGTGGCTGAGTACCGCGTGCAAGCCGGTTTAAGTTGCGGGGAAGTCGGACAAACCCATTTCAACTACTATACAGGACTTGTGAAGCTCGTGCAAACCAGTTTAATTGCAGGAAAGATTGACAAAGCAGTTTTTACGACTGTGGAGTGCCTGAGTAACGCGTACAAGGCTGATTAATTGAAGACATAGCCATTTCACCCACTGTAGAGGTCTTGTGAAGCTCTAGCCTCATACCCAGGCCGCTCGAAAATTAAAAAAAAAAGGCCTAGTATCCACTGTTTGCGCACGTGCGGCCATCCCCAGAAAAACCTGGGGATCCGGTTTAATCCGCGTTTGTTTGTAAATGCGTTCGTATAATTGTTTCGTATACGCCCGTTTCATTTCCGTATCGTCGAAGATGGCAGTATGATGGCAGCGAGTGAGAAAGCGTTTGAAGATTCTATTTAGGGCCTGAAGCTTGCGCTCGACCGTCTCCACTTTACCCGAACAGGAGTGACAGATATGTTGGGATAGTCCATCTTCAATGGAAACAGGCACGCGAAGCAGCTCGCGCAGACGAGAAGGCCAGTTCTGCTGCAGCCCCACTTCGCTGAAGAGAGCGACGGCTCGCTTGGAAGCCAATTCGCAAAGAGAGTCTACAAAGAATAGCCATGTCGGCGATCGAACGCGAGTAAACATAATAACACGTGGGTACGTATACTACATTGCATTCTTTGTCCGGATATGGTGACGTGAATGGCTACGTAAAAACCATACAATTTTACGGAAGTGTACCGTAACCGCCGCACTTGCGCAAACAGTGGATACCAGGCCGTTTTTTTTTTAAATTTCGAGCGGCCTGGGTACGAGGCTAGTGAAGCTCGTGAAAGCACATTTCAGTGTCAGGAAAGATCGAGAAAGTAGTTTTCAATACTCTGGTGGTGCTGAGTAACTCCTACAGGCCTGTTTAAGTGCGGGGAAGGTCCAACAAATCCATGTTCACCACAGAGGAGGTCCTGTGAAGCACCTGCAGCCGAGTTTAAGGGCCACGGAAGACGGAGAATGCAGTTTTCACCACTCTGGAAGTCTTGTGAAGCTCGTGCAGGCCTGTTTAAGTGCCGGGAAGGTCAGACTAAGCCATGTCAACCACTGTAGAGGTCTTGTTAAGCTCGTGGAAGCACATTTCAGTGTCAGGAAAGATCGAGAAAGCAGTTTTCAACACTCTAGAGGTGCTGAGTAACTCGTGCAGACCTGTTTAAGTGTCAGGAAGGTCCGACAAAGCCATTTTAACCACTCTGGAGCTCCTGTGATCTCGTGCAAGCCTGTTTAAGAGTCAGGAAAGATCGCGAAATCAGTTTTCATGACTTTGGAGTGGCTGAGTACCGCGTGCAAGCTAGTTTCAGTTGCGGGGAGGTCGGACAAACCCATTTCAACTACTATACAGGACTTGTGAAGCTCCTGCAAGCCTGTTTAATTGCCAGGAAAGATCGAGAAAGCAGTTTTCATCACTGTGGAGTTGCTGACTAACACGTGCAAGCCTGTTTAAGTGCCGGGAAGGTCCGACAAATCCATGTTCACCAGAGTAGAGGTCCTGTGAAGCACGTGGAGGTCTGTTTAAGTGCCAGGAATGACAGAGAAAGCAGTTTTCACAAGTCTGGAAGCCTTGTGTAGTTCGTGCAAGCCTGTTTAAGTGCGAGGAAGGATCGACAAAGCAGTTTTTATGACTGTGGAGTGGTTGAGTAACGCGTACAAGGCTGTTTAAGTGTCGGGAAGGTCAGACAAAGCCATTTCAACCACTGTAGATTGCCTTGTGAAGCTCGTGTAAACACATTTCAAAACCAGCAAAGAACAAGAAAGCAGTTTTGGACGCAGTGGAGGTGCTGAGTAACTAGTACTGGCCTGTTTAAGTGCAGGGACGGTCTGACAAAGCCATTTTCACCACAGTGGAGGTCCTGTGAAGCACGTGCAGTCCTGTTTAAGTGCGAGGAAAGATCGAGAAAGCGGTTTTCATCACTGTGGCTGTGCTGAGTAACTCGTGCAAGCCTGTTTAAGGGCCGGGAAGGTCCGACAATGCCATTTCCACACTTGTAGAGGTCTTGTGAAGCTCGTGCAAGCACATTTCAGTGTCAGGAAAGATCGAGAAAGCAGTTTTCAACACTCTGGAGGTGCTGAGTAACTCGTACAGGCCTGTTTATGTGCGGGGAAGGTCCAACAAAGCCATGTTCACCACAGTGGAGGTCCTGTGAAGCACGTGGAGGTCTGTTTAAGTGCCAGGAATGACAGATAAAGCAGTTTTCACAAGTCTGGAAGCCTTATGTTGTTCGTGCATGCCTGTTTAAGTGCGAGGAAGGATCGACAAAGCAGTTTTATGACTGTTGAGTGGCTGAGTAACGCGTACAAGGCTGTTTAAGTGCCGGGAAGGTCAGACATAGCCATTGCACCCACTGTAGAGGTCTTGTGAAGCTCGTGCAAGCACATTTCAGTGTCAGGAAAGATCGAGAAAGCAGTTTTCAATACTCCATTGGTGCTGAGTAACTCCTGCAGGTCTGTTTAAGTGCGGGGAAGGTCCAACAAAGCCATGTTCACCACAGAGGAGGTCCTGCGAAGCACCTGCAGCCGTGTTTAAGGGCCACGGAAGACGGATAATGCAGTTTTCACCACTCTGGAAGTCTTGTGAGGCTCGTGCAGGCCTGTTTAAGTGCCGGGAAGGTCAGACTAAGCCATGTCAACCACTGTAGAGGTCTTGTTAAGCTCGTGGAAGCACATTTCAGTGTCAGGAAAGATCGAGAAAGCAGTTTTCAACACTCTGGAGGTGCTGAGTAACTCGTGCAGACCTGTTTAAGTGTCAAGAAGGTCCGACATAGCCATTTTAACCACTCTGGAGCTCCTGTGAAGCTCGTGCAAGCCTGTTCAAGGGTCTGGAAAGATCGCGAAAGCGGTTTTCAACACTCTGGATGTGCTGAGTAACTCGTGCAGACCTGTTTAAGTGTCAAGATTGTCCGAGATAGCCAATTTAACCACTCTGAAGCTCCTGTGAATCTCGTGCAAGCCTGTTCAAGGGTCAGGAAAGATCGCGAAAGCGGTTTTCATGACTGTGGAGTGGCTGAGTACCGCGTGCAAGCCTGTTTAAGTTCCGGGGAGGTCGGACAAACCCATTTCAACTACTATACAGGACTTGTGAAGCTCGTGCAAGCACATTTCAGTGTCAGGATGGATCGAGTAAGCAGTTTTCAACACTGTGGAGGTCTTCTGAACCTCGTGAAAGACTGTTTAATTGCCAGGAAAGATCGAGAAAGCTGTTTTCATCACTGTGGAGTTGCTGAGTAACTCGTGCAAGCCTGTTTAAGTGCCGGGAAGGTGCGACAATGCCATTTCCTCACCTGTAGAGGTCTTGTGAATCTCGTGTAAGCACATTTCAGTGTCAGGAAAGATCGAGAAAGCAGTTTTCAATACTCTGGAGGTGCTGAGTAACTCCTACAGGCCTGTTTAAGTGCGGGGAAGGTCCAACCAAACCATGTTCACCAGAGTAGAGGTCCTGTGAAGCACGTGGAGGTCTGTTTAAGTGCCAGGAATGACTGAGAAAGCAGTTTTAACACCTCTGGAAGTCTTACGTAGTTCGTGCAAGCCTGTTTAAGTGCGAGGAAGGATCGACAAAGCAGTTTTCATGACTGTGGAGTGGCTGAGTAACGCGTACAAGGCTTTTTAAGTGCATGGATGGTCAGACAAAGCCATTTCAACCCCTGTAGAGGCCTTGTAAATCTCGTGCAAACACATTTCAGAGCAAGCAAAGATCAAGAAAGCAGTTTTGGACGCAGTGGAGGTGCTGAGTAACTCGTACTGGCCTATTTAAGTGCAGGGACGGTCCGACTAAACCATTTTCACCACAGTGGAGGTCCTGTGAAGCACCTGCAGGCCTGTTTAAGGCCCACGAAAGACGGAGAATGCAGTTTTAACCACTCTGGAAGTCTTGTGAAGCTCGTGCAGGCCAGTTTAATTGCCAGGAAAGATCGAGAAAGCGGTTTTCATCACTGTGGCTGTGCTGAGTAACTCGTGCAAGCCTGTTTAAGGGCCGGGAAGATCCGACAATGCCATTTCCACACCTGTAGAGGTCTTGTGAAGCTCGTGCAAGCACATTTCAGTGTCAGGAAAGATCGAGAAAGCAGTTTTCAACACTCTGGAGGTGCTGAGTAACTGGTACAGTCCTGTTTAAATGCGGGGAAGGTTCAACAAAGCCATGTTAACCACATTGGAGGTCCCGTGAAGCACGTGGAGGTCTGTTTAAGTGCCAGGAATGACAGAGAAAGCAGTTTTCACAACTCTGGAAGCCTTGTGTAGTTCGTGCAAGCCTGTTTAAGTGCGAGGAAGGATCGACAAAGCTGTTTACATCACTGAGGAGTTGCTGAGTAACTCGTGCAAGCCTGTTTAAGTGCCGGGAAGGTCCGACAATGCCATTTCCTCACCTGTAGAGGTCTTGTGAAGTTCGTGCAAGCACATTTCAGTGTCAGGAAAGATCGAGAAAGCAGTTTTCAATACTCTGGAGGTGCTGAGTAACTCCTACAGGCCTGTTTAAGTGCGGGGAAGGTCCAACCAAGCCATGTTCACCAGAGTAGAGGTCCTGTGACGCACGTGGAGGTCTGTTTAAGTGCCAGGAATGACTGAGAAAGCAGTTTTAACACCTCTGGAAGTCTTACGTAGTTCGTGCAAGCCTGTTTAAGTGCGAGGAAGGATCGACAAAGCAGTTTTCATGACTGTGGAGTGGCTGAGTAACGCGTACAAGGCTGTTTAAGTGCCTGGATGGTCAGACAAAGCCATTTCAACCACTGTAGAGGCCTTGTAAATCCCGTGCAAACGCATTTCAGAGCGAGCAAAGATCAACAAAACAGTTTTGGACGCAGTAGAGGTGCTGAGTAACTCGTACTGGCCTATTTAAGTGCAGGGACGGTCCGACTAAACCATTTTCACCACAGTGGAGGTCCTGTGAAGCATCTGCAGGCCTGTTTAAGGCCCACGAAAGACGGAGAATTCAGTTTTCACCACTCTGGAAATCTTGTGAAGCTCGTGCAGGCCTGTTTAAGTGCCAGGAAAGATCGAGAAAGCGGTTTTCATCAGTGTGGCTGTGCTGAGTAACTCGTGCAATCCTGTTTAAGGGCCGGGAAGATCCGACAATGCCATTTCCACACCTGTAGAAGTCTTGTGAAGCTCGTGCAAGCACATTTCAGTGTCAGGAAAGATCAAGAAAGCAGTTTTCAATACTCTGGAGGTGCTGAGTAACTCCTACAGGCCTGTTTAAGTGCGGGGAAGGTCCAACAAAGCCATGTTCACCAGAGTGGAGGTCCTGTGAAGCACGTGGAGATCTGTTTAAGTGCCAGGAATGACAGAGAAAGCAGTTTTCACAACTCTGGAAGTCTTGTGTAGTTCGTGCAAGCCTATTTAAGTGCGAGGAAGGATTGAGAAAACAGTTTTAATGACTGTGGAGTGGCTGAGTAACGCGTACAAGGCTGTTTAAGTGCTTGGATTGTCATACAAAACCATTTCAACCACTGTAGAGTCCTTGTTAAGCTCGAGCGAGCACATTTCAGTGTCAGGAAAGATCGAGAAAGCAGTTTTCAACACTCCGAAGGTGCTGAGTAACTCGTGCAGACCTGTTTAAGTGTCAGGAAGGTCCGACAAAGCCATTTTAACCACTCTGGAGCACCTGTGATCTCGTGCAAGCCTGTTTAAGTGTCAGGAAAGATCGCGAAATCAGTTTTCATGACTGTGGAGTGGCTGAGTACCGCGTGGAAGCCGGTTTAAGTTGCGGGGAAGTCGGACAAACCCATTTCAACTACTACACAGGACTTGTGAAGCTCGTGCAAGCCAGTTTAATTGCAGGAAAGATAGACAAAGCAGTTTTTATGACTGTGGAGTGGCTGAGTAACGCGTACAAGGCTGTTTAAGTGCAGACATAGCCATTTCACCCACTGTAGAGGTCTTGTGAAGCTCGTGCAAGCACATTTCAGTGTCAGGAAAGATCGAGAAAGTAGTTTTCAATACTCTGGTGGTTCTGAGTAACTCCTACAGGCCTGTTTAAGTGCGGGGAAGGTCCAACAAATCCATGTTCACCACAGAGGAGGTCCTGTGAAGCACCTGCAGCCGAGTTTAAGGGCCACGGAAGACGGAGAATGCAGTTTTCACCACTCTGGAAGTCTTGTGAAGCTCGTGCAGGCCTGTTTAAGTGCCGGGAATGTCAGACTAAGCCATGTCAACCACTGTAGAGGTCTTGTTAAGCTCGTGGAAGCACATTTCAGTGTCAGGAAAGATCGAGAAAGCAGTTTTCAACACTCTGGAGGTGCTGAGTAACTCGTGCAGACCTGTTTAAGTGTCAAGAAGGTCCGACATAGCCATTTTAACCACTCTGGAGCTCCTGTGAAGCTCGTGCAAGCCTGTTCAAGGGTCAGGAAAGATCGCGAAAGCGGTTTTCATGACTGTGGAGTGGCTGAGTACCGCGTGCAAGCCTGTTTAAGTTCCGGGGAGGTCAGACTAAGCCATGTCAACCACTGTAGAGGTCTTGTTAAGCTCGTGGAAGCACATTTCAGTGTCAGGAAAGATCGAGAAAGCAGTTTTCAACACTCTGGTGGTGCTGAGTAACTCGTGCAGACCTGTTTAAGTGTCAGGAAGGTCTGACAAAGCCATTTTAACCACTCTGGAGCCCCTGTGATGTCGTGCAAGCCTGTTTAAGAGTCAGGAAAGATCGCGAAATTAGTTTTCATGACTGTGGAGTGGCTGAGTACCGCGTGCAAGCTGGTTTCAGTTGCGGGGAGGTCGGACAAACCCATTTCAACTACTATACAGGACTTGTGAAGCTCGTGCAAGCCTGTTTAATTGCCAGGAAAGATCGAGAAAGCAGTTTTCATCACTGTGGAGTTGCTGACTAACACGTGCAAGACTGTTTAAGTGCCGGGAAGGTCCGACAAATCCATGTTCACCAGAGTAGAGGTCCTGTGAAGCACGTGGAGGTTTGTTTAAGTGCCAGGAATGACAGAGAAAGCAGTTTTCACAAGTCTGGAAGCCTTGTGTAGTTCGTGCAAGCCTGTTTAAGTGCGAGGAAGGATCGACAAAGCAGCTTTTATGACTGTGGAGTGGCTGAGTAACGCGTACAAGGCTGTTTAAGTGCCTGGATGGTCAGACAAAGCCATTTCAACCACTGTAGAGACCTTGTGAAGCTCGTGTAAACACATTTCAGAACCAGCAAAGAACAAGAAAGCAGTTTTGGACGTAGTGGAGGTGCTGAGTAACTCGTACTGGCCTGTTTAAGTGCAGGGACGGTCCGACTAAGCCATTTTCACCACAGTGGAGGCCCTGTGAAGCACCTGCAGGCCTGTTTAAGCGCCACGAAAGACGGAGAATGCAATTTTTACCACTCTGGAAGTCTTGTGAAGCTCGTGCAGTCCTGTTTAAGTGCGAGGAAAGATCGAGAAAGCGGTTTTCATCACTGTGGCGGTGCTGAGTAACTCGTGCAAGCCTGTTTAAGTGCCGGGAAGGTCCGACAATGCCATTTCCACACCTGTAGAGGTCTTGTGAAGCTCGTGCAAGCACATTTCAGTGTCAGGAAAGATCGAGAAAGCAGTTTTCAACACTCTGGAGGTGCTGAGTAACTCGTACAGGCCTGTTTAAGTGCGGGGAAGGTCCAACAAAGCCATTTTCACCACAGTGGAGGTCCTGTGAAGCACGTGGAGGTCTGTTTAAGTGCCAGGAATGACAGAGAAAGCAGTTTTCACAAGTCTGGAAGCCTTGTGTAGTTCGTGCATGCCTGTTTAAGTGCGAGGAAGGATCGACAAAGCAGTTTTTATGACTGTTGAGTGGCTGAGTAACGCGTACAAGGCTGTTTAAGTGCCGGGAAGGTCAGACATAGCCATTTCACCCACTGTAGAAGTGTTGTGAAGCTCGTACAAGCACTTTTCAGTGTCAGGAAAGATCGAGAAAGCTGTATTCAATACTCTATTGGTGCTGAGTAACTCCTACAGGCCTGTTTAAGTGCGGTGAAGCTCCAACAAATCCATGTTCACCACAGAGGAGTTCCTGCGAAGCACCTGCAGCCGTGTTTAAGGGCCACGGAAGACTGAGAATGCAGTTTTCACCACTCTGGAAGTCTTGTGAGGCTCGTGCAGGCCTGTTTAAGAGCCGGGAAGGTCAGACTAAGCCATGTCAACCACTGTAGAGGTCTTGTTAAGCTCGTGGAAGCACATTTCAGTGTCAGGAAAGATCGAGAAAGCAGTTTTCAACACTCTGGAGGTGCTGAGTAACTCGTGCAGACCTGTTTAAGTGTCAAGAAGGTCCGACATAGCCATTTTAACCACTCTGGAGCTCCTGTGAAGCTCGTGCAAGCCTGTTCAAGGGTCTGGAAAGATCGCGATAGCGGTTTTCAACACTCTGGAGGTGCTGAGTAACTCGTTCAGACCTGTTTAAGTGTCAAGAAGGACCGAGATAGGCATTTTAACCACTCTGGAGCTCCTGTGAATCTCGTGCAAGCCTGTTCAAGGGTCAGGAAAGATCGCGAAAGCGGTTTTCATGACTGTGGAGTGGCTGAGTACCGCGTGCAAGCCTGTTTAAGTTCCGGGGAGGTCGGACAAACCCATTTCAACTACTATACAGGACTTGTGAAGCTCGTGCAAGCACATTTCAGTGTCAGGATAGATCGAGTAAGCAGTTTTCAACACTGTGGAGGTCTTGTGAAGCTCGTGAAAGCCAGTTTAATTGCCAGGAAAGATCTAGAAAGCTGTTTTCATCACTGTGGAGTTGCTGAGTAACTCGTGCAAGCCTGTTTAAGTGCCGGGAAGGTGCGACAATGCCATTTCCTCACCTGTAGAAGTCTTGTGAATCTCGTGCAAGCAGATTTCAGTGTCAGGAAAGATCGAGAAAGCAGTTTTCAATACTCTGGAGGTGCTGAGTAACTCCTACAGGCCTGTTTAAGTGCGGGGAAGGTCCAACAAAGCCATGTTCACCAAAGTAGAGGTCCTGTGAAGCACGTGGAGGTCTGTTTAAGTGCCAGGAATGACTCAGAAAGCAGTTTTAACACCTCTGGAAGTCTTACGTAGTTCGTGCAAGCCTGTTTAAGTGCGAGGAAGGATCGACAAAGCAGTTTTCATGAGTGTGGAGTGGCTGAGTAACGCGTACAAGGCTGTTTAAGTGCGTGGATGGTCAGACAAAGCCATTTCAACCACTGTAGAGGCCTTGTAAATCTCGTGCAAACACATTTCAGAGCAAGCAAATATCAAGAAAGCAGTTTTGGACGCAGTGGAGGTGCTGAGTAATTCGTACTGGCCTATTTAATGGGAGAACAAAATAGCCCTAAAAACAGCCATTTAATGATATTCATGAGAGCTCTGCTGACAGATGGAATCAGAGTGTGTCAAGTAAAAGCTTACCACACAGAACTGGCTTCTGCTTGTCCTTGGATGGCTCTTATAGAGATTTACGACTCCGAAACACACTGGACCTCAACCTTAGACATTGCTAATGAGATTCACGACCCTGTAATGATAGTCATGATCTACATGACCAGGATTGTGTCCCACAAGGGGTTAGACGAATGCTAAGGGCTTGATTCAATTTTAGTTTGCCTGCTACTTCTGAACTTCTGGCCTCATATTCTAGCCCCTTTACCCACCTTTAGCCCTTTAAATGCTAAATTAATTCCCCTAAAGGTCTTGTGTAGACTAGTCCCACCTTCTTTCACCTGTATTTCCACTTCTGCCAGGAGTTAACCCAAGAAACTTGATCCACAGCTTCCTTCAGAAGTTTTTTGCAGGTTCATGACCTTGACCACATCCACTCATTACCGAGCGTTCAATAGTCTGGGCCCTCCAACCAGGGAACGCTCCTCCAGACTGAAAGCTGCCTACAAAAAACAGAAATGGAGTCCCTACAAGGTGAAAGGACCGTTTTCTGTGCTCGTTTGTACAAGAAAGTGGAGGAGCAGGACACCCAGCACTGACCAGGCCTTTTCCATAGCCAGCTGCAACAGCCGCCATGCACTGCCAGCCAGAGCGGTGCCCCCACCCACCTCCCCCTGTCCCACCCTTTCTGCTAGCGCAGAACCTATCTTCAAAACGGATTGCGCCAACTGATAACATGCGGCCGAATTTCGATGACGCGTATAGGCGTCAATCGCTGTTAAACGGTTAAGTGCGAGGAAGGATCGACAAAGCAGTTTTAATGACTGTGGAGTGGCTGAGTAACGCGTACAAGGCTGTTTAAGTGCCTGGATGGTCAGACAAAGCCATTTCAACCACTGTAGAGGCCTTGTAAATCCCGTGCAAACGCATTTCAGAGCCAGCAAAGATCAACAAAACAGTTTTGGACGCAGTAGAGGTGCTGAGTAACTCGTACTGGCCTATTTAAGTGCAGGGACGGTCCGACTAAACCATTTTCACCACAGTGGAGGCCCTGTGAAGCACCTGCAGGCCTGTTTAAGGCCCACGAAAGACGGAGAATGCAGTTTTTTCACCACTCTGGAAATCTTGTGAAGCACGTACAGGCCTGTTTAAGTGCGAGGAAAGATCGTGAAAGCGGTTTTCATCACTGTGGCGGTGCTGAGTAACTCGTGCAAGCCTGTCTAAGTGCCGGGAAGGTCCGACAATGCCATTTCCACACCTGTAGAGGTCTTGTGAAGCTCGTGTAAGCACATTTCAGGGTCAGGAAAGATCGAGAAAGCAGTTTTCAACACAGTGGTGGTGCTGAGTAACGCGTGCAAGCCTGTTTAAGTGCCGGGAAGGTCAGACAAAGCCATTTCACCAACTGTAGAGGTCTTATGAAACTCGTTCAAGCACATTTCAGTGTCAGGAAAGATCGAGACAGCAGTTTTCAATTCAGTGGTGGTGCTGAGTAACGCGTGCAAGCCTGTTTAAGTGCCGGGAAGGTCCGACAAACTATTTTAACCACTGTAGAGGCTTTGTGAAGCTCGTGCAAGCACATTTGAGAGCCAGCAAAGATCGAGAAAGCATCTTTCGGCGCTGTGGAGGTGCTGCGTAACTCGTATAGGCCTGTTTAACTGCCGGGACGGTCCGACAAAGCCATTTTCACCACAGTGGTGGTCCTGTGAAGCACGTGCAGGCCTGTTTAAGTGCCAGGAAAGGCGGAGAATGCAGTTTTCAACGCTCTTGAGGTGCTTGTGAAGCCCGTGCAGGCCTGTTTAAGTGCGAGGAAAGATCGAGAAATCAGTTTTCATCACTGTGGAGTGGCTTAGTAACTCCTGCAGGCCTGTTGAAGTGCGGGGAAGGTCCAACAAAGCCATGTTCACCACAGTAGAGGTCCTGTTAAGCACGTGGAGGTCTGTTTAGGTGCCAGGAATGACAGAGAAAGCAGTTTTCACAACTCTGGAAATCTTGTGTAGTTCGTGCAAGCCTGTTTAAGTGCGAAGAAGGATAGACAAAGCAGTTTTCATGAGTGTGGAGTAGCTGAGTAACGCGTACAAGGCTGTTTAAGTGCCTGGATGGTCAGACAAAGCCATTTCAACCACTGTAGAGGGCTTGTGAAGCTCGTGCAAACACATTTCAGAGCCAGCAAAGATCAAGAAAGCAGTTTTGGACGCAGTGGAGGTGCTGAGTAACTCGTACTGGCCTGTTTAAGTGCAGGGACGGTCCGACAAAGCCATTTTCACCACAGTGGAGGTCCTGTGAAGCACCTGCAGGCTTGTTTAAGGGCCACGAAAGACGGAGAATGCAGTTTTCACCACTCTGGAAGTCTTGTGAAGGTCGTGCAGGCCTGTTTAAGTGCGAGGAATGATCGAGAAAGCGGTTTTCTTCACTGAGGCGGTCGTTCAAGCTTGTTTAAGTGCCGGGAAGGACCGACAATGCCATTTCCACCCCTGTAGAGTTCTTGTGAATCTCGTGCAAGCACATTTCAGTGTCTGGAAAGATCGAGAAAGCAGTTTTCAACACTCTGGATGTGCTGAGTAACTCGTACAGGCCTGTATAAGTGCGAGGAAGGTCCAACAAAGCCATGTTCACCACATTGGAGGTCCTGTGAAGCACGTGGAGGTCTGTTTAAGTGCCAGGAATGACAGAGAAAGCAGTTTTCACAACTCTGGAAGCCTTGTGTAGGTCGTGCAAGCCTGTTTAAGTGCGAGGAAGGATCGACAAGGCAGTTTTTATGACTGTGGAGTGGCTGAGTAACGCGTACAAGCCTGTTTAAGTGCCGGGAAAGTCAGACAAAGCCATTTCAACCACTGAAGCGGTCTTGTGAAACCCGTACAAGCACATTTCAGTGTCAGGAAAGATCGAGAAAGCAATTTTCAACACAGTGGTGGAGCTGAGTAACGCGTGCAAGCCTGTTTAAGTGCGGGGAAGGTCCAAGAAAGCAATTTTCACCACAGTGGATGTCCTGAGAAGCACCTGCAGGCCTGTTTAAGGGCCACGAAAGACGGAGAATGCAGTTTTCACCACTCTGGAAGTCTTGTGAAGCTCGTGCAGGCCTGTTTAAGTGCCGGGAAGGTCAGACAAAGCCATTTCAACCACTGTAGAGGTCTTGTTTAGCTCGTGCAAGCACATTTCAATGTCAGGAAAGATCGAAAAAGCAGTTTTCAACTCTCTGGAGGTGCTGAGTAACTCGTGCAGACCTGTTTAAGTGTCAGGAAGGTCCGACAAAGCCATTTTAACCACTCTGGACCTCCTGTGAAGCTGGTGCAAGCCTGTTTAAGAGTCAGGAAAGATCGCGAAAGCAGTTTTCATGACTGTGGAGTGGCTGAGTACCGCGTGCAAGCCTGTTTAAGTTCCGGGGAAGTCGGAGAAACCCTTTTCAACTACTATACAGGACTTGTGAAGCTCGTGCAAGCACATTTCAATGTCAGGATAGATCGAGTAAGCAGTTTTCAACACTGTGGAGGTCTTGTGAAGCTCGTGAAAGCCTGTTTAATTGCCAGGAAAGATTGAGAAAGCAGTTTTCAACACTCTGGAGGTGCTGAGTAACTCCTACAGGGCTGTTTAAGTGCGGGGAAGGTCCAACAAAGCCATGTTCACCACATTAGAGGTCCTGTGAAGCACGTGGAGGTCTGTTTAAGTGCCAGGAATGACAGACAAAGCAGTTTTCACAACTCTGGAAGTCTTGTGTAGTTCGTGCAAGCCTGTTTAAGTACAAGGAAGGATCGACAAAGCAGTTTTAATGACTGTGGGGTGGCTGAGTAACGCGTACAAGGCTGTTTAAGTGCCTGGATGGTGAGACAAAGCCATTTCAACCACTGTAGAGGCCTTGTGAAGCTCGTGCAAACACATTTCAGAACCAGCAAAGATCAAGAAAGCAGTTTTGGACACAGTGGAGGTGCTGAGTAACTCGTACTGGCCTGTTTAAGTGCAGGGTCGGTCCGACAAAGCCATTTTCACCACAGTGGAGGTCCTGTGAAGCACCTGCAGGCCTGTTTAAGGGCCACGAAAGACGGAGAATGCAGTTTTCACCACTCTGGAAGTCTTGTGAAGCTCGTGCAAGCCTGTTTATGTGCGAGGAAGGATCGGGAAAGCGGTTTTCATCACTTTGGCGGTGCTGAGTAACTCGTGCAAGCCTGTTTAAGTGCCGGGAAGGTGCGACAATGCCATTTCCACACCTGTAGAGGTCTTGTGAAGCTCGTGCAAGCACATTTCAGTGTCAAGAAAGATCGAGAAAGCAGTTTTCAACACTCTGAAGGTGCTAAGTAACTCGTACAGTCCTGTTTAAGTGCGGGGAAGGTGCAACAAAGCCATGTTCACCACAGTGGAGGTCCTGTGAGGCACGTGGAGGTCTATTTAACCCTTTACCAACCAATGACGCCATATGGCGTCGTCAGATTTTGGCCGCATGTTATCAGTTGGCGCAATCCGTTATGAAGATAGGCTCTGCGCTAGCGCAAAGGATGGGACAGGGGGAGGTGGGTGGGTGCACCGCTCTGGCTGACAGTGCATGGCGGCGGTTGCAGCTGCCTGTAGAAAAGCCTTGGTCAATGCCAGGTGGGCCATTTGTCTGCTTTCTTGCACAAACGGGCGTAGAAAACGCTCCTTTCACCTTGTAGGGACTCCATTTCTGGCATTTTAGGCAGCTTTTAGTCCGGAAGAGCGTTCTCTGGTTGGAGGGCCCTGACTATTGAGCGCTCGCTAATGAGTGGGTGTGTCCAAGGTCATGAACCTACAGAGAATGTGTCAATAAAGCTTTGAGTCAAGTTTCCAGTGCTAGCTCCAAGCAGAAGTGAAAATAAGGACTATGGAATGCATCCATAGCCTAATAAACACTTCCAGTAAATAGCCTACGGTTGTTAAAGAGTTAAGTGCCAGGAATGACAGAGAAAGCAGTTTTCACAACCCTGGAAGCCTTGTGTAGTTCGTGCAAGCCTGTGTAAGTGCGAGGAAGGATCGAGAAAGCAGTTTTTATGACTGTGGAGTGGCTGAGTAACGCGTACAAGGCTGTTTAAGTGCCAGGATGATCAGGCAAAGCCATTTCAACCACTGTAGAGGCCTTGTGAAGCTCGTGCAAACACATTTCAGAGCCAGCAAAGATCAAGAAAGCAGTTTTGGACGCAGTGGAGGTGCTGAGTAACTCGTACTGGCCTGTTTAAGTGCAGGGACAAAGCCATTTTCACCACAGTGGAGGTCCTGTGAAGCACCTGCAGGCCTGTTTAAGCGCCACGACAGACGGAGAATGCAGTTTTCACCACTCTGGAAGTCTTGTGAAGCTCGTGCAGGCCTGTTTAAGTGCGAGGAAAGATCGACAAAGCAGTTTTTATGACTGTGGTGTGGCTGAGTAACGCGTACAAGGCTGTTTAAGTGCCTGGATGGTCATACAAAGCCATTTCAACCACTGTAGAGGCCTTGTGAAGCTCGTCCAAACACATTTCAGAGCCAGCAAAGATCAAGAATGCAGTTTTGGACGCAGTGGAGGTGCTGAGTAACTCGTACTGGCCTGTTTAAGTGCAGGGACAAAGCCATTTTCACCACAGTGGAGGTCCTGCGAAGCACCTGCAGGCCTGTTTAAGGGCCACGACAGACGGAGAATGCTGTTTTCACCACTCTGGAAGTCTTGTGATGCTCGTGCAAGCCTGTTTAAGTGCGAGGAAAGATCGCGAAAGCAGTTTTACAGGAAAGATCGAGAAAGCAGTTTTCAACACAGTGGTGGTGCTGAGTAACGCGTGCAAGCCTGTTTAAGTGCCGGGAAGGTCCTACAAACCATTTTAACCACTGTAGTGACCTTGTGAAGCTCGTGCAAGCACATTTAAAAGCCAGCAAAGATCAAGAAAGCATCTTTCGGCGCTGTGGAGGTGCTGAGTAACTCGTATAGGCCTGTTTAACTGCCGGGACGGTCCGACAAAGCCATTTTCACCACAGTGGTGGTCCTGTGAAGCACGTGCAGTCCTGTTTAAGTGCCAGGAAAGGCGGAGAATGCAGTTTTAAACGCTCCTGTGGTCTTGTGAAGCTCGTGCAGGCCTGTTTATGTGCGAGGAAAGATCGAGAAAGCAGTTTGCATCACTGTGGAGTGGCTGATTATCGTGTGCAAGCCTGTTTAGGTGCCGGGAAGGTCAGACAAAGTCCTTTCAACCACTGTAGCGGTCTTGTTAAGCTCGTGCAAGCACATTTCAGTGTCAGGGAAGATCGAGAAAGCAGTTTTCAACACAGTGGTGGTGCTGAGTAACGCGTGCAAGCCTGTTTAAGTGCGGGGAAGGTCCAAGAAAGCCATGTTCACCGCAGTGGAGGTCCTGTGAAGCACGTGGAGGTCTGTTTAAGTGCCAGGAATGACAGACAAAGCAGTTTTCACAACTCTGGAAGCCTTGTGCTGTTCGTGCAAGCCTGTTTAAGTGCGAGGAAGTATCGACAAAGCAATTTTTATGACTGTGGATTGGCTGAGTAACGCGTACGAGGCTGTTTAAGTGCCTGGATGGTCAGACAAAGCCATTTCAACCACTGTAGAGGCCTCGTGAAGCTCGTGCAAACACATTTCAGAACCAGCATAGATCAAGAAAGCAGTTTTGGACACAGTGGAGATGCTGAGTAACTCGTACTGCCCTGTTTAAGTGCAGGGACGGTCCGACAAAGCCATTTTCACTGCAGTGGAGGTCCTGTGAAGAACCTGCAGACCTGTTTAAGCGCCATGAAAGACGGAGAATGCAGTTTTCACCACTCTGGAACTCTTCTGAAGCTCGTGCAGGCCTGTTTAAGTGTGAGGAAAGATCGAGAAAGCAGTTTTCAACACTCTGGAGGTGCTGAGTAACTCGTACTGGCCTGTTTAAGTGCGGATAAGGTCCAACAAAGCCATGTTCACCACAGCGGAGGTCCTCTGAAGCACATGGAGGTCTGTTTAAGTGCCAGGAATGACAGAGAAAGCAGTTTTCACAACTCTGGAAGCCTTGTGTAGTTCGTGCAAGCCTGTTTAAGTGCGAGGAAGGATCGACAAAGCAGTGTTTATGACTGTGGAGTGGCTGAGTAACGTGTACAAGGATGTTTAAGTGCCTGGATGATCAGACAAAGCCATTTCAACCACTGTAGAGGCCTTGTGAAGCTCGTGCAAACACATTTCAGAGGCAGTAAAGATCAAGAAAGCAGTTTTGAACGCAGTGGAGGTGCTGAGTAACTCGTACTGGCCAGTTTAAGTGCATGGACAAAGCCATTTTCACCACAGTGGAGGTCCTGTGGAAGCACCTGCAGGCCTGTTTAAGGTCCACGAAAGACGGAGAATACAGATTTCACCACTCTGGAAGTCTTGTGAAGCTCGTGCAGGCCTGTTTAAGTGCGAGGAAAGATCGAGAAAGCAGTTTTCATCACTGTGGCGGTCGAGCAAGCCTGTTTAAGTGCCGGGAAGGTCCGACAATGCCATTTCCACACCTGTAGAGGGCTTGTGACGCTCGTGCAAGCACATTTCTGTAACAGGAAAGATCGAGAAAGCAGTTTTCAACACTCTGGCGGTGCTGAGTAACTCGTACAGGCCTGTTTAAGTGCGGGGAAGGTCCAACAAAGCCATGTTCACCACAGTGGAGGTCCTGTGAAGCACGTGGAGGTCTGTTTAAGTGCCTGGAATGACAGAGAAAGCAGTTTTCACAACTCTGGAAGCCTTGTGTAGTTCGTGCAAGCCTGTTTAAGTGCGAGGAAGGATCGACAAAGCAGTTTTTATGACTGTGGAGTGGCTGAGTAACGCGTACAAGGCTGTTTAAGTGCCTGGATGGTCAGACAAAGCCATTTCAACCACTGTAGAGGCCTTGTGAAGCTCGTGCAAACACATTTCAGAGCCAGCAAAGATCAAGAAAGCAGTTTTGGACGCAGTGGAGGTGCTGAGTAACTCGTACTGGCCTGTTTAAGTGCAGAGACAAAGCCATTTTCACCACAGTGGAGGTCCTGTGAATCACCTGCAGGCCTGTGTAAGCGCCACGACAGACGGAGAATGCAGTTTTCACCACTCTGCAAGTCTTGTGAAGCTCGTGCAGGCCTGTTTAAGTGCCTGGAAGGTCAGACAAAGCCATTTCAACCACTGTAGAGGTCTTGTTAAGCTCGTGCAAGCACATTTCAGTGTCAGGAAAGATCGAGAAAGCTGTTTTCAACACGGTGGTGGTGCTGAGTAACGCTGTTTAAGTGCGGGGAAGGTCCAGGAAAGCCATGTTCACCACAGTGGAGGTCCTGTGAAGCACCTGCAGGCCTGTTTAAGGGCGATGAAAGACGGCGAATGCAGTTTTCACCACTCTGGAAGTCTTGTGAAGCTCGTGCAGGCCTGTTTAAGTGCGAGGAAAGATCGAGAAAGCATTTTTTCATGTATGATCGTTTTCAACACAGTGGTGGTGCTGAGTAACGCGTGCAAGCCTGTTTAAGTGCCGGGAAGGTCCGACAAACCATTTTAACCACTGTAGAGCCCTTGTGAAGCTCGTGCAAGCACATTTGAGTGCCAGCAAAGATCAAGAAAGCAGTTTTGGACACAGTGGAGGTGCTGAGAAACTCGTACTGGCCTATTTAAGTGCAAGGACGATCCGACAAAGCCATTTTCACCACAGTGGAGGTCCTGTGAAGAACCTGCAGGCCTGTTTAAGCGCTACGACAGACGGAGAATGCAGTTTTCACCACTCTGGAAGTCTTGTGAAGCTCGTGCAGGCCTGTTTAATTGCCGGGAAGGTCAGACAAACCCATTTCAACCACTGTAGAGGTCTTGTTAAGCTCGTGTAAGCACATTTCAGTGTTAGGAAAGATCGAGAAAGCAGTTTTCAACACTCTGGAGGTGCTGAGTATACGTAACTCGTGAAGACCTGTTTAAGTGTCAGGAAGGCTCGACAAAGCCATTTTAACCTCTCTGATGGAGCTCCTGTGAAGCTCGTGCAAGCCTGTTTAAGGGTCAGGAAAGATCGCGAAAGCAGTTTTCATGACTGTGGAGTGTCTGAGTACCGTGTGCAAGCTTGTTTAAGTTCCGGGGAGGTCGGACAAACCCATTTCAACTTCTATACAGGACTTGTGAAGCTCGTGCAAGCACATTTCAGTGTCAGGATAGATCGAGTAAGCAGTTTTCAACACTGTGGAAGTCTTGTGAAGCTCGTGCAAGCCTGTTTAATTGCCAAGAAAGATCGAGAAACCAGTTTCCATCACTGTGGAGTTGCTGAGTAACTTGTGCAAGCCTGTTTAAGTGTCGGGAAGGTCCGACAATGCCATTTCCGCACTTGTAGAGGTCTTGTGATGCTCGTGCAAGCACATTTCAGTGTCAGGAAAGATCGAGAAAGCAGTTTTCAACACTCTGGAGGTGCTGAGTAACTTCTACAGGCCTGTTTAAGTGCGGAGAAGGTCCAACAACGCCATGTTCACCACAGAGGAAGTCCTGTGAAGCACATGGAGGTCTGTTTAAGTGCCAGGAATGACGGAGAAAGCAGTTTTCACACCTCTGGAAGCCTTGTGTAGTTCGTGCAAGCCTGTTTAAGTGCGAGGAAGGATCGACAAAGCAGTTTTTATGACTGTGGAGTGGCTGACTAACGCGTACAAGGCTGTTTAAGTGCCTGGATGGTCAGACAAAGCCATTTCAACCACTGTAGAGGCCTTGTGAAGCTCGTGCAAACACATTTCAGAGCCAGCAAAGATCAAGAAAGCAGTTTTGGACGCAGTGGAGGTGCTGAGTAACTCGTACTGGCCTGTTTAAGTGCAGGGACAAAGCCATTTTCACCACAGTGGAGGTCCTGTGAAGCACCTGCAGGCCTGTTTAAGCGCCACGACAGACGGAGAATGCAGTTTTCACCACTCTGGAAGTCTTGTGAAGCTCGTGAATGCCTGTTTAAGTGCGAGGATAGATCGTGAAAGCAGTTTTCATCACTGTTGAGTGGCTGACTAACGCGTGCAAGCCTGTTTAAGTGCCCGGAAGGTCACACAAAGCCATTTCACCCACTCTAATGGTCTTGTGAAGCTCGTGCAAGCACATTTCCGTGTCAGGAAAGATCCAGAAAGCAGTTTTCAACACGGTGGTGGTGCTGAGTAACGCGTGCAAGCCTGTTTAAGTGCCGGGAAGGTCCGACAAACCATTTTAACCATTGTAGAGGCCTTGTGAAGCTCGTGCAAGCACATTTGAGAACCAGCAAAGATCGTGAAAGCATCTTTCGGCGCTGTGGAGGTGCTGAGTAACTCGTATACGCCTGTTTAACTGCCGGGACGGTCCGACAAAGCCATTTTCACCACATTGGTGGTCCTGTAAAGCACGTGCAGGCCTGTTTAAGTGCCAGGAAAGGCGGAGAATGCAGTTTTCAACGCTATTGAGGTCTTGTGAAGCTCGTGCAGGCCTGTTTAAGTGCGAGGAAAGATCGAGAAGGCAGTTTTCATCACTGTGGCGGTGCTGAATAACTCATGCAAGCCTGTTTAAGTGCCGGGAAAGTCCGACAATGCCATTTCCACACCTGTAGGGGTCTTGTGAACCTCGTGCAAGCACATTTCAGTGTCAAGAAAGTTCGAAAAAGCAGTTTTCAACACTCTGGAGGTGCTGAGGAACTCATACAGGCCTGTTTAAGTGCGGGGAAGGTCCAACAAAGCCATGTTCACCACAGTGGATGTCCTGTGAGGCACGTGGAGGTCTGTTTAAGTTTCAGGAATGACATAGAAAGCAGTTTTCACAACTCTGGAAACCTTGTGTAGTTCGTGCAAGCCTGTTTAAGTGCGAGGAAGGATCGACAAAGCAGTTTTAATGGCTGTGGAGTGGCTGAGTAACGCGTACAAGGCTGTTTAAGTGCCTGGATGGTCAGACAAAGCCATTTCAACCACTGTAGAGGCCTCGTGAAGCTCGTGCAAACACATTTCAGAGCCAGCAAAGATCAAGAAAGCAGTTTTGGACGCAGTGGAGGTGCTGAGTAACTCGTACTGGCCTGTTTAAGTGCAGGGACAAAGCCATTTTCACCACAGTGGAGGTCCTGTGAAGCACCTGCAGGCCTGTTTAAGCGCCACGACAGACGGAGAATGCAGTTTTCACCACTCTGGAAGTCTTGTGAAGCTCGTGCAGGCCTGTTTAAGTGCGAGGAATGATCGAGAAAGCAGTTTGCATCACTGTGGAGTGGCTGACTAACGTGTGCAAGGCTGTTTAAGTGCCGGGAAGGTCAGACAAAGCCATTTCAACCGCTGTAGCGGTCTTGTGAAGCTAGTGCAAGCACATTTCTGTGTCAGGGAAGATCGAGAAAGCAGTTTTCAACACAGTGGTGGTGCTGAGTAACGCGTGCAAGCCTGTTTAAGTGCGGGGAAGGTCCAAGAAAGCCATGTTCACCACAGTGGAGGTCCTGTGAAGCACCTGCAGGCCTGTTTAAGGGCCACGAAAGACGGAGAATGCAGTTTTCACCACTCTGGAAGTCTTGTGAAGCTCGTGCAGGCCTGTTTAAGTGCCGGGAAGGTCAGACAAAGCCATTTCAACCACTGTAGAGGTCTTGTTAAGCTCGTGCAAGCATGCACATTTCAGTGCTAGGAAAGATCGAGAAAGCAGTTTTCAACACTCTGGAGGTGCTGAGTAACTCCTACAGGCTTGTTTAAGTGCGGGGAAGGTCCAACAATGCCATGTTCACCACAGTAGAGGTCCTGTGAAGCACGTGGAGGCCTGTTTAAGTGCCAGGAATGACAGAGGAAGCAGTTTTCACAACTCTGGAAGTCTTGTGTAGTTCGTGCAAGCCTGTTTAAGTGCGAGAAAGGATCGACAAAGCAGTTTTCATGACTGGAGTGGCTGAGTAACGCGTACAAGTCTGTTTCAGTGCCTGGATGGTCAGACAAAGCCATTTCAACCACTGTAGAGGCCTTGTGAAGCTCGGGCAAACACATTTCAGAGCCAGCAAAGATCGAGAAAGCAGTTTTTGACACAGTGGAGGTGCTGAGTAACTCGTACTGGCCTGTTTAAGTGCAGGGACAAATCCATTTGCACCACAGTGGAGGTCCTATGAAGCACCTGCCGACCTGTTTAAGCGCCACGACAGACGGAGAATGCAGTTTTCACCACTCTGGAAGTCTTGTGAAGCTCGTGCAGGCTTGTTTAAGTGCGAGGAAAGATCGAGAAAGCAGTTTTCAACACAGTGGTGGTGCTGAGTAACGCGTGCAAGCTTGTGTAAGTGCCGGGAAGGTCCGACAAACCATTTTAACCATTGTAGAGGACTTGTGAAGCTCGTGCAAGCACATTTGAGAGTCAGCAAAGATCGTGAAAGCATCTTTCAGCGCTGTGGAGGTGCTGAGTAACTCGTATAGGCCTGTTTAACTGCCGGGACGGTCCGTCAAAGCCATTTTCACCACAGTGGTGGTCCTGTAAAGCACGTGCAGGCCTGTTTAAGTGCCAGGAAAGGCGGAGAATGCAGTTTTCAACGCTCTTGAGGTCTTGTGAAGCTCGTGTAGGCCTGTTTAAGTGCGAGGAAAGATCGAGAAAGCAGTTTTCATCACTGTGGAGTGGCTGACTAACGCGTGCAAGCCTGTTTAAGTGCCGGGAAAGTCAGACAATGCCATTTCCACACCTGTAGAGGTCTTGTGAAGCTCGTACAAGCACATTTCAGTGTCAGGAAAGATCGAGAAAGCAGTTTTCAATACTCTGGAGGTGCTGAGTAACTCCTACAGGCCTGTTTAAGTGCGGGGAAGGTCCAACAAAGCCATTTTCACCACAGTGGAGGTCCTGTAAAGCACTTGCAGGCCTGTTTAAGTGCCACGACAGACGGAGAATTTTTTTTTTTTTTTTTTTTTTTTTTTTTTATAAAAGTTTTGCGTAAGCAATGGGTACAAAATAGCTTAGCTAATATTAATTGTACCCTAGGTATAAGATAATAAAGTTACTTAGTGCATATAATATTGTTTAAGTGAATGTTTAAAAGTTGCAAGGGAAGGAGATGAAACAACTGATTCTGGAAGTGAGTTCCAGTGTGATACACAGTGAGGGACAAAAGAGTTTAAAAAACAATTAGTATGTGCAAAGGGCTGGTACAAGGTAAAAGGAGTGCTTGTGTACGATCTAGTGACTTTAGGTACAATAATATTAGGTGGAAAATAAGACAAGTTGTGCACAATTTTGTACAAGGAACATAGTTTAAGGTACAATCTTCTGTCTGCAAGAGAGGGCAAGTTAGTCATGTTCAGAAGCTCATCATAGCCTTTGTCCCATTTTCTTGTGATCATTTTACACGCAAATTTCTGTGTGCTTTCAAGTAAATCTTGATCTTTTCTCAAGTGTGGGTCCCAGACTGGTGCTGCATACTCCATGTGGGGCCGTACAATGGATATATATAGTTGGCGAAGAGTATCCTGGTCAGCGTGCTGGTAGAATCGACGGTACAATAGGCCCAAGATTTTCTTTGCCTTTGTGCATGCTCCTTCAATATGTTTTGACCAAGACAGGTCAGATGTGAGCAACAGGCCTAAATACTTAAATGTAGGGACACTTTCCAGTATTTGGCCATTGATAGTTATCATAGGGGGGTTATTTATCCTGTTACGCTTGCGTGAGATCAGCATAAACTTGCATTTGGAAGGGTTGAGAGACATGTGGTTACAATTTACCCAGTCCTGTACTGTGTTGGCATCTGATTGCAGGTATGAATAGTCCGAGTTTGAGAGAATGGTGCGATACAAAAGAATATCATCTGCATACAAAACGATACGAGTTCCAGGAGAGAATGGGCCATAGGTAACATCATCAATGTAGATGAGAAATAATAAAGGACCCAAAATTGAGCCCTGTGGAACTCCTGAGACCGCATACGAACTTGCAGACTTTGTACCACCCACCACAACACTCTGCCTCCTATTGGCTAGGTAGTTATGTAGCCAGGTCATGATATAGGGGTCCAGGCCCAGGCCCATGAGTTTTGACATTAGAGGCTGATGAGGTACTCGATCAAATGCCTTTTCAAAGTCAAAGAATATTGCACCAATCTCATTCCCTGCTTCAAGTTGTTGCAACCAGTCATGGGTCGTGCTGATCAATGCAGACAAAGCAGACTTGTTTGGTTGGAAGCCCCACTGACAATTTGATAATGGGTATTGCTCAGATAGATGGTCAGATATGAGCATGTGAAAATGTCTTTCTAGGACTTTACTCAGGACTGACAGTAGGGATATGGGCCGGAAGTCTGAGGGAGACTTTGCCCCAGGCCGCTTCGGAATGGGCACTACATAAGAAACTTTCCAGTCCTTGGGGAGCTGACCAGTGCGAATTGAAAGGTTGAATAATTCAGTCACTGAGGGTGCTATAGCACTAGCAGTATGCTTCAACATGCGGGCAGAAATGGCATCAGGTCCATTAGCCTTTCCAGTGTCCAGTTTCTGCAACATATGTTGGACTTCCTCAACAGTGCAAAGAATGTCAGGGGGACATGTGTACACAGCTTCATCATTAGACGGTAATGGGGATATCGGAGGAACAGTGTGATTAAAGCATTTGTTAAAGTAGGAATTCAGTACATTGGCTTTTTCTGGATCAGTGCAATACTCAGAACCATTGTGGTTTAGAGTTGGTATGGAAGATGACTGTTTATTGAGATATTTAAGAGACTTCCAAAACTGCTTACTGTTTGAAGGGTTCAATTTTCTGAAGTATGCAGCCTTAGCACAGCGCATATCGGACACCACTTTATTTCTTGCATGCTTGAACTTTGCAAAATGAAGTGGGTTACCAGACTTCTTAGCCCTTCTGAATAGTGTATTTCGTCGTCGCATTGACTTTACAAGATTTTTGTTTAACCACGGTAAGTTGCGGCGACGAGGTGGAAGTACTTTTTTGGGAATGCTTTCCTCCATAATTGACAAAAAGGTGTTTTGCCATTTCACCCAACAAGTATCGACATCATTTGATGTGCATATAGTGTTCCACTCAGTGTTGTGTATCAATTCTCTAGCCTTGTTGAAGTCAGCATGAGCATAATGCCATACTGTCCTTGTGTTCTGGCCAGATTGCGGTGGTGGTGCACTTGGCTTCCAGTTTACCCTAATCTTGAGACCATTGTGATCCGAATTAGCAATGGGAGGGATAACACAACAATCCAAAATTTGGCTTGGTGAGGACACGAAAGCAAGATCAATGAGTGCAGGGTTACCGAATGGGCTAGTATGAGTACAACCATTCACAACCTGTGTCAAATTAAAAAGCTGGGAAATGTTACAAAGTTTTGAGTACATATGGTGTGAAGGATCATTAAAATTAATATTAAAATCTCCTAGAAAAATAAAATTACAAAACTGTGCAATATTCAAATTTTCCATGATCTCAAAAAGAGTATCAAAAATAAGTGAAGGAGCACTGGGTGGCTTATAAAAAAGAGCGATCCCAACTTTAAAATGATTGTGTCTAACAGAAATAGGTAAAAATTCCAGGTTGTGAGGTACATTGTTCTAAAGTTGTGAGGGTAACACATTCACAATGAGATTATGCTGGGCATACATGAGTACGCCACCACCATGACGATTACGATCAAGCCGGTACAACTGGAAGCCAGGAAGGTAAATCTCATTGTCAGAGATATTATGATCCAGCCAGGTTTCAACGATGCACACAATGTCTGGCTGATGTGTTTCAACCAACAAGCACAGTTCATCAAACTTAGGGATAAGGCTACGAGCATTAAAGTACATTATTGAAAGTGCACCAGTACTTACATGATGACAGAGATTCAAATTAGAATTAGAATAAGAGGCAGGAGGGCTAAGGGGGTTAGGCCTAGGAGAGTATGTAGAACTTAGGTCAGAGCAAGCACCCTGCATGTGAGAGTTTACAGTTAATGATTGGACAAAAAAGAACTCTCACCGTCCTCTTGGCTGGTTGATTGGTGCGTTGTGGTATGACCAATATCTCCTTCACTAGCCAAGTCATGAGTAGCAGAGGCGGAAACTGGCTGGTAGCAACGTTCTAGCTTCCATGATGTTGAGTTTTCAATATTCACCCATTCCTGTTCAAGGTTCTGGAGAACTGTCTCCTCGCCCCTTATGAGAAACCACCACCGAACTTCAGTGTTGCCTCTTTTCTTGAACTTCCTTCGTACCTCAACATTCTCAGCCACGGATGTCAACCGTTGCAATGTAGAAAGTACACTTTTCACCACTCTGGAAGTCTTGTGAAGCTCGTGCAGGCCTGTTTAAGTGCGAGGAAAGATCGAGAAAGCAGTTTGCATCACTGTGGAGTGGCTGACTAACGTGTGCAAGCCTGTTTAAGTGCCGGGAAGGTCAGACAAAGCCATTTCAACCGCTGTAGCGGTCTTGTGAAGCTAGTGCAAGCACATTTCTGTGTTAGGAAAGATCGAGAAAGCGGTTTTCAATACTCTGGAGGTGCAGTTTTCATCACTGTGGAGTGGCTGACTAACGCGTTCAAGCCTGTTTACGTGCTGTGGAGGTCAGACAAAGCCATTTCACTCACTGTAGCGGTCTTCTTAAGCTCGTACAAGCACATTTCAGTGTCAGTAAAGATCGAGAAAGCAGTTTTCAACACAGTGGTGGTGCTGAGTAACGCGTGCAAGCCTGTTTAAGTGTGGGGAAGGTCCAAGAAAGCCATGTTCACCACAGTGGAGGTCCTGTGAAGCACCTGCAGGTCTGTTTAAGGGCCACGAAAGACGGAGAATGCAATTTTCACCTCTCTGAAAGTCTTGTGAAGCTCGTGCAGGCCTGTTCAAGTGCCGGGAAGGTCAGACAAAGCCATTTCAACCACTGTAGAGGTCTTGTTAAGCTCGTGCAAGCACATTTCAGTGTCAGGAAAGATCGAGAAAGCAGTTTTCAACACTCTGGTTGTGCTGAGTAACTCGTGCAGACCTGTTTAAGTGTCAGGAAGGTCCGACAAATCCATTTTAACCACTCTGGAGCTCCTGTGAAGCTCGTGCAAGCCTGTTTAAGAGTCAGGTGTCTTAGTGGATCCAGCACCCCCGAGAATTTGGCACCCCAGAGCCAAATCCCATAGGGATTTAGAAAGCCCCTCAGTGCTTTTGGTATCCCCCACCGAACAGGGAATTTGGCATCCCCGTGCAAAGTTCCCTAGAGAATTTGGCATCCCCATGCAAAGATTCCATACTATCAGAGAGTCGGTAGACTCTCTATGTAGGGATGGCGCCGACGCGCAATATATGCAATACTTAAGCAAAAGCCGTATAACTTCACCACAAACACGCTAAAAGCTTATTTAAGCGCACAGGCTTCCTCTTTGAGTGCCTTTGTGATCAGCAAGACTCATATAAGTGGCCAAAAGCCACGCGGAAGACAGCTAAACGTAAAAGTGTGCGGTAGCAAAAGTACCATTTTTGTTATTCTTTCTTTCTTTCTTTCTTTGTTCCGACCACTTTGTAAATTACGATCACTCAAAAACGGCTCAAGTACTCACCTTGATTTTAGCACGAAACGGATGCTCATCACAGCGCTCAGCTTCCCAACCACTCAGCGTCTTCATAGCTTCAAATTCACCCTGGTCAACAAAAGCCATTCACAACACTCAGATGCTGCTGTCGGTTGCTTAGGACGCCATTTTATAATTTTGTACGCATGCGCACACGAAGTCTCGTTCCCAGACCAAAGACCACGGTCATTGGTCTGGAAGTGAGACTAGTACACAGGCGAAATGGCCAGCGGGCAGGACGCACGGCTAGCACGGACTTTTCCCCCCGCGGCATTGGACAAGGCTTATGAACACCACGTAGGTAAGGCGCTACCTACTTGTAGCTTCACTAAAAATAGCCTACTCACCGCTTTAGTGAAGCTAGGATGGTCAGTTGTCAGTATGATAGTTTTCTGTGCTGCCGCTGGTCAGTCGTCATGACAACTGAATCATGAAATTGGTTTCACAAAGTTTGGTAGGGAGAGCGGTTGGCCCTTCATCAGGTTCTAGCTGGCTATATTACACATTATTATTACATGCCTGGAACTACTACTAAACTGTCAACGCCGTTTCAAGTTCTGGTGTTGTGGTTACACTTGAAATATTCTTCTTAGGCTTAGGTCTAACTGTAACTGAGATTAACATCAAAAAAGTACAGAAACAAGACTTAAAAAACATTAAAAATGTAAAAAGATGTAGGGATGGCATGCCAAAAAGTATGCAAACAAGGTAGGAATAATCGAAATGCATGAAAGCAAAGGTCAACATATTGGCAAAGCCCCATCCCTACATCTTTTTCACACTGCAGTTAGACAGCGTGCTTGAGAGCTGAATCTGTACCCATCCATGCAGTTAGCATGAGTACCTGAGTTTACACACTGATTACCATGACTAGTCTGCAGCCCACTCAAGCTCAGTGTCTAGGTTGTATCAGAAAGGGTGCCACTGTCACTACAAGTAGTATGATGGCAGTAAAGCTACTTAGTAGCTATCTGATAGGTACCTACAACAGCTACGAGACATAATGCTGGATCATACTAGCCTCGTTCCCAGTCCATGTGGGAGGAGCTAGGAAGTGGCCTGAGAACGAGGCTATAGCCATGAAAAGTTGGGGTGTACTTGTGGTACGTTTTTGGAAGACCCCCATGCACTGTCTAACTGCAGTGTGAAAAAGATGTAGGGATGGGGCTTTGCCAATATGTTGACCTTTGCTTTCATGCATTTCGATTATTCCTACCTTGTTTGCATACTTTTTGGCATGCCATCCCTACATATTTTTACATTTTTAATGTTTTTTAAGTCTTTTAATATATTAGCTTTCAAATCAATCACTTCTGTTATGGCACCTTATGTAGCAATACAATACTACAATCACTTGAAACATTTATTACAGTTTCACTGTTCGCTTTCTGCTGGGAATTGCTGGAGACCGACAGACTTGAGGTGGTACCAGTCCCCACACAGGTACCGTTGGCTAGGTAGTCCTGTACTTCGTCGTAGTTCGTTAGCTCTTCACGCTCCGCCTCACCGTCCGACCGAACTTCAATCTCCGCTGCATAGTCCGCCATGATTCTGATTGTCGGTAAATGTGACATGTAGAGCACCACACGCTCTTCAAGTAGTCACGCAAGTTCACCATGACTGACACCTTTTGATAAGCTCAGCAATCCGATTCGTTGAGCTGTACCGTCGCGGGATGCCAAATTCCCCAAGGGGTGCACCGCAGGGTGCCAGAATCCCTCAGCGTATTTCACTCGCGGGTTTCAAAATCCCTAGGGGATTTGGCTCGGGGGTGCCAAAAACAGGGGAAGCCAATTCCCTATGACACAGGAAAGATCGCGAAAGCAGTTTTCATGACTGTGGAGTGGCTGAGTACCGCGTGCAAGCCTGTTTAAGTTCCGGGAGGTCGGACAAACCCATTTCAACTACTATACAGGACTTGTGAAGCTCGTGCAAGCACATTTCAGTGTCAGGATAGATCGAGTAAGCAGTTTTCAACACTGTGGAGGTCTTGTGAAGCTCTTGCAAGCCTGTTTAATTGCCAGGAAAGATCGAGAAAGCAGTTTTCATCACTGTGGAGTTGCTGAGTAAATCGTGCAAGCCTGTTTAAGTGCCGGGAAGGTCCGACAATGCCATTTCCACACCTGTAGAGGTCTTGTGAAGCTCGTACAAGCACATTTCAGTGTCAGGAAAGACCGAGAAAGCAGTTTTCAATACTCTGGAGGTGCTGAATAACTCCTACAGGCCTGTTTAAGTGCGGGGAAGGTCCAACAAAGCCATGTTGACCAAAGTATAGAGGTGCTGTGAAGCACGTGGAGGTCTGTTTAAGTGCCAGGAATGACAGAGAAAGCAGTTTTCACAACTCTGGAAGTCTTGTGTACTTCGTGCAAGCCTGTTTAAGTGCGAGGAATGATCGACAAAGCAGTTTTCATGACTGTGGAGTGGCTGAGTAACACTGTAGAGGACTTGTTAAGCTCGTGCAAGCACATTTCAGAGCCAGCAAAGATCAAGAAAGCAGTTTTGGACGCAGTGGAGGTGCTGAGTAACTCGTACTGGCCTGTTTAAGTGCAGGGACAAAGCCATTTTCACCACAGTGGAGGTCCTGTGAAGCACCTGCAGGCCTGGTTAAGCGCCACGACAGACGGAGAATGCAGTTTTCTCCACTCTGGAAGTCTTGTGAAGCTCGTGCAGGCCTGTTTAAGTGCGAGGAAAGATCGAGAAAGCAGTTTTCAACACAGTGGTGGTGCTGAGTAACGCGTGCAAGCCTGTTTAAGTGCCGGGAAGGTCCGACAAACCATTTTAACCACTGTAGAGGTCTTGTTATGCTCGTGCAAGCACATTTCAGTGTCAGGAAAGATCGAGAAAGCAGTTTTCAACACTCTGGAGGTGCTGAGTAACTCGTGCAGACCTGTTTAAGTGTCAGGAAGGTCCGACAAAGTCATTTTAACCACTCTGGAGCTCCTGTGAAGCTCGTGCAAGCCTGTTTAAGAGTCAGGTGTCATAGGGGATCCAACACCCCCGAGAATTTGGCACCCCCGAGCCAAATCCCCTAGGGATTTTGAAAGCCCCTCAGTGCTTTTGGTATCCCCCACCGAACAGGGAATTTGGCATCCCCGTGCAAAGTTCCCTAGAGAATTTGGCATCCCCATGCAAAGATTCCATTCTATTAATATATTAGCTTTCAAATCAATCACTTCTGTTATGGCACCTTATGTAACAATACAATACTACAATCACTTGAAACATTTATTACAGTTTCACTGCTCGCTTTCTGCTGGGAATTGCTGGAGACCGACAGACTTGAGGTGGTACCAGTCCCCACACAGGTACCGTTGGCTAGGTAGTCCTGTACTTCGTCGTAGTTCGTTAGCTCTTCACGCTCCGCCTCACCGTCCGACCGAACTTCAATCTCCGCTGCATAGTCCGCCATGATTCTGATTCTCGGTAAATGTGACATGTAGAGCACCACACGCTCTTCAAATAGTCACGCAAGTTCACCATGACTGACACCTTTTGATAAGCTCAGCAATCCGATTCGTTGAGCTGTACCGTCGCGGGATGCCAAATTCCCCAAGGGGTGCACCGCAGGGTGCCAGAATCCCTCAGCGTATTTCACTCGCGGGTTTCAAAATCCCTAGGGGATTTGGCTCGGGGGTGCCAAAAACAGGGGAAGCCAATTCCCTATGACACAGGAAAGATCGCGAAAGCAGTTTTCATGACTGTGGAGTGGCTGAGTACCGCGTGCAAGCCTGTTTAAGTTCCGGGAGGTCGGACAAACCCATTTCAACTACTATACAGGACTTGTGAAGCTCGTGCAAGCACATTTCAGTGTCAGGATAGATCGAGTAAGCAGTTTTCAACACTGTGGAGGTCTTGTGAAGCTCTTGCAAGCCTGTTTAATTGCCAAGAAAGATCGAGAAAGCAGTTGCTGAGTAACTCGTGCAAGCCTGTTTAAGTGCCGGGAAGGTCCGACAATGCCATTTCCACACCTGTAGAGGTCTTGTGAAGCTCGTACAAGCACATTTCAGTGTCAGGAAAGACCGAGAAAGCAGTTTTCAATACTCTGGAGGTGCTGAATAACTCCTACAGGCCTGTTTAAGTGCGGGGAAGGTCCAACAAAGCCATGTTGACCAAAGTATAGAGGTGCTGTGAAGCACGTGGAGGTCTGTTTAAGTGCCAGGAATGACAGAGAAAGCAGTTTTCACAACTCTGGAAGTCTTGTGTACTTCGTGCAAGCCTGTTTAAGTGCGAGGAATGATCGACAAAGCAGTTTTCATGACTGTGGAGTGGCTGAGTAACACTGTAGAGGACTTGTTAAGCTCGTGCAAGCACATTTCAGAGCCAGCAAAGATCAAGAAAGCAGTTTTGGACGCAGTGGAGGTGCTGAGTAACTCGTACTGGCCTGTTTAAGTGCAGGGACAAAGCCATTTTCACCACAGTGGAGGTCCTGTGAAGCACCTGCAGGCCTGGTTAAGCGCCACGACAGACGGAGAATGCAGTTTTCTCCACTCTGGAAGTCTTGTGAAGCTCGTGCAGGCCTGTTTAAGTGCGAGGAAAGATCGAGAAAGCAGTTTTCAACACAGTGGTGGTGCTGAGTAACGCGTGCAAGCCTGTTTAAGTGCCGGGAAGGTCCGACAAACCATTTTAACCACTGTAGAGGTCTTGTTATGCTCGTGCAAGCACATTTCAGTGTCAGGAAAGATCGAGAAAGCAGTTTTCAACACTCTGGAGGTGCTGAGTAACTCGTGCAGACCTGTTTAAGTGTCAGGAAGGTCCGACAAAGTCATTTTAACCACTCTGGAGCTCCTGTGTAGCTCGTGCAAGCCTGTTTAAGAGTCAGGTGTCATAGGGGATCCAACACCCCCGAGAATTTGGCACCCCCGAGCCAAATCCCCTAGGGATTTTGAAAGCCCCTCAGTGCTTTTGGTATCCCCCACCGAACAGGGAATTTGGCATCCCCGTGCAAAGTTCCCTAGAGAATTTGGCATCCCCATGCAAAGATTCCATTCTATTAATATATTAGCTTTCAAATCAATCACTTCTGTTATGGCACCTTATGTAACAATACAATACTACAATCACTTGAAACATTTATTACAGTTTCACTGCTCGCTTTCTGCTGGGAATTGCTGGAGACCGACAGACTTGAGGTGGTACCAGTCCCCACACAGGTACCGTTGGCTAGGTAGTCCTGTACTTCGTCGTAGTTCGTTAGCTCTTCACGCTCCGCCTCACCGTCCGACCGAACTTCAATCTCCGCTGCATAGTCCGCCATGATTCTGATTCTCGGTAAATGTGACATGTAGAGCACCACACGCTCTTCAAGTAGTCACGCAAGTTCACCATGACTGACACCTTTTGATAAGCTCAGCAATCCGATTCGTTGAGCTGTACCGTCGCGGGATGCCAAATTCCCCAAGGGGTGCACCGCAGGGTGCCAGAATCCCTCAGCGTATTTCACTCGCGGGTTTCAAAATCCCTAGGGGATTTGGCTCGGGGGTGCCAAAAACAGGGGAAGCCAATTCCCTATGACACAGGAAAGATCGCGAAAGCAGTTTTCATGACTGTGGAGTGGCTGAGTACCGCGTGCAAGCCTGTTTAAGTTCCGGGAGGTCGGACAAACCCATTTCAACTACTATACAGGACTTGTGAAGCTCGTGCAAGCACATTTCAGTGTCAGGATAGATCGAGTAAGCAGTTTTCAACACTGTGGAGGTCTTGTGAAGCTCTTGCAAGCCTGTTTAATTGCCAAGAAAGATCGAGAAAGCAGTTGCTGAGTAACTCGTGCAAGCCTGTTTAAGTGCCGGGAAGGTCCGACAATGCCATTTCCACACCTGTAGAGGTCTTGTGAAGCTCGTACAAGCACATTTCAGTGTCAGGAAAGACCGAGAAAGCAGTTTTCAATACTCTGGAGGTGCAGAGTAACTCCTACAGGCCTGTTTAAGTGCGGGGAAGGTCCAACAAAGCCATGTTGACCAAAGTATAGAGGTCCTGTGAAGCACGTGGAGGTCTGTTTAAGTGCCAGGAATGACAGAGAAAGCAGTTTTCACAACTCTGGAAGTCTTGTGTAGTTCGTGCAAGCCTGTTTAAGTGCGAGGAATGATCGACAAAGCAGTTTTCATGACTGTGGAGTGGCTGAGTAACACTGTAGAGGTCTTGTTAAGCTCGTGCAAGCACATTTCAGTGTCAGGAAAGATCGAGAAAGCAGTTTTCAACACTCTGGAGGTGCTGAGTAACTCGTGCAGACCTGTTTAAGTGCCAGGAATGTCCCACAAAGCCATTTTAACCAGTCTGGAGCTCCTGTGTATTTCGTGCAAGGCTGTTTAAGTGCGAGGAAGGATCGAGAAAGCAGTGTTCATGACTGTGGAGTGGCTGAGTAACGCGTACAAGGCTGTTTAAGTGCCTTGATGGTCAGACAAAGCCATTTCAACAACTGTAGAGGCCTTGTGAAGCTCGTGCAATCACATTTCAGAGCCAGCAAAGATCAAGAAAGCAGTTTTGGACGCAGTGGAGGTGCTGAGTAACTCGTACTGGCCTGTTTAAGTGCAGGGTCAAAGCCATTTTCACCACAGTGGAGGTCCTGTGAAGCACCTGCAGGCCTGTTTAAGCGCCACGACAGACAGAGAATGCAGTTTTCACCACTCTGGAAGTCTTGTGAAACTCGTTTAGGCCTGTTTAAGTGCGAGGAAAGATCGAGAAAGCAGTTTTTATGACTGTGGAGTGGCTGAGTAACGCGTACAAGTCTGTTTAAGTGCCTGGACGGTCAGACAAAGCCATTTCAACCACTGTAGAGGCCTTGTGAAGCTCGTGCAAACACATTTCAGAGCCAGCAAAGATCAAGAAAGCAGTTTTGGACGCAGTGGAGACGCTGATGAACTCGTACTGGCCTGTATAAGTGCAGGGACAAAGCCATTTTCACCACAGTGGAGGTCCTGTGAAGCACCTGCAGACCTGTTTAAGGGCCACGAAAGACGGAGAATGCAGTTTTCACCACTCTGGAAGTCTTGTGAAGCTCGTGCAGTCCTGTTTAAATGCCGGGAAGGTCAGATAAAGCCATTTCAACCACTGTAGAAGTCTTGTTAAGCTCGTGCAAGCACATTTCAGTGTCAGGAAAGATCGAGAAAGCTGTTTTCAACACTCTGGAGGTGCTGAGTAACTCGTGCAGACCTGTTTAAGTGCCAGGAATGTCAGACAAAGCCATTTTAACCACTCTGGAGCTCCTGTGTAGTTCGTGCAAAGCAGTTTAAGTGCGAGGACGGATCGAGAAAGCAGTGTTCATGACTGTTGAGTGGCTGAGTAACGCATACAAGGCTGTTTAAGTGCCTGGATGGTCAGACAAAGCCATTTCAACAACTGTAGAGGCCTTGTGAAGCTCGTGCAAACACATTTCAGAGCCAGCAAAGATCAAGAAAGCAGTTTTGGACGCGGTGGAGGTGCCGGCTGAGTAACTCGTACTGGCCTGTTTAAGTGCAGGGACAAAGCCATTTTCACCACAGTGGAGGTCCTGTGAAGCACCTGCAGGCCTGTTTAAGCGCCACGACAGACGGAGAATGCAGTTTTCACCACTCTGGAAGTCTTGTGAAGCTCGTGCAGGCCTGTTTAAGTGCGAGGAATGATCGCGAAAGCAGTTTTTCAGGAAAGATCGAGAAAGCTGTTTTCAACGCATTGGTGGTGCTGAGTAACGCGTGCAAGCCTGTTTAAGTGCCGGGAAGGTCCGACAAACCATTTTAACCACTTTAGAGGTCTTGTTAAGCTCGTGCAAGCACATTTCAGTGTCAGGAAAGATCGAGAAAGCAGTTTTCAACACTCTGGAGGTGCTGAGTAACTCGTGCAGACCTGTTTAAGTGTCAGGAAGATCTGACAAAGTAATTTTAACCACTCTGGAGCTCCTGTGAAGCTCGTGCAAGCCTGTTTAAGAGTCAGGTGTCATAGGGGATCCAACACCCCCGAGAATTTGGCACCCCCGAGCCAAATCCCCTAAGGATTTTGAAAGCCCCTCAGTGCTTTTGGTATCCCCCACCGAACAGGGAATTTGGCATCCCCGTGCAAAGTTCCCTAGAGAATTTGGCATCCCCATGCAAAGATTCCATACTATTAATATATTAGCTTTCAAATCAATCACTTCTGTTATGGCACCTTATGTAACAATACAATACTACAATCACTTGAAACATTTATTACAGTTTCACTGTTCGCTTTCTGCTGGAAATTGCTGGAGACCGACAGACTTGAGGTGGTACCAGTCCCCACACAGGTACCGTTGGCTAGGTAGTCCTGTACTTCGTCGTAGTTCGTTAGCTCTTCACGCTCCGCCTCACCGTCCGACCGAACTTCAATCTCCGCTGCATAGTCCGCCATGATTCTGATTGTCGGTAAATGTGACATGTAGAGCACCACACGCTCTTCAAGTAGTCACGCAAGTTCACCATGACTGACACCTTTTGATAAGCTCAGCAATCCGATTCGTTGAAATGTACCGTCGCGGGATGCCAAATTCCCCAAGGGGTGCACCGCAGGGTGCCAGAATCCCTCAGCGTATTTCACTCGGGGGTTCCAAAATCCCTAGGGGATTTGGCTCGGGGGTGCCAAAAACAGGGGAAGCCAAATTCCCTATGACACAGGAAAGATTTGAGAGCCAGCAAAGATCAAGAAAGCAGTTTTGGACGCAGTGGAGGTGCTGAGTAACTCGTACTGGCCTGTTTAAGTGCAGGGACGGTCCGACAAAGCCATTTTCACCACAGTGGAGGTCCTGTGAAGCACCTGCACGCCTGTTTAAGCGCCAAGACAGACGGAGAATGCGGTTTTCACCACTCTGGAAGTCTTGTGAAGCTCGTACAGGCCTGTTTAAGTGTCAGGAAAGATCGAGAAAGCAGTTTTCAACACAGTGGTGGTGCTGAGTAACGCGTGCAAGCCTGTTTAAGTGCAGGGAAGGTACGACAAACTATTTTAACTACTGTAGAGGCCTTGTGAAGCTCGTGCAAGCACATTTGAGAGCCAGCTAAAATCGAGAAAGCATCTTTCGGCGCTGTGGAGGTGCTGAGTAACTCGTATAATCTTGTTTAACTGCAGGGACGGTCCGACAAAGCCATTTTCACCACAGTGGTGGTCCTGTGAAGCACGTGCAGGCCTGTTTAAGGGCCAGGAAAGGCGGAGAATGCAGTTTTCAACGCTCTTGAGGTCTTGTGAAGCCCGTGCAGGCCTGTTTATGTGCGAGGAAAGATCTAGAAAGCAGTTTTCATCACTGTGGAGTGACTGACTAACGCGTTCAAGCCTGTTTACGTGTCGGGAAGGTCAGACAAAGCCATTTCACACACTGTAGAGGTCTTGTCAAGCTCGTGCAAGCACATTTCAGTGTCAGGAAAGATCGAGAAAGCAGTTTTCAACACAGTGGTAGTGCTGAGTGACGCGTGCAAGCCTCTTTAAGTACCAGGAAGGTCCGACAAACAATTTTAACCACTGTAGAGGCCTTGTGAAGCTCGTGCAAGCACATTTCACCGCCTGCTAAAATCGAGAAAGCATCTTTCGGCGCTGTGGAGGTGCTGACTAACTCGTATAGGCCTGTTTAACAGCCGGGACGGTCCGACAAAGCCATTTTCACCACGGTGGTGGTCCTGTGAAGCACGTGCAGGCCTGTTTAAGTGCCAGGAAAGGCTGAGAATGCAGTTTTCAACGCTATTGAGGTCTTGTGAATCCAGTGCAGGCCTGTTTAAGTGCGAGTAAGGATCGAGAAAGCAGTTTTCATCACTGTGGTGGTGCTGAGTAACGCGTGCAAGCCTGTTTAAGTGCGGGGAAGGTCCAAGAAAGCCATGTTCACCACAGAGGAGTTCCTGTGAAGCACCTGCAGGCCTGTTTAAGAGTCAGGAAAGATCGCGAAAGCAGTTTTCATGACTGTGCAGTGGCTGAGTACCGCGTGCAAGCCTGTTTAAGCTCCGGGGAGGTCGGACAAACCCATTTCAACTAATATACAGGACTTGTGAAGCTCGTGCAAGCACATTTCAGTGTCAGGATAGATCGAGTAAGCAGTTTTCAACACTGTGGAGGTCTTGTGAAGCTCGTGCAAGCCTGTTTAATTGCTAGGAAAGATCGAGCAAGCAGTTTTCATCACTGTGGAGGTGCTGAGTAACTCGTGCAAGCCTGTTTAAGTGCCGGGAAGGTCAGACAAAGCCATTTCACCCACTGTAGAGGTCTTGTGAAGCTCGTGCAAGCACATTTCAGTGTCAGGAAAGATCGAGAAAGCAGTTTTCAACACAGTGGTGGTACTGAGTAACTCCTACAGGCCTGATTAAGTGCGGGGAAGGTCCAACGAAGCCATGTTCACCACAGTAGAAGTCCTGTGAAGCACGTGGAGGTCTGTTTAAATGCCAGGAATGACAGAGAAAGCAGTTTTCACAACTCTCGAAGTCTTGTGTAGTTCGTGCAAGCCTGTTTAAGTGCGAGGAAGGATCGACAAAGCAGTTTTAATGACTGTGGAGTGGCTGAGTAACGAGTACAAGGCTGTTTAAGTGCCTGGATGGTCAGACAAAGCCATTTCAACCTCTGTAGAGGACTTGTGAAGCTCGTGCAAACACATTTCAGAGCCAGCAAAGACCAAGAAAGCAGTTTTGGACGCAATGGAGGTGCTGAGTAACTCGTACTAGCCTGTTTAAGTGCAGGGACAAAGCCATTTTCACCACAGTGGAGGTCCTGTGAAGCACCTGCAGGCCTGTTTAAGCGCCACGACAGACGGAGAGTGCAGTTTTCACCACTCTGGAAGTCTTGTGAAGCTCGTGCAGGCCTGTTTAAGTGCGAGGAAAGATCGACAAAGCAGTTTTTATGCCTGTGGAGTGGCTGAGTAACGCGTACAAGGCAGTTTAAGTGCCTGGATAGTCAGACAAAGCCATTTCAACCACTGTAGAGGCCTTGTGAAGCTCGTGTAAACACATTTCAGAGCCATCAAAGATCAAGAAAGCAGTTTTGGTCGCAGTGGACGTACTGAGTAACTCGTACTGGCCTGTTTAAGTGCAGGGACAAAGCCATTTTCACCACAGTGGAGGTCCTATGAAGCACCTGTAGGCCTGTTTAAGGGCCACGAAAGACGGAGAATGCAGTTTTCACCACTCTGGAAGTCTTGTGAAGCTCGTGCAGGCCTGTTTAAGTGCCGGGAAGGTGAGACAAAGCTATTTCAACCACTGTAGAGGTCTTGTTAAGCTCGTGCAAGCACATTTCAGTGTCAGGAAAGATCGATAAAGCAGTTTTCAACACTCTGGAGGTGCTGAGTAACTCGTGCAGACCTGTTTAAGTGTCAGGAAGGTTCGATAAAGCCATTTTCACCACAGTGGAGGTCCTGTGAAGCACCTGCAGAATTGTTTAAGCGCTACGAAAGACGGAGAATGCAGTTTTCACCACTCTCGAAGTCTTGTGAAGCTCATGCAGGCCTATTTAAGTGCGACGAAAAATCGACAATGCAGTTTTTATGACTGTGGAGTGGCTGAGTAACGCGTACAAGGCTGTTTAAGTGCCTGGATGGTCAGACAAAGCCATTTCAACCACTGTAGAGGCCTTGTGAAGCTCGTGCAAACACATTTCAGAGCCAGCAATGATCAAGAAAGCAGTTTTGGACGCAGTGGAGGTGCTGAGTAACTCGTACTGGCCTGTTTAAGTGCAGGGACAAAGCCATTTTCACCACAGTGGAGGTCCTGTGAAGCACCTGCAGGCATGTTTAAGGGCCACGAAAGACGGAGAATGCAGTTTTCACCACTCTGGAAGTGTTATGAAGCTCGTGCAGGCCTGTTTAAGTGCGAGGAAAGATCGAGAAAGCGGTTTGCATCACTGCGGCGGTCGTGTAAGCCTGTTTAAGTGCCGGGAAGGACCGACAATGCCATTTCCACACCTATAGAAGTCTTGTGAAGCTCGTGCAAGCACATTTCAGTGTCAGGAAAGATCGACAAAGCAGTTTTTAACACTCTGGAGGTGCTGAGTAACTTCTACAGGCCTGTTTAAGTGCGGGGAAGGTCCAACAAAGCCATGTTCACCACAGTGGAGGTCCTGTGAAGCACGTGGAGGTCTGTTTAAGTGCCAGAAATGACAGAGAAAGCAGTTTTCACAACTCTGGAAGCCTTGTGTAGTTCGTGCAAGCCTGTTTAAGTGCGAGGAAGGATCGACAAAGCAGTTTATATGACTGTGGAGTGGCTGAGTAACGCGTACATGGCTGTTTAAGTGCCTGGATGGTCAGACAAAGCCATTTGAACCACTGTAGAGGCTTTGTGAAGCTCGTGCAAACACATTTCAGACCCATCAAAGATCAATAAAGCAGTTTTGGACGCAGTGGAGGTGCTGAGTAACTCGTACTGGCCTGTTTAAGTGCAGGGACAAAGCCATTTTCACCACAGTGGAGGTTGTGTGAAGCACCTGCAGGCCTGTTTAAGGGCCACAAAAGACGGAGAATGCAGTTTTCACCACTCTGGAAGCCTTGTGAAGCTCGTGCAGGCCTGTTTAAGTGCCGGGAAGGTCAGACAAAGCTATTTCAACCACTGTAGAGGTCTTGTTAAGCTCGTGCAAGCACATTTCAGTGTCAGGAAAGATCGATAAAGCAGTTTTCAACACTCTGGAGGTGCTGAGTAACTCGTGCAGACCTGTTTAAGTGTCAGGAATGTTCGATAAAGCCATTTTCACCACAGTGGAGGTCCTGTGAAGCACCTGCAGGCCTGTTTAATCGCTACGAAAGACGGAGAATGCAGTTTTCACCACTCTCGAAGTCTTGTGAAGCTCATGCAGGCCTGTTTAAGTGCGACGAAAGATCGACAAAACAGTTTTTATGACTGTGGAGTGGCTGAGTAACGCGTACAAGGCTGTTTAAGTGCCTGGATGGTCAGACAAAGCCATTTCAACCACTGTAGAGGCCTTGTGAAGCTCGTGCAAACACATTTCAGAGCCAGCAATGATCAAGAAAGCAGTTTTGGACGCAGTGGAGGTGCTGAGTAACTCGTACTGGCCTGTTTAAGTGCAGGGATAAAGCCATTTTCACCACAGTGGAGGTCCTGTGAAGCACCTGCAGGCCTGTTTAAGCGCCACGACAGACGGAGAATGCAGTTTTCACCACTCTGGAAGTCTTGTGAAGCTCGTGCAGGCCTGTTTAAGTGCGAGGAAAGATCGCGAAAGCAGTTTTTCAGGGAAGATCGAGAAAGCAGTTTTCAACACAGTGGTGGTGCTGAGTAACGCGTGAAAGCCTGTTTAAGTGCCGGGAAGGTCCGACAAACCATTTTAACCACTGTAGACGTCTTGTTAAGCTCGTGCAAGCACATTTCAGTGTCAGGAAAGATCGAGAAAGCAGTTTTCAACACTCTGGAGGTGCTGAGTAACTCGTGCAGACCTGTTTAAGTGTCAGGAAGGGCCGACAAAGTCATTTTAACCACTCTGGAGCTCCTGTGAAACTCGTGCAAGCCTGTTTAAGAGTCAGGTGTCATAGGGGATCCAACACCCCCGAGAATTCGGCACCCCCGAGCCAAATCCCCTAAGGATTTTGAAAGCCCCTCAGTACTTTTGGTATCCCCCACCGAACAGGGAATTTGGCATCTCCGTGCAAAGTTCCCTAGAGAATTTGGCATCCCCATGCAAAGATTCCATACTATTAATATATTAGCTTTCAAATCAATCACTTCTGTTATGGCACCTTATGTAACAATACAATACTACAATCACTTGAAACATTTATTACAGTTTCACTGTTCGCTTTCTGCTGGAAATTGCTGGAGACCGACAGACTTGAGGTGGTACCAGTCCCCACACAGGTACCGTTGGCTAGGTAGTCCTGTACTTCGTCGTAGTTCGTTAGCTCTTCACGCTCCGCCTCACCGTCCGACCGAACTTCAATCTCCGCTGCATAGTCCGCCATGATTCTGATTGTCGGTAAATGTGACATGTAGAGCACCACACGCTCTTCAAGTAGTCACGCAAGTTCACCATGACTGACACCTTTTGATAAGCTCAGCAATCCGATTCGTTGAGCTGTACCGTCGCGGGATGCCAAATTCCCCAAGGGGTACACTGCAGGGTGCCAGAATTCCTCAGCGTATTTCACTCGCGGGTTCCAAAATCCCTAGGGGATTTGGCTCGGGGGTGCCAAAAACAGGGGAAGCCAAATTCCCTATGACACAGGAAAGATCGCGAAAGCAGTTTTCATGACTGTGGAGTGGCTGAGTACCGCGTGCAAGCCTGTTTAAGTTCCGGGAGGTCGGACAAACCCATTTCAACTACTATACAGGACTTGTGAAGCTCGTGCAAGCACATTTCAGAGTCAGGAAAGATCGAGTAAGAAGTTTTCAACACTGTGGAGTTCTTGTGAAACTCGTGCAAGCCTGTTTAATTGCTAGGAAAGATCGAGAAAGCAGTTTTCATCACTGTGGAGTTGCTGAGTAAATCGTGCAAGCCTGTTTAAGTGCCGGGAAGGTCCGACAATGCCATTTCCACACCTGTAGAGGTCTTGTGAAGCTCGTACAAGCACATTTCAGTGTCAGGAAAGATCGAGAAAGCAATTTTCGATACTCTGGAAGTGCTGAGTAACTCCTACAGGCCTGTTTAAGTGCGGGAAGGTCCAACAAAGCCATGTTCACCACAGTGGAGGTCCTGTGAAGCACGTGGAGGTCTGTTTAAGTGCCAGGAATGACGGTGAAAGCAGTTTTCACACCTCTGGTAGCCTTGTGTAGTTCGTGCAAGCCTGTTTAAGTACGAGGAAGGATCGACAAAGCAGTTTTTATGACTGTGGAGTAGCTGAGTAACGCGTACAAGGCGGTTTATGTACCTGGATGGTCAGACAAAGCCATTTCAACCACTGTAGAGGCCTTGTAAAGCTCGTGCAAACACATTTCAGAGCCAGCAAAGATCAAGAAAGCAGTTTTGGACGCAGTGGAGGTGCTGAGTAACTCGTAGTGGTGCAGCAACGGTCCGAGAAATCCATTTTCACCACAGTGGAGGTCCTGTGAAGCACCTGCAGGCCTGTTTAAGCGCTACGACAGACGGAGAATGCAGTTTTCAACACTATGGAAGTCTTGTGAAGCTCGTTCAGGCCTGTTTAAGTGCGAGGAAAGATCGCGAAAGCAGTTTTCATCACTGTGGAGTGGCTGACTAACGCGTGCAAGCCTGTTTAAGTGCCTGGAAGGTCCGAGTAACCATTTTAACCACTGTAGAGGCCTTGTGAAGCTCGTGCAAGCACATTTGAGGGCCAGCAAAGATCGAGAAAGCATCTTTCGGCGCTGTGGAGGTGCTGAGTAACTCGTATAGGCCTGTTTAACTACCGGGACGGTCCGACAAAGCCATTTTCACCACAGTCGTGGTCCTGTGAAGCACGTGCAGGCCTGTTTAAAGGCCAGGAAAGGCGGAGAATGCAGTTTACAACGCTCTTGAGGTCTTGTGAAGCCCGTGCAGGCCTGTTTAAGTTCGAGGAGAGACCGAGAAAGCAGTTTTCATCACTGTGGAGTGGCTGACTAACGCGTTCAAGCCTGTTTGCGTGCAGGCAGGTACAGACAAAGCCATTTCACACACTGTAGCGGTCTTGTTAAGCTCGTGCAAGCACATTTCAGTGACAGGAAAGATCGAGAAAGCAGTTTTCAACACAGTGGAGGTGCTGAGTAACGCGTGCAAGCCTGTTTAAGTGCGGGGAAGGTCCAAGAAAGCCGTGTTCACCAGAGTGGAGGTCCTGTGAAGCACCTACAGGCCTGTTTAAGGGCCACGAAAGACGGAGAATGCAGTTTTCACCACTCTGGAAGTCTTGTGAAGCTCGTGCAGTCCTGTTTAAGTGCCGGGAAGGTCAGACAAAGCCATTTCAAGCACTGTAGAAGTCTTGTTAAGCTGGTGCAAGCACATTTCAGTGTCAGGAAAGATCGAGAAAGCAGTTTTCAACACACTGAAGGTGCTGAGTAACTCGTGCAGACCTGTTTAAGTGCCAGGAAGGCCCGACAAAGTCATTTTAACCACTCTGGAGCTCCTGTGAAGCTCGTGCAAGCCTGTTTAAGAGTCAGGAAATCTCGCGAAAGCAGTTTTCAACACAGTGGTGGTGCTGAGTAACGCGTGCATGCCTGTTTAAGTGCGGGGAAGGTCCAAGAAAGCCATGCTCACCACAGTGGAGGTCCTGTGAAACACCTGCTGGCCTGTTTAAGAGCCACGAAAGACGGAGAATGCAGTTTTCACCACTCTGGAAGTCTTGTGAAGCTCGTGCAGGCCTGTTTAAGTGCCGGGTAGGTCAGACAAAGCCATTTCAACCACTGTAGAGGTCTTGTTAAGCTCGTGCAAGCACATTTCAGTGTCAGGAAAGATCGAGATAGCAGTTTTCAACACTCTGAAGGTGCTGAGTAACTCGTGCAGACCTGTTTAAGTGTCAGGAAGGTCCGATAAAGTCATTTTAACCACTCTGCAAATCCTGTGAAGCTCGTGCAAGCCTGTTTAAGAGTCAGGAAAGATCGCGAAAGCGGTTTTCATGACTGTGGAGTGGCTGAGTACCGCGTACAAGCCTGTTTAAGTTCCGGGGAGGTCGGACAAACCCATTTCAACTACTATACAGGGCTTGTGAAGCTCGTGCAAGCACATTTCAGTGTCAGGATAGATCGAGTAAGCAGTTTTCAACACTGTGGAAGTCTTGTGAAGCTCGTGCAAGCCTGTTTAATTGCCAGGAAAGTTCGAGAAAGCAGTTTTCAACACAGTGGTGGTGCTGAGTAACTCGTACAGGCCTGTTTAAGTGCGGGGAAGGTTCAACGAAGCCATGTTCACCACACTAGAAGTCCTGTGAAGCACATGGAGGTCTGTTTACGTGCCAGGAATGACAGAGAAAGCAGTTTTCACAACTCTGGAAGTCTTGTGTAGTTCGTGCAAGCCTGTTTAAGTGCGAGGAAGGATAGATAAAGCAGTTTTAATGACTGTGGAGTGGCTGAGTAACGCGTACAAGGCAGTTTAAGTGCCTGGATGGTCATACAAAGCCATTTCAACCACTGTAGAGGCTTTGTGAAGCTCGTGCAAACACATTTCAGAGCCAGCAAAGATCAAGAAAGCAGTTTTGGACACAGTGGAGGTGCTGAGTAACTCGTACTGGCCTATTTAAGTGCAGGGACGGTCCGACAAAGCCATTTTCACCACAGTGGAGGTCCTGTGAAGCACCTGCAGGCCTGTTTAAGCGCCACGACAGACGGAGAATGCAGTTTTCACCACTCTGGAAGTCTTGTGAAGCTCGTGCAGTCCTGTTTAAGTTCCGGGAAGGTCAGACAAAGCCATTTCAACCACTGTAGAGGTCTTGTTAAGCTCGTGCAAGCACATTTCAGTGTCAGGAAAGATCGAGAAAGCAGTTTTCAACACTCTGGAGGTGCTGAGTAACTCCTGCAGAGCTTTTTAAGTGTCAGGAAGGTTCGACAAAGCAATTTTAACCACTGTGATGGAGCTCTTGTGACGCTCGTGCGAGCCTGTTTAAGGGTCAGGAAAGATCGCGAAAGCAGTTTTCGTGACTGTGGAGTGTCTGAGCACCGCGTGCAGGCTTGTTTAAGTTCCGGGGAGGTGGGACAAACCCATTTCAACTACTATGCAGGACTTGTGAAGCTCGTGCAAGCACATTTCAGTGTCAGGATAGATCGAGTAAGCAGTTTTCAACACTGTGGAAGTCTTGTGAAACTCGTGCAAGCCTGTTTAATTGCCAAGAAAAATCGAGAAACAGTTTCCATCACTGTGGAGTTGCTGAGTAACTTGTGCAAGCCTGTTTAAGTGTCGGGAAGGTCCGACAATGCCATTTCCACACTTGTAGAGGTCTTGTGATGCTTGTGCAAGCACATTTCAGTGTCAGGAAAGATCGAGAAAGCAGTTTTCAACACTCTGGAGGTGGTGAGTAACTCCTACAGGCCTGTTTAAGTGCGGGGAAAGTCCAACAAAGCCATGTTCACCACAGTGGAGGTCCTGTGAAGCACGCGGAGGTCTGTTTAAGTGCCAGGAATGGCGGTGAAAGCAGTTTTCACACCTCTGGTAGCCTTGTGTAGTTCGTGCAAGCCTGTTTAAGTACGAGGAAGGATCGACAAAGCAGTTTTTATGACTGTGGAGTAGCTGAGTAACGCGTACAAGGCGGTTTATGTACCTGGATGGTCAGACAAAGCCATTTCAACCACTGTAGAGGCCTTGTGAAGCTCGTGCAAACACATTTCAGAGCCAGCAAAGATCAAGAAAGCAGTTTTGGACGCAGTGGAGGTGCTGAGTAACTCGTACTGGCCTGTTTAAGTGCAGGGACAAAGCCATTTTCACCACAGTGGAGGTCCTGTGAAGCACCTGCAGGCCTGTTTAAGCGCCACGACAGACGGAGAATGCAGTTTTCACCACTCTGGAAGTCTTGTGAAGCTCGTGCAGGCCTGTTTAAGTGCGAGGAAAGATCGAGAAAGCAGTTTTCATAACTGTTGAGTGGCTGACTAACGCGTGCAAGCCTGTTTAAGTGCCGGGAAGGTCAGACAAAGCCATTTCACCCACTGTAGTGGTCTTGTGAAGCTCGTGCAAGCACACTTCAGTGTCAGGAAAGATCGAGAAAGCAGTTTTCAACACAGTGGTGGTGCTGAGTAACGCGTGCAAGCCTGTTTAAGTGCCGGGAAGTTCCGTGTAACCATTTTAACCATTGTAGAGGCGTTGTGAAGCTCGTGCAAGCACATTTGAGAGCCAGCAAAGATCGAGAAAGCATCTTTCGGCGCTGTGGAGGTGCTGAGTAACTCGTATAGGCCTGTTTAACTGCCGGGACGGTCCGACAAAGCCATTTTCACCACAGTGGTGGTCCTGTAAACCACGTGCAGGCCTGTTTAAGTGCCAGGAAAGGCGGAGAATGCAGTTTTCAACGCTCCTGAGGTCTTGTGAAGCTGGTGCAGGCCTGTTTAAGTGCGAGGAAAGATCGAGAAAGCAGTTTTCATCACTGTGGGATGGCTGACTAACGCGTGCACACCTGTTTAAGTGCCGGGAAAGTCAGAGAATGCCATTTCCACACCTGTAGAGGTCTTGTGAAGCTCGTACAAGCACATTTCAGTGTGAGGAAAGATCGAGAAAGCAGTTTTCAATACTCTGGAGGTGCTGAGTAACTCCTACAGGCCTGTTTAAGTGCGGGGAAGGTCCAACAAAGCCATGTTCACCACAGTAGAGGTCCTGTGAAGCACGTGGAGGTCTGTTTAAGTGACAGGAATGACAGAGAAAGCAGTTTTCACAACTCTGGAAGTCTTGTGTAGTTCGTGCAAGCCTGTTTAAGTACGAGGAAGGATCGAGAAAGCAGTTTTTATGACTGTGGAGTGGCTGAGTAACGCGTACCAGGCTGTTTAAGTGCCTGGATGGTCAGACAAAGCCATTTCAACCACTGTAGAGGCCTTGTGAAGCTCGTGCAAACACATTTCAGAGCCAGCAAAGATCAAGAAAGCAGTTTTGGACACAGTGGAGGTGCTGAGTAACTCGTACTGGCCTGGTTAAGTGCAGGGACGGTCCGACAAAGCCATTTTCACCACTGTGGAGGTCCTGTGAAGCACTTGCAGGCCTGTTTAAGGGCCACGAAAGACGGAGAATGCAGTTTTCACCACTCTGGAAGTCTTGTGAAGCTCGTGCAGGCCTGCTTAAGTGCGAGGAATGATCGAGAAAGCGATTTTCATCACTGTGGCGGTGCTGAGTAACTCGTGCAAGCCTGTTTAAATGTCGGGAAGGACCGACAATGCCATTTCCACACCTGTAGAGGTGTAGTGAAGCTCCTACCAGCACATTTCTGTGTCAAGAAAGTTCGAAAAAGCAGTTTTCAACACTCTGGAGTGCTGATGAGCTCGTACAGGCCTGTTTAAGTGCGGGGAAGGTCCAACAAAGCCATGTTCACCACAGTGGAGGTCCTGTGATGCACGTGGAGGTCTGTTTAATATTCTGAATGTAGAGGCAGAGTGGAGTTGATTGTACCTAGTTTGTCCTATTTGAAGTAGTTTTGGTCTCGTAGGTTTGAAAAAGCTAAAGAGATTGACCATTGAGTTGATATTCGGTTGGGTGTAAAGTAGATTTTCCCATTCTAGTGCAGCACAGAGTGTACCCGAGTCACAAACCAATTTGATATTCTGAATGTACAGGTAGAGTGGAGTTGATTGATACCTAGTTTGTCCTATTTGAAGTAGTTTTGGTCTCGTAGGTTTGTAAAAGCTAAGGCGATTGACCATCGAGTTGATATTCGGTTGGGTGTAAAGTAGATTTTCCCGTTCCAGTCCAGCACAGAGTGTACCTGAATTATAAGCTGCTCTTGGATTACCTTCTGTTTAGTGATTGTCGCCCATGGTTTTATTTACTCTGAAGCTAGGCCTGAGTTGACCGAGCTGGAGGTCACTTTTGTCAAATAATTGACCAATCAGTGAATCCTAAAATGTGGTTGGTCGGTTTATGATCCCTACCTGCAGTTTCTATATAATGTATCTGTTTATTCATCTTTAGTAATGAGTGTTTCCCGTTACAGGACCAAATGGGCAAAGGTAGACAACCTGGGTGTTGTCTATAAAAGCCTGAAGGTGCTGTCATCATGGAGATTGGACAGAGTTTATTTAGAGCCATGTTTTTTTTATGTATGTTCAGTTCATGTCAACATTTGATAATTCTGTCATGCATTGGCTAAACTCTGGGCTGAAGCATGTGTTCTGGGATGGCTGCACAGTCAGTGAGTGCATGGAGATGCTCCCCAGCAAGTCAGCTCCACCTATTCATGCTGCGCGTGCGCAATTGTTTGAACTTTGACCTTGAGCGCACTCGCGCTCGAAGTGTGATACTTTTGAAAATGAAGCGGGAGTGAAGGAAGGTGTGCCACGCAACTCTGTCTGTATAGGACAACGGTGAGCAGTGTTTGTCGCAAAATTTCTCTTGCTAGTACGTAGAAAGGCGGTAAATATGTCAGAATAGTATACAGTCACTTGTAGTGACGTATTCTCGTATGCTGTATATAAAAGCTCTTAAAAACACTCTTCGAGGTGTGGCTTTTGATTTCTGTTTTAGTACCTGTGGTGCTGGACTTTTGATGTCATCTCCCTCCTTGTATATACAAAGCTAGATGGAGGTGAGCCTGGGGTATTGTTACAATGATATAACTTTGAATTCCTCCTGTCATTCGTCATTACTCCCACACTCAGACTGTGTATCACGGAACAAGAGCAAAGCAGGTACAGTACACTTTAACACACATACATACATACATACATAAGTACACCTCCTATCTTTCTGTCTGACAGTGTACCCTCAACTTTTCTGTCGAGTCTATATCAAAGAGCGAGAGCCAGTGAAAAATTAAAGGTACAGTTCCTTGTCTCATAGTGCACCCTCATTTTTTTGTCCCATAGTCCAACCGCGTTCTTTCTGTCCCATAGTAAACTTCCACCTTCTTTCTGTTCCATAGTGTACCCTCATCCTACTTTCTGTTTCATGGTACACTTCCTCCCTCTTTGATATTGTTCTCTCCCCACGCACGTACATGAAACTAAATGGAAGCCAGCCTGATGTATTGTCACAGTGATACATTCTTCCTCACCACTTTTACATCCAGCGTCTATCACAGAACAGAAGCCAAGTGAAGAATTAGAGGTACAGTTCTTTCTCTCTCATAGTGCACCCTTGTCCTTTCTGTCCCATAACTGTACCCACATTCTTTGCATGATATTCTTACCCCTCGTATATACACACTGGGTAGATGAAGGCCAGCCTGGTGTATTATGTACAGTGATAACCTCTTTCTTTCATATTTCCTTGCTACTCCCACGTTCAGAGTCAAACCCGGAACATGAGTCAAACAAAGAATTAGAGGTAGATGTTCCTTCCTCGTTTATCTTCTCTTGGCTTCCCTCCTCTGCATGCACACACTCACACAGACATAGAACAATAAATAAGTGAAGAAGTAGAGGTACAGCACATGTATACTTATACACACACGTAAACTTGTTTTTTTTTGTTTCTCCACTATAGACAATGCATTTGTACCCTACTCTCTCCTTTCCCAGAGCCCATACACTTTCCCTTTTATTTCTGCCCAATAATATACTATGATCATGTATTTATGCTGTCATGTTTCCCCACACATGCAGATATGTATGCTGCAGAAGTACAGAAGCAAGAAGTGACTTCATACTTGAACTAAGTAGATGCTATATACTCTACTTGCTTTTGCTGTCAGTGTATTTCTTTATGTGCATTATAATCTGTTTTGCCACAATAATGTCATTCAACAGCAAGGACAAGCTGAATGTACCATGCATGGATTATACTGCTATAAGCAGCATGATAATCACACCAATTTATGGATGAAAATCATACTATCTACTGGTATAATGATCACACCGTTTTTGGTATGATTATCTGGTATGAAATTCATACCTTTTTTGGTATGCTCAGTGTAAAAAGCGAAATCATACCTATTTTGGTATGAACTTCATACCGTTGTTTTTGCTGTGTAGGAGTTACTCAGCACCTCCAGAGTATTGAAAACTGCTTTCTCGATCTTTCCTGACACTGAAATGTGCTTGCACGAGCTTCACAAGACCTCTACAGGTGTGGAAATGGCATTGTCGGATCTTCCCGGCCCTTAAACAGGCTTGCACGAGTTACTCAGCACAGCCACAGTGATGAAAACCGCTTTCTCGATCTTTCCTGGCACTTAAACAGGCCTGCACGAGCTTCACAAGACTTCCAGAGTGGTGAAAACTGCATTCTCCGTCTTTCGTGGGCCTTAAACAGGCCTGCAGGTGCTTCACAGGACCTCCACTGTGGTGAAAATGGCTTAGTCGGACAGTCCCTGCACTTAAATAGGCCAGTACGAGTTACTCAGCACTTCTACTGCGTCCAAAACTGTTTTGTTGATCATTGCTGGCTCTGAAATGTGTTTTCACGGTATTTACAAGGCCTCTACAGTGGTTGAAATGGCTTTGTCTGACCATCCAGGCACTTAAACAGCCTTGTACGCGTTGCTCAGCCACTCCACAGTCATGAAAACTGCTTTGTCGATCCTTCCTCGCACTTAAACAGGCTTGCACGAACTACGTAAAACTTCCAGAGGTGTTAAAACTGCTTTCTCAGTCATTTCTGGCACTTAAACAGACCTCCACGTGCTTCACAGGACCTCTACTCTGGTGAACATGGCTTTGTTGGACCTTCCCCGCACTTAAACAGGCCTGTAGGAGTTACTCAGCACCTCCAGAGTATTGAAAACTGCTTTCTCGATCTTTCCTGACACTGAAATGTGCTTGCACGAGTTTAACAAGACCTCTACAGTGGTTGAAATGGCTTTAGCTGACCATCCAGGCACTTTAACAGCCTTGTGCGCGTTAATCAGCCACTCCGCAATCATGAAAACTGCTTTGTCGATCCTTCCTCGCACTTATACTGGCTTGCACGAACTACACAAGGCTTCCAGACTTGTGAAAACTGCTTTCTCTGTCATTCCTGGCACTTAAACAGACCTCCACGTGCTTCACAGTACCTCCACTGTGGTGAACATGGCTTTGTTGGACCTTCCCCGCACTTAAACAGGCCTGTACGAGTTACTCAGCACTCCAGAGTGTTGAAAACTGCTTTCTCGATCTTTCCTGACACTGAAATGTGCTTGCACGAGCTTCACAAGATCTCTACAGGTGTGGAAATGGCATTGTCGGACCTTCCCGGCACTTAAACAGGCTTGCACGAGTTACTCAGCACCGCCACAGTGATGAAAACCGCTTTCTCGATCTTTCCTCGCACGGACTGCACGAGCTTCACAAGACTTCCAGAGTGGTGAAAACTGCATTCTCCGTCTTTCGTGGCGCTTAAACACACCTGCAGGTGCTTCACAGGACCTCCACTGAGGTGAAAATGGCTTTGTCGGACCGTCCCTGCACATAAACAGGCCAGTACGAGTTACTCAGCACCTCCACTGCGTCCAAAACTGCTTTCTTGTTCTTTGCTGGTTCTGAAATGTGTTTGCACGAGCTTCACAAGGCCTCTACAGTGGTTGAAATGGCTTTGTCTGACCATCCAGGCACTTAAACAGCCTTGTACGTCTTATTCAGCCACTCCACAGTCATTAAAACTGCTTTGTCGATCCTTCCTCGCACTTAAACAGGCTTGCACGAACTACACAAGACTTCCAGAGTTCTGAAAACTGCTTTCTCTGTCATTCCTGGCACTTAAACCGACCTCCACGTGCTTCACAGGACCTCTACTCTGGTGAACATGGATTTGGTGGACCTTCCCCGCACTTAAACAGGCCTGTACGAGTTACTCAGAACCTCCAGAGTATTGAAAACTGCTTTCTCGACCATTCCTGACACTGAAATGTGCTTGTACGAGCTTCACAAGACCTCTACAGGTGTGGAAATGGCATTGATCGGACCTTCACGGCACTTAAACAGGCTTGCACGTGTTAGTCAGCAACTCCACAGTGATGAAAACTGCTTTCTCGATCTTTCCTGGCAATTAAACAGCCTTGCATGAGCTTTACAAGTCATGTATAGTAGTTGAAATGGGTTTGTCCCACCTCCCCGCAACTTAAACCGGCTTGCACGCGGTACTCAGCCACTCCACAGTCATTAAAACTGATTTCGCGATATTTCCTGACACTTAAACAGGTCTGGACGAGTTACTCAGCACCTTCGGAGTGTTGAAAACTGCTTTCTAGATCTTTCCTGACACTGAAATGTGCTTGCACGAGCTTAACAAGGCCTCTACAGTGGTTGAAATGGTTTTGTCTGACAATCAAAGCACTTAAACAGCCTTGTACGCGTTACTCAGCCACTCCACAGTCATTAAAACTGTTTTGTCCATCCTTCCTCGCACTTAAACAGGCTTGCACGAACTACACAAGACTTCCAGAGTTGTGAAAACTGCTTTCTCAGTCATTCCTGGCACTTAAACAGATCTCCACGTGCTTCACAGGACCTCTACTCTGGTGAACATGGCTTTGTTGGACCTTCCCCGCACTTAAACAGGCCTGTAGGAGTTACTCAGCACCTCCAGAGTATTGAAAACTGCTTTCTCGATCTTTCCTGACATTGAAATGTGCTTGCACCAGCTTCACAAGACCTCTACAGTGGGTGAAATGGCTATGTCTGACCTTCCCGGCACTTAAACAGCCTTGTACGCGTTACTCAGCCACTCCACAGTCATAAAAATTGCTTTGTCGATCCTTCCTCGCACTTAAACTGGCTTGCACGAACTACACAAGGCTTGCAGACTTGTGAAAACTGCTTTCTCTGTCATTCCTGGCACTTAAACAGACCTCCACATGCTTCAAAGGACCTCCACTGTGGTGAACATGGCTTTGTTGGACCTTCCCCGCACTTAAACAGGCCTGTACGAGTTACTCAGAACCTCCAGAGTGTTGAAAACTGCTTTCTCGATCTTTCCTGACACTGAAATGTGCTTGCACGAGCTTCACAAGACCTCTACAGGTGTGGAAATGGCATTGTCTGACCTTCCCGGCACTTAAACCGGTTTGCACGAGTTACTCAGCGCCGCCACAGTGATGAAAACCGCTTTCTCGATCTTTCCTCGCACGGACTGCACGAGCTTCACAAGACTTCCAGAGTGGTGAAAACTGCATTCTCCGTCTTTCGTGGCGCTTAAACAGGCCTGCAGGTGCTTCACAGGACCTCCACTGTGGTGAAAATGGCTTTGTCGGACCGTCCCTGCAAATAAACAGGCCAGTACGAGTTACTCAGCACCTCCACTGCGTCCAAAACTGCTTTCTTGTTCTTTGCTGGTTCTGAAATGTGTTTGCACGAGCTTCACAAGGCCTCTACAGTGGTTGAAATGGCTTTGTCTGACCATCCAGGCACTTAAACAGCCTTGTACTTCTTATTCAGCCACTCCACAGTCATTAAAACTGCTTTGTCGATCCTTCCTCGCACTTAAACAGGCTTGCACGAACTACACAAGACTTCCAGAGTTGTAAAAACTGCTTTCTCTGTCATTCCTGGCACTTAAACAGACCTCCACGTGCTTCACAGGACCTCTACTCAGGTGAACATGGATTTGGCGGACCTTCCCCGCACTTAAACAGGCCTGTACGAGTTACTCAGCACCTCCAGTGTATTGAAAACTGCTTTCTCGACCTTTCTTGACACTGAAATGTGCTTGTACGAGCTTCACAAGACCTCTACAGGTGTGGAAATGGCATTGATCGGACCTTCACGGCACTTAAACAGGCTTGCACGTGTTAGTCAGCAACTCCACAGTGATGAAAACTGCTTTCTCGATCTTTCCTGGCAATTAAACAGGCCTGCATGAGCTTCACAAGACTTTCAGAGTGGTGAAAACTGCATTCTCCGTCTTTCGTGGCCCTTAAACAGGCCTGCAGGTGCTTCACAGGACCTCCACTGTGGTGAAAATGGCTTAGTCGGACCATCCCTCCACTTAAATAGGCCAGTACGAGTTACTCAGCACCTCCACTGCGTCCAAAACTGCTTTCTTGATCTTTGCTGGCTCTGAAATGTGTTTGCACGAGATTTACAAGGCCTCTACAGTGGTTGAATTGGCTTTGTCTGACCATCCAGGCACTTAAACAGCCTTGTACGCCTTTCTCAGCCACTCCACAGTCATGAAAACTGCTTTGTCGATCCTTCCTCGCACTTAAACAGGCTTCCACGAATTACGTAAGAATTCCAGAGGTGTTAAAACTGCTTTCTCAGTCATTCCTGACACTTAAACAGACCTCCACGTGCTTCACAGGACCTCTACTCTGGTGAACATGGCTTTGTTGGACCTTCCCCGCACTTAAACAGGCCTGTAGGAGTTACTCAGCACCTCCAGAGTATTGAAAACTGCTTTCTCGATCTTTCCTGACCCTGAAATGTGCTTGCACGAGCTTCACAAGACCTCTACAGGTGTGGAAATGGCATTGTCGGACCTTCCCGGCACTTAAACAGGCTTGCACGAGTTACTCAGCAACTCCACAGTGATGAAAACAGCTTTCTCGATCTTTCCTGGCAATTAAACAGGCTTTCACGAGCTTCACAGGACCTCCACAGTGTTGAAAACTGCTTACTCGATCTATCCTGACACTGAAATGTGCTTGCACGAGCTTAACAAGACCTGTATAGTAGTTGAAATGGGTTTGTCCGACCTCCCCGGAACTTAAACAGGCTTGCACGCGGTACTCAGCCACTCCACAGTCATGAAAACCGCTTTCGCGATCTTTCCTCGCACGGACTGCACGAGCTTCACAAGACTTCCAGAGTGGTGAAAACTGCATTCTCCGTCTTTCGTGGCGCTTAAACACACCTGCAGGTGCTTCACAGGACCTCCACTGAGGTGAAAATGGCTTTGTCGGACCGTCCCTGCACATAAACAGGCCAGTACGAGTTACTCAGCACCTCCACTGCGTCCAAAACTGCTTTCTTGTTCTTTGCTGGTTCTGAAATGTGTTTGCACGAGCTTCACAAGGCCTCTACGCTTCACAAGGTGTGGAAATGGCATTGATCGGACCTTCACGGCACTTAAACAGGCTTGCACGTGTTAGTCAGCAACTCCACAGTGATGAAAACTGCTTTCTCGATCTTTCCTGGCAATTAAACAGCCTTGCATGAGCTTCACAAGTCATGTATAGTAGTTGAAATGGGTTTGTCCCACCTCCCCGCAACTTAAACCGGCTTGCACGCGGTACTCAGCCACTCCACAGTCATTAAAACTGATTTCGCGATATTTCCTGACACTTAAACAGGTCTGCACGAGTTACTCAGCACCTTCGGAGTGTTGAAAACTGCTTTCTAGATCTTTCCTGACACTGAAATGTGCTTGCACGAGCTTAACAAGGCCTCTACAGTGGTTGAAATGGTTTTGTCTGACAATCAAAGCACTTAAACAGCCTTGTACGCGTTACTCAGCCACTCCACAGTCATTAAAACTGTTTTGTCAATCCTTCCTCGCACTTAAACAGGCCTGTACGAGTTACTCAGAACCTCCAGAGTGTTGAAAACTGCTTTCTCGATCTTTCCTGACACTGAAATGTGCTTGCACGAGCTTCACAAGACCTCTACAGGTGTGGAAATGGCATTGTCTGACCTTACCGGCACTTAAACCGGTTTGCACGAGTTACTCAGCGCCGCCACAGTGATGAAAACCGCTTTCTCGATCTTTCCTCGCACGGACTGCACGAGCTTCACAAGACTTCCAGAGTGGTGAAAACTGCATTCTCCGTCTTTCGTGGCGCTTAAACAGGCCTGCAGGTGCTTCACAGGACCTCCACTGTGGTGAAAATGGCTTTGTCGGACCGTCCCTGCAAATAAACAGGCCAGTACGAGTTACTCAGCACCTCCACTGCGTCCAAAACTGCTTTCTTGTTCTTTGCTGGTTCTGAAATGTGTTTGCACGAGCTTCACAAGGCCTCTACAGTGGTTGAAATGGCTTTGTCTGACCATCCAGGCACTTAAACAGCCTTGTACGTCTTATTCAGCCACTCCACAGTCATTAAAACTGCTTTGTCGATCCTTCCTCGCACTTAAACAGGCTTGCACGAACTACACAAGACTTCCAGAGTTGTAAAAACTGCTTTCTCTGTCATTCCTGGCACTTAAACAGACCTCCACGTGCTTCACAGGACCTCTACTCAGGTGAACATGGATTTGGCGGACCTTCCCCGCACTTAAACAGGCCTGTACGAGTTACTCAGCACCTCCAGAGTATTGAAAACTGCTTTCTCGACCTTTCTTGACACTGAAATGTGCTTGTACGAGCTTCACAAGACCTCTACAGGTGTGGAAATGGCATTGATCGGACCTTCACGGCACTTAAACAGGCTTGCACGTGTTAGTCAGCAACTCCACAGTGATGAAAACTGCTTTCTCGATCTTTCCTGGCAATTAAACAGGCCTGCACGAGCTTCACAAGACTTCCAGAGTGGTGAAAACTGCATTCTCCGTCTTTCGTGGCCCTTAAACAGGCCTGCAGGTGCTTCACAGGACCTCCACTGTGGTGAAAATGGCTTAGTCGGACCATCCCTCCACTTAAATAGGCCAGTACGAGTTACTCAGCACCTCCACTGCGTCCAAAACTGCTTTCTTGATCTTTGCTGGCTCTGAAATGTGTTTGCACGAGATTTACAAGGCCTCCACAGTGGTTGAATTGGCTTTGTCTGACCATCCAGGCACTTAAACAGCCTTGTACGCCTTTCTCAGCCACTCCACAGTCATGAAAACTGCTTTGTCGATCCTCCCTAGCACTTAAACAGGCTTCCACGAATTACATAAGAATTCCAGAGGTGTTAAAACTGCTTTCTCAGTCATTCCTGGCACTTAAACAGACCTCCACGTGCTTCACAGGACCTCTACTCTGGTGAACATGGCTTTGTTGGACCTTCCCCGCACTTAAACAGGCCTGTAGGAGTTACTCAGCACCTCCAGAGTATTGAAAACTGCTTTCTCGATCTTTCCTGACCCTGAAATGTGCTTGCACGAGCTTCACAAGACCTCTACAGGTGTGGAAATGGCATTGTCGGACCTTCCCGGCACTTAAACAGGCTTGCACGAGTTACTCAGCAACTCCACAGTGATGAAAACAGCTTTCTCGATCTTTCCTGGCAATTAAACAGGCTTTCACGAGCTTCACAGGACCTCCACAGTGTTGAAAACTGCTTACTCGATCTATCCTGACACTGAAATGTGCTTGCACGAGCTTAACAAGACCTGTATAGTAGTTGAAATGGGTTTGTCCGACCTCCCCGGAACTTAAACAGGCTTGCACGCGGTACTCAGCCACTCCACAGTCATGAAAACCGCTTTCGCGATCTTTCCTGACCCTTGAACAGGCTTGCACGAGCTTCACATGAGCTCCAGAGTGGTTAAAATGGCTATGTCGGACCTTCTTGACACTTAAACAGGTCTGCACGAGTTACTCAGCACCTCCAGAGTGTTGAAAACTGCTTTCTCGATCTTTCCTGACACTGAAATGTGCTTCCACGAGCTTAACAAGACCTCTACAGTGGTTGACATGGCTTAGTCTGACCTTCCCGGCACTTAAACAGGCCTGCACGAGCTTCACAAGACTTCCAGAGTGGTGAAAACTGCATTCTCCGTCTTCCGTGGCCCTTAAACTCGGCTGCAAGTGCTTCACAGGACCTCCTCTGTGGTGAACATGGATTTGTTGGACCTTCCCCGCGCTTAAACAGGCCTGTAGGAGTTACTCAGCACTACCAGAGTATTGAAAACTACTTTCTCGACCTTTCCTGACACTGAAATGTGCTTGCACGAGCTTCACAAGACCTCTACAGTGGGTGAAATGGCTATGTCTGACCTTCCCGGCACTTAAACAGCCTTGTACGGGTTACTCAGCCACTCCACAGTCATAAAAACCGCTTTGTCGATCCTTCCTCGCACTCAAACAGACTTGCACGATCTAGACAAGGCTTCCAGACTTGTGAAAACTGCTTTCTCTGTCATTCCTGGCACTTAAACAGACCTCCACGTGCTTCACAGGACCTCCACTGTGGAGAACATGGCTTCGTTGGACCTTCCCCGCACTTAAACAGGCCTGTACGAGTTACTCAGCACCTCTAGAGTGTTGAAAACTGCTTTCTCGATCTTTCCTGACACTCAAATGTGTTTGCACGAGCTTCACAAGACCTATACAGGTGTGGAAATGGCATTGTCGGACCTTCCCGGCACTTAAACAGGCTTGCACGAGTTACTCAGCACCGCCACAGTGATGAAAACCGCTTTCTCGATCTTTCCTCGCACTTAAACAGGACTGCACGAGCTTCACAAGACTTCCAGAGTGGTGAAAACTGCATTCTCCGTCTTTCGTGGCGCTTAAACAGGCCTGAAGGTGCTTCACAGGACCTCCACTGTGGTGAAAATGGCATTGTCGGACCGTCCCTGCACATAAACAGGCAAGTACGAGTTACTCAGCACCTCCACTGCGTCCAAAACTGCTTTCTTGTTCTTTGCTGGTTCTGAAATGTATTTGCACGAGCTTCACAAGGTCTCTACAGTGGTTGAAATGGCTTTGTCTGACAATCCAGGCACTTAAACAGCCTAGTACGCGTTACTCAGCCACTCCACAGTCATGAAAACTGCTTTGTCGATCCTTCCTCGCACTTAAACAGGCTTGCACGAACTACACAAGACTTCCAGAGTTCATTCCTGGCACTTAAACACACCTCAACGTGCTTCACAGGACCTCTACTCTGGTGAACATGGATTTGTTGGACCTTCCCCGCACTTAAACAGGCCTGTAGGAGTTACTCAGCACCTCCAGGGTATTGAAAACTGCTTTCTCGACCTTTCCTGACACTGAAATGTGCTTGTACGAGCTTTACAAGACCTCTACAGGTGTGGAAATGGCATTGATCGGACCTTCACGGCACTTAAACAGGCTTGCACGTGTTAGTCAGCATTTCCACAGTGATGAAAACTGATTTCTCGATCTTTCCTGGCAATTAAACAGGCTTGCACGAGCTTAACAAGTCCTGTATAGTAGTTGAAATGGGTTTGTCCGACCTCCCCGCAACTTAAACCGGCTTGCACGCGGTACTCAGCCACTCCACAGTCATGAAAACTGATTTCGCGATATTTCCTGACTCTTAAACAGGCTTGCACGAGATCACAGGAGCTCCAGAGTGGTTAAAATGGCTTTGTCGGACCTTCCTGACACTTAAACAGGTCTGCACGAGTTACTCAGCACCTTCGGAGTGTTGAAAACTGCTTTCTCGATCTTTCCTGACACTGAAATGTGTTTGCACGAGCTTAACAAGGCCTCTACAGTGGTTGAAATGGTTTTGTCTGACAATCCAAGCACTTAAACAGCCTTGTACGCGTTACTCAGCCACTCCACAGTCATTAAAACTGTTTTGTCAATCCTTCCTCGCACTTAAACAGGCTTGCACGAACTACACAAGACTTCCAGAGTTGTGAAAACTGCTTTCTCTGTCATTCCTGGCACTTAAACAGATCTCCACGTGATTCACAGGACCTCTACTCTGGTGAACATGGCTTTGTTGGACCTTCCCCGCACTTAAACAGGCCTGTAGGAGTTACTCAGCACCTCCAGAGTATTGAAAACTGCTTTCTCGATCTTTCCTGACACTGAAATGTGCTTGCACGAGCTTCACAAGACCTCTACAGGTGTGGAAATGGCATTGTCGGACCTTCCCGGCACTTAAACAGGCTTGCACGAGTTACTCAGCACCGCCACAGTGATGAAAACCGCTTTCTCGATCTTTCCTCGCACGGACTTCACGAGCTTCACAAGACTTCCAGAGTGGTGAAAACTGCATTCTCCGTCTTTCGTGGCGCTTAAACACACCTGCAGGTGCTTCACAGGACCTCCACTGTGGTGAAAATGGCTTTGTCGGACCGTCCCTGCACATAAACAGGCCAATACGAGTTACTCAGCACCTCCACTGCGTCCAAAACTGCTTTGTTATTCTTTGCTGGTTCTGAAATGTGTGTGAACAAGCTTCACAAGGCCTCTACAGTGGTTGAAATGGCTTTGTCTGACCATCCAGGCACTTAAACAGCCTTGTACGCCTTTCTCAGCCACTCCACAGTCATGAAAACTGCTTTGTCGATCCTTCCTCGCACTTAAACAGGCTTGCACGAATTACGTAAGATTTCCAGCGGTGTTAAAACTGCTTTCTCAGTCATTCCTGGCACTTAAACCGACCTCCACGTGCTTCACAGGACCTCTACTCTGGTGAACATGGCTTGGTTGGACCTTCCCCGCACTTAAACAGGCCTGTAGGAGTTACTCAGCACCTCCAGAGTATTGAAAACTGCTTTCTCGATCTTTCCTGGCACTGAATTGTGCTTGCACGACCTTCACAAGACCTCTACAGGTGAGGAAATGGCATTGTCGGACCTTCTCGGCACTTAAACAGGCTTGCACGAGTTACTCAGCCTCTCCACAGTCATTAAAACTGTTTTGTCAATCCTTCCTCGCACTTAAACAGGCTTGCGCGAACTACACAAGACTTCCAGGAGTTGTGAAAACTGCTTTCTCTGTCATTGCTGGCAATTAAACAGACTTCCACGTGCTTCACAGGTCCTCCACTCTGGTGAACATGGCTTTGTTTGACCTTCCCCGCACTTAAACAGGCCTGAAGGAGTTACTCAGCACCTCCAGAGTATTGAAAACTGCTTTCTCGATCTTTCCTGACACTGAAATGTGCTTGCACGAGCTCAACAAGACCTCTACAGTGCTTGAAATGGCTTTCTCTGACCATCCAAGCACTTTAACAGCCTTGTGCGCGTTACTCAGCCACTCCGCAGTCATGAAAACTGCTTTGTCGATCCTTCCTCGCACTTAAACAGGCTTGCACGAACTACATAAGACTTCCAGAGGTGTTAAAACTGCTTTCTCAGTCATTCCTCGCACTTAAACAGGCTTGCACGAACTACATAAGACTTCCAGAGGTGTTAAAACTGCATTCTCAGTCATTCCTGGCACTTAAACAGACCTCCACGTGCTTCACAGGACCTCTACTCTGGTGAACATGGCTTTGTTTGACTTTCCCCGCACTTAAACAGGCCTGTAGGAGTTATTCAGCACCTTCAGAGTATTGAAAACTGCTTTCTCGATCTTTCCTGACACTGAAATGTGCTTGCACGAGCTTCACAAGACCTCTACAGGTGTGGAAATAGCATTGTCGGACCTTCCCGGCACTTAAACAGGCTTGCACGAGTTACTCAGCAACTCCACAGTGATGAAAACAGCTTTCTCGATCTTTCCTGGCAATTAAAGAGGCTTTCACGAGCTTCGTAGGGCCTGCACAGTGTTGAAAACTGCTTACTCGATCTATTCTGACACTGAAATGTGCTTGCACGAGCTTCACAAGTCCTGTATAGTAGTTGAAATGGGTTTGTCCGACCTCCCCGGAACTTAAACAGGCTTGCACGCGGTACTCAGCCACTCCACAGTCATGAAAACCGCTTTCGCGATCATTCCTGACCCTTGAACAGGCTTGCACGAGCTTCACAGGAGCTCCAGAGTGGTTAAAATGGCTATGTCGGACCTTCTTGACACTTAAACAGGTCTGCACGAGTTACTCAGCACCACCAGAGTGTTGAAAACTGCTTTCTCGATCTTTCCTGACACTGAAATGTGATTCCACGAGCTTAACAAGACCTCTACAGTGGTTGACATGGCTTAGTCTGACCTTCCCGGCACTTAAACAGGCTTGCACGAGCTTCACAAGACTTCCAGAGTGGTGAAAACTACATTCTCCGTCTTCCGTGGCCCTTAAACTCGGCTGCAGGTGCGTCACTGGACCTCCTCTGTGGTGAACATGGATTTGTTGGACCTTCCCCGCACTTAAACAGGCCTGTAGGAGTTACTCAGCACCACCAGAGTATTGAAAACAACTTTCTCGATCTTTCCTGACACTGAAATGTGCTTGCACGAGCTTCACAAGACCTCTACAGTGGGTGAAATGGCTATGTCTGACCTTCCCGGCACATAAACAGCCTTGTACGCGTTACTCAGCCACTCCACAGTCATAAAAACTGCTTTGTCAATCTTTCCTGGCAATTAAACTGGCTTGCACGAGCTTCACAAGTCCTGTATAGTAGTTGAAATGGGTTTGTCCGACCTCCCCGCAACTTAAACCGGCTTGCACGCGGTACTCAGCCACTCCACCGTCATGAAAACTGATTTCGCGATCTTTCCTGACTCTTAAACAGGCTTGCACGAGATCACAGGAGCTCCAGAGTGGTTAAAATGGCTTTGTCGGACCTTCCTGACACTTAAACAGGTCTGCACGAGTTACTCAGCACCTCCGGAGTGTTGAAAACTGCTTTCTCGATATTTCCTGACACTAAAATGTGCTCGCACGAGCTTAACAAGGACTCTACAGTGGTTGAAATGGCTTTGTCTTACAATCCAAGCACTTAAACAGCCTTGTACGCGTTACTCAGCCACTCCACAGTCATTAAAACTGTTTTGTCAATCCTTCCTCGCACTTAAACAGGCTTGCACGAACTACACAAGACTTCCAGAGTTGTGAAAACTGCTTTCTCTGTCATTCCTGGCACTTAAACAGACCTCCACGTGCTTCACAGGACCTCTACTCTGGTGAACATGGCTTTGTTGGACCTTCCCCGCACTTAAACAGGCCTGTAGGAGTTACTGAGCACCTCCAGAGTATTGAAAACTGCTTTCTCGATCTTTCCTGACACTGAAATGTGCTTGCACGAGCTTCACAAGACCTCTACAGTGGGTGAAATGGCTATGTCTGAACTTCCCGGCACTTAAACAGCCTTGTACGCGTTACTCAGCCACTCCACAGTCATAAAAACTGCTTTGTCGATCCTTCCTCGCACTTAAACTGGCTTGCACGAACTACACAAGGCTTCCAGACTTGTGAAAACTGCTTTCTCTGTCATTCGTGGCACTTAAACAGACCTCCACGTGCTTCACAGGACCTCCACTGTGGTGAACATGGCTTTGTTGGACCTTCCCCGCACTTAAACAGGCCTGTACGAGTTACTCAGCACCTCCAGAGTATTGAAAACTGCTTTCTCGATCTTTCCTGACACTGAAATGTGCTTGCACGAGCTTCACAAGACCTCTACAGGTGTGGAAATGGCATTGTCGGAACTTTCCGACGCTTAAACAGGCTTGCACGAGTTACTCAGCACCGCCACAGTGATGAAAACCGCTTTCTCGATCTTTCCTCGCACGGACTGCACGTGCTTCACAAGACTTCCAGAGTGGTGAAAACTGCATTCTCCGTCTTTCGTGGCGCTTAAACACACTGTTAAAATAGAGGTGTGAAATTAACACCGGTAGTGTTAAAGTAAGCATATATCTGCAGTGCAAGTATCAACCCATGAGGTGTAGTATAACACTTGTTTAGTTCAGCACCAGCATGGCTTAGTGTAAACCACCATGGAGTAGGATTGACACCAATGTGAGGTTCACATGATACACTCAAGAAAGGGAGGTGTTATACCAACACCAGGAGTGCTATTTATGTAGTGCTAAAGTTAACCCAGTAGGTGCAGTGTAGCACTACATGTTTTACTTTAGCCCTAACATAGTTTAATTTAAAACTCTAGTGTAGAAACAGCACCAACAGTAGGGTTTATAAGGTTCATACTCTAGTGCACCTCAGACAAGAATTTCCTGAGTATTTTCTCATAAAACATACAGATTATTACACACTTCCTCGGTTAATTTGCTACAATACATTGATGTTAACCACCTTGAAACAATTGCTGACATCGATTTGAAGGCACTACTATATAATATATCATGGACTTGCTAAAATTTGGAGTTAAACATATAGTGGTAAAACTCCAGACGCTTGCTGCGGTGGGAATCCGTGCAGAGATGCAGTTTCTAGCCTGCTGTGTCTCACTGGGTAAGTATTTCCGTGCTACGCATGCGCATACTGAACTTCGTACTTTGCACTTTGTACAATCGCGTGATTTTCGGCGCGCGGGCAGCGCAGCAGCTGCCGATTTCTCTTGTGTGCGATTTGAACCTTCTGTGGCCTTTCCCTGGTTTGTAACTTCTAACTTTTGTGATTCTAGCAACCTCCTACTGTTTTAAAGTAGTCGCTCTCGACGTTTAAAATGTGTGCGCATCCCGCGCATGCGAGTCGGCGTATCACTGATCGTCGAATCGGTGACTGTCGCATCAAGGACAGCTGGAAGATGAATGCCATGGTCAGCACGCACTGGGTTGGACTTCGCTCCCCCAGATTCCAACAGGAGAACAAACAATTCTGTATTGTTGGAGTCCTTCTACCGCGAGAGACAGCAACAAGACAGTGGAATCAGCTATCATAGTGAGTTGCAAGCAATAAACTCTAGACTAGGAGATTGCCAGAGCATGCATGCAGTACACAACCTGTATAACTGTATCTATAGGCTTATTTTTTATACCAACATGCAGTTGATTTCACTGTACAGAATGCCTTTATACATATCTATATTTGTAGCTGCTCAAGAAGCTCAAAGCTGAGGATGTGCTATATAACAGGGAGTATCAACTGAGAGAAAATGAGGGGAAACGTTTGGAGTGGCAAAGCTGTGTGGACTAAGCCAATGACGACTTCTCTACTACAGGTGGCGGATAACATGGTAAGACAACATTCAACAGGAAGCCACATGCGTGATTCAATTAAGATAAATTTTTCATGTCTAAAATATTTTCATAGGCCATCATTTATACACAAAAATTGTTAACGTCGAAATTTGTTTAGCAAGGCAAGGGTGGACTTGAGGGATTCAGCTGCTGATGAGCTACCACTGGCCAAAGACATAGCTGTATTTGTGCCTACCATTATGTACCTTGGCTACAATCGCTTGTGAAGGCAGATGAATAAAAAACGACTCCTTGCTTCGAAGGTGAATTGTGAAACCAATGCACTGCATTGGAACTATAGCCTCAATTTGAGTCAGTTGATCTTACCCAAGACTTTTATGCCTAGCGCTCAAGTTCGTCGCTAGCAGTACTTACCCCACAGGCATGTCACTAGCTTGAGCTATATTTCATGTAGCATTGTTTAATACTTAGCTATTGAAAATTTTTCGGCAGTTTAATTTTTGTTGCTGTCTAGGTCTACAAAATATGTTAACACCAAAATTTGTCCAATTTACAAGATATATAAACTGTCTCTAACAGCGTGTTGTGTCAATCTTCTCCATGTAGAGAATGAGAGTGCAGTAGCTCTGCTCCTGTTGTTGATGTGGTACAAAACTGGAGTCGGCTTCAGTTGTTGGAGGTGAGGTTTACTTTTGAGTAAATGCCTCCTCCTCACTTTAGACTAAAATGTAGTACCGTAGTCTCGCGAAAAAGGGCCCATGGGGGTGGGCGCTCTTTCGGGTGTTTCCGCATTTAACCACGAAAGAGCGCCCATGTCTTGTTTACATCGACTCGATGCCCTCGAAGCAAATAATTGGACAAACAGTAACGTACAACGGAACCACCAGCGGCTTGGAAGTCAAGTCCTAATGGCACACAACACTCTGAACGGCACCACGTCACCGTGAGCATGGTGTAGCTCGCAGTGCATACCGCATTAGCTACGTCCGTCTACGCAAAGATGCCTTGTAGCAACTTTGGTGAAGTATTACACGAAGTTTCGTACCTCAGATACGCATACTGTGCTTCTCAAACTCCATGCGAAGCTCGCTCCAGGGTGGGCGCTCATTCGAGTAAACTTTGACGCTGTACAGGAAATTGGGCGAAAAGTAGGGGGTGGGTGCTCTTTCGTAAGTGGGCCCTTTTTCGCGAGACTACGGTATAGGAAAAGGGGAGACGGCATTTTGGCAAATGTATTGATTTACTTACTAGGCCCAGTGAAAACATGAGTGAATGGTCTGGTCAATTAAGGGAAATCCATGGGCATAGTTAGCAGTGATGCAGAGAAGGCAGTTGCGTTCTCACTTTTATTGTGAAATGACATGCATCCACTCGGTCCTTCATGGACCTGCATGTTTAAAAGACAAATACAAATACATGTAAATATTATAAATGCATGCACTTACACTAGCTTGCTTGAAATACGTAAAGGAAATCACTATGACTGCGTCTACACAATCTTTCTCTCGATGTAGGACGAGGATGATCCGGATTCTGCTCTCAGAGAAAGCAAGTCAAACTTTGAATTCCATAATGTTAAAGTGTGTTGTGTGCACGGACAAACTGAAGCTGCTTATTTTATCGCATGTTAGGTTATTGCATTTTTGCAACTTGTTTATGGACTGCTATTCATCCATTTTATTGTACTTGTTCGTTTTTGAAGTATACGTTCAACATGTGTTTGAGCTTTGAACTTTGAATCCTCCAGTGCTAAATTTACCCAAAAACTGGTGTACCCCTACACAATTACGCCATTTAGAGGTGCCAATTGAGCACTCTCAGCTGGTGTCACCAATATTTGGCCTTTGAAGAACTCCACAATATGGTACTATTCTAAATGCTCTGGTGCTAAACATGCCCAGGAAGCTGGTGTAGTTCTACACCACTCGAGTGTAGCATTAGCACCATTTTAGAGGTGCTATCAGAGCACCCAAAGGTAGAGTCACTGAGTGGACACTCAAGTAACACCTCTTTTAAGTGTTAATGTAACACCTCATTTTTAACAGTGCAGGCCTGCAGGTGCTTCACAGGACCTCCACTGTGGTGTAAATGGCTTTGTCGGACCGTCCCTGCACATAAACAGGCCATTACGAGTTACACAGCACCTCCACTGCGTCCAAAACTGCTTTCTTGTTCTTTGCTGGTTCTGAAATGTGTTTGCACGAGCTTCACAAGGCCTCTACAGTGGTTGAAATGGCTTTGTCTGACCATCCAGGCACTTAAACAGCCTTGTACGTGTTATTCAGCCACTCCACAGTCATTAAAACTGCTTTGTCGATCCTTCCTCGCAATTAAACAGGCTTGCACGAACTACACAAGACTTCCAGAGTTGTGAAAACTGCTTTCTCTGTCATTCCTGGCACTTAAACAGATCTCCACGTGCTTCACAGGACCTCTACTCTGGTGAACATGGCTTTGTTGGACCTTCCCCGCACTTAAACAGGCCTGTAGGAGTTACTCAGCACCTCCAGAGTATTGAAAACTGCTTTCTCGATCTTTCCTGACACTGAAATGTGCTTGCACGAGCTTCACAAGACCTCTACAGTGGGTGAAATGGCTATGTCTGAACTTCCCGGCACTTAAACAGCCTTGTACGCGTTACTCAGCCACTCCACAATCATAAAAACTGCTTTGTCGATCCTTCCTCGCAATTAAACAGGCTTGCACGAACTACACAAGACTTCCAGAGTTGTGAAAACTGCTTTCTCTGTCATTCCTGGCACTTAAACAGATCTCCACGTGCTTCACAGGACCTCTACTCTGGTGAACATGGCTTTGTTGGACCTTCCCCGCACTTAAACAGGCCTGTAGGAGTTACTCAGCACCTCCAGAGTATTGAAAACTGCTTTCTCGATCTTTCCTGACACTGAAATGTGCTTGCACGAGCTTCACAAGACCTCTACAGTGGGTGAAATGGCTATGTCTGAACTTCCCGGCACTTAAACAGCCTTGTACGCGTTACTCAGCCACTCCACAATCATAAAAACTGCTTTGTCGATCCTTCCTCGCAATTAAACAGGCTTGCACGAACTACACAAGACATCCAGAGTTGTGAAAACTGCTTTCTCTGTCATTCCTGGCACTTAAACAGATCTCCACGTGCTTCACAGGACCTCTACTCTGGTGAACATGGCTTTGTTGGACCTTCCCCGCACTTAAACAGGCCTGTAGGAGTTACTCAGCACCTCCAGAGTATTGAAAACTGCTTTCTCGATCTTTCCTGACACTGAAATGTGCTTGCACGAGCTTCACAAGACCTCTACAGTGGGTGAAATGGCTATGTCTGAACTTCCCGGCACTTAAACAGCCTTGTACGCGTTACTCAGCCACTCCACAATCATAAAAACTGCTTTGTCGATCCTTCCTCGCACTTAAACTGGCTTGCACGAACTACACAAGGCTTCCAGACTTGTGAAAACTGCTTTCTCTGTCATTCCTGGCACTTAAACAGACCTCCACGTGCTTCACAGGACCTCCACTGTGGTGAACATAGCTTTGTTGGACCTTCCCCGCACTTAAACAGGCCTGTACGAGTTACTCAGCACCTCCAGAGTGTTGAAAACTGCTTTCTCGATCTTTCCTGACACTGAAATGTGCTTGCACGAGCTTCACAAGACCTCTACAGGTGTGGAAATGGCATTGTCGGAACTTCCCGGCACTTAAACAGGCTTGCACGAGTTACTCAGCACAGCCACAGTGATGAAAACCGCTTTCTCGATCTTTCCTAGCACGGACTGCACGTGCTTCACAAGACTTCCAGAGTGGTGAAAACTGCATTCTCCGTCTTTCGTGGCGCTTAAACAGGCCTGCAGGTGCTTCACAGGACCTCCACTGTGGTGTAAATGGCTTTGTCGGACCGTCCCTGCACATAAACAGGCCAGTACGAGTTACACAGCACCTCCACTGCGTCCAAAACTGCTTTCTTGTTCTTTGCTGGTTCTCAAATGTGTTTGCACTAGCTTCACAAGGCCTCTACAGTGGTTGAAATGGCTTTGTCTGACCATCCAGGCACTTAAACAGCCTTGTACGTGTTATTCAGCCACTCCACAGTCATTAAAACTGCTTTGTCGATCCTTCCTCGCACTTAAACAGGCTTGCACGAATTACTTAAGACTTCCAGAGGTGTTAAAACTGCTTTCTCAGTCATTCCTGGCACTTAAACAGACCTCCACGTGCTTCACAGGACCTCTACTCTGGTGAACATGGCTTGGTTGGACCTTCCCCGCACTTAAACAGGCCTGTAGGAGTTACTCAGCACCTCCAGAGTATTGAAAACTGCTTTCTCGATCTTTCCTCACCCTGAAATGTGCTTGCACGAGCTTCACAAGACCTCTACAGGTGTGGAAATGGCATTGATCGGACTTTCACGGCACTTAAACAGGCTTGCACGTGTTAGTCAGCAACTCCACAGTGATGAAAACTGCTTTCTCGATCTTTCCTGGCAATTAAACTGGCTTGCACGAGCTTCACAAGACTTCCAGAGTGGTGAAAACTGCATTCTCCGTCTTTCGTGGGCCTTAAACAGGCCTGCAGGTGCTTCACAGGACCTCCACTGTGGTGAAAATGGCTTAGTCGGACCGTCCCTGCACTTAAATAGGCCAGTACGAGTTACTCAGCACTTCCACTGCGTCCAAAACTGCTTTCTTGATCTTTGCTGGCTCTGAAATGTGTTTGCACGAGATTTACAAGGCCTCTACAGTGGTTGAAATGGCTATGTCTGACCATCCAGGCACTTAAACAGCCTTGTACGCGTTTCTCAGCCACTCCACAGTCATGAAAACTGCTTTGTCGATCCTTCCTCGCACTTAAACAGGCTTGCACGAATTACTTAAGACTTCCAGAGGTGTTAAAACTGCTTTCTCAGTCATTCCTGGCACTTAAACAGACCTCCACGTGCTTCACAGGACCTCTACTCTGGTGAACATGGCTTGTTGGACCTTCCCCGCACTTAAACAGGCCTGTAGGAGATACTCAGCACCTCCAGAGTATTGAAAACAGCTTTCTCGATCTTTCCTCACCCTGAAATGTGCTTGCACGAGCTTCACAAGACCTCTACAGGTGTGGAAATGGCATTGTCGGACCTTCCCGGCACTTAAACAGGCTTGCACGAGTTACTCAGCAACTCCACAGTGATGAAAACAGCTTTCTCGATCTTTCCTGGCAATTAAACAGGCTTTCACGAGCTTCACAGGACCTCCACAGTGTTGAAAACTGCTTACTCGATCTATCCTGACACTGAAATGTGCTTGCACGAGCTTCACAAGTCCTGTATAGTAGTTGAAATGGGTTTGTCCGACCTCCCGGAACTTAAACAGGCTTGCACGCGGTACTCAGCCACTCCACAGTCATGAAAACCGCTTTCGCGATCTTTCCTGACCATTGAACAGGCTTGCCCGAGCTTCACATGAGCTCCAGAGTGGTTAGAATGGCTATGTCGGACCTTCTTGACACTTAAAAAGGTCTGCACGATTTACTCAGCACCGCCAGAGTGTTGAAAACTGCTTTCTTCATCTTTCCTGACACTTAAATGTGCTTCCACGAGCTTAACAAGACCTCTACAGTGGTTGACATGGCTTAGTCTGACATACCCGGAACTTAAACAGGCTTGCACGCGGTACTCAGCCACTCCACAGTCATGAAAACCGCTTTCGCGATCTTTCCTGACCCTTGAACAGGCTTGCACGAGGTTCACAGGAGCTCCAGAGTGGTTAAAATGGCTATGTCGGACCTTCTTGACACTTAAACAGGTCTGCACGAGTTACTCAGCACCTCCAGAGTGTTGAAAACTGCTTTCTCGATCTTTCCTGACACTGAAATGTGCTTCCACGAGCTTAACAAGACCTCTACAGTGGTTGACATGGCTTAGTCTGACCTTCCCGGCACTTAAACAGGCCTGCACGAGCTTCACAAGACTTCCAGAGTGGTGAAAACTGCATTCTCCGTCTTCCGTGGCCCTTAAACTCGGCTGCAGGTGGTTCGCAGGACCTCCTCTGTGGTGAACATGGATTTGTTGGACCTTCCTCGCGCTTAAACAGGCCTGTAGGAGTTACTCAGCACTACCAGAGTATTGAAAACTACTTTCTCGACCTTTCCTGACACTGAAATGTGCTTGCACGAGTTCACAAGACCTCTACAGTGGGTGAAATGGCTATGTCTGACCTTCCCGGCACTTAAACAGCCTTGTACGCGTTACTCAGCCACTCCACAGTCATAAAAACTGCTTTGTCGATCCTTCCTCGCATTCAAACAGACTTGCACCAACTACACAAGGCTTCCAGACTTGTGAAAACTGCTTTCTCTGTCATTCCTGGCACTAAAACAGACCTCCACGTGCTTCACAGGACCTCCACTGTGGAGAACATGGCTTTGTTGGACCTTCCCCGCACTTAAACAGGCCTGTACGAGTTACTCAGAACCTCCAGGGTATTGAAAACTTTCCTTCTCGACCTTTCCTGACACTGAAATGTGCTTGTACGAGCTTCACAAGACCTCTACAGGCGTGGAAATGGCATTGATCGGACCTTCACGGCACTTAAACATGCTTGCACGTGTTAGTCAGAAACTCCACAGTGATGAAAACTGCTTTCTCGATCTTTCCTGCCAATTAAACAGGCTTGCACGAGCTTCACAAGACTTCCAGAGTGGTGAAAACTGCATTCTCCGTCTTTCGTGGGCCTTAAACAGGCTTGCAGGTGCTTCACAGGACCTCCACTGTGGTGAAAATGACTTAGTCAGACCGTCCCTGCACTTAAATAGGCCAGTACGAGTTACTCAGCACCTCTACTGCGTCTAAAACTGCTTTGTTGATCTTTGCTGGCTCTGAAATGTGTTTGCACGGGATTTACAAGGCCTCTACAGTGGTTGAAATGGCTTTGTCTGACCATCCAGGCACTTAAACAGCCTTGTACGCGTTTCTCAGCCACTCCACAGTCATGAAAACTGCTTTGTCGATCCTTCCTCGCACTTAAACAGGCTTGCACGAACTACGTAAGACTTCCAGCGGTGTTAAAACTGCTTTCTCAGTCATTCCTGGCACTTAAACAGACCTCCACGTGCTTCACAGGACCTCTACTCTGGTGAACATGGCTTTGTTGGACCTTCCCCGCACTTAAACAGGCCTGTAGGAGTTACTCAGCACCTCCAGAGTATTGAAAACTGCTTTCTCGATCTTTCCTGACACTGAAATGTGTTTGCACGAGCTTAAAAAGACCTCTACAGTGGTTGAAATGGCTTTCTCTGACCATCCAGGCACTTTAACAGCCTTGTGCGCGTTACCCAGCCACCCCGTAGTCATGAAAACTGCTTTGTCGATCCTTCCTCGCACTTAAACAGGCTTGCACGAACTACATAAGACTTCCAGAGGTGTTAAAACTGCTTTCTCAGTCATTCCTCGCACTTAAACAGGCTTGCACGAAATACATAAGACTTCCAGAGGTGTTAAAACTGCATTCTCAGTCATTCCTGGCACTTAAACAGACCTCCACGTGCTTCACAGGACCTCTACTCTGGTGAACATGGCTTTGTTTGACCTTCCCCGCACTTAAACAGGCCTGTAGGAGTTACTCAGCACCTCCAGAGAATTGAAAACTGCTTTCTCGATCTTTCCTCACCCTGAAATGTGCTTGCACGAGCTTCACAAGACCTCTACAAGTGTGGAAATGGCATTGTCGGACCTTCCCGGCACTTAAACAGGCTTGCACGAGATAATCAGCAACTCCACAGTGATGAAAACAGCTTTCTCGATCTTTCCTGGCAATTAAACAGGCTTTCACGAGCTTCACAGGAACTCCACAGTGTTGAAAACTGCTTACTCGATCTATCCTGACACTGAAATGTGCTTGCACGAGCTTCACAAGTCCTGTATAGTAGTTGAAATGGGTTTGTCCGACCTCCCCGTAACTTAAACAGGCTTGCACGCGGTACTCAGCCACTCCACAGTCATGAAAACCGCTTTCGCGATCTTTGCTGACCATTGAACAGGCTTGCCCGAGCTTCACATGAGCTCCAGAGTGGTTAGAATGGCTATGTCGGACCTTCTTGACACTTAAAAAGGTCTGCACGATTTACTCAGCACCGCCAGAGTGTTGAAAACTGCTTTCTCCATCTTTCCTGACACTGAAATGTGCTTCCACGAGCTTAACAAGACCTCTACGGTGGTTGACATGGCTTAGTCTGACATACCCGGAACTTAAACAGGCTTGCACGCGGTACTCAGCCACTCCACAGTCATGAAAACCGCTTTCGCGATCTTTCCTGACCCTTGAACAGGCTTGCATGAGATTCACAGGAGCTCCAGAGTGGTTAAAATGGCTATGTCGGACCTTCTTGACACTTAAACAGGTCTGCACGAGTTACTCAGCACCTCCAGAGTATTGAAAACTGCTTTCTCGATCTTTCCTGACCCTGAAATGTGCTCGCACGAGCTTCACAAGACCTCTACAGGTGTGGCAATGGCATTGTCGGAACTTGCCGGCACTTAAACAGGCTTGCACGAGTTACTTAGCAACTCCACATTGAGGAAAACAGCTTTCTCGATGTTTCCTCGCAATTAAACAGGCTTTCACGAGCTTCACAGGACCTCCACAGTGTTGAAAATTGCTTACTCGATCTATCCTGACACTGAAATGTGCTTGCACGAACTTCACAAGTCCTGTATAGTAGTTGAAATGGTTTGACCGACCTCCCCGAACTTAAACAGGCTTGCACGCGGTACTCAGCCACTCCACAGTCATGAAAACCGCTTTCGCGATCTTTCCTGACCCTTGAACAGGCTTGCACGAGCTTCACAGGAGCTCCAGAGTGGTTAAAATGGCTATGTCGGACCTTCTTGACACTTAAACAGGTCTGCACGAGTTACTCAGCACCTCCAGAGTGTTGAAAACTGCTTTCTCGATCTTTCCTGACACTGAAATGTGCTTCCACGAGCTTAACAAGACCTCTACAGTGGTTGACATGGCTTAGTCGGACCTTCCCGGCACTTAAACAGGCTTGCACGAGCTTCACAAGACTTCCAGAGTGGTGAAAACTGCATTCTCCGTCTTCCGTGGCCCTTAAACTCGGCTGCAGGTGCGTCACAGGACCTCCTCTGTGGTGAACATGGATTTGTTGGACCTTCCCCGCACTTAAACAGGCATGTAGGAGTTACTCAGCACCACCAGAGTATTGAAAACAACTTTCTCGATCTTTCCTGACACTGAAATGTGCTTGCACGAGCTTCACAAGACCTCTACAGTGGGTGAAATGGCTATGTCTGACATTCCCGGCACATAAACAGCCTTGTACGCGTTACTCAGCCACTCCAGTCATAAAAACTGCTTTGTCAATCTTTCCTGGCAATTAAACTGGCTTGCACGAGCTTCAGAAGTCCTGTATAGTAGTTGAAATGGGTTTGTCCGACCTCCCCGCAACTTAAACCGGCTTGCACGCGGTACTCAGCCACTCCACCGTCATGAAAACTGATTTCGCGATCTTTCCTGACTCTTAAACAGGCTTGCACGAGATCACAGGAGCTCCAGAGTGGTTAAAATGGCTTTGTCGGACCTTCCTGACACCTAAACAGGTCTGCACGAGTTACTCAGCTCCTCCGGAGTGTTGAAAACTGCTTTCTCGATCTTTCCTGACACTGAAATGTGCTCGCACGAGCTTAACAAGGACTCTACAGTGGTTGAAATGGTTTTGTCTTACAATTCAAGCACTTAAACAGCCTTGTACGCGTTACTCAGCCACTCCACAGTCATGAAAACTGTTTTGTCAATCCTTCCTCGCACTTAAACAGGCTTGCACGAACTACACAAGACTTCCAGAGTTGTGAAAACTGCTTTCTCTGTCATTCCTGGCACTGAAACAGACCTCCACGTGCTTCACAGGACCTCTACTCTGGTGAACATGGCTTTGTTGGACGTTCCCCGCACTTAAACAGGCCTGTAGGAGTTACTCAGCACCTCCAGAGTATTGAAAACTGCTTTCTAGATCTTTCCTGACACTCAAATGTGCTTGTACGAGCTTCACAAGACCTCTACAGGTGTGGAAATGGCATTGTCGGATCTTCTCGTCCCTTAAACAGGCTTGCACGAGTTACTCAGCACAGCCACAGTGATGAAAACCGCTTTCTCGATCTTTCCTGGCACTTAAACAGGACTGCACGAGCTTCACAAGACTTCCAGAGTGGTGAAATCTGCATTCTCCGTCTTTCGTGGGCCTTCAACAGGCCTGCAGGTGCTTCACAGGACCTCCACTGTGGTGAAAATGGCTTAGTCGGACCGTCCCTGCACTTAAATAGGCCAGTACGAGTTACTCAGCATTTCTACTGCGTCCAAAACTGTTTTGTTGATCATTGCTGGCTCTGGAATGTGTTTGCACGGGATTTACAAGGCCCCTACAGTGGTTAAAATATGGCTTTGTCCGACCATCCAGGAACTTAAACAGCCTTGTACGCGTTACTCAGCCACTCCACAGTCATGAAAACTGCTTTGTCGATCCTTCCTCGCACTTAAACAGGCTTGCACGAACTACGTAAGACTTCCAGAGGTGTTAAAACTGCTTTCTCAGTCATTCCTGGCACTTAAACAGACCTCCACGTGCTTCACAGGACCTCTACTCTGGTGAACATGGCTTTGTTGGACCTTCCCCGCACTTAAACAGGCCTGTAGCAGTTACTCAGTACCTCCAGAGTATTGAAAACTACTTTCTCGATCTTTCCTGACACTGAAATGTGCTTGCACGAGCTTAACAAGACCTCTACAGTGGTTGAAATGGCTTTCTCTGACCATCCAGGCACTTTAACAGCCTTGTGCGCGTTACTCAGCCACTCCGCAGTGATGAAAACTGCTTTGTCGATCCTTCCTCGCACTTAAACAGGCTTGCACGAACTACATAAGACTTCCAGAGGTGTTAAAACTGCTTTCTCAGTCATTGCTTGCACTTAAACAGGCTTGCACGAACTACATAAGACTTCCAGAGGTGTTAAAACTGCTTTCTCAGTCATTCCTGGCACTTAAACAGACCTCCACGTGCTTCACAGGACCTCTACTCTGGTGAACATGGCTTTGTTTGACCTTCCCCGCACTTAAACAGGCCTGTAGGAGTTACTCAGCACCTCCAGAGTATTGAAAACTGCTTTCTCGATCTTTCCTGACCCTGAAATGTGCTTGCACGAGCTTCACAAGACCTCTACACGTGTGGAAATGGCATTGTCGGACCTTCCCGGCACTTAAACAGGCTTGCACGAGTTACTCAGCAACTCCACAGTGATGAAAACAGCTTTCTCGATCTTTCCTGGCAATTAAACAGGCTTTCACGAGCTTCATAGAACCTCCACAGTGTTGAAAACTGCTTACTCGATCTATCCTGACACTGAAATGTGCTTGCACGAGCTTCACAAGTCCTGTATAGTAGTTGAAATGGGTTTGTCCGACCTCCCGGAACTTAAACAGGCTTGCACGCGGTACTCAGCCACTCCACAGTCATGAAAACCGCTTTCGCGATCTTTCCTGACCATTGAACAGGCTTGCCCGAGCTTCACATGAGCTCCAGAGTGGTTAGAATGGCTATGTCGGACCTTCTTGACACTTAAAAAGGTCTGCACGATTTACTCAGCGCCACCAGAGTGTTGAAAACTGCTTTCTCGATCTTTCCTGACACTGAAACGTGCTTCCACGAGCTTAACAAGACCTCTACAGTGGTTGACATGGCTTAGTCTGACCTACCCGGAACTTAGACAGGCTTGCACGCGGTACTCAGCCACTCCACAGTCATGAAAACCGCTTTCGCGATCTTTCCTGACCCTTGAACAGGCTTGCACGAGCTTCACAGGAGCTCCAGAGTGGTTAAAATGGCTATGTCGGACCTTCTTGACACTTAAACAGGTCTGCACGAGTTACTCAGCACCTCCAGAGTGTTGAAAACTGCTTTCTCGATCTTTCCTGACACTGAAATGTGCTTCCACGAGCTTAACAAGACCTCTACAGTGGTTGACATGGCTTAGTCTGACCTTCCCGGCTCTTAAACAGGCCTGCACGAGCCTCACAAGACTTCCAGAGTGGTGAAAACTGCATTCTCCGTCTTCCGTGGCCCTTAAACTCGGCTGCAAGTGCTTCACAGGACCTCCTCTGTGGTGAACATTGATTTGTTGGACCTTCCCCGCGCTTAAACAGGACTGTAGGAGTTACTCAGCACTACCAGAGTATTGAAAACTACTTTCTCGACCTTTCCTGACACTGAAATGTGCTTGTACGAGCTTCACAAGACCTCTACAGTTGGAGAAATGGCTATGTCTGACCTTCCCGGCACTTAAACAGCCTTGTACGCGTTACTCAGCCACTCCACAGTCATAAAAACTGCTTTGTCGATCCTTCCTAGCACTCAAACAGACTTGCACGAACTACACAAGGCTTCCAGACTTGTGAAAACTGCTTTCTCTGTCATTCCTGGCACTTAAACAGACCTCCACGTGCTTCACAGGACCTCCACTGTGGAGAACATGGCTTCGTTGGACCTTCCCCGCACTTAGACAGGCCTGTACGAGTTACTCAGCACCTCCAGAGTGTTGAAAACTGCTTTCTCGATCTTTCCTGACACTCAAATGTGTTTGCACGAGCTTCACAAGACCTCTACAGGTGTGGAAATGGCATTGTCGGACCTTCCCGGCACTTAAACAGGCTTGCACGAGTTACTCAGCACCGCCACAGTGATGAAAACCGCTTTCTCGATCTTTCCTCGCACTTAAACAGGACTGCACGAGCTTCACAAGACTTCCAGAGTGGTGAAAACTGCATTCTCCGTCTTTCGTGGCGCTTAAACAGGCCTGAAGGTGCTTCACAGGACCTCCACTGTGGTGAAAATGGCTTTGTCGGACCGTCCCTGCACATAAACAGGCCAGTACGAGTTACTCAGCACCTCCACTGCGTCCAAAACTGCTTTCTTGTCCTTTGCTGGTTCTGAAATGTATTTGCACGAGCTTCACAAGGCCTCTACAGTGGTTGAAATGGCTTTGTCTGACCATCCAGGCACTTAAACAGCCTTGTACGCGTTACTCAGCCACTCCACAGTCATGAAAACTGCTTTGTCGATCCTTCCTCGCACTTAAACAGGCTTGCACGAACTACACAAGACTTCCAGAGTTGTGAAAACTGCTTTCTCTGTCATTCATGGCACTAAACAGACCTCCACGTACTTCACAGGTACTCTACTCTGGTGAACATGGATTTGTTGGACCTTCCCCGCACTTAAACAGGCCTGTACGAGTTACTCAGCACCTCCAGAGTATTGAAAACAGCTTTCTCGACCTTTCCTGATACTGAAATGTGCTTGTACGAGCTTCACAAGACCTCTACAGGTGTGGAAATGGCATTGATCGGACCTTCACGGCACTTAAACAGGCTTGCACGTGTTAGTCAGCAACTCCACACTGATGAAAACTGCTTTCTCGATCTTTCCTGGCAATTAAACAGGCTTGCACGAGCTTCACAAGTCCTGTATAGTAGTTGAAATGGGTTTGTCCGACCTCCCCGCAACTTAAACCGGCTTGCACGCGGTACTCAGCCACTCCACAGTCATGAAAACTGATTTCGCGATCTTTCCTGACTCTTAAACAGGCTTGCACGAGATCACAGGAGCTCCAGAGTGGTTAAAATGGCTTTGTCGGACCTTCCTGACACTTAAACAGGTCTGCACGAGTTACTCAGCACCTTCGGAGTGTTGAAAACTGCTTTCTCGATCTTTCCTAACACTGAAATGTGCTTGCACGAGCTAAACAAGGCCTCTACAGTGGTTGAAATGGTTTTGTCTGACAATCCAAGCACTTAAACAGCCTTGTACGCGTTACTCAGCCACTCCACAGTCATTAAAACTGTTTTGTCAATCCTTCCTCGCACTTAAACAGGCTTGCACGTACTACACAAGACTTCCAGAGTTGTGAAAACTGCTTTCTCTGTCATTCCTGGCACTTAAACAGACCTCCACGTGCTTCACAGGACCTCTACTCTGGTGAACATGGATTTGTTGGACCTTCCCCGCACTTAAACAGGCCTGTAGGAGTTACTCAGCACCTCCAGAGAATTGAAAACCGCTTTCTCGAACTTTCATGACACTGAAATGTGCTTGTACGAGCTTCACAAGACCCCTACATTGGGTGAAATGGCTATGTCTGACCTTCCCGGCATTTAAACAGCCTTGTACGCGTTACTCAGCCACTCCACAGTCATAAAAACTGCTTTGTCGATCCTTCCTCGCACTTAAACTGGCTTGCACGAACTACACAAGGCTTCCAGACTTGTGAAAACCGCTTTCTCTGTCATTCCTGGCACTTAAACAGACCTCCACGTGCTTCACAGGACCTCTACTCTGGTGAACATGGTTTGGTTGGACCTTCCCCGCACTTAAACAGGCCTGTAGGAGTTACTCAGCACCTCCAGAGTATTGAAAACTGCTTTCTCGATCTTTCCTGACACTGAAATGTGCTTACACGAGCTTCACAAGACCTCTACAGGTGTGGAAATGGCATTGTCGGACCTTCCCGGCACTTAAACAGGCTTGCACGAGTTACTCAGCACAGCCACAGTGATGAAAACCGCTTTTGTCGATCTTTGCTCGCACGGACTGCACGAGCATCACAAGACTTCCAGAGTGGTGAAAACTGCATTCTCCGTCTTTCGTGGCGCTTAAACAGGCCTGCAGGTGCTTCACAGGACCTCCACTGTAGTGAAAATGGCTTTGTCGGACCGTCCCTGCACATAAACAGGCCAGTACGAGTTACTCAGCACCTCCACTGCGTCCAAAACTGCTTTCTTGTTCTTTTCTGGTTCTGAAATGTGTTTGCACGAGCTTCACAAGGCCTCTACAGTGGTTGAAATGGCTTTGTCTGACCATCCAGGCACTTAAACAGCCTTGTACGTGTTATTCAGCCACTCCACAGTCATTAAAACTGCTTTGTCGATCCTTCCTCGCACTTAAACAGGCTCGCACGAACTACACAAGACTTCCAGAGTTGTGAAAACTGCTTTCTCTGTCATTCCTGGCACTTAAACAGACCTCCAAGTGCTTCACAGGACCTCTACTCTGGTGAACATGGATTTGGTGGACCTTTCCCGCACTTAAACAGGCCTGTACGAGTTACTCAGCACCTCCAGAGTATTGAAAACTGCTTTCTAGACCTTTCCTGACACTGAAATGTGCTTGTACGAGCTTCACAAGACCTCTACAGGTGTGGAAATGGCATTGATCGGACCTTCACGGCACTTAAACAGGCTTGCACGTGTTAGTCAGCAACTCCACAGTGATGAAAACTGCTTTCTCGATCTTTCCTGGCAATTAAACAGGCTTGCACGAGCTTCACAAGACTTCCAGAGTGGTGAAAACTGCTTTCTCAGTCATTCCTGGCACTTAAACAGACCTCCACGTGCTTCACAGGACCTCTACTCTGGTGAACATGGCTTTGTTGGACCTTCCCCGCACTTAAACAGGCCTGTAGGAGTTACTTAGCACCTCCAGAGTATTGAAAACTGCTTTCTCGATCATTCCTGACACTGAAATGTGCTTGCACGAACTTCACAAGACCTCTACAGGTGAGGAAATGGCATTGTCGGACCTTCCCGGCACTTAAACAGGCTTGCACGAGTTACTCAGCAACTCCTCAGTGATGAAAACAGCTTTGTCGATCCTTCCTCGCACTTAAACAGGCTTGCACGAATTACGTAAGACTTCCAGAGGTGTTAAAACTGCTTTCTCAGTCATTCCTGGCACTTAAACAGACCTCCACGTGCGTCACAGGACCTCTACTCTGGTGAACATGGCTTGGTTGGACCTTCCCCGCACTTAAACAGGCCTGTAGGAGTTACTCAGCACCTCCAGAGTATTGAAAACTGCTTTCTCGATCTTTCCTGACACTGAAATGTGCTTGCACGAGCTTCACAAGACTTCTACAGGTGTGGAAATGGCATTGTCGGATCTTCCCGGCCCTTAAACAGGATTGCACGAGTTACTCAGCACAGCCACAGTGATGAAAACCGCTTTCTCGATCTTTCCTGGCAATTAAACTGGCCTGCACGAGCTTCACAAGACTTCCAGAGTGGTTAAAACTGCATTCTCCGTCTTTCGTGGGCCTTAAACAGGCCTGCAGGTGCTTCACAGGACCTCCACTGTGGTGAAAATGGTTTAGTCGGACCGTCCCTGCACTTAAATAGGCCAGTACGAGTTACTCAGCACCTCCACTGCGTCCAAAACTGCTTTCTTGATCTTTGCTTGCTCTGAAATGTGTTTGCACGAGATTTACAAGGCCTCTACAGGGGTTGAAATGGCTTTGTCTGACCATCCATGCACTTAAAAAGCCTTGTACGCGTTACTCAGCCACTCCACAGTCATGAAAACTGCTTTGTCGATCCTTCCTCGCACTTAAACAGGCTTGCACGAACTACGTAAGACTTCCAGAGGTGTTAAAACTGCTTTCTCAGTCATTCCTGGCACTTAAACAGACCTCCACGTGCTTCACAGGACCTCTACTCTGGTGAACATGGTTTGGTTGGACCTTCCCCGCACTTAAACAGGCCTGTAGGAGTTACTCAGCACCTCCAGAGTATTGAAAACTGCTTTCTCGATCTTTCCTGACACTGAAATGTGCTTACACGAGATTCACAAGACCTCTACAGGTGAGGAAATGGCATTGTCGCACCTTCCCGGCACTTAAACAGGCTTGCACGAGTTACTCAGCAACTCCACAGTGATGAAAACAGCTTTCTCGATCTTTCCTGGCAATTAAACAGTCTTTCACGAGGTTCAGAAGACCTCCACAGTGTTGAAAACTGCTTACTCGATCCATCCTGACACTGAAATGTGCTTGCACGAGCTTCACAAGTCCTGTATAGTAGTTGAAATGGGTTTGTCCGACCTCCCCGGAACTTAAACAGGCTTGCACGCGGTACTCAGCCACTCCACAGTCATGAAAACCGCTTTCGCGATCTTTCCTGACCCTTGAACAGGCTTGCACGAGATTCACAGGAGCTTCAGAGTGGTTAAATTGGCTATCTCGGACAATCTTGACACTTAAACAGGTCTGCACGAGTTACTCAGCACCTCCAGAGTGTTGAAAACCGCTTTCGCGATCTTTCCAGACCCTTGAACAGGCTTGCACGAGCTTCACAGGAGCTCCAGAGTGGTTAAAATGGCTATGTCGGACCTTCTTGACACTTAAACAGGTCTGCACGAGTTACTCAGCACCTCCAGAGTGTTGAAAACTGCTTTCTCGATCTTTCCTGACACTGAAATGTGCTTCCACGAGCTTAACAAGACCTCTACAGTGGTTGACATGGCTTAGTCTGACCTCCCCGGAACTTAAACAGGCTTGCACGCGGTACTCAGCCACTCCACAGTCATGAAAACCGCTTTCGCGATCTTTCCTGACCCTTGAACAGGCTTGCACGAGCTTCACAGGAGCTCCAGAATGGTTAAAATGGCTATGTCGGACCTTCTTGACACTTAAACAGGTCTGCACGAGTTACTCAGCACCTCCAGAGTGTTGAAAACTGCTTTCTCGATCTTTCCTGACACTGAAATGTGCTTCCACGAGCTTAACAAGACCTCTACAGTGGTTGACATGGCTTAGTCTGACATTCCCGGCACTTAAACAGGCCTGCACGAGCTTCACAAGACTTCCAGAGTGGTGAAAACTGCATTCTCCGTCTTCCGTGGCCCTTAAACTCGGCTGCAGGTGCTTCACAGGACCTCCTCTGTGGTGAACATGGATTTGTTGGACCTTCCCCGCACTTAAACAGGCCTGTAGGAGTTACTCAGAACCACCAGAGTATTGAAAACTACTTTCTCGATCTTTCCTGACACTGAAATGTGCTTGCACGAGCTTCACAAGACCTCTACAGTGGGTGAAATGGCTATTTCTGCACTTAAACAGCCTTGTACGCGTTACTCAGCCACTCCACAGTCATAAAAACTGCTTTGTCTATCTTTCCTGCAATTAAACTGGCTTGCACGAGCTTCACAAGTCCTGTGTAGTAGTTGAAATGGGTTTGTCCGACTTCCCCGCAACTTAAACCGGCTTCCACGCGGTACTCAGCCACTCCACAGTCATGAAAACTGATTTCGCGATCTTTCCTGACACTTAAACAGGCTTGCACGAGATCACAGGTGCTCCAGAGTGGTTAAAATGGCTTTGTCGGACCTTCCTGACACTTAAACAGGTCTGCACGAGTTACTCAGCACCTTCGGAGTGTTGAAAACTGCTTTCTCGATCTTTCCTGACACTGAAATGTGCTCGCTCGAGCTTAACAAGGACTCTACAGTGGTTGAAATGGTTTTGTATGACAATCCAAGCACTTAAACAGCCTTGTACGCGTTACTCAGCCACTCCACAGTCATTAAAACTGTTTTCTCAATCCTTCCTCGCACTTAAATAGGCTTGCACGAACTACACAAGACTTCCAGAGTTGTGAAAACTGCTTTCTCTGTCATTCCTGGCACTTAAACAGATCTCCACGTGCTTCACAGGACCTCCACTCTGGTGAACATGGCTTTGTTGGACCTTCCCCGCACTTAAACAGGCCTGTAGGAGTTACTCAGCACCTCCAGAGTATTGAAAACTGCTTTCTCGATCTTTCCTGACACTGAAATGTGCTTGCACGAGCTTCACAAGACTTCTACAGGTGTGGAAATGGCATTGTCGGATCTTCCCGGCCCTTAAACAGGATTGCACGAGTTACTCAGCACAGCCACACTGATGAAAACCGCTTTCTCGATCTTTCCTGGCACTTAAACAGGCCTGCACGAGCTTCACAAGACTTCCAGAGTGGTGAAAACTGAATTCTCCGTCTTTCGTGGGCCTTAAACAGGCCTGCAGATGCTTCACAGGACCTCCACTGTGGTGAAAATGGTTTAGTCGGACCGTCCCTGCACTTAAATAGGCCAGTACGAGTTACTCAGCACCTCTACTGCGTCCAAAACTGTTTTGTTGATCTTTGCTCGCTCTGAAATGCGTTTGCACGGGATTTACAAGGCCTCTACAGTGGTTGAAATGGCTTTGTCTGACCATCCAGGCACTTAAACAGACTTGTACGCGTTACTCAGCCACTCCACAGTCATGAAAACTGCTTTGTCGATCCTTCCTCGCACTTAAACAGGCTTGCACGAACTACGTAAGACTTCCAGAGGTGTTAAAACTGCTTTCTCAGTCATTCCTGGCACTTAAACAGACCTCCACGTGCGTCACAGGACCTCTACTCTGGTGAACATGGCTTGGTTGGACCTTCCCCGCACTTAAACAGGCCTGTAGGAGTTACTCAGCACCTCCAGAGTATTGAAAACTGCTTTCTCGATCTTTCCTGACACTGAAATGTGCTTGCACGAACTTCACAAGACCTCTACAGTGGCTGAAATGGCTTTCTCGGACCATCCAGGCACTTTAACAGCCTTGTGCGCGTTACTCAGCCACTCCGCAGTCATGAAAACTGCTTTGTCGATCCTTCCTCGCACTTAAACAGGCTTGCACGAACTACATAAGACTTCCAGAGGTGTTAAAACTGCTTTCTCAGTCATTCCTCGCACTTAAACAGGCTTGCACGAACTACATAAGACTTCCAGAGGTGTTAAAACTGCTTTCTCAGTCATTCCTGGCACTTAAACAGACCTCCACGTGCATCACAGGACCTCTACTCTGGTGAACATGGCTTTGTTTGACCTTCCCGCACTTAAACAGTCCTGTAGGAGTTACTCAGCACCTCCAGAGTATTGAAAACTGCTTTCTCGATCTTTCCTGACCCTGAAATGTGCTTGCACGAGCTTCACAAGACCTCTACAGGTGTGGAAATGGCATTGTCGGACCTTCCTGGCACTTAAACAGGCTTGCACGAGTTACACAGCAACTCCACAGTGTTGAAAACTGCTTACTCGTTCTATCCCGACACTGAAATGTGCTTGCACGAGCTTCACAAGACCTGTATAGTAGTTGAAATGGGTTTGTCCGACCTCCCCGGAACTTAAACAGGCTTGCACGCGGTACTCAGCCACTCCACAGTCATGAAAACCGCTTTCGCGATCTTTCCTGACCCTTGAACAGGCTTGCACGAGCTTCTCAGGAGCTCCAGAGTGGTTAAAATGGCTATGTCGGACCTTCTTGACACTTAAACAGGTCTGCACGAGTTACTCAGCACCTCCAGAGTGTTGAAAACTGCTTTCTCGATCTTTCCTGACACTGAAATGTGCTTCCACGAGCTTAACAAGACCTCTACAGTGGTTGACATGGCTTAGTGTGACCTTCCCGGCACTTAAACAGGCCTGCACGAGCTTCACAAGACTTCCAGAGTGGTGAAAACTGCATTCTCCGTCTTCCGTGGCCCTTAAACTCGGCTGCAGGTGCTTCACAGGACCTCCTCTGTGGTGAACATGGATTTGTTGGACCTTCCCCGCACTTAAACAGGCCTGTAGGAGTTACTCAGCACCACCAGAGTATTGAAAACTACTTTCTCGACCTTTCCTGAAACTGAAATGTGCTAGCACGAGCTTCTCAAGACCTCTACAGGTGTGGAAATGGCATTGATCGGAACTTTACGGCACTTAAACAGCCTTGTACGCGTTACTCAGCCACTCCACAGTCATAAAAACTGCTTTGTCAATCTTTCCTGGGAATTAAACTGGCTTGCACGAGCTTCACAAGTCCTGTATAGTAGTTGAAATGGGTTTGTCCGAACTCCCCGCAACTTAAACCGGCTTGCACGCGGTACTCAGCTACTCCACCGTCATGAAAACTGATTTCGCGATCTTTCCTGACTCTTAAACAGGCTTGCACGAGATCACAGGTGCTCCAGAGTGGTTAAAATGGCTTTGTCGGACCTTCCTGACACTTAAACAGGTCTGCACGAGTTACTCAGCACCTCCGGATTGTTGAAAACTGCTTTCTCGATCTTTCCTGACACTGAAATGTGCTCGCATGAGCTTAACAAGGCCTCTACAGTGGTTGAAATGGTTTTGTCTGACAATCCAAGCACTTAAACAGCCTTGTACGCGTTACTCAGCCACTCCACAGTCATTAAAACTGTTTTGTCAATCCTTCCTCGCACTTAAACAGGCTTGCACGAACTACACAAGACTTCCAGAGTTGTGAAAACTGCTTTCTCTGTCATTCCTGGCACTTAAACAGACCTCCACGTGCTTCACAGGACCTCCACTCTGGTGAACATGGCTTTGTTGGACCTTCCCCGCACTTAAACAGGCCTGTAGGAGTTACTCAGCACCTCCAGAGTATTGAAAACAGCTTTCTCGATCTTTCCTGACCCTGAAATGTGCTTGCACGAGCTTCACAAGACCTCTACAGGTGTGGAAATGGCATTGTCGGACCTTCCCGGCACTTAAACAGGCTTGCACGAGTTACTCAGCAACTCCACAGTGATGAAAACAGCTTTCTCGATCTTTCCTGGCAAATAAACAGGCTTTCACGAGCTTCACAGGACCTCCACAGTGTTGAAAACTGCTTACTCGATCTATCCTGACACTGAAATGTGCTTGCACGAGCTTCACAAGCTCTGTATAGTAGTTGAAATGGGTTTGTCCGACCTCCCCGGAACTTAAACAGGCTTGCACGCGGTACTAAGCCACCCCACAGTCATGAAAACCGCTTTCGCGATCTTTCCTGACCCTTGAACAGGCTTGCACGAGCTTCACAGGAGCTCCAGAGTGGTTAAAATGGCTATGTCGGACCTTCTTGACACTTAAACAGGTCTGCACGAGTTACTCAGCACCTCCAGAGTGTTGAAAACTGCTTTCTCGATCTTTCCTGACACTGAAATCTGTTTCCACGAGCTTAACAAGACCTCTACAGTGGTTGACATGGCTTAGTCTGACCTTCCCGGCACTTAAACAGGCCTGCACGAACTTCACAAGACTTCCAGAGTGGTGAAAACTGCATTCTCCGTCTTCCGTGGCCCTTAAACTCGGCTGCAAGTGCTTCACAGGACCTCCTCTGTGGTGAACATGGATTTGTTGGACCTTCCCCGCGCTTAAACAGGCCTGTAGGAGTTACTCAGCACTACCAGACTATTGAAAACTACTTTCTCGACCTTTCCTGAAACTGAAATGTGCTTTCACGAGCTTCACAAGACCTCTACAGTGGGTGAAATGGCTATGTCTGACCTTCCCGGCACTTAAACAGCCTTGTACGCGTTACTCAGCCACTCCACAGTCATAAAAACTGCTTTGTCGATCCTTCCTCGCACGCAAACACACTTGCACGAACTACACAAGGCTTCCAGACTTGTGAAAACTGCTTTCTCTGTCATTCCTGGCACTTAAACAGACCTCCACGTGCTTCACAGGACCTCCACTGTGGAGAACATGGCTTCGTTGGACCTTCCCAGCACTTAAACAGGCCTGTACGAGTTACTCAGCACCTCCAGAGTGTTGAAAACTGCTTTCTCGATCTTTCCTGACACTCAAATGTGTTTGCACGAGCTTCACAAGACCTCTACAGGTGTGGAAATGGCATTGTCGGACCTTCCCGGCACTTAAACAGGCTTGCACGAGTTACTCAGCACCGCCACAGTGATGAAAACCGCTTTCTCGATATTTCCTCGCACTTAAACAGGATTGCACGAGCTTCACAAGACTTCCAGAGTGGTGAAAACTGCATTCTCCGTCTTTCGTGGCGCTTAAACAGGCCTGCAGGTGCTTCACAGGACCTCCACTGTGGTGAAAATGGCTTTGTCGGACAGTCCCTGCACTTAAACAGGCCAGTACGAGTTACTCAGCACCTCCACTGCGTCCAAAACTGCTTTCTTGTTCTTTGCTGGTTCTGAAATGTATTTGCACGAGCTTCACAAGGCCTCTACAGTGGTTGAAATGGCTTTGTCTGACCATCCAGGCACTTAAACAGCCTTGTACGCGTTACTCAGCCACTCCACAGTCATGAAAACTGCTTTGTCGATCCTTCCTCGCACTTAAACAGGCTTGCACGAACTACACAAGACTTCCAGAGTTGTGAAAACTGCTTTCTCTGTCATTCCTGGCACTTAAACAGACCTCCACGTGCTTCACAGGACCTCTACTCTGGTGAACATCGATTTGTTACACCTTCCCCGCACTTAAACAGGCCTGTAGGAGTTACTCAGCACCTCCAGAGTATTGAAAACTGCTTTCTCGATCTTTCCTGACCCTGAAATGTGCTTGCACGAGCTTCACAAGACCTCTACAGGTGTGGAAATGGCATTGTCGGACGTTCCCGGCACTTAAACAGGCTTGCACGAGTTACTCAGCAACTCCACAGTGATGAAAACAGCTTTCTCGATCTTTCCTGGCAATTAAACAGGCTTTCACGAGCTTCATAGAACCTCCACAGTGTTGAAAACTGCTTACTCGATCTATCCTGACACTGAAATGTGCTTGCACGAGCTTCACAAGTCCTGTATAGTAGTTGAAATGGGTTTGTCCGACCTCCCCGGAACTTAAACAGGCTTGCACGCAGCACTCCACAGTCATGAAATCCGCTTTCGCGATCTTTCCTGACCCTTGAACAGGCTTGCCCGAGCTTCACATGAGCTCCAGAGTGGTTAGAATGGCTATGTCGGACCTTCTTGACACTTAAAAATGTCTGCACGATTTACTCAGCACCGCCAGAGTGTTGAAAACTGCTTTCTCGATCTTTCCTGACACTGAAATATGATTCTACGAGCTTAACAAGACCTCTACAGTGGTTGACATGGCTTAGTCTGACCTACCCGGAACTTAAACAGGCTTGCACGCGGTACTCAGCCACTCCACAGTCATGAAAACAGCTTTCGCGATCTTTCCTGACCCTTGAACAGGCTTGCACGAGCTTTACAGGAGCTCCAGAGTGGTTAAAATGGCTATGTCGGACCTTCTTGACACACAGGTCTGCACGATTTACTCAGCACCTCCAGAGTGTTGAAAACTGCTTTCTCGATCTTTCCTGACACTGAAATGTGCTTCCACGAGCTTAACAAGACCTCTACAGTGGTTGACATGGCTTAGTCTGACCTTCCCGGCACTTAAACAGGCCTGCACGAGCTTCACAAGACTTCCAGAGTGGTGAAAACTGCATTCTCCGTCTTCCGTGGCCCTTAAACTCGGCTGCAAGTGCTTCACAGGACCTCCTCTGTGGTGAACATGGATTTGTTGGACCTTCCCCGCGCTTAAACAGGCCTGTAGGAGTTACTCAGCACTACCAGAGTATTGAAAACTACTTTCTCGACCTTTCCTGACACTGAAATGTGCTTGCACGAGCATCACAAGACCTCTACAGTGGGTGAAATGGCTATATGTCTGACCTTCCCGGCACATAAACAGCCTTGTACGCGTTACTCAGCCACTCCACAGTCATGAAAACTGCTTTGTCGATCCTTCCTCGCACTTAAACAGGCTTGCACGAACTACACAAGACTTCCAGAATTGTGAAAACTGCTTTCTCTGTCATTCCTGGCACTTAAACAGACCTCCACGTGCTTCACAGGACCTCTACTCTGGTGAACATGGATTTGATGGACCTTCCCCGCACTTAGACAGGCCTGTACGAGTTACTCAGCACCTCCAGAGTATTGAAAACTGCTTTCCCGACCTTTCCTGACACTGAAATGTGCTTGTACGAGCTTCACAAGACCTCTACAGGTGTAGAAATGGCATTGATCGGACCTTCACGGCACTTAAACAGGCATGCACGCGTTAGTCAGCAACTCCACAGTGATGAAAACCGCTTTCTCGATCTTTCCTGGCAATTAAACAGGCTTGCACGAGCTTCACAAGTCCTGTATAGTAGTTGAAATGGGTTTGTCCGACCTCCCCGCAACTTAAACCGGCTTGCACGCGGTACTCAGCCACTCCACCGTCATGAAAACTGATTTCGCGATATTTCCTGACTCTTAAGCAGGCTTGCACGAGATCACAGGAGCTCCAGAGTGGTTAAAATGGCTTTGTCGGACCTTCCTGAAACTTAAACAGGTCTGCACGAGTTACTCAGCACCTTCGGAGTGTTGAAAACTGCTTTCTCGATCTTTCCTGACACTGAAATGTGCTTGCACGAGCTTAACAAGGCTTCTACAGTGGTTGAAATGGTTTTGTCTGATAATCCAAGCACTTAAACAGCCTTGTACGCGTTACTCAGCCACTCCACAGTCATGAAAACTGCATTGTCGATCCTTCCTCGCACTTAAACAGGCCTGCACGAATTACGTAAAACTTCCAGAGGTGTTAAAACTGCTTTCTCAGTCATTCCTGGCACTTAAACAGACCTCCACGTGCTTCACAGGACCTCTACTCTGGTGAACATGGCTTTGTTCGACCTTCCCCGCACTTAAACAGGCCTGTAGGAGTTACTCAGCACCTCCAGAGTATTGAAAACTGCTTTCTCGATCTTTCCTGATACTGAAATGTGCTTGCACGAACTTCACAAGACCTCTACAGGTGAGGAAAGGGCATTGCCTGACCTTCCCGGCACTTAAACAGGCTTGCACTAGTTACTCAGCAACTCCTCAGTGATGAAAACAGCTTTGTCGATCCTTCCTCGCACTTAAACAGGCTTGCACGAACTACACAAGGCTTCCAGAGTTGTGAAAACTGCTTTCTCTGTCATTGCTGGCACTTAAACAGACCTCCACGTGCTTCACAGGACCTCCAATGTGGTGAACATGGCTTTGTTGGACCTTCCCAGCATTTAAAAAGGACTGTACGAGTTACTCAGCACCTCCAGAGTGTTGAAAACTGCTTTCTCGATCTTTCCTGACACTGAAATGTGCTTGCACGAGCTTCACAAGACCTCTACAGGTGTGGAAATGGCATTGTCGGATCTTCCCGGCTCTTAAACAGGCTTGCACGAGTTACGCAGCACAGCCACAGTGATGAAAACCGCTTTCTCGATCTTTCCTCACACTTAAACTGGCCTGCACGAGCTTCACAAGACTTCCAGAGTGGTGAAAACTGCATTCTCCGTCTTTCGTGGGCCTTAAACAGGCCTGCAGGTGCTTCACAGGACCTCCACTGTGGTGAAAATGGTTTAGTCGGACCGTCCCTGCACTTAAATAGGCCAGTACGAGTTACTCAGCACCTCCACTGCGTCCAAAACTGCTTTCTTTGATCTTTGCTTGCTCTGAAATGTGTTTGCACGAGATTTACAAGGCCCCTTCAGTGGTTGAAATGGCTTTGTCTGACCATCCATGCACTTAAACAGCCTTGTACGCGTTACTCAGCCACTCCACAGTCATGAAAACTGCTTTGTCGATCCTTCCTCGCACTTAAACAGGCTTGCACGAACTACGTAAGACTTCCAGAGGCGTTAAAACTGCTTTCTCAGTCATTCCTGGCACTTAAACAGGCCTGTAGGAGTTACTCAGCACCTCCAGAGTATTGAAAACTGCTTTCTCGATCTTTCCTGATACTGAAATGTGCTTGCACGAGCTTAACAAGACCTCTACAGTAGTTGAAATGGCTTTCTCTGACCATCCAGGCACTTTAACAGCCTTGTGCGCGTTACTCAGCCACTCCGCAGTCATGAAAACTGCTTTGTCGATCCTTCCTCGCACTTAAACAGGCTTGCACGAACTACATAAGACTTCCAGAGGTGTTAAAACTGCTTTCTCAGTCATTCCTCGCACTTAAACAGGCTTGCACGAATTACACAAGACTTCCAGAGGTGTTAAAACTGCTTTCTCAGTCATTCCTGGCACTTAAACAGACCTCCAGGTGCTTCACAGGACCTCTAATCTGGTGAACATGGCTTTGTTGGACCTTCCCCGCACTTAAACAGGCCTGTAGGAGTTACTCAGCACCTCCAGAGTATTGAAAACTGCTTTCTCGATCTTTTCTGACCCTGAAATGTGCTTGCACGAGCTTCACAAGACCTCTACAGGTGTGGAAATGGCATTGTCGGACCTTCCCGGCACTTAAACAGGCTTTCACGAGCTTCACAGGACCTCCTACGTGTTGAAAACTGCTTACTCGATCTATCCTGACACTGAAATGTGCTTGCACGAGCTTCACAAGTCCTGTATAGTAGTTGAAATGGGTTTGTCCGACCTCCCCGGAACTTAAACAGGCTTGCACGCGGTACTCAGTCACTCCACAGTCATGAAAACCGCTTTCGCGATCTTTCCTGACCCTTGAACAGGCTTGCCCGTGCTTCACATGAGCTCCAGAGTGGTTAGAATGGCTATGTCGGACCTTCTTGACACTTAAAAAGGTCTGCACGATTTACTCAGCACCGCCAGAGTGTTGAAAACTGCTTTCTCGATCTTTCCTGACACTGAAATGTGCTTCCACGAGCTTAACAAGACCTCTACAGTGGTTGACATGGCTTAGTCTGACCTACCCGGAACTTAAACAGGCTTGCACGCGGTGCTCAGCCACTCCACAGTCATGAAAACAGCTTTCAAGATTTTTCCTGACCCTTGAACAGGCTTGCACGAGCTTCACAGGAGCTCCAGAGTGGTTAAAATGGCTATGTCGGACCTTCTTGACACTTAAACAGGTCTGCACGAGTTACTCAGCACCTCCAGAGTGTTGAAAATTGCATTCTCGATCTTTCCTGACACTGAAATGTGCTTCCACGAGCTTAACAAGACCTCTACAGTGGTTGACATGGCTTAGTCTGACCTTCCCGGCACTTAAACAGGCCTGCACGAGCTTCACAAGACTTCCAGAGTGGTGAAAACTGCATTCTCCGTCTTCCGTGGCCCTTAAACTCGGCTGCAAGTGCTTCACAGGACCTCCTCTGTGGTGAACATGGATTTGTTGGACCTTCCCCGCGCTTAAACAGGCCTGTAGGAGTTACTCAGCACTACCAGAGTATTGAAAACTACTTTCTCGACCTTTCCTGACACTGAAATGTGCTTGCAAGAGCTTCACAAGACCTCTACAGTGGGTGAAATGGCTATGTCTGACCTTCCCGGCACTTAAACAGCCTTGTACGCGTTACTCAGCCACTCCAGTCATAAAAACTGCTTTGTCGATCCTTCCTCGCACTCAAACAGACTTGAATGAACTACACAAGGCTTCCAGACTTGTGAAAACTGCTTTCTTTGTCATTCCTGGCACTTAAACAGACCTCCACGTGCTTCACAGGACCTCCACTGTGGAGAACATGGCTTCGTTGGACCTTCCCCGCACTTAAACAGGCCTGTAGGAGTTACTCAGCACCTCCAGAGTGTTGAAAACTGCTTTCTCGATCTTTCCTGACACTGAAATGTGCTTGCACGAGCTTCACAAGATCTCTACAGGGGGTGAAATGGCTATGTCTGACCTTCCCGGTACTTAAACAGCCTTGTACGCGTTACTCAGCCACTCCACAGTCATAAAAACTGCTTTGTCGATCCTTCCTCGCACTTAAACTGGCTTGCACGAACTACACAAGGCTTCCAGACTTGTGAAAACTGCTTTCTCTGTCATTCCTGGCACTTAAACAGACCTCCACGTGCTTCACAGGACCTCCACAATGGTGAACATGGCTTTGTTGGACCTTCCCCGCACTTAAACAGGCTTATACGAGTTACTCAGCACCTCCAGAGTGTTGAAAACTGCTTTCTCGATCTTTCCTGACACTGAAATGTGCTTGCACGAGCTTCACAAGATCTCTACAGGTGTGGAAATGGCATTGTCGGACCTTCCCGGCACTTAAACAGGCTTGCACGAGTTACTCAGCACCGCCACAGTGATGAAAACCGCTTTCTCGATCTTTCCTCGCAAGGACTGCACGAGCTTCACAAAACTTCCAGAGTGGTGAAAACTGCATTCTCCGTCTTTCGTGGCGCTTAAACAGGCCTGCAGGTGCTTCACAGGACCTCCACTGTGGTGAAAATGGCTTTGTCGGACCGTCCCTGTACATAAACAGGCCAGTACGAGTTACTCAGCACCTCCACTGCGTCCAAAACTGCTTTCTTGTTCTTTGCTGGTTCTCAAATGTGTTTGCACGAGCTTCACAAGGCCTCTACAGTGGTTGAAATGGCTTTGTCTGACCATCCAGGCACTTAAACAGCCTTGTACGTGTTATTCAGCCACTCCACAGTCATTAAAACTGCTTTGTCGATCCTTCCTCGCACTTAAACAGGCTTGCACGAACTACACAAGACTTCTCCAGAGTTGTGAAAACTGCTTTCTCTGTCATTCCTGGCACTAAAACAGACCTCCACGTGCTTCATAGGACCTCTACTCTGGTGAACATGGATTTGGTGGACCCTCCCCGCACTTAAACAGGCCAGTACACTGTAAAAAGTGGGGTGCGAACAATACACCCTTAAGGGTGCTCTACCAGCCAGGAAGACATAGTGCCCCACAGGGTTCTAGGACACACCCCATGAGGTGAAAGGATACACCCCTAGGGGTTTAAAACTACACCCCAAGGTGATATAAGATACACCCCAAAGGAATATACTGTACACCAGATGCAGCTTATATCAATGCCCCCCAGGGATATAATGAACACCCACTATGCTGTATTTTACTGTAAATTTGCCATGGTGATCATGCAATAGCAATTTTGTAGTGCTTCTAAAATTGATCGTATAGTTATATAAGAACAGTTTAGATTTACAAGCAAATAATGTACAATCCTAAAGATACATTAGCTAGTTCTATAGAACAACAACAATTAAACAGCAACCTTTTTTAAACTAGTAACAAGTTTCTGCGTACAAAGAGGTAATGGCTGTGAAAATTTCATACAAAACACACAGTGTTCAAAAAAAACTAAAATGCCTTGCACTCCTTTTGGATAAGAAATATCGAAGACATAGTAACAAGCAATTAAGTCAATGACAGCATCCAGTAATGACTTGCTCTCACATACAACCTGCCTCTCACATGCAATAAAAAATTGCACATTTTCAGATCCGGCTCTTCCAGTCTGTACAATGTAGGGAGCTGACTGAGCAATTTCACTTATCTCCCTGTCGACATCAATGTCACATGCCTGCAAGAATAAGGCAAAACAATCATAAATAAAATAGGACGGTTCATGGCACAAGACAATGATTTAGCATACAAACTCTACTCCTACATTGCTCACATGCATGCGTGTCCAATCAAGATGCTGTACTTCCCTCCTATCCACCCCCTCGCCAAAGCAAAACAAGTTGGAAATGCAGTGAAAGCTCTTTTAACGGATTTTCTCTCTATAGCATATACCTCTGTAATTGAGCAGTTTCAGATATCGTCATCATTCTAATAGAATGGTAGACTCAATCTAGCGGAAGAAATTCAATTCTTGGAATTTTGACTAATCCAATTAAGTGGAAGGCTACTGCACAAGTTCTTTTCAAATGAATTGAAGTGCACCTACAAAGTGGGTAACTGCCCAACAGATGATCAGACAGTTCCCTACACCTGTGCACTTCCAGACAAGCCCTAGGACTAGCCTCGTTCCCAGGCCACTCCCAGATTTTATCTCGCAGCCGTGGAGAAAACTCGGGAGAAGGCCTGGGAGCAATACTACGTCACGGACCAGAAATGGTGGACTCGGTTTCGTAATGATGCTCACGCATTAAGCGGCCAATACAGCAAGCGATCAAATAGTAAAGCTTGCCCAGGCGTTATGCCAACAGCTACAGACTTCGCAAGTACCAAGTTGCTAACGAAGGATGTATAGACGTAAGTGGAAGGGGTTATGCGTGTACGTCAACTGAGGAACAGCAGGCCTCAAGGCAAGCACGTCGCTCCGTGTCAAAACAATTAAGTCTCTGCACTCGGGCCACCATCCTCAAGGACGGAGAAACAGATGGCAAGGCTACTTGTAGGTATGTACAAGTTATCTAAGCCGTTTAGCCCTGGCTCTGAGCCTCTTTGAGGATAGTGGTCCGAGTGCAGACACTTACTTTGACACGGAGCGACGCGTTTGCCCTCACCTCCCGATTTTTCTCCACGGCTGCGAGATAAAATCTGGGAGTGGCCTGGGAACGAGGCTACCCTAGGACTACATGCAGCAGCTGAAGCAACAAAAGCATGGGAGGTCTTCATGTGTGGCTAATGATGGTAGCTATAGTCTGTGCTCTTGTTGATATGTAAGAGTAAATATCCTAGGATACTCTTAAAGGGTTGTGAAAGTTAGTTTGGACCGAGCAAGGGAGATTGATGAAGTTATTAATTCCAATGTCACTCACCTCAAACTTTTTGATGAATACAGCCTTTAGTGGTCCCTTTGGATATAGGAGTTTAAGCAACAACTCCAAAACAACACCATGTGAGTGCTCTGTGGTAGAAGTAAGCACATCAATCATCACAAGTTTAGCACTATTGCAGAAAGATACATTACTGAGTTGTCATGCAACTCATTCCCAGGCGTGGAGGAAGGGGAGGAGAAAGAGCGCCTGGTACACACTGTTTGCACATGCGCTTAATCACCACGGAATTCCATGGCAACCGTGTTTGTGCGTATAGTAAAGCCCAAAAAAGAACAGGCTGCCTCCAATGAGTGCGTTTACCGAGGAAACGTACCTTTATGCAGTTATCCACCATCTTCGGTAAGTCAATTCCTATGCCTGCCTACCAGACATTTATCTTTGTATTTATAAAAGTAGATAGCTAGAGCATGTAGCAGCGATGTTTATAGCGTCCTAACAACAAAAGCCGAGGTACATGTATGTTATGACTGTTTATGCTATTCACGTGAACTGTTGATCGTCACATTAGTACACGCCCCTAATTCTATCACGTGGCCTTTGCTATAAGTACGCGCAAGCACAAACAGTGTGTACCAGGCGCTCTTTCTCTTCCCCCTCCTCCGCGCCTGGGAACGAGGCTAGCAATATTATGAGTTGTTGCGCGAGTAGGCAGCAACATTTTCACAACCCAAAGATGAGTGAAAGTACAACCTAACTACAAAGTACTGACTTGCTCTCTATTCGAGCATATCAATTCCAATTAAAGCACATCATTGTTGTAAGTATGATCACGTAGTAAAGTCTGATAGCACATGACACAGTACTAGAAACATATTACACATGCATGCCACAAACCTGTCGGATTGTCCATGCCTGCACCAGCTTCATACTCCAGAAGAAGCTTTCTAACCACTGGACGAGTAGCTGCCTCTGCCTTGCTCAACTGTACAAGTCGCTCCACCCAGTCTGGCCACGAACTCATGAGTGATGTTGCCCGACCATCAATCTCAGCAATGGCACGGAACTCTCGCCGAAGCTGTAGTAATAGCAGAGTACACACATACATTATTGATTATTACAAGACATAAAGGTGTTTACATCAATCAATAACAACACGACATTCTGTGACCACATAGTGTGTGGATTAGAAAACAAACTTACTGTTTTGCTTGAAGACAGAAATGGAAACATTTCAACTATTTCTGCCACAAGTGGTCTCTTCTCCAAAATCCATTCACGCCGTTGAGGTTGCGTTGACTCCATCAAAAGTTTAATCGTGGCATAATTCCGTTTCTTCTTATTGCCCCTGTATGCTTGCTTCAGCTCTGTCACAGCATCCTCATATTCTTCTTGAGTGAGCTGAGTTGTGCTGTCATTCATTGACACCCTAAGCCGTTTGGATGGTGGTCCCCCGGTGGCTGTAGTAGGTGTGGTAGGTTGCCCGTTCTCATCAGGACGATCCCGACGAAAGTTTTTGAATGCTGTCCTCAATGACAGCTTCCATGAGCCCTATGCAAACGTACAAAACCAGTTGTTAAATGCATGATCAAAAGGATCACATGACTTTCAGCCAATCCATGTTTAGAACCAATATGTAACCACACTTCTGATACAGAAAAAAGTGAATGAAAAAACATACATGTAGATTGCCAACAAGTAAACAATGGGCATTACTTGCTTTTAAGTGGTCTACTAGGTCATGTAACAGCAACAAAAATAATCTGGATGGGTATACACAAATGGCACAATGTACTCAACCAGAACAGTCATTGCACGAGGGTAAATAGCTTTTAGAAACACACAATTGAACTTACAAAGCCACTGGTTCCACCATCATGGAGCTTGGGAAACTGTTCAACCACTTTTCGGCAAACAGTTGTATACTCTTTAGACGAAGGGTATCTAGTGTGCTGGAGGATGAGAGTTCGCAGGGTTTGCACAATGTCCCGCCTCGCCTTAGCACACACAACCCCAGTTTCCACAGCCTTCTGGACAACTCCAGAGAATGTGTGTTTTTGTGGAATCTGAAATGACAAATGCCAGTTAGTAGGCACTTTGTTGCTATGTGGCATTGTGGTGGTATTAGTCTGTGCGGGAAGAGAGATGCAACAAATATTCAAAAAGCTTGTTTCAGGGTATTAAGCATGCAGTTAGCTTCAACTTCAGGTGTAATGTTAACATGTAAATAGATTCATACAAAACAAAGGCAAAACAATCATGTTTTGAGAAAAGGTAACAAAATAAAAAATTACAAAGCAAGCTCTAAGCTTGGATTACTCTGCTCTTCTTGGATGCACACACACACACACACACACACACACACACACACACACACACACACACACACACACACACACACACACACACACACACACACACACACACACACACACACACACACACACACACCTTGTCCTGCAATGGAATATTCTCCCTTGCTGCACTGCTCCTATCAGTGCTGGACTCTTCAATCTCATTTGAAGTAGTGTCCTGCATTTTGGGGTAGACAAGTTGGAGGTGGGAAGAGTGACATCTCAAGTGAAAGCGTGAAATTATATAGCTACCGGTATGTAGTCTACTATTCGTATCCAAGCATGAAAACAAACCTGCTTGCTCTGCTTCAGCAGCTCCCTGACGTTTGTTCTTTCGCCGATCAATGGTGCAAGTTCTCTTAGATCATCCTCGGTGAGCCTAAGAAAGGCATTACCACTAACTCGATTTGTTTCGAAGTTTCGTACAACACCTTCACTAACACCCTTCGCTTCAAGGTAGTCCACCAGCTCGTCAACCGTGAAATCTGCAAGAGACGCCATACTCACTCTTGATAGTCACAGATAGTGAAATCGCTCGTCCAGACGTGATGACAGTACTCACACCTCGGTCCAGTTCCAGTTCCAGGGACGATCTGGAGCTGGCGCTAGAGTTGTATTTCTAAATAATGCGCGCTAATCCCGGTGGAGGCTTTAATACCGTATTGAGTACTGCTTTGTGCGATTGAGATCTCCTGCAAAAGAACTACCAATCAACACCGGTAAGCTGGGGGTGGGGATGTCGTACGCAGATACTAAAACGCTAGATTACGTATGCAATGGTGTTGTAAATTATCCACGTGGGAAATCATTTAGTTGGTAGGCAATTTACACAATTATCCCTGCAAACCTGAAAAATGAATGCTTTGATGTTTCTTTAACACATCATGCCTACCTAATCATAGGAGAATGGTGTTCACTTTGAAGTGCATGGCAAGCTACAACTCTACCATGGCACAATTGCTGTGGTTTCAGCAGACAACTTGGGTAGTCTTGCACTAGGTGGCTTCAAGGAGAGTTGCACTGCCAACCGCTGTTGCAGACACTGCCTAGCAACTCGTGAGACTGCTAAATTGAAAGTAAGTAACTCCATTTAGAGCACACTATGCAGATGTAATTTACACTCATATCACTCTTACAGTTTTTGGAAAGTGACTTCACCCTCCGAGATGAAGAGTCTCATCAACGTCACTGTTCTGAACTTGAGGGAGAGTCTGGCCGTGAGGCATCGAAACTTTATGGCATCAACCGTGACTCTATTTTGAACAAGCTAGCTTACTTTCACGTGTGTAGTGGTGCCCTCCTTCCAGATGTCATGCACGATATCTTGGAGGGTGCTCTTCAGTATGAGATTAAGCTTATGCTAAGGGTGATGATTGCTGAGGAGAGATATTTTGCACTGGACACCTTGAACACCCGAATGGAAAACCTGGAGCTTGGGTACATGGAGAGCAAAGATCGTCCAACTCCTATCAGTGACACCACTTTGTTCTCCAGTGGTGTTTCTCTCAAACAAGCAGGTGCGTGTTTTTTTTATATATACCTTTCTCTTTTTTTTCTCCTTTTAATCCTCCACATTTGTTGCTTATAGCTGCCCAAGCATGGCTCCTTGCTCGTATTCTGCCCCTTCTCGTGGGAGACTACATCCCAGACGATGATGAGCGATGGGAGAACTACCTGCGAATGATGGACATTGTGGACCGGTTGTTCTCTCCCAAGATCTCCGAAGATGATGCTACGTACATCAAGTGGTTGATTAGTGACCACCACCAGGAGTTCTGCCGGCTCTACCCAACTATGAGTGTTATCCCGAAGATGCATTTCATGCTACATATGCCTCGCCTCATGGTTCAGTAAGTTGGACTAGTGCTTTGTTTCCTTTCACATGTTGTATCGAACCATTCTTATCTTCCAGGTTTGGCCCTCTTGTCCGGCATTGGACCATGAGGTTCGAGGCTAAACACTCCTACTTTAAGCAGCTAGCACAGGCAATGGGCAATTTTATCAACCTGCCCTACTCACTGGCCATGAGGCACCAGCATCTACGCTGCTATCAGGCTAACAATGTAACAGGAATACCCGGGGATGGACTGATTGTTGGACCAGGTATGATTTTGCAATTATCAAAACTTAAAGTACATGTACACTACTTAGGTTGAAGTTACGCACTTGTGTATGCTATATATGCAGTATGATGCAGTATCATAACATACAGTATTATGAAATTTTTTTTGGTCATAGGGAGTGTGGCCATTCCTGATGGGCTCCAGGAGGAATTGGATTTTCCAATTTCCTGTGCCTACAAGTAAGTGCCTTTTTGCGTCAAGTGTAATGTGTAGTTGGAGGGGTAATCATTTTAAAACACATACTTATAAAATCCTTTAACTCTGTATAATTGCCATGTAATGTGCTGTTACTGCTTCTACAGTGCAAGATGGGTGAAAATGGATGGCGTTCAATACAAGAGAAATGCTGGAGTTGTCTGTGGCATGGACCATGACCTTCCTACTGTGGAAAGATATCTTCCTTGCTCATCATAAATGGTGACAAACTTTATTTTCGAGTAAAACTATTTTCTTCAGTGTACATTGAACACTTTAGAGTTTACACTTTACAACCACTAGACTCTGAGGCATTGATTTCCACTGATGACTTACTTAGTCCATACCCCATCCACATACGTACTACAAGTGCAGTATCACATCATCAATGTATCATTCTGTCATATCATATCATAATGTAAATCATTGTGGCTGAAGCTGAATCTGAGAATCAGAATAAGTCAAGTTTGAGGTGGGCTGGAATGGGAAAATATGGTTTTACACCATATCGAATATTAAATCGCGTAACGTTTTTCAAACCTATGGGACCTAACCAACCTCAGATGGGACAAACTGGGTATCAATCAACTCCACTCTACCTGTGCATTCAGAATATCAAGTTGTTTTTTGACTGAAGTCAAGTTTGAGGTGGGCTGGAATAGGAAAATATGGTTTTACACCATATCGAATATTAAATCGCCTAACGTTTTTCAAACCTATGGGACCTAACCAACCTCAGATGGGACAAACTGGGTATCAATCAACTCCACTCTACCTGTGCATTCAGAATATCAAGTTGTTTTTTGACTGAAGTCAAGTTTGAGGTGGGCTGGAATGGGAAAATATGGTTTTACACCATATCGAATATTAAATCACCTAACGTTTTTCAAACCTATGGGACCTAACCAACCTCAGATGGGACAAACTGGGTATCAATCAACTCCACTCTACCTGTGCATTCAGAATATCAAGTTGTTTTTTGACTGAAGTCAAGTTTGAGGTGGGCTGGAATGGGAAAATATGGTTTTACACCATATCGAATATTAAATCGCCTAACGTTTTTCAAACCTATGGGACCTAACCAACCTCAGATGGGACAAACTGGGTATCAATCAACTCCACTCTACCTGTGCATTCAGAATATCAAGTTGTTTTTTGACTGAAGTCAAGTTTGAGGTGGGCTGGAATGGGAAAATATGGTTTTACACCATATCGAATATTAAATCGCCTAACGTTTTTCAAACCTATGGGACCTAACCAACCTCAGATGGGACAAACTGGGTATCAATCAACTCCACTCTACCTGTGCATTCAGAATATCAAGTTGTTTTTTGACTGAAGTCAAGTTTGAGGTGGGCTGGAATGGGAAAATATGGTTTTACACCATATCGAATATTAAATCGCCTAACGTTTTTCAAACCTATGGGACCTAACCAACCTCAGATGGGACAAACTGGGTATCAATCAACTCCACTCTACCTGTGCATTCAGAATATCAAGTTGTTTTTTGACTGAAGTCAAGTTTGAGGTGGGCTGGAATGGGAAAATATGGTTTTACACCATATCGAATATTAAATCGCCTAACGTTTTTCAAACCTATGGGACCTAACCAACCTCAGATGGGACAAACTGGGTATCAATCAACTCCACTCTACCTGTGCATTCAGAATATCAAGTTGTTTTTTGACTGAAGTCAAGTTTGAGGTGGGCTGGAATGGGAAAATATGGTTTTACACCATATCGAATATTAAATCACCTAACGTTTTTCAAACCTATGGGACCTAACCAACCTCAGATGGGACAAACTGGGTATCAATCAACTCCACTCTACCTGTGCATTCAGAATATCAAGTTGTTTTTTGACTGAAGTCAAGTTTGAGGTGGGCTGGAATGGGAAAATATGGTTTTACACCATATCGAATATTAAATCACCTAACGTTTTTCAAACCTATGGGACCTAACCAACCTCAGATAGGACAAACTGGGTATCAATCAACTCCACTCTACCTGTGCATTCAGAATATCAAGTTGTTTTTTGACTGAAGTCAAGTTTGAGGTGGGCTGGAATGGGAAAATATGGTTTTACACCATATCGAATATTAAATCGCCTAACGTTTTTCAAACCTATGGGACCTAACCAACCTCAGATGGGACAAACTGGGTATCAATCAACTCCACTCTACCTGTGCATTCAGAATATCAAGTTGGTCGGTAAATTTGAATGGAAGAACATTCAGCTAAGATTTCAGCTGCAAGTTATATCGAATGTGCATGGTAATCGTTTACCTTAATTATTGAACTGTACCTAATTAGCTCAGATGGTACAAACCTGGCTATTAGTAAGCTCCACTCCAATACCATAACAACACGTTATACAGCCAAATTCTCTTAACCATCCCTCATGACTTAACCTCATTATAGTATGCTAGCAATGTGAGGTGTAGAGAAACACCTCACATTGGTGTTTGTCAACACTTACACTCAGTCTTGGGTACATCAAGTGTTAATAAAGCACTCTAGGGTGCTTGCTAACACCTTTTAGGGTGTGGGTTTATTGAAACACCCCATATAGGGTGTACTTAAACACCCAATTTTTAACTGTGTACGAGTTACTCAGCACCTCCAGAGTATTGAAAACTGCTTTCTCGACCTTTCCTGACACTGAAATGTGCTTGTACGAGCTTCACAAGACCTCTACAGGTGTGGAAATGGCATTGATCGGACCTTCACGGCACTTAAACAGGCTTGCACGTGTTAGTCAGCAACTCCACAGTGATGAAAACTGCTTTCTCGATCTTTCCTGGCAATTAAACAGGCTTGCACGAGCTTCACAAGACTTCCAGAGTGGTGAAAACTGCATTCTCCGTCTTTCGTGGGCCTTAAACAGGCCTGCAGGTGCTTCACAGGGCCTCCACTGTGGTGAAAATGGCTTAGTCGGACCGTCCCTGCACTTAAATAGGCCAGTACGAGTTACTCAGCACCTCCACTGCGACCAAAACTGCCTTCTTGATCATTGCTGGCTCTGAAATGTGTTTGCACGAGATTTACAAGGCCTCTACAGTGGTTGAAATGGCTTTGTCTGACCATCCAGGCACTTAAACAGCCTTGTACGCGTTACTCAGCCACTCCACAGTCATGAAAACTGCTTTGTCGATCCTTCCTCGCACTTAAACATGCTTGCACGAATTACGTAAGACTTCCAGAGGTGTTAAAACTGCTTTCTCAGTCATTCCTGGCACTTAAACAGACCTCCACGTGCTTCACAGGACCTCTACTCTGGTGAACATGGCTTGGTTGGACCTTCCCCTCACTTAAACAGGCCTGTAGGAGTTACTCAGCACCTCCAGAGTATTGAAAACTGCTTTCTCGATCTTTCCTGACACTGAAATGTGCTTGCACGAAGTTCACAAGACCTCTACAGGTGAGGAAATGGCATTGTCGGACCTTCCCGGCACTTAAACAGGCTTGCACGAGTTACTCAGCAACTCCTCAGTGATGAAAACAGCTTTGTCGATCCTTCATCGCACTTAAACAGGCTTGCACGAACTACACAAGGCTTCCAGAGTGGTGAAAACTGCATTCTCCGTCTTTCGTGGGGCTTAAACAGGCCTGCAGGTACTTCACAGGACCTCCACTGTGGTGAAAATGGTTTAGTCGGACGGTCCCTGCACTTAAATAGGCCAGTACGAGTTACTCAGCACCTCCACTGCGTCCAAAACTGCTTTCTTTGATCTTTGCTTGCTCTGAAATGTGTTTGCACGAGATTTACAAGGCCCCTTCAGTGGTTGAAATGGCTTTGTCTGACCATCCATGCACTTAAACAGCCTTGTACGCGTTACTCAGCCACTCCACAGTCATGAAAACTGCTTTGTCGATCCTTCCTCGCACTTAAACAGGCTTGCACGAACTACGTAAGACTTCCAGAGGTGTTAAAACTGCTTTCTCAGTCATTCCTGGCACTTAAACAGACCTCCACGTGCTTCACAGGACCTCTACTCTGGTGAAGATGGCTTTGTTGAACCTTCCCCGCACTTAAACAGGCCTGTAGGAGTTACTCAGCACCTCCAGAGTATTGAAAACTGCTTTCTCGATCTTTCCTTACACTGAAATGTGCTTGCACGAGCTTCACAAGACCTCTACAGGTGTGGAAATGGCATTGTCGTTCCTTCCCGGCACTTAAACAGGCTTGCACGAGGTACTCAGCAACTCCACAGTGATGAAAACAGCTTTCTCGATCTTTCCTGGCAATTAAACAGGCTTTCACGAGCTTCACAGGACCTCCACAGTGTTGAAAACTGCTTACTCGTTCTATCCTGACACTGAAATGTGCTTGCACGAGCTTCACAAGCCCTGTATAGTAGTTGAAAAGGGTTTGTCCGACCTCCCCAGAACTTAAACAGGCTTGCACGCGGTACTCAGCCACTCCACAGTCATGAAAACCGCTTTCGCGATCTTTCCTGTCCCTTGAACAGGCTTGCACGAGCTTCACAGGAGCTCCAGAGTGGTTAAAATGGCTATGTCGGACCTTCTGGACACTTAACAGGTCTGCACGAGTTACTCAGCGCCTCCAGAGTGTTGAAAACTGCTTTCTTGATCGTTCATGACACTGAAATGTGCTTCCACGAGCTTAACAAGACCTCTACAGTGGTTGACATGGCTTAGTCTGACCTTCCCGGCACTTAAACAGGCCTGCACGAGCTTCACAAGACTTCCAGAGTGGTTAAAACTGCATTCTCCGTCTTCCGTGGCCCTTAAACTCGGCTGCAGGTGCTTCACAGGACCTCCTCTGTGGTGTACATGGATTTGTTGGACCTTCCCCGCACTTAAACAGGCCTGTAGGAGTTACTCAGCACCACCAGAGTATTGAAAACTACTTTCTCGATCTTTCCTGACACTGAAATGTGCTTGTACGAGCTTCACAAGACCTCTACAGTGGGTGAAATGGCTATGTCTGACCTTCCCGGAACTTAAACAGCCTTGTACGTTATTCAGCCACTCCACAGTCATAAAAACTGCTTTGTCAATCTTTCCTGGCAATTAAACTGGCTTGCACGAGCTTCACAAGTCCTGTATAGTAGTTGAAATGGGTTTGTCCGACCTCCCCGCAACTTAAACCGGCTTGCACGCGGTACTCAGCCACTTCACCGTCATGAAAACTGATTTCGCGATCTTTCCTGACTCTTAAACAGGCTTGCACGAGATCACAGGAGCTCCAGAGTGGTTAAAATGGCTTTGTCGGACCTTCCTGACACTTAAACAGGTCTGCACGAGTTACTCAGCACCTCCGGAGTGTTGAAAACTGCTTTCTCGATCTTTCCTGACACTGAAATGTGCTCGCACGAGCTTAACAAGGAATCTACAGTGGGTGAAATGGTTTTGTCTGACAATCCAAGCACTTAAACAGCCTTGTACGCGTTACTCAGCCACTCCACAGTCATTAAAACTGTTTTGTCAATCCTTCCTCGCACTTAAACAGGCTTGCACGAACTACACAAGACTTCCAGAGTTGTGAAAACTGCTTTCTCTGTCATTCCTGGCACTTAAACAAACCTCCACGTGCTTCACAGGACCTCCACTCTGGTGAACATGGCTTTGTTGGACTTTCCCCGCACTTAAACAGGCCTGTAGGAGTTACTCAGCACCTCCAGAGTATTGAAAACTGCTTTCTCGATCTTTCCTGACACTGAAATGTGCATGCACGAGCTTCACAAGACCTCTACAGGTGTGGAAATGGCATTGTCGGATCTTCCCGGCCCTTAAACAGGCTTGCACGAGTTACTCAGCACAGCCACAGTGATGAAAACCGCTTTCTCGATCTTTCCTGGCACTTAAACAGGCCTGCACGAGCTTCACAAGACTTCCAGAGTGGTGAAAACTGCATTCTCCGTCTTTCGTGGCGCTTAAACAGGCCTGCAGGTGCTTCACAGGATCTCCACTGTGGTGAAAATGGCTTAGTCGGACAGTCCCTATACTTAAATACGCCAGTACGAGTTACTCAGCACCTCTACTGCGTCCAAAACTGGTTTCTTGATCTTTGCTGGCTCTGAAATGTGTTTGCACGAGATTTACAAGGCCTCTACAGTGGTTGAAATGGCTTTGTCTGACCATCCAGGCACTTAAACAGCCTTGTACGCGTTACTCAGCCACTCCACAGTCATGAAAACTGCTTTGTCGATCCTTCCTCGCACTTAAACAGGCTTGCACGAACTACGTAAGACTTCCAGAGGTGTTAAAACTGCTTTCTCAGTCATTCCTGGCACTTAAACAGACCTCCACGTGCTTCACAGGACCTCTACTCTGGTGAACATGGCTTTGTTGGACCTTCCCCGCACTTAAACAGGCCTGTAGGAGTTACTCAGCACCTCCAGAGTATTGAAAACTGCTTTCTCGATCTTTCCTGACACTGAAATGTGCTTGCACGAGCTAAACAAGACCTCTACAGTGGTTGAAATGGCTTTCTCTGACCATCCAGGCACTTTAACAGCCTTGTGCGCGTTACTCAGCCACTCCGCAGTCATGAAAACTGCTTTGTCGATCCTTCCTCGCACTTAAACAGGCTTGCACGAACTACATAAGACTTCCAGAGGTGTTAAAACTGCTTTCTCTGTCATTCCTGGCACTTAAACAGACCTCTACGTGCTTCACAGGACTTCTACTCTGGTGAACATGGCTTTGTTTGACCTTCCCCGCACTTAAACAGGCCTGTAGGAGTTACTCAGCACCTCCAGAGTATTGAAAACTGCTTTCTCGATCTTTCCTGACACTCAAATGTGCTTGCACGAGCTTCACAAGACCTCTACAGGTGTGGAAATGGCATTGTCGGACCTTCCCGGCACTTAAACAGGCTTGCACGAGTTAATCAGCAACTCCACAGTGATGAAAACAGCTTTCTCGATCTTTCCTGGCAATTAAACAGGCTTTCACGAGCTTCACAGGACCTCCACAGTGTTGAAAACTGCTTACTCGATCTATCCTGACACTGAAATGTGCTTGCACGAGCTTCACAAAGCCCTGTATAGTAGTTGAAATGCGTTTGTCCGACCTCCCCGGAACTTAAACAGGCTTGCACGCGGTATTCAGCCACTCCACAGTCATGAAAACCGCTTTCGCGTTCTTTCCTGACCCTTGAACAGGCTTGCCCGAGCTTCACATGAGCTCCAGAGTGGTTAGAATGGCTATGTCGGACCTTCTTGACACTTAAAAAGGTCTGCACGATTTACTCAGCACCGCCAGACTGTTGAAAACTGCTTTCTCGATCTTTCCTGACACTGAAATGTGCTTCCACGAGCTTAACAAGACCTCTACAGTGGTTGACATGGCTTAGTCTGACCTACCCGGAACTTAAACAGGCTTGCACGCGGTACTCAGCCACTCCACAGTCATCAAAACCGCTTTCACGATCTTTCCTGACCCTTGAACAGGCTTGCACGAGCTTCACAGGAGCTCCAGAGTGGTTAAAATGGCTATGTCGGACCTTCTTGACACTTAAACAGGTCTGCACGAGTCACTCAGCACCTACAGAGTGTTGAAAACTGCTTTCTCGATCTTTCCTGACACTGAAATGTGCTTCCACGAGCTTAACAAGACCTCTACAGTGGTTGACATGGCTTAGTCTGACCTTCCCGGTACTTAAACAGGCCTGCACGAGCTTCACAAGACTTTCAGAGTGGTGAAAACTGCATTCTCCGTCTTCCGTGGCCCTTAAACTCGGCTGCAAGTGCTTCACAGGACCTCCTCTGTGGTGAACATGGATTTGTTGGACCTTCCCCGCGCTTAAACAGGCCTGTAGGAGTTACTCAGCACTACCAGAGTATTGAAAACTACTTTCTCGACCTTTCCTGACACTGAAATGTGCTTGCACGAGCTTCACAAGACCTCTACAGTGGGTGAAATGGCTATGTCTGACCTTCCCGGCACTTAAACAGCCTTGTACGCGTTACTCAGCCACTCCACAGTCATAAAAACTGCTTTGTCGATCCTTCCTCGCACTCAAACAGACTTGCATGAACTACACAAGGCTTCCAGACTTGTGAAAACTGCTTTCTTTGTCATTCCTGGCACTTAAACAGACCTCCACGTGCTTCACAGTATCTCCACTGTGGAGAACATGGCTACGTTGGACCTTCCCCGCACTTAAACAGGCCTGTAGGAGTTACTCAGCACCTCTAGAGTGTTGAAAACTGCTTTCTCGATCTTTCTTGACATTTAAATGTATTTGCACGAGCTTCACAAGACCTCTACAGGTGTGGAAATGGCATTGTCGGACCTTCCAGGCACTTAAACAGGCTTGCACGAGTTACTCAGCACCGCCACAGTGATGAAAACCGCTTTCTCGATCTTTCCGCACACTTAAACAGGACTGCACGAGTTTCACAAGACTTCCAGAGTGGTGAAAACTGCATTCTCCGTCTTTCGTGGCGCTTAAACAGGCCTGCAGGTGCTTCACAGGACCTCCACTGTGGTGAAAATGGCTTTGTCGGACCGTCCCTGCACATAAACAGGCCAGTACGAGTTACACAGCACCTCCACTGCGTCCAAAACTGCTTTCTTGTTCTTTGCTGGTTCTGAAATGTATTTCCACGAGCTTCACAAGGCCTCTACAGTGGTTGAAATGGCTTTGTCTGACCATCCAGGCACTTAAACAGCCTTGTACGCGTTACTCAGCCACTCCACAGTCATGAAAACTGCTTTGTCGATCCTTCCTCGCACTTAAACAGGCTTGCACGAACTACACAAGACTTCCAGAGTTGTGAAAACTGCTTTCTCTGTCATTCCTGGCACTTAAACAGACCTCCACGTGCTTCACAGGACCTCTACTCAGGTGAACATGGATTTGTTGGACCTTCCCCGCACTTAAACAGGCCTGTACGAGTTACTCAGCACCTCCAGAGTATTGAAAACTGCTTTCTCGACCTTTCCTGACACTGAAATGTGCTTGTACGAGCTTCACAAGACCTCTACAGGTGTGGAAATGGCATTGATCGGACCTTCCCGGCACTTAAACAGGTTTCCACGAGTTACTCAGCAACTCCTCAGTGATGAAAACAGCTTTGTCGATCCTTCCTCGCACTTAAACAGGCTTGCACGAACTACACAAGTCTTCCAGAGTTGTGAAAACTGCTTTCTCTGTCATTCCTGGCACTTAAACAGACCTCCACGTGCTTCACAGGACCTCCAATGTGGTGAACATGGCTTTTTTGGACCTTCCCCGCATTTAAACAGGACTGTACGAGTTACTCAGCACCTCCAGACTGTTGAAAACTGCTTTCTCGATCTTTCCTGACACTCAAATGTGCTTGCACGAGCTTCACAAGACCTCTACAGGTGTGGAAATGGCATTGTCGGACCTTCCCGGCACTTAAACAGGCTTGCACGAGTTACTCAGCAACTCCACAGTGATGAAAACAGCTTTCTAGATCTTTCCTGGCAATTAAACAGGCTTTCACGAGCTTCACAAGACCTCCACAGTGTTGAAAACTGCTTACTCGATCTATCCTGACACTGAAATGTGCTTGCACGAGCTTCACAAGTCCTGTATAGTAGTTGAAATGGGTTTGTCCGACCTCCCCGGAACTTAAACAGGCTTGCACGCGGTACTCAGCCACTCCACAGTCATGAAAACCGCTTTCGCGATCTTTCCTGACCCTTGAACAGGCTTGCACGAGATTCACAGGAGCTCCAGAGTGGTTAAAATGGCTATGTCGGACCTTCTTGACACTTAAACAGGTCTGCACGAGTTACTCAGCACATCCAGAGTGTTGAAAACCGCTTTCGCGATCTTTCCTGACCCTTGAACATGCTTGCACGAGCTTCACAGGAGCTCCAGAGTGGTTAAAATGGCTATGTCGGACCTTCTTGACACTTAAACAGGTCTGCACGAGTTACTCAGCACCTACAGAGTGTTGAAAACTGCTTTCTCGATCTTTCCTGACACTGAAATGTGCTTCCACGAGCTTAACAAGACCTCTACAGTGGTTGACATGGCTTAGTCTGACCTTCCCGACTCTTAAACAGGCCTGCACGAGCCTCACAAGACTTCCAGAGTGGTGAAAACTGCATTCTCCGTCTTCCGTGGCCCTTAAACACGGCTGCAGGTGCTTCGCAGGACCTCCTCTGTGGTGAACATGGCTTTGTTGGACCTTCCCCGCACTTAAACAGACCTGTAGGAGTTACTCAGCACCAATAGAGTATTGAAAACTGCTTTCTCGATCTTTCCTGACACTGAAATGTGCTTGCACGAGCTTCACAAGACCTCTACAGTGGGTGCAATGGCTATGTCTGACCTTCCCTGCACTTAAACAGCCTTGTACGCGTTACTCAGCCACTCCACAGTCATAAAAACTGCTTTGTCGATCCTTCCTCGCACTTAAACAGGCATGCACGAACTACACAAGGCTTCCAGACTTGTGAAAACTGCTTTCTCTGTCATTCCTGGCACTTAAACAGACCTCCACGTGCTTCACAGGACCTCTACTCAGGTGAACATGGATTTGTTGGACCTTCCCCGCACTTAAACAGGCCTGTACGAGTTACTCAGCACCTCCAGAGTATTGAAAACTGCTTTCTCGACCTTTCCTGACACTGAAATGTGCTTGTACGAGCTTCACAAGACCTCTACAGGTGTGGAAATGGCATTGATCGGACCTTCCCGGCACTTAAACAGGTTTCCACGAGTTACTCAGCAACTCCTCAGTGATGAAAACAGCTTTGTCGATCCTTCCTCGCACTTAAACAGGCTTGCACGAACTACACAAGTCTTCCAGAGTTGTGAAAACTGCTTTCTCTGTCATTCCTGGCACTTAAACAGACCTCCACGTGCTTCACAGGACCTCCAATGTGGTGAACATGGCTTTTTTGGACCTTCCCCGCATTTAAACAGGACTGTACGAGTTACTCAGCACCTCCAGACTGTTGAAAACTGCTTTCTCGATCTTTCCTGACACTCAAATGTGCTTGCACGAGCTTCACAAGACCTCTACAGGTGTGGAAATGGCATTGTCGGACCTTCCCGGCACTTAAACAGGCTTGCACGAGTTACTCAGCAACTCCACAGTGATGAAAACAGCTTTCTAGATCTTTCCTGGCAATTAAACAGGCTTTCACGAGCTTCACAAGACCTCCACAGTGTTGAAAACTGCTTACTCGATCTATCCTGACACTGAAATGTGCTTGCACGAGCTTCACAAGTCCTGTATAGTAGTTGAAATGGGTTTGTCCGACCTCCCCGGAACTTAAACAGGCTTGCACGCGGTACTCAGCCACTCCACAGTCATGAAAACCGCTTTCGCGATCTTTCCTGACCCTTGAACAGGCTTGCACGAGATTCACAGGAGCTCCAGAGTGGTTAAAATGGCTATGTCGGACCTTCTTGACACTTAAACAGGTCTGCACGAGTTACTCAGCACATCCAGAGTGTTGAAAACCGCTTTCGCGATCTTTCCTGACCCTTGAACATGCTTGCACGAGCTTCACAGGAGCTCCAGAGTGGTTAAAATGGCTATGTCGGACCTTCTTGACACTTAAACAGGTCTGCACGAGTTACTCAGCACCTACAGAGTGTTGAAAACTGCTTTCTCGATCTTTCCTGACACTGAAATGTGCTTCCACGAGCTTAACAAGACCTCTACAGTGGTTGACATGGCTTTGTCTGACCATCCAGGCACTTAAACAGCCTTGTACGCGTTACTCAGCCACTCCACAGTCATGAAAACTGCTTTGTCGATCCTTCCTCGCACTTAAACAGGCTTGCACGAACTACACAAGTCTTCCAGAGTTGTGAAAACTGCTTTCTCTGTCATTCCTGGCACTTAAACAGACCTCCACGTGCTTCACAGGACCTCCAATGTGGTGAACATGGCTTTTTTGGACCTTCCCCGCATTTAAACAGGACTGTACGAGTTACTCAGCACCTCCAGACTGTTGAAAACTGCTTTCTCGATCTTTCCTGACACTCAAATGTGCTTGCACGAGCTTCACAAGACCTCTACAGGTGTGGAAATGGCATTGTCGGACCTTCCCGGCACTTAAACAGGCTTGCACGAGTTACTCAGCAACTCCACAGTGATGAAAACAGCTTTCTAGATCTTTCCTGGCAATTAAACAGGCTTTCACGAGCTTCACAAGACCTCCACAGTGTTGAAAACTGCTTACTCGATCTATCCTGACACTGAAATGTGCTTGCACGAGCTTCACAAGTCCTGTATAGTAGTTGAAATGGGTTTGTCCGACCTCCCCGGAACTTAAACAGGCTTGCACGCGGTACTCAGCCACTCCACAGTCATGAAAACCGCTTTCGCGATCTTTCCTGACCCTTGAACAGGCTTGCACGAGATTCACAGGAGCTCCAGAGTGGTTAAAATGGCTATGTCGGACCTTCTTGACACTTAAACAGGTCTGCACGAGTTACTCAGCACATCCAGAGTGTTGAAAACCGCTTTCGCGATCTTTCCTGACCCTTGAACATGCTTGCACGAGCTTCACAGGAGCTCCAGAGTGGTTAAAATGGCTATGTCGGACCTTCTTGACACTTAAACAGGTCTGCACGAGTTACTCAGCACCTACAGAGTGTTGAAAACTGCTTTCTCGATCTTTCCTGACACTGAAATGTGCTTCCACGAGCTTAACAAGACCTCTACAGTGGTTGACATGGCTTAGTCTGACCTTCCCGACTCTTAAACAGGCCTGCACGAGCCTCACAAGACTTCCAGAGTGGTGAAAACTGCATTCTCCGTCTTCCGTGGCCCTTAAACACGGCTGCAGGTGCTTCGCAGGACCTCCTCTGTGGTGAACATGGCTTTGTTGGACCTTCCCCGCACTTAAACAGACCTGTAGGAGTTACTCAGCACCAATAGAGTATTGAAAACTGCTTTCTCGATCTTTCCTGACACTGAAATGTGCTTGCACGAGCTTCACAAGACCTCTACAGTGGGTGCAATGGCTATGTCTGACCTTCCCTGCACTTAAACAGCCTTGTACGCGTTACTCAGCCACTCCACAGTCATAAAAACTGCTTTGTCGATCCTTCCTCGCACTTAAACAGGCATGCACGAACTACACAAGGCTTCCAGACTTGTGAAAACTGCTTTCTCTGTCATTCCTGGCACTTAAACAGACCTCCACGTGCTTCACAGGACCTCTACTCAGGTGAACATGGATTTGTTGGACCTTCCCCGCACTTAAACAGGCCTGTACGAGTTACTCAGCACCTCCAGAGTATTGAAAACTGCTTTCTCGACCTTTCCTGACACTGAAATGTGCTTGTACGAGCTTCACAAGACCTCTACAGGTGTGGAAATGGCATTGATCGGACCTTCCCGGCACTTAAACAGGTTTCCACGAGTTACTCAGCAACTCCTCAGTGATGAAAACAGCTTTGTCGATCCTTCCTCGCACTTAAACAGGCTTGCACGAACTACACAAGTCTTCCAGAGTTGTGAAAACTGCTTTCTCTGTCATTCCTGGCACTTAAACAGACCTCCACGTGCTTCACAGGACCTCCAATGTGGTGAACATGGCTTTTTTGGACCTTCCCCGCATTTAAACAGGACTGTACGAGTTACTCAGCACCTCCAGACTGTTGAAAACTGCTTTCTCGATCTTTCCTGACACTCAAATGTGCTTGCACGAGCTTCACAAGACCTCTACAGGTGTGGAAATGGCATTGTCGGACCTTCCCGGCACTTAAACAGGCTTGCACGAGTTACTCAGCAACTCCACAGTGATGAAAACAGCTTTCTAGATCTTTCCTGGCAATTAAACAGGCTTTCACGAGCTTCACAAGACCTCCACAGTGTTGAAAACTGCTTACTCGATCTATCCTGACACTGAAATGTGCTTGCACGAGCTTCACAAGTCCTGTATAGTAGTTGAAATGGGTTTGTCCGACCTCCCCGGAACTTAAACAGGCTTGCACGCGGTACTCAGCCACTCCACAGTCATGAAAACCGCTTTCGCGATCTTTCCTGACCCTTGAACAGGCTTGCACGAGATTCACAGGAGCTCCAGAGTGGTTAAAATGGCTATGTCGGACCTTCTTGACACTTAAACAGGTCTGCACGAGTTACTCAGCACATCCAGAGTGTTGAAAACCGCTTTCGCGATCTTTCCTGACCCTTGAACATGCTTGCACGAGCTTCACAGGAGCTCCAGAGTGGTTAAAATGGCTATGTCGGACCTTCTTGACACTTAAACAGGTCTGCACGAGTTACTCAGCACCTACAGAGTGTTGAAAACTGCTTTCTCGATCTTTCCTGACACTGAAATGTGCTTCCACGAGCTTAACAAGACCTCTACAGTGGTTGACATGGCTTAGTCTGACCTTCCCGACTCTTAAACAGGCCTGCACGAGCCTCACAAGACTTCCAGAGTGGTGAAAACTGCATTCTCCGTCTTCCGTGGCCCTTAAACACGGCTGCAGGTGCTTCGCAGGACCTCCTCTGTGGTGAACATGGCTTTGTTGGACCTTCCCCGCACTTAAACAGACCTGTAGGAGTTACTCAGCACCAATAGAGTATTGAAAACTGCTTTCTCGATCTTTCCTGACACTGAAATGTGCTTGCACGAGCTTCACAAGACCTCTACAGTGGGTGCAATGGCTATGTCTGACCTTCCCTGCACTTAAACAGCCTTGTACGCGTTACTCAGCCACTCCACAGTCATAAAAACTGCTTTGTCGATCCTTCCTCGCACTTAAACAGGCATGCACGAACTACACAAGGCTTCCAGACTTGTGAAAACTGCTTTCTCTGTCATTCCTGGCACTTAAACAGACCTCCACGTGCTTCACAGGACCTCCACTGTGGTGAACATGGCTTTGTTGGACCTTCCCCTAACTTAAACAGGCCTGTACGAGTTACTCAGCACCTCCAGAGTGTTGAAAACTGCTTTCTCGATCTTTCCTGACACTCAAATGTGCTTACACGAGCTTCACAAGACCTCTACAGGTGTGGAAATGGCATTGTCGGACCTTCCCGGCACTTAAACAGGCTTGCACGAGTTACTCAGCACCGCCACAGTGATGAAAACCGCTTTCTCGATCTTTCCTCGCACATAAACAGGACTGCACGAGCTTCACAAGACTTTCAGAGTGGTAAAAATTGCATTCTCCGTCTTTCGTGGCGCTTAAACAGGACTGCAGGTGCTTCACAGGACCTCCACTGTGGTGAAAATGGCTTAGTCGGACCGTCCCTGCACTTAAACAGGCCAGTACGAGTTACTCAGCACCTCCACTGCGTCCAAAACTGCTTTCTTGTTCTTTGCTGGTTCTGAAATGTGTTTACACGAGCTTCACAAGTCATCTACAGTGGTTGAAATGGCTTTGTCTGACCTTCCCGACACTTAAACAGCCTTGTACGCGTTACTCAGCCACTCCACAGTCCTAAAAACTGGTTTGTCGATCCTTCCTCGCACTTAAACAGGCTTGCACGAACTACACAAGACTTCCAGACTTGTGAAAACTGCTTTCTCTGTCATTCCTGGCACTTAAACAGACCTCCACGTGCTTCACAGGACCTCTACTCTGGTGAACATGGACTTGTCGGACATTCCCGGCACTTAAACAGGCTTGCATGTGTTAGTCAGCAACTCCACAGTGATGAAAACTGCTTTCTCGATCTTTCCTGACACTGAAATGTGCTTCCACGAGCTTAACAAGACCTCTACAGTGGTTGACATGGCTTAGTCTGATCTCCCCGGAACTTAAACAGGCTTGCACGCGGTACTCAGCCACTCCACAGTCATGAAAACCGCTTTCGCGATCTTTCCTGACCCTTGAACAGGCTTGCACGAGCTTCACAGGAGCTCCAGAGTTGTTAAAATGGCTATGTCGGACCTTCTTGACACTTAAACAGATCTGCACGAGTTACTCAGCACCTACAGAGTGATGAAAACTGCTTTCTCGATCTTTCCTGACACTGAAATGTGCTTCCACGAGCTTAACAAGACCTCTACAGTGGTTGACATGGCTTAGTCTGACCTTCCCGGCACTTAAACAGGCCTGCACGAGCTTCACAAGACTTCCAGAGTGGTGAAAACTGCATTCTCCGTCTTCCGTGGCCCTTAAACTCGGCTGCAGGTGCTTCACAGGACCTCCTCTGTGGTGAACATGGATTTGTTGGACCTTCCCCGCACATAAACAGGCCTGTAGGAGTTACTCAGCACCACCAGAGTATTGAAAACTACTTTCTCGATCTTTCCTGACACTGAAATGTGCTTGCACGAGCTTCACAAGACCTCTACAGTGGGTGAAATGGCTATGTCTGCACTTAAACAGCCTTGTACGCGTTACTCAGCCACTCCACAGTCATAAAAACTGCTTTGTCAATCTTTCCTGGGAATTAAACTGGCTTGCACGAGCTTCACAAGTCCTGTATAGTAGTTGAAATGGGTTTGTCCGAACTCCCCGCAACTTAAACCGGCTTGCACGCGGTACTCAGCCACTTCACCGTCATGAAAACTGATTTCGCGATCTTTCCTGACTCTTAAACAGGCTTGCACGAGATCACAGGAGCTCCAGAGTGGTTAAAATGGCTTTGTCGGACCTTCCTGACACTTAAACAGGTCTGCACGAGTTACTCAGCACCTTCGGAGTGTTGAAAACTGCTTTCTCGATCTTTCCTGACACTGAAATGTGCTCGCACGAGTTGAACAAGGACTCTACAGTGGTTGAAATGGTTTTGTCTGACAATCCAAGCACTTAAACAGCCTTGTACGCGTTACTCAGCCACTCCACAGTCATTAAAACTGTTTTGTCAATCCTTCCTCGCACTTAAACAGGCTTGCACGAACTACACAAGACTTCCAGAGTTGTGAAAACTGCTTTCTCTGTCATTCCTGGCACTTAAACAGACCTCCACGTGCTTCACAGGACCTCCACTCTGGTGAACATGGCTTTGTTGGACCTTCCCCGCACTTAAACAGGCCTGTAGGAGTTACTCAGCACCTCCAGATTATTGAAAACTGCTTTCTCGATCTTTCCTGACAATGAAATGTGCTTGCACGAGCTTCACAAGACCTCTACAGGTGTGGAAATGGCATTGTCGGATCTTCCCGGCCCTTAAACAGGCTTGCACGAGTTACTCAGCACAGCCACAGTGATGAAAACCGCTTTCTCGATCTTTCATGGCACTTAAACGGGCCTGCACGAGCTTCACAAGACTTCCAGAGTGGTGAAAACAGCATTCTCCGTCTTTCGTAGCGCTTAAACAGGACTGCAGGTGCTTCACAGGACCTCCACTGTGGTGAAAATGGCTTAGTCGGACCGTCCCTGCACTTAAATAGGCCAGTACGAGTTACTCAGCACCTCTACTGCGTCCAAAACTGTTTTGTTGATCTTTGCTGGCTCTGAAATGTGTTTGCACGGGATTTACAAGGCCTCTACAGTGGTTGAAATGGCTTTGTCTGACCATCCAGGCACTTAAACAGCCTTGTACGCGTTACTCAGCCACTCCACAGTCATGAAAACTGCTTTGTCGATCCTTCCTCGCACTTAAACAGGCTTGCACGAACTACGTAAGACTTCCAGAGGTGTTAAAACTGCTTTCTCAGTCATTCCTGGCACTTAAACAGACCTCCACGTGCTTCACAGGACCTCTACTCTGGTGAACATGGCTTTGTTGGACCTTCCCCGCACTTAAACAGGCCTGTAGGAGTTACTCAGCACCTCCAGAGTATTGAAAACTGCTTTCTGGATCTTTCCAGACACTGAAATGTGCTTGCACGAGCTTAACAAGACCTCTACAGTGGTTGAAATGGCTTTATCTGACCATCCAGGCACTTTAACAGCCTTGTTCGCGTTACTCAGCCACTCCGCAGTCATGAAAACTGCTTTGTCGATCCTTCCTAGCACTTAAACAGGCTTGCACGAACTACATAAGACTTCCAGATGTGTTAAAACTGCTTTCTCAGTCATTCCTCGCACTTAAACAGGCTTGCACGAACTACATAAGACTTCCAGAGGTGTTAAAACTGCTTTCTCAGTCATTCCTGGCACTTAAACAGACCTCCACGTGCTTCACAGGACCTCTACTCTGGTGAACATGGCTTTGTTTGACCTTCCCCGCACTTAAACAGGCCTGTAGGAGTTACTCAGCACCTCCAGAGTATTGAAAACTGCTTTCTCGATCTTTCCTGACACTCAAATGTGCTTGCACGAGCTTCACAAGACCTCCACAGGTGTGGAAATGGCATTGTCGGACCTTCCCGGCACTTAAACAGGCTTGCACGAGTTACTCAGCAACTCCACAGTGATGAAAACAGCTTTCTCGATCTTTCCTGGGAATTAAACAGGCTTTCACGAGCTTCACAGGACCTCCACAGTGTTGAAAACTGCTTACTCGATCTATCCTGACACTGAAATGTGCTTGCACGAGCTTCACAAGACCTGTATAGTAGTTGAAATGGGTTTGTCCGACCTCCCCGGAACTTAAACAGGCTTGCACGCGGTACTCAGCCACTCCACAGTCATGAAAACCGCTTTCGCGATCTTTCCTGACCCTTGAACAGGCTTGCCCGAGCTTCACATGAGCTCCAGAGTGGTTAGAATGGCTATGTCGGACCTTCTTGACACTTAAACAGGTCTGCACGATTTACTCAGCACCTCCAGAGTGTTGAAAACTGCTTTCTCGATCTTTCCTGACACTGAAATGTGCTTCCACGAGATTAACAAGACTTCTACAGTGGTTGACATGGCTTAGTCTGACCTTCCCGGCACTTAAACAGGCCTGCACGAGCTTCACAAGACTTCCAGAGTGGTGAAAACTGCATTCTCCGTCTTCCGTGGCCCTTAAACTCGGCTGCAAGTGCTTCACAGGACCTCCTCTGTGGTGAACATGGATTTGTTGGACCTTCCCCGCGCTTAAACAGGCCTGTAGGAGTTACTCAGCACTACCAGAGTATTGAAAACTACTTTCTCGACCTTTCCTGACACTGAAATGTGCTTGCACGAGCTTCACAAGACCTCTACAGTGGGTGAAATGGCTATGTCTGACCTTCCCGGCACTTAAACAGCCTTGTACGCGTTACTCAGCCACTCCACAGTCATAAAAACTGCTTTGTCGATCCTTCCTCGCACTCAAACAGACTTGCTCGAACTACACAAGGCTTCCAGACTTGTGAAAACTGCTTTCTCTGTCATTCCTGGCACTTAAACAGACCTCCACGTGCTTCACAGGACCTCCACTGTGGAGAACATGGCTTCGTTGGACCTTCCCCGCACATAAACAGGCCAGTACGAGTTACTCAGCACCTCCACTGCGTCCAAAACTGCTTTCTTGTTCTTTGCTGGTTCTGAAACGTATTTGCACGAGCTTCACAAGGCCTCTACAGTGGTTGAAATGGCTTTGTCTGACCATCCAGGCACTTAAACAGCCTTGTACGCGTTACTCAGCCACTCCACAGTCATTAAAACTGCTTTGTCGATCCTTCCTCGCACTTAAACAGGCTTGCACGAACTACACAAGACTTCCAGAATTGTGAAAACTGCTTTCTCTGTCATTCATGGCACTGAAACAGACCTCCACGTGCTTCACAGGATCTCTACTCTGGTGAATATGGATTTGTTGGACCTTCCCCGCACTTAAACAGGCCTGTACGAGTTACTCAGCAACTCCAGAGTATTGAAAACTGCTTTCTCGACCTTTCCTGACACTGAAATGTGCTTGTACGAGCTTCACAAGACCTCTACAGGTGTGGAAATGGCATTGATCGGACCTTCACGGCACTTAAACAGGCTTGCTCGTGTTAGTCAGCAACTCCACAGTGATGAAAACTGCTTTCTCGATCTTTCCTGGCAATTAAACAGGCTTGCACGAGCTTCACAAGTCCTGTATATTAGTTGAAATGTGTTTGTCCGACCTCCCCGCAACTTAAACCGGCTTGCACGCGGTACTCAGCCACTCCACAGTCATGAAAACTGATTTCGCGATATTTCCTGACTCTTAAACAGGCTTGCACGAGATCACAGGAGCTCTAGAGTGGTTAAAATGGCTTTGTCGGACCTTCCTGACACTTAAACAGGTCTGCACGAGTTACTCAGCACCTTCGGAGTGTTGAAAACTGCTTTCTCGATCCTTCCTGACACTGAAATGTGCTTGCACGAGATTAACAAGGCCTCTACAGTGGTTGAAATGGTTTTGTCTGACAATCCAAGCACTTAAACAGCCTTGTACGCGTTACTCAGCCACTCCACAGTCATTAAAACTGTTTTGTCAATCCTTCCTCGCACTTAAACAGGCTTGCACGAACTACACAAGACTTCCAGAGCTGTGAAAACTGCTTTCTCTGTCATTCCTGGCACTTAAACAGATCTCCACGTGCTTCACAGTACCTCCACTGTGGTGAACATGGCTTTGTTGGACCTTCCCAGCACTTAAACAGGCCTGTACGAGTTACTCAGCACCTCCAGAGTGTTGAAAACTGCTTTCTCGATCTTTCCTGACACTGAAATGTGCTTGCACGAGCTTCACAAGACCTCTACAGGTGTGGAAATGGCATTGTCGGACCTTCCCGGCACTTAAACAGGCTTGCACGAGTTACTCAGCACCGCCACAGTGATGAAAACCGCTTTCTCGATCTTTCCGCACACTTAAACAGGACTGCACGAGCTTCACAAGACTTCCAGAGTGGTGAAAACTGCATTCTCCGTCTTTCGTGGCGCTTAAACAGGCCTGCAGGTGCTTCACAGGACCTCCACTGTGGTGAAAATGGCTTTGTCGGACCGTCCCTGCACATAAACAGGCCAGTACGAGTTACTCAGCACCTCCACTGCGTCCAAAACTGCTTTCTTGTTCTTTGCTGGTTCTGAAAATGTGTTTGCACGAGCTTCACAAGGCCTCTACAGTGGTTGAAATGGCTTTGTCTGACCATCCAGGCACTTAAACAGCCTTGTACGTGTTATTCAGCCACTCCACAGTCATTAAAACTGCTTTGTCGATCCTTCCTCGCACTTAAACAGGCTTGCACGAACTACACAAGACTTCCAGAGTTGTGAAAACTGCTTTCTCTGTCATTCCTGGCACTTAAACAGACCTCCACGTGCTTCACAGGACCTCTACTCTGGTGAACATGGAATTGGTGGACCCTCCCCGCACTTAAACAGGCCTGTACGAGTTACTCAGCACCTCCAGAGTATTGAAAACTGCTTTCTCGATCTATCCTGACACTGAAATGTGCTTGTACGAGCTTCACAAGACCTCTACAGGTGTGGAAATCGCATTGATCGGACCTTCACGGCACTTAAACAGGCTTGCACGTGTTAGTCAGCAACTCCATAGTGATGAAAACTGCTTTCTCGATCTTTCCTGGCAATTAAACAAGCTTGCACGAGCTTCACAAGACTTCCAGAGTGGTGAAAACTGCATTCTCCGTCTTTCGTGGGCCTGAAACAGGCCTGCAGGTGCTTCACAGGACCTCCACTGTGGTGAAAATGGTTTAGTCGGACCGTCCCTGCACTTAAATAGGCCAGTACGAGTTACTCAGCACCTCCACTGCGTCCAAAACTGCTTTCTTGATCTTTGCTGGCTCTGAAATGTGTTTGCACGAGATTTACAAGGCCTCTACAGTGGTTGAAATGGCTTTGTCTGACCATCCAGGCACTTAAACAGCCTTGTACGCGTTTCTCAGCCACTCCACAGTCATGAAAACTGCTTTGTCGATCCTTCCTCGCACTTAAACAGGCTTGCACGAATTACGTAAGACTTCCAGAGGTGTTAAAACTGCTTTCTCAGTCATTCCTGACACTTAAACAGACCTCCACGTGCTTCACAGGACCTCTACTCTGGTGAACATGGCTTGGTTGGACCTACCCCGCACTTAAACAGGCCTGTAGGAGTTACTCAGCACCTCCAGAGTATTGAAAACTGCTTTCTCGATCTTTCCTGACCTTGAAATGTGCTTGCACGAGCTTCACAAGACCTCTACAGGTGTGGAAATGGCATTGTCGGACTTTCCCGGCACTTAAACAGGCTTGCACGAGTTACTCAGCACCTCCAGAGTATTGAAAACTGCTTTCTCGATCTTTCCTGACCCTGAAATGTGCTTGCACGAGCTTTACAAGACCTCTACAGGTGTGGAAATGGCATTGTCGGACCTAACCGGCACTTAAACAGGCTTGCACGAGTTACTCAGCAACTCCACAGTGATGAAAACAGCTTTCTCGATCTTTCCTGACAATTAAACAGGCTTTTACGAGCTTCACAGGACCTCCACAGTGTTGAAAACTGCTTACTCGATCTATCCTGACACTGAAATGTGCTTGCACGAGCTTCACAAGTCCTGTATAGTAGTTGAAATGGGTTTGTCCGACCTCCCAGGAACTTAAACAGACTTGCACGCGGTACTCAGCCACTCCACAGTCATGAAAACCGCTTTAGCGATCTTTCCTGACCCTTGAACAGGCTTGTCCGAGCTTCACATGAGCTCCAGAGTGGTTAGAATGGCTATGTCGGACCTTCTTGACACTTAAAAAGGTCTGCACGATTTACTCAGCACCGCCAGACTGTTGAAAACTGCTTTCTCGATCTTTCCTGACACTGAAATGTGCTTCCACGAGCTTAACAAGACCTCTACAGTGGTTGACATGGCTTAGTCTGACCTACCCGGAACTTAAACAGGCTTGCACGCGGTACTCAGCCACTCCACAGTCATGAAAACCGCTTTCGCGATCTTTCCTGACCCTTGAACAGGCTTGCACGAGCTTCACAGGAGCTCCAGAGTGGTTAAAATGGCTATGTCGGATCTTATTGACACTTAAACAGGTATGCACGAGTTACTCAGCACCTCCAGAGTGTTGAAAACTGCTTTCTCGATCTTTCCTGACGCTGAAATGTGCTTGCACGAGCTTAACAAGACCTCTACAGTGGTTGACATGGCTTAGTCTGACCTTCCCGGCACTTAAACAGGCCTGCACGAGCTTCACAAGACTTCCAGAGTGGTGAAAACTGCATTCTCCGTCTTCCGTGGCCCTTAAACTCGGCTGCAAGTGCTTCACAGGACCTCCTCTGTGGTGAACATGGATTTGTTGGACCTTCCCGCGCTTAAACAGGCCTGTAGGAGTTACTCAGCACTACCAGAGTATTGAAAACTACTTTCTCGATCTTTCCTGACACTGAAATGTGCTTGCACGAGCTTCACAAGACCTCTACAGTGGGTGAAATGGCTATGTCTGAACTTCCCGGCACTTAAACAGCCTTGTACGCTTTACTCAGCCACTCCACAGTCATAAAAACTGCTTTGTCGATCCTTCCTCGCACTGAAACAGACTTGCACGAACTACACAAGGCTTCCAGACTTGTGAAAACTGCTTTCTCTGTCATTCCTGGCACTTAAACAGACCTCTACGTGCTTCACAGGACCTCCACTGTGGAAAACATGGCTTCGTTGGACCTTCCCAGCACTTAAACATTCCTGTACGAGTTACTCAGCACCTCCAGAGTGTTGAAAACTGCTTTCTCGATCTTTCCTGACATTCAAATGTGTTTGCACGAGCTTCACAAGACCTCTACAGGTGTGGAAATGGCATTGTCGGACCTTCCCGGCACTTAAACAGGCTTGCACGAGTTACTCAGCACTGCCACAGTGATGAAAACCGCTTTCTCGATCTTTCCTCGCACTTAAACAGGCCTGCAGGTGCTTCACAGGACCTCCACTGTGGTGAAAATGGCTTTGTCGGACCGTCCCTGCACATAAACAGGCCAGTACGAGTTACTTAGCACCTCCACTGCGTCCAAAACTTCTTTCTTGTTCTTTGATGGTTGTGAAATGAATTTGCACGAGCTTCACAAGGCCTCTACAGTGGTTGAAATGGCTTTGTCTGACCATCCAGGCACTTAAACAGCCTTGTATGCGTTACTCAGCTATTCCACAGTCATGAAAACTGCTTTGTCGATCCTTCCTCGCACTTAAACAGGCTTGCACGAACTACACAAGACTTCCAGAGTTGTGAAAACTGCTTTCTCTGTCTTTCCTGGCACTTAAACAGACCTCCACGTGCTTCACAGGACCTCTACTCTGGTGAACATGGATTTGTTGGACCTTCCCCGCACTTAAACAGGCCTGTACGAGTTACTCAGCACCTCCAGAGTATTGAAAACTGCTTTCTCGACCTTTCCTGACACTGAAATGTGCTTGTACGAGCTTCACAAGACCTCTACAGGTGTGGAAATCGCATTGATCGGACCTTCACGGCACTTAAACAGGCTTGCACGTGTTAGTCAGCAACTCCACAGTGATGAAAACATCTTTCGCGATCTTTCCTGGCAAATAAACAGGCTTGCACGAGCTTCACAAGACTTCCAGAGTGGTGAAAACTGCATTCTCCGTCTTTCGTGGGCCTTAAACAGGCCTGCAGGTGCTTCACAGGACCTCCACTGTGGTGAAAATGGCTTAGTCGGACCGTCCCTGCACTTAAATAGGCCAGTACGAGTTACTCAGCACCTCCACTGCGTCCAAAACTGCTTTCTTGATCTTTGCTGGCTCTGAAATGTGTTTGCACGAGATTTACAAGGCCTCTACAGTGGTTGAAATGGCTTTGTCTGACCATCCAGGCACTTAAACAGCCTTGTACGCGTTTCTCAGCCACTCCACAGTCATGAAAACCGTTTTGTCGATCCTTCCTCGCACTTAAACAGGCTTGCACGAACTACACAAGGCTTCCAGAGTTGTGAAAACTGCTTTCTCTGTCATTCCTGACACTTAAAGAGACCTCCACGTGCTTCACAGGACCTCCAATGTGGTGAACATGGCTTTGTTGGACTTTCCTCGCATTTAAACAGGACTGTACGAGTTACTCAGCACCTCCAGAGTGTTGAAAACTGCTTTCTCGATCTTTCCTGACACTCAAATGTTCTTGCACGAGCTTCACCAGACCTCTACAGGTGTGGAAATGGCATTGTCGGATCTTCCCGGCCCTTAAACAGGCTTGCACGAGTTACTCAGCACAGCCACAGTGATGAAAACCGCTTTCTCGATCTTTCCTGGCACTTAAACAGGCCTGCACGAGCTTCACAAGACTTCCAGAGTGGTGAAAACTGCATTCTCCGTCTTTCGTGGGCCTTAAACAGGCCTGCAGGTGCTTCACAGGACCTCCACTGTGGTGAAAATGGTTTAGTCGGACCGTCCCTGCACTTAAATAGGCCAGTACGAGTTACTCAGCACCTCAACTGCGTCCAAAACTGCTTTCTTGATCTTTGCTTGTTCTGAAATGTGTTTGCACGAGATTTACAAGGCCTCTACAGTGGTTGAAATGGCTTTGTCTGACCATCCATGCACTTAAACAGCCTTGTACGCGTTACTCAGCCACTCCACAGTCATGAAAACTGCTTTGTCGATCCTTCCTCGCACTTAAACAGGCTTGCACGAACTACGTAAGACTTCCAGAGGTGTTAAAACTGCTTTCTCTGTCATTCCTGGCACTTAAACAGACCTCCACGTGCTTCACAGGACCTCTACTCTGGTGAACATGGCTTTGTTGGACCTTCCCCGCACTTAAACAGGCCTGTAGGAGTTACTCAGCACCTCCAGAGTATTGAAAACTGCTTTCTCGATCTTTCCTGACACTGAAATGTGCTTACACGAGATTCACAAGACCTCTACAGGTGAGGAAATGGCATTGTCGCACCTTCCCGGCACTTAAACAGGCTTGCACGAGTTACTCAGCAACTCCACAGTGATGAAAACAGCTTTCTAGATCTTTCCTGGCAATTAAACAGGCTTTCACGAGCTTCACAAGACCTCCACAGTGTTGAAAACTGCCTACTCGATCTATCCTGACACTGAAATGTGCTTGCACGAGCTTCACAAGTCCTGTATAGTAGTTGAAATGGGTTTGTCCGACCTCCCCGGAACTTAAACAGGCTTGCACGCGGTACTCAGCCACTCCACAGTCATGAAAACCGCTTTCGCGATCTTTCCTGGCAATTAAACAGGTTTGCACGAGCTTCACAAGTCCTGTATAGTAGTTGAAATGGGTTTGTCCGACCTCCCCGCAACTGAAACCAGCTTGCACGCGGTACTCAGCCACTCCACAGTCATGAAAACTGATTTCGCGATCTTTCCTGACTCTTAAACAGGCTTGCACGAGATCACAGGAGCTCCAGAGTGGTTAAAATGGCTTTGTCGGACCTTCCTGACACTTAAACAGGTCTGCACGAGTTACTCAGCACCTCCAGAGTGTTGAAAACTGCTTTCTCGATCTTTCCTGACACTGAAATGTGCTTGCACGAGCTTAACAAGATCTCTACAGTGGTTGAAATGGCTTTGTCTGACCTTCCCGGCTCTTAAACAGACCTGTACGAGCTTCACAAGACTTCCAGAGTGGTGAAAACTTCATTCTCCGTCTTTCGTGGCCCTTAAACAGGCCTGCAGGTTCTTCACAGGACCTCCACTGTGGTGAACATGGCTTTCTTTGACCTTCCCCGCACTTGAACAGGCTTGCACCACCACTGTGTTGAAAACTGCTTACTCAATCTTTCCTCACACTGAAATGTGCTTGCACGAGCTTCACAAGCCCGCTACAGTGGTTGAAATGGCTTTGTCTGACCTTCCCGGCACTTAAACAGGCTTGCACGCGTTAATCAGCCACTCCACAGTGATCAAAACTGCTTTCTCGATCTTTCCTCGCACTTAAACAGGCCTGCACGGGCTTCACAAGACATCAAGAGCGTTGAAATCTGCATTGTCCGCCTTTCCTGGCACTTAAACAGGCCTGCACGTGATTCACAGGACCACCACTATGGTGAAAATGGCTTTGTCCGACCGTCCCGGCAGTTAAACAGGCCTATACGAGTTACTCAGCACCTCCACAGCGCCGAAAGATGCTTTCTCGATCTTTGCTGGCTCTCAAATGTGCTTGCACGAGCTTCACAAGGCCTCTACAGTGGGTAAAATGGTTTGTCGGACCTTCCTGGAACTTAAACAGGCTTGCACGTTACTCAGCACCACAACTGTGTTGAAAACTGCTTTCTCGATCTTTCCTGACACTGAAATGTGCTTGCACGAGCTTCACAAGACCTCTACAGTGGGTGAAATGGCTTTGTCTGACCTTCCCGGCACTTAACCCTTTGCCAACCAATGACGCCATATGGCGTCGTCAGATTTTGGCCACATGTTATCAGTTGGCGCAATCCGTTTTGAAGATATGTTCTGCGCTAGCAGAAATGGTGGGACAGGGAGAGGTGGGTGGGTGCACCGCTCTGGCTGATAGTGCATGGCGGCGGTTGCAGCTGCCTGTAGAATTGCCTTGGTCAATGCCGGGTGGGCCACTTGTCTGCTTTCTTGCACTAACGGGTGTAGAAAACGCTCCTTTCACCTTGTAGGGACTCCATTTCTGGCATTTTAGGCAGCTTTTAGTCTGGAGGAGCGTTCTCTGGTTGGAGGGCCCTGACTATTGAACGCTCGCTAATGAGTGGGTGTGTCCAAGGTCATGAACCTACTGAGAACATGTCAATAAAGCTTTGAGTCACGTTTCCAGTGCTAGCTCCAAGCAGAAGTGAAAATACGGACCATGGAAGGTATCCATAGCCTAATAAACACCTCCAGTAAATAGCCTACGGTTGTTAAAGAGTTAAGTGTTGGTAAAAGAGCCGAAATTTGGAGTCAGGAGTTTTGAAGTAGCTGGCAGGATAAACTTGAATTTAGCCTTAGGCCTCTGTCAAACCCTTCACTGACTGTAACCCGTGTCAGGTGTGTCATGGATGTCATCATAAAGCTATGAATCTCATTAAAAGTCCTTTAGCTTTATGTTTGGGCATATTTGTGGGTCATGAATGCCATTAACAGCCATGCAAAGACTGGTGACAGCCAAGTTTGTGCAGTAGGTCTTCACTTGACGCAGCCTGACCTTACCTGTCCCCACAGTTCTCATGAATATTATTAAATGGCTGCTACATGGATGGTTTTGTTCTCTGATTAACTCTTTACCAACCAATGACGCCATATGGCATCGTCAGATTTTGGCCTCATGTTATCAGTTGGCGCAATCCGTTTTGAAGATAGGTTCTGCGCTAGCAGAAAGGGTGGGACAGGGGGAGGTGGGTGGGTGCACCGCTCTGGCTGACAGTGCATGACGGCGGTTGCAGCTGCCTGTAGAAAATCCTTGGTCAATGCCGGGTGGGCCATTTGTCTGCTTTCTTGCACAAACGGGTGTAGAAAAGGCTCCTTTCACCTTCTAGGGACTCCATTTCTGGCATTTTAGGCAGCTTTTAGTCTGGAGGAGCGTTCTCAGGGTGGAGGGCCCTGACTATTGAACGCTCGCTAATGAATGGGTGTGTCCAATGTCATCAACCAACAGAGAACATGTCAATAAAGCTTCCAGTCACGTTTCCAGTGCTAGCTCCAATCAGAAGTGAAAATACGGACCATGGAAGGTATCCATAGCCTAATAAACACTTCCAGTAAATAGCCTACGGTTGTTAAAGAGTTAAATAGGCTTGCACGCGTTAGTCAGCCACTCCACAGTGATTAAAACTGCTTTCGCGATCTTTCCTCGCACTTAAACAGGCCTGCACGAGCTTCACAAGACCTCCAGAGTGGTGAAAACTGCATTCTCCGTCTGTCGTGGCGCTTAAACAGGCCTGCAGGTGCTTCACAGGACCTCCACTGTGGTGAAAATGGCTTTGTCCCTGCACTTAAACAGGCCAGTACGAGTTACTCAGCACCTCCACTGTGTCCAAAACTGCTTTCTTGATCTTTGCTGGCTCTGAAATGTGTTTGCACGAGCTTCACAAGGCCTCTACAGTGGTTGAAATGGCTTTGTCTGACCATCCAGGCACTTAAACAGCCTTGTACGCGTTAGTCAGCCACTCCACAGTGATTAAAACTGCTTTCGCGATCTTTCCTCGAACTTAAACAGGCCTGCACGAGCTTCACAAGACCTCCAGAGTGGTGAAAACTGCATTCTCCGTCTGTCGTGGCGCTTAAACAGGCCTGCAGGTGCTTCACAGGACCTCCACTGTGGTGAAAATGGCTTTGTCCCTGCACTTAAACAGGCCAGTACGAGTTACTCAGCACCTCCACTGTGTCCAAAACTGCTTTCTTGATCTTTGCTGGCTCTGAAATGTGTTTACACGAGCTTCACAAGGCCTCTACAGTGGTTGAAATGGCTTTGTCTGACCATCCAGGCACTTAAACAGCCTTGTACGCGTTAGTCAGCCACTCCACAGTCATAAAAACTGCTTTGTCGATCTTTCCTCGAAATTAAACAGGCCTGCACGAGCTTCACAAGTTTTCCAGAGTGGTGAAAACTGCATTCTCCGTCTGTTGTGGCGCTTAAACAGGCCGGCAGGTGCTTCACAGGACCTCCACTGTGGTGAAAATAGCTTTGTCCCTGCACTTAAACAGGCCAATACGAGTTACTCAGCACCTCCACTGTGTCCAAAACTGCTTTCTTGATATTTGCTGGCTCTGAAATGTGTTTGCACGAGCTTCACAAGGCCTCTACAGTGGTTGAAATGGCTTTGTCTGACCATCCAGGCACTTAAACAGCCTTGTACGCGTTACTCAGCAACTCCACAGCCATAAAAACTGCTTTGTCGATCCTTCCTCGCACTTAAACAGGCTTGCACGAACTACACAAGGCTTCCAGAGTTGTGAAAACTGCTTTCTCTGTCATTCCTGGCACTTAAACAGACCTCCACGTGCTTCACAGGACCTCCACTGTGGTGAACATGGCTTTGTTGGACCTTCCCCGCACTTAAACAGGTATGTACGTGTTACTCAGCACCTCCAGAGTGTTGAAAACTGCTTTCTCGATCTTTCCTGACATTGAAATGTGCTTGTACGAGCTTCACAAGACCTCTACAGGTGTGGAAATGGCATTGTCGGAACTTCCCGGCACTTAAACAGGCTTGCACGCGTTAGTCAGCCACTCCACAGTGATGAAAACTGCTTTCTCGATCTTTCCTCGCACTTAAACAGGCCTGCACGAGCTTCACAAGACCTCAAGAGCGTTGAAAACTACATTCTCCGCCTTTACTGGCACATAAACAGGCCTGCACGTGCTTCACAGGACCACCATGGTGGTGAAAATGGCTTTATCGGACCGTCCCGGCAGTTAAAGAGGCCTATACGTGTTGCTCAGCACCTCCACAGCGCCGAAAGATGCATTCTCGATCTTTGCTGGCTCTGAAATGTGCTTGCACGAGCTTCACAAGGCCTCTACAGTGGTTAAAATGGTTACTCTGACCTTCCCGGCACTTAAACATGCTTGCACACGTTACTCAGCACCACCACTGTGTTGAAAACTGCTTTCTCGATCTTTCCTGACACTGAAATGTGCTTACACGAGCTTCACAAGACCTCTACAGTGGGTGAAATGGCTTTGTCTGACCTTCCCGGCACTTAAACAGGCTTGCACGCGTTAGCCAGCCACTCCACAGTGATGAAAACATCTTTCGCGATTTTTGCTCGCACTTAAACAGGCCTGCACGAGCTTCACAAGACTTCCAGAGTGGTGAAAACTGCATTCTCCGTCTGTCCTGGCGCTTAAACAGGCCTGCAGGTGCTTCACAGGACCTCCACTGTGGTGAAAATGGCTTTGTCCCTGCACTTAAACAGGCCAGTACGAGTTACTCAGCACTTCCACTGTGTCCAAAACTGCTTTCTTGATATTTGCTGGCTCTGAAATGTGTTTGCACTAGCTTCACAAGGCCTCTACAGTGGTTGAAATGGCTTTGTCTGACCATCCAGGCACTTAAACAGCCTTGTACGCGTTACTCAGCAACTCCACAGCCATAAAAACTGCTTTGTCGATCCTTCCTCGCACTTAAACAGGCTTGCACTAACTACACAAGGCTTCCAGAGTTGTGAAAACTGCTTTCTCTGTCATTCCTGGCACTTAAACAGACCTCCACGTGCTTCACAGGACCTCCACTGTGGTGAACATGGCTTTGTTGGACCTTCCCCGCACTTAAACAGGTATGTACGTGTTACTCAGCACCTCCAGAGTGTTGAAAACTGCTTTCTCGATCTTTCCTGACATTGAAATGTGCTTGTACGAGCTTCACAAGACCTCTACAGGTGTGGAAATGGCATTGTCGGAACTTCCCGGCACTTAAACAGGCTTGCACGCGTTAGTCAGCCACTCCACAGTGATGAAAACTGCTTTCTCGATCTTTCCTCGCACTTAAACAGGCCTGCACGAGCTTCACAAGACCTCAAGAGCGTTGAAAACTACATTCTCCGCCTTTACTGGCACATAAACAGGCCTGCACGTGCTTCACAGGACCACCATGGTGGTGAAAATGGCTTTATCGGACCTTCCCGGCAGTTAAACAGGCCTATACGTGTTGCTCAGCACCTCCACAGCGCCGAAAGATGCATTCTCGATCTTTGCTGGCTCTGAAATGTGCTTGCACGAGCTTCACAAGGCCTCTACAGTGGTTATATTGGTTACTCTGACCTTCCCGGCACTTAAACATGCTTGCACACGTTACTCAGCACCACCACTGTGTTGAAAACTGCTTTCTCGATCTTTCCTGACACTGAAATGTGCTTGCACGAGCTTCACAAGACCTCTACAGTGGGTGAAATGGCTTTGTCTGACCTTCCCGGCACTTAAACAGGCTTGCACGCGTTAGTCAGCCACTCCACAGTGATGAAAACATCTTTCGCGATTTTTGCTCGCACTTAAACAGGCCTGCACGAGCTTCACAAGACTTCCAGAGTGGTGAAAACTGCATTCTCCGTCTGTCCTGGCGCTTAAACAGGCCTGCAGGTGCTTCACAGGACCTCCACTGTGGTGAAAATGGCTTTGTCCCTGCACTTAAACAGGCCAGTACGAGTTACTCAGCACCTCCACTGCGTCCAAAACTGCTTTCTTGATCTTTGCTGGCTCTGAAATGTGTTTGCACGAGCTTCACAAGGCCTCTACAGTGGTTGAAATGGCTTTGTCTGACCATCCAGGCACTTAAAAAGCCTTGTACGCGTTACTCAGCCACTCCACAGTCATGAAAACTGCTTTGTCGATCCTTCTCGCACTTAAACAGGCTTGCACGAACTACACAAGACTTCCAGAGTTGTGAAAACTGCTTTCTCTGTCATTCCTGGCACTTAAACAGACCTCCACGTGATTCACAGGACCTCTACTGTGGTGAACATGGCTTTGTTGGACCTTCCCCGCACTTAAACAGGTATGTACGTGTTACTCAGCACCTCCAGAGTGTTGAAAACTGCTTTCTCGATCTTTCCTGACATTGAAATGTGCTTGTACGAGCTTCACAAGACCTCTACAGGTGTGGAAATGGCATTGTCGGAACTTCCCGGCACTTAAACAGGCTTGCACGCGTTAGTCAGCCACTCCACAGTGATGAAAACTGCTTTCTCGATCTTTCCTCGCACTTAAACAGGCCTGCACGAGCTTCACAAGACCTCAAGAGCGTTGAAAACTACATTCTCCGCCTTTACTGGCACATAAACAGGCCTGCACGTGCTTCACAGGACCACCATGGTGGTGAAAATGGCTTTATCGGACCTTCCCGGCAGTTAAACAGGCCTATACGTGTTGCTCAGCACCTCCACAGCGCCGAAAGATGCATTCTCGATCTTTGCTGGCTCTGAAATGTGCTTGCACGAGCTTCACAAGGCCTCTACAGTGGTTATATTGGTTACTCTGACCTTCCCGGCACTTAAACATGCTTGCACACGTTACTCAGCACCACCACTGTGTTGAAAACTGCTTTCTCGATCTTTCCTGACACTGAAATGTGCTTGCACGAGCTTCACAAGACCTCTACAGTGGGTGAAATGGCTTTGTCTGACCTTCCCGGCACTTAAACAGGCTTGCACGCGTTAGTCAGCCACTCCACAGTGATGAAAACATCTTTCGCGATTTTTGCTCGCACTTAAACAGGCCTGCACGAGCTTCACAAGACTTCCAGAGTGGTGAAAACTGCATTCTCCGTCTGTCCTGGCGCTTAAACAGGCCTGCAGGTGCTTCACAGGACCTCCACTGTGGTGAAAATGGCTTTGTCCCTGCACTTAAACAGGCCAGTACGAGTTACTCAGCACCTCCACTGCGTCCAAAACTGCTTTCTTGATCTTTGCTGGCTCTGAAATGTGTTTGCACGAGCTTCACAAGGCCTCTACAGTGGTTGAAATGGCTTTGTCTGACCATCCAGGCACTTAAAAAGCCTTGTACGCGTTACTCAGCCACTCCACAGTCATGAAAACTGCTTTGTCGATCCTTCTCGCACTTAAACAGGCTTGCACGAACTACACAAGACTTCCAGAGTTGTGAAAACTGCTTTCTCTGTCATTCCTGGCACTTAAACAGACCTCCACGTGATTCACAGGACCTCTACTGTGGTGAACATGGCTTTGTTGGACCTTCCCCGCACTTAAACAGGCCTGTAGGAGTTACTCAGCACCTCCAGAATATTGAAAACTGCTTTCTCGATCATTCCTGACACTGAAATGTGCTTGTACGAGCTTCACAAGACCTCTACAGGTGTGGAAATGGCATTGTTGGTCCTTCCCGGCCTTTAAACAGGCTTGCACGCGTTAGTCAGCCACTCCACAGTGATGAAAACTGCTTTCTCGATCTTTCCTCGCACTTAAACTGGCCTGCACGAGCTTCACAAGACCTCCAGAGCGTTGAAAACTGCATTCTCCGCCTTTCCTGGCACTTAAACAGGCCAGCACGTGCTTCACAGGACCACCACTGTGGTGAAATTGGTTTTGTCGGACCTTCCCGGCTGTTAAACAGGCCTATACGAGTTACTCAGCACCTCCACAGCGCCGAAAGAAGCTTTCTCGATCTTTGTTGGCTCTGAAATGTGCTTGCACGAGCTTCCCAAGGCCTCTACAGTGGTTAAAATGGTTACTCGGACCTTCCCGGCACTTAAACAGGCTTGCACGCGTTTGTCAGCCACTCCACAGTGATGAAAACTGCTTTCGCGATCTTTCCTCGCACTTAAACAGGCCTGCACGAGGTTCACAAGACTTCCAGAGTGGTGAAAATCGCATTCTCCGTCTGTCGTGGCGCTTAAACAGGCCTGCAGGTGCTTCACAGGACCTCCACTGTGGTGAAAATGGCTTTGTCGAACCGTCCCTGCACTTAAACAGGCCAGTACGACTTACTCAGCACCTCCACTGCGTCCAAAACTGCTTTCTTGATCTTTGCTGGCTCTGAAATGTGTTTGCACGAGCTTTACAAGGCCTCTAAAGTGGTTGAAATGGCTTTGTCTGACCATCCAGGTAAATAAAAAGACTTGTACGCGTTACTCAGCCACTCCACAGTCATGAAAACTGCATTGTCTATCCTTTCTCGCACTTAAACAGGCTTGCACGAACTACACAAGGCTTCCAGAGTTGTGAAAACTGCTTTCTCTGTCATTGCTGGCACTTAAATAGACCTCCACGTGCTTCACAGGACCTCTACTGTGGTGAACATGGCTTTGTTGGACCTTCCCCGCACTTAAACAGGCCTGTAGGAGTTACTCAGCACTTCCAGAGTATTGAAAACTGCTTTCTCGATCTTTCCTGACACTGAAATGTGCTCGTACGAGCTTCACAAGACCTATACAGGTGTGGAAATGTCATTGTCGGACCTTCCCTGTACTTAAACAGGCTTGCACGAGTTACTCAGCAACTCCACAGTGATGAAAACTGCTTTCTCGATCTTTCCTGGCAATTAAACAGGCTTGCACGAGCTTCACAAGACCTCCACAGTGTTGAAAATTGCTTACTCGATCTATCCTGACACTGAAATGTGCTTGCACGAGCTTCAGAAGTCCTGTATAGTAGTTGAAATGGGTTTGTCCGACCTCCCCGGAACTTAAACAGGCGTGCACGCGGTACTCAGCCACTCCACAGTCATGAAAACTGCTTTCGCGATCTTTCCTGACTCTTAAACAGGCTTGCACGAGCTTCACAGGAGCTCCAGAGTGGTTAAAATGGCTTTGTCGGACCTTCCTGACACTTAAACAGGTCTGCACGAGTTACTCAGCACCACCAGAGTGCTGAAAACTGCTTTCTCGATCTTTCCTGACACTGAAATGTGCTTGCACGAGCTAAACAAGACCTCTACAGTGGTTGAAATGGCTTTGTCTGACCTTCCCGGCTCTTAAAAGAGGCCTGCACGAGCTTCACAAGACTTCCAGAGTGGTGAAAACTGCATTCTCCGTCTTTCGTGGCCCTTAAACAGGCCTGCAGGTGCTTCACAGGACTTCCACTGTGGTGAACATTGCTTTCTTTGACCTTCCCTGCACTTAAACAGGCTTGCACGCGCTACTCAGCACCTCCACTGTGTTGAAAACTGCTTTCCTGACACTGAAATGTGCTTGCACGAGCTTTACAAGACTGCTTCAGTGGTTGAAATGGCTTTGTCTGACCTTCCCGGCACTTAAACAGGCTTGCACGCGTTAGTCAGCCACTCCACAGTGATGAAAACTGCTTTCTCGATCTTTCCTCGCACTGAAACAGGCCTGCACGGGCTTCACAAGACCTCAAGAGCGTTGAAAACTGCATTCTCCACCTTTCCTGGCGCTTAAACAGACCTGCACGTGCTTCACAGGACCACCACTGTGGTGAAAATGGCTTTGTCGGACCGTCCCGGTAGTTAAACAGGCCTATACGAGTTACTCAGCACTTCCACAGCGCCGAAAGATGCTTTCTCGATCTTTGCTGGCTCTCAAATGTGCTTGCACGAGCTTCACAAGGCCTCTACAGTGGTTAAAATGGTTTGTCGGAACTTCCCGGCACTTAAACAGGCTTGCACGCGTTACTCAGCACCACCACTGTGTTGAAAACTGCTTTCTCGATCTTTCCTAACTATGAAATGTGCTTGCACGAGCTTCACAAGACCACTACAGTAGGTGAAATGGCTTTGTCTGAAGTTCCCGGCACTTAAACAGGCTTGCACGCGTTAGTCAGCCACTCCACAGTGATGAAATCTGCTTTCGCGATCTCTCCTCGCACTTAAACAGGCCTGCACGAGCTTCACAAGACTTCCAGAGTGGTGAAAACTGCATTCTCCGTCTATCGTGGCGCTTAAACAGGTTGCAGGTGCTTCACAGGACCTCCACTGTGGTGAAAATGGCTTTATCGGACCGTCCCTGCACTTAAACAGGCCAGTACGACTTACTCAGCACCTCCACTGCGTCCAAAACTGCTTTATTGATCTTTGCTGGCTCTGAAATGTGTTTGCACGAGCTTCACAAGGCCTCTACAGTGGTTGAAATGGTTTTGTCTGACCATCCAGGCACTTAAACAGCTTTGTATGCGTTACTCAGCCACTCCACAGTCATGAAAACTTCTTTGTCTATCCTTTCTCGCACTTAGACAGGCTTGCACGAACTACACTAGGCTTCCAGAGTTGTGAAAACTGCTTTCTCAGTCATTCCTGGCACTTAAACAGATCTCCACGCGCTTCACAGGACCTCTACTGTAGTGAACATGGCTTTGTTGGACCTTCCCCGCACTTAAACAGGCCTGTAGGAGTTACTCAGCACCTCCAGAGTATTGAAAACTGCTTTCTCGATCTTTCCTGACACTGAAATGTGCTCGTACGAGCTTCACAAGACCTATACAGGTGTGGAAATGGCATTGTCGGACCTTCCCGGCACTTAAACAGGCTTGCACGAGTTACTCAGCAACTCCACAGTGATGAAAACTGCTTTCTCGATCTTTCCTGGCAATTAAACAGGCTTGTCCGAGCTTCACAGGAGCTCCAGAGTGGTTAAAATGGCTTTGTCGGACCTTCCTGACACTTAAACAGGTCTGCACGAGTTACTCAGCACCTCCACAGCGTTGAAAACTGCTTTCTCGATCTTTCCTGACACTGAAATGTGCTTGCACGAGCTTAACAAGACCTCTACAATGGTTGAAATGGCTTTGTCAGACCTTCCCGGCACTTAAACAGGCCTGCACGAGTTTCACAAAACCTCCAGAGTGGGGAAAACTGCATTCTCCGTCTTTCGTGGCCTTTAAACAGGCCTGCAGGTGCCTCACAGGACTTCCACTGTGGTGAACATGGCTTTCTTTGACCTTCCCCGCACTTAAACAGGCTTGCACGCGTTACTCAGCACCACCACTGTGTTGAAAACTGCTTTCTCGATCTTTCCTCGCACTTAAACCGGCCCGCACGGGCTTCACTATAGACCTTAAGAGCGTTGAAAACTGCATTCTCCGCCTTTCCTGGCACTTAAACAGGCCTGCACGTGCTTCACAGGACCACCACTGTGTTGAAAATAGCTTTGTCGGACCGTCCCGGCAGTTAAACAGGCCTATACGAGTTACTCAGCACCTCCACAGCGCCGAAAGATGCTTTCTCGATCTTTGCTGGCTCTCAAATGTGCTTGCACGAGCTTCACAAGGCCTCTAGAGTGGTTAAAATGGTTTGTCGGACCTTCGCGGCACTTAAACAGGCTTGCACGAGTTACTCAGCCCCTCCAGACTATTGAAAACTGCTTACTCGATCTATCCTGACACTGAAATGTGCTTGCACGAGCTTCACAAGACTTCTACAGGTGTGGAAATGGCATTGTCGGACCTTCTCGGTCCTTAAACAGGCTTGCACGCGTTAGTCAGCCACTCCACAGTGATGAAAACTGCTTTCTCGATCTTTCCTCGCACTTAAACAGGCCTGCACGAGCTTCACAATACCTCAAGAGCGTTGAAAACTGCATTCTCCACTTTTCCTGGCACTTAAACAGGCCTGCACGTGCTTCACAGCACCACCACTGTGGTGAAAATGGCTTTGTCGGACCGTCCCGGCAGTTAAACAGGCCTATACGAGTTACTCAGCACCTCCACAGCGCCGAAAGATGCTTTCTCGATCTTTGCTGGCTCTCAAATGTGCTTGCACGAGCTTCACAAGGCCTCTACAGTGGTTAAAATGGTTTGTCGGACCTTCCCGGCACTTAAACAGGCTTGCACGCGTTAGTCAGCCACTCCACAGTGGTGAAAACTGCATTCTCCGTCTGTCGTGACGCTTAAACAGGCCTGCAGGTGCTTCACAGGACCTCCACTGTGGTGAAAATGGCTTTGTTCCTGCACTTAAACAGGCCAGTACGAGTTACTCAGCACCTCCACTGTGTCCAAAACTGTTTTCTTGATCTTTGCTGGCTCTGAAATGTGTTTGCACGAGCTTCACAAGGCCTCTACAGTGGTTGAAATGGCTTTGTCTGACCATCTTAAACAGCCTTGTACACAGCAAAAAGAATGGTATGAAGTTCATACCAAAATAGGTATGATTTCGCTTTTTACACTGAGCATACCAAAAACGGTATGAATTTCATACCAAAAATGGTATGAATTTCATACCAAAAACGGTATTAATATCATACCAAAGCGGTATGAATATCATACCAAAACGGTATGAATTTCATACCAAAAAGGGTATGATCATCACACGAGTAGATAGTATGATTTTCATCAATGAATTGGTATGATTGTCATGCTGCTTATAGCAGTATAATCTATGCATTGTACATTCAGCTTGTCCTCGCTGTTGAATGACAGTATTGTGGCAAAACAAGGAAATATCGATATAGCTGTTTTCAACACTGTGGAGGTGCTGAGTAACACGTACAGGACTGTTTAAGTGCCGGAAGGTCCGACAAACCACTGTAGAGGCCTTGTGAAGCTTGTGCAAACATTTTTCAGAGCTAGAAAAGATCGAGAAAGCAGTTTTTGCATTGAAATGTGCTAGCACAAGTTTCACAAGACCTCTACAGTGGTTGAAACGGCTTTGTCGGACCTTCCCGGCACTTAAACAGGCTTGCACGCGTTACTCAACCTCACCACAGTGATGATAACTGCTTTCTCGATCTTTCCTGACACTTAAACAGGCTTGCAGGAGCTTCACAGCACATCCAGAGTGATTAAAATGGCTTTGTCGTACGTTCACGATGCTTAAACCGGTCTGCATGGGTTACTCAGCACCTCCACAGTGTTGAAAACTGCTTTCTCGATCTTTCTTGACACTAAACTATGTTTGCACGAGCCTCATAAGACCTCTACAGTGGTGGAAATGGCTTAGTCGAACTTTCCCGGCACTTAAACAGGCCTGTACGCGTTACTCAGCACCCTCCACAGTGTTGAAAACTGCTTTCTCGATCTTTGCTCTCATTGAAATGTGCTTGCAATAGCTTCACAAGGCCTTTACAGTTGTGAAAAGTGCTTTCTCTGTCTTTCCTGTCACTTAATCAGGCCTGCACGTGCTTCACAGGACCTCCACTGTGGTGAAAAAGGCTTTGTCGATCTTTCCTGACACTACTATGTGCTTGCACGAGCTTCTCAAGACCTCTACAGTTGTTAAATTGGCTTTGTCGGACCTTCCCGGCTCTTAAACAGGCTTGAACGCGTTAATCAGCCACTCCACTGTGATGAAAACCGCTTTCTAGAGCATTCCTCCCACTTAAACAGGTTTGCTGGAGCTTCACAAGACTTCCAGAGTAGTGAAAACTGCTTTCTCTACTTTTCTTGACACTTAAACAGGTTTGTTTGAGTTTCACGAAACTGCTTTCTCGATCTTTCCTGGCACTTAAACAGGCTTGCAGGAGTTTCACAGGACATCCAGAGTGATTAAGATGGTTTTGTCGGACTTTCACAATGCTTAAACAGGTCTGCACGGGGTTACTCAGCACCTCTACAGTGTTGAAAACTGCTTTCTCAATCTTTCCTGACACTGAAATATGTTTGCACGAGTTTCACAAGACCTCTACAGTGGTTGAAATGGCCTTGTCAGACCTTCCCGGCTCTTGAACAGGCTTGCACGCGTTAATCAGCCACTCCACTGTGATGAAAAGTGCGTTCTCGACAGGGGTGCAAGTGCTTCACAGGAACTCCACTGTTGTGAAAATGGCTTTCTCGGACCTTCCCGTCGCTTAAACAGGGCTGGACGAGATACTCAGCACCTCAACAGTGTTGAAAACTGTTTTCTTGAGCTTTCCTGGCACTGAAATGCGCTAGCACGAGCTTCACAAGAGCTCTACAGTGGTTAAAATGGCTTTGTCGGACCTTCCTGGCTCTTAAACAGGTTTGCACGCGTTACTCAGCCTCACTACAGTGATAAAACTGCTTTCTAGGTCTTTCCTGGCACTTAAACCGGCTTGTACGATCATCACAGGACCTCCACAGTGATGTGTTTGTCGGACCTTCCCGGAACTTAAACAGATCTGCACGCGTTACTCAGCCCCTCCACAGAGATGAAAACTGCTTTCGCGATCTTTCCAGGCACTTAAACAGACTTGCCCGACCTTCACCAAAGTTCCATATTACGAAAACTGCTTTCGCGATCATTCCTCGCAATTAAGCAGGCTTGCACGAGCCTCACAAGACATCCACAGTGGTGAAAACTGCTTTGTCGGACCTTCCTGGCACTTAAACAGACCTGTATGAGTTACTCAGCACCTCCACAGTGTTGAAAACTGCTTTCTCGATCATTGCTGGCACTGAAATGTGCTTGCACGAGATTCAAAAGGATTCTACAGTGGTTAAAATGGCTTTGTCGGACCTTCCCGCCTCTTAAAAAGGCTTGCACGCGTTAATCAGCCTCACTACAGTGATAAAAACTGCTTTCTCGGACCTTCCCGGCGCTTAAACAGGTCTGTACGAGATACTCAGCTGTTGAAAACTGCTTTCTCGATCTTTCCTGGCACTTAAAAAGGCTTGTACGATCATCACAGGACCTCCACAGTGATTAAAATGTGTTTGTCGGACCTTCCCGGAACTTAAACAGGTCTGCACGCGTTACTCAGCCCCTCCACAGTGATGAAAACTGCTTTCGCGATCTTTCCAGGCACTTAAACAGACTTGCCCGAGCTTCACCAAAGTTCCATATTATGGAAACAGCTTTCGCGATCATTCCTCGCAATTAAGCAGGCTTGCACGAGCCTCACAAGACATCCACAGTGGTGAAAACTGCTTTGTCGGACCTTCCTGGCACTTAAACAGACCTGTATGAGTTACTCAGCACCTCCACAGTGTTGAAAACAGCTTTCTCGATCTTTGCTGGCACTGAAATGTGCTTGCACGAGATTCAAAAGGACTCTACAGTAGTGATTCCGGAAGTTCAGTATTCATACGTAATTTCCGCTGGCAAAATTTAAACTACGGAAATGGTATCGCGTGCATGTTTACATTTTCACCTCGGCGCTTCTCACGGTAGCTACATACCCCGACAAAATATATATTTCCCGAATCCTCTTTGATCGGAGAATCGATTGGTTGGTCTTTCGTTCACTTTACTGTAACTTTGAAGTGCTTCTTTTTGAAAACCGGAGAAAACTTCCGTGTACCAGCTGATCGGTGAGATGCCGGACTTCGAAAGTGACATAATCACATTCCTTGCACCAAGAAACCCCTTCTACCACTGCTGCTGAAAGTAAATATTTCACAGTACAGGAGCGGTAATACAGTGTATGTGAACTGTAATGCTTGCAATTCCAATCATAGAGTAATTAGTGAGAATAATGTTCTGTTCTTACACAATCAAGCTTTTGGAAAATTAAGGCATGCAATGTGAACACATCCAGTCAAAAGCAGCAACTTTACATAGGTGCAGGATGACCATCACCTGTAAGGAAGGATAAACACACAACGTAATGTGAATAGCTACCCATTTTTATTCCTATACAAATATCAATGGCTTCTAATGCAGATTTCAAGTGCAATCTTCAGCCTCAATGAAGAGGAGGTGAAAAGTGTTGTGGACCACATCATTTGTTATTGCCAAGCAGGAATAGCCCTGTGGTGTGCTTTGTAAAAAGCCTGATTGTGCCCCTTTGTGGCTACCTCAATTGCAAAAGGCAACTTGCACAGGGTTCGACTCTTCTGAGTTAGAGTATTCCCGTCTTCTATATACATATACGTTTGAATTGCTGAACAAGACAGTAAATAGCAGAACAACACAATAATCTCTACTATGACGTGCAGAAATGACAGACACTAGGCCAGAGGCTGCATGAAATCCCATCATAATCAGATCATCCAATCCCTCTCAAACATGTACACATGCCTAATTCCCAGGCTGTCCTGGTATACACATGTTCAATTTTCAGCAGTCAAATTTAGTGGTTGGCAAGCGCTGTGTTGCTGCGTTCGGCTTGTTCTTGCGTGTTTAGCCTCATACTCAGGTTTTATCGCCACACCATTTGCCGTACCACGAAGGTTAGTAGGTGCTACAGATGGAAAACACTAGGGTGAGAAAGCCTGGTTACGAGGCTAATAACTTTCGAGTGTCTAACAATTTCCTCAAAAAATTATAAGAAAATTAAGACTTGCCATCATCAAACGGACATTAGTTCCGACTTCAAAACCATCCAGAGTACCTCACACTAATATGCAAGTACAAAAGAGACCTCACACACGCACAAAATAAATGTGCACCTAAGGCCTCTTCTCTCCAGCTACAAAACTCTGGGAACGAGGCTCATTTACCGTATCCTGTCATAAAGTTGCAGGTTAGTGTAGGTACTCATTGAACTATGCCATCCAAACAGACCCGGGGGGAGACAGGCAACTATACTTCATTGTTGCCTACCCTACCCGGGGTACATTGGTGAAAACAGTTTGCAATAACATACCCATACTCCGTTGCTGATCACTGCTGTTGCTTCAGACTGATTTATACATTCTCAGGCTTTATTTGGATCTCATATCTTCAGATTTCTGCATGCTTTTCCTGAAGGCCATAGAGCTCTGTACACGATGACACTCTCATGAGATAGACCACTCCGTGCGCAACAGTTTGGTGTAAGTTCCATCTTCGTACGCCTAACCGTTCCCGAGATATGTGCAAGTTTGGATTTCCGTGCACGCACGTGATGATTACCGAATGTACCATTTTGTCTATTTAAAAGTAACCCAAAATTTTGTACCGACCACTTTGCAATAATGATGCACATCTCGGCTTCTACTGCACCGATTCGCGTGAAACAAAAACCGTTGTACTCAAAATTGAATGCTGAATCCGATAAGTATTACTACAATAGTTTATGTAAAAGTTTAGAAAACCCTCCGGAATCACTATCTACAGTGGTTAAAATGGCTTTGTCAGGCCTTCCCGGCACTTAAACAGGCTTGCAGGCATTACTCAGCACCTCCACAGTGATGAAAATCACTTTTTCGATCTTTGCTGACACTGAAATATTCTCGTACGAGTTTCACAAGACCTCTACAGTGGTTGTAATGGCTTTGTCGGACATTCCCGGCTCTTAAACAGGCTAGCTCGCGTTAATCTGCGACTCCATTGTGATGAAAACTGTTTTCACGATCATTCCTCGCACTTAAACAGGCCTGCACTAGCTTCACAAGACTTCAAGAGTGGTGAAAACTGCATTCTCCATCTTTCCTGTCACTTAAGCAGACCTGCACGTGCCTCACAGGACCTCCACTGTGGTGAAAATGGCTTTATCGGACCGTCCCGGCAGTTAAACACTCCTGTACGAGTTACTCAGCACCTCCACAGTGTCGAGGAAAGATCGAGAAAGCAGTTTTCAACACTGTGGAGGTGCTGAGTAACACGTACAGGACTGTTTAAGTGCCGGGAAGGTCCGACAAAGCCATTTAAACCACTGTAGAGGCCTTGTGAAGCTCGTGCAAGCATTTTTCAGAGCCAGCAAAGATCGAGAAAGCAGGTAGTTTTTGCACTGAAATGTGCTAGCACAAGTTTCACAAGACCTCTACAGTGGTTGAAATGGCTTTGTCGGACCTTCCCGACTCTTAAACAGGCTAGCTCGCGTTAATCTGCCACTCCATTGTGATGAAAACTGTTTTCACGATCATTCCTTGCACTTAAACAGGCTTGCAGGAGTTTCACAGGACATCCAGAGTGATTAAAATGGCTTTGTCCGACCGTCACGACGCTTAAACAGGTCTGTACGAGATACTCAGCACCTCCACAGTGTTGAAAACTGCTTTCTCGATCATTCCTGGCACTTAAACAGGCTTGTACGATCATCACAGGACCTCCACAGTGAATAAAATGTGTTTGTCGCACCTTCCCGGAACTTAAACAGGTCTGCACGCGTTACTCAGCCCCTCCACAGAGATGAAAACTGCTTTCGCGATCTTTCCAGGCACCTAAACAGACTTGCCCGAGCTTCCCCAAAGTTCCATATTATGGAAACAGCTTTCGCGATCATTCCTCGCAATTAAACAGGCTTGCACGAGCCTCACAAGACATCCACAGTGGTGAAAACTGCTTTGTCGGACCTTCCCGGCACTTAAACAGACCTGTATGAGTTACTCAGCACCTCCACAGTGTTGTAAACTGCTTTCTCGATCTTTGCTGGCACTGAAATGTGCTTGCACGAGATTCAAAAGGACTCTACAGTGGTTAAAATGGCTTTGTTAGGCCTTCCCGGCACTTAAACAGGCTTGCAGGCGTTACTCAGGACCTCCACAGTCATGAAAATCACTTTTTCGATCTTTGCTGACACTGAAATATTCTCGTACGAGTTTCACAAGACCTCTACAGTGGTTGAAATGGCTTTGTCGGACCTTCCCGGCTCTTAAACAGGCTTGCTCGCGTTAATCTGCCACTCCACTGTGATGAAAACTGCTTTCTCGATCATTCCTCGCACTTAAACAGGTCTGCACTAGCTTCACAAGACTTCAAGAGTTGTGAAAACTGCATTCTCATTCTTTCCTGTCACTTAAACAGGCCTGTACGTGGTTCAAAGGTCCTCTACTGTGGTGAAAATGGCTTTATCGGACCGTCCCGGCAGTTAAACCGGCCTGTACGAGTTACTCAGCACCTCCACTGTGTCGAGGAAAGATCGAGAAAGCAGTTTTCAACACTGTGGAGGTGCTGAGTAATACGTACAGGACTGTTTAAGTGCCGTGAAGGTCCGACAAAGCCATTTTAAGCACTGTAGAGTCCTTGTGAAGCTCGTTCAAGCATTTTTCAGAGCCAGCAAAGATCTAGAAAGCATTTTTTGCTCTGAAATGTGCTAGCACAGGTTTCAGAAGACCTCTATCGTGGTTTAAACGGCTTTGTCGGACCTTCCCGGCACTTAAACAGGCTTGCATGCGTTACTCAGCCTCACCACAGTGATGAAAACTGCTTTCTCGATCTTTGCTGGCACTTAAACAGGCTTGCTGGAGTTTCACAGGATATCTAGAGATATTAAAATGGCTTTGTCGGACCTTCACGACGTTTAAACAGGTCTGCACGGGTTACTCAGCACCTCCACAGTGTTGAAAACTGCATTCTCAATCCTTCCTGACACTGAAATATGTTTGCACGAGACTTCTACAGTGGTGGAAATGGCTTTGTCGAACTTTCCCGGCACTTAAACAGGCCTGTAGGCGTTACTCAGTACCTCCACAGTGTTGAAAACTGCTTTCGCGATCATTCCTCGCAATTAAACAGGCTTGCACGAGCTTCACAAGACTTCCACGGTGGTGAAAACTGCTTTCTCCGTCTTTCCTTGCACTTAAATAGGCCTGCACGTGCTTCACAGGACCTCCACAGTGTTGAAAACTGCTTTCTCGATCTTTCCTGACACTTAAACAGGCTTTCACGAGCTTCACAGGACTTCCAGAGTGGTCAAAATGACTTTGTGGGACCATCCTGGCACTTAAACAGGCCTGTAGGAGATACTCAGCACCTCCACAGTGTTGAAAACTGCTTTCTCGAGCTTTCCTGGCACTGAAATGTGCTAGCAAGACCTAACAAGACTTTCAGAATGGTGAAAACTGATTTCTCCGTCTTTCCTGGGACTTAAACAGGGCTGCAAGTGCTTCACAGGAACTCCACTGTTGTGAAAATGGCTTTCTCGGACCTTCCCGGCACTTAAACAGGACTGTACGAGATACTCAGAACCTCAACAGTGTTGAAAACTGCTTTCTCGAGCTATCCTGGCACTGATGTGCGCTTGCACGAGCTTCACAAGAGCTCTACAGGGGCTAAAATGGCTTTGTCGAACTTCCCAGCTCTTAAACAGGCTTGCACGCGTTACTCAGCATCACCACAGTGATGAAAACTGCTTTCTCGATCTTTCCTGGCACTTAAACAGGCTTGTTGGATCATCACAGGACTTCACAGTAGTCATTAAAATGTGTTCGTCGGACATTCCCGGAACTTAAACAGGTCTACACGCGTTACTCAGCCACTCCACAGGGATGAAAACTGCTTTCGCGATCTTTCCAGGCACTTAAACAGACTTGCCCGAGCTTCACAAAAGTTCCATACTATGAAAACTGCTTTCTCCGTCTTTCCTGGGTCTTAAACAGGCCAGTACGTGCTTCACAGGACCTCCACTGTGGTGAAAATGGCTTTATCAGACCGTCCCGGCATTTAAACCGGCCTGTACGAGTTACTCAGCACCTCCAGAATGTTGAGGAAGGATCGAGAAAGCAGTTTTCAACACGGTGGAGGTGCTGAGTAACACGTACAGGACTGTTTAAGTGCCGTGAAGGTCCGAGAAAGCCATTTTAACCACTGTAGAGGCCTTGTGAAGCTCGTTCAAGCATTTTTCAGAGCCAGCAAAGATCTAGAAAGCAGTTTTTGCTCTGAAATGTGCTAGCACAAGTTTCACAAGACCTCTACAGTGGTCGAAACGGCTTTGTCGGACTTCCCGGCACTTAAACAGGCTTGCACGCGTTACTCAGCCTCACCACAGTGATGAAAACTGCTTTCTCGATCTTTGCTGGCACTGAAATGTGCTTGCACGAGCTTCACAAGGCCTCTACACTACAGTGGTTAAAATGGCTTTGGCGGACCTTCCCGACACACTAAAAGAGTCCTGTACGAGTTATTAAGCACCTCCACAGTGTTGAAAACTGCTTTCTCGATCATTCCTCGCAATTAAACAGGCTTGCACGAGCTTCACAAGACCTCCACAGTGGGGAAAACTGCTTTCTCCGTCTTTCCTTGCACTTAAACAGGCCTGCACGTGCTTCACAGGACCTCAACCGTGGTGAAAATGGCTTTGTCGGACCTTCCCGGGATTTAAACACTCCTGTACGAGATACTCAGCACCTCCACAGTGTTGAAAACTGCTTTCTTGATCTTTCCTCGACACTGTGGAGGTGCTGAGTAACTCGTACAGGCCGGTTTAACTGCCGGGACGGTCCGATAAAGCCATTTTTACCACAGTGGAGGTCCTGTGAAGCACGTGCAGGCCTGTTTAAGTGCCAGGAAAGATGAAGAATGCAGTGTTCACCACTCTTGAAGTCTTGTGAAGCTAGTGCAGGCCTGTTTAAGTGCCTGGAAAGATCGAGAAAGCAGTTTTCGTCTCTGTGGAGGGGCTGAGTAACGCGTGCAAGCATCTTTAAGTGCCGGGAAGGTCCGACTACGCCATTTTAACCACTGTAGAGGTCTTGTGAAGCTCGTGCAAACATATTTCAGTGTCAGGAAAGATCGAGAAAGCAGTTTTCAACACTGTTGAGTGGCTGAGTAACGCGAGCAAGCCTGTTTAAGAGCCGGGAAGGTCCGACAAAGCCATTTCAACCACTTTAGAGGTCTAGTGAAACTCGTGCGAGCACATTTCAGTGTCTGCAAAGATCGAGACAGCGATTTTCATCACTGTGGAGGTGCTGAGTAACGCGTGCATGCCTGTTTAAGTGCCGAGAAGGTCTGACAAAGCCAATTTAACCACTGCACGAGCTTCAAAAGACCTCTACCGTGGTTAAAAAGGCTTTTCTCGGACTTTCCTGGATGGAGAGAAAGAGTGTCCCTAGGATTTCATACAGGATTTTGGCTTGGGGGGGAAACAGGATGGTAGCTGGATGATAGCATGCGAAAGCACACTCACACACGTGTCAGTGTGCGTGCCTACTAGGGGGGTCTGGGGGCATGCCCCCCCCCCCCAAGAAAATTTAGATCTTCTCAGATTGCTCAATCTGGGACAAGATTGTTGTTTAATATCAACCATACTCATTTCAAGATTTTTTTTTTTTTGTGTGTGTGTGTGTGTGTGTGTGTGTGTGGGGGGGGGGGGGGGGGGGGGAATTTTAGGGCCTCCACCTCTGTATGAAATCCTGGTCACTCCTCCATTTTTTCCCACCTTGTTCTGTACATTGGTTGGGCTACCCGAGCATAATATACTAGGGGTACATGTACACATGGGATGTTGAATGATCACACACTTTCCGCACATGCATCCACATGCACATACACAGATATTGGTTACTTTCTAACCTGTGTCTTCGTTCCGTGCCGTTACTTTCTAACCTGTGTCTTCGTTCCGTGCCGTTACTTTCTAACCTGTGTCTTCGTTCCGTGCCGTTACTTTCTAACCTGTGTCCTCATTCCGTGCCGTTACTTTCTAACCTGTGTCCTTGTTCCGCGCCATTACTGTCTAACCTGTGTCCTTGTTCTCTGCCATCATTGTCTATAAACTTTGGTTGGCAAGTTCTGTATATATGATGGGATGATTGTTTACCTCCCTCACCACCTCTCACAAGATACCACAACAGTGCTAGTGCAAACTGACGATGGGCAACAAACTGTAACCATGACGAGCAGCTATTTCAACATCTTGTTCTACAGGATTTTAGCCAAGCTTGAAATGAAGCACACTACCACAGCTTACAAGGTATGTGTATACTTGTGACAGAGAGATATGTAAGGGGGATGGTACGCAAGATTGTGCCCCAAGTATGGAGGCTTGTTTCATTAGGACATGTGAATTCCCCATCAATCCCCAGATATTGGAGGTAGAGCATACCACTGATAGGTGCATTGGCAACATTCACCATTCCATTCCATTTTCTATTCCACCGTTCCATTCCATATTCCAGTCCAGTGATTAGAGACACCTAGGCAAACTGCCACTATGTTGTATAGTGACTAATACAGCATTGAATGCTTATAATACTACAGGGGTGTAGCCTATGCAGTTTATCCTCTGTACAGTCAAGTAACTCTTAGTCTCGTCTTGGCAAAGATACCTAAACTGCATAGTTTTATCTAATGCATGCATCGTTCAAATCTCCCCCCCCTCTTCTCTATCTCCTTTCTCTGCCCCCTATTCCCCATTACTTTTCCCTTTACCCCTTCCCTTCCCATGTTCTCTCATCCTCTTCCCTTCTCTGCCCTCTCTCCACCCTTCCCCCTCTCCATCCTCCTTCCTTTCCCCTTTACCACCTCTCTTCTCCCCTCCTCCTCCTCCTCCTCCTCCTCCTCCCCTCCTCCTCCTCCTCCTCCCCTCCTCCTCCTCCTCCTCCTCTCCTCCTCCTCCTCTTCCTCCTCCTCTCCTCCTCCTCCTCCTCCTCTTCCTCCTCCTCCCCTCACACAGGTACTGTGGTACCCTGAATAAGTCACTATGGGTCAAGTGCCTTACCACCAAGAAGTGTTCCTGCAATGGAACCAGGTGAGTTAGAAATATGCTCCAACTTTTGTTTCCAGTCCTTTTCTTCCCACTCATCCTCCTCGTCTTCTCCCCTCCCCCTCCTCTTCCCTCCTCCCATTCTCTCCCTCCCACTTTTCCTACCACTTCTCCCCTTCCTTCTCCTCCCTTCTCTCCTCCCCTCACCTTCCTCCTCCTCATCCTTCTTCTCCCCTCCTCCTCCTCCTCTTCCTCCTCCTCCTCCTCCTCCTCCTCCTTCTCCTCCTCCTCCTCCTCCTCCTCCTCCTCCTCCTCCTCCTCCTCCTCCTCCATTTCCTCTTCTTTCCCCCTCCTCTGCTTCTCTTCCCCTTCCTAGAAGTAAAAGCATGATGGTATGAGGCAAATACTGGTTACCTATTCATTCCTTATGTAGCTTTCCTCTTGCTGGTATTTGCCACAAGTGTATTTTGTTTCCAGCTGAGGCAGGATGCAAGTTGCATGGCTAACAACTTGCCTGATAGTCCATTGGGAGCAAGTCATTGTCAAATTTCCTGCCGTTAACCGCCTTAACTGTACTATTCTGCTTGCACAACAAAAAGGAATGGTGGGGCTGTTCAAAATACTGTCAGCCGACAAGCAGGAAGTCATGCATAGTCACACCCACCACCATCCACACATAAGTAGTTCTGCAAGATTGTTGTTTAGACTTAATCCATCCAGTCCAGATCCTCCTGAAAGCAGGAGAGCCTGGTCTAGCCTTGTTCAAGGCCTTTCTTCTGTTTGTGTTCACAGTATGTTTATACATACATCCACACTTACACAGGATCCCAGTGTTCTGCGCAGTGCTAGCCACACAGTTGCGTCCTCACCTGTACATGGTATGTATGTGGAGCTAGCTTACTACTGTATTAAGAAGTGTTGAAATGGAGCAGTTCAAGACAGCTAGTCCTGCCATTGTGATTCTGTTGTAGTAACATCAGCCTTCCTAGCCTTGTTCCCAGGAGGCTGAGGGGAAAGGCCTTCTCATCATCCAGTTTTTGATCACTTACAGTATGCAAAAATGGTGGGGTAAGGCCTGGGGAGCATTTATTTGGGGCAAGGTTGATCCTCATCCCAGATTCTAACAACTCTGCATACTTGAAGTAACTTTCTCCTTGGAAGTAAAACCAAAGACTCCACACCCTCTACATGAAGTTTTTGAGAGAAACCAGTTGAGTCAGTATGAATAAATTAATTGTTGGCAGCTGGCTACATCTCTTCCTCTCCTTCCTTTCCTTCTCCCTCCCTCCCTCCCTCCCTCCCTCTTTCCCTTTTCCTCCCTGCAGAGGACCCTGAGGCAAGCCAAGAACATAATCTTGATTCGCCTCCCTAGTGAGTGCAAATGTTGAACCTTCATCAGCTTTTGTGGTATGATACGGTACAGAAAAAAATTCATCTTTTAGATATTTTCCCTATCTAATGAACAAATGTTGGATGTTATGAGGCGAAAATAGAGGAAAGTGATAAAGGCCAGCAGTCGCCGGGAGTCGAACATCTCTGGCTTGAGCTGCCAGTGCTCTGCCACGGAGCCACGACAGCTGGATGTAACAACCAGCGCTCACAATCTTCTATATATACTAACGGCTCAAGCCAGAGGTGTCCTGGGTTCAACTGCTGGCCTTTTCACTTTCCTCAGCGTGAGGCAAGATGCTCTGAGCATTTAGAGTGAGGAAACTACTCGGTATGGGTTCTTTCCTGATGGAGAGAATTTTCCGGTTGACCCCTAATGGAGTTCTGATGGTTTTCTGTTGACAGACTGGGCTATGAAAGCCTGATGGCCGAACAAGAAACGGCAGTTTGGGAGCTTTTAGGTGGCAAGGATGTTTTTGTAGTTTTGCCTACAGGCTACAGCAAATTGTTGTGTTATGATTGTTTTCCAGACCTTTGACGACCGTTTCTAGCTTCTGAAACCTCTGCAGAGCATGGAGACAAGGCTGCCTGCATATATAAACGCTTTCAAACAAGCCACTAGGAAGCAAAGCTGTCTTTTTCCATGGTAATGTTCTCCCAGGAGGTGGATCAGAATACATGTAGATACCAAAGGTCTGACAGTATTGCTGCTGATCTTACGCCTTTCCCTCACGTCAATGATCGCAGTCCCACAACAACGGCAAATTGTAGTTGGCGTCAGGTAGTAGTCCGTTAGTTAGCAATGTGTGTGCAGTTAATTAATGGATTCCCCACATTCTTCCACTACGTCCGCTGCAATGCCTGTTTACCAGATCCTCCTACCTTTTTTCCCTCTCCAATTTTCCAAAAGGGCGTGGTACAAAGGGTCTGTGGACGAGACTAGTCATAGATACCATCTACTAGGCTCTAGGTCTATACTGAGGGCTGAGACAGTCATAATCATTGCATAACCTAGCAAGGTTGAGGCAGAAAATAGAGATTTTAGCTGAGTCCACCAGTCCAGTCCACTAGTCCAGTCCACCAGTTTAGTCCAGTGATTGTGCATGTAGATGGCCGACATATCCCCTGTATCAAATGCCCCCTGCCCCAGTGTAGAAGGCCCTCTATACTTTTTACACTATTGCAGAGTGTCTCTCCACAGATAATAGTATTGCCGATGAAATAGCTACGAGATTTGCTCACCCCTAGGCAACATTTTCTCTACCCCTATTGCCTGGGTGTCTCTAATCACTGGACTGGAATGTGGAATGAAAAATGGAATTGAACGACACAGTTGTGACTAACTCATGTAACTGGCCCTGCTCAATCTAGGCTGAACCACGTAGTGTATCTAAGACTGTTACATGTACAGTACATGTATCTCACCGCAGAAGCTTTATGAGCAAGTTCAATTCGGCATTGGTCATCGTCAAGAATGGATAGTGTTGCTAGCTCATCAGGTACTTTGTTATAGTAGCAAAGCGGGACTCTCATACAAAAGCAATTGTCTGGCTTAGCAAGACTATTAATGTAAGGGCAGGAATTAGTGCTTGATTCTTAGTCTCTTCGCTTTGATCTTTGTCCGTGTATCTTGATCTTCGTCACTCCTATGTCTCACAACTTTAGTAGCAGCCTTCCTTAATAACTCATTGTACACTGAGTTTCATTTTCTACACGTCCTTCTGAGTCTATTGATACCTTGTATGATCTGTTTCTCCACTTCTGCTATGAGCTAGCACTGGAAACTTTAGCTAAGTGTTCTTCCATCAAGTCTCTCAGGGTTCATGATCTCTGCCATGCCCACTCAATTAGCAAGCTTACAATGGTCACGGCCCTCCAACCAGTGAATTCTTCTCCCGACTGAAGACTGCCCTACAGTGCCAGAAATGGAGCCCCTATAAAGGCAGAGAAACCTTATCTACACCCGTTTGTGTCAAAAGGGAGAGAAATGGCCAAGTCAGTCCCGACCAACGCTTTTATACAGCCAGCCAAGACAGCTGCCATGTGCACAGCACTGAAACCCACCCACCTCCCCCTATCCCACCTTTTTTTGCTAGTGCAAAACCTATCTTCAAAACGGATTGCGCTAACTGATAACATGCGGCCAAAGTTGCATGACAAGTTGGTATAATGGCTTATTCCGTTTAGTAAGGGTACCCTCCCTATGATTTTTCAGTGTGTGTCCCAGGGGTGTAAGGACCCCCAAAATTTGTCTCTCCTGGAATGAAAATTTGTCGTGGGGAAGTTCCACATAATCATTTGTCTGTCCCAGGGGGGGATGCAAGCAAAATCTGCTTGAGGCTGTCTGTCCTACCCATGTCACACTCCCCCACACACACACCCACACACCCTCCACACACTCTCCACACACTCCCCCCATGCTCCCAGCATACTCCCAGCATGCTCCCAGCATACCCCCAGCATACCCCCAGCATGCTCCCAGGATATCCCCAGGATACCCCCAGCATACCCCCAGGATACCCCAGGATACTCCCAGCATACTCCCAGCATACCCCCAGTATACCCCAGGATACCCCAGCATACTCCCAGCATGCTCCCAGGATATCCCCAGGATACCCCCAGCATGCTCCCAACATACCCCCAGCATACCCCCAGCATACTCCCAGCATACCCCCAGGATACTCCCAGTATACCCCCCAGAATACCCTCCCAGCATACCCCCAGGATACCCCCAGCATACCCCCTGTATACCCCCAGCATACTCCCATCATACCCCCAGCATACCCCCAGCATACTCCCAGCATACCCCCAGGAAACCCCCAGCATACCCCCAGCATACCCCCAGCATACTCCCAGCATACCCCCAGCATACCCCCAGCATTCTCCCAGCATGCTTCCAGCATACCCCCAGTATACTCCCAGATTGCTCCCAGCATACCCCCAGGATACCCCCAGCATACCCCCAGCATACCCCCAGCATGCTCCCAGCATACTCCCAGCATACCCCCAGCATACCCCCAGCATATCCCCCCAGCATACCCCCAGCATACTCCCAGCATGCTCCCAGCATACCCCCAGCATACTCCCAGTATACCCCCAGCATACCCCCAGCATACTCCCAGCATACCCCAGTATACCCCCAGCATGCTCCCAGCATGCTCCCAGCATACTCCCAGCATACCCCCAGCATACCCCCAGCATACTCCCAGCATACCCCCAGCATACCCCCAGCATACCCCACCCCCCCCCCCCCCCCCCCAGGATACCCCCAGCATACTCCCAGCATACCCCCAGGATACCCCCAGCATACCCCCTGTTAGCCTCGTTCCCAGGCTCGTGCGTGGGCGGGGAGAAAAGAGCCTGGTACACACTGTTTGCGCATGCTCAGTTCCACCAGGATTTCTGGGAATTTGGAAATTTCCGTAAAATCTGCTCCGTTACACTAACCTCCGCAAGGCACGCCGACTTCTCCCATATAAAAGATGCCTGCCACTGACCACGCTCTGTGTACACGATGACGAGGGAGCGACGAAGGTACTCAGCTCTTCGCTTGCAGGAATTGTCCACGCGTTTGTCCATTCCAGCTAAACGCTGCGGCACGTGACTGATGCAATCTTTCCCTTTGAAGTTTACCGATCGCCTCGAACGAAGCAGTGCAGACCGTTACCGTCAAAGCGATATTGTTTTTGACTTCAAAACCGCCCGTATGTATCCCACAGGGAGTATAACCAGGCAGTGCAGCCTTTCAGAAGGTAAACAGAAATTGACCGTAATTTTAGTGTAGCGGAGTAGTATGCAGGTTACCAAGGGAATTTGGCGCATGCGCGAACAGTGTGTACCAGGCTCTCTTTCCTCCTCCCCCGCACAAGAGCCTGGGAACGAGGCTAACCCCCTGTATACCCCCAGCATACTCCCAGCATACCCCCAGGAAACCCCCAGCATACCCCCAGCATACCTCCAGCATACCTCCAGCATACCCCCAGCATACCCCCAGGAGATACCTCCAGCATACCCCCAGCATACTCCCAGCATGCTCCCAGCATGCTCCCAGCATACCCCCAGCATACTCCCAGCATACCCCCAGGATACCCCCAGGATACCCCCAGCATACCCCCAGTATACCCCCAGCATGCTCCCAGCATACTCCCAGCATACTCCCAGCATACCCCCAGGATACCCCCAGGATACCCCAGGATACTCCCAGCATACTCCAGCATACCCCCAGTATACCCCAGGATACTCCCAGCATGCTCCCAGGATATCCCCAGGATACCCCCAACATGCTCCCAACATACCCAGCATACCCCCAGCATACTCCCAGCATACTCCCAGCATACCCCCAGGATACCCCCAGCATACCCCCTGTATACCCCCAGCATACTCCCAGCATACCCCCAGCATACCCCCAGGATACCCCCAGGATACCCCAGGATACCCCCAGCATACTCCCAGCATACCACCAGGATACCCCCAGTATACCCCCAGTATACCCCCAGCATACTCCCAGCATGCTCCCAGCATGCTCCCAGGATATCCACAGGATACCCCCAGCATACCCCAGCATACCCCCAGCATACCCCCAGTATACCCCCAGCATGCTCCCAGCTTACCCCCAGCATACCCCCAGTATACCCCCAGCATGCTCCCAGCATACCCCCAGTATACCCCAGCATGCTCCCGCCATACTCCCAGCATACTCCCAGCATACTCCCAGCATACTCCCAGCATACTCCCAGTATACCCCCAGGATACCCCCAAGATACCCCCAGCATACCCCCAACATACCCCAAGCATGCTCCCAGCATACCCCTAGCATACTCCCAGCATACCCCCAGCATACCCCCAGCATGCCCCCAGCATACCCCCAGTATACCCCCAGCATACTCCCAGCATACCCCCAGGATACTCCCAGTATACTCCCCAGCATACTCCCAGCATACCCCCAGCATACCCCCAGGATACCCCCAGGATACTCCCAGTATACCCCCCAGCATACCCCCTGCATACTCCCCAGCATACTCCCCAGCATACCCCCCAGCATACTCCCAGCATACTCCCGGTATACCCCCAGCATACCCCCCAGTATATTCCCAGCATACTCCCAGCATAATCCCAGCATACTCCCAAGATACCCCCAGGATACCCCCAGCATACCCCCAGCATACTCCCCAGCATACTCCCCAGCATACTCCCAGCATACCCCCAGGATACCCCCCAGCATACTGCCAGCATACCCCCAGGATACCCCCAGTATACCGTATAGCCGGAAAATTTGATGGGAATTAAGTTTGGTGGATTGGCCAAAACCAGCATGAACAAAAATATTGGCCGATTTTAAATTGGCGGATGATCGAGCTCATGATGTGCGATCACATTGTGCGTGCGCGCAGTCCAATATGAATAGTTTATATTAATTTGGCAGTAGGCTGGTCGATCCGCCAAACCGCCAAATTAATTCCCCGCCGAATTTTCCGGCTATACGGTACCCCCCAGAATACCCCCGGGATACTCCAGGATACCTTCACTCAGGGTGTCTTAGTATATTCTCAATGTGTCATTTGCGATCTCTCTTCCCTTAGGCCAAAGCCCTGCGGGCTCATCATTTTGGGTGGTCTGAAACACATAGGGATTGAGGTATGCGTCTGTCAGTGTAGTATAGAGGAGTTACCTTACGCTCACCCACACACCCTCCCCAGCTCCCTGCAATCACAGAATTCTCTACGAATGAGACCATCCCGACCAGAGAAGCTCCTCTGGACTAAAAGCTGCCTAAATTGCCAGAAATTGAGTCCCTACAAGGTGAAGGGAGCGTTTTCTACACCCGTTTGTGCAAGAAAGCAGACAAATGGCCCACCCGTGATTGACCAAGGCTTTTCTACAGGCAGCTGCAACCGCCACCATGCACTATCAGGCAGAGCGGTGGACCCACCCACCTCCCCCTGTCCCACCCTTTCTGCTAGTGCAGAACCTATCTTCAAAACGGATTGCACCAACTGATAACATGCGGCCAAAGTCTGATGACGCCAAAAGGCGTCAACGGTTGGTAAAGGGTTAATTTACAGCTTGTGTTTCTACCCGACTGCGCACACACGCATGAAGACAGATGGAGCCTCAGCCATGTTGCTCATGAGTGAGGAGAGAGCACTGGAACTAGGATACAAGCCGAAAGCTTACCTCAGGTATGGAAGACACTTGAGGCTTAGCTTTGTGGCTGTGTGATGATGTGTCTGGAGTGGAGGACTGACTAGTGATCTGTCTTTGTTCTTGCAGGGACTTCTTGTTTGTGTCGCAGGACCCCAAAGACCAGCTCCTCCTGGGGTAAGGTTTGTTTCTCTGACCTGCAGTAGTGCAGTGTCAGCCCCCCCCCCCCCCCCCCCCTTCATCAGTTGCTTGCTTCTCCTTTTCATCCTCCTCTCTCTCCTCCTCCTCTCTCCTACCAGGCCAGCGTATGCAACGCCCAAGCTCTTGGACCGGGTGGGAATGACCATCTCTGACATTGATGTCTTTGAGTACCATGAAGCCTTTGCAGTAAGTAACAACTAGGCTTCGAGTCCCAAAACAAACTGACGGCCCACAACAACTGTGTGGAGGTACATTATGCTGAAAAATATTACGTGGTACGTGGTGTAACGGTGTATCGTCGGCATCTCTGCGAAAGCATGTCTGCGTAGCCGGTTGTGTTTATTTACGACCATAGTGTATTATTATTGCCTTCTGTGCGAAATTTCCATGCATATACTGTTTGTGACTTGGTTTACAGGCAAGTTGTTTCTTTGTGGAACGGCAACCTCCCGCCTTTGGCGGGGCACCCCCAGCACCCGCTCTGCACCCGCCATCTACGATGGTATCACGGTTCCAACCTTCCATCCAACACATGGCAGCAGAACAACTGATGAATGTCAGCATGTACACAGTACCTGAACATGGCACCCCAATGTTTATGGGTATAAACATTGGGGTGGCATGTCCCCTGGCTATTCTCTGCCAGCCATGTCTCTCATCCAACACCAGGCTATATTTTCACCAATTGCACCTTTTCCTCCTCTTAGTGCTCAAAGTTCAGGTGGAGTATTAACTTCATGAGGCAAGTGCCTTCTGTAGTGCCAGTGTCAGAAACATTTAGACTCTCACATCCACTTACCAGCCATCCACAGAGTCTGGTTTCCTGGGTAACACAACCTCAGACACCTCCTGTCTATCCATTTCCTCTTCCTTGTTTTCCACATCCATCACTTCCATCGCTTCCCTCTTCCCCAGCTACTGGAGTATCCAGCCACCAACAGCAAGTGGAACGTCGGAGTCTTGTTGCTGGACACAGTAGGAATGGTGCTCAAATTGCAAGACCAATTCCAGTTTATGCTAGGATACACAAGGCCTTCTACTGATATGCATGATGAGAATCCTTCTACTACAAGTATATGTGAGGGAAGTCCTCCAACTAGTGTGCATGATGCGAGTCCCCGTGAGATCAGTGTTGAGGATGGTGCACAGGAGGACAGCAAAGGACAACTGGAAACCCCGAGTGAGGCCAAGATACAGTCAGATGCAAAGGAGCTTGATGAATACAAAGAGTTTGCAGCTGCTTTCAAAAGTCACAGGTAAAAGTTGGGATACAGCCAGGCAGATGTTATGCAGCAAGTCGCAATAAGATATGGTGCATGTATTAGCCAATAAAGAATTGACCACTTTGAAGGGTTACAGTGAGCCTGGGTACGAGGGTAATGGTGAGCCTGGGTAGGAGTGTAACGGTGAGCCTGGGTACGAGGGTAATGGTGAGCCTGGGTACGAGGGTAATGGTGAGCCTGGGTACAAGGGTAATGTTGAGCCTGGGTACGAGGGTAACGGTGAGCCTGGGTACGAGGGTAACGGTGAGCCTGGGTACGAGGGTAATGGTGAGCCTGGGTACGAGTGTAATGGTGAGCCTGGGTAGGAGTGTAATGTTGAGCCTGGGTACGAGTGTAATGTTGAGCGATCACAAGTTGACTTCACTCTACTTACAAAGCACGGTAATCTACAAAAGTGTGGCTATGTTTACATCCTTCTCTCTATATACAGCTGAAACAGACTATATGCCAATGGATGCAATGTACACCCTGCTGGTACCACTGCCCTCATATCAGCATCATATGTGAGTGTGAAGGTGTTGTTCCTAGCCTTGTTCCCAGGCTCAAGTGGGTGGGTTGGGGAAGAGAGCCTGGTACAAACTATTCACATAAGAGCCCCCTTGCAAATTGTTAAGAATCTGTGAAGGCAATGAAAGCTACCATCATCATTACTCACTTTTCTGCAGAGGTAATGATGCTGACTGTACCATTTTTGTGTTCGTGTAAGGTGGAAGCTGCAACACCTTACTAACGTCTGCCAACTCCTCAAAGTACACTTTGCCACCCTTCATTCACACCTCAAGTTCTGTACTCAAAATGTCTTTGACCATGCCTATATATACGCGTTGAATGTGTAAGGCTTACTCTGCACATGTGTACACCTACATGTAGAGTGGAACCCCGCTTAACGGACACCCCTGAATAGCGGACACCCACGATATAACGGACAGTTCTGAAAGTCTCGACTGCCCTTCCATTGACTTCAATACTTAAGCAACCCCTGAATAGTGGACACCCCGCTACTCCATATAATGGACAGTTTTCGCGGTCCCAATTGTACGCTAGCAATAGTCAACAACCCCGATTAGTGGACACTCGTCAACCTTTTCACCAAGATTGTCCACCACCGCTGTTGTAGTTAACAACTTGACATTAGATTAGTGCTGTTACTCGTAATACTAGCCTCTGCTTAGCCTTCCCGGCCCGCGTGCAGCAAAGGAAAGCTCGGAAAATGCACCACGTTGTACTCAACAGCAGTATCCCGTCTACCGAAAATATACTGGGAGCCCCTGAGTTAGGGACACCTCGCTATAAGGGACAAAATGTTGGTTCCCAGGGTTTAGACTGTCTGAGCCCCAAGCCAGTTGCAGTTGGTTGCAGATTCATATCAGGGCCGTAGAAAGCAGTCCACAGCCAGTCAATGTTATGGTCATTACAAAAAGGGTGTGTTTCTCTACAACCAAACCGTTTGGGGATGAGGTTAGTTAGTGATGATGTGGGAATGAGACTGGATACACGATGGCGTCTCCTAACTTCGCCAGAGAACTTGAATGTGGAGGAAAAATTCTTCGAATCAAGCAACTCTATATCGGAGACGTTGGATGTGTTGTGTGGGATGTGGCCATAGTGCTCTGTAAGTTTCTAGAGAACGGCAAGCTCTTTCCTCAAGGTTACTGGAACAGGAAGCGAGTCACGGGTCTGGGACTGGAGTGGCAGGACTAGCTGCTGCAGTGCTGGGGTCAGTAACTTGAATAGTAGCAGTTGGATATAGCACATTTGGTGTAACATTACATCTGTGCAAATTATTGCTACTTCATTAAATACTGTGTTGCTGTCTTTTTATGTCTGTCAGTCTATAGGCTTAGATGCTAGTAAAAATCCATGTGCTAAGCAGCTCCATTGCTTGGCTTTGGCCTGTGCTTTGATAGTTTTCCCAAAATCTACTTGACAATAGCTTTCTACAGCAAGACGATGCTTGTTGTGACACAGTCTCTTCTCAAATCCAATATTTCTTACTTTCCCCAAGCCAAATAGATGATCTTGCATGCAAATAGCAATGTTTCTGAGTTTTAGCTAATGATTATCATTTACCACTAGCTGCTTTACCCCACTGCATACGGCAGATCTGTAGCACTGATGACAGACAGCATTGACCTGAACAAATATGTCCTCACTGGCTCTGTGACAGCCAAGACATTGAAATGGTAGGCAGGTGCAATGCATGGAATATTATGCTGATCAGGATCTACCTTTGACTGTTGATGCAGCACCACCTCAGCTATTTGTGTCTGTACAAAGTCCTACTAGTGGCTTTCATTTCTACCACTTCCAGTTTTGATTACTAACTGCATTATACAGAGGGAAAAAATTCATAATGGAAGCCTGGGGAAGATGCTGTATCACTAGTTGAGTTTTGTTGCTATTTCAGGGGCATATGGAAAAGCAGGAAATGGAAATGAAACGGAAACTGGAAATGGAAACTGGAAATGGAAATGGGAACACGAAATGCACCAATCACTGGTGCAATGTTTCTTCATAGTGTGCTTAGTCATTACTCTTGTATTCTACACTTTATGAGTCATGTGCTTTGCCTTTACTCCTGTACTTGCTTTGTGATTACTGCTTTTAGTGTGATTGACTATCACTCATGTGGCAAGCAATGTTGCAATCTAGTCTGGTTCACATGTGAGAGGGTCTCAGCACAAGACTAGTTGCAATCTGACCATGTGAGTAACCTACTTCATTTTGGAACAAGGCCAGCATTCCTATTCTTGCAGCCTCGTTCCTAGACCTACTTCCAGTTTTGATTGCTTGCAGTGTGTGAAGCAAATTATGGCTTCATACCCAGGCCCTAGGTACAATAGCCCCATCCCAACCATTGCCTTCCCCCTACTTGCCAATGCAGAAATACTGGTGTAATGTTCTGATTCTAACATTAATCTCAGGACATGTACAGGGCATATTTATACAGAATCAGCTAGTTACTAAGTATGGAACACCAAAGATAGAATACTGCTGAGAACATAAACAATGACTTGTACCACCCAAGTGAGAAATACTAAACAATCACACATTACACTACAACTGGGGGCAGGTGAAGGGAAGGCACCGAGCCTAGGCTAGCAAACCAAAAACTTGAGGCAGGGAGAGCACTCACAGCACTGGGATGCCTAGGAACGACAGCGTGCAAATCTTGCTAGGACTACAACAGCTAAGAGGTTGTGTTTCCATTTCCGTTTTCAGTTTCCGGTTTCCAGTTTCCGTTTCATTTCCATTTCCTGCTTTTCCATATGCAGCCTTTGCCTTGTGTGGTTGAATACCAACATTGCAACATGCTCTGCAAGTTATAGGCCTTGGTAGATTATGCTCCTACTTCTACCCATTCTGTTCTTTTATTCCCATAATTTTTACCTATTATTCTTTTCAATGCACCCATTATTCTCATTATGCTAACAGATTTTCAACATACTGAAATGACAGTAATTCAAAAGTGGTTACAACTTTCTGCATGTTCAGCAAGAAGTATCAGCCAGAGATGATCTAGAGATGGTGGCTGCACAACTGCCTACTCTCAGCTCTCTCAAGTCTTCCTTCTACCGGATAAGACGAAAGCGACTTCCACCTTTCCTAGAGATGAAGTCCACTTTGAAGGAGAGTGGGCAGAAACACATTCAGGGGAGCAATTCTTAATGGCAGAAGATGGCGAAGGATCAAACAAGCTGATTATCTTCTCAACCACCAGTAACATTCGAAATCTTGCAGAAGCTGACAAAGTTTTTATGGATGGAACTTTTCAGACGTGCCCCAGACTGTTCTATCAGATATTCACAATACACGCTTTCAAAAATGGAAAGCAATTCCCTTTTGCCTACTGTCTTCTCCCTGGAAAATCCCGTGCTGTTTACTTGCGAGGTTTTGAGCTTATCAAACAAGAAGCTGAAGACCTTGGGTTTGACATGAGTCCAGCTGAAGTCCTAACAGACTTTGAGTTAGCAATCATCCAAGCAATTGAGCTTGCTTTCCTACAACAGAAGTGAAGGGGTGCTTTTCCACTTCACTCAGGCTATAAATCAGAAAATATCCAACATGGCTGGTGGGCAATTTCTCTCCTCGCCAATGGAATGTGATTCAATTATGTCTGGCTATTAATTGTTAGAACAGGCCACACAGTGTCCTTGCACTTTACCCGTTCCTTTGTGGTCAAGCTATTGGTGCCAGTGTTCTGCATGCATGTGTGAAACTATATATAATCAGCGATATGGTTGTGCATGAGAACATTCAAAAGCCCAGAACATTCTTTGCTCTTGGGAGCACAGGCCTTTTTTCAGGGCAAGCTCAACTCCCTAACATCAAGGGACTTGTGTGTTCCCTGTGTTCCTATACAGCTGTGGTTCTTAACCACCAACTGATAGAGAAACTCGACTCTTTTCAAGCACAACTGGGTAAAAGAATTCTTAGACTATCCAAAAAGCAACAGCAAACACTCCCAATCCTCGCCCTGTGATGGCCATCTATGAGGGCAAGAGTCAAAATATGGTTGAAGTAACCCAAATGTTTTTACAGTGTACCCAGGACAGTCCCGGGTAGTCCCACCAGGCATGGAGTCCCATGGATCCCGAGATACTAAGTATCCCGGGGTACCCAGGACAATCCCAGGTAGTCCTGTCATGCATGGAACCCCATGGTACTAAGTATATTAAGCTGTAAAGAAACAAGAATGGTATAAGCTCGTCCATACTACAGGCAGTGGCTGCTGAAGATGTGTGTTAAGAACACTGAAGGTGAGGGCTGCAAAGTGAGTTATACAAAACATGATTGTGAATTGTGAAAAGTGATACACAAAGTGGGAGTTCACTGCAGGGCCAATAGAAGAGACTGGCTGAGGTCATAAAAGGAGTCAGGTGCTGAGCAAATTTCCTCGAGGAGTGTGTCTACGTCAGGGAAAGAGTAATGTCTGGGTGGTTCTTGAGAAAATGGTCTATCATAGTGTCTGTGTTCTCCAGTGGCATCTGACAGGAGCACAGCAAGGACTCTGGTAGTAGCCACAGGGCCTCTGTACAATCCATATTTGCATCCAGCTATTCGTCCTTGTGAAGTTCAGATAGGTAATTGAATGATGTTTTTGTGCTTGAGTGACGGTGATCACCCAATCTCTCGCCTTGATGTATATTGAAGGGTCTCCAACCTCCACCTCAAAGACCTGCTGAAATAGTTTGATTGGCATGCAAGGTTTCCAAAGGAGTTTCTCCAAATCCAGATACTGCTTGACTGTCAAGGAGTCTGCTAGGCCTTTTTGGAGTGGTGCGCACCACTTGGTGGTTTGTCTGCTGCACCAACTTTTTTTTGTACCACTAGCAATTATGATATTCATAGTACAGTCCAGACTAATCGGCAATTTACACCTTTGCACCACTTGGTTTGCAATTTCTAGCACACTGCTCTCACTTACTGTACAATGTCATGTATGTTAGCAAGGGGTCATGAGTAAACTTTGAGATGTGAATACTTTTTGTGACTTTGTCTTATTAATAAAAAACACAACACAAAAACATAGTGCCTGCAGGCTGGTTACAAATATAAGTCATGCTTATTCTAAAGTAAGTTGGATAATGACAGTTCCATTTCCTGAGAACTTTACTTTGAAAATCTCTGAAGAGTTAATAAACTCTGGCTCCAGCCAGAACTGATCTCTTTTCAAGTGGAAGGTCCCCCTATAAGCATTTAATAATGCTCGCATAGGTTCTTCACCTCCGCGAGCACTGAGATACTCAGTGAAGAACTTCAGGATGTGTTGAGTGCTCCCAACTTCTGGATCACCACCAGCACCACATCTACCAACCTTGGGGGAATCAAAAAAATGGGGTAACAGAAATGTTGAGTGTGTTCCAATAGTCTTGAACCCAGACATACCTCCCGAAAAGGAAGAGGGCGGTCTGGTGAATATAGTACATTCTCACACCAAGGGCTAGCTTAGCCTTGTTCCCAGGCCGTTCCTGCCTCCAGTTTTTGATCGCTTGCAGTATGCAACAACTGAGGGGAAAGGCCTGGAGAAAGAGTCACGTGCATGAAGTCAGGTACACATGAGGGTAGACAGAGGGGGGATGGTGCCCGACAAAGGAATCTTCTTGTAATATCTTGTCCAAGAACTTGAGACCGTAACGTTCGAAAGACAGTGTCAATACTGTTTGTTATTCGGTATATTCGAGGCTGATCAACGCAATGTTTGTGAGTTACAACAATTGGGCACCGTTCCCCCTCTGTCTACCCCTGTCTACCTGAAATCATGCACGTGACTCTTTCTCCCAGGCCTTTCCCCAACGTTTTTGCATACCTTTTGCAAAAAGTGGAGGTGGGAATGGCCTGGGAATGAGGCTAGGGCTTGGTGTTGCTATTGATTCTCCTAAAAGCCCACCTTTGAAATGCTTGCTGGGCTTCATTAAATGTGCTAAGTAGGTCTGTAAAGGTATGACGAGTAAAGCTAAGTACTTTGAGATAATTGCCACATCAGCCAATCAGATTGTGCTTTTGAAATTCTGTGGAGGAATGCTGTACTATATTCACCAGACCCCCATTTCCTCTTTGGAGGGTTGAAGGGGTTTAAGAGTCTATCTAGCAAAGTTTTCATTCCTGGGCTATGGTAACGCTACTCCATTATGTGTCTACGATGGTCCGTTACAAGTAAATATGATAGGGATTACTGTCATCATTCTAATAGAAAGGTAGATCCAATCTAGCAGAAGATATTCAATTGTTGTAATCCAATTATGCCGAAGGTAGATGCACTACATGCAAATATTTAGAGGAATCCAATTTAGCAAAAGAGCCCACAGCAGTAGACATCACAAAGCAAAAGAAACAGGTACACCCAGAAAGTGTTCTTGTCAAAACAACACTTGTGAAGTCACCAGCAGAAGCATTTGTAGCCTCCTTCACAGGCTGGTGGTACACACTGTTCAAGCATGCGCCAAGTTCCTTGCTATCCTGCATACTATTCTGCTACACTAAAATTACAGTCAATTTCTGTTAACCTGCTGAAAGGCTGCTCTCCAGGGATAATTATACCTATGAGACTCATACAAGCTGTTTTGAAGTCAAAAACAATATCGCTTGGACAGCAAGTCTGCATTGTTTTGTTCGAGGTGTTCGGTGAACTTCAAAGGGAAAAATTGCATCAGTCACATGCTGCAGTGTTTAGCTGGAATGGACAAATGCACGGACAATGGGCCATTTGCGTATAAGGGCTAAGCAATGTAGTAATACATCCGGACTCCAGTGCCGGCACCATTTTGGCGTACTTAAGTATGGCCATATATTGGATAGTTCCGTTTCTAGGATCGCGTCTAATTTCTGTGTTCTATTGTGTAATCCATTATGGCGCATATCGTAAGAAAATAGAGTCTTTGTGCTATTGAACGGTTGTAAAAACCAAGGTGATCGGGCGAAAGACGAGCGAGCTACGCTGTCGCAACCCCAGATGGTACAAGACAAGAAAACCAGCAACTTCTTCGTTTCTCAAGCTAGGCAAGCCAAGCAAGGCTGAACAAAATACATAGGCTAAACGTTTTGTGCGTGAAAGTGGCATGAGGAGTCATAAATGCTTAAAAGCTAACTTGACCAATGCTAGAATGCAACAGACCTAAAAGTGCGGGCGTTTGTGACTACCCGCGCCACTTTCCTTTCCCAGCCATACACACACAATCACCAGCAACTGCTTTGTTGAGCTTTGCTCGGTTTCCCTAACTTGAGAAACGAAGAGAGAAGTTGAAGTCGCTAGTTTGCTTGCCCTATACCATCTGGGGTGTTCAATAGCACAAAGACTGTTCAATAGCACAAAGACTCTATTTTCTTTCGATATGTGCTATAATAGGTTACACGGTAGAACACGGAAGTTAGACACGATCAAACAAACGGAAAAATCCCATATATGGCCATACTTAATACACCCCCAAAAAATGGCGCCGGCACTGAGTGCGGATGTGACGTACACTACTTAATGACGTTTCGTGGATATTTTTGCTTATACGCAAAAGGCCCATTCCTGCAAGCAAAGAGCTGAGTACCTTCGTAGCTCCTTCGTCATCATCCACATAGAGCGTGGTCAGTGGCAGCCATCTTTTATACAGGAGAAGTCGGCATGCCTCATGGAGGTTAGTGTAACAGAGCAGATTTTACAGAATTTCCAAATTCCCAGAAATCCTGGGGGAACTGAGCATACGCAAACAGTGTACTGGGCTCTTTTTTTTTCTCCCCTCATGCACGAGAGCCTGGGAACGAGACTAAAGCATTTGTAGTGTATATTCTTGTCGAAACAAGTACTGACAATAATTGCTGGCAGAGCAGAATGATGCTCAGAGAATCAAAGCTCCCAGAGCCTATACACTTCTGGGAAAGCCTATAGTACTGCAAGCAACACTCCCTGGGGCAGAGGCCTCAGTGCATGGTTAGTGCTTTTCTTTGAAAATATGCTTCCATTACAGCAGTAGATAATCCAGCAGAAATTGGGTTCCTGTGAATCTAATTTAGCAGAAGCCAGATTTGATTTCCTACCTTTCTATTAGAATAATGACAGTATGTGAGTTTTAGCAGTTGAAATTCCACCAAAAATGTCTTCTGTGCACATAGGACAATACACACTGGGGCCACGGATAATTATTGCTATGCAAGCTGATATTATTTCCTGTCTGAGATAGTGCCTATTTCCAGTGAAATGTACAATTTTTCTAAGCAGTAGGATGTCTGTCTTTTGTCAGTTTCTGGCTCTGTAAACTCTCTCCTAACCTTGAAGGTATGGAGGTAAGTAGGCACAGAACTACACCGCCTTCCGCTCTTGCCAGACCAGACATCTAGCTAGCTTTCTTTTGTCTATAGTATACACACCAACTTACTTTATACTGAATAGAAAGGTCTGGGCAAGTTTGAAGATGTGAAATAGCAAGGTACATAAGAACTTGTGAGTACAAAGTTGTTTCAAATGTAAGATAACAAACAAATGCTGACAGACTCAGTACCTGTCAGAGGTAAATAAAAAATCCAGTAAAACCTCCTTTATCTGGACCTCAACTTAAGGTTACAATCAACTGCGTGGGAGGCAGTTGGCATAGTAAATTTACTGATTTAATATCTCCAAAACTGTAACTGATATTTATCGCAAACCTACTGTCCAACAGCACATGAAAGAAATATATTATTCGGAGACAAAAAAGGTTCTGTTTAAAAATGTCCGAACACATTTGAACTTGCAATTACCCACACTGCTCAAAAACAGTTTTACACCAAATTACTCGGTGACTGTAAAGAGTTTGATCCTGAAATTTTATCTTGCACTACTTCATGGTAGCCTCGTTCGCGTTCATCGCTTGCAGTACGAAATTCGCGCAGAGGGCCTGGGCTCATTCATCACATGATGTGTGCTGCAGATGACGTCACGACCATTTTACTGAGAATCAATGATGTCATAGGATGTGCTAGCCCGGCATTTTACGTTAAAGGCTCCCAGAGATCACAGTAACGGTTCGTGCGCAAGCTTAGCTAACTGCTCAAGTCATGGTAGCGAGATAGCAAGGCTGTCATGTTTAACTGGATATAAATAAACGTCTATATACCGTAGTGTCCCGCTAATACGCCCCCTTCGAAAATACGCCCCCCCCCCCTCTTTTCCGCCAAAGTTCCTGCACAGGGTAGTTTGACTCGTTATAACGCCCCCCCGGTGAGCGTCTTCTGGAACATCAAAACTACACGTGCTTACTATACGTTGCAAGTGCGTTCAGTAAGACTATAGTAGTCGGTGAATCTTTTGTAAGTTTTGTGGCTTTTAGAAAAGCCGGTTAGATGTTCCAAGTTTTAAGCTGCTAGTTTAGCAAACAGGTTTATCAGTCTGTCAAGGTGTTTTTGTTTCCCTCTGAAGATGTACACGCACGGAACCACGAGTCCTTTCCCATCAACTTCAGAACGTCTTCTGTCACCATTGATGATGCAAGTCAACTCTTGTGCAAGAAATACCAGCAGACTCTGGAAATTTCCCGTGGTACATGACCGACAGTGTTGCCGTTCTTGAGGACAGCTACAGCGAAGTCGTCGTGAATGTTATTGACCTCGCGTTGAACTGGCAGCTCTTCTCCGATGTAGGGAGACCACGCAGCTTTGTAAACATGATGTCCGTGAACAGTACTCTCGATCCTGAAAGTCGTCGCCATAGTTAGTTGATAGTGAAAGGCATTGATTTCATAGGGGGGGGGGGGGGGGCTTATAGTCGAGACTAATTGCATCCTCGAATATAAGCCCCCCCCCCACTTTAGGCGGGATGTAGTGTACAAAATGGGGGGGCGTATTAACGGGACACTACGGTATTCAGATACCTTGGTGAAACTAAACCTGGCCACAGCGGGTTTCTAGGTGGAACCAGGGGTTTAGTTCCTCGTACGCCTCATCTAAAGTTTACGACTGTAGTATATCGTACGTGCTTCAACTTCTAACTCCCTTGTACATGTACTCAGCAACACAGCAAACATTATCTGCTGACGTAAAAACGCGTCCTGTGGCACACATCACATGATGAATGAGCCCAGGCCTTCTGCGTGAATTTCCTACTGCAAGCAACAAATGCGCAAGGCCTGGGAACGAAGCTAACTTCATGGTATTTACTAGGTCGGCATGTAAAGATATCTGGCGCTTTATGTATACTTTTAGTAGGAATTTAACTGCTCTAGGCGTAAGAAATGTGCTTCCGAGGATAGAATATTCAATTAAAGCCCAATTTTCGAGATTTCTTCAAGTGCAGCCCTGCTAAATACACGGCACTACACGTACAACACATTAGAACACAGAAGAAACGCTTTCCTTGCCTGTACTTAGCACAAGGATAAGCGATCTGCCTTCGAAATACGGCAAGGCATCAAGCATCACAAGTGAGTTTGGGGTCGCACATTCGTAGAGCGTCTGCAATAAATAATTATTGTCAACTAATAATTGCTTGTGTAAACAAATGGTGCTTGTATGCATTTCACAGGTTTCCAACTAGTTGATCGTTAGCACCTCCACGATACAAAAGCGTACTGCGCAGTGGGTGACTTCACATAAGATCTAGGCCTTTTTTTAGGGAGATGTGGTTCATTGATTGTTCATGCAAAATTATTTCCTAGCTGCGCTGTTCTGGTAAACTCTGTATTCAGCATGCAACCACAGTGTTTTACAGTCTGCACCCAGTGGCTTCACTCCTCCTTCTGCCCCTTCTGGCTTCTCTAGGAATGCTTTGGGTCTACTTTCACAAGTTTAGGACACCCTTTTTGCCGAACGCCTTAGCGTGAGGCTCATAATCATGCAGGCGTGGCGGGCGCTAGTGGGGTCTTAGTCTGAGGTTGTGCTTGTATGTATGTCTGTCTGTCTGTAACGGGTTTACGATTGAAATATACGGGTTTACGCATAGTTTACGTACCTTTTGGCACGTGCCGCTCATGATGCCATCGCGCGATGGCATGGAGATCGCAGTCGAGGACTTGGAGGATAGAAGATGACGCCAGAACGAGTCCAGATGTATGGAAGACGGCTAACTGCTCAACAAAAAGATGAAAGACAAGATAATGGTGACAAGAAACGACTTGTGCGTCACCACCTGAGCGATTTACTTCACTCACTGAGCCGTGAACGGGTAGGCGGAGGACAGCATGGCGTCGTCTCGCCAGTGCTTTGAGCTTTGCTATTTTGAACTTTCCATGTGCTCCGCGTGAGGCATGAGTGACATACCCACAATGCATATACCTAGCGTTTTTCCTGAAATAAGAGCCATTTGCGAAAATTAAAACTGCTAAATTTTTGCTGTCCACATGCAAAACGAACAAACCGTGTTTCAACCCGTCTTACTATCTTTCTAGCCTCCAACAGAAGGGTGTCAGCGAGTGTGCCTTGACGGCTATCGCTCAAGCAATCCAGGAAATCGAAGTGCTACGTAAGCACAGACACATGAATTGGACGGTGGCGCAAGGCCAAGAGCGGAACCAATTGTTTCTATGAACGTCCTAACCCTGGGTACAAGGCTACTTTTCTCGCCACACTTGAACAAAGAGCCGAGATTGCCATCTCTCTAATATAGGGCTAGACTAACTGCATGTGAGGTGGGCGTATTTTTATCACCACTCTCGAAAATACATGCACCCACCCCCCGCTTTGAGGAGCCACTATCGCCCATGAGCGTATTTTTGAGAGAGTACAATATTACAGTTTATGGTACGCGTGTGACATGTTTCAGGCTCTTCCAACTCTGTTTGTGCTTATCTCTGCAACATGACAATGCTGTGTGACTTTGAAATACATCTGCGGTATACCTAATGTGATAAAATGGATCAGGCCTTCTGCGCATATTTCGTACTGCAAGAGACGATTGCATAAAGCCTGGGAACCAGGCCAACACAATATACATGTTTCTCAGTTACGGACATTTCTCTAAGTTACGGACACCTTTTGGTCCCATGCTGTCCAGATAAGAGAGGTTCACTGTACCCTGTAAACCATTATGATAACTTTTTCGATGACTTTGACTGTGCTTTTCTCAAGTGAAATTTCAACTGATTTGTAAACTTGGCAATCAGATTTGCTGAGAAGCAAAGGCAACACTAACTCAGAGAATTACCTTTCTTGTGAATGCAATAGTCAACAAGGCTACTGATACACAACAAAACTTACTGAATTGCTCACGGTCACAAAGACTGTTTTTCCATTTACTACCGTCTTGTCCAGCCCTTCCACCGCCCTCTTAGCCCCTTCAGGGTCCATGTACTAGAGGGAAAAGAAAATGGGTTAAAGAAGGGCTTAGTCACACTGCAACTGAGTTCAACAGATGCAATCTAAGAATCTCATTGGTCATGGCAACATCCTGCCATTGTAATAACTCAATGGTTGCAGTGCACTTGACTCACCACGTATGTTATTTCCAGTCGAGACTGGTGAGGGCAGACAGAAAAGACCTTTCCATAAGAGGAGAAGAGTGTTTCTGCCTTGTAGCTGCTTAAGTTTTTAACAAACAGCTGTGGAGGAAGAAAGTTATATTCTGAAATACCAGTGTTGTCTATCCCTTGTCTTGTGCCCAGCTCACGCACACCTCCAAGCAAGAAATGGTCTGGTGGACAAAGTTAAATTTCTGGGGTGTATTCTCAAAAAGTAGTAAGTACCAATGAGATTGTGAGATTATTATGCAGCACTTCCCTTAGTATAGGTAAGACGTTCGGAACGAGGTTCTTCGAGGACTTAAATTCCTCAGGGATGACATCATAATCACCTCGGCGAATAGTTGTTTGGTAAAATGGAAATGGTTAGCTCTGTTACCGATCAGTGTGTTATTAGCCCGTCGCTGTTAGTAAACATTGACCCGCATCCTGATCTGTGGATTGGATGGGAAGAACTTCTTGGGGAGCCAGTTGATCTGGGTTCCGAGCAGTATGCCAGACTTTTTCAACAGCGAGTCCACCCTGCCGATGGTCGCGTGTCGGACGAACTGGACGAACTGCTAATGGCAGCGTCGCAACAGTACAAACAGTCGTCGCAGCAGTATGAGACCCATTGCACTGAGGGACAATTGGATGAGCTGTTTCTGGAGGCATCTCAGCTACTCGACATTGAACCGCTCAACAATTCAATGGTTGTAAAGCCATCGGGTAAACAGCAAGTCAACGTTGAACCGCTCGACAAGCCAGTGGTTGTAAAGCCATCGGGCAAACATCGATTTGGTCAACCTCAAAGCGAGAAGGATATCCAGACTGTAAAAAAGTCACGCGTACCGAAGACAACGCTACAAAACAGTGAGTGGGAAGGTATAAAACCCGGAACGGAACGGAAGGAAACCGGAAGTAATTGTTGCACAATACGGACGTGGACACCGTATATGTTATGGAAAATTGGTGTATCAATGTACGGAGAGCTGATCTTGCATCCTGTACCTGCCATGAAGACAGGACAAGCACCGAGCAGACAGCATAGAGTCACACCAAGCATATGAAACATTCTAGCCGTCTACCTGAAATCTTCATCTGGCGTCGCCGACCCTTCGCTTACAAGCGAGGGGTCGGCAATGTCACTCTCGTCTCTAGCTCTGGATTCAGCTGTGGGTAGTAGGGTTAACTTCTCTGTGGCTCACCCTGGAACAGTAAGGCAGTGGTATCGTGTTCTGTAATCTCCACAATGAAACAAGCACCACCAGAGAGCATCCGATGGCATGTCAACATCCAGCGAGGTAGGTCAGTTGTTGGCTCACCCAGGAGATGTAGTACTGATATATAGCTAAGTTTAGAAGTAGCTAAGATGTTTCATTTGCTTGCTTGGGTTTGAGTTAGAGCTGGTTTCGACTTATTCAACAGTACAGAAATTTTTACGTGAAACCCGTTTCCTGTTCTATTTAGCAACTCCGTAAATGGCTGAGCCCATAGCTGGCTATGTTCTACCTCAGCAGTTTTATACGCTTGACGTGGCTCTCTGCTGGTGCTTGTCCTGTCTTTGTAGCTGTTACAGAACTTAAGATCAGAGTCCGTACACAAACACAAACTGCTCTAATTAATGCTAATTTCTGGCCACGTGTCCAGCATCCACATCCGTATTGTACAACAATTCTTCCGGTTCCGTTCCGGGTTTTATACCTTCCCCCTGAAAGCAGGTTTCTTCACCAGTAAGACACCTGCCACATCAAAGCCTGAATATTCATAAATTTTCCAACAACATTCAGGTAGCCTTACCTACATTGTATTTTGAGCGGGTTTGCCACAAAATGTTTATAGCTATAGGTTACACTGTCATAAAAAGTGGGCACTAGCCCAAGAAATCTGACGTGGTTCACCAGACTGTTTTTCCTCATGAGAGGGAGAGGTCTGGATTATTACTACAAAGGCACTTCTCTTATAGCAGCAGTCAGGTATCTTGACATTTCATGAGGGTGTGTTAAAGAATGTTTTCATACACAAAAGCATGTGTTAACTGAAGGCTTGGTTCACCAGACTGTTTTTCCTCATGAGAGGGAGAGGATGGGGTCAGGGGAAGACCATGTTACAAGTTAAATCTATCTATCTTACTGGTGTGGGTGTACCTTGGTATACTTTGTGTAGGGGCTATGCCAATTTACGCTGGTGTGATTTGTGGAGTATGTAGTCTGGAATGAGGGTAAAGAACACAACCAAGAGTACATGTGATTAAGGGAAAGTGTTGTTGATTTCCTGTACATACCTGTGAGTGGTTCCTGTCTGCTCTTCCCCTCTCTCTGCCCTGCTCCTTTCCCTTCTCTCCACTCCACTCTTCTCCCCTCTCCACCCTCCTCCTTACTTTCCTGTCAAGATTCTGCTTGTGTGCCATGTTGATATCCAGCTGTGATGTTTGAGACTTAGTGGATTCACTGGGAGGGGTGTGTGACACACAAGACGAAGACCTGAGGGTGGGCACACCAATTCTCAGTACATGTGGCAATGATAATTCTGTACAGTAAAGATATATATGTTACATGGTGAATTATAGAAGCCTCGGGCTTGATTCTTGCCTTAAAAATGTCTTAGTTTCCACCTAAGGCAGAGTGTTTAAAAGTATTTTAACTGTTGACCCTCCCCCTGTGTACCTATTTTGAGATTCACTTGTTTTCTCTGCTCCTTCTCCTTCTCCTTTTTCTCCCTCAGCTTCGACTTCTGTCCCAGCATTGAGTGAATGGGGAAGGAGGAACATCTCTTCTTCTGATATGTTCTTTTCAACTGGGTGAGGGGTAATAAGATGCAGTAGAGGCAACAAAGGTATAAGGTTAAAGAGGAAGTGAAACACCACAGTAGATGCCTCAAGTCATGGCTTCTGATTTAACTGCCAGTACTCTGACCCAACCAGTATGCAACATCAGAAATCCCATGTAATCCCCAGCAAGTGCTGAGTTTCTTTTATTCCTCTTCTATGTTTAGTACCATCGAACAGCACTTTATTTCCACATGACCTTGGCAAGACCATTTCCAACAGATCAGTATGAGAGAAATATAAAACTCACATGGCACTGCACACACAGACTCATGGTCTGATTTGCTTCTCCCTGGTTCTCCAGAAGTGGGTTCCTCAGATACACTGGCAGCAGCCATGGTCACGGTGTCCTTTACTTCCTCTCCGAGAATTATAGAAGCCTCGGGCTTGATTCTTGCCTTAAAAATGTCTTCGTTTCCACCTAAGGCAGAATGTTTGTATTTTAACTGTTGACCCTCCCCCTGTGTACCTATTTTGAGATTCACTTGTTTTCTCCCAATTCTTCGCTCCTTCTCCTTCTCCTCCCTCAGCTTTGACCTTGATCCCAGAGTGGGAAGTGGAAGTGGGGTAGGTATGGTGCTATTTAGTTGATTCCAATCCGCTCCTGTTAATGTTAGGAAGTCATCATCATGTAAGAGTATCCATAGGACCTCCTCCCCCCCCCCACACACACACACCACACAGTGTGTGTGTGAGTGTGTGTGTGTATGTGTGTGGAGTGTTACAGCTAGCTCTTCTCACCTGCTGTGTATTCCTCATTCATGAGGTTGAGGACCTCCTTACCTTTCATCCTTATCCGCACAAAATGGGTTCTGTCCACAACCCTTAGCTAGGTAGAGGGGTGAATGATAGTTACACATCTCTCTCCTTGTGCACATGTACACACACATGCACACTGTGACAAAGTACATCTACATGTTGAAACAGTGAGACCTACCACTTTGAGGCAGACTGGTTCCAGAGATGGAACAACCTTGTCAAATTTCTCCATTTCCTGACAAGTGAACAAAATCACCTCACTGAAATCCAATTAACTAAGGAAAGGTGACTTACTGTTTGTGCAAAGTGAGGATAGTCATCGGTGGCGATTGAACACTGAATTGCCTGAGTGCATCAAAATATGACAAAATATTATACTTTGTTCAATGCAAGTATTTATAAATTGGCCTAACCTCCTTCCCCCCTCCCTTCCTACCCACAACACATGCATGCACTGACAGACCAGGAATGGCAGCAGTCTAAATTCAGATTTGAGTGACATGAGATGATCACTGGTCTTCTCTTCAACATTGCCAAAGTCCATATACCGCACAGTGAACTGTCAATGATGGGAACATGAGAAAATAAGTAAACATCACTTCACATGGTTCACACCCCTCTCCACTCACCATCTCCCCCTGCAAACTCTCCACTCGAGCCCGGTACCAGAGATTATCCTTGAACAGTGCTGCACACAAGATTCCAGGCCTGAATAACACAGGAGTACTCATCTCTCCCACTACCTCCTGAAGTCTCTCCATCATGGCTACATACTCCTCGCCACCCTCAACCTGCGCCCAAAACACTCCATCCGACGACAGACTTGTGGTTACGTAGGCTTCGACTTCTGTCCCAGCATTGAGTGAATGGGGAAGGAGGAACACCTCTTCTTCTGATATGTTCTTTTCAACTGGGTGAGGGGTAATAAGATGCAGTGGAGGCAACAAAGGTATAAGGTTAAAGAGGAAGTGAAACACCACAGTAGATGCCTCAAGTCATGGCTTCTGATTTAACTGCCAGTACTCTGACCCAACCGGTATGCAACATCAGAAATCCCATGTTTTCTTTTATTAATTCCTCTTCTATGTTTAGAACAGCACTTTACATGACCTTGGCAAGACCATTTCCAACAGATCAGTATGAGAGAAATATAAAACTCACATGGCACTGCACACACAGACTCATGGTCTGATTTGCTTCTTCCTGGTTCTCCAGAAGTGGGTTCCTCAGATACACTGGCAGCAGCCATGGTCACGGTGTCCTTTACTTCCTCTCCGAGACTTGCTGGAAGCTGCTGTGGTGGAGAAGGGTGTTGAAGGGAGGTGGAACATTGCTGGACCTGTGAACCAGAGTGAGGACAATGATGGCTTGTTTGTGATCTAGGTTTACCATCACCTTTTCAAGCAAGCCTGATAGTTCCTCCAGTGGGTGCTGCTGGAGTGTCTGGAGCTCCTTGGCCAGCTGTAACAGATAACAGACCACTTTATTTTACACATTATTATAGGTTTAATGACCAAATGTTGCATCCGGAGTAGCCTTGTTCCCAGGCCCCACCCAGCTTTTCATCGCTTCCACTACAGAAAAGCGGGAGAGAGCCTGGTATCATTTCTCACGAGTGATGTCAGAGTAAATGTACTAGGCCCAGAACAGCGAAAAGAGCCAAGGAAACTTACCACACGTATCTAGCTAGCGGGAGGCAACTGTCTTACACACTGAGTGTTGAGTGTGTAGTCAGTTGAAACACACAAAACGCAGCCTGTTAGTTCTGCAAATTTTCGCCATTTTCCGATTACGTCATGCTCACATGAGAAAAGATACCAGGCTCTCCCCGCTTTTCCGTACTGCAAGCGATGGAAAGCTGGGCAGGGCCTGGGAAACGAGGCTACATCAGGAGTACATTCCTGTGTCACCTTGGAATACTTTACTATTGCAGTCAATGCATCCAGAGCAATAACTTCTAGGCAGTAGTGTATATTTCATTTTGATATTTCTACAACAGTATTTTCCTATTCCCGTGCCGTGCAATATCACACAATATTGCACGGGTAGTTATTGCACGGGCCTGAGGCTATATACGTGCGATATCCTAGCAACCAGCGTGTGCTTTAATTAGAACCAGTGCGTTCGAATGGTGAGTTACTCCGTACTTTGTGTAAGAAGAGACACGACGCTGTTGTGGTAATGGATAATAAATACTTTATTACATTCGTTAGCGTGCATATCGCGGTTATTGCACGCTAACTCGTGTAATAAGGTACATGTACTACACTGCGTGGGTGGATTAAAGGCACAGCCGCTCAGTTTATATACAGCAAACTAGCCTCGTTCCCAGGCCACTCCCAGGTTTTATCTCGCAGCCGTGGAGAAAAATCGGGAGAAGGCCTGGGAGCAATACTACGTCACGGACCGTAAATGGTGGACTCGGTTAGTACGTAATGTGGACTCGGTTTCGTAATGATGGCAACGTGCCCACGCAATAAGTGGCCAATACAGCAAGCGATCGAATAGTAGAGCTTGCCTAGGCGTTTTGCCAACAGCTATGCACTTCGCAAGTACCAAGTCGCTAACGAAGGATGTATAGACGTAAGTGGAAGGCATTATGCATGTACGTCGACAGAGGAAAGCAGCAGGCTGAGGGCAAGTGGGTCGCTCCGTGTCAAAGTAAGTGTCTGCACTCGGACCACTATCCTCAAGGAGGCTCAGAGCCAGGGCTGAACGGCTTAGATAACTTGTACATACCTACAAGTAGCCTTGCCATCTGTTTCTCCGTCCTTGAACGCGTTTAGAGCAGCAATACATCATTGTTACTATTTATACACACGACACAGCACAGTGACTAAGTTATGACTTAGCAATAATAACTATCTCATGCTTACTTTGTGCATTCTATCTCGCTCTTTCCTCTGCACAGTTTGCTCAAAGGTTTCAGAGTCTCTCATGCTTGCCATGCGCATTCTGTTTTGTTCCTGCCTATACAAAGTTCGCTCACGAGTTTCTGACGCTCTTTCACAGGCCTTGTGCAACTTATCTTCAGCTTTCCTAGCTGATTTCACACTATCTGATTCTACTGATCTCATACGTTTCATAGCTTTCGCTCGCAAATTACACTCTGCTTTTCGTTTGGATCGAAAGACATGATCATAATGTTCACATGTCTTCTGTCTTACAGGTACAGCAGCTGTACATTGCGGGCATACCTTTGTTGGAGGCATACATACTGCCAATGGCCAATAATCGAACTCACAAAGAACGTCTCTCCCAAGAACAAAATCGCCGCTAGCCACGTGGTCCAGATTCACACGCATGCGCATTTTCCGCGGAGTAAAAAATGGCCGACTTATCATGTAGTCGTACCAACAGGAAACACTCTAGCTTCGCAACGAACCATTTTCAGAGAAAATCGCTTAAAATTTTCGACCTTCATCTGCCGCTGAGAAGGTTAGTATCGTTTGTGGCACGAATAATCACGTATAAAGTGAGATGTTGAGTAACAGACAGACAGACAGACACACAGACCAAGTACCGTAAACCCTTGCTGCGCATGCGCACCGAGGGTTAACTACATGTGCTGTAGTGTGGGAGTCCTCACATTATGACATATACACTTTCATTTACAGCAGCTCTAGCAATACATACCTTATAATACTTCTCCTGGAAACATGCACGTCTCCTTTCTATGTTTTGCGTCATACTATATACCTGACTTTGACTGTTGCCGTCTCAAGTTCATCTTTCACGGTAAGTGGTCTCAGCAGGCGCGAAAAATGTGGTCTGGGAACGGTAAGCTCTGAACGCGTGCTCAGTTGAGCTTCCGGGGTGGGGCGTAGTTTCTATGAATAATGCTATTCTAGCAAAATGGCGTATAGCACTAAGCATTAACATCGGAGTGCTTGGGAATCACTGCAGAATAGTTCGAGTTCTACAATAATGATAAGTAGTGAGTGCAATACCCGGTGATTTATGCTGTTTTTTTTTGTGTTTGAATCGTTGTAATAGCTTCAGCCGTTATCGTGCTAGCCTGGCTGACAGTTACACTGACAGAAGAAAGAAGTCAGAAGGTAGACGATTTGCCCGTTTTAGCGACTCTCCGGTCCGGTACTTCAGCGATGCTCTCCAGCAAAGTTAACGGTCCTGTTGCTCATACACTAACATAGACATTTCAAGCGTGTCATTTGTGCACTTTTATTGTGGCCGCCATTTTTTTCGGGGTCATCCCCTACATATAGCGTACTACCGTACGCCATGACAAACACCACCCTTGGTAGCTACACAAAAATGAATAGTGAAAAAATAGTAGCTATGGAATTTGATCGGGGAAATATGGTAACTACCATTATAATAAATTGTTGTTCAATTCTTGCAAATGTGGAGAGAACTTGCAATCTTGCAATTATTAGACCTTCGCGTTTGTGTTTATGTGTTCTGTTTATCTGCTTTCCTTATGGAAGGTTAGGGAGGGTTGTGGAAGGCTGTGTAGAATGTGGCTAGTGACAAATATGTAGTAGGGCATGTCATGGCACTAGCCTCAAGCAGATTTTTCTCCAGCATTGTGAGACAAAATCTCAGCTTGGGTTAGGAGTACTACATTCTGACTTGCCTCATCCACCATCTTCTTGCAATCCTCCAGCTTATGGTCTCTTGTCTGTGTGGCAAATGACAGAAAGTTGTGTGTGTGTGTGTGCATGTGTGTGACATGTGTGATGTACAGTTAATGACTTGTAAATCATCTAAGGTGACAAAATTCAAAAGTTACTCACAGCCTTTAAGCCAAAAGATTCTCCCAACTCCACCACTTTGTTCCTGAACTTCACACAGCTGGAAAAAAATCACACATGATGACACTTGACAGCCTTTCGTGCATGAGAAGTTTCATACAGTGTAAGCATACTCACTGAATGGAGAATACATACAGTAACACAAATGCATACATACGCCAGTCTTTTGCAAGCCTGGTTTGTGGTTGTACTCATGCAGTCTTTCTAGCCTGGCCTCCCTAGCCTCGGGCCATTCTTCTGCTCTAAGTTTGTGGATGCACTGGCTAGCCTAGTCCTCAACCCAGACCCCCTATTCAATGCTCCAAAGAGAAAAGGGGGTTCAAGACTATAGCTAGTCTAGCCTCAGGTTGTTCCTCTGCTCAGCATTTGTAAACTCGCTGGCATTTTGTATAGCCCTGACCTGCCTAGCCCGGGCCATTCAGCTGTTCTGTGTTTTCAGCCCAAACCATGCGTGGGTGTGCTATTTTAAAAATTTATTTTTAGTAATTTGTGACCTTTGTACCATCCATTCTTGCTTGTTCAAAGAGGGCTGCATCTGCTTTTGTTTAGCTTACAAAACTGTTGGCTTAGCCTCACAAGCCAGGCTCGTTATGTTCCGCAGCGCCGATTGCTTCCAGTACTTGTATCCAATACATGATCGGCACTGCAGTTGCCATGGAAATGGAAAGGGTCGGGCTTGCGCAACTAACCTGTCGTTCGAAAAAGTCGTCAGTTGGCAAGATATTGGCCTTGAAAACCATGTCTGAAATGGTCCAGAAGACACCGAAGCAACCCCCAAAAATGTCATGCTAAGTCTTCAGAAAAGACAAAAACAGACTGCTTTCGACCTGTTGCTGTGCGAACTCTTTCAACAGTTGCGAGCTAATTCACAAGCCATGGACTGTTGCCGATTTTATCACCAAAAAGACCATCCTTCCTGTAGGAACAGCTGGATCACAACAAGTATTGAAAAGTCGACATGAGGCACTGGCTACGGAGCTAAATGTGCATGCTCAGGGAAAAAACTGTCATGTGAGCATTATTAAAAATTTGACGTGCGGGTGGAAATTGGCATGCGTGATTGCCCGAGAAACAATGATATTTATTATTGTGGCCTTAGCATGTGTACAAATTTTAAGTACATGTGTACCTTTGTATCTGTTTGTTCAATTGAAATTTTTGGGCAAGTCACGGCACACAAACAGACAGACAGACATATACACACACATCATTGCAATGTAATCCCGCTAGTGTGTGGCGCACTCAGGCTCGCCCCAATAATATGTACCAAAACACACAAAGCTGTTGAGCTCCTGAAATGTGTTTTACTTTCTTTACTGTTTGAGCATTCAATACATGATCTCAAGGAACAAGGCTAGTATTTCTTATGATCTTACAGGAACTTTGTAAATACACTTACCGCTCTAAACTCCGTAACAGCTGATCTCCCATTTCCTTCAACTGAGAATGAAAACAAAATGGTATCAGTAACACCCGTCTCTTCCACCCCAGTGCAGGCAATGAAGGTCTTCTATTCCCCCATTCCCCACAGCTACATGTAATTTACTTCCCTGAGCAATCTGATTGGTGTGACAACATGCCGATGCACTTTTTTATACCAATGAACCTGTCCAGACCCTCTTTTTGGACGAAGACATGGGGCACACACAAAAAATTGGTCTGGGACACTCTCGCTGAAATGTACTCTGTGCAATGGGTGATTTAACACTACATCTGTGCCCACTTGGCACTTCTGTTCATGTAATGGACTCTTCCATTACTGGATCTCAGATATGCGTATTTCAGTAATCTACTTCATTTCAGTAGGATATAGCCTATCAGTACACTCTATTCTAGCACAGAAATTTTGCTTTCTACAGCATGGGACAGTATGCAGGGAATTATATATAAAAATGTACTGGAAACTTGTAGTAGCTCCCTCTGGGACAACAGGGGGTCATCACTCAATTCTTGTACTATACACGCCAATGTGATGGCAAACACCTTGAAAATTTACTCTATTTGTGCCACATACCTCCTTCAGTGCAAGGGGGATAACCACATGTCCCTTGCTGTGCTTTCCCATCACATTGTGCAACCTGATGGCACAATGTGTGCACATGTAGGCCACTTCACCACGCTTGAACACTGGGAGGAGGAGGGGAAGGGAAGAGAAGGGTAGAAGGGAGTAGTTATCTGTGGTGGGTCAAAATGTGCACACAATGCGATTTTCTAAGCACTCTGGATTTTTACTTTGGGGAATTCCCACATTGTAACCTGGCAATGATGGATTCAGTGGATTCAAGACATTTTGCCAACACCTTCAGTACCAAGTCACTAATGAATGATGTGTAAACATAAGTGGAAGGTACACCGACTGAAGGGAAAGGGCAAGCATGTTGTGCTCCATGTCAAAGGAAGTGTCTGCACTCAGGCCACTATCATCAACAAGAAGATTCAAGAGAGAATGTCGAACGGAAGAACTACAAAACAGCTTTGAGTTCTTCTTCAAGGTGATGTTTGGGGATCCCCCAATAGAAGAAGCTGCAGTTTTGTCAAGTCTGACCAGGCTAGCAAGTACATGATCAAGCACATACTTGTCATAAACATATATGCAGGGGGGTATGCGTGAAATTTGCACTGTGCACGGCAAAAAATTGTCTGCAAGTCTCATTCTCAGATGAATGCCATTAATCTGTGGTCTGGGAATGAGACACACTTAGGAAATGGAATCCTTTGAAACTTGCAGCAGCCACACTATCCCGAATGGAATATATGACTAACTGCACAAAGCTGTTGGCAAAGGTGCTGAAACAAAGGCTACTTCAGGTTAGCTAGCTACACGTGTTTGATATGGTGAATAGCAACATAATGTAATCGACCGTGTGACTTCGAAGGCGTCATTGGCACCCTCCCACTGATCAACACATGGTTAATTAAGCGCATGTGCGAACGGCTGAAACCAGGCCCTTTCTCCTCCTCCTCTCTGGGCCTGGGAACGAGGCTAGATCACTTCCTAAATCCAGCCCACAGCAGTTACTTACCTGGCTTCCCACTTAGCATTTCAATAGCAGTGTGTAGAGAGGGTGTTTCACACCTGCCTATTGTACTAGAAAATGTAGAACATTGTGGGGGCGAGCCTGAGCCAGCAGCTAACTTGTACATGAATAGACTAAGCTCCACGCTGAAATGATGAGCTGAACGTTTATGAGTGTCGTTTAGGCACGACCCTTACCTGAAGCAATCTCAACCCCCGTGTATAATTTTGTAAGCAGCCTGCCGTTGATGGTCAGTCCGTAGCTGCTGTGACAAACAAGAAGTAAGGTGCCGTGCGTCCTTAAACTTGAGCCGTCTCCACTACGGTTGCCAACGCTGCACTCTGCCAGCAGCCCCGCATTGCCATGCAAGTGCACGAGGACGTTCAATTTTCGGGAAATATTTAAACGTGCATTTAAAATTTACAGTATATGGTACACACACATCTGCGCAATGCAGTCCCGCTAGTGTGGGGCTCGCTCAGGCTCACCCCAATTATGCACTATTTGGAAGTAGATTTCTAGCGAAGCGAGAACCCTGATGACTATGTGTCACTGGACCTATACACAGAGATACACATTGTATCCTAGCCTCGTTCCCAGGCTCTTGTGTGTGGGTGGATAAAAAAGAGTCTGGTACACACGCTCAGGATTTCTGGGAATTTTGGAAATTTCCGTAAAGTCTGTTCTTTACCTCCGCAAGACATGCCAAAGCGATGCAGACAGTTAATGTCAGAGTGATATTGTTTTTGACTTCAAAACCGCCCAAAGGTGTCTCACAGTCAGTATAATTCTGCAGTGTGGCCTTCAGCAGGTAAACAGAAATTTTAGTTAATTTTAGTGTAGCAAAGTAGTATGCAGGTTACGAAGGAAACTTGGCGCATGCACGAACAGTGTGTACCAGACTTTCTTTCCTCCTTCCCTGCATGAGAGCCTGGGAACGAGGCTAGTTGTATTTGTGCTAAAATGATGGTATTTGAACTGTTGTTAACAAGAATTGAAATGAGGAGAAAAATGGCACTTCGCACTCTTTTGTGTTTTAACTGTCTTCTGTGATGCTTTTGAGCAACTGTAAGAACCTCCCTGAACCACTCAAAGACAATGGCTTGGGTGCTTAGCTTATCTTTGTTTAAGGTTACGGGATACAGTTTGCTCATTAATTTTCATGAAAAAAATATTACCTTCCTTTTCTTCGTGCAGGATCCAGGCATGCATGCGTTTAACTTTACCGCTAAAAAAAGTTACAAGCATAGAACCAAGATATTATTATCCACATGACCGATAAATTATTGTTACTGTCTCTCACTTATTCCACACCGCTCGCATTCGACCGCCGCCTCCTCGCCACAGCAGTCACACACAACCATCGTTGTACGCAGTCACAGTACACTGCCTTCAGGCTTCACACTTCGCGGGATCTCGCAGAACGAGGGTCTGATTCCGAGACCATCCCAAACCCCTAGTCTCGTGCCCAGACTACTTTTTGGCGGCGCGGGCTACAGTCCCGGAGTGGGTTTTCTAAGACTTAATGTGATTGGTCAGAAGGGATGATGTCATTATGATGTCATTAATAATCATAGATATGCTAGATACAAGCAACAAGTCACAGAACAGGGCCGTAGCCATCAAATTTTGAGTGGTCAGGTTAGTGGTGCGTGCGTAAGCACGCAACAGCTAGGGGGGTCTGGGGGCATGCCCCCCCAGAAAATTTTTGGAATTTAGAGGCTATGAGGTTGCTTCTGAGACCATTTTTGGGCCAAAACGATGCTTCTCGGAGGCAGAGTTTTACATGCATGAACATCTATCCTTTCTGTCCGTTGCGCCATATAGCACTGCATGGTTTCGGCTTTCCGATCGTTCGCTAATCTCACAAGCCACACCCTTCGCAAATCGTTCGGTAGGAAGAACGGAAAATTGTTGGAAGACTCGGTCATTCGCACTGTTCGCAGCCATCTCGCAACATGTCACCACGCTGTGTGCGTGCCATGTGCGTTTGCCGAGCATTGGCCCTATTTGGCGACGCCAAGCAAGCCATGGGTGAGGGAAAAAGTGGTCCGGTTGAAACCGGACTAACCGGACCGGTGTCGTAAAATTCTGGTCACCCCGTGAGATTGGGCACCCCCGGTGACAAATCTCACGGTAGATTGGTATCCCCCTCGTGAGGATGGTAACCCCCTAAGTTGGTTACGGTACCCTTTGACCCTTTGAAGCGTTTGAACTTTCACTGAAGGTTAATAGCGTAGAGAGAGTCTAAACCTGTCAAGGATCTCAACAGCTGTCAAGGAGTATCTATGGCTTATAAAAGAGTCCAAGTAGCTGTGAGCTACACAAACTACAATCTGGACGATGGAGGAGACGACGGAGGAGACGACGGAAACAGCAAACACTTTCGGGCGATTCAGCCCTAGCATCATCTATGACTACATCAAAGATGGTGTCTATCCCGATTCATTCTCTTATGTTCATATATAATCCCCCATATAAAATCAAAAATCCCATATTTTGGCACATAACCGTCTGTTCGCTTTATTTATTTTTGGAAGAATGAAAGTCATAGAAACTATTGTAACTGTAGTTTATAAACAAGGTCACTTGGTTCTTGGATTTCAGCATACTTGAGTCAAGTTCATTCGCTCTTGGATTTTTTGTTGGGACCCCTAACGAAGTTATAGCTTACATTTGTAGTGTGAAGATGGTACTGCGTCGACAGCGCAGTTCAAGCGATAAGCGCTGGGGTCAGAAGGCCTGGGCAAAGGGCTAGGAGAGCAGTGCTCGCCTCTTTGGCGTTATATTATAAAAGCCATATATGAACGTCATAGTTCATAACCACATGATGTTGGCCGTCATTTGACACATCCTTGCACAATTTCACGTGAGCTGTATGCACTAATTAAGCGCATGCGCGAACAGTGGATACCAGGCCCTCTTCTCCGATTTTTCGAACGGGCCTGGGGACGAGGCTAAACCCCTTCTCACTGTGAATTAACTCCTGAAATGAGGATGGTCCTCTAATCAGGACACTTTTTGGTCACAAGAGGTGTGGAATAGTACTATAACATGCCTGCTGGC